>OX439002.1:31420311-32697811 GCA_949316495.1 Amphiduros pacificus
AATCCCTTCATGGTGGTACTGTATGTGTAGAAACGACGGAAACATTAGAGATTAAATTAGACTCAAAGATGACACATTAATCAGTTCTCTTTCACAAAGAAACCATCTGTAATACAAAATAAATCCAAATAAGTAAAGTAAAAGTAAAGCTGGCCGAAATAGCTCAATTAGTAGAGTATTCGCCTTGAGATCCAGGGGTTCTAGGTTCGAATCCTGGCCAGTTACTATCAACCGCTATGAGCAGACATTGTCTGGTATCAGCGGTATATAAATGTCAGCTTTACTAAATCCAAATAGACCAAGATCCCTGAATAGGTTTGAAAAGGTGTAATTTAAATCTTTAATCTTTAAGGCTTTTTAGTTATTCATAAACTTATTTTGAAAGAAGGTGGAACATTTCACCCTTATCATATATATTGCATATTTCAGGTTGGATGATTGATTACAGTGGTCATGCACGCTATGCATGTTACACATTTGGAATCTTGGAAATATCTGGAAGCATATCGTGTGCACTTCTGCCTCTTATAAGAAAAAAACTTCAATCACACATTGAATGTTCAACATATAATGTTGAAATGACTGATCTAGTGAAGTGATATATCTATTACACTGTACTATTGAATTATGTATATCTAGGTAAATGAATCAGGAATAAATAAAAGGTATGTATCAAAAGGCTTTAAACTCACAAAAACCACTCTTTGTGATTTAGAAATAAAACAGATTTGACAAAATCTTTACATGGCCAAAGGAAATAGTTTAACATCCTTTGTGAAACATATGTCGAAACATATGTGCTGACCATTATTCTTGGTAATGTTTGTGCTTATATCCTAGAATTCCTGCAAATTGCTTTGTTATTTCAGTCATTTTCAGTATTTGCTTCTGGTCAAGAACATGTGGCAAATTCCATTCCCCATTTCCTCATAATTCGGCACTGAATCGTAACATGTTTCTTTCCATCAGCAAATATACCAGTTTTGAGAGGTGAAACACTGCAGTAAAGACATTGGTCACTTTCTTTGAATAAAGCTTAAAATGTCTAACTTTATGAGAGAGGATAGGCATATTGTAGCATATATCATGCTTATATCATATATCATATAAGTGCACCTAGCGTACATTCTAGTGCATACATGTATACAGCCACTTTGGTCATAAGCAACATATTCCTGCATGAATAGCTCCATTTAACCAATATCTCTCTGGACCATATGTGCCTGGAGAACATGGTGATTTCATCCACGGAGGCACCTTTGTACTGAACGTAACGGAAACATGATTTTTTTCATATATGTATATAAAGTAAAGCATCTAAATTAATTATGCTACTCTGCAGAGCTGTCTTTGAGAGAGATGATTAGGGAGCCATCCCTAATTGAATACTCAAATATCAACTCATTCTCAATAATACTTCTCACTCATACTAGTGTCTCCAAATCTAGAACTCAAATATTAAGCTTTCTCTCAAATGTACAATTGTATCTCAAACGAAGTGCTGTGGCAATTGTATAGCTTCATCCCGGGGGGTGGGGGGGGGGGGGGGGGGGGGGCTGGTGCGGGGGGTAGTCTCAAGATTTTAGCCCGCAGAGGCTGGGATGGAACTGAAAACCCCAGAGCCTGATTTAGGGAAATATTCTATCATTATTGGTACCCTGATTTAGGACTAGCTGAATTTTTGATACCCTCATTTAGGGATGATGCAGAAGGAGGAGATTTGGAAAAGGGGATTGTGATCCCTGTTTTAGGGAGAAATTTGAAAAACAATACCCTGTTTTAGGGAAAATGATAAAATATCTTAAGCCGTCTTAGGGAAAATATCAGCAAAAAGGACCCTATTTAACCATGCTTCCCCGGTATGAGAGTACCCCCCCCCCCGCCCCCCCCCCCCCCCGGAGCTGCATCAACTCTGTATCAAATGTAATGGTGGATCCCAAATGTACAGCTCTAACTCAAATGTAAAGTGGTTTAGTGGGTATTTTTCCTCACTGTGACTTGTGTAGCTATTTCACACTTCTGTAGCTGTCCCACATGTAGAGCATTCTCTCATTAAGATGACTATCTCACTTGGGCCTGTTTCAATTGGGCAACGCAATGTCTCTTGTTTACCTCTCTATTATAAAGCTGTATCAAACGTCTGTGGCTGTCTTTCACTTATGTAGCTGTCTCCTTTCCGCAGTTGTTTCTCATTTCTGTAGCTGTCTCTCACTTCTGTGGCTGTAATTTACCATTTTACCGTTCTGAAAAACGTACTTGTGTTGCAACAGTATTTAAGATGACTGCATTGCTAATAAATATTTCAAAAATACAAAATATGAAAGTTTTACAGCACACTATCAATAAGTTTGAAGATGGTGCAAATATAGCTTCTCTGACACAAGATCAATGTTTAGGTTTTCAAACCTGTTTGATCCAACATGTTTAGTTTACCAATAAAACACTAGGAGTAACAAAGACTAAGAGTTAGTTAGCCCTACTTTTTACCAGCGCCAAATTGTCATGCGTCCAGTCGAAACATAACTATTTCGTTCAAAGGGAATTTACATATTTTAGTGCAATTATGTGAAGTTTATAGGTCAAGACGTATTCAGTAAAAAAACTCCAAAAGTCCATGTCATTTGAGCCATGCTGATCATTGCATTTTTGCAACATTTGTGAACATTTTTTTCAAATGTCTGCAAATTGCATCCGAAATGACCATTGAAATCTTTTCCCAGATGAAAATTTCACCCATTCATTTTTCATTTGTAACCTCAATTCTCAGTGGCTGATATTTGTCATGTTATTCAAAATGGCTTAGTAGTAGATATAAGATTCTTTTCAATGGAAATGGAAAATAGACAGACATGGTGACCAGAATATACATCTTATTTACCAACAGCTAAGAACTCCGTCCAGCAGTTTCAGAGAAGATCAAAGTTGCCAGAGAAGGAATGAAAGAAAAGGTGTCTCTCTGCAGAAGCTTCAAACGACATAGTCATATCAGGTTTGATTTTGAGAAAGTAAATGAAATCTTGTGTTGTAATAGAATTTGAGATGACTGCAATGCTATTAAATATTTCAAAAAAACAAATTATGCAGCACACTATCCATCGCCATAAATGAAGGACATAGGCTATTTATACAAACAATATAAAATTTAGCCCCCAAAAAATTATAGAAATGTTTGACAATTGAAAATAAGATTTAAAAAATAATAAATTATGTGACCTTGGGATGACCTTGACATGACCTTGAAATATGAAAATGCTGTTGCACACTAAAACTCTCATTGTTTAAGTCATATTATGAAAGATCTCTCCAAAACAAATCTAACAAGCCCAAGATAAAGTCTGTAGCTATAATAGAACAGATTTTATGGGCCGTTGAATTTTCAGCCCAAGGACACAGGGATTTTCCATTGAAAAAATTGAAATTTTCCAAATTGGCCATCAATTTTAAAAGTGTCCCATGTGGATATGTTTGGGGGATGTATAGCCCACTTTTTAAGCCAATATTGGTACAAATGCTATTGTAAAATTTTCTGCCTTTTACAAAAATGTGATTTTTATGGATTTCCATTGAAATCAATGTGAAAATCGGGAAAATTATGTATATCTTTCAAATCCAAAAGGCAGAAAATATACCAAACCAACTATTAAAATTCCTTTTGCTTTGCATGCTATTAGAGTTATATTTCCAGCATAATATGGGACACTTTTCATCATTATAATTTCATTATTTGAAAAATTACCATAAACTACAGTGAATTTTAGCAATATTAACCCTTGGAAATGCTATTCAAATGTATATATAGGCACCATTTTTATGGAAAATATAGTAAATTTGTACTATTATTTGACATAATTTTACTTCTTTTAGGTATTATTCAATAAATAAATATTTCATTAACTAGTTATCAAACATTTTTTTAGAAATTTAAATTTAAGTATGTAAAATGGTGCAAAACATCACACTGACACCCACTACACATGAATTGGGACCCCTACCCATTCTAACGCCTATGTCCTAAATTTATGGTGATGCAATATGTTGGAAGGACAAGCCAAATATTACATCATGGGAAAATTTGCACATGGAATTTGCACATGTTAAATATTACATGAGGCTGCTTTGGTGACAGCTGACTCCGTGGCGCAACGGTAGCGCGTCTGACTCCAGATCAGAAGGTTGCGTGTTCAAATCACGTCGGGGTCAATTCCAAAACTTTTCCCTCAAATATCCAAATTTAATTTCTATACAATTCATGAATCCTGTAGAAATTCAAAATAATGCATTTGATGAGGGTAACAAACCTTTCTTCAAATTGTAAGGTATAAAAGTTCAGATAGAAGATTATCATCAAGAATAAATGCTCTATAAGCTAATGGATTCCTATAGATCTATTCATATATTGCAAATATTGCATCACTGGATATTGCAAACATTGCATCACTGGATAATTTCATATGCAATCCTATTTATCTCTGTCAAATACTACTTCAATCTTTTCTGCAAATTGTAAGCTATATAAGATCAGACAGAAGATTCTCATCAAGAATAAATGCTATATAAGCTAATGGATTGCTATAGACCTATTCATATATTGCAAAGATTGCATCACTGGATATTGCAAAGATTGCATCACTGGATAATTTCAAATGCAATCCTATTTATCTCTGTCAAATATTACTAGAGGCCATATTGGTGACAGCTGACTCCGTGGCGCAACGGTAGCGCGTCTGACTCCAGATCAGAAGGTTGCTTGTTCAAATCACGTCGGGGTCAATTCCAAAACTTTTCTCTCAAATAGCCAAATTCAATTCCTATTAACCTCATGAATGACACAAAAATTCGAAATAATGTATTTGTTGAATTAGTTACAATCTTTTCTGCACATTGCAAGCTATATAATATTAGATAAATGATTGTCATCAACAAAAAAATGTTTAATAATCTAATGGATTCCTACAGATATATTAATATATCGCAAACATTGCATCACTGGATATTGCAAACATTACTCTGTCAAATATTACTAGAGGCCATATTGGTGACAGATGACTCCGTGGCGCAACGGTAGCGCGTCTGACTCCAGATCACAAGGTTGCGTATTCAAATCACGTCGGGGTCAATTCCCAAATTTTTCTCTCAAATAGCCAAATTCTATTTCTATTAAACTCACAAATGATACATAAATTCTAAATAATGTATGTGTTGTGAGTAAAAATCCTTTCTGTACATAATAAGCTATACAAGATCAGACAGAAGATTGTCATCAAAAGAAAATACCCAACTTGCAAATATATTCCTACAAATTTACAAATTATGCAGCACATTATCAATATAATGGAGGACAAGCTCAGCTAAATATTGCATCATGGGAAAATTTGCACATGGAAGCCTTATAATTTCTGTCAAATATTACTTGAGGCAATGTTGGTGACAGCTGACTCCGTGGCGCAACGGTAGCGCGTCTGACTCCAGATCAGAAGGTTGCGTGTTCAAATCACGTCGGGGTCAATTCCAAAACTTTTCTCTCAAATAGCCAAATTCAATTCCTATTAACCTCATGAATGAAACACAAATTCGAAATAATGTATTTGTTGAATTAGTTACAATCTTTTCTGCACATTGCAAGCTATATAATATTAGATAGATGATTGTCATCAACAAAAAAATGCTCAATAATCTAATGGATTCCTACAGATATATTAATATATCGCAAACATTGCATCACTGGATATTGCAAACATTGCATCACTGGATAACTCCATATGCAATCCTATTTATCTCTGTCAATTACTACTTCAATCTTTTCTGCAAATTCTAAGCTATATAAGATCAGACATAAAATTCTCATCAAGAATAAATGCTATATAACCTAATGGATTCCTATAGATCTATTCATATATTATATTGCAAGCATTGCACCACTGGATTTTGCAAACATTGCATCATTGGTTAATTCAAATGCAATCCTATTTATCTCTGTCAAATATTACTAGAGGCCAAATTGGTGACAGGTGACTCTGTGGCGCAACGGTAGCGCGTCTGACTCCAGATCAGAAGGTTGCGTGTTCAAATCACGTCGGGGTCAATTCCAAAACTTTTCTCTCAAATAGCCAAATTTAATTTCTATAAAATTCATGAATCATGTAGAAATTCAAAAAATGTATTTGTTGAGGGTAACAAACCTTTCTTCAAATTGTAAGCTATAAAGGATCAGACAGAAGATTATCATCAAGAATAAATGCTCTATAAACTAATGGATTCCTATAGATCTATTCATATATTGCAAATATTGCATCACTGGATATTGCAAACATTGCATCACTGGATAATTTCATATGCAATCCTATTTATCTCTGTCAAATACTACTTCAATCTTTTCTGCAAATTGTAAGCTATATAAGATCAGACAGAAGATTCTCATCAAGAATAAATGCTATATAAGCTAATGGATTGCTATAGACCTATTCATATATTGCAAAGATTGCATCACTGGATATTGCAAAGATTGCATCACTGGATAATTTCAAATACAATCCTATTTATCTCTGTCACATATTACTAGAGGCCATATTGGTGACAGCTGACTCCGTGGCGCAACGGTAGCGCGTCTGACTCCAGATCAGAAGGTTGCGTGTTCAAATCACGTCGGGGTCAATTCCAAAACTTTTCTCTCAAATAGCCAAATTCAATTCCTATTAACCTCATGAATCATGTAGAAATTCAAAAAGTGTATTTGATGAGGGTAACAAACCTTTCTTCAAATTGTAAGGTATAAAAGTTCAGATAGAAGATTATCATCAAGAATAAATGCTCTATAAGCTAATGGATTCCTATAGATCTATTCATATATTGCAAATATTGCATCACTGGATATTGCAAACATTGCATCACTGGATAATTTCATATGCAATCCTATTTATCTCTGTCAAATACTACTTCAATCTTTTCTGCAAATTGTAAGCTATATAAGATCAGACAGAAGATTCTCATCAAGAATAAATGCTATATAAGCTAATGGATTGCTATAGACCTATTCATATATTGCAAAGATTGCATCACTGGATATTGCAAAGATTGCATCACTGGATAATTTCAAATGCAATCCTATTTATCTCTGTCAAATATTACTAGAGGCCATATTGGTGACAGCTGACTCCGTGGCGCAACGGTAGCGCGTCTGACTCCAGATCAGAAGGTTGCGTGTTCAAATCACGTCGGGGTCAATTCCAAAACTTTTCTCTCAAATAGCCAAATTCAATTCCTATTAACCTCATGAATGACACAAAAATTCCAAATAATGTATTTGTTGAATTAGTTACAATCTTTTCTGCACATTGCAAGCTATATAATATTAGATAAATAATAATCTAATGGATTCCTACAGATATATTAATATATCGCAAACATTGCATCACTGGATATTGCAAACATTGCTCTGTCAAATATTACTAGAGGCCTTATTGGTGACAGATGATTCCGTGGCGCAACGGTAGCGCATCTGACTCCAGATCAGAAGGTTGCGTGTTCAAATCACGTCAGGGTCAATTCCCAAATTTTTCTCTCAAATAGCCAAATTCTATTTCTATTAAACTCACAAATGATACATAAATTCTAAATAATGTATGTGTTGAGAGTAAAAATCCTTTCTGTACATAATAAGCTATACAAGATCAGACAGAAGATTGTCATTAAAAGAAAATACCCAACTTGCAAATATATTCCTACAAATTTACAAATTATGCAGCACATTATCAATATAATGGAGGACAAGCTCAGCTAAATATTGCATCATGGGAAAATTTGCACATGGAAGCCTTATAATTTCTGTCAAATATTACTTGAGGCAATGTTGGTGACAGCTGACTCCGTGGCGCAACGGTAGCGCGTCTGACTCCAGATCAGAAGGTTGCGTGTTCAAATCACGTCGGGGTCAATTCCAAAACTTTTCTCTCAAATAGCCAAATTCAATTCCTATTAACCTCATGAATGAAACACAAATTCGAAATAATATATTTGTTGAATTAGTTACAATCTTTTCTGCACATTGCAAGCTATATAATATTAGATAGATGATTGTCATCAACAAAAAAATGCTCAATAATCTAATGGATTCCTACAGATATATTAATATATCGCAAACATTGCATCACTGGATATTGCAAACATTGCATCACTGGATAACTCCATATGCAATCCTATTTATCTCTGTCAATTACTACTTCAATCTTTTCTGCAAATTCTAAGCTATATAAGATCAGACATAAAATTCTCATCAAGAATAAATGCTATATAACCTAATGGATTCCTATAGATCTATTCATATATTATATTGCAAGCATTGCACCACTGGATTTTGCAAACATTGCATCATTGGTTAATTCAAATGCAATCCTATTTATCTCTGTCAAATATTACTAGAGGCCATATTGGTGACAGCTGACTCCGTGGCGCAACGGTAGCGTGTCTGACTCCAGATCAGAAGGTTGCGTGTTCAAATCACGTCGGGGTCAATTCCAAAACTTTTCTCTCAAATAGCCAAATTTAATTTCTATAAAATTCATGAATCATGTAGAAATTCAAAAAATGTATTTGTTGAGGGTAACAAACTTTTCTTCAAATTGTAAGCTATAAAGGATCAGACAGAAGATTATCATCAAGAATAAATGCTCTATAAACTAATGGATTCCTATAGATCTATTCATATATTGCAAATATTGCATCACTGGATATTGCAAACATTGCATCACTGGATAATTTCATATGCAATCCTATTTATCTCTGTCAAATACTACTTCAATCTTTTCTGCAAATTGTAAGCTATATAAGATCAGACAGGAGATTCTCATCAAGAATAAATGCTATATAAGCTAATGGATTGCTATAGACCTATTCATATATTGCAAAGATTGCATCACTGGATATTGCAAAGATTGCATCACTGGATAATTTCAAATACAATCCTATTTATCTATGTCACATATTACTAGAGGCCATATTGGTGACAGCTGACTCCGTGGCGCAACGGTAGCGCGTCTGACTCCAGATCAGAAGGTTGCGTGTTCAAATCACGTCGGGGTCAATTCCAAAACTTTTCTCTCAAATAGCCAAATTCAATTCCTATTAACCTCATGAATGACACACAAATTTGAAATAATGTATTTGTTGAATTAGTTACAATCTTTTCTGCACATTGCAAGCTATATAATATTAGATAAATGATTGTCATCAACAAAAAAATGCTTAATAATCTAATGGATTCCTACAGATATATTAATATATCGCAAACATTGCATCACTGGATATTGCAAACATTACTCTGTCAAATATTACTAGAGGCCATATTGGTGACAGATGACTCCGTGGCGCAACGGTAGCGCGTCTGACTCCAGATCACAAGGTTGCGTGTTCAAATCACGTCGGGGTCAATTCCCAAATTTTTCTCTCAAATAGCCAAATTCTATTTCTATTAAACTCACAAATGATACATAAATTCTAAATAATGTATGTGTTGAGAGTAAAAATCCTTTCTGTACATAATAAGCTATACAAGATCAGTTTTGTTTGTTTGTTTGTTTGTTTGGGGCTTTACATCACTTTCAACATTATTTCAGTCATTTCGTGATGAGACCTACTTGTAGCAGATATAGTGCTGCCTCACTGAATTGTCATGTCGCAGGTCCTTGACATGACAACCCACCCGGTCACAGATTTACAAGGACAACGGGTTAACCCTTTTGGCACAGGCCTCAGCTCATGTGGGAAATTGTATCATGAGTTCAATCTCAGCATGGCCGGGATTCGAACCCACGACCTTTAGATCACCACAGAGGAACTGGTGCTAATAAGCTGGCGCTCTAACCAACTGCGCCACGGCCCGTGGCCTCTATACAAGATCAGACAGAAGATTGTCATCAAAAGAAAATACCCAACTTGCAAATATATTCCTACAAATTTACAAATTATGCAGCACATTATCAATATAATGGAGGACAAGCTCAGCTAAATATTGCATCATGGGAAAATTTGCACATGGAAGCCTTATAATTTCTGTCAAATATTACTTGAGGCAATGTTGGTGACAGCTGACTCCGTGGCGCAACGGTAGCGCGTCTGACTCCAGATCAGAAGGTTGCGTGTTCAAATCACGTCGGGGTCAATTCCAAAACTTTTCTCTCAAATAGCCAAATTCAATTCCTATTAACCTCATGAATGAAACACAAATTCGAAATAATGTATTTGTTGAATTAGTTACAATCTTTTCTGCACATTGCAAGCTATATAATATTAGATAGATGATTGTCATCAACAAAAAAATGCTCAATAATCTAATGGATTCCTACAGATATATTAATATATCGCAAACATTGCATCACTGGATATTGCAAACATTGCATCACTGGATAACTCCATATGCAATCCTATTTATCTCTGTCAATTACTACTTCAATCTTTTCTGCAAATTCTAAGCTATATAAGATCAGACATAAAATTCTCATCAAGAATAAATGCTATATAACCTAATGGATTCCTATAGATCTATTCATATATTATATTGCAAGCATTGCACCACTGGATTTTGCAAACATTGCATCATTGGTTAATTCAAATGCAATCCTATTTATCTCTGTCAAATATTACTAGAGGCCAAATTGGTGACAGGTGACTCTGTGGCGCAACGGTAGCGCGTCTGACTCCAGATCAGAAGGTTGCGTGTTCAAATCACGTCGGGGTCAATTCCAAAACTTTTCTCTCAAATAGCCAAATTTAATTTCTATAAAATTCATGAATCATGTAGAAATTCAAAAAATGTATTTGTTGAGGGTAACAAACCTTTCTTCAAATTGTAAGCTATAAAGGATCAGACAGAAGATTATCATCAAGAATAAATGCTCTATAAACTAATGGATTCCTATAGATCTATTCATATATTGCAAATATTGCATCACTGGATATTGCAAACATTGCATCACTGGATAATTTCATATGCAATCCTATTTATCTCTGTCAAATACTACTTCAATCTTTTCTGCAAATTGTAAGCTATATAAGATCAGACAGAAGATTCTCATCAAGAATAAATGCTATATAAGCTAATGGATTGCTATAGACCTATTCATATATTGCAAAGATTGCATCACTGGATATTGCAAAGATTGCATCACTGGATAATTTCAAATACAATCCTATTTATCTCTGTCACATATTACTAGAGGCCATATTGGTGACAGCTGACTCCGTGGCGCAACGGTAGCGCGTCTGACTCCAGATCAGAAGGTTGCGTGTTCAAATCACGTCGGGGTCAATTCCAAAACTTTTCTCTCAAATAGCCAAATTCAATTCCTATTAACCTCATGAATCATGTAGAAATTCAAAAAGTGTATTTGATGAGGGTAACAAACCTTTCTTCAAATTGTAAGGTATAAAAGTTCAGATAGAAGATTATCATCAAGAATAAATGCTCTATAAGCTAATGGATTCCTATAGATCTATTCATATATTGCAAATATTGCATCACTGGATATTGCAAACATTGCATCACTGGATAATTTCATATGCAATCCTATTTATCTCTGTCAAATACTACTTCAATCTTTTCTGCAAATTGTAAGCTATATAAGATCAGACAGAAGATTCTCATCAAGAATAAATGCTATATAAGCTAATGGATTGCTATAGACCTATTCATATATTGCAAAGATTGCATCACTGGATATTGCAAAGATTGCATCACTGGATAATTTCAAATGCAATCCTATTTATCTCTGTCAAATATTACTAGAGGCCATATTGGTGACAGCTGACTCCGTGGCGCAACGGTAGCGCGTCTGACTCCAGATCAGAAGGTTGCGTGTTCAAATCACGTCGGGGTCAATTCCAAAACTTTTCTCTCAAATAGCCAAATTCAATTCCTATTAACCTCATGAATGACACAAAAATTCCAAATAATGTATTTGTTGAATTAGTTACAATCTTTTCTGCACATTGCAAGCTATATAATATTAGATAAATAATAATCTAATGGATTCCTACAGATATATTAATATATCGCAAACATTGCATCACTGGATATTGCAAACATTGCTCTGTCAAATATTACTAGAGGCCTTATTGGTGACAGATGATTCCGTGGCGCAACGGTAGCGCATCTGACTCCAGATCAGAAGGTTGCGTGTTCAAATCACGTCAGGGTCAATTCCCAAATTTTTCTCTCAAATAGCCAAATTCTATTTCTATTAAACTCACAAATGATACATAAATTCTAAATAATGTATGTGTTGAGAGTAAAAATCCTTTCTGTACATAATAAGCTATACAAGATCAGACAGAAGATTGTCATTAAAAGAAAATACCCAACTTGCAAATATATTCCTACAAATTTACAAATTATGCAGCACATTATCAATATAATGGAGGACAAGCTCAGCTAAATATTGCATCATGGGAAAATTTGCACATGGAAGCCTTATAATTTCTGTCAAATATTACTTGAGGCAATGTTGGTGACAGCTGACTCCGTGGCGCAACGGTAGCGCGTCTGACTCCAGATCAGAAGGTTGCGTGTTCAAATCACGTCGGGGTCAATTCCAAAACTTTTCTCTCAAATAGCCAAATTCAATTCCTATTAACCTCATGAATGAAACACAAATTCGAAATAATATATTTGTTGAATTAGTTACAATCTTTTCTGCACATTGCAAGCTATATAATATTAGATAGATGATTGTCATCAACAAAAAAATGCTCAATAATCTAATGGATTCCTACAGATATATTAATATATCGCAAACATTGCATCACTGGATATTGCAAACATTGCATCACTGGATAACTCCATATGCAATCCTATTTATCTCTGTCAATTACTACTTCAATCTTTTCTGCAAATTCTAAGCTATATAAGATCAGACATAAAATTCTCATCAAGAATAAATGCTATATAACCTAATGGATTCCTATAGATCTATTCATATATTATATTGCAAGCATTGCACCACTGGATTTTGCAAACATTGCATCATTGGTTAATTCAAATGCAATCCTATTTATCTCTGTCAAATATTACTAGAGGCCATATTGGTGACAGCTGACTCCGTGGCGCAACGGTAGCGTGTCTGACTCCAGATCAGAAGGTTGCGTGTTCAAATCACGTCGGGGTCAATTCCAAAACTTTTCTCTCAAATAGCCAAATTTAATTTCTATAAAATTCATGAATCATGTAGAAATTCAAAAAATGTATTTGTTGAGGGTAACAAACTTTTCTTCAAATTGTAAGCTATAAAGGATCAGACAGAAGATTATCATCAAGAATAAATGCTCTATAAACTAATGGATTCCTATAGATCTATTCATATATTGCAAATATTGCATCACTGGATATTGCAAACATTGCATCACTGGATAATTTCATATGCAATCCTATTTATCTCTGTCAAATACTACTTCAATCTTTTCTGCAAATTGTAAGCTATATAAGATCAGACAGAAGATTCTCATCAAGAATAAATGCTATATAAGCTAATGGATTGCTATAGACCTATTCATATATTGCAAAGATTGCATCACTGGATATTGCAAAGATTGCATCACTGGATAATTTCAAATACAATCCTATTTATCTATGTCACATATTACTAGAGGCCATATTGGTGACAGCTGACTCCGTGGCGCAACGGTAGCGCGTCTGACTCCAGATCAGAAGGTTGCGTGTTCAAATCACGTCGGGGTCAATTCCAAAACTTTTCTCTCAAATAGCCAAATTCAATTCCTATTAACCTCATGAATGACACACAAATTTGAAATAATGTATTTGTTGAATTAGTTACAATCTTTTCTGCACATTGCAAGCTATATAATATTAGATAAATGATTGTCATCAACAAAAAAATGCTTAATAATCTAATGGATTCCTACAGATATATTAATATATCGCAAACATTGCATCACTGGATATTGCAAACATTACTCTGTCAAATATTACTAGAGGCCATATTGGTGACAGATGACTCCGTGGCGCAACGGTAGCGCGTCTGACTCCAGATCACAAGGTTGCGTGTTCAAATCACGTCGGGGTCAATTCCCAAATTTTTCTCTCAAATAGCCAAATTCTATTTCTATTAAACTCACAAATGATACATAAATTCTAAATAATGTATGTGTTGAGAGTAAAAATCCTTTCTGTACATAATAAGCTATACAAGATCAGTTTTGTTTGTTTGTTTGTTTGTTTGGGGCTTTACATCACTTTCAACATTATTTCAGTCATTTCGTGATGAGACCTACTTGTAGCAGATATAGTGCTGCCTCACTGAATTGTCATGTCGCAGGTCCTTGACATGACAACCCACCCGGTCACAGATTTACAAGGACAACGGGTTAACCCTTTTGGCACAGGCCTCAGCTCATGTGGGAAATTGTATCATGAGTTCAATCTCAGCATGGCCGGGATTCGAACCCACGACCTTTAGATCACCACAGAGGAACTGGTGCTAATAAGCTGGCGCTCTAACCAACTGCGCCACGGCCCGTGGCCTCTATACAAGATCAGACAGAAGATTGTCATCAAAAGAAAATACCCAACTTGCAAATATATTCCTACAAATTTACAAATTATGCAGCACATTATCAATATAATGGAGGACAAGCTCAGCTAAATATTGCATCATGGGAAAATTTGCACATGGAAGCCTTATAATTTCTGTCAAATATTACTTGAGGCAATGTTCGTGACAGCTGACTCCGTGGCGCAACGGTAGCGCGTCTGACTCCAGATCAGAAGGTTGCGTGTTCAAATCACGTCGGGGTCAATTCCAAAACTTTTCTCTCAAATAGCCAAATTCAATTCCTATTAACCTCATGAATGAAACACAAATTCGAAATAATGTATTTGTTGAATTAGTTACAATCTTTTCTGCACATTGCAAGCTATATAATATTAGATAGATGATTGTCATCAACAAAAAAATGCTCAATAATCTAATGGATTCCTACAGATATATTAATATATCGCAAACATTGCATCACTGGATATTGCAAACATTGCATCACTGGATAACTCCATATGCAATCCTATTTATCTCTGTCAATTACTACTTCAATCTTTTCTGCAAATTCTAAGCTATATAAGATCAGACATAAAATTCTCATCAAGAATAAATGCTATATAACCTAATGGATTCCTATAGATCTATTCATATATTATATTGCAAGCATTGCACCACTGGATTTTGCAAACATTGCATCATTGGTTAATTCAAATGCAATCCTATTTATCTCTGTCAAATATTACTAGAGGCCATATTGGTGACAGCTGACTCCGTGGCGCAACGGTAGCGCGTCTGACTCCAGATCAGAAGGTTGCGTGTTCAAATCACGTCGGGGTCAATTCCAAAACTTTTCTCTCAAATAGCCAAATTTAATTTCTATAAAATTCATGAATCATGTAGAAATTCAAAAAATGTATTTGTTGAGGGTAACAAACTTTTCTTCAAATTGTAAGCTATAAAGGATCAGACAGAAGATTATCATCAAGAATAAATGCTCTATAAACTAATTGATTCCTATAGATCTATTCATATATTGCAAATATTGCATCACTGGATATTGCAAACATTGCATCACTGGATAATTTCATATGCAATCCTATTTATCTCTGTCAAATACTACTTCAATCTTTTCTGCAAATTGTAAGCTATATAAGATCAGACAGAAGATTCTCAACAAGAATAAATGCTATATAAGCTAATGGATTGCTATAGACCTATTCATATATTGCAAAGATTGCATCACTGGATATTGCAAAGATTGCATCACTGGATAATTTCAAATACAATCCTATTTATCTATGTCACATATTACTAGAGGCTATGTTGGTGACAGCTGACTCCGTGGCGCAACGGTAGCGCGTCTGACTCCAGATCAGAAGGTTGCGTGTTCAAATCACGTCGGGGTCAATTCCAAAACTTTTCTCTCAAATAGCCAAATTCAATTCCTATTAACCTCATGAATGAAACACAAATTCGAAATAATGTATTTGTTGAATTAGTTACAATCTTTTCTGCACATTGCAAGCTATATAATATTAGATAGATGATTGTCATCAACAAAAAAATGCTCAATAATCTAATGGATTCCTACAGATATATTAATATATCGCAAACATTGCATCACTGGATATTGCAAACATTGCATCACTGGATAACTCCATATGCAATCCTATTTATCTCTGTCAATTACTACTTCAATCTTTTCTGCAAATTCTAAGCTATATAAGATCAGACATAAAATTCTCATCAAGAATAAATGCTATATAACCTAATGGATTCCTATAGATCTATTCATATATTATATTGCAAGCATTGCACCACTGGATTTTGCAAACATTGCATCATTGGTTAATTCAAATGCAATCCTATTTATCTCTGTCAAATATTACTAGAGGCCATATTGGTGACAGCTGACTCCGTGGCGCAACGGTAGCGTGTCTGACTCCAGATCAGAAGGTTGCGTGTTCAAATCACGTCGGGGTCAATTCCAAAACTTTTCTCTCAAATAGCCAAATTTAATTTCTATAAAATTCATGAATCATGTAGAAATTCAAAAAATGTATTTGTTGAGGGTAACAAACTTTTCTTCAAATTGTAAGCTATAAAGGATCAGACAGAAGATTATCATCAAGAATAAATGCTCTATAAACTAATGGATTCCTATAGATCTATTCATATATTGCAAATATTGCATCACTGGATATTGCAAACATTGCATCACTGGATAATTTCATATGCAATCCTATTTATCTCTGTCAAATACTACTTCAATCTTTTCTGCAAATTGTAAGCTATATAAGATCAGACAGAAGATTCTCATCAAGAATAAATGCTATATAAGCTAATGGATTGCTATAGACCTATTCATATATTGCAAAGATTGCATCACTGGATATTGCAAAGATTGCATCACTGGATAATTTCAAATACAATCCTATTTATCTATGTCACATATTACTAGAGGCCATATTGGTGACAGCTGACTCCGTGGCGCAACGGTAGCGCGTCTGACTCCAGATCAGAAGGTTGCGTGTTCAAATCACGTCGGGGTCAATTCCAAAACTTTTCTCTCAAATAGCCAAATTCAATTCCTATTAACCTCATGAATGACACACAAATTTGAAATAATGTATTTGTTGAATTAGTTACAATCTTTTCTGCACATTGCAAGCTATATAATATTAGATAAATGATTGTCATCAACAAAAAAATGCTTAATAATCTAATGGATTCCTACAGATATATTAATATATCGCAAACATTGCATCACTGGATATTGCAAACATTACTCTGTCAAATATTACTAGAGGCCATATTGGTGACAGATGACTCCGTGGCGCAACGGTAGCGCGTCTGACTCCAGATCACAAGGTTGCGTGTTCAAATCACGTCGGGGTCAATTCCCAAATTTTTCTCTCAAATAGCCAAATTCTATTTCTATTAAACTCACAAATGATACATAAATTCTAAATAATGTATGTGTTGAGAGTAAAAATCCTTTCTGTACATAATAAGCTATACAAGATCAGTTTTGTTTGTTTGTTTGTTTGTTTGGGGCTTTACATCACTTTCAACATTATTTCAGTCATTTCGTGATGAGACCTACTTGTAGCAGATATAGTGCTGCCTCACTGAATTGTCATGTCGCAGGTCCTTGACATGACAACCCACCCGGTCACAGATTTACAAGGACAACGGGTTAACCCTTTTGGCACAGGCCTCAGCTCATGTGGGAAATTGTATCATGAGTTCAATCTCAGCATGGCCGGGATTCGAACCCACGACCTTTAGATCACCACAGAGGAACTGGTGCTAATAAGCTGGCGCTCTAACCAACTGCGCCACGGCCCGTGGCCTCTATACAAGATCAGACAGAAGATTGTCATCAAAAGAAAATACCCAACTTGCAAATATATTCCTACAAATTTACAAATTATGCAGCACATTATCAATATAATGGAGGACAAGCTCAGCTAAATATTGCATCATGGGAAAATTTGCACATGGAAGCCTTATAATTTCTGTCAAATATTACTTGAGGCAATGTTCGTGACAGCTGACTCCGTGGCGCAACGGTAGCGCGTCTGACTCCAGATCAGAAGGTTGCGTGTTCAAATCACGTCGGGGTCAATTCCAAAACTTTTCTCTCAAATAGCCAAATTCAATTCCTATTAACCTCATGAATGAAACACAAATTCGAAATAATGTATTTGTTGAATTAGTTACAATCTTTTCTGCACATTGCAAGCTATATAATATTAGATAGATGATTGTCATCAACAAAAAAATGCTCAATAATCTAATGGATTCCTACAGATATATTAATATATCGCAAACATTGCATCACTGGATATTGCAAACATTGCATCACTGGATAACTCCATATGCAATCCTATTTATCTCTGTCAATTACTACTTCAATCTTTTCTGCAAATTCTAAGCTATATAAGATCAGACATAAAATTCTCATCAAGAATAAATGCTATATAACCTAATGGATTCCTATAGATCTATTCATATATTATATTGCAAGCATTGCACCACTGGATTTTGCAAACATTGCATCATTGGTTAATTCAAATGCAATCCTATTTATCTCTGTCAAATATTACTAGAGGCCATATTGGTGACAGCTGACTCCGTGGCGCAACGGTAGCGCGTCTGACTCCAGATCAGAAGGTTGCGTGTTCAAATCACGTCGGGGTCAATTCCAAAACTTTTCTCTCAAATAGCCAAATTTAATTTCTATAAAATTCATGAATCATGTAGAAATTCAAAAAATGTATTTGTTGAGGGTAACAAACTTTTCTTCAAATTGTAAGCTATAAAGGATCAGACAGAAGATTATCATCAAGAATAAATGCTCTATAAACTAATTGATTCCTATAGATCTATTCATATATTGCAAATATTGCATCACTGGATATTGCAAACATTGCATCACTGGATAATTTCATATGCAATCCTATTTATCTCTGTCAAATACTACTTCAATCTTTTCTGCAAATTGTAAGCTATATAAGATCAGACAGAAGATTCTCAACAAGAATAAATGCTATATAAGCTAATGGATTGCTATAGACCTATTCATATATTGCAAAGATTGCATCACTGGATATTGCAAAGATTGCATCACTGGATAATTTCAAATACAATCCTATTTATCTATGTCACATATTACTAGAGGCTATGTTGGTGACAGCTGACTCCGTGGCGCAACGGTAGCGCGTCTGACTCCAGATCAGAAGGTTGCGTGTTCAAATCACGTCGGGGTCAATTCCAAAACTTTTCTCTCAAATAGCCAAATTCAATTCCTATTAACCTCATGAATGAAACACAAATTCGAAATAATGTATTTGTTGAATTAGTTACAATCTTTTCTGCACATTGCAAGCTATATAATATTAGATAGATGATTGTCATCAACAAAAAAATGCTCAATAATCTAATGGATTCCTACAGATATATTAATATATCGCAAACATTGCATCACTGGATATTGCAAACATTGCATCACTGGATAACTCCATATGCAATCCTATTTATCTCTGTCAATTACTACTTCAATCTTTTCTGCAAATTCTAAGCTATATAAGATCAGACATAAAATTCTCATCAAGAATAAATGCTATATAACCTAATGGATTCCTATAGATCTATTCATATATTATATTGCAAGCATTGCACCACTGGATTTTGCAAACATTGCATCATTGGTTAATTCAAATGCAATCCTATTTATCTCTGTCAAATATTACTAGAGGCCAAATTGGTGACAGGTGACTCTGTGGCGCAACGGTAGCGCGTCTGACTCCAGATCAGAAGGTTGCGTGTTCAAATCACGTCGGGGTCAATTCCAAAACTTTTCTCTCAAATAGCCAAATTTAATTTCTATAAAATTCATGAATCATGTAGAAATTCAAAAAATGTATTTGTTGAGGGTAACAAACCTTTCTTCAAATTGTAAGCTATAAAGGATCAGACAGAAGATTATCATCAAGAATAAATGCTCTATAAACTAATGGATTCCTATAGATCTATTCATATATTGCAAATATTGCATCACTGGATATTGCAAACATTGCATCACTGGATAATTTCATATGCAATCCTATTTATCTCTGTCAAATACTACTTCAATCTTTTCTGCAAATTGTAAGCTATATAAGATCAGACAGAAGATTCTCATCAAGAATAAATGCTATATAAGCTAATGGATTGCTATAGACCTATTCATATATTGCAAAGATTGCATCACTGGATATTGCAAAGATTGCATCACTGGATAATTTCAAATACAATCCTATTTATCTCTGTCACATATTACTAGAGGCCATATTGGTGACAGCTGACTCCGTGGCGCAACGGTAGCGCGTCTGACTCCAGATCAGAAGGTTGCGTGTTCAAATCACGTCGGGGTCAATTCCAAAACTTTTCTCTCAAATAGCCAAATTCAATTCCTATTAACCTCATGAATCATGTAGAAATTCAAAAAGTGTATTTGTTGAGGGTAACAAACTTTTCTTCAAATTGTAAGCTATAAAGGATCAGACAGAAGATTATCATCAAGAATAAATGCTCTATAAACTAATGGATTCCTATAGATCTATTCATATATTGCAAATATTGCATCACTGGATATTGCAAACATTGCATCACTGGATAATTTCATATGCAATCCTATTTATCTCTGTCAAATACTACTTCAATCTTTTCTGCAAATTGTAAGCTATATAAGATCAGACAGAAGATTCTCATCAAGAATAAATGCTATATAAGCTAATGGATTGCTATAGACCTATTCATATATTGCAAAGATTGCATCACTGGATATTGCAAAGATTGCATCACTGGATAATTTCAAATGCAATCCTATTTATCTCTGTCAAATATTACTAGAGGCCATATTGGTGACAGCTGACTCCGTGGCGCAACGGTAGCGCGTCTGACTCCAGATCAGAAGGTTGCGTGTTCAAATCACGTCGGGGTCAATTCCAAAACTTTTCTCTCAAATAGCCAAATTCAATTCCTATTAACCTCATGAATGACACAAAAATTCCAAATAATGTATTTGTTGAATTAGTTACAATCTTTTCTGCACATTGCAAGCTATATAATATTAGATAAATAATAATCTAATGGATTCCTACAGATATATTAATATATCGCAAACATTGCATCACTGGATATTGCAAACATTGCTCTGTCAAATATTACTAGAGGCCTTATTGGTGACAGATGATTCCGTGGCGCAACGGTAGCGCATCTGACTCCAGATCAGAAGGTTGCGTGTTCAAATCACGTCAGGGTCAATTCCCAAATTTTTCTCTCAAATAGCCAAATTCTATTTCTATTAAACTCACAAATGATACATAAATTCTAAATAATGTATGTGTTGAGAGTAAAAATCCTTTCTGTACATAATAAGCTATACAAGATCAGACAGAAGATTGTCATTAAAAGAAAATACCCAACTTGCAAATATATTCCTACAAATTTACAAATTATGCAGCACATTATCAATATAATGGAGGACAAGCTCAGCTAAATATTGCATCATGGGAAAATTTGCACATGGAAGCCTTATAATTTCTGTCAAATATTACTTGAGGCAATGTTGGTGACAGCTGACTCCGTGGCGCAACGGTAGCGCGTCTGACTCCAGATCAGAAGGTTGCGTGTTCAAATCACGTCGGGGTCAATTCCAAAACTTTTCTCTCAAATAGCCAAATTCAATTCCTATTAACCTCATGAATGACACACAAATTTGAAATAATGTATTTGTTGAATTAGTTACAATCTTTTCTGCACATTGCAAGCTATATAATATTAGATAAATGATTGTCATCAACAAAAAAATGCTTAATAATCTAATGGATTCCTACAGATATATTAATATATCGCAAACATTGCATCACTGGATATTGCAAACATTACTCTGTCAAATATTACTAGAGGCCATATTGGTGACAGATGACTCCGTGGCGCAACGGTAGCGCGTCTGACTCCAGATCACAAGGTTGCGTGTTCAAATCACGTCGGGGTCAATTCCCAAATTTTTCTCTCAAATAGCCAAATTCTATTTCTATTAAACTCACAAATGATACATAAATTCTAAATAATGTATGTGTTGAGAGTAAAAATCCTTTCTGTACATAATAAGCTATACAAGATCAGTTTTGTTTGTTTGTTTGTTTGTTTGGGGCTTTACATCACTTTCAACATTATTTCAGTCATTTCGTGATGAGACCTACTTGTAGCAGATATAGTGCTGCCTCACTGAATTGTCATGTCGCAGGTCCTTGACATGACAACCCACCCGGTCACAGATTTACAAGGACAACGGGTTAACCCTTTTGGCACAGGCCTCAGCTCATGTGGGAAATTGTATCATGAGTTCAATCTCAGCATGGCCGGGATTCGAACCCACGACCTTTAGATCACCACAGAGGAACTGGTGCTAATAAGCTGGCGCTCTAACCAACTGCGCCACGGCCCGTGGCCTCTATACAAGATCAGACAGAAGATTGTCATCAAAAGAAAATACCCAACTTGCAAATATATTCCTACAAATTTACAAATTATGCAGCACATTATCAATATAATGGAGGACAAGCTCAGCTAAATATTGCATCATGGGAAAATTTGCACATGGAAGCCTTATAATTTCTGTCAAATATTACTTGAGGCAATGTTGGTGACAGCTGACTCCGTGGCGCAACGGTAGCGCGTCTGACTCCAGATCAGAAGGTTGCGTGTTCAAATCACGTCGGGGTCAATTCCAAAACTTTTCTCTCAAATAGCCAAATTCAATTCCTATTAACCTCATGAATGAAACACAAATTCGAAATAATGTATTTGTTGAATTAGTTACAATCTTTTCTGCACATTGCAAGCTATATAATATTAGATAGATGATTGTCATCAACAAAAAAATGCTCAATAATCTAATGGATTCCTACAGATATATTAATATATCGCAAACATTGCATCACTGGATATTGCAAACATTGCATCACTGGATAACTCCATATGCAATCCTATTTATCTCTGTCAATTACTACTTCAATCTTTTCTGCAAATTCTAAGCTATATAAGATCAGACATAAAATTCTCATCAAGAATAAATGCTATATAACCTAATGGATTCCTATAGATCTATTCATATATTATATTGCAAGCATTGCACCACTGGATTTTGCAAACATTGCATCATTGGTTAATTCAAATGCAATCCTATTTATCTCTGTCAAATATTACTAGAGGCCATATTGGTGACAGCTGACTCCGTGGCGCAACGGTAGCGCGTCTGACTCCAGATCAGAAGGTTGCGTGTTCAAATCACGTCGGGGTCAATTCCAAAACTTTTCTCTCAAATAGCCAAATTTAATTTCTATAAAATTCATGAATCATGTAGAAATTCAAAAAATGTATTTGTTGAGGGTAACAAACTTTTCTTCAAATTGTAAGCTATAAAGGATCAGACAGAAGATTATCATCAAGAATAAATGCTCTATAAACTAATTGATTCCTATAGATCTATTCATATATTGCAAATATTGCATCACTGGATATTGCAAACATTGCATCACTGGATAATTTCATATGCAATCCTATTTATCTCTGTCAAATACTACTTCAATCTTTTCTGCAAATTGTAAGCTATATAAGATCAGACAGAAGATTCTCATCAAGAATAAATGCTATATAAGCTAATGGATTGCTATAGACCTATTCATATATTGCAAAGATTGCATCACTGGATATTGCAAAGATTGCATCACTGGATAATTTCAAATACAATCCTATTTATCTATGTCACATATTACTAGAGGCTATGTTGGTGACAGCTGACTCCGTGGCGCAACGGTAGCGCGTCTGACTCCAGATCAGAAGGTTGCGTGTTCAAATCACGTCGGGGTCAATTCCAAAACTTTTCTCTCAAATAGCCAAATTCAATTCCTATTAACCTCATGAATGACACACAAATTCGAAATAATGTATTTGTTGAATTAGTTACAATCTTTTCTGCAAATTGCAAGCTATATAATATTAGATAAATGATTGTCATCAACAAAAAAATGCTTAATAATCTAATGGATTCCTACAGATATATTAATATATCGCAAACATTGCATCACTGGATATTGCAAACATTACTCTGTCAAATATTACTAGAGGCCATATTGGTGACAGCTGACTCCGTGGCGCAACGGTAGCGCGTCTGACTCCAGATCACAAGGTTGCGTGTTCAAATCACGTCGGGGTCAATTCCCAAATTTTTCTCTCAAATAGCCAAATTATATTTCTATTAAACTCACAAATGATACATAAATTCTAAATAATGTATGTGTTGAGAGTAAAAATCCTTTCTGTACATAATAAGCTATACAAGATCAGACAGAAGATTGTCATCAAAAGAAAATACCCAACTTGCAAATATATTCCTACAAATTTACAAATTATGCAGCACATTATCAATATAATGGAGGACAAGCTCAGCTAAATATTGCATCATGGGAAAATTTGCACATGGAAGCCTTATAATTTCTGTCAAATATTACTTGAGGCAATGTTGGTGACAGCTGACTCCGTGGCGCAACGGTAGCGCGTCTGACTCCAGATCAGAAGGTTGCGTGTTCAAATCACGTCGGGGTCAATTCCAAAACTTTTCTCTCAAATAGCCAAATTCAATTCCTATTAACCTCATGAATGAAACACAAATTCGAAATAATGTATTTGTTGAATTAGTTACAATCTTTTCTGCACATTGCAAGCTATATAATATTAGATAGATGATTGTCATCAACAAAAAAATGCTCAATAATCTAATGGATTCCTACAGATATATTAATATATCGCAAACATTGCATCACTGGATATTGCAAACATTGCATCACTGGATAACTCCATATGCAATCCTATTTATCTCTGTCAATTACTACTTCAATCTTTTCTGCAAATTCTAAGCTATATAAGATCAGACATAAAATTCTCATCAAGAATAAATGCTATATAACCTAATGGATTCCTATAGATCTATTCATATATTATATTGCAAGCATTGCACCACTGGATTTTGCAAACATTGCATCATTGGTTAATTCAAATGCAATCCTATTTATCTCTGTCAAATATTACTAGAGGCCATATTGGTGACAGCTGACTCCGTGGCGCAACGGTAGCGCGTCTGACTCCAGATCAGAAGGTTGCGTGTTCAAATCACGTCGGGGTCAATTCCAAAACTTTTCTCTCAAATAGCCAAATTTAATTTCTATAAAATTCATGAATCATGTAGAAATTCAAAAAATGTATTTGTTGAGGGTAACAAACCTTTCTTCAAATTGTAAGCTATAAAGGATCAGACAGAAGATTATCATCAAGAATAAATGCTCTATAAACTAATGGATTCCTATAGATCTATTCATATATTGCAAATATTGCATCACTGGATATTGCAAACATTGCATCACTGGATAATTTCATATGCAATCCTATTTATCTCTGTCAAATACTACTTCAATCTTTTCTGCAAATTGTAAGCTATATAAGATCAGACAGAAGATTCTCATCAAGAATAAATGCTATATAAGCTAATGGATTGCTATAGACCTATTCATATATTGCAAAGATTGCATCACTGGATATTGCAAAGATTGCATCACTGGATATTGCAAAGATTGCATCACTGGATAATTTCAAATGCAATCCTATTTATCTCTGTCAAATATTACTTGAGGCAATATTGGTGACAGCTGACTCCGTGGCGCAACGGTAGCGCGTCTGACTCCAGATCAGAAGGTTGCGTGTTCAAATCACGTCGGGGTCAATTCCAAAACTTTTCTCTCAAATAGCCAAATTCAATTCCTATTAACCTCATGAATGACACAAAAATTCCAAATAATGTATTTGTTGAATTAGTTACAATCTTTTCTGCACATTGCAAGCTATATAATATTAGATAAATGATTGTCATCAACAAAAAAATGCTCAATAATCTAATGGATTCCTACAGATATATTAATATATCGCAAACATTGCATCACTGGATATTGCAAACATTGCTCTGTCAAATATTACTAGAGGCCATATTGGTGACAGATGACTCCGTGGCGCAACGGTAGCGCGTCTGACTCCAGATCACAAGGTTGCGTGTTCAAATCACGTCGGGGTCAATTCCAAAACTTTTCTCTCAAATAGCCAAATTCAATTCCTATTAACCTCATGAATGACACAAAAATTCCAAATAATGTATTTGTTGAATTAGTTACAATCTTTTCTGCACATTGCAAGCTACATAATATTAGATAAATGATTGTCATCAACAAAAAAATGCTCAATAATCTAATGGATTCCTACAGATATATTAATATATCGCAAACATTGCATCACTGGATATTGCAAACATTGCTCTGTCAAATATTACTAGAGGCCATATTGGTGACAGATGACTCCGTGGCGCAACGGTAGCGCGTCTGACTCCAGATCACAAGGTTGCGTGTTCAAATCACGTCGGGGTCAATACCCAAATTTTTCTCTCAAATAGCCAAATTATATTTCTATTAAACTCACAAATGATACATAAATTCTAAATAATGTATGTGTTGAGAGTAAAAATCCTTTCTGTACATAATAAGCTATACAAGATCAGACAGAAGATTGTCATCAAAAGAAAATACCCAACTTGCAAATATATTCCTACAAATTTACAAATTATGCAGCACATTATCAATATAATGGAGGACAAGCTCAGCTAAATATTGCATCATGGGAAAATTTGCACATGGAAGCCTTATAATTTCTGTCAAATATTACTTGAGGCAATGTTGGTGACAGCTGACTCCGTGGCGCAACGGTAGCGCGTCTGACTCCAGATCAGAAGGTTGCGTGTTCAAATCACGTCGGGGTCAATTCCAAAACTTTTCTCTCAAATAGCCAAATTCAATTCCTATTAACCTCATGAATGAAACACAAATTCGAAATAATGTATTTGTTGAATTAGTTACAATCTTTTCTGCACATTGCAAGCTATATAATATTAGATAGATGATTGTCATCAACAAAAAAATGCTCAATAATCTAATGGATTCCTACAGATATATTAATATATCGCAAACATTGCATCACTGGATATTGCAAACATTGCATCACTGGATAACTCCATATGCAATCCTATTTATCTCTGTCAATTACTACTTCAATCTTTTCTGCAAATTCTAAGCTATATAAGATCAGACATAAAATTCTCATCAAGAATAAATGCTATATAACCTAATGGATTCCTATAGATCTATTCATATATTATATTGCAAGCATTGCACCACTGGATTTTGCAAACATTGCATCATTGGTTAATTCAAATGCAATCCTATTTATCTCTGTCAAATATTACTAGAGGCCATATTGGTGACAGCTGACTCCGTGGCGCAACGGTAGCGCGTCTGACTCCAGATCAGAAGGTTGCGTGTTCAAATCACGTCGGGGTCAATTCCAAAACTTTTCTCTCAAATAGCCAAATTCAATTCCTATTAACCTCATGAATGAAACACAAATTCCAAATAATGTATTTGTTGAATTAGTTACAATCTTTTCTGCACATTGCAAGCTATATAATATTAGATAGATGATTGTCATCAACAAAAAAATGCTCAATAATCTAATGGATTCCTACAGATATATTAATATATCGCAAACATTGCATCACTGGATATTGCAAACATTGCATCACTGGATAACTCCATATGCAATCCTATTTATCTCTGTCAATTACTACTTCAATCTTTTCTGCAAATTCTAAGCTATATAAGATCAGACATAAAATTCTCATCAAGAATAAATGCTATATAACCTAATGGATTCCTATAGATCTATTCATATATTATATTGCAAGCATTGCACCACTGGATTTTGCAAACATTGCATCATTGGTTAATTCAAATGCAATCCTATTTATCTCTGTCAAATATTACTAGAGGCCATATTGGTGACAGCTGACTCCGTGGCGCAACGGTAGCGCGTCTGACTCCAGATCAGAAGGTTGCGTGTTCAAATCACATCGGGGTCAATTCCAAAACTTTTCTCTCAAATAGCCAAATTTAATTTCTATAAAATTCATGAATCATGTAGAAATTCAAAAAATGTATTTGTTGAGGGTAACAAACCTTTCTTCAAATTGTAAGCTATAAAGGATCAGACAGAAGATTATCATCAAGAATAAATGCTCTATAAACTAATGGATTCCTATAGATCTATTCATATATTGCAAATATTGCATCACTGGATATTGCAAACATTGCATCACTGGATAATTTCATATGCAATCCTATTTATCTCTGTCAAATACTACTTCAATCTTTTCTGCAAATTGTAAGCTATATAAGATCAGACAGAAGATTCTCATCAAGAATAAATGCTATATAAGCTAATGGATTGCTATAGACCTATTCATATATTGCAAAGATTGCATCACTGGATATTGCAAAGATTGCATCACTGGATAATTTCAAATACAATCCTATTTATCTATGTCACATATTACTAGAGGCCATATTGGTGACAGCTGACTCCGTGGCGCAACGGTAGCGCGTCTGACTCCAGATCAGAAGGTTGCGTGTTCAAATCACGTCGGGGTCAATTCCAAAACTTTTCTCTCAAATAGCCAAATTCAATTCCTATTAACCTCATGAATCATGTAGAAATTCAAAAAGTGTATTTGTTGAGGGTAACAAACTTTTCTTCAAATTGTAAGCTATAAAGGATCAGACAGAAGATTATCATCAAGAATAAATGCTCTATAAACTAATGGATTCCTATAGATCTATTCATATATTGCAAATATTGCATCACTGGATATTGCAAACATTGCATCACTGGATAATTTCATATGCAATCCTATTTATCTCTGTCAAATACTACTTCAATCTTTTCTGCAAATTGTAAGCTATATAAGATCAGACAGAAGATTCTCATCAAGAAT
The DNA here is from genome assembly GCA_949316495.1 of Amphiduros pacificus. NCBI lineage: Eukaryota > Metazoa > Annelida > Polychaeta > Phyllodocida > Hesionidae > Amphiduros > Amphiduros pacificus. Next base: position 31,449,328 of record OX439002.1, read on the forward strand.
AAATGCTATATAAGCTAATGGATTGCTATAGACCTATTCATATATTGCAAAGATTGCATCACTGGATATTGCAAAGATTGCATCACTGGATAATTTCAAATGCAATCCTATTTATCTCTGTCAAATATTACTAGAGGCCATATTGGTGACAGCTGACTCCGTGGCGCAACGGTAGCGCGTCTGACTCCAGATCAGAAGGTTGCGTGTTCAAATCACGTCGGGTCAATTCCAAAACTTTTCTCTCAAATAGCCAAATTCAATTCCTATTAACCTCATGAATGACACGAAAATTCCAAATAATGTATTTGTTGAATTAGTTACAATCTTTTCTGCACATTGCAAGCTATATAATATTAGATAAATAATAATCTAATGGATTCCTACAGATATATTAATATATCGCAAACATTGCATCACTGGATATTGCAAACATTGCTCTGTCAAATATTACTAGAGGCCTTATTGGTGACAGATGACTCCGTGGTGCAACGGTAGCGCGTCTGACTCCAGATCACAAGGTTGCGTGTTCAAATCACGTCGGGGTCAATTCCCAAATTTTTCTCTCAAATAGCCAAATTCTATTTCTATTAAACTCACAAATGATACATAAATTCTAAATAATGTATGTGTTGAGAGTAAAAATCCTTTCTGTACATAATAAGCTATACAAGATCAGACAGAAGATTGTCATTAAAAGAAAATACCCAACTTGCAAATATATTCCTACAAATTTACAAATTATGCAGCACATTATCAATATAATGGAGGACAAGCTCAGCTAAATATTGCATCATGGGAAAATTTGCACATGGAAGCCTTATAATTTCTGTCAAATATTACTTGAGGCAATGTTGGTGACAGCTGACTCCGTGGCGCAACGGTAGCGCGTCTGACTCCAGATCAGAAGGTTGCGTGTTCAAATCACGTCGGGGTCAATTCCAAAACTTTTCTCTCAAATAGCCAAATTCAATTCCTATTAAGGTATACTCCAGGCTTAGCAAAAATCATGTTGGGTGTTGGATATCAATTTTTTTTTTTTTACATTTTTGGAATCTTTATTTAGTTATCTAACAGATCACTCGTTTTTGAACCAATATTGTATTTAGAAGTTAGTCAAAAATATGATTTTATAATTAAAAGTCAGGCAGGTGAAAATGTGACACCCCAGGATTGTTGACCAAACACTGCCCCATTGTGCATAATTTTAAGCTGATGGTATGTACACACATAACATGTAGGATTGCAATTCCTGACTTTTTATTACATTTGTAAATATGGGTATACTATTGTATAAAATAACAATTTTATATTTATCTAATAATTTGTAAATAATTCATCATAATTTTATTCTTTGTGTTGCCTCAGTTGATATGTGTATGGTATGCATGATTGTATGCTCTATGTGTGCAATCAGCATGATCAGTAATCAACATGATCATGATTGCAATCGCCCTCAAATGGCAACACAAACAGCTCATATCAAACTGCAAAGAACACTAATGGCAAGTTTGAAGATTTCATGATTTCTGTACATTTTTTATGTTTAAACCATCTAAATTTAATTTTAAATTTATTATTTTTTAGCATATCACTAGTTAGGTATATTAGTCACCAAACTGTGTAATTTGGTTCAACAAATCATGATCTATAAGCACTGTACAGAGACTTGAATGTGGAAAACAGACCCTTTTAGGTTTTTGCCATTTTCTGGCCTTTCATATTTTTCACATTTTATGAATTTAAACCAAGTTTTTTGGGTAGTAAATAATGTTTGATCACTTTGAAACTTGCAGGATTGTTAGAACCCCTTGCAAAGATGTACTATTCCACGTTTGAAAGATATTGTATTTATATTCAGTGAATGAGAGGCACGAACAGCAAAACTCAACTTTTATGTTTAAAGTTATTTTTCATCCTATTGAAATATTTTTTTGCTATATTTGAAAGTGTAGATTGCTTGAATGATAAGTTGTTAACAAATCCTAATAAAGTTTTCCCAAAAAAAACTTTTTGTTGTATGTTTTTTTTACAGTTTATATAAATGTGTCTTGATTAGACCTGCTCACAATTAAGTCATGATTACACAAAAAGTTTGCATTATAATTGAGTTCTGTTAAAACGAGCTGATGCAGGATGACTAGATGCATATTGTCCTAAGATTTGAAGAGTCTGTCATTTATGGTTGCATCACAACTGGAGGGTAAAGTTAGAAGTCTACATAACACCTGTGCTAAAAGGTGCTAAGCCTGGAGTATACCTTAACCTCATGAATGAAACACAAATTCGGAATAATATATTTGTTGAATTAGTTACAATCTTTTCTGCACATTGCAAGCTATATAATATTAGATAGATGATTGTCATCAACAAAAAAATGCTCAATAATCTAATGGATTCCTACAGATATATTAATATATCGCAAACATTGCATCACTGGATATTGCAAACATTGCATCACTGGATAACTCCATATGCAATCCTATTTATCTCTGTCAATTACTACTTCAATCTTTTCTGCAAATTCTAAGCTATATAAGATCAGAAATAAAATTCTCATCAAGAATAAATGCTATATAACCTAATGGATTCCTATAGATCTATTCATATATTATATTGCAAGCATTGCACCACTGGATTTTGCAAACATTGCATCATTGGTTAATTCAAATGCAATCCTATTTATCTCTGTCAAATATTACTAGAGGCCATATTGGTGACAGCTGACTCCGTGGCGCAACGGTAGCGCGTCTGACTCCAGATCAGAAGGTTGGGTGTTCAAATCACGTCGGGGTCAATTCCAAAACTTTTCTCTCAAATAGCCAAATTCAATTCCTATTAACCTCATGAATGACACACAAATTCGAAATAATGTATTTGTTGAATTAGTTACAATCTTTTCTGCACATTGCAAGCTATATAATATTAGATAAATGATTGTCATCAACAAAAAAATGCTTAATAATCTAATGGATTCCTACAGATATATTAATATATCGCAAACATTGCATCACTGGATATTGCAAACATTGCTCTGTCAAATATTACTAGAGGCCATATTGGTGACAGATGACTCCGTGGCGCAACGGTAGCGCGTCTGACTCCAGATCACAAGGTTGCGTGTTCAAATCACGTCGGGGTCAATTCCCAAATTTTTCTCTCAAATAGCCAAATTATATTTCTATTAAACTCACAAATGATACATAAATTCTAAATAATGTATGTGTTGAGAGTAAAAATCCTTTCTGTACATAATAAGCTATACAAGATCAGACAGAAGATTGTCATCAAAAGAAAATACCCAACTTGCAAATATATTCCTACAAATTTACAAATTATGCAGCACATTATCAATATAATGGAGGACAAGCTCAGCTAAATATTGCATCATGGGAAAATTTGCACATGGAAGCCTTATAATTTCTGTCAAATATTACTTGAGGCAATGTTCGTGACAGCTGACTCCGTGGCGCAAAGGTAGCGCGTCTGACTCCAGATCAGAAGGTTGCGTGTTCAAATCACGTCGGGGTCAATTCCAAAACTTTTCTCTCAAATAGCCAAATTCAATTCCTATTAACCTCATGAATGAAACACAAATTCCAAATAATGTATTTGTTGAATTAGTTACAATCTTTTCTGCACATTGCAAGCTATATAATATTAGATAGATGATTGTCATCAACAAAAAAATGCTCAATAATCTAATGGATTCCTACAGATATATTAATATATCGCAAACATTGCATCACTGGATATTGCAAACATTGCATCACTGGATAACTCCATATGCAATCCTATTTATCTCTGTCAATTACTACTTCAATCTTTTCTGCAAATTCTAAGCTATATAAGATCAGACATAAAATTCTCATCAAGAATAAATGCTATATAACCTAATGGATTCCTATAGATCTATTCATATATTATATTGCAAGCATTGCACCACTGGATTTTGCAAACATTGCATCATTGGTTAATTCAAATGCAATCCTATTTATCTCTGTCAAATATTACTAGAGGCCATATTGGTGACAGCTGACTCCGTGGCGCAACGGTAGCGCGTCTGACTCCAGATCAGAAGGTTGCGTGTTCAAATCACGTCGGGGTCAATTCCAAAACTTTTCTCTCAAATAGCCAAATTTAATTTCTATAAAATTCATGAATCATGTAGAAATTCAAAAAATGTATTTGTTGAGGGTAACAAACTTTTCTTCAAATTGTAAGCTATAAAGGATCAGACAGAAGATTATCATCAAGAATAAATGCTCTATAAACAAATGGATTCCTATAGATCTATTCATATATTGCAAATATTGCATCACTGGATATTGCAAACATTGCATCACTGGATAATTTCATATGCAATCCTATTTATCTCTGTCAAATACTACTTCAATCTTTTCTGCAAATTGTAAGCTATATAAGATCAGACAGAAGATTCTCATCAAGAATAAATGCTATATAAGCTAATGGATTGCTATAGACCTATTCATATATTGCAAAGATTGCATCACTGGATATTGCAAAGATTGCATCACTGGATAATTTCAAATACAATCCTATTTATCTATGTCACATATTACTAGAGGCCATGTTGGTGACAGCTGACTCCGTGGCGCAACGGTAGCGCGTCTGACTCCAGATCAGAAGGTTGCGTGTTCAAATCACGTCGGGGTCAATTCCAAAACTTTTCTCTCAAATAGCCAAATTCAATTCCTATTAACCTCATGAATGACACACAAATTCGAAATAATGTATTTGTTGAATTAGTTACAATCTTTTCTGCAAATTGCAAGCTATATAATATTAGATAAATGATTGTCATCAACAAAAAAATACTTAATAATCTAATGGATTCCTACAGATATATTAATATATCGCAAACATTGCATCACTGGATATTGCAAACATTACTCTGTCAAATATTACTAGAGGCCATATTGGTGACAGATGACTCCGTGGCGCAACGGTAGCGCGTCTGACTCCAGATCACAAGGTTGCGTGTTCAAATCACGTCGGGGTCAATTCCCAAATTTTTCTCTCAAATAGCCAAATTATATTTCTATTAAACTCACAAATGATACATAAATTCTAAATAATGTATGTGTTGAGAGTAAAAATCCTTTCTGTACATAATAAGCTATACAAGATCAGACAGAAGATTGTCATCAAAAGAAAATACCCAACTTGCAAATATATTCCTACAAATTTACAAATTATGCAGCACATTATCAATATAATGGAGGACAAGCTCAGCTAAATATTGCATCATGGGAAAATTTGCACATGGAAGCCTTATAATTTCTGTCAAATATTACTTGAGGCAATGTTGGTGACAGCTGACTCCGTGGCGCAACGGTAGCGCGTCTGACTCCAGATCAGAAGGTTGCGTGTTCAAATCACGTCGGGGTCAATTCCAAAACTTTTCTCTCAAATAGCCAAATTCAATTCCTATTAACCTCATGAATGAAACACAAATTCCAAATAATGTATTTGTTGAATTAGTTACAATCTTTTCTGCACATTGCAAGCTATATAATATTAGATAGATGATTGTCATCAACAAAAAAATGCTCAATAATCTAATGGATTCCTACAGATATATTAATATATCGCAAACATTGCATCACTGGATATTGCAAACATTGCATCACTGGATAACTCCATATGCAATCCTATTTATCTCTGTCAATTACTACTTCAATCTTTTCTGCAAATTCTAAGCTATATAAGATCAGACATAAAATTCTCATCAAGAATAAATGCTATATAACCTAATGGATTCCTATAGATCTATTCATATATTATATTGCAAGCATTGCACCACTGGATTTTGCAAACATTGCATCATTGGTTAATTCAAATGCAATCCTATTTATCTCTGTCAAATATTACTAGAGGCCATATTGGTGACAGCTGACTCCGTGGCGCAACGGTAGCGCGTCTGACTCCAGATCAGAAGGTTGCGTGTTCAAATCACGTCGGGGTCAATTCCAAAACTTTTCTCTCAAATAGCCAAATTTAATTTCTATAAAATTCATGAATCATGTAGAAATTCAAAAAATGTATTTGTTGAGGGTAACAAACCTTTCTTCAAATTGTAAGCTATAAAGGATCAGACAGAAGATTATCATCAAGAATAAATGCTCTATAAACTAATGGATTCCTATAGATCTATTCATATATTGCAAATATTGCATCACTGGATATTGCAAACATTGCATCACTGGATAATTTCATATGCAATCCTATTTATCTCTGTCAAATACTACTTCAATCTTTTCTGCAAATTGTAAGCTATATAAGATCAGACAGAAGATTCTCATCAAGAATAAATGCTATATAAGCTAATGGATTGCTATAGACCTATTCATATATTGCAAAGATTGCATCACTGGATATTGCAAAGATTGCATCACTGGATATTGCAAAGATTGCATCACTGGATAATTTCAAATGCAATCCTATTTATCTCTGTCAAATATTACTTGAGGCAATGTTGGTGACAGCTGACTCCGTGGCGCAACGGTAGCGCGTCTGACTCCAGATCAGAAGGTTGCGTGTTCAAATCACGTCGGGGTCAATTCAAAACTTTTCTCTCAAATAGCCAAATTCAATTCCTATTAACCTCATGAATGACACAAAAATTCCAAATAATGTATTTGTTGAATTAGTTACAATCTTTTCTGCACATTGCAAGCTATATAATATTAGATAAATGATTGTCATCAACAAAAAAATGCTTAATAATCTAATGGATTCCTACAGATATATTAATATATCGCAAACATTGCATCACTGGATATTGCAAACATTGCATCACTGGATAACTCCATATGCAATCCTATTTATCTCTGTCAATTACTACTTCAATCTTTTCTGCAAATTCTAAGCTATATAAGATCAGACATAAAATTCTCATCAAGAATAAATGCTATATAACCTAATGGATTCCTATAGATCTATTCATATATTATATTGCAAGCATTGCACCACTGGATTTTGCAAACATTGCATCATTGGTTAATTCAAATGCAATCCTATTTATCTCTGTCAAATATTACTAGAGGCCATATTGGTGACAGCTGACTCCGTGGCGCAACGGTAGCGCGTCTGACTCCAGATCAGAAGGTTGCGTGTTCAAATCACGTCGGGGTCAATTCCAAAACTTTTCTCTCAAATAGCCAAATTTAATTTCTATAAAATTCATGAATCATGTAGAAATTCAAAAAATGTATTTGTTGAGGGTAACAAACCTTTCTTCAAATTGTAAGCTATAAAGGATCAGACAGAAGATTATCATCAAGAATAAATGCTCTATAAACTAATGGATTCCTATAGATCTATTCATATATTGCAAATATTGCATCACTGGATATTGCAAACATTGCATCACTGGATAATTTCATATGCAATCCTATTTATCTCTGTCAAATACTACTTCAATCTTTTCTGCAAATTGTAAGCTATATAAGATCAGACAGAAGATTCTCATCAAGAATAAATGCTATATAAGCTAATGGATTGCTATAGACCTATTCATATATTGCAAAGATTGCAGCTGGATATTGCAAAGATTGCATCACTGGATAATTTCAAATACAATCCTATTTATCTATGTCACATATTACTAGAGGCCATGTTGGTGACAGCTGACTCCGTGGCGCAACGGTAGCGCGTCTGACTCCAGATCAGAAGGTTGCGTGTTCAAATCACGTCGGGGTCAATTCCAAAACTTTTCTCTCAAATAGCCAAATTCAATTCCTATTAACCTCATGAATGACACACAAATTCGAAATAATGTATTTGTTGAATTAGTTACAATCTTTTCTGCAAATTGCAAGCTATATAATATTAGATAAATGATTGTCATCAACAAAAAAATGCTTAATAATCTAATGGATTCCTACAGATATATTAATATATCGCAAACATTGCATCACTGGATATTGCAAACATTGCTCTGTCAAATATTACTAGAGGCCATATTGGTGACAGATGACTCCGTGGCGCAACGGTAGCGCGTCTGACTCCAGATCACAAGGTTGCGTGTTCAAATCACGTCGGGGTCAATTCCCAAATTTTTCTCTCAAATAGCCAAATTATATTTCTATTAAACTCACAAATGATACATAAATTCTAAATAATGTATGTGTTGAGAGTAAAAATCCTTTCTGTACATAATAAGCTATACAAGATCAGACAGAAGATTGTCATCAAAAGAAAATACCCAACTTGCAAATATATTCCTACAAATTTACAAATTATGCAGCACATTATCAATATAATGGAGGACAAGCTCAGCTAAATATTGCATCATGGGAAAATTTGCACATGGAAGCCTTATAATTTCTGTCAAATATTACTTGAGGCAATGTTCGTGACAGCTGACTCCGTGGCGCAAAGGTAGCGCGTCTGACTCCAGATCAGAAGGTTGCGTGTTCAAATCACGTCGGGGTCAATTCCAAAACTTTTCTCTCAAATAGCCAAATTCAATTCCTATTAACCTCATGAATGAAACACAAATTCGAAATAATGTATTTGTTGAATTAGTTACAATCTTTTCTGCACATTGCAAGCTATATAATATTAGATAGATGATTGTCATCAACAAAAAAATGCTCAATAATCTAATGGATTCCTACAGATATATTAATATATCGCAAACATTGCATCACTGGATATTGCAAACATTGCATCACTGGATAACTCCATATGCAATCCTATTTATCTCTGTCAATTACTACTTCAATCTTTTCTGCAAATTCTAAGCTATATAAGATCAGACATAAAATTCTCATCAAGAATAAATGCTATATAACCTAATGGATTCCTATAGATCTATTCATATATTATATTGCAAGCATTGCACCACTGGATTTTGCAAACATTGCATCATTGGTTAATTCAAATGCAATCCTATTTATCTCTGTCAAATATTACTAGAGGCCATATTGGTGACAGCTGACTCCGTGGCGCAACGGTAGCGCGTCTGACTCCAGATCAGAAGGTTGCGTGTTCAAATCACGTCGGGGTCAATTCCAAAACTTTTCTCTCAAATAGCCAAATTTAATTTCTATAAAATTCATGAATCATGTAGAAATTCAAAAAATGTATTTGTTGAGGGTAACAAACTTTTCTTCAAATTGTAAGCTATAAAGGATCAGACAGAAGATTATCATCAAGAATAAATGCTCTATAAACTAATGGATTCCTATAGATCTATTCATATATTGCAAATATTGCATCACTGGATATTGCAAACATTGCATCACTGGATGATTTCATATGCAATCCTATTTATCTCTGTCAAATACTACTTCAATCTTTTCTGCAAATTGTAAGCTATATAAGATCAGACAGAAGATTCTCATCAAGAATAAATGCTATATAAGCTAATGGATTGCTATAGACCTATTCATATATTGCAAAGATTGCATCACTGGATATTGCAAAGATTGCATCACTGGATAATTTCAAATACAATCCTATTTATCTATGTCACATATTACTAGAGGCCATGTTGGTGACAGCTGACTCCGTGGCGCAACGGTAGCGCGTCTGACTCCAGATCAGAAGGTTGCGTGTTCAAATCACGTCGGGGTCAATTCCAAAACTTTTCTCTCAAATAGCCAAATTCAATTCCTATTAACCTCATGAATGACACACAAATTCGAAATAATGTATTTGTTGAATTAGTTACAATCTTTTCTGCAAATTGCAAGCTATATAATATTAGATAAATGATTGTCATCAACAAAAAAATGCTTAATAATCTAATGGATTCCTACAGATATATTAATATATCGCAAACATTGCATCACTGGATATTGCAAACATTACTCTGTCAAATATTACTAGAGGCCATATTGGTGACAGATGACTCCGTGGCGCAACGGTAGCGCGTCTGACTCCAGATCACAAGGTTGCGTGTTCAAATCACGTCGGGGTCAATTCCCAAATTTTTCTCTCAAATAGCCAAATTATATTTCTATTAAACTCACAAATGATACATAAATTCTAAATAATGTATGTGTTGAGAGTAAAAATCCTTTCTGTACATAATAAGCTATACAAGATCAGACAGAAGATTGTCATCAAAAGAAAATACCCAACTTGCAAATATATTCCTACAAATTTACAAATTATGCAGCACATTATCAATATAATGGAGGACAAGCTCAGCTAAATATTGCATCATGGGAAAATTTGCACATGGAAGCCTTATAATTTCTGTCAAATATTACTTGAGGCAATGTTCGTGACAGCTGACTCCGTGGCGCAACGGTAGCGCGTCTGACTCCAGATCAGAAGGTTGCGTGTTCAAATCACGTCGGGGTCAATTCCAAAACTTTTCTCTCAAATAGCCAAATTCAATTCCTATTAACCTCATGAATGAAACACAAATTCCAAATAATGTATTTGTTGAATTAGTTACAATCTTTTCTGCACATTGCAAGCTATATAATATTAGATAGATGATTGTCATCAACAAAAAAATGCTCAATAATCTAATGGATTCCTACAGATATATTAATATATCGCAAACATTGCATCACTGGATATTGCAAACATTGCATCACTGGATAACTCCATATGCAATCCTATTTATCTCTGTCAATTACTACTTCAATCTTTTCTGCAAATTCTAAGCTATATAAGATCAGACATAAAATTCTCATCAAGAATAAATGCTATATAACCTAATGGATTCCTATAGATCTATTCATATATTATATTGCAAGCATTGCACCACTGGATTTTGCAAACATTGCATCATTGGTTAATTCAAATGCAATCCTATTTATCTCTGTCAAATATTACTAGAGGCCATATTGGTGACAGCTGACTCCGTGGCGCAACGGTAGCGCGTCTGACTCCAGATCAGAAGGTTGCGTGTTCAAATCACGTCGGGGTCAATTCCAAAACTTTTCTCTCAAATAGCCAAATTTAATTTCTATAAAATTCATGAATCATGTAGAAATTCAAAAAATGTATTTGTTGAGGGTAACAAACCTTTCTTCAAATTGTAAGCTATAAAGGATCAGACAGAAGATTATCATCAAGAATAAATGCTCTATAAACTAATGGATTCCTATAGATCTATTCATATATTGCAAATATTGCATCACTGGATATTGCAAACATTGCATCACTGGATAATTTCATATGCAATCCTATTTATCTCTGTCAAATACTACTTCAATCTTTTCTGCAAATTGTAAGCTATATAAGATCAGACAGAAGATTCTCATCAAGAATAAATGCTATATAAGCTAATGGATTGCTATAGACCTATTCATATATTGCAAAGATTGCATCACTGGATATTGCAAAGATTGCATCACTGGATATTGCAAAGATTGCATCACTGGATAATTTCAAATGCAATCCTATTTATCTCTGTCAAATATTACTTGAGGCAATGTTGGTGACAGCTGACTCCGTGGCGCAACGGTAGCGCGTCTGACTCCAGATCAGAAGGTTGCGTGTTCAAATCACGTCGGGGTCAATTCCAAAACTTTTCTCTCAAATAGCCAAATTCAATTCCTATTAACCTCATGAATGACACAAAAATTCCAAATAATGTATTTGTTGAATTAGTTACAATCTTTTCTGCACATTGCAAGCTATATAATATTAGATAAATGATTGTCATCAACAAAAAAATGCTCAATAATCTAATGGATTCCTACAGATATATTAATATATCGCAAACATTGCATCACTGGATATTGCAAACATTGCATCACTGGATAACTCCATATACAATCCTATTTATCTCTGTCAATTACTACTTCAATCTTTTCTGCAAATTCTAAGCTATATAAGATCAGACATAAAATTCTCATCAAGAATAAATGCTATATAACCTAATGGATTCCTATAGATCTATTCATATATTATATTGCAAGCATTGCACCACTGGATTTTGCAAACATTGCATCATTGGTTAATTCAAATGCAATCCTATTTATCTCTGTCAAATATTACTAGAGGCCATATTGGTGACAGCTGACTCCGTGGCGCAACGGTAGCGCGTCTGACTCCAGATCAGAAGGTTGCGTGTTCAAATCACGTCGGGGTCAATTCCAAAACTTTTCTCTCAAATAGCCAAATTTAATTTCTATAAAATTCATGAATCATGTAGAAATTCAAAAAATGTATTTGTTGAGGGTAACAAACCTTTCTTCAAATTGTAAGCTATAAAGGATCAGACAGAAGATTATCATCAAGAATAAATGCTCTATAAACTAATGGATTCCTATAGATCTATTCATATATTGCAAATATTGCATCACTGGATATTGCAAACATTGCATCACTGGATAATTTCATATGCAATCCTATTTATCTCTGTCAAATACTACTTCAATCTTTTCTGCAAATTGTAAGCTATATAAGATCAGACAGAAGATTCTCATCAAGAATAAATGCTATATAAGCTAATGGATTGCTATAGACCTATTCATATATTGCAAAGATTGCAGCTGGATATTGCAAAGATTGCATCACTGGATAATTTCAAATACAATCCTATTTATCTATGTCACATATTACTAGAGGCCATGTTGGTGACAGCTGACTCCGTGGCGCAACGGTAGCGCGTCTGACTCCAGATCAGAAGGTTGCGTGTTCAAATCACGTCGGGGTCAATTCCAAAACTTTTCTCTCAAATAGCCAAATTCAATTCCTATTAACCTCATGAATGACACACAAATTCGAAATAATGTATTTGTTGAATTAGTTACAATCTTTTCTGCAAATTGCAAGCTATATAATATTAGATAAATGATTGTCATCAACAAAAAAATGCTTAATAATCTAATGGATTCCTACAGATATATTAATATATCGCAAACATTGCATCACTGGATATTGCAAACATTACTCTGTCAAATATTACTAGAGGCCATATTGGTGACAGATGACTCCGTGGCGCAACGGTAGCGCGTCTGACTCCAGATCACAAGGTTGCGTGTTCAAATCACGTCGGGGTCAATTCCCAAATTTTTCTCTCAAATAGCCAAATTATATTTCTATTAAACTCACAAATGATACATAAATTCTAAATAATGTATGTGTTGAGAGTAAAAATCCTTTCTGTACATAATAAGCTATACAAGATCAGACAGAAGATTGTCATCAAAAGAAAATACCCAACTTGCAAATATATTCCTACAAATTTACAAATTATGCAGCACATTATCAATATAATGGAGGACAAGCTCAGCTAAATATTGCATCATGGGAAAATTTGCACATGGAAGCCTTATAATTTCTGTCAAATATTACTTGAGGCAATGTTCGTGACAGCTGACTCCGTGGCGCAACGGTAGCGCGTCTGACTCCAGATCAGAAGGTTGCGTGTTCAAATCACGTCGGGGTCAATTCCAAAACTTTTCTCTCAAATAGCCAAATTCAATTCCTATTAACCTCATGAATGAAACACAAATTCCAAATAATGTATTTGTTGAATTAGTTACAATCTTTTCTGCACATTGCAAGCTATATAATATTAGATAGATGATTGTCATCAACAAAAAAATGCTCAATAATCTAATGGATTCCTACAGATATATTAATATATCGCAAACATTGCATCACTGGATATTGCAAACATTGCATCACTGGATAACTCCATATGCAATCCTATTTATCTCTGTCAATTACTACTTCAATCTTTTCTGCAAATTCTAAGCTATATAAGATCAGACATAAAATTCTCATCAAGAATAAATGCTATATAACCTAATGGATTCCTATAGATCTATTCATATATTATATTGCAAGCATTGCACCACTGGATTTTGCAAACATTGCATCATTGGTTAATTCAAATGCAATCCTATTTATCTCTGTCAAATATTACTAGAGGCCATATTGGTGACAGCTGACTCCGTGGCGCAACGGTAGCGCGTCTGACTCCAGATCAGAAGGTTGCGTGTTCAAATCACGTCGGGGTCAATTCCAAAACTTTTCTCTCAAATAGCCAAATTTAATTTCTATAAAATTCATGAATCATGTAGAAATTCAAAAAATGTATTTGTTGAGGGTAACAAACCTTTCTTCAAATTGTAAGCTATAAAGGATCAGACAGAAGATTATCATCAAGAATAAATGCTCTATAAACTAATGGATTCCTATAGATCTATTCATATATTGCAAATATTGCATCACTGGATATTGCAAACATTGCATCACTGGATAATTTCATATGCAATCCTATTTATCTCTGTCAAATACTACTTCAATCTTTTCTGCAAATTGTAAGCTATATAAGATCAGACAGAAGATTCTCATCAAGAATAAATGCTATATAAGCTAATGGATTGCTATAGACCTATTCATATATTGCAAAGATTGCATCACTGGATATTGCAAAGATTGCATCACTGGATATTGCAAAGATTGCATCACTGGATAATTTCAAATGCAATCCTATTTATCTCTGTCAAATATTACTTGAGGCAATGTTGGTGACAGCTGACTCCGTGGCGCAACGGTAGCGCGTCTGACTCCAGATCAGAAGGTTGCGTGTTCAAATCACGTCGGGGTCAATTCCAAAACTTTTCTCTCAAATAGCCAAATTCAATTCCTATTAACCTCATGAATGACACAAAAATTCCAAATAATGTATTTGTTGAATTAGTTACAATCTTTTCTGCACATTGCAAGCTATATAATATTAGATAAATGATTGTCATCAACAAAAAAATGCTCAATAATCTAATGGATTCCTACAGATATATTAATATATCGCAAACATTGCATCACTGGATATTGCAAACATTGCATCACTGGATAACTCCATATACAATCCTATTTATCTCTGTCAATTACTACTTCAATCTTTTCTGCAAATTCTAAGCTATATAAGATCAGACATAAAATTCTCATCAAGAATAAATGCTATATAACCTAATGGATTCCTATAGATCTATTCATATATTATATTGCAAGCATTGCACCACTGGATTTTGCAAACATTGCATCATTGGTTAATTCAAATGCAATCCTATTTATCTCTGTCAAATATTACTAGAGGCCATATTGGTGACAGCTGACTCCGTGGCGCAACGGTAGCGCGTCTGACTCCAGATCAGAAGGTTGCGTGTTCAAATCACGTCGGGGTCAATTCCAAAACTTTTCTCTCAAATAGCCAAATTTAATTTCTATAAAATTCATGAATCATGTAGAAATTCAAAAAATGTATTTGTTGAGGGTAACAAACCTTTCTTCAAATTGTAAGCTATAAAGGATCAGACAGAAGATTATCATCAAGAATAAATGCTCTATAAACTAATGGATTCCTATAGATCTATTCATATATTGCAAATATTGCATCACTGGATATTGCAAACATTGCATCACTGGATAATTTCATATGCAATCCTATTTATCTCTGTCAAATACTACTTCAATCTTTTCTGCAAATTGTAAGCTATATAAGATCAGACAGAAGATTCTCATCAAGAATAAATGCTATATAAGCTAATGGATTGCTATAGACCTATTCATATATTGCAAAGATTGCATCACTGGATATTGCAAAGATTGCATCACTGGATATTGCAAAGATTGCATCACTGGATAATTTCAAATGCAATCCTATTTATCTCTGTCAGATATTACTTGAGGCAATGTTGGTGACAGCTGACTCCGTGGCGCAACGGTAGCGCGTCTGACTCCAGATCCGAAGGTTGCGTGTTCAAATCACGTCGGGGTCAATTCCAAAACTTTTCTCTCAAATAGCCAAATTCAATTCCTATTAACCTCATGAATGACACAAAAATTCCAAATAATGTATTTGTTGAATTAGTTACAATCTTTTCTGCACATTGCAAGCTATATAATATTAGATAAATGATTGTCATCAACAAAAAAATGCTCAATAATCTAATGGATTCCTACAGATATATTAATATATCGCAAACATTGCATCACTGGAAATTGCAAACATTGCTCTGTCAAATATTACTAGAGGCCATATTGGTGACAGATGACTCCGTGGCGCAACGGTAGCGCGTCTGACTCCAGATCACAAGGTTGCGTGTTCAAATCACGTCGGGGTCAATTCCCAAATTTTTCTCTCAATTAGCCAAATTCTATTTCTATTAAACTCACAAATGATACATAAATTCTAAATAATGTATGTGTTGAGAGTAAAAATCCTTTCTGTACATAATAAGCTATACAAGATCAGACAGAAGATTGTCATCAAAAGAAAATACCCAACTTGCAAATATATTCCTACAAATTTACAAATTATGCAGCACATTATCAATATAATGGAGGACAAGCTCAGCTAAATATTGCATCATGGGAAAATTTGCACATGGAAGCCTTATAATTTCTGTCAAATATTACTTGAGGCAATATTGGTGACAGCTGACTCCGTGGCGCAACGGTAGCGCGTCTGACTCCAGATCAGAAGGTTGCGTGTTCAAATCACGTCGGGGTCAATTCCAAAACTTTTCTTTCAAATAGCCAAATTCAACCTTTTAACCTCCTGAATGAAACACAAATTCGAAATAATGTATTTGTTGAATTAGTTACAATCTTTTCTGCACATTGCAAGCTATATAATATTAGATAGATGATTGTCATCAACAAAAAAATGCTCAATAATCTAATGGATTCCTACAGATATATTAATATATCGCAAACATTGCATCACTGGATATTGCAAACATTGCATCACTGGATAACTCCATATGCAATCCTATTTATCTCTGTCAATTACTACTTCAATCTTTTCTGCAAATTGTAAGCTATATAAGATCAGACAGAAGATTCTCATCAAGAATAAATGCTATATAAGCTAATGGATTGCTATAGACCTATTCATATATTGCAAAGATTGCATCACTGGATATTGCAAAGATTGCATCACTGGATATTGCAAAGATTGCATCACTGGATAATTTCAAATGCAATCCTATTTATCTCTGTCAGATATTACTTGAGGCAATGTTGGTGACAGCTGACTCCGTGGCGCAACGGTAGTGCGTCTGACTCCAGATCAGAAGGTTGCGTGTTCAAATCACGTCGGGGTCAATTCCAAAACTTTTCTCTCAAATAGCCAAATTTAATTTCTATAAAATTCATGAATCATGTAGAAATTCAAAAAATGTATTTGTTGAGGGTAACAAACCTTTCTTCAAATTGTAAGCTATAAAGGATCAGACAGAAGATTATCATCAAGAATAAATGCTCTATAAACTAATGGATTCCTATAGATCTATTCATATATTGCAAATATTGCATCACTGGATATTGCAAACATTGCATCACTGGATAATTTCATATGCAATCCTATTTATCTCTGTCAAATACTACTTCAATCTTTTCTGCAAATTGTAAGCTATATAAGATCAGACAGAAGATTCTCATCAAGAATAAATGCTATATAAGCTAATGGATTGCTATAGACCTATTCATATATTGCAAAGATTGCATCACTGGATATTGCAAAGATTGCATCACTGGATATTGCAAAGATTGCATCACTGGATAATTTCAAATGCAATCCTATTTATCTCTGTCAAATATTACTTGAGGCAATGTTGGTGACAGCTGACTCCGTGGCGCAACGGTAGCGCGTCTGACTCCAGATCCGAAGGTTGCGTGTTCAAATCACGTCGGGGTCAATTCCAAAACTTTTCTCTCAAATAGCCAAATTCAATTCCTATTAACCTCATGAATGACACAAAAATTCCAAATAATGTATTTGTTGAATTAGTTACAATCTTTTCTGCACATTGCAAGCTATATAATATTAGATAAATGATTGTCATCAACAAAAAAATGCTCAATAATCTAATGGATTCCTACAGATATATTAATATATCGCAAACATTGCATCACTGGATATTGCAAACATTGCATCACTGGATAACTCCATATACAATCCTATTTATCTCTGTCAATTACTACTTCAATCTTTTCTGCAAATTCTAAGCTATATAAGATCAGACATAAAATTCTCATCAAGAATAAATGCTATATAACCTAATGGATTCCTATAGATCTATTCATATATTATATTGCAAGCATTGCACCACTGGATTTTGCAAACATTGCATCATTGGTTAATTCAAATGCAATCCTATTTATCTCTGTCAAATATTACTAGAGGCCATATTGGTGACAGCTGACTCCGTGGCGCAACGGTAGCGCGTCTGACTCCAGATCAGAAGGTTGCGTGTTCAAATCACGTCGGGGTCAATTCCAAAACTTTTCTCTCAAATAGCCAAATTTAATTTCTATAAAATTCATGAATCATGTAGAAATTCAAAAAATGTATTTGTTGAGGGTAACAAACCTTTCTTCAAATTGTAAGCTATAAAGGATCAGACAGAAGATTATCATCAAGAATAAATGCTCTATAAACTAATGGATTCCTATAGATCTATTCATATATTGCAAATATTGCATCACTGGATATTGCAAACATTGCATCACTGGATAATTTCATATGCAATCCTATTTATCTCTGTCAAATACTACTTCAATCTTTTCTGCAAATTGTAAGCTATATAAGATCAGACAGAAGATTCTCATCAAGAATAAATGCTATATAAGCTAATGGATTGCTATAGACCTATTCATATATTGCAAAGATTGCATCACTGGATATTGCAAAGATTGCATCACTGGATATTGCAAAGATTGCATCACTGGATAATTTCAAATGCAATCCTATTTATCTCTGTCAGATATTACTTGAGGCAATGTTGGTGACAGCTGACTCCGTGGCGCAACGGTAGCGCGTCTGACTCCAGATCAGAAGGTTGCGTGTTCAAATCACGTCGGGGTCAATTCCAAAACTTTTCTCTCAAATAGCCAAATTCAATTCCTATTAACCTCATGAATGACACAAAAATTCCAAATAATGTATTTGTTGAATTAGTTACAATCTTTTCTGCACATTGCAAGCTATATAATATTAGATAAATGATTGTCATCAACAAAAAAATGCTAAATAATCTAATGGATTCCTACAGATATATTAATATATCGCAAACATTGCATCACTGGAAATTGCAAACATTGCTCTGTCAAATATTACTAGAGGCCATATTGGTGACAGATGACTCCGTGGCGCAACGGTAGCGCGTCTGACTCCAGATCACAAGGTTGCGTGTTCAAATCACGTCGGGGTCAATTCCCAAATTTTTCTCTCAATTAGCCAAATTCTATTTCTATTAAACTCACAAATGATACATAAATTCTAAATAATGTATGTGTTGAGAGTAAAAATCCTTTCTGTACATAATAAGCTATACAAGATCAGACAGAAGATTGTCATCAAAAGAAAATACCCAACTTGCAAATATATTCCTACAAATTTACAAATTATGCAGCACATTATCAATATAATGGAGGACAAGCTCAGCTAAATATTGCATCATGGGAAAATTTGCACATGGAAGCCTTATAATTTCTGTCAAATATTACTTGAGGCAATATTGGTGACAGCTGACTCCGTGGCGCAACGGTAGCGCGTCTGACTCCAGATCAGAAGGTTGCGTGTTCAAATCACGTCGGGGTCAATTCCAAAACTTTTCTTTCAAATAGCCAAATTCAACCTTTTAACCTCCTGAATGAAACACAAATTCGAAATAATGTATTTGTTGAATTAGTTACAATCTTTTCTGCACATTGCAAGCTATATAATATTAGATAGATGATTGTCATCAACAAAAAAATGCTCAATAATCTAATGGATTCCTACAGATATATTAATATATCGCAAACATTGCATCACTGGATATTGCAAACATTGCATCACTGGATAACTCCATATGCAATCCTATTTATCTCTGTCAATTACTACTTCAATCTTTTCTGCAAATTGTAAGCTATATAAGATCAGACAGAAGATTCTCATCAAGAATAAATGCTATATAAGCTAATGGATTGCTATAGACCTATTCATATATTGCAAAGATTGCATCACTGGATATTGCAAAGATTGCATCACTGGATATTGCAAAGATTGCATCACTGGATAATTTCAAATGCAATCCTATTTATCTCTGTCAGATATTACTTGAGGCAATGTTGGTGACAGCTGACTCCGTGGCGCAACGGTAGTGCGTCTGACTCCAGATCAGAAGGTTGCGTGTTCAAATCACGTCGGGGTCAATTCCAAAACTTTTCTCTCAAATAGCCAAATTTAATTTCTATAAAATTCATGAATCATGTAGAAATTCAAAATAATGTATTTGTTGAGGGTAACAAACCTTTCTTCAAATTTTAAGCTATAAAGGATCAGACAGAAGATTATCATCAAGAATGAATGCTCTATAAGCTAATGGATTCCTATAGATCTATTCATATATTGCAAATATTGCATCACTGGATATTGCAAACATTGCATCATTGGTTAATTCAAATGCAATCCTATTTATCTCTGTCAAATATTACTAGAGGCCATATTGGTGACAGATGACTCCGTGGCGCAATGGTAGCGTGTCGGACTCCAGATCAGAAGGTTGTATGTTGTATTTCTCTCAAATAGCCAAATTCAATTTCTATTAACTCCATGAATGACACAAAAACTAAAAAGAATTTATTTGTTGAGATTCAATTACAAAAATTCTAAATAATTTATTTGTTTTCACATTGTGTGGTACATCAGATCAGACAGAAGACTGTTGCGAGAATTAAATGCGCTACTCTTTAGCAAGGATTCCATAAATTCTATATTTTATGTTACAATATTCACATTTTAACACAGACCATTACCTTTTGGAACTTCTCATGGAGCACTTGTTGGTGTTAAAACCTGCTCAGTAGCAGACATCCATCTTTCTTAATCATGAGATATAACCAAAGTAATTGGCCAAACTGGGAATAGTTCTGGTTTTAGACGCATATCTTGCCATCAACATCATGCCCTACCCCTGATCTAAGGTTTCTGTACACATGTTCTCACCACAATCATTAGTAATTTGAGATGCAAAGGTTGCACATCTAAATTCAGATTAGATATTTTGTATTCAGGTCATCTTGGGGTAATATATCTTCTCTTTCTCATTGATAAACAAGATTTATATTATGTCAGGACTAAAATTTATTACAGTTGATCCAACCAATGACCCAGTTCAAATAAAAATATTCAGTTTCATCAGTATATATATATATATATTTTTTTTTTTATTGGTGAGCCCCTCCATCTGTTTATGTCATCTGTATATTATATCAGAAAATGACAATATGGGGATTGTCATGATGCCAACAAAGCAATTAAATATCCAGACTCTGATCAAAATGTTGCATCGACAAGAAGACTTGCTCATGAATTCTCATTGACTTATTTGAAATTTTACTAGATGCTAGCATATTTGCAGCTGAAACTACCGGTATGTTAGAATAAAAGCACTGTGGCACACCAGTAATGTGTCTGGCTCTGGCTCCAGATAAGAGATATTAAATCCTGTCAGGGTCAGATAATCATTTTTATGAAATTCAAAATAAATGCATTCCATTATATATAACATAATTTATTTACATAAATTTCACATTAATCTTTCATACCAAATATTAATACCCAACCATTCCTTGAAGATAATTCCAACTACAAGTTTTTACCAATTACAAGTTTTGTGCTTGCTTTATTCAAGACACCATTGGACAGCTATAGGTTTCTCCCTTTGTTGTTCTCAGTTGTCTCTGGTACATTTTGATAGCATTTCTTCATTTTACTTCATGGCCATACATGATGGTCAGGCTAGAGGTGCTTAGCACCTACTTGTTAGAGCACTGTCTCTTGAAATTACTGAAACTATTTGAAATTATTGCCCCCACTCCTCTTTGGGATTGGTTCCTGTGCCCACCTCACCATGACGTCGCTCCCAGATTGCACGATGCTTCTGCTTGATGTAGGCTTGTCTCACTGTGGCTGCAGCTCCCATATCTCCATCTACATTATGGTTTAATAGAACAAATTAATATCACAAAATTATAACTTCTATCAGGGCTTGACATCAAGCACTGATCTGGAGACCATAAAAGATTTTTTGAGTCCCCCAGGACTGTATGGGCCATTGGTTTTAAAACCCTTCTGGCTCATGTCAATATGACCAAAAGCCGAGTGGATTTGAAAATTTCTTAGCTCTTTGTGGTCAGTAACCAGAATCCTAAATGGCAAAGCCTGTATTTGCTCAAAAAAGTGGCAATATATCATTCATTGCAAATGCTGATCACTCTACCCTATAATAATCACTTTATCTTAGACCAGGTAAAGTGCATTTCTGCTGATTGATTGAATTACATGCATAGTTATATTACCTTACTGAATTCAAAACATTGCACCTGATACATATTTTAGGATGCATCCTTAAAGGAAGATTTATTTGTCACAGAAAAGCAAGGTACTTATATTCAAACACTTTTCAAACACTTTTTTAACGTTGAATGCCAATACTCATCATATGTCTACCAGTGTTTGTCAATTGGTAACCCTTTTACAGACCACAACAGTGATGACATGAATACAAGCATCGTAAATTCTGTGAGTAACTTACATTTAATGAAGTAGTTGGTGGCAGCCTGCTCATAATCCTGTACAAGCTGGGTGCATCTGCTCGGAGCATCAGCAGGTCCATAGTAAATCTCACATTCTATTCTCTTCTGCCTCAAGATGCTTACAATCTGTTCATCTACTTTCCTGTAAAAGGTGATATTTGAATGATAAGACAACAGAGACATTATCTGAAAAATCTCCAAAGATCATGGTTTCCAACATTTAAGCAATTTATTTTTTTCTCAATAATTGTAATACTTTATTGAATCACAATCTTACATCCAAGAAGCGTGTTTAGTTTATGACTTAAGCACTGGTCTATCCATGGTAAATAATCAAAATCTCGACAATCAATAGAAGAGCACACTCTACACAAACTATTCAAATTTAATGTAAATACAGTAATTTAGTGGCATTGCACTCTTGTGAGATTAGATATGCACTTACTTGTCTCTCTTGTACTGTTCGTTAGCTTCATAAAAGCAGACATTATCATCAACGTCACACTGGTCTACATCTGGAACTCTTCTGAATCGACGATGGTAGTAAACCTGCTTTTCTCCCCGAAAGCGATCCACAACATTTTCTGAAGGGAACAGAAAAATACAGAGGTAACTTAAATATATATAATTATGTTTATACAGAATGAAAAATACCTTACAATGTAATTATTTTGTATTAATCTTTGGCAAGCAAAGACAACATCACCTGCATCAGTATTTTACGTGACTAAACAAGTCCTGCAGGTGACATCCAATGTTTGACAATATTGTGTAAAACTTGCTTGACCAAATAGGTTGTCCCTTAGTCGAGATAAAACTTACGGTCTCCATGACCTTATTTGGTCAAATCTATGCAATTTCATGACCAAACAGACGTTTGGATCAATCTCATTTCTATATATTCACAGTTTTACGTGTTAATTTACAATGGGAAAGATCAGGCTCAAATGCTTTTCCTGAAGACTTAAGACCAAATGTGTGTAATTTTCTACCTGTTAAAATGGCTGGCTTTTGTTGGTCTCATACCCAACCCAAATCATTAAGAGCATGATTGATTTATCATAATCCCTGCACGTAAGATGTCTATTCATCGGCTTCAAGTTCTAACCCACCAATCTTACTGTACATGTACTTGTGTGAGTAAGTGGACAGTGCGAGTGTAATCTGTTTTTTATGTGTGTGGACAAAACAAAGAATCAGACTAAGGTGTGAAAATAGCTGACCAATCAGAAAAATCTGCCTCGATTGAGGCTGTGTGCAGTGGCCTGTATCTGTCTCTATTCCTGCTTGGAGGTTTGAGATGGAGCCCAGGGGTGAAGGCATCTTCTTAACCATAATTTGAAATGGCCAAGTGACCTAAATAAAAATATGTTCTGTGATTATGGTAAATACTGATACTGATACATATATTTTTGCCAACGTTGGTTTTGCCTTTAGGGTTAGATGTTCGAGGTTCCCCACATGATTAAGGCAAGCTGTAAGTCTATGGAGCATACACATATTATCTGTCCATGATGGCCATGCTTTGACATCTTAGTTCCTGTTTTACACCATCAGATGGCATCTGTGCACTGGAAACGTATATAAGTGAAAAGTGACTTGGATTTGCAAGAAGAGTAAAAATCTCGTTTAGTTCACATTTGCTTCTAGATTTTGCTGAGAATGGTTGGTTTGTGCCCAACCCAAATATGATTTATCATGAAGTTTGATTGAGATGGAACATAGTCTAGTTTTCAACTTTATTTTGTAAATGCACGAGCTTGAATTTTTTTAATCAGCACATGTTTGGATTTATTTAACCACATTTTTGCTGTAATTTGCAATTAACTTATAACTTGTTTCTGTTTGGCTGATATGAATGCTACTCATGTACTGCAATGGTGGAAAAGGATTGCAGTTGCAGTAGCCCTGGATGACCACATCAGCTACACAAGTGAATCCAGCTCCACGGAGTAACACTAACAGTTGCAGATGCTCCTTAGACCTTACCTTTGAAGAAAGTTACTGGAGCATCGATTACTTTGAAGAGTGATTGGGAAAATCTTCCAAAAGCTGGCGTGTAATCGTCGTCTGGCATCTCGAAATATTTACCAGCAAAACTTGAATTTTAAGTGAATAATGTCAAATCCACAGTCTTGACCTTCCCGAGAAAGGCGGCTTGTGGAATGTCGTTCAATTTCTTTTTGGGAACTTGATCAATGACAACCTTGAATTTTAGAATATTATGATTTATGTAATCTTTTGACTGAATTACTTATTTAAATTTTATCAAAATCCTTAATAATTCAATTCTGTTTCTTGTCCGATATGTCGTAAAATACTCAAACTAGGTCAATCTAGGTCAGCCTCAGAGTGAGTCAACCTGACCTAGTTCTCTTTTCATATCGACCTGGCAAGATGGTAGGACACTTTCTGAAATTCGCTGATTTGTAATCTCTTTAAATCGGTGTTGTTTATGAACATCGGGCTGTAATATCATTGTGATAGTAAAGAATATATATTTAAGAAAGGATCTAAACTAAATGTAATTTGTAACAATCCACAAATTGTACAATTTTATGTGAAATAAGTTGCACGTCTGGTTCAAGTGTGGTGCTGTCAATGGTTTTCCTGTCAATATATAGACAACCGACACGTGAATCTTCATGGTGCGAGTTACACATAACACATGAGATCAGCACATCAATTAAACCCTTATTTTGTTGGAATAGCTTTTTAGTTATTCATTTGGACATGTTTCTATAGCCTGTCCTCTTGTCATGCTTGCCGAAATTGTTGACCAAATAAGTCTGACAATGTTCATTTAGAGAACAGCACAAAAAACATGAGCTCGTTCTCGTTTGTTTCCAAGTCAGCTGATCAGAAATGTCTAAATTTGATATTTTATATAACAATTTTTATCTTTTCAGTCGCACAGAAAATTTTCTGCGCCCCGTCACGGTTCTCTTGGATTCCTTCCCAAGAAGCGCAGTAGGCGCCACAGGGGAAAGTGCAAGGCATTCCCCAAAGATGATAAATCCAAACCAGTGCATCTTACTGCTTTCCTTGGCTACAAGGCTGGTATGACCCATGTCGTACGTGAGGTTGACAGACCTGGCTCAAGTAAGTATATAATATAATGTATTGGGTCCAAATGTAGGAACTGGTTATTTTGAATTAAAATTTAGATCATTGTGTTGAAATAAATTTATTGGATATAATTTACAGAGGTCAACAAGAAGGAGGTTGTTGAGGCAGTTACTATTCTCGAGACCCCTCCAATGGTCATCGTAGGTGTTGTTGGTTACATCGAGACTCCTCGTGGTCTGCGTACATTCAAGACCATCTTTGCTGAACATCTCAGTGAAGAATGCAAGCGCCGCTTCTACAAGAACTGGTGTGTATTTTTAGAGATCAATGATTTATAAGGACTCTTAGTAGGAAAAATCTGGGGATTTGCTAGTTCAAAACTAAATTGACAAATTCGTTATTTTAAAAAATGAATGGAGATTGTCATAGTAATAAGATTGTGCTACAGAATAAAGGTGACAAAGGTACTGCTGTAGTATTGCCTGTTGTAGCCCTATATCCTTTGCCAGCAGGCCATATCGGGCAGTGTGACCTCCAAGGAGTAGCGATCCCGCTCCACACTTTGTGTGCGACGGATCCCTGCACCATGGTTGTATGGCACTCCTCTCAGAGATTTCTTCTCTGATGAGTGTCTTCAACAACTTCTAGGTACCGTTCCAAGAAGAAGGCCTTCTCCAAGGCTTCAAAGAAGTGGCAGGATGAGCAAGGCAAGAAGGAAATCGAAAGGGATTTCCAGAAGATGAAGAAATACTGCAAAGTCATCCGTGTTATTGCCCATACCCAGGTAATTGATGCTAAATTTTCAGTCAATCAGCTCATATCATGTGACAAAGTTACATTTCTCAATCAATTAGGTGTACATAGAAAGTAATTCCATTATACTGTGTATATTATCACCTTATGCATTAATACTTTATGAATGGTTCTTCAGATGAAGTTGCTGAAGAAGAGGCAGAAGAAAGCTCATGTAATGGAAATCCAGGTGAATGGTGGAAACATCTCCCAGAAGGTTGACTGGGCCCGTGAATATCTGGAAAAACAGATTGCTGTCAACACCATCTTTGCCAAGGATGAGATCATTGACATCATTGGTGTCACCAAAGGAAAAGGATACAAAGGTGAGCTTGAGTACTGATATGTTAGACAAAAAAACAAACTAGGTTTGATTGTGATGAAAAGGTGGACACCTCGGCAGAGGTGACTGACTTCCTGCATGAAGATCTTTATCCATCATGCTGCCTTCCTTCTGATGTCAAAACCTAATTTTAGACCAGTATTTTAGTTATAAAGTTTTGTGGAAACTCCAACCCATGTCTTTAACAAATGTTTCAAAGATTCTATTGGTAATAAAATGTAATATATAACTTGAATTCAGGTGTGACTTCAAGGTGGCACACAAAGAAGCTGCCCCGCAAGACTCACAAGGGTCTGCGCAAGGTTGCCTGTATTGGAGCTTGGCATCCAGCTCGTGTAGCTTTCTCTGTGGCCCGTGGTGGTCAGAAGGGCTACCATCACCGTACCGAGATCAACAAGAAGATCTACCGCATTGGACAGGGTATCCATACTAAAGACGGCAAGGTCATCAAGAACAATGCTTCTACAGAGTATGATCTTACAGAAAAAACCATCACCCCTCTTGGAGGATTCCCACACTATGGTGAGGTCAACAATGACTTTGTCATGCTCCGTGGATGCACAATGGGATGCAAGAAAAGAGTCATCACTTTGAGAAAGGTAAAGAAATTGATTTTACCCATGTTAAAGAAATTTTGCCTTTGATTTTGACAGTGATGAAAAGGTGGACACCTCGGCAGAGGTGACTGACTTCTTGCATGAAGATTTATATCCATCATGCTGCCTTCCTTCTGATGTCAAATCTTAGCTACAGAATTCTGTTTGTTATATATCTGAAATGCATGGTGGATTGAGAATATTATAAGTTCATTATACTCCCTCCCATTGATGCATTGAAAAAAAAACTTTCTCCGCACTGGATGTAATATTAATATTGGAATTTCCCAATCCCTCTTCCTACTCATTTATAGAAAATGGTATAAAAATATTTGCAACTGGATTGGTCATCTAAATGTAAAGTATTTCTGTGGAATTTGATTATGGATGAAATACCTGGGATACTATAGTTATTTTTTTTCCAACCCAAATCTTGTATCTTTCCCTTATTTTCCCTTGCAAAATAGTGCGTTTATCCCTAATTAAATTATATAATTTTGACCGTGATGAAAAGGTGGACACCTCGGCAGAGGTGACTGACTTCTTGCATGAAGATTTATATCCATCATGCTGCCTTCCTTCTGATGTCAAATCTTAGCTACTGATGTCAAATCTTAGCTACAGAATTCTTTGTTTGTTATATATCTGAAATGCATGGTTGATTGAGAATATTATAAGTTCATTGGGCTCAGCCAAGGGGAAGTGAACATTAACATGAAAAAGTGAAACTCAAAATATGTGCTTCTTTTAAATTGTACCTAATAAACTAAAAACTGTAGTTTCTGAAACTGTTTTATTTTTTTCTCTACCCTTATTGGTTGCGAAATAATCACAATTTGTTTAAGACCCTATTTTGTTGGTTAATTTTGCTGTCTGTCGTCATTTTTCTATCAATTTAGAAAATATGGTGTATTTTATTAGAAATCACATGCAAAGTAGTGGAAATGGGACTTTAATAAAGTTGAGATGCTATGTTATCATGATTTAAATTCAAATTCTTGGCACACAAGTCTAAAGATGTTTTGGGGGAAAAACTTTAAAATATGAATTTGTCCCTCCGTTACATGTCCCTCCGTTACAAAAAATATTGAAATTTTTACCTCATGCTATAATGCATATCACAAGGAATGTGAAACTTTCTAGAAGTAAGGTGCTTATAGTGAAGTATCATAACCTTCTGTATGCTTTATGAAACTCATTTAATTTTTGGTTGATTTTATATGAAGAAAACCTGTCCCTCCATTACTAGTAACGGAGGGACAAATGTTCAGGTTCATGCAAGTTGTTATTATTTCAGTTATTTGCCAGAAATTTTTATTTCTTAAAGTGGTTTATGTCAAGTGGAAATGGACACAAACAATTTATTTGGTTAAACATGTATTGGTTGGCTAATATGTGGTCTGTCACCTGAGAGACAATAGACACTTCATGTTTATACTCATGCATCAATCAACATGGTCAGTGATACATAATTCTATTTCCCTGTCTACATACTCATGTATTATAAACACTGGTTTTCAATACTGTCTGAGTTTATGGCAAAAAAATCATATTTGTTTGCATTGGTACTTTAGTCAGAGGAAGAAAGCCACCAGCTGACCTGCACTGGGTACACAAGCTGTCCCATCAGAGACAACACAATTGTTGTTTGATAGGTGTTATTCCTTGTGACACTATGTAACCGTTTGATCTTGTCAAAGTGTCTAATTTACCTGACAAATCCATTCTTAGGGATAATGCAGTGTTCCTGGCTTACAGTTAGGATAACACAAGGCTAAGAACATGATGATGTAATGGAATGAGATGTGTGTGTCATCCTTATGATGACCAAAATGACCATGGTCAAAATGACCATGATACGAAGTGGACCGCTGGACCAGGTGCATGTGCATTTCATTTGATAGCTATATATTCCCTCCTCTTATCTAAAACTTGAACATAGCTGCCAATCTTAATCTTATTCAGCTACTTTCTGCCGTCATTATACCTCATGTCCGTCATATCTTTCTGTTAATATTTTCACTTTTCACTCAGGCCTGGACATTAGCATAACCTTTAAAGCTTGGCGTCCATAAATGTAAATAGTATGCATTTCTAAGCATTGTTAAACTCATATTTTCTCCAACTTGTAGATAATTTACACTTGTGGATAATTTAGATTCATAAAATGTGCAAATTCTGTCTAATGTGGCAGTTCAGTACCACGGTCACCTTTGTCACATGGTTATTTTGACCATAATCCATCCTTAGTACTCAGTTGTCATTTGTGGTGTGTATTTGGTCTTTGTTACTTATGTTATTTCATTCAGTTTATACTGTTAATTTATTCTGTCAAGTTCATAAAGATTTAGCCCCTAAATAGTACATGTACAGTTTGCTACAGAAGTTACTTGTTGACAAGATTACAGCTGAACATTTGTGTCCCTCCGTTACTATTTTCTGTTGTCCCTCCGTTACAACAATATTTCTTTAATAAATAAAACAGTGTTAAGGTTATAAACTTGATATTTTGGTATTTACTACTTAGGTATGTGTAGATGATATATGATATAGTGATTTTTAAGAATATTCACAAGAACTTTATGTTAAGCCCATTTTGCTACATGACTCCAAAGCTGCTGTTCAAAAGTGTCCCTCCGTTACAGAAAACATATTTTGATACCATACATAAACTGTTACAGTATGATCCTCAATACTTTGGCATATTGTAATGTTCAGTGGGCTTTGTCAAAAACAATAATTAAGTATTTCTAATAATTTTGTATTTCTGGAATAAATGCATTTATGTTATGCTGTTCAGTGATGCTGTCCCTCCGTTACCGCTTGGCCGAGCCCCATTATACTCCCTCCAATTGATGCATTGAAAAAAAACTTTCTCCGCACTGGATGTAATATTAATATTGGAATTTCCCAATCCCTCTTCCTACTCATTTATAGAAAATGGTATAAAAATATTTTCAACTGGATTGGTCATCTAAATGTAAAGTATTTCTGTGGAATTTGATTATGGATGAAATACCTGGGATACTATAGTTATTTTTTTTCCAACCAAAATCTTGTATCTTTCCCTTATTTTCCCTTACAAAATAGTAAATTATATAATTTTGTTTTACAGTCTCTGATGACACACACCAAAAGACGTGCACTGGAAAAGATCAACATAAAGTTCATCGACACAAGCAGCAAGTTTGGCCATGGACGCTTCCAGACTCATGCCGAGAAGACTAACTTCATGGGTCCCCTCAAGAAGGACAGAGTAAAGCAGGAGACCGCAGCATAAATAAACTGTTACAAATTTTTGGGTTTAGTTGTTTGCCAGCAGCAGACAAGTGCGTACATCTGAATTGTAATGATGACCCAATAAACACATGTGAATGAAATGTCTCGTCTTTTGTCATGTTTGAAATTTGGTTTGGAGTACTTGGGTTTTTTAATATACATGCACTACAGCTATTTTGTAGGTTATTGTCCCCCGCATTCTTCGCAATGCGAAAACTGGGGGACATTAAATTGAGCTCCATGGTAATTTTCTTGAGTGCACTATACAGCCAGAACAGTTTGACATTTACCTTGAATATTGCACTCCTGGGGACCTTCCTCTGATCTGATTAGATAATATGGCTGTGATTGGTCAATTTTTGTTGCCATGACAATCATGCCACCATCTTGTGTGCATGATACAGAATGTTTTGACATTTAGCTTATTCTACAACTGCAGTCTTGGGGACCTTCCTCTGATCTGATTAGGTTATGGCAGTGATGGGTTGGTTTTTGTTGCCATGATGACCATCCAGTGTGTGGGGGACTTTAGTCAATGCTCTTTTTTTTTTATATATATAAATTTTTTGAATAACAGCATATTTTTTTCAGTTTCTGAAATTGTTCAGGTTGGTCATTTTAACATGGCCACTGAAAACAAGTAGATAATTTGGTAACGGTCAAGAGAACGAAGTGTATCTAAAACAATTTAGATTACTCCTAAAGCATTCATGGAATTGAGGGTCACAGGCAATTCCGCTATCTGCTCTCCCGACTTATTAGCTGGTCCGTGAAAAAATAATGAAATTGGTGCGAGAAAGCGATGCATGGCTGGAAAGATGCCTTGCTTAAAAATTGGGGGGGGGGGGGGGGGAATTTCAGACTGACATTGTACATTGACACGCTAATGTCAGTGCTATTGAGTGTTGTGTAATCTTCATATAAGTATATTGTAATTTATGTCGACATTTGCGTAAAACTGACAAAAAAACAACAACGGAAAGATGAAAGGCAGAGGCGACAAAGCCCCAAACAAGCTATCGCCGCTGTTCCTGGATGGAAAATGCAGCGTATATGGTAGAGCAGATGGGGAGAATTTTGGGGGTTTGGGGTATGCGTAAATGATGTGGCCTTGTAACTGGCTGTACTCTTTGTGACCACCAGGTGTTGCATGTACACAAGCATGTGACCTAAACAGGCCTTGACAATAGTATGTGACCCACCTGCCCACTGGTCAAGTAAATCTTAAAATCTACTTGTCCTGAATTACAATTCACTTGTCCTGAAATTTTGCTCCAATATTTGAATACAGCTAAAGCTCATAGGATTTCGCAATAAGAATAGCACCCAAGTGACCTCAATTTTTTTTAAACGTTTTCTGTGCATATGCACAAGTACCAAACCTTTACAAAAACATAGTTCAGTTTTTAAGTAGAGATGTACATGAAGCCTTTGATCTTGTGAGTCAAGATGTCACCTAGACTTGTCAATCTTGTAAGAATACAATTATCACTTCATAAGATTAAGTAATGTCAAGTGTTACTGATGGATATACCCAACTGTAGCATACTTATAATCAACTGTGTATGTTTGCTGGATAATATAATGATTGACAAAGACCAAAATATGTGAAATTGAGAAGCATTAGCTCCTGATACAGTGTGAAATATCATCTTGAGGAATTTCGATTTCTTTTCAATTTATGCCTCCACAGCAGAGTCTGACAAAAAGAAAGCCATGAAGGATATTAATGGGTCTTTTCTAAGAGTGCCCCCTAGTTACAGAGGAGAAATAACTAAAATCCTTATGGGAATTGGTACATTGACAGTGATAAAATACATTCCCTATTAAGATGAAAGCATAAATGACATTAATTAGTACTACAATATTTGAATGATAGGATAAAATTATAATTATATTTCTTTCAAAATAGTATTTTTGTCCTCATTTTACTTGATAGTTTTGGTGAGAAATGAAGAAGACCAGCTACTTAGTTCTGCAAATTATACAACAGGAGTGGGCTTGTTTTTAGTAGTGTTTATTTCATTTCATTGAGAAGGAAATTCACTGATCTAGTGAAACAGATTGGAAAATTTGTTTTATTACGATCACAGTAAATATTGTTAAGATCACTTTAACAGAGTTGTTCAGAAATCCACTTTATTTTGATCCCACAATCTGCAGAACTTTTTCTCAAGCATTTTGACAAGAAATCTTACTATGCCACTTTTTATGAGTTAAAAAGATTTGAAGATTTCAACATATAAATAAATTTCCATTGTGATTTTCAAGTAATAAATTACAAAAATAACATAAAATATCATTTTATGACTAGAAATTTAAAAGGAAAATGGAACTGACAGTTGAGCAGTTTTCCCATATTCTTTTGAAAACCTTCTACTTTGGCATGAAAAGAAAGTTCCCTCAGAAAATCTGCCACCAGAGGACACTCACTACCAACACCCATAAATACCCTTAAAGCAAACTTCCCTTTCGCTAATTTTTTGGTTTTGCAATTTGATAAAATGTGAATTTCTACATTTTAGGGTGAACCTTAAACATTTTAGATATGAATATGTCCAGTGCAATTGAATAGTTCAAATGTTTTACCATGAAACTGTGGTGTCTGACAGGTTTGATTATAGATATTAACCCCTTACTCATGTCCAAGCTGCACGGTCAATATTTCACCTGGATCCACATTTCCATACAACATAGACTGTACTAAACTCAGATGTCATGACAATTCATCTAACCTAAGCATATACTTGCAACAACACTCATCTCGGTAGAGTCCATCAGTTTCGCAAATTATTTTTCCAAAACAATAATATTCATGATTTTTCATGTTGGTCATTTAGGAAATCAAGTCACATGTTACCTGTGAAAAAGGTTTAAAAAAAAAGAAAACTTCCTATTTGCTAATTTTGCAAGAGTTTGCAATTGACAAGTGACTTTTTTACACCAAACCCAAAATGCCATGCCCTAAAATCTGAGAGCAATAATATTGTCAATGTTTCCATGAGCTGGAATTGTGAATTACCTCTTGCATATTCTAGTGTGTTGAATTTATATGCTTAAT
This sequence comes from Amphiduros pacificus, assembly GCA_949316495.1. NCBI lineage: Eukaryota > Metazoa > Annelida > Polychaeta > Phyllodocida > Hesionidae > Amphiduros > Amphiduros pacificus. The sequence goes on from OX439002.1 coordinate 31,483,004, forward strand.
ATTGGCTCTATATTTGACCCCTACTATGCATTGACAACCAAACCTTCACAATAGTTGATTCAACTTTATCCTCCAATATGAGAATCTCATTTAATTTCCACATAATGTGATAGATGTGAACTCTGAATGTTAAAATCATAATAAGAGCCTTGTTTCTTTGTTAGCAAAGCTTCTTAATTAAGAAATGGGGTGGGCAGAGGGGTCTTCTCAAACTATTGCATGGAGTTCATAGCTATTTGGTAGGATTTTTTTTGCGTGTATTGCATGCTCCAACAAATAATTGGTTGGGAAATGGTAAGATATTTTATAATAAAAGTGTGGGAATCCTGTTGAGGTAAGATGTATTGTTAGATGAATTCTATCGGTAAATTGTTTTGCACATGCATATACACCTTGAACACCCAGTGCCTCATTCTGCCAATCTATAAATATAGCTCCAGTATGTAATATTAGGTACGTTATTTTAACCAAATTGACTGCATCCTATTATCCTTAGAAAATTTGGGCCACCACTTCTCATGTTCTGGTTGCCCAACCGGACAACCAATATTTTTCTCTTTATGTCAAGGCCTGTATAGTATCCTAAGTCTAAAGATAATCAGGGTTCAGGCTAGTAAATATCTAAAAATAACTCTAATTAAACTTTATTACAGATATGGACAAAAGGAACTCCTCCCCTTCAAGATCGACATAAACAAATTTCTGCTGTGTACATTTAAATTTTTATTTTACATATTTGTGATAACAATGATATCAATTTGCTATACAGAAATCAGAGACAGAAATCTGTTATGGATCATGTGTTTTATGCACATGTGCATTTTGAAATTGTCATATTGATGTCACTATATTTGAAATTTAGGATATATTAATATAGCAACATTTCCATTAATTTCTTTGGTTATTATGTTGCTTTTATCTACAAAGCTTCCTATTTTTTGGTTTTATGGAAGTGACTTATTAACTTATAAATCAATCCAGATATCACATCCGACATGATATAATACAATCTTAAAAGTCTGTCATCCAGGACTTATTCATCAATAAATTTTGCAGATCTCTTTTCTACAAATGCTGTCATTCCTTCTTTTCGATCATGCTGAAACACAGATACAATTAGTTTTATTCTTGGTTCATCCAATCTATTAATCTTGTAGTTTAGTATAACAGGAAATGTTTCAATCTTGAACTAATTAACATTGCTTTGCAATCATGCACAATATACTTACTGTTGCAAAAGTCTGGTGGAATAATCTTTTTTCAAAATGTAATCCTTCTCTCAAGGACATCTCAAATGCTGCAATAATAAAAACTCTTTAAATTATTTAAACTGATTGAAATGATTATATTCATGACATGTGTGCACATACAATGTATTATTTAATGAATTGTTAATACTGTACATAATATGGGAAATTTATTGTCAGAGAATAAATACTTTGTGTTTCATATAATTCATATACTATATCTATTGTTCCAAATTAAACAGGTACATACATGCATTGACTGCTTCCTTTGCCATCTGTACAATAATCTTGGAATTAGCCGCAATCTTTTCTGCCTTTTTGACAACTTCTTCCACCAGCTGGTCTGCTGGGAAGACACCAGCCACTAAACCTGGAGGGAAAAAAATCCTCGCAGTTAATCTTGGACAAAAAATAAGAAATTCATTTATAAATATATTTTATGTTAAAAAATTGAGGACTTTTTTTTGTGGTAAATATAGGAATAATATACATTTTTTCCCCCCAAAAAATAAAAATAGATTAGTCTGCACTGTCCCAATACCCATAAAATCAAATAAGAACTCTTAAAAAATAGAAATTCATCTATTTGGTCATAAAATGTTTAGTTTATTTGAACATTGCATAGAATTAAAATTGTTTTGAAGATTTTATTGTGGCCATTTCTAGAGATTTTTTCATGATAATGTCAATTACAATTTTTATGACAAAAAAACTGAACTATTTTTTTCTTTCTAGCATATTTGAAAGTAACACTGACCCTGGTTTAATACTTAATATATAATTTACATGTCTGTTATATCATTCCTATATATGACAAATGAACAGGGTTCACAGAGTCAAGAGGTGTTTTGAATGGGGTTTCCAAAAGTAAAGTACCAGGTTTTATTGTCTTATCAAATAGTAAGGAATGGGACCATCTCAGATCAACCATTGTAAAAGTTGTTTTAAATACCAAATTAATATGGACTTTGGGTGATCTGACAAAATTCAACAGAATAAAGATTTATTACAATGGCAAAGAAATTAATAATTTTTTATATAAAATATATTCCTTGATCATCAAGTGACACAGGATCAGATATATATCTGGCTTGTGCTGTGAGAAGGGTCTCCAGATGATTTACATACCAAACTGAAGTGCTTCCTCTGCTGAGATTCTGTCCCCAGTCAGCACCATCTCCATTGCTTTAGACTTGCCCACAGCCTGTGTTAATCTCTGCGAACCTCCAGCTCCTGACACCATCAAATAGTATATATATAGTGCACAGATATACAACATTTCTAAATTTACAACATGGTGTATAAATATATTACATATTGTATAAATGTATAAATGTACATTATTTATAGTGTACATATATACAACATGTATGAGGTAAACATGCTTCAAGTAATTTGAAACAGTATCATATCTAAAAAAATAAATTTAGATTTATTTTAAGCATTACTTAGAGAATGGCAATTTTCTTTTCAATGTTTAACGGTGGATATATATTTATTATGTGTTACCTGGAATGGTTCCCAAAAGTATTTCTGGCTGTCCAAACTGAGCCTTATCTCCAGCATAAATGATATCACATGACATTGCCACCTCACATCCTCCACCAAGCTGCAAGTACAGTAATATACCATGAAAACACCTAAAAATCCAGGCTTTATATGAAACATTTTGTCACTGCCTTGCAGTCCAGTTATTTTCCACCTGATTATTTTTCAGATTGCAAGTCCCGTACCAAGGTCAAAGTTCAAATGGTCAATCAATATGACACTTAAAAACCTTTGCCTTTGGTTGCTGGTGCTTTCAATCGTTGACCTGTTTGACCACGACAGATTTGACTGTGCGAAAGAATTCTGTCTGAATAATGTTCCAGACAAATCTGAGTTGCTGCATTTTGGTCAAAAGGTCACATTAACATAACCTTACAAACTTAACCTTTATGATAATTCCAATTACAAAAACTACCAACTTTCTTTGGCTGTGAAATCTTAAAAATATAAGTTTTTCTGATTCAGTTTTGTTCGTAAATAATTAAAGTTAAACAGTATTCAGAAATTGCTGGATATTCCACTCTGTGTAGAAAGCTAGGTGCAGAGGATGATGTGTCACAGTGGTGTGAACAGATCTGAAATTAGCAGTTATTCTCCCATAGGCTGATTGCCGATCTCTATGTTGTTTTTTTTTCCCCATTGAAAAGTACACACCGGAACTGTACAACTTTGCCGGAACCAGAACTGTACAACTCCACTATATTAAATCATTGGTCGGAGAGATTGGCAGGGGGCCTATGTGCTAATAACAGCCCTGCTTAATTTTACGAAGGTAAACTGATGTGTCTGACAAACCAAGCAGACATGTCAGACATTTGTTGCCATTTTGAAAAACTAGATGTGACAGAGAATAAATGCACTGGAATGTCAACACTGCAAGTTGTTCAAAAATGTTTTGTTTTTTGTTTAGTGGAATATCGTTGCAGTTTATGTACATAATTGAAAGTGATACTAAACACATTTGTGGGCTGCATAGAATACAGGAAAGGTGTGAACAAAGGTGAATTTTGTTTGTAAAGACATAATTTGGTGTGAACAAAATATAAAGACAAGTGTTAACAGAGTAGCAAATAAGAATGTCTATGCTTTGTCAGTTGTAGGTTGGCATAATATAACAGATTAGTATAATATAAAAGTGGGACATAACCTTCTGGTGGAACATAATCACTTTCCTTTGGGAAAAAACTAAATATGGTACACCTACTTTTGAAGTTTACCTTTATGTCAAACATTATGAATCATTTGAATCAGTGACTTATTAGTAGTAGGGTAGGGTTACTCATTTTCAATAGGCTTTTAGTGCAGCATAACCTAACATATCTAGTGTAAATTTGAATTTTGTAATAGAGTTGATTGAATTGGCACCAAGACACCAACAAGTTAACAACAATAGAAAATAATTTTCAGGGGAAAACAAATTATTCCCAAACTCACAGCAAATCCATTGACAGCAGCAATGATGGGCTTTCTCTTGCTGGTGATGAAGTCCCAGTGATTCAAGAAATTATTGGAATAAACATCTGCAAACGTTTTGGGTTGCATTTCCTTGATATCTGCTCCAGCTGAGACCGAAAACATACACATACTTAACCTCATTACTTTGTAAATAACTCATATCTATAATACTTGTTATAAAAGTGTATATTTCCTTTACTTTGGCATAATATTTTTTTTGGGTGAAAATAACTCGACACCTGGAAATTCCAAACTAAAATTAAACAAAATTTAATCTTTAAAGCTATAATCACTTTGAGTCATGTAAAAGAAGGATTATTAAAAGGATAGTTAGACTGTATATGAATGAAAAAAAACATACCAGCAAATGCCTTTTTGCTACCAGTGAGTATTATGCAGCCCACTGTTGGATCATTGTCTAATTCTGTCAAGACAACATTCAACTCCTCCATCAAAGGGTTGAACAGTGCATTCAATGCTTTGGGACGATTCAGTTGAACTAAACCAACATTTTGTTTCTCTCCTTTTTTTTCTGTTGTCAAATACTCAAAATTACCTGCAATCAGAAGCCAAGTGCTTAGAAACAAACCTGGAATTAGATACCATTCTGAGAATCAGTGTGTTATTCACTTAAAGCCGAGTTGATGTTGACTGTTACCATCACACAAGGACCTTTTTTGAGGGGTAATGAAAAACAGTCAAAGTCGGTCATTATGATTTTGCAATGAAGTCACTTGACTTGCTCCCTATCACTGTTTACCTGTGCAAAACTACAGAAACTAGATTTAAAGGATGACGACCCAGGTCAAAAGTGACTGTATTTTAAGTATCTGTGTTATTTGATTGCTATCAGTATCACACATTTTGATTAAAGGTTCTATTCTCACTGCTTGAGGTTCAACATTTGCGATCCGTCAATTGTCTCTTTTTTCATGCACTGTGCATGATCTGGCTTAAGTGGGAATTACTAATTTCCACAAAAAAGTATGAGTTGCCTTTTCATTGATTTTAAATTGTGTTGATCATAAAGATACTTTGAGGTGATCAATACAATTTAAGTGTTTCTCAATTTTATATAATTTAGATTTTGTTATTTTAAGAAATGGTACTGGACACATCCTCTGGCTTAATTTGATGTTTAACTGCAAATCATACATTTCCATAAGCACAAATAAAATCATGAAAATTATCTATTATCTATTTTTAAGGACACAAATGACACCAATGCTTGCTCATATAATCCTACACCCATATAGTCCTAGTTGTGGAACCCCGACTTGCGCGAGCAGAGCTCTGGAGGCTAATTCGGGTTGTGAGGTGTCCCCTATCTCTCATGAAGAGACAGGTCGCGACACAGTGTTGCGACCTCAGAGTGGAAAGCACACACGCTGTTTACTTATTATTAATAAAATATAGCAAACATCTTACACACTTAATCTTGCTTTCTGGCGAGTTTCGTGTTTGAATCAAATCATTTGAAGAAGTTATTTAGGGTTAAACTTCAGAGGCAGTGAATTCCTCCCCCTTATGAGCCGTCGTAGGTGTTTGGAGTGTGCGTCCAAACACCTACCGATTGGCTGTATCGTAAATAGGTCAAGGAGATGCCCCAAGTTGGTTGCACATGTAAAACAATATTCTGTCAGAAGTTTAGTTGTATCGAGCTCCCATAATCTTAAATAAATACACCAGGTGATTAGTTTCAAATAGCAGAAAATCAACTTTTTTATTTGTGAGGTCATATTTGTCCGGAGAATATCACACTAGATGGGTGGTTAGAATCTCTTCATGCGTGAATGGGATGACACTGAAACGGTCATATTGCTCCGACCAGCGCAGCCAGAAGAAAACAAGGAGGACCAAATGCTGTTTCTCTTAAACTAATATAGTCCTATCATAGAGAATACTTTCTCTATGGTCCTATACAAACTCTTTATCCTGACATTTAGATTTATGACTTTGATATATTCCTACTTATTTGGACAATGTAGTAAATCTTACTTTGTCCTGCACAATGTAGGGATGATTCCTACACTGTGCAAGATTCCTACTTTATGCATGACATTATCACACTGAGTGATTAGTGAACTCTGAACAGAAGTCTCGCTAGGAACATTGATGGAGTCGGGGTGTGCATTCATTGTGCTACATTTATAATGAAGTTCCTTTATATCAATTATTCAAACCACTCGTTATTTACCTGCAGACATCCATCTTGCAAATGTGTTCGACGTTGGTGGTGCTAGCTTTCTGGTCGAAGAGGACACAAGAGTTCTGTGAAGAGCAAAGGACAGTGATCTCAGAGCACCTGCCATGTTGCCAGAAAAGGATTGACCTCTACAAGTGTAACCTTTGACCTGGTTTTAAGTCCCTTTTAAACCTGCGCAATTATCAAATAATTCAGTATATAATAAGTACCGATTACCAAAAAAAAATCATTGGATGAGGAATTTGTGGAAAATAATTTTGGGAGAACATGAAACGTCAAAACAAATCTGACCTACATTTACAAACTTTCCCATGATGCATTAGAAGAGGAAGTAGGCAGAGTGGATTCGCAACCAAAACTTTTTGTGCTTGTCAAGTGTCTTTTTTTCGTCCAAAATGAATTTAGGAACGCCGAATCATCATGGAAACGGATTACTTTATGCAGGCTGGAATCAGGATCAAGGTAGATACTGTATTATCAAACACAGTATGCTGTAAGTTGCAAACTTCAGCACAGTCCTTCAGTGTACTGACACTTCAAGTCAGAGAACCTCCCACCTTTTTTCAATCATCACATCAGATATCACTTACATTGACCAAGGATCACCATAAAAACTTAACATATCTTGACAAATTGATTAAGTAATGTACAGTATGCTATGTATCAAGAAAGAAGACTACCAACAGAGAAAAAAATACCACCTACAGAGGTAGTATTCACATTATTATAATCCATACAGGGATCCACTATTGAGTCAACATCTACAAAATATAATGTTATTGGGAACAAAAGATATTATCTGTGTAGTTCAAAAGTTCAAACAGCCAAGCCTATTGATTTTTTTGTGATTGGCAGGTCTAAACAATTATTTTCTGGGCAAGTGTATCTGCATACTAAATTGATAAAATTTATAACTATGGCTGTTCAATAAGTTCAACAGAGTTCTGCTGTCCACTGTTCATGAACTGCACTGTTTAGTGTCATAATCATGATGACATTGTAACAGGTTGCAGCCTTACAGAACATCACAAAATGATGTCATTAAGCCAGAACAATGGGGATGTTAATGTTTGTTTGTTTAGGGTGTTACATCACTTTCAACATTATTCCAGCCATTTCCTGATGAGACCTACTTGTAGCAGATATAGTGCTGCCTCACTGAATTGTCATGTCACAGGTCCTTGACATGACAACCCGCCCGGTCACAGATTTACAAGGACAACAGGTTAATCCTTTTGGCACAGGCCTCAGCTCATATGTGAAATTGAGTCATGAGTTCAATCTCGGCATGGGCGGGGATCGAACCCACGACCTTTGGATCAGCACAGAGGAACTGGTGCTAATAAGCTGGCGCTCTAACCAACTGCGCCACGGGCCGGGGCTGGGGATGTTAATGTCCTTCCCATTCATTGTTGGTGGTCGATGTTGACTTCCATGTCTATTAGTTAAAAGTTTATAACGTTGCCTCGTCCTTACTTTTATATAGACAAGAGTCACAGAAGCATTTTTTTCTTTGAAGCAATATATATGTACAGACAGTTCAGCTGAAATTGACTTTCCATGTCTCTTAGACATTGTTAAGCTCTTGGTAAATGTCAAAATCAAACTAAGTTAATCAGAATATGAAAAATATTATCTAATATCCATACAATAAAAACATTGCCCTTACCTCTCTTGAAGCTTTGAAATTACACTGTTCACAGGCAAAATTACAGAAATTTAGGACATGCAAATGATATGTGGTCATGAAACTGTGATACATACAAGCTATCTTCCTGAAATCAATCCAAATAAACTTGCATTGATTATTGTTTTTTGCTTAATGTGCCAATTAAGGTTTTGTTCACTGTTGTGGTCCATACAGGTGTTAGGCCTGTACCAATAAACAAATAGTAATGGAAATACAGGCCTCTGTTAGCCAAATCACTCCCAATCTGAGGTGCCCCATTGCTAGCAAACCTGTACAAAACAGGTGTTTGCACTAGACCACTGGTCAGCTAAGAAAAGTATGTTGAAAAAATTTTCAATGGATGATTTTGAAATTAGTAGAAGACTCCAAGGAAAATGCTTGAAAATCTAATTCCATGAAAGCCTTAATATTTAAAAATTTAACATTTTTCGTTTGTGAATGTTAAGATAATTTCTCTCAGTAATGTGGAACATTCAAATGAAAAAGTTGAACAGAAAATTGTAAATTTCTTATGATATGTTTATGAGTAATATTTATTTTGCTTGCAGGATGTTTTGCCTGTGGGATGGAGAATGGTTTTCGTGTTTACAACTCTGATCCTTTAAAAGAGAAGGAACGACAAGGTAATTAACTATAGTAGGATGGGTTTAAAAGTTTAAAATTTATGTTGCCTGACAATCCTAATATTAATTAATCAGAATTTATGTTTATTTTATTTTCAACAAAAATATTATTAGCAGCAAATTGATACAGATAATTTAGGATCTTTTCTTTAAATACTCACAAATATTTTTTTTGCAGATTTTCCAGAAGGTGGCATAGCTCATGTAGAAATGTTGTTTAGATGTAATTATTTAGCATTAGTAGGAGGAGGCAAGAATCCAAAATATCCAGCAAACAAAGGTAAATATGATTTCTCCATGAAAAGTTAATAGTTACGTCAAACATTAGATTACATGTTTGTTTCTGGATTGTTATCAAGTCTCTTTTGAAAACCTGCCAGCTTACTATAAAGGAAGCATCCTTTCTTGCATATGCAATACAATGAAAACATATAAAATGGTAATCCATAATAAGTTAAACTTTGAGATAATTTTATTAAAACTTTGCCTTGTAAAAAGTTTAATCCATCAGCAATATTTTGTTATGGGATACACAGTTATTACCATAATTACATGTCTGCATTCCCCTTTGGATGACTAATTTATCTTAAAATTCTTTTCAATTTAGTTATGGTTTGGGATGACTTGAAAAAGAAACATGTGATTGAGTTAGAGTTCTCGAGTGAAGTGAGGGCAGTAAGGCTGAGAAGAGACAGGTGAGATATTAAATTCAATTATAATAGTGAAATGTCCAGCAAATTTAGTTTCACAGAATTGCTATTGCCATTGCTATTCTAATGGTCAGAGTTGTAAACATGAATACCAGATATCTAGTAATATAAATTGTTTGAACCAAATTTTGAGCAATAATAAATATTCACATTGAAAATTGATGTGATACGTAAAAAAGAATGGAATTGAATAAGCACGATGCTACTTAATTAAAGTAAGAATTAGTTTTAAAATGAAATTAGTAAAGGAAATGACTATGGACTTATGTGTCATATTTGTTTTTTGTTATGTTGCAGAATAGTAGTAGTTCTAGACACAATGATCAAGGTTTACACATTCACACAGAATCCACAACAGTTACATGTGTTTGAAACCAGTCCCAATCCAAAAGGTAATTAACATGAGATAGAGGCTGTGATATTGATCACATGATTTCAAAGAATCATTGATTGTGAAATTAGACATGTATTTGCAAATTATATGATGTTATTTAATTGTTAAAGTGAAAAACGTTTAAAGAAAGCATGACAAAAATTAACAATTGTAATTTTTTTTATGATTGAAGTCAAAACTGCAGTCATTTTCGAGGGGAAAGTGAAAAAAAAATCACAATTAACCTAAATGCCAGAAACCTGACCATTCCTATTCTGAAAATTTTAAAATTATTATTTAAAATGTTCACCAAAATTTTGCATTTATTTATACAGAGTTCACACATGTTCATTTGAAGTATGTTATGATTGCAGGATTATGTGTAATGTGTCCCAATAGCAATAATTCATTACTAGCATTCCCTGGCCGTAAAGTAGGTCATGTGCAAATCATTGACCTTGCCAACACAGAAAAGCCACCACTAGACATCCCAGCACACGAAGCAGCACTCAGTTGTATCACACTCAACTTGCAAGGCACACGCCTGGCTACAGCCTCAGAGAAGGTAAGCATTAACACACTGTCCACAAGAACTCACAAGGCACATGCCTGGCTACAGCCCTAGAGAAGGTAAACATTAACACACTGTCCACAAGAACTCACAAGGCACATGCCTGGCTACAGCCTCAGAGAAGGTAAGCATTAACACACTGTCCACAAGAACTCACAAGGCACATGCCTGGCTACAGCCCTAGAGAAGGTAAACATTAACACACTGTCCACAAGAACTCACAAGGCACATGCCTGGCTACAGCCTCAGAGAAGGTAAGCATTAACACACTGTCCACAAGAACTCACAAGGCACATGCCTGGCTACAGCCCTAGAGAAGGTAAACATTAACACACTGTCCACAAGAACTCACAAGGCACATGCCTGGCTACAGCCTCAGAGAAGGTAAGCATTAACACACTGTCCACAAGAACTCACAAGGCACATGCCTGGCTACAGCCCTAGAGAAGGTAAACATTAACACACTGTCCACAAGAACTCACAAGGCACATGCCTGGCTACAGCCCCAGAGAAGGTAAACATTAACACACTGTCCACAAGAACTCACAAGGCACATGCCTGGCTACAGCCCTAGAGAAGGTAAACATTAACACACTGTCCACAAGAACTCACAAGGCACATGCCTGGCTACAGCCTCAGAGAAGGTAAACATTAACACACTGTCCACAAGAACTCACAAGGCACATGCCTGGCTACAGCCTCAGAGAAGGTAAACATTAACACACTGTCCACAAGAACTCACAAGGCACATGCCTGGCTACAGCCTCAGAGAAGGTAAGCATTAACACACTGTCCACAAGAACTCACAAGGCACATGCCTGGCTACAGCCTCAGAGAAGGTAAGCATTAACACACTGTCCACAAGAACTCACAAGGCACATGCCTGGCTACAGCCTCAGAGAAGGTAAACATTAACACACTGTCCACAAGAACTCACAAGGCACATGCCTGGCTACAGCCCTAGAGAAGGTAAACATTAACACACTGTCCACAAGAACTCACAAGGCACATGCCTGGCTACAGCCTCAGAGAAGGTAAGCATTAACACACTGTCCACAAGAACTCACAAGGCACATGCCTGGCTACAGCCTCAGAGAAGGTAAACATTAACACACTGTCTACAAGAACTCACAAGGCACATGCCTGGCTACAGCCTCAGAGAAGGTAAACATTAACACACTGTCCACAAGAACTCACAAGGCACATGCCTGGCTACAGCCTCAGAGAAGGTAAACATTAACACACTGTCCACAAGAACTCACAAGGCACATGCCTGGCTACAGCCTCAGAGAAGGTAAGCATTAACACACTGTCCACAAGAACTCACAAGGCACATGCCTGGCTACAGCCCTAGAGAAGGTAAACATTAACACACTGTCCACAAGAACTCACAAGGCACATGCCTGGCTACAGCCTCAGAGAAGGTAAGCATTAACACACTGTCCACAAGAACTCACAAGGCACATGCCTGGCTACAGCCTCAGAGAAGGTAAACATTAACACACTGTCCACAAGAACTCACAAGGCACATGCCTGGCTACAGCCCTAGAGAAGGTAAACATTAACACACTGTCCACGAGAACTCACAAGGCACATGCCTGGCTACAGCCTCAGAGAAGGTAAACATTAACACACTGTCCACAAGAACTCACAAGGCACATGCCTGGCTACAGCCTCAGAGAAGGTAAACATTAACACACTGTCCACAAGAACTCACAAGGCACATGCCTGGCTACAGCCCCAGAGAAGGTAAACATTAACACACTGTCCACAAGAACTCACAAGGCACATGCCTGGCTACAGCCCTAGAGAAGGTAAACATTAACACACTGTCCACAAGAACTCACAAGGCACATGCCTGGCTACAGCCCCAGAGAAGGTAAACATTAACACACTGTCCACAAGAACTCACAAGGCACATGCCTGGCTACAGCCTCAGAGAAGGTAAACATTAACACACTGTCCACAAGAACTCACAAGGCACATGCCTGGCTACAGCCCCAGAGAAGGTAAACATTAACACACTGTCCACAAGAACTCACAAGGCACACGCCTGGCTACAGCCTCAGAGAAGGTAAACATTAACACACTGTCCACAAGAACTCACAAGGCACATGCCTGGCTACAGCCCTAGAGAAGGTAAACATTAACACACTGTCCACAAGAACTCACAAGGCACATGCCTGGCTACAGCCTCAGAGAAGGTAAACATTAACACACTGTCCACAAGAACTCACAAGGCACACGCCTGGCTACAGCCTCAGAGAAGGTAAACATTAACACACTGTCCACAAGAACTCACAAGGCACATGCCTGGCTACAGCCCCAGAGAAGGTAAACATTAACACACTGTCCACAAGAACTCACAAGGCACATGCCTGGCTACAGCCTCAGAGAAGGTAAACATTAACACACTGTCCACAAGAACTCACAAGGCACATGCCTGGCTACAGCCTCAGAGAAGGTAAACATTAACACACTGTCCACAAGAACTCACAAGGCACATGCCTGGCTACAGCCCTAGAGAAGGTAAACATTAACACACTGTCCACAAGAACTCACAAGGCACATGCCTGGCTACAGCCTCAGAGAAGGTAAACATTAACACACTGTCCACAAGAACTCACAAGGCACATGCCTGGCTACAGCCCCAGAGAAGGTAAACATTAACACACTGTCCACAAGAACTCACAAGGCACATGCCTGGCTACAGCCCCAGAGAAGGTAAACATTAACACACTGTCCACAAGAACTCACAAGGCACACGCCTGGCTACAGCCTCAGAGAAGGTAAACATTAACACACTGTCCACAAGAAATCAAAAGGTCTCAGTGAATATTATGTGAATTTCTCACTGACATATTCATGCATCAAATACATTATTTAAACTCCAACTTTCTATTGATCTCATAAAAGGAACAATTTTGATAGTCTATAATCACAAATAAACACATTTGGTTTTTCAAAAACATTCCCTCATTATATGTGTTTTACAGGGTACATTAATACGTGTGTTTGATACAGCATCAGGGACACAACTTCATGAACTACGGCGCGGGGCAAACAATGCTGTCATATACTGGTCAGTTCCATTTTCAGATTTCCTTTATATATATGTTTATATATCAGTTAGAGACAATTTTTGCAAAAAAATCCAGAAAAAGATTTAAATTTAAATATATCATATAATATCACAATCATCACCATGGATTTTTCAGTATAAATTTCAACCAGGACTCTTCACTTCTATGTGTGTCCAGTGACCATGGCACTGTCCATATATTCTCAATAGAAGATCCCAAGAAGAACAAACAGTCCAGGTAATTTATGAGTATTCCACAAAGTAAAAGAATGAACAATGTTCTAAAACCCTACATCTTTGTTCTTGACCTTGTAACCTACTTCAATTTGACAAAGGTCCCATGATATGATATATGTCTGTGATTGATGTGAAATATATGTAAAAAAACCCAATAATTCATGAGATAGAGTGTTAACATAATATGGACAGAGAGACATACCAATAGAACAATACCCTTTGCCCAAATCTTTGTCAAGGGGTAATGCTCCAAATGTTGCTTTTTTCAGTCTTGCCTCTGCATCTTTCCTGCCCAAGTATTTCAGTTCCAAGTGGAGTTTCTCCAAGTTCCAGGTACCGGGTGGTTCCCACTGTGTGTGTGCCTTTGGTACACAATCATCGCCAGATTCAAACTCAGTCATAGGTTAGCAACATCCATCATTTATAGCTTAACAATGCCGAGTATTTTAAAGTCAATTTGTCAATTTGATTTCAAAGGTATCTAAAGACTTTGCCTTGAAATGTGATTTGAAGAGGTTTATTTCTTGTAGTTGTGTGTGCTGATGGGTCATACTACAAATTTCTGTTCAACACCAAGGGAGAATGTACAAGAGATGTGTACGCCCAGTTCCTGGAGATGACAGATGATAAAATGTGATGATGCTCAAACTTGAATGTGTTCATGAAACAAAGAGGTTTTCTATATCAAGTTGAAGAGATTTTTTGTTAGATTAATCCACTATAAAAAATATATTTTATATTTTTAAGATTTCAAAGGAAATATCTTGGAATACAAATTTAAGATATTGTATAAAAAGGCATGGGTAGAAATTGTTTATTGTGTTAGGTGGTCTATTGCTGTCTGCTAATCTCTAAAAATAATGTGCGTATAAAATGGTAAGTCAAAAGACTTAAATAACTAAAGAGCGTGCAAATACCTTTATTATGCACACTTTATTAATTGATATTGCCAAATTTATATGTAGGTTTGCCAATTGTGCCATTGTTAAAGGAGAGAGGGAAATAAAAGGGTAGGGGGTGGATCCTATGAAATCATGTGTCTTGGCCATCTAAACACCAAGAGCTCAACCTATATAAATTGAGCATATTTTAATATATGTCACTTTCTTGTAAAAAAAGTATGAAACTTGGTCCCATACATGAATTTAAGGGCTTCAATATATTTTTTATCTTAAATCTAAAATTTTGAGAGAAAGGTCCCTTTGAACAGCAAAAGGATTCTGATATTATAAAGTTTTTGATTTTGATCAAATGTTGGTAATGTGTGCAAAATGCAGTCTGTGTTTCTTTAAAACAACAAACACATGGTATCTAGCATTTTATAGCACTGTGCTGGTTATATTATCCTTAAAGCATCATATAACAGAGCTGAATTTTGTCAAAGCAATCTGCATGTGGTCAGCATTAACTCCCATGTGCTGTTACTTTGATTCTATGAGGTTGCTTGGCCACAGGACATTACTCACTGCCAATGGTTGGTCACACTAAACTTGTCCAGTTGTCAGTAGCATCTGGCAGTAATGTTTATCACCGAGGCCAGTGAGCAACCCTGTGGTCAGAAGGTGGCTGACTCATCACTAATTGCGTAGCACCTGCTTTCTTCCCGCATCTCTCCCTCTCCTTTAACTCAAGTAATTCAACTGAGAATATTACCAAAAAAAATCGAACACATCATTCACTTTTTGGTTGGGTTATTCTGTTATTCTGCAAGGTTGGAAATTTTAGCTATGCGTAGCATAGCTCCTGCAGTAATGGGAGTGCAGGGGGGCTGATTTTCTCTCATTCATCATCTTTGTTCTTCTCCTCTGAAAGTCCTGGTCAGAGTTCTTAACTATCAGCAGGCAAGATGTTCTATTTTCAGGGGACCAATCCTATGTATTTTCCATCAGGCTCAGCTAACATGACAAATATTAGCCAATGAGAATCAAGATAACAAGTTAGGGCCAAATTCAATATGTAACATGCATTTGGTCAAAGTTATCTGCTCAAGTCTGCTCTGGGAAAAGATTTAAATGATTATTTATGAAGCAATTTCCAGAAGATTTTCAGAAAATATGACAAAAGACCAATGATCAGCATAGCTCAAAGGCTATTGACCCCAAGTTTTATTATCTTCACATGCAGTGAAGGCAAACATATGTTTTAATGAAATAATAGAGCTCAAACATCCAGATGCAGAGTACATTAATATTGATAAACAACAACTTTGTTGTATTCATTCTGAGCTAGATAGCGCATTTTGCTATTTCTTCCTCCTAGAAACCTCTTGCCACTATTTTGAGTTATTATCATTTATTTCCTTTGTGACATTATTTTTTGTTTGTTAATACCAAGTTCTGACTTAAAATGCTAAGCTTCACAAAGATATCAGAACACACCTTGAGCAGGCACTCACATGTTATACTGATTGCAAAATGCTAATTGGTTGTAAGTAATTGATGTAAATATTTGTATATAGAGAAATGAATATAAAAAGTGTTTATTTAAATATTTTAAAACTTGATTTTCAAATTGGTTACTGAATTGTGTTTAAAATGCAGTCAGCCAAGACAATTTTAAAAACATACAAATTACAGAATTGTATTTGTTACAAAACGCTTGTTTTGGCTGAGGTTTAAAAGGAACATAATTTGCACTTAATATTTTAAGATTCACAGAATGGGAGGGCATATGTTTGTCATTTTATTATTGTTTTAATGCAGTAAAAGGTCATGTTAGAAAAATTGACAAAAATGGTTTTGCACCACAAAAATGTAAAAAATAGTGTTAAATTTGCAGAACATTTAATTAAATAATACATTGAGGAATAAGTAATAATCTAAGCATGAGACCTGGAAATTTAGGTGCATTTCAATGTAATTAAGATTTTTACCATACAATTTGGTTACATCAGGTTCTGGTGATGGGCCTGAAATGCCTTTTTTGTGCCAAATTAAAGAAAGGATAAGGAAAAATATAGAAAATAAGAAACACTGCAAAACTCAGAAGAGAAGTGCTTTTTTCACGGAGTCAGAATAGTTATCCAAATAATTTGATCATATCCACTTGAAAATGATAATATTCAACCAAACGTTTATCATTTTGGTGCAATTGATTATATTTCCCCAGAATGTATATATATATATATATATATATATATATATATATATATATAATTTTACATTGACAAAAAGGTACATGTAACTAAATTTCAAAAGTTTGATCAAATGTTTTTAAATGATGCCAATATCAAAACATTGGGTCAATAATAGAAGACCTGAAATTGCAGTATCATTTTTGCTTTTTCAGAAATTGATATGCAATTTTCAAATTGTCTGCATTTTTTCGCTCGCGTTTGTTTTGACTTTAGGTCTGAATGTTCGAGGTTTTGATATGATTAAGCTGTAAGTCTATGGAGCTTACCCCGATTATCGGTCCATGGCGGCCATGTTTTGGCTCATTAATTCTGCTTACACCGTCAGATGTCGCTTTTGTTTGAGAAGTGATTTGTGAGTGCGTGGTAGAGTAAGAAGATACCGAAGATTTTGCCTTGGGCTTTTTTGCATTGGGACTTACGCGAGCTTGATTTTTTCAAATCAACCCTTGTTATGAATTGGTAATGAATGATTTGAACCTAATTTCTTTCACATTCAATCAATATCTTGCATAGCAGGATTCATGTTGTGATAAATTGTACACCATATATACAAATATTGTTAGCAAACCGGCGTTGATGGAATTGCTCCCAACGATAATTCAAAATAATCACAATGGGCTCAATTATAAGTATCTAGATCAATTGTCAATTGACAAACTATAATTTAATTTTATTAAAATATCTTGAATGTATTTTCAAGTTGTGAACTACATTATTATTTCAATATTGAGAAGGATAAAAATCTGTGGTGTAAAATATTTATGGGGCTGTCATACAATGACGTTTTTGACCACGTTTGGGGAACAAACTTTTCTATGTAATGTCTCATATGCTCATTCGCACCATGTTTATGCAACGTTCCTCACTCGCGCAAACAAGAAAACATCCATCCCGTTGCCATTTTCCCCAACATTTTGGAAGTTTTTTTAACACAACATCAAGATTTTGGCCCCACACTCCACACTGTTTGACAACATCATTAGTAATTTTAATATTCTTCTATCATTGCAACTGCCAATCATTGAAATGAAATACAAAAATTGTATCATAATACACAAAGTGCTCGTCAGTATAGCATAGTGACATTCAATTGGTTTAAAATGTTTCTCCATAGAGTGCAGATATTAACAATCTAATATTTAAGGCAGTTTGATGAATGGTGAATTTATCCTCAAATTAAATCACTCATGATTCATATATATGCCATATGAAGGTTGGCAATTCAGGCCAAGATGAAAAACAAGTATTGTTTCTGGTTATAATTTATTGTCTGGCAGTCGGGTATTTGACAGATCTTAAATTTATAAAGCAAATAAGTATGCAAACACAGATTTGCAGAATATTTTTGTCATCCGTCTGAGTGACCATTAATCATCACTGGCCTGACAATCATAAACCAGATATAGCGTGTATGACATCAGGGTTGAATACAAGATGTATACAGAAAATCACATTTGAAAGGATAAAAATGTATGTTTGCTTTAAAAATGTCATACTGTGCAAGTTAGCAAAAAGTCACCAAGTGCAGAAAACATCAATGATAAATGGATTGTCACACCCATGTCATGTGCTTTGGTTTCCCTAGCTAAGATGTTTTATGTAGTACCTGCAAGCACATGTCAGGAAATCCACCAGACAAGATACATTTGGTTTTATACAGATAATTTTATTATCACAGATTTATTTGCTCACGCAATACAAAAATAAGTAAGCATTTGGGAAGTTTATTTCACCATATGACTGTGTTCATGTCAATGTACAATGAAATTCTGTTGTATTATGCATACCACAAATAGAATTATAAATGGAAATAAAACATTTTATAATAAATTCCTCTGATATCTTATTACTTTGTGGCATATTATATTTGACAGGCAGGAAGTTCCAAGT
Organism: Amphiduros pacificus; assembly: GCA_949316495.1. Lineage (NCBI taxonomy): Eukaryota > Metazoa > Annelida > Polychaeta > Phyllodocida > Hesionidae > Amphiduros > Amphiduros pacificus. The sequence continues at coordinate 31,501,772 of OX439002.1, forward strand.
CCTTATTTTAAGATATTTTGAAACTTTTATGCCAAATCTTATATCCATTTTTTTTGTTTTGAGAAATAGAAACTAAACCCCCCTGACAAAGTACAGCCATCCTCAGAACTAGCCCCTTTTAACCCTTTTCATCCCTTTCAGTTGTGCACCTCAACTTTGATATATGTTAAATCAATAACTATAATTATATTGAGATTCATTCTCTGTTTTATAAATAAATATAACAGAAAAAACCCATTAAAACAGTACCAGACACTGAATTTTATTGAATTAATATGAGACAATTTGAGGATAGCAAATGATTGCTATGTCATGGTACTTTGTTCTGTTCTGTTTAAGATTCTCCTCTATACAAGACTTCCTCTATACATAATCAAAATGTTCTTGTTAAGCCTCTGGACAGTCACCTGGTGTGATGAAATATGTAGGGCATCAATTTATTGACAAATTCTACTAGATGATTTTATAAAACAAATAGACTGAAAAAATATTTCTATAATTTAATAAATTGGTCAGCATCATACTGTTTTGTAAACAGAAAAATCAAATGTTATATAGTATTCCTTCAGTCCCAATTCTGTCATCATTTTGTTGATGTTTGTATCAAATGCCTGCTTTCATAGAATGAAGTTGTTTTGTTCTATCACATATCAAGCTTGCATTCAAAAGTTTATATCTCCGTCAGTTTATATGCTCCACTATATGGAACTCTCCTTTCCCTTTTACTCGAACTCAGCTCCAATTGTGATGCTCAATTCTCCCTCATGTATAAATGTAGAGTGATACCACTGATTTGTGTCCACCACAACTGTAAACCAAGAAGAAAAATTAGTGAGGAATGATATTTACCATACCCAAAGCTGATGCACATGTCTATGCCACAAGTGTCTGGCAAACCTAAAAATACTGTCTTTTCCATACCTATATACCTACTTATCATACATCCCTTCCATATTTGAAACCTACTGACATGACCTCTTCCATACCAGTTTCCTTACAGCATCTTTTCTATACGCAGATAACTCTTAAAGCATCTTTCACAAACCTTGATGCCTCTTTGTAGCATCTTTTCCACACCAAAATAATTACTACCGGTAGTATGTCTTCCATGTCAAGATACTTACTTATAACATCTCTCTCATACCAGTATACTTAATAATACAACTTCTTCCACACCAGATACATACTTTTAGCATTTCTCCAATACCTACCTGCTAAATCACTCTTTCTGAATACCCAGATACCTACCCATACCATCTCTAACATACGAGATACCTACTAATAATATCTCTTCTATACCCAGATACCCACTGATAACTTGTTGTCTATACTTGGATACTTACAGATATCACCCCTCTCCACAGTAACATTCAAGGTATGACACTGGGCCTCACACTCGGGTACGGGAATTAGAGTCCATGTTTTCTTTCCAGATATTTGTGCCTGCCATGATGGACGATGAACAAAGTCAAGCTGAAATACCAATATTTTATGAAACAAAATCATATTTATGTTAACCATAGTTATGAGAGTATAATTTTTTTTATGAAAAGGTATTAAAATATCACTGAGACACATTGGTCATCTTCAAATCTTTGGTACTTATGGGGCAGGACATTAAATTAACATCGGGCTGCTATCATACTTGTTCCTGTGTCGTTCAGCCTCTTTATTAAAACAGCTTTGTAAATGCCTTTTTGACACTTAAGATGACATCACTGTAAAAAATAATTGTTTAGTAAGAATTAAGGTAACTACGAGACTACCATGTAAAAGACCATGTAACCTGTAATAAATATAACCTACAAACAAGGCATCAGTGTAATATTACTCTGATGTTATCAGTGTAATATTACTCTGATGTTTCCTGTGAAGTCATGCCCCATCAATGATTAAAATATGAAAGCCTGGGGATGTATGATGGGTCATAGAAATTGTGAAGGACCCATTTACAATTCATTTTAAATCATTCCATTTTACAATTATTATTTATCAATCTGATGTAATATAATTTTGATATAACTCATAGGTATGCATTTATTTGGGTATTTACCATACATGGAACAGAGATTAAGTTTGGACACTGACATGTATATGGGCTCCAGGTCCTGCCCATCCCATAAAGATCCAATCTCTGCTATCGGCATCAGAGTCGGCTGGAAGAAAATAGGGTCGTGTGTAATGCCTCCTTAGCTTCTTAGCAGTTCTTTCTATGCAGTTACTCCTGCAAAGACACCAAATTATACATACAGTTGCAATATCATAATTATTGATATAAATATCTTATGAAAAGATCAAGGATGTGAGAATAAACCTAAATTTTTTTGTAAATTGTTTTCCTTCTATGTCAAAAAAACAAACCTGGATATTTCTGTGTGTTTATAAAATTAAGATATCTGACTTTACAAGTATAGACATGATCTATTTTTGTCCTCACCAACCAAAATACCAAGGTGCTTGTCCAGGTTTAAGGCTGGCTCTCTCTTCAGGCATATCAAGTGCCTCAGCAAGATCATTAAACTCGGTCCTGTATGAGAAAAACTGACATTCATCTATCACCTGATCAAGGTCTCGCTGATTTGTATATATTTTCTGAAAGAATTTGTAGTCAAATGTGTGGAGAGCAGACCAGTTTGCCGCTGCCTGCTTGACTAACAGCGGTATCTCAGTGAAAGCAAACTGGTCCAGGAAATATTGCTGTGATATGGACTCCACCACTGGCACCTGAGTCAGGCCTTGGCATGTAGAACAGTCTTTGAGTGGACGGCCTATTTCCGCCAAGATTGCCCCACTTGAGATTAAACATGGAGTCTCATACACAGCTTGGATCACATCTATGTCACTGTGATGTAAGTATACCCCTATCACTGTTGCTATTAAGGAAGGCACTAGTAGACAATACAGGAGCTTCCAGCTCATATGGCACCAGCCACGCCCCCTATTAAGATCAGGTCTCCTGGCATCACCACGGAGATGGCACCTCAGGAATTTGTTGAAGTTCACTTCTTTTATACCATTTTTAACGTAATCTTCTTTAAGTTTTACGAATTCTTTCGTTATTAATTTTAGTTTGTTGTCTGTGGCTAGCATTTGTTTTGATGATGTTTCATCGTCCATGCCTTCATCGTCGTCCATTGTTGACATGGATAAAAATGGCGACAGATGGCACCCACCAGAACTGAAAAGATGTAGACTGGTGCCGCCCTCTGTGTATCCAGTCTAAAGAGAATGGCACAGTTGTTCCCAGTCGCAACGAAATTCTAAATGCCCTCAAACTGTTCCCAAATTCAATTAAAATGTTCTTTTGAGTGAAATCTGAACCTAATACATGAAAATAATCTATCTTTAAAGAAAGAAAGGTGTGTGGGATGGGTGGTGGGGGCTAACATTTTGGTTCAAAATTTGGCAGATAATTTGAGACAAAACCTGTTAATCATGATGATATTGCACTCATAATCATGGAGAGGGGAAAACTATAAATTGTTCAAAAATTTCTATACTATAACCGTTCTTATTTGTAATTTTCTTATGTCTTATCAAAAGATTTTCCGCTTTTCTGACAACCATTTCAGTTGAATATCACTGCAACTATTTGAGTAAAATCTAAAGCATAATGAGAAAACAACTTAAATGTCATCTTTTAGCATAATAATGATGATAGAAATGAAAATCTACACACAAAAATTATAATTTGATAATAAATATGAATTTATTTTCATCAATATTAAACTAAGCACAAACATAGTAATGAATACAATTTATTGTGTTTACCTCAACAATTTATCATATTTTCAAATCATATTTTTTCCTATTGAAGATTGAGGTGTACCCATAAGATTATGCATAAACATAGCATCACTTGGGAAAGCATACAAAGCACACATTGGTTTACAAACTGGACTTATATTGATGTCTAGAAGTGCTGTTATTGACAGCCAGTGAGTTGTGTCAAAAAGCCAAAGTCATGGAAAAATATGAAGAAAACGATGTTTAAACAACTAAATTGATATACACTGTATGAAATCTTACATATATTAAAGGTGCCATTTAAAAATGATTAGGGACAAAGGGGATAAAAGAAATTTAAATATGTATGTATAAAAAAATATGTATATTAAGAACTGTGATTTATTTATTTCATAATTGAAAGGACATAATTCAGTAATTTCCCTTATAGAAAGATTCCATAACAGTTAAATGCTTAGTCCTCGTGTAACAAATGCCACCCCTTATTGTGCATTATGAATTGAATGAGGACTTCAGGCATCAATTGTTTCCTCTCTGGGATGGAGTCAGGCACCATGAGTTGGGAACATCTTCACCACACTTCACTTAGTGGGGCTGACACATCTGAATGTCAATAACAGCATGTCTTCTGTGTTGGAAATCACAAAAATTGTCATTGTTGGTAATAAAAGTTTACACAAGACATTTTTACACCAATAAAAAAAGTCGTCAGATGCATAGAACTATATTTTTAAGTGGCATCAATTGAATTTTGTTTTCATCCTTTGTGACAAAGAGAAATATTTCCTAGTGATGAAAATAAAAGAATTTGCACAAATCAAATCAACTGGGGCTGATTCTAAAGAACCTGAAATGTAAGGATGGATATTGCCATACATAAATGCTGTCAGGGTAATCCAGCCCTGCGTTTATCACAAATCACACAAACAGGATGTTTTATATATATAGTGCCAGGTAATTTTAAATGACAACCATTGAGAACTATTGAGGCAATTCATGCCATACACTCTATCAAGTTTGCTATGTACAGATAAATGATCAGCACAATGACTATCAAACCATTAGTAGGCATTACATCATACCATTTTTTTGAAGGAGACATTTTGCAGATGTGCTGCTTGGATGAAAACATATGAAAACTTTTCATTCTAGTCAGTCTGTAGATGAGCACTAAATCATATAAATACTAAATATGCCAATTAAGTGTCAATACTTTAAATTATATTTAAGACAAGAATGCAAATGAATTCAAGACAAAATGAAAAAAACAAAGACAGTTTGGTATATAAGCATGGACTATTGCCTATTTTCAAGTCATTTTTAGTAAGTAGGACCCAGTCACATCCTAAGTTTATGGTGGACATAACAAATCAGGAATTTTCCTTTATATATTACATTGAATTATTAACATTTTCATCAATTCCCAATTTTTGAGAAAATTCTAAATTTGCAATGGAAATTTCTGAGATTAGCTGATTTTTTTTAATCCAATAAAAACCTGATCTTCTTTGAGCATTCAATTGGTTCGAGATCTTGGATCAAGTAGCATTTATTTCTCTTTTAAAATCACCTTTCTAACAATGTATTGGTGCAAAATATTGCATGTGGATCTAAACACAAGCCATTTCAAATTGATTTTAATATTTCAATAATTACCCCAAAATCAAAGACAAAACCAGGATTTTTGGGTGTAGTTCTCATACTAACCTATCAAAACCAAAGCATTGCAAGTTCTGTTTTTTCTACAATTTATTTTGATGAAGGAGCTATGAAAATGTTAAATTTATTTCATTTCAATGGTTGACAAACAAATAACTTTGTTTGATATGCACACATGCGGCATTGACAGCATTTTAGAGCAAACATTTTGATAAATCATCATGGTGACAATGACTGGCAGCACTATGCTGTGGTGAGCACCAATAGGTGGCAGCACGGAGTCCTACTTGACATCACCAGGCAATCACAGTTAAGCTTGTGCAGTGGCTTCCTGTGTGTACACCACCAAACATCCCTCCATCCAATCTTTGCTGTCGACACATTGTCTCAACAATAAATGTTTAAATTGAACAAAATGAAAAGATATTGGCATGTTATAAGTGTCTGTTTGGGTGTGGTGTCAGAAGAACTGCCACTTTCCAAGGACAGCATCTTTGATGGCATCTACATACTGTGACGGCACCCAGTAAACCCAAATACATGATGCCTCTGTTGTTCCAACTTGAAAGCCCTGCAAAAAATTAGTATCAAACCATCAGTGATCGCAAATGTTATGAATCTACTTCCATTACAATTCTCTTATGTGTGTATTTTTTATAATCTCTCACCATCATTTGATATTCTTCATGTCCCTTGATTGGTTCACTGTGAACAGCTTTAATGGAATTCATTGGGAATTTATCCGTCCGTTCTGAAAATGAAAATAAAATTCATCCTTTTGCATTAATTTCAAATCAAATGAGTTTAATAAAATAGATACCTTTCTGGCTCAAAAATAGTCAATGCAAAGTTTTTTGATAACTTCATGAGTTGGTAAAATTTTCCAAGCAAAGCTTTAATATAATTGTTGAGGTTTAAAGTTTGAGTGCAGACTTGTAGTTGGACTCTGTAAAACTGACAATGATAATTAGTTATTGTGGCCCACTAATCCTTGTATTTTAATTTTGAGCAAGAGACATAAGGTCCATTGGCCTTAGAGGTATGCAGATCATTGTTTTTGGTGAACATTTCCTGAAAATGGCTACAACTTTATTTTAATTCAAAATGGGAGCCACTTTGTAACACCACCTTCCTTTTTTCTGAAAGTTTCAAACAGCGGATATAATAAAATGATAAAAATGAGACACTGGTGTTTAAGTTGTTCCAGTCTAGTTTGTTCAATGCCTAGTGGAATCATGGTATTGTAGACTTGAAACTTGCTGATAGCCATTAGAGTTTTTTAAATGGGAAAAAATAGAAATATATATGGGCCTAAAATAATAGATAGCTGAGGGACAGACAGATGGACAAAAAATACACCCTCACTGCAGTAGCTATGCTGACAAAATCAGCACAGCTAAAAAAATGAGCGTAATCTAAATAAAAAATGTTCAATCCCTGTTTATAAATGCATGGTTTTGACTTTATTGATCAATAATTACTTAATTATCTACATGTACAGGATTCTTATTTCAAACAAGACTGTTCATTATAAAACGTCATACTTTTCAGGCTGATGAAATCATTTTTGCCCAATATTTAAAATGTTATTTATGAATCAAATATTTTGAAAAAAATATTTGTCTGATCACTAAGAAACAGGACAGTGAACTGATTTTATTGGATCAAATTTTTAGCAGTTTCTTACCTTTAGTTCCGATCCAAAGTTGGTCTTGTTCCAGTTTGAATGTAAGTCTTACTTTTCCGCCCTTTGAGTTATACATGCCTGATATAGGGACTGGGGGTAGGGCCTCTTTGTGGCGTTTCACTCCAACCATAAGATCTTCTGGTTTACCATACTTTTCTAATACTGTTTTATGTGGCTAAAAAAACAAATTTGTGATAATAATCAAGCACACGTTCACACACATTTTAGTGCAATAGTTATGGAAAGCTCTATCCCTTTTGCTTTCTAGCCAAATCCCCTTACAGAAATGTGTGACAGACAGAAAAAAATAAAGATTACCATTTGAGAGTTACTGAAAGTGCCCCAATAAGTGCATCCAATAGTCTTTTTTAGCTCACCTTTTGAGTGGAGAGAGGTTCTTTTGAGGCACTAGCTGCCTTTTCTTCTTCCTTTAAAACTTTGGGATCTGGTGCACTGACAGACATTACGTCACTCACTGTGGATCCTACTAACATTATCTTTGCACCTTTGGTGACTTTGTGTTCCCTTAATGTACATTCATCTTTCATTCGACCTGTAAGATTTCAAACCAAAAATCAATAAAACAACACAAATAACTAAAAAATATTTTAACCAAAAAGTGACATTTAATTATTTTCAAGAATTTAATCACTCAAGCACTTACACTAATAGAGCTAGGTTTGATAATATGGCAGTTACCACCAACAATATGGGCAAAATTAAGAACTTCTGAAAGCATCTACTATTTTGAGTGGTGGAGGCCCTGGGTGGTTGCATTCCTTTTATATTTATGCTTTCATTGAAACTATAAGATATGCTGCTAAGCAGAATATAGTGAAAAATGAGATTTATTTCTGTTATTAAAACCCACTGTAATTAACTGTGTATGAGCATGCAAAGGTTTCCATACACATTGCAGGTCTATAGATAACAGCTAACTAAAAAAGATCTAGTGAGACTACTCTTGGCTGTAGCCAAGTCATTAAGTGCAAAGAATAAAAACATACCAGCATGTGTTTCAAACTTACCTTTAAACATGACTTTTTGCATAGCAACAGGAACACCTAGCAGAATAATAAAATATATAGATAAAATGTATGGAAAATTCTTACTTTGGTAAGTGAAGAAATCTTGCAGGTAAATCGTAATCTTAAAGGGATTAAGCACCGATTTTGAAAAAAATGTTTAAAATTCACATATTGGTGATAAATGATGTCTATTTTGATGTCTATTTTCTATTTTATTGATGCATCCCCATGTTTGGCTGTTAATTCTATTTTAACAAGACCCTAATCTATCGCCCCTCTATCAAAGCACACTTCTTTCTTGGCGTCATTTTTATGTGGAGTGTGACCAGAGGCACTGAAAGGTAAAATGACATCATAAGAGTATGGCAATATGCTTATGACGTCATCAAAGTAATTGTCCTTTAAATAGTGCCAGAATGACGTCAAACAGTGCTACCCTACTTAGAGCCTCAATTGAGGTCAAACAAAGTACACGCTACCCGTGTTTACCCATCACATGCAGCTTATGGCTCAGACAGACCTCAGTTGGGAGTGCAACTCTTATGTCTCATAACAACTTATATTGGTACTCTATCATAATTTTAATTTGTCATGATGTTCATAAGGGGTTAAGCTTTCAATTTCACCAAATTGTAGAATTGATGCTTAATACCTTTAAAGCTTAGTGGAAGAGGAGAAACTGCACGTTGGGTAATTGTTTAAGTCTACAGAGTAAACATCTCTTTATTTTTCAATAAAATTATTCTCCTTCCCGAAGTGCCCAATTATCACTTGCTCATAGGTGGCGCTACAAATTTTGTGTGAGTCAGTAGCTAACAGTTGATAAGAAGAAATCGCTTTTTTGAAGATATCTGGAAAACTACCTTACTTATCAACAAACCAAAAATAGCTCTGAAATCAGTGAGACAATTTCTGATAATATGACATCAACATAAAATAAAACTTTTAGCATCCTTGATGTGAGTTGGTCAGACAAAGGTGACAAGTTGGTCATCTGACTTCAGTTAGGGCATTGAGAAGAGCATACACATTCACACCAGTCCTACAAAATCATTTGAATCTAAAACCATTTTTATGATCAAACGGTTTTTCTGTCAATGTTTCCCAGCTCAGGCTTTGAGTGTCTTTATGTCATCTGAGAGCAATTATAAATTGCTATATCGCACTCATGTGTCATGTCTTCCTATCTGACGGCAACATGTTAGAGAGCAGTCTCTCCCAATTATCAATCATTTATGATATCAAGTATCATGCAGAGCAATACAAGACCAACAGATTTAGATTCCTCATGGAATTTTAATACAAATTTAAAATTAATTTGTTCAATTTTGAAGATTCTAGTTGAAATACCTAGGAAATCACTGGAACATGTGGTGCCACTTAGCAGCTAAAGGCATGTGACATGAGATTGGGATGGCAATACAGCACACTGGCCTTAGTTATATTATCGCCCACCATTAGTTCTGCTGATGGCGCCAGATGTCATAATGACCAGACATGGTGAAAGGTCCCTTGTCAATCAATCTTGTAAAAAGTATGAATGTTGAAATAAGTGAGAATGAACTTGTTGATATTGATAAAATAATAAGAGCCTGTACTATTTTATGTAATATGAGTCTAAGTATTGTAATGACTAATTATGATCAGTGATGTATACTTAATAAAGTGAATAAAGTGAAAAATATCTTACTTGTGTGAAAAATATCTTACTTGTGTGAAAAATATCTTACTTGTGTGAAAAATATCTTACTTGTGTGAAAAATATCTTACTTGTGTGAAAAATATCTTACTTGTGTGAAATATATCTTACTTGTGTGAAAGCATTTCTCTCAAAAAGGGAAGACATGACTCAAAGCTATGGAAACAATGATGGAATGCTCTTTGATCACAGGTTTGACTTTGATCACAAGGATTTTGAAGAGCAATACTGTGAATGCTGATAATTGGCATTTTGGCGTTTTTCACACCAATGTCAAAATACCCTTTGATCAGTCATGGAATCTACTCCCAAAATAACTAGCCCTTTCCAAGGATTTTTTTTCAAATGTAGGAATTTAATGACTTTATACAGAAAACATAGGTGAAATCTTCATATTGGTCTTCTATTTGAGCGATATGCACATCAAAACATGTAGAATTGAGTTGTTTTTTGCAAACGTAGAAAATATAAAGAATAATGACTCTACACAGAAAACATCGATGAAATCTTCATATTGGTCTTCTATTTGAGCGATGTGCACATCATAACATATAGAATTGAGTTGTTTTTTGCAAAACGTAGAAAATATAAAGAATAATGACTTTATATAGAAAACATTTCACCATGTGTGATGTGGCTTCAATAGCGGAATTGAAGGCTGGGCATGCGCAGTACACATGTGACGTAAGAGTTTCAAGCTGTATTAAAAAGTTGCAATGGCATCCTTGTGGGGATAATCAGGCAATAATTATAGCATTCATGAAATTAGGTTTTCAAGCACCTTTTCCTTGCATAATATAAATGCTTATTCTCCAAACTTTGTGATCAAGTTATTACCCATCATATTTCCCCCACATAAATTTCCATAGGCCCCCTGCCAGTCTCTCCGACCAATGATTAAATATAGTGGAGTTGTACAGATCTGGTTCCAGTAAAGTTGTACAGTTCCGGTGTGTACTTTTCAATGGGGAAAAAAAAACAACATGGAGATCGGCAATCGGCCTATGCCATTTGAAAGTGGATGAGTCTTCTGCTAAGATTTAAATCATCCATTGGACACTTTGTCAACAAACTTTGATTAGCCGACCAGTGATCTTATGCAAACACCTGACTAGTAAAGTCTTGCTAACAGTGGGGCATCTTCAGATTGGGACAATAGAATGATTTGGCGTACAGAGCCCTGTTTGTTTTTCTAATGGTACAGGCCTAATGCCCTGAGAAACCACAATAGAGTGGACTACCACCTAGTGGTCAAAACAGTACAGGCAGTATTTGGTACTTTCAGCAAAGCACAATAACCATGGTTGGGGTATTTTGGTTGATTTTATTGAGATAGCTTGCTTGTATCACACTTTTGTGGCCACCTATCATTTAAGCATACCCCAAACCTCTATAAAATTGCCTGTGACCTCTGTCGTTTCATAAATGCTTTAAAAATTATGTACTTCCCTTTCCACTAACATTTCTCATGGACTAATTTTGAGGTATAGTTTGATGCATGTTTCACCCAATTATTTAAGTAACCATGTTCACTTGAACTAACTTTTATTTCACTTGACATAAAATCATAAACTGACCTGTAACTTTTTCTAGATGTTGTTTGAAGCCGGACACTGTGTCATCCAGTGGAAATGAGACATCATGCTTCTGTTTATTGTATACAACTTTAAATTGCACTTTTTCCCTGGTGTCTGGTACTGGTGAGGCTCCATTATCTGCAATAATATACACAAGTTAAGCTCATAGATATTATAGAAAGGCCAGATATCTTATTCCTATGTTAAAATGCCAATGATGATGAAAACCATGATGTATGGTCTGTAGACCGATTGCTGATCTCAATGTTGATTTTTCTGTCCTTGAAATCTACTTACAGGAAATGCACAACTCATCCGAAATTAATCATTGAAAATGACAGGGTACTGATAATGGCAGGCCATTTATGATGGGTAAAATAAGTTTTAGATTTAAATCTATGGTTAAGCAGAACAAATTAATAGTGTCAGTATACCCATGCACTTTTGATAAATCTTGGTAGAAAATCTATTTATTGTCTTGTTTAAGGCACTTTCATAAGAGCTCACCAGGGATTTGGTATTATATGAAGTTGATATTTGAGTATAGTTGTATCAAGATGTTGTACTCTTCTTCAGTTTCAGGATGAGCTGTATGTTAACCTGTATAGCCTACCTGAAGTTGGTGAATCTCTGTTAGCAGTATCAGTTTCTACCTCAGCATTATTAGAATTGTTTTGTGATATGTCTGATGATACAGCTGGGGCCTCCTCCATTGCTACTTCCTCATTTGTGATTTTGGTTGACTCTAAAACATTAAAGATATGATTTGATACAGATTATATTTCCTCTTTAAATAAATGTGGAATCCAAAATTTATGCATTTAAATTGAAGATTTTCAATGTATATTTTCTTGGTGAGGGCTTGATGCTGGTTGGTCAGTAGGACCATAGAGAAAATATATCTTATACTTTCTCTATGGTAGGACTACTCCAATATGTCCCAACCTTGTGTTAATAAACAGGAAAATTACATGTGAAATATATTCTTAAGACTGACAAAAATTTCTTCTGGCTGTGTTCATATGCTTAAAAATGCATATGCTCATGGACAATAGGAAACAGGGCTTTACTCTGCAAGTACATTCGTTATCAAGTGATTTACATATATGAAACCATCAGAATCATTGAAATTGTGCATTTGTTAGGCTAATAAGCAATGGCCAAAGAGGCCTCTTTTTGCCAGGCCGGAAATAAGTCATGGTCTACTTCAGCTGACATACTCAGACAAATTAACTAAAACTGTGCATCTCCATGATGGGATTATCTATAGGCTGACTGCCGATCCCCAGGTTGTTGTTTTTTAATCCCCCATTGAAAAGTACACAGCGGAACTGTACAACTGTCAAACTTTAATCACTGATAATGGAGACCAACATGGTGCCCATATACGTCTATAAGTTTACTCTGCAAAACCAATTGGCATCCAGCTTGTAATGCATGAATGAATGGTCAATTTCAAGCCAAAAATTTGATAATCAATTACCAGAAAAAGATACAGTCAATTGACATTTACATAAAACTGCTGTAGAAAATGGTAAGCTCATGAAATATTTCGTACGGAAGGAACAAATACACACGTGCATAAAAATTTGTCGGCTGTACAAGTAATTCTGACATACTGAGTGATGCATGGATGACATTTTCAACTTGTCAAGCATGCAAGTCATGGATCAGAGGAGCATGATTTCAACGTTTATGGGAGGTAAAAAACGCTGGCAAGTGAACACGATTCAAGATAAATACCGTAATTGCATTCATACATTCAAAACTTATGTAAACGAGTCCCTAAATTATATTTTGTAACATATTTAGCAAATTTTATCTCGAAAGTTTCACTTACTCTCATTTTCCGACGCCATGTTGTCTTTGTTTTTGGACTCCAATTGAAAAGAGTTGATTCTGCAGGTATCGCCACCTGGATTTTGATGGAAGGCCTCGGACCCCACTATCATTTCCACTAGAGGGCGACGAAGTATTGAGCACATCCTTTAAAATATCCAGAGGTTGTATATTTACTGTACATTGGTCACAGTGAATGAATCACATGGTCCATAACATCTTATCAACGCATATACAAGAACTGCCCAGCTAAAAATGTTGAATATTCCCAGCCTTTTTTGCATCCTGGGTAATATAGTATACGAGAAGGCATCCAAGGTAATTTTTGTTTGCACGAGAGGGCATCTAATGTGTACAATTACAGTGACCGTATATGTACAAGAAGACAGAATAAGTAATTATACCCTGCAAAATTAGGCATTCTAGGTAACTACTTTATGCACGATAGGGCATTTAAGATACCTGCTCTGGATGAGAGAGCATATCCCTATACCTATACTGCATGAGAGGGCATTCCAGACACTTACTCTGTATGAGAGGGCATCCGATATACTTACTCTGTATGAGAGGGCATCCCCTATACCTGCTCTGCACGAGAGGGCATCCCAGATACATACTCTGCATGAGAGGGCATCCCAGGAAAGTATATACATTCTTGAGAGGGCATCCTAGATATCTACTCTGCACGAGAGGGCATCCCAGGAAACTACTCTGCATGAGAGAGCATCTGAGATACATACTCTGCATGAAAGGGCATCCCAGATACTTGAGATACTCTGCTTGAGAGGGCATGCGCATCCCAGGAAACTACTCTGCATGAGAGAGCATCTGAGATACATACTCTGCATGAAAGGGCATCCCAGATACTTGAGATACTGTGCTTGAGAGGGCATCCCAGACACTTAATCTGTATGAGATGGCATCCGAGATACTTACTCTGCATGAGAGGGCATCCCAGATACATACTCTGCATGAGAGGGCATCCCAGGAAAGTATATACATTCTTGAGAGGGCATCCTAGATACTTACTCTGGTTGAGAGGACATCCCAAGAAACTACTCTGCATGAGAGGGCATCCCAGATACTTACTGTGGATGAGAGGGCATGCCAGATATCTACTTTATGCACGAGATACTTACTCTGCATGAGAGGGCATCCCAGATACATACTCTGCATGAGAGGGCATCCCAGGAAAGTATATACATTCTTGAGAGGGCATCCTAGATACTTACTCTGGTTGAGAGGACATCCCAAGAAACTACTCTGCATGAGAGGGCATCTCAGATATTTACTCTGGATGAGAGGGCATCTCAGATTTTTACTCTGGATGAGAGGGCATCTCAGATATCTACTCTGGATGAGAGGGCATCTCAGATTTTTACTCTGGATGAGAGGGCATCTCAGATTTCTACTCTGGATGAGAGGGCATCTCAGATATCTACTCTGGATGAGAGGGCATCTCAGATATCTACTCTGGATGAGAGGGCATTTCAGATACTTACTCTGGATGAGAATTGTATTAAAATATATATATATATATATATATATATATATATATATATATACACTGTACAAAAATCATATATAAATTGACAGCATCAAAGTAATTCAATATTTTTACAGTACAGTTACAGGTAGTGTTAATCATTTGCCTCATTTTGACACATCCTCTGCTTGTCCCTTACCAATAGAACAGAATGGATATTGCCAAAATTTCATCTAAATCTATAAAAGTGGCACGGGAAAAAGAGTTTTCAATCCAGCATACACAGTAAATCAATTTTGTTGATGTCTGAGATACCATACTCTGCATGGAGAGGTAGAGTCATATACTACCTCTGCCACAATAGGCATGAGATTGTCTCAACCTATTCCGCAAGGTTGATTGTATAATCCACAGACAGGTTTCCAATTGGCTTATACTCACACACACACATCAGGTGCACTCACTTTCTAACCAAAACATAACAAACGTGTGTGAACTTTGTTACTTATTCACTTTTCACAGTTCATTATTCAGACACAACACAGAGTGATCCATATAGCGGCCCGCAACCATTGGATCCTCAGTTGGAGAAGTTGGAGACGGAGTTGAAGCTAGACCACGGTCAAGACCGCGACCGCTTGCTTGCCACAGAAGATCCACGACTCGCAGTATCGTGACTGCATAGACTTGGGTGTTTTGTGTATAGCTAGGATCTCATAAGTATCATGCATTTGGGTAGTTCATATGCCTCGCTCATTGCCATGCCGGCCTAGCCAGACAAGGAAGATTCACAGCACCGAGTAAAGGTAACTATTGTGTAGTGTATATCCTGTGTCTGCAGTCCTTATTACCTGATACCTTCACCTGGGTAGATAGGGTAGCTAGGATCCGTGCCCCGACTCACAGCCAGCGAGTTAGATACATCGTACAGTACAGTACGGTAGAGTGGAGAGTAGAGTAGCTATCTATGGTAGAGTATCGATCCCCCATCCACGTCCCCCAACGACGGATACTCTCCATTGGTGGGTAACAATTGGTGGAGAAATCCGAATCGATCTATGGCTTTGAGCGTTGCCGATACTGTATGGAGATCCTGACAGCCGCAACGGTTGCCCTGTTACTTGAATATAAGTCTATGTTGCTCAGATCTTCGAAAAAGCTTTCCACCAAGCTGCAAGTGGCGCATGATTCTCCGGTAGCAGAAGACGATTCTACATCTCAAGGTGAGTTAGATTTACTTTTCCAAGATTCTCTTGAGCAGCAAAATGACCAAGTGAGTGATTCTGTACGAGTCGAGCCTCCATCTAGTCCTCCCCTGTCGGATCTCACCATCTCATCGGGTGCGCACACCTCTCCTTCTACGAGTGGTGCTCAAGCCCCGTTGTCTCATACGTCTGCCAGTACAGGTAGCACTAATTCGTCTGAGACCCGCACGTTACAGCCAAAGGCTTCTATCTCGTCTGATTCTGACTCAGACGTGTAATTTGGTCCTTTATACATTGCGGATAGTGACCAAGGGTCTTTCGCCTTTTCTAAGTTGTCTGCTCAAGTTATTGACTCTGATCAATCGGGCTCTGATCGTGCAAAATCTCCATTAGCAGAAATGGCTGAGAACGAAAATGTGCATGAGGTGCTCCAGCAAATAGTGGGCCACCTGCGCAAAATTGATTTAGGAGGCGCTCAAACTGACATTGTAGATATGTTGCATGCGCAATCTAGAGATAACAAAATTCATCACCAGAGGCAAGGCTCAAAATCACTCCTCCCACCCCCATTTTATGGCAGATCTACGGATGATCCCCTCCGTTTCATGAACAAATTCCTCACTTACACCCAACTCTCACATACCCCTGAGGACTTGAAAGTTCCCGCTTGTCGTATGTTGTTACATGGTGCGGCAGATGTTTGGTACACTTCTCTGCCTGTAGATGTCACTAGCTCCTGGGATTCCTTCTATGCAGCTTTTATTAAATTTTTCGGTAGTGAGACAAACGCTTGGCTGCTCGAGCAATCGTTGGATGCTAGAGTTCAGAAAAAGAAAGAATCCGCTGAGACCTATATTAATGATGTTCTGAGCCAATGTCAAAGGTTGCAGAAAGAGGACATGGAGACAAAGAAAATATTGGTCAGAGGTCTCCTCCCTAATCTTAAGGCTTTTGTAGTGGGAAAATCACCTAAAACACTTGATGATACTATTGAACAGATTAAACTTGCTGAGACCGTTTGTACGATGACCAGTGATTCATCTGTCACTTTAAACAGCCTAGATTTGCACCCTGATGCAACTTCTCAATTTTTAGCACAACAAACTTCCACCCTCGCTGCCATTCGCGAAGAAGTTGCAGATGTGAATAAAGGGGTTCATAGATTTGGCAGTCGTTCCGAGGAGGGCGATTCCTTTTGCTTTTTCTGCAGAAATCCTGGCCATTGGATAAAAGAGTGCAAAGCGAGACACGATTGTGAATATTGCGGTCGAGACTCCCACATGTTTATCCATTGTCCTGAAAAACCCCGTGGCTCCCGTGATCAATTTTCCTGTGGCCCGCCGCGGGTTGACAACCGGCCTTACCGGCCTAATGGTCGCTTTGAGCCTGGCGATGGCCGTGGCCGCTATGAGTCCAATAATGGTAGAAATGGGCAACGTCCATTTCAGAATAGGCCCTATCAAGGTAGCAGGCAAGGCAATGACGGAAGAAACAATTCCGGGCGCCCTCCCTATAATGACCAGCGTCGTTCCGGGCCTCGACCGGACAATAGGTCCCCGTATCGGCAGGAAAACTATTAACTCCTGTCCCGACCCATGAGCCACGTGATAGGAGTAGTGATTCGTTTAATATAGATATAGAACAGAACAAATCAAACGTATTGAACGCGGTTCACTGTTATTTTGCAGAGATGCCCTCTAGTCCTCTTAGTCCACAGGACGATTCTCAAGTGCCTGTTTGCCCCATCTCTGCACCTGAGGAAACCCCTGCTGTTTTAGACAATGATATTAAATTTTTCCCTCTTTCCCAGGATGGTCGAATCACGACAAGAACAAATTTTAGCTCCATTGACACATTATTGGATACGGGTGCACAACGTAGTATTATCACTCTTGCCTCCTTACATGAATTCTGCTCTGATAATTCCTTCTCACGACAAGTGTCAGACAGCAAAATTGTGGTTGTTGCGGAAGGTAGTTCCGTTCCAATCCATTTTCAGACTCATCTTGATTTATTTATAGGAGATCAATTGTGCAATGTTTGTTTTCAGGTGGTCCCTGATTTGCAATATCCCGTAATATTAGGCCGGGATTTTTTTACAGCTTATGGCGTGGTCCTTGATTTCGCACAGCGTGGTGTTGCTTTCAAGTTAACGCCTGAGTAACGCTTGTCAGAAACCATCAGAATCCCAGCCAAATCTGAATACATAACTCATGCTCGGCTCAAACCCAGCAACATGTCTGGCATTCTAGGAGTCTGCACTATGGAAGGTGAATTACCCTCCTACCCTGAGATTGCCATGGCGAGAGTTTTCGCCACCGTTCATGATGACCAAAAGGTCCCTGTGAGATTGATGAACATGGGGGATAACACCATCACTTTACCTAAAGGTTTTTCGGTCGGATATTTTGACCCGATTCCCCTGGGTTCTGAGCCACAAGAGCTTCCCACTTTAGGTTCCGACTGAAGGTACGGACGACGTAGAATTGGCTCCTGTTTCCACCACTCCCGCTGACCCTAACCCTCATCATAAAATAGACCTTACGAATTCAGACTTATCTCCTAGCCAGAAAGATTCCCTGAAACGTCTAATTTCTTCGTTCAGTGACATATTTACGACTAGGGATGGCGAGTTTGGGGATACGAATGTTGTACAGCATACCATTTATCTCAAAGGTTCTGTTAGTCCCATCAAATTAAGGCCTTATCGTGCCGGGTACAAACAACGGGGCATTATAGACAAAGAAGTGCAGCGCCTTTTAGACAAAGATATCATCAGACCTTCCAATAGTCCGTGGGCTTTCCCCGCCGTTTTAGTAGAAAAACCAGCTCAGGATGGTACTGTTTCGTACCGCATGTGCATAGACTTTCGAAAGTTGAATGAGGTCACTGTGCCTGATTCCTTCCCGCTGCCACATATCCAGGACACTTTAGACAGCTTAGGAGCTCGTAAATTAACACACATTAGTACACTTGACCTCATGGGCGGGTTCAACCAAGTGAGCGTTCACCCTGACTCCCGACCGCTCACTGCCTTCATCACTCATCGTGGGCTTTACGAATACAAACGCCTCCCATTTGGTGTCATTAATAGACCTCCAACATTTCAAAGACTCATGGAAACTGTGTTACAGGGCCTCTCTGATCTCTGCCTCATATATTTGGACGATGTCCTCGTCCACAGCCCTTCTTTCGAGCGCCACCTGGCTGACCTTACTCAAGTCTTTACGCGCTTTCGCAAGGCTAAACTGAAGCTTCGTACCGATAAATGTTTCTTGGCTAGGAAACAGGTTAAATACCTAGGTCACATCATATCTAAAAATGGAATAGAGGTCGACCCTTCTAAAACGAAGGCTGTTGACGAATATCCCGTCCCCACTTCTTGCAAAGATGTGAGGGCATTTTTGGGTTTGTCGGGTTACTACCGTAGATTTGTTGAGGGCTACGCGAAAATTGCACGACCACTCAATATTCTCACTAGCAAAAAGAGTACTTTCGAATGGGATGATGCGAAGCAGGCCGCATTCGATTCTCTTAAGGCTAAGTTAGTTTCGGCCCCGATTTTGGCTTTCCCCGGCATTGAGCCTGATAACCCATTCATCATCACGACAGATGCCAGCCTCTTTGCGATTGGGAATGTTTTAAGTCAGATACAAGACAGCGTTGAACGGGTCATAGCATATGGAGGTCGCGCCCTAAATCCGGCTGAAAAAAATTATACATGTACTGAACGGGAATGCCTTAGCATCATAGCTGCTTGCAAGTTACATGAGCCCTATCTCAAATATGAGAAATTCACTATAGTGACTGACCATTCTGCCTTGCAATGGTTATTTCGTTCGGAACCAAAGGGACGTTTAGGTAGATGGATGTTGACCCTACAGCAGTTTCGTTACGAAATTGTTCACAAACAAGGGAAATCAATCCTGCATGTTGACAGCCTTAGCCGTCGCACGTACCCGTTAGAATCTGATCCCACCCCTGAGTTGGAACTCAAATTAGCGGCTGTCTCTGATTTGCCTGACGATCTCGAGACACACCCTGTCACACCTGCCGTGGACGACCAGTGTTTGACAGATCTTAATCAGTCGACTGGCACCACGTACACCTTTAATGATATTAGTATGAAACAGTCCGCAGATCCCTCCCTCCAACCACTCATCAAATATTTCAAGAAAGCACATCTCCCTTCCACTCAGCGTGAAGCGCGCAAACTTCTCGCATAGGTTGATGATTATTATCTGAGAGAGGATGTTTTGTTCCATTTGTATGTTACCCCAGGTAAAGGTCCGGCAAAAGACCGCTGCAAAACACAGCTAGTTATGCCACCCACTTTACGCCACGATCTGCTTGAGGCCTTCCATGATAGTTCTACAGGTGCTCATTTAGGGACTGACAAACCCTACTCTACAATACGGCAGAAATATTATTGGCCAGGGATGCATAGTGATATCATGAATTGGGTTCAATCTTGTCATGTTTGTAGTAGGACCAGCAAACTCCCGAAAAATAGACAGGGGTCCCTGCACCCTATTCCTGTTTCACGCCCCTTTCAGCGGGTTCACACTGATCTCATCGGCCCTCTACCTAAAACGGACCGAGGGAACAAATACATTCTAGTTTTTCAGGACGCTCTCACACGTTTTCCTGAAGCATTCCCTCTCCCTGATCAATCGGCCGTCTCGGTGGCTGAACGCCTCTTTGAAGACATTTGGTGCCGTTGGGGAAATGTTGAATCTATTGTTAGTGACCGTGGTCAAAGGTCAGAGGTCACAATGGCTGCCTAGTTTCCTAGCTCTGTGGGAGTGCACATTTTCTTCAGAAATACAGACTCACAGTGGATTTACAAAAGGGACAATTGTATAGCAACAGCATAAAGGTTCAGTGAACATGCACAGGTTATTTTCAGCCATGTCCCCTGGAAAGGAAAATCAGGACTCACCAGACAAGAGGGTCAGACATGATTACACACCTGGTGAAATGGACGCCGGCCCAGAGTTGACCCCTATACTGGCCAAGATAAGTAAACAGCTGGACAAACTAGACTCTATAGAAAGCAAAGTGACCCAAATTGAAAACAATTTTGCCAGCCTGCAACTCTCTGTTACTGATGCCATTAAAACAGCAAATGAGGCCAAAAATGTAGCAACAAAAGTGGAAAATAAATGTATTGACTTTGATAAAGATATATGTGAGCTGAAACAGGAGAATTTAAATCTGAAATCAAGTCTGTCAAATCTCATTGAGCAAAATCTGCGTCAGGAAAGTCAATCCAGGCGCTCCAACCTGAATATGGCATGGTTCCGGAAATAGCCAATGAGAAACCATCTGACACTTTGAAAATTTTCATGGAAATATTGAAGACAATGGAAGTACCCAATGTTGATGAAATTAAAATTGAAAGGTGTCATCGTCGTCCTGGACCCAAAGGCCGACCACGTCCTATAATTGCCAAATATAACTCTTATGTTGACAGAGACACTGTGTGGAAGCAACGCAGCAAGCTCAAAGGCACCAAGTATTGGTTGCGGGAGGACTTCCCTGATGTATATGAGGAGCGCAGGGCTAAGCTGAGACCTGTGATACAAGCAGCCAGATCCAACGACAAGTTCAAAGGCAAGGTCCGGATGCAGGTGGACAAACTCATCGTAGATGGACGCCCCTTTCGCCACGACCAACTCGACGACCTACCAGATGGACTACACCCAGAGCAGATTGCCACGCGCCGTCTCAATAACAAGACTCTCTTTTTTAGAAAGGAATCTCCATTTTCAAACTTCCACCCTTGTAAATTTTCAGTGGACAATGTGGCATACAACAGCAGCGAACAATACTACCAATCAAAAAAGGCATCCTTCTTCAATGATGACTCAGCCCACAAACTCATAATGGACACGGACAATCCCTACAAGCAGTGGCAGGCTGGAAACAGTGTAAAAGGCTATGACCAGGCCAAATGGTATGCAGGCCCAGCAATACCAGCAATGGAAGCAGGATTACTTGCCAAATTCTCAGATGAGACCCTCAAGAGGGCGCTGCTGGGCACAGGTGATACAGAGCTTGTGGAGTGTGCCCCCCGCGACTTGTTCTGGGGAACGGGTCTGAGTCTATTTCACCCCCATGCAGCTGAGGACAGCAGATGGTCTGGACAAAACAAGCTTGGTATCTCCCTATGTAATGTTAGGCAGAAGCTGAAAAACTTGTAATAGGTTAAGCATATCAGCATCTGTATATCTACATATTTATTATGTATTCTGATCAGCTACTATACATATTTGCTATGTACTGTATTACTAAATATTGCATATAGCCAGTATCCACTGTCTACCTTTCGTATATTATTTACCAAAAAAAACAAACTTTTTCTTGACTTAACTATCCTATAATTGTATCACCATAGATATACAAGGGTTGTTATAGACATATATAATAGAACTGTATACTTTGTGTACTCCCACAACTATCTCATATCACTTTATCCAATGTTATCTACTATCCATATTTTTTTACTTTACTACTGTATATATTACACTGTGACCTATAAAATGTGTGGTACAATTATTTATCAAATACTTGCATATGTCATAGCAACATATAGTGTCAACCAACTTGCAGTTCTTTTATACAATATATATAAACATTCACTAGTAACCAAATCAAAGTATACTCTTTTAATGTAAATGGGATTAGAGATAGGACTAAAAGAATAGCTATCTTTAAAAAGCTGTACAGATGCAAAGGTGTCATTATGTTACAAGAGACTCACAGTACTGTAAAAGATGAAAAGAAATGGAAGTCAGAATGGGGAGGAGACATTGTATTCTCACATGGCACTAGTAACAGCAAAGGTGTATGTATTTTGATACCTGAAGGTGTTGATGTTGAAACTGTGAACATACATAGAGATACAGAGGGAAGATTTGTGGCTATTGATTTATTGACATGATGAGGCACAATATGTTTTTGTAAATGTATATGCTCCTACCAGAGATATGAGGAAAGAGCAGATTGCCTTTATTGACTTTGTTAAAACACAAATTACACAATTTGATGACAAATTTATATTTTTGGGTGGAGATTTCAACCTGTATCATAATCCCAGGCTTGATAAACTAGATACCATGTCTAATGCTAATGATAACCTAGAATATAGACAAGAATTATGCTCTCTCCTGGAGTCTCTCAATTTAATTGATATATGGAGAGTAATGAATCCAAATGTACGTAGGTATACATGGCACAGCAGAGGCTTAGCTTCTAGACTTGACTACCTTTTCATTTCAGAAGAACTATGTAATATTGTCTCAAACTGTGATATTAACCCAGGTGTTTGCTCTGACCACAGTATAGTGTCTGTTTCAATAGAAAATTCTGCATCAGAAAGACGGGGTAAGGGGTTTTGGAAATTCAATAACACACTGCTACATGATATTGACTATGTTAAAGAGGTAAAGAAAATCATATCTGAAACCAAACAGTTTTATCTTAATCTAGAAGACAAGGGATTGTTATGGGAATTAGTAAAACTTAAAATAAGATCCTTCACGATTCCATATTGTGTAAATAAAAAGAAAGAAAGTCAGAAATATAGAAATGAACTAGAAACAAGACTTTGTGATCTAGAGTTAGTCATAGATGAAAAAGAAGATCCTGATCATCTAGAAGAATATTTCTCTGTTAAAAGTGAGTTAGAACAGATTGAAAAACAAGCTGCAGCTAGCACAATATTTAGATCTAGAACTCAATGGGCAGAAGAGGGCGAAAAGAACTCTAAATATTTTCTATCTCTAGAACGGAAGAATTATATAAATAAAGTTATTTCACAATTAGATATTGAGGGCACTGTGATCAAAGATGCAAAAGTTATAAGAACAGAACAAATGAAATTCTATGAACAGCTATACAGTAATAATATAGATTATAGGTCTGAGGAGTACAAAAAATCAATGAAAAGCTGTCTTGACAATTTAAATACACTGAAAAGTGATGATGAGTCCAATCATTTATGTGAGTCTGATATTACTGAAGATGAAATATTAAAGAGTTTAAAAGAGCTTAAAAATGGTAAAACTCCTGGAACCGATGGCCTTTCCTCTGACTTTTATAAATTTTTCTGGATAGATATAAAAGACTTGCTCTTAGATAGTTTTCAGTATGCCTTTGCAAATGGTACTCTATCAGTTGAACAGCGGCGAGGCATATTAACTCTTATTCCAAAAAAGGACAAAAATAGATTACTCTTGAAAAACTGGCGGCCTATTAGTCTATTGAATGCAGATTATAAGATCTTAGCTAAATTATTAGCTTCTAGATTACGAACAGTCTTGCCTTTTATTATCAGTGATGACCAAACAGCATATCTTAAAGGAAGATATGTAGGCCAAAACATCAGAATAATAGAAGACGTGATATATATGGCTGAGAAAGACGGAAAACCAGGAATCATTCTATCTGTAGATTTCACAAAAACCTTTGATACAGTCGACTGGAATTTTTTAGATGCCGCTTTGCAAAAATTTGGCTTTGGTAAAAATTTTAGAAAATGGGTTCAGATCATGTATACTAATATTGAATCAACAGTGCTCAACAATGGACATACAACTGAATATTTTAAATTATATCTAGGTGTCAGACAGGGATGTCCCCTATCTGCTTATCTTTTTCTAGTCGTAGTTGAAATATTAGCAGAAAAAATAAGGCAAGATACAGAAATCCATGGTTTATCACTTAGAGATGCTATCTTAAAAATCAGTCAACTAGCTGATGATACCACATGCTTCGTTGCAGATCACAAATCTCTTACAAACCTATTGAAGACTTTTAAATTATTCTCCATATGTGCAGGTCTTAATGTTAACCTAGAAAAAACAACAGCTAAATACATAGGACCTTTACAAAGTTCAGAATACTATCCACATGGTCTGTCCTGGATCAAAGACTCTATTCAAACTCTTGGTGTTTTATGTACATTATCTGAAGAAGAAAATTACATACACAATTTTAGACCCAGACTTATCAAAATGCAGAATTTACTCCGAATTTGGAAGCAAAGAGATCTCTCCATTAAGGGAAAGATTACAATTATTAATAGTGTAGCAATTGCACCCTTAGTTTATATCTCAAGTGTTAAAACAACTCCAACTAGAGTGTTTAATGAAGTCAAAAAGATACTGAGGGATTTCATATGGAATGGTGGAAGTCCCAAGATAGCTGGAGATACTTTATCTTTAAGTATTGAAAATGGTGGTTTGAAGTTGTGCAATTTTGAGATAAAAGTTAAAACACTCCTTATGTCATGGGTAAACAGACTAGCAAACGGCAATGAAAAAGCAAGATGGAAATGTTTGCCACAACAATTTTTCAACACTGATAGCTTGAATAATTATTTTAGGATGAAACAGTCAAAATATGATAAAAATGTATGCATGCCAAAATTTTATCAAGATATACACAACATATGGGTTGAAATACATAGCATAGAACCTGTGAACATAAAGGATATCCAAAATGAGATCATATGGAACAACCAATATATTACAATGAACCACAAACCAATATATTGGGAGGGCTGGAGTAAAAATGGTATAAATAAAATTAGAGACTTGTTAAATGATAATGGTCAATTCTACAATCAAAATGATTTGCATCAAATTTATAATGTTAAATGTAATTTTCTACAAGTATTACAAATTAGACAAAGCATACCAGGTAATTGGAGGAAAAAAAATCAAGAATCAAACTGTAAATCTGTAAACTGCACCAAAATCATGGTTCATATATATAACCCTCCATTATGTAAAAATATTAGTCTTCTAAAATGTAAAAATTATTACTGGCATTTCATAAATAAAAAACAGATTATACCAACATGTGTGCAGAAGTGGCAAGAAACTTATCCTAGGCTTGAAGGCGAAAATGAGCAAATATGGAACAATATATACAAGATGCCATTTATTACTACAAGAGAGACAAAACTCCAGTCCTTCCAATATAAACTCATACACAGAACAATTGCATGTAACAGATGGCTGTACAATATAAGTATAAAAGAAACAGATATGTGTGATTATTGTACAAATAAGGATACTATTGAACACTGTTTAATATACTGTACAAGGGTCCAAGAATTTTGGAAAAGTTTCTTTAGGTGGTGGAACCGAACTAGTGACGTACAAATTATTGATGAAGACGAACTAGAAGAATGTATTATATTTGGATTTCTAGATGATGAAAATGTGTCAATTGTGCTTAATTATGTCATATTACAATGTAAATTTTATATATATAAACAAAGACTCTTTAATGAAAATAATGTAGATTTCTATGAATTTCTTAAATGTTTAAAAAGCTCACTAACTGTAGAAAAATATATCTGTACAAAAGAAAATAGACTATTTAAATTTGATAAATTTATTCCTATTTACGATGCATTATAACCATTGACCTTGTTATATAGCACATGATTTACTAGCTGTATATGTATAAGAATATGAACTGCTTGAAATGGTAATAGAACTCAACCTTTGAAATTAATTGTACCATATAATACTATGTTTTTGTATAATAAACTTTATTTTTGAAAAAAAAAAAAAAGTTAGTGACCGTGGTGGGTGTTACGCCAGTGTTATCGATGAGGAACTGTGTAAATTGATGCAGGCTAGAAAGGTCATGACTACGCCTTACTGCCCCCGCAGTAATGGCATGGCCGAGCGAAGCGTTCAGTCTATCTCTAAAAATCTAACACGTCTTTGCCATGACAAGCCGACATCGTGGGATCTGTTTTTGCCTTCTGCTTTGTTTGCCATGAGAGCGTCAGTGCACCAAGCTACGATGTATAGCCCGTTGTTTTAGATGACTGGCCGCGACGCCAAACATCCATTTGAGACGTCCCTGCCTGACCCAACCCACCCAATTATGTGAGAAACATGTTCCGCCCTTGTGTTACGCGCTTTGACCGCCCTGTTTCTCCGCTACAATTCGAAGACGGTACTCCCCCAGGTGATGACCTGCCGGGTGATGCAATCCCGCCTTCAGACATCTTGCCAGAAAATGACCTGACAGGCCCTCGTGATAACAACGAGAACGCCCAGGCCCACGACTCACAGAAGTCTGATGCCGAAGATGCTGATGACGAATCTGACGCTCAATATGAGATTGAACGTATTCTGAAACAGCGGCAAGGTTCCCAAGAGATGGAATATTTGATTAAATGGAAGGATTATAGTGCTAAAAACAACACATGGGAGCCTTTCTCCTTCCTGGGCAAACGAACCCAGGCAGATGTGCTTGCCAACCCCCCTCCTAATGCTAGGGAACGGAAAAAGTAGTTGTTGTTATTTTAAATGTTGTAATTCTGTTCGATGCCCACTTATTCCACATTTATTATTCATGATGTCTCTCACTATTTGATGCGTTTAGCTTTGTTACTTCATTGCGCATACATGTGTTCTCATTTCTATGGTGACCCACATTCTGTATTTTTGCGAGTAGGCCTGGTACAATTATGTTCGCTAAGTATTGATTTATGAACGAAACGCCATTCTGGCGAGCCTGTTTAAATTTATGATCATGGTTGACCTTCTGATACTGTTCCCCGCTGTGCCTAGAGTGGTTCCACTTAGTGATGTTTCGAAAAGGATTATTTGTACCTGCCATTGCTATTGGTTGTGTATTAATGACATCTGCTTTTTCACATTTTTATGTGAACCTTTGTCCCTTGTCACTGATACTCTATTTTTGTGATCGGCAGACCTCCACTAATTGGCCCCATAAAATTGGCCTGACTGCTCGTTTGTGTGTCCCTCACCATTTCCCACACAACTCATGACAGGCTGACTGCCGCTTTGTGACTTGTGTGCGCAGGTTGGTGGCTGTGTGTGCGTTTGCTACTGGGATGATATAGCGGTTCCGCTGACACCCCAGACACTTTCTGCTTCCGCGCCTTAGTGTTGCCTCCTACTACGTCCTGGGTACTTCGTTCCTTCGTTGTGGTCTCTGTGTTCCGTATCTCAGGTTGACTTGTGTGTTACTGACTGGCCAGTTCTTTGGGTTGAATCATTATACAGATAATCGTGAGTATTCTCGTTTCTTATATAGGTTCCTCTTTGATAAAGTAATACTTGTGTCTCTGATTATACGCTGACTTTTGACTTGACTTCGATGACTTTAGTTGATTGTATCCTTACGTGAGTAAATTTTTGCGGTCCTCTTGCGAAGAATATGTGGTTTAGCCAAAATAATTCAACCGCGAACAGTAATAAAGTTTGCGAAGACAGCGCATTCCACAGGGTGTTGGATGGTTGTATTTTATTATCTCGTTCCCAGTTCTACCGCAAACCGTGAGAAATAGAAAGGTTGCGAAGACAGCGCATTCCACAGGGTGTTGGATGGTTGTATTTTATTATCTTGTTCTCAGTTAAACCGCAAACAGGGAAAAGAAAGTTTGCGAAGACAGCGCATTCCACAGGGTGTTGGATGGTTGTATCTTCCTATATTGTTCTCAGTTTAACCGCAAACAGTAATAAAGTTGCGAAGACAGCGCATTCCACAGGGTGTTGGGTGGCTGTATCTTATATATATATTCCGCGCAAAAGGGTGTAAGAAGCTATGATGATGGTAAATAAATATTCCGCGCCATGGGACTTATGACGATATGATTATGTGCACTCCTCAGATGGATGGATTGCATTATGTACCGGTACATTTATGATATACTAGGCTGACATGTATTAATGCAGAGTGACGGATACGACTGCTGTTTTGACTTCGTTTAATGGTGACACACACGACGACTGTTGGTCTGATCCGGCTGAAAGTTTGATTTTCAAAACTCTCCGATGCGCATCTTATGCTGTCGTTACGTAATCTGTTTGTTTAAAACAATTAGACTAATACGACATAATTGGTTAAGCGATGTCTATACTTAAGAGCCGCTTCAATAAGGCTTGTCTATTCTATTATGTCGACTGCCCATCCAGTATTTTTAAATTCGTTCGGATCTAGGGACTGCTGACCTTTACTGAACTATACTTGACTGATAGTTATTTAGCAGGATTGTGAGATGTTCTGTCATCTTAGTCTAGTTTCACGACCAGTAATGCTGTGGTTCGTGCTCATATACTAAATAAAATGTTGAATAGCTTGTGATCTCCTATTATGTTTAATGTGACTATTAGTAGATCAGATAGATTGACTTTGATGCCTCACCTCACTACTTGATTCACTCCTCTTAATCATTCACGTCTCTGGTGACTAATCATTAATCGTTCACCCTTCAGGTGAGAGGACTATGTTCCTGTCATGACTCCTGCAGACTCTTCTAACACCCTTCCTGACGAATCTCCACTTGCATTTCTTTCGGACGAGGAAGTTAATGACATTTTAGACGCCCTCCCCAGTGATAAAAGTTTGTGGGCTAATATTTTTGAGGCTGAAGAACCATCATTTCCCATTCCTGACGTCCCTTTGCATACAGCATCATTCCCTGTCGTTCCTGCGCCCTCAGTGCCACTCCCTCAGATTGCCTCTGTAAACGGTAGGCCCCACTTGCTCCCCAAAAGTCCGTATTACCGGCCAACGCTCCAACCCCCTCCCCCCCCTCCACCCCCACCACCTCCAGCCACTCCCGGCGCCACGTGCCCTGTTGCTTACATTTCACGCAACCGACCTACCCTGACTTCGGTGGTCCAGGCCTGCCCGAAGTGTGGTGAGTGTATACGGGTACCAGAATTCACTCTCATCCCTTACCGTACCATAACTCGGTTGGGTAAAGGCCCTCTCCATTGACATGTATGTGGCGTGGTTTCTCTTTCTCTGTGTTCCCACAGTGTCTGCTGTTAGTGTTTTAGGCCGCCCAAATGTTGGTGCCCTACTCACGAAACAAGGTTATGTGGCAAATAGTGCGGCGACTTGGCAAGTTACTTTTGCTGTCCCTCATCTTGAGCTACCGGCCTCCACACCCCCATTTGGCATGTGTGACGAGGTGGTCCCCTTGGTTCTTTCTCGACGGCGTAGGCGAGATGTATCCACTGCCCAGGGTTTTGTGGCACTTTTCGTTCCCTCACAGCAGCATATCGGAATCTGAATGATTCCCTTACAGGACATATCCATAGCTATTGGCGATCAACTAAGAAACTCTGGCCGGTTGCACAACCCCCACCCCGCAGAGGCGGAAGGCCGAAACGTTCATTTTTACCATTTGTTGGCTCATTTCTTGGTTCTGCCTTTGGGTTAGTCACTGATAAACAACGGAATAAATTGATGAAAAGGGTTGGTATTGTTGAAAGCAACTCCAAACGCTTGCAATTGAATCTCAATGCCCTGCATGATCAGACTTCATCACTGGTTCGGGTTACGAATGAACGATTGGACATTGTTTCTGACGGTGTGGTTAACAACACCATGAATATTGCTAGACTTTTACAGAATAGTGAAACGTTGTTCTGCAGGTTAGAAATTGTTGAGGTACAGACAGAGGCACAACGGCTTTTGCTGAAATCCTTGGCTGATTTCAGGTATGCTAGTGTTTCTGAGATTGGTCACATTCAGGCGTTGACGCTATTAGAATCAGAAGCATGTGCCACCCTGCTTGCTCTAGAAACAATTGCTGAAAAGAAATTGTCACCTTTTTTGGTCCCTCCTGATGTCTTACATAAATCCATGAGACAGGTTGCTCGACTTTTGCTTGTGCAGTATCCGAATTTTAAACTGATGTATGATCAACCCAGTGCTATCTACGCTATTCCTGGCGTGAGAGCTCTCAGCAGTGACTCTCATTTGTATATTGATGTTAGTTTGCCACTTGTTGTGAAGGATAACGCTTTTACCATTTATGAGGTATCATCTTTCCCTATACCGACAGGAGGCAAGAAAGTTTACACGCATCTCGGGTTTCTCAGATTTTATTGGCATGTCCAAGGATGAGAGGTTTTACATAGAATTGTCTAGAGCTGACTTAGCTGAGTGTTTTGGGTCTGGTGTTCGCCATTGCTACAGGACTTTCCCGGAATTTCCTGTTGACATTCCGTCATGTGCCCTGTCCATATTCACGGGCGTGGTCCGTGACATTATGTCATATTGTCAGGTTGACTTCCTGGAATTGAAGTCCCCACCTCGTGTTGTTAGGGACTTGCCAAACTCTTCCTTCCTAGTCATCGGACACAGCGAACCTTGGCTGGTTACGTGCCAGTTAGACGTTACCCCCACCGAAGTGGAACCTTGTACCTTTTGTACCCTAACGCTTGGATGTGGTTGCAGTATGCGGTCTAGTTCTGGTGTATACATTCCGCCAAACCTCGTTCATTGTGACAAGAAGGTGATGACACGTGTGGCTAAGTCATATATAACTAACTTGTTATTTATTTCCCTGTTCCACAATGACACTGTCACACATGGCATGACAGCAGACACGCTGTTTCCCGAGCCCCCAGGTTTGGATGTCCCTGATCTTGATTTGCTTACTTTAGGGATTGATGATTTTGTTGCACGCCAAGGCATGGTTATTGCTGATCTTAATCGCACTGCCTCCGCATGGAAAGACTCTCAGGTGCCATATGTTGATCCTTCTTGGACGTTACCGGACAGTTTTACCACACGAGATGGTGTGAGTTGGCTTAGCCTCATACATACCGTCGGTACCGGTTTATCCATAGGATGTGCTATTTGTCTATTCGTCCTACATGGGAAATATGCCTACCTTCAGAAAACTGTCTTGCTGTACCAACTCAGTCAGGTCCCCGCCACAGATGCCCTGCCCATTTCTACCGGCCCCCGCCAGTTACATTTGTTTGACCTTGTTGGCCTCGCCACCTTATCGCTTGTTGCCACTATGTTCGTCTCCCAGAAAATCTACAGTCTATATCGCCGCAGGCACGACCTGTCCTCGGTCATGCGTGTGTTTGATCGAGAGACTAAGTGTCCCCGGTCGAGTGTGTTCCTAGAACTCTTCTCTGGCACCTCCCGTGTCGTCCTCCTTGTGACGGAGATTCTGACATTCCCTGGCTGTATTAAGGTCCTTCCTGGCGAGGCGATGCCTCACGCTGAACTCTCAAATGGATGCCTCAACACTCACCTAATAGTTGATTGGGATATGACCATGTTGCAAGATACACACCGTGAACTGAAATTTCATATGCCCTCTGTTATCAGTGTCCCACTTCACCTCAAATTCCTCACTAAATCGGTTCTTTCCTCCTCTCATGCACTGAATTTGTTAATTGGATGTGACGGCTACTACATCCTCCACGCCCTACCCTCAGACCTGCCTCTACGTCCACGTGGCAACATGCTCACCCCTCTTAGCAGAAAGGCTTTGTCCTCTCCCATCGACCCCGGTGGACACAATAAGAAAAAGAACAATGGATCATTTGGCCCCACATTCCCATCTCTTGACCAGCTACGGGAAGAACACTCTGGTACCACAGCCATTCACCCCAAGAGTATCCTCTCCCCTGCCAAATCATCACCTTGTCTGACATTTCACGAACCCCCTGCCAAGAAAGTCAGGTGGGGAGATCATGCTAGAACAGAGAGCATGCCCGGGAAAATCTCAGTCACTCTGGACGGACAGCTGTAAATCATTTAAATATAGATGGCGCCTGCCTCTGTGGTGCGTTATTCACCCACCAGTTTCCCTTTCAGACTTAGATACGCTCCCTTTTTCTTCTTCTCTGAAGAACTCATTATTTGGTAAGTATGGCTGACACCACACCCCAGCCTCAGGTGAGTTCTCCCCCGCAAAGTGGACATGTTGTATCCATGGAGTCATCTAAATTCAAAATTGATCTGCTAGAATTACAGCATCTTGCTGCCTATGTATGTAATACATCCACACAGACTCTCCCCCTCCACTTGACCTCGCAAATTCTCCTCAAGGTCAGGACTAATTCTGCCCTGACAGGCGTGTTGGCCTACTAAGTTCTGTGCCATGATAACGCCGTATGTTTCACTTGTTTTGAATTCAATAAACCTTGTGGTGCGCCGTGCCTTGAAAAATTGGAACTTCGCTTTTTGAGGCTATTCCATTGGTCACACCCCATGTCATGGGGAATTGCTGAACGAGTTATTCGCAGAGCTCTATTATATTTTCGGCTGGAGGGCAGAGAACATTTTTCAAACAAATATTTTATGGCCCTATCTACCTTGGACCCATGGTTATCATATACATCGTTCCACGCTCCCGGTAATTTAGACCCTGCTGGTGTTCGCTCCCCCGCTGTGGGATAATGAAAATCACTTAATGCTTCCGGACTAAGGGTTATGTACATCTAGGTGTGGGTTTATTTTGCATGAGTTCTTTTCTCCTTTATTTTATGCATTTACACTTAATACATTGCACTTACATGATGCTGCGTCCTGCACTTCTAGCATAAGGGTTGTTTTCTATAAAATGACAGATTGCTTTTAGCGCTTTACACCTTGCATGTTATGTGTTGTCTTTTACGCTCTGTTTCAGATGGCATACCTCCAAGACCCCGCTGATTTCACAACTCGCCATGCCACACGGCGCGAGCGTTTCTTCTCTGAGGTTTGTAACATGCCTGTGGATGAGCTCCCCATGGAACGGCACTTGACTTTCGAGTCCGTCATCTCCCATAGAGATGGTAATGTTGCGCTAGCAGGATCCGCCAGGCGTCTCCCCCGGTTTATAGATATTCCGAGAGAGTGCGCCCCAGACCGGAGAGTGCTCTTCTTCCACAATTTTTGTGCATTCAAATTTGTGGTTTTAGAGATACACATTTCTTGTGGGTTGGGCTTCTATAATATTCCCCGTGGCACCCACAAGTCGTTTATTATGACTCTCAGTGAAGTATGCCATTTTGCATACTTCCCTGGTCTCATTAGGATTGTGCATGGGATTTTGTCGGACTGCGTCTGTTGTGAGCAGGCCCCGTTGCCAGATATACTCAGCGCTGTCTTAATAAATCCCCCCGAATTATACCTCGATTTGCATGGACCCCCTTTGCAATTTCATGACCATATTTCGGATTTACTTCCCCCTGTCATTGAGTCCCAATCTGTTGTATTGTCTGATGATTTATTAGACCGTTTGCCTTTGTCAAAAATCTTCTCTCCCAATCCCACTTATCGGACTGCCCGCTCCGACCCCTCATTTGGTGATTGCAAATTTTTCTATTTTGCCTTTTGTCCCTTCAGGCCCCCTCCCAAATGCTGTTTGCCATAACCGTCTTTCGTATTCCCCTTTTAGTGTTGCAGACGCATTATTTATTAAAGATGTCCTTCATACTTTCTCGAACTCACTCCACCATACCCCTGTTCTTCCCTCAGCCCATACAGACACACCCCTTTCTTTCTCCACCCCCGGACCCCCAGCCATGCCCCCATAGTAGTATACGTCGCCCGGTGTCATGGCCCTTGTGTTTAAGTCCTCCACCACATTCTTGGCCATTCCACGCTGCCCGAAAACCTTTATGTCTTGATTGTGCGTCCAGACCATTTTCCCCGCCCCCTCCCCCCATTCACTGCTCCTGGATCACCAAATTGTCAAGTAAAGACATTCTAAAATAAATCCATGTTTAAGACAGATATGAAATTCTTTCCTCAAAAATATACAACATTTTATTATCTCACAACTCTTTCATATAAATACTATCACACATTGCAATTGACTTTAAGGCGTTTTTCCCCCTCCCCCCCATTACCCACTACCCTTTGGCATCAGGCCATTCAAAATTACCCAATTACCCCTTTTTGTACCTATTGTGCGTTTACCCTCTTTTGTTTAACACAGTCACTTCGGCATTGTCCTCTTGGTCCTTCACGACTCAAAATTGTTTCATGACCCTTTCAAGGTCACACGTGTTCACTATAAGTCCACGTCATAAGAGTTCACCTTATCACTTTGTGCTTACACTCACATCCTAATTTACTTGATAAAATCACAGGTTTGCTTTGGCACCAGTCTCTGTTTGGTTTTTATGGCACATTGCTGTCACAAGCTATCACACATGTCCTTGAATATTACAACAGATTCACACTAGCTGTCCATGCATATTGAATTCGGGTTGTCCTGCGCTCCTGAGGTCCTTGTTGGCCGTCACTCATCTGAGACGATGCCTGGACTCGCATCGTCCCGTGTCCTTATCACTTCATGGCATCTACTCGTACGTTCTTTTATCTGAACGTATTGTGTTTATGACCACCTCAGAGTTGTTATTTGACCTCACGGTTCACACCGTTCACAGTTCTGTTAAGCCAATTTCTGCTTACGGCTGTATTGTCACCCGGGTTTTTACAGCTCGGTGACTTCATTGCAGGAACGTCTGTTCACAACTTACTGCTGCCAGCAGCAGTTCTCCACCTGTGCCACGCAGGTTGGTTACAGTCTCTCGGCTTTGGTTGCCAGCTGGTGCGATGCACTGGTGGACAGCGTGCTGCACTGGTCTTCTTGGAGGCCCTCCCCACTGATCCATGTCTATCTACTCTACCTCATTTTTTTCCCATTTTCAAGTAATTGTTTGAAAGGTTGGGTACCTTTTAAACAATCAGCCGCCCCTTACAGAAACTGAATGAGGAGTTCCGAAAATACTTGACACCAAAGTTCCGAAAATCATTATAAAACATGTGACCCCATTTTTGAACATTAATTTCCAAAATTTTGATGTTATTTTGGACTAGAATTTGGAATCCCCAATTTGGATTCACCCTTTACATAGATAAAAAACAGTAGTCATGGCTTCCCTTGTGAGCGAGGCAGGCGAATCATAATATACATATAAAATCACAAAATAGTCCCTACTTTAAAAACATATATACAACAAGACTCTGCCTACTTTATCTTATTATAATGGTCTAGGATAAAACAATATTGATTGAAGCACTAATCACAGCGCTAAACTCTACACTAATCACAGTGCTGCCCACCCCGCTCGCAAGAGGTAAATTTAAAAAAAACCCTGAAATTAAAAGTGAAAAAGCCGAAAGTAGAAAAAATAAAAACTTGTATAAAAGTAGAAAAAATAAAAACTTGAGCTATTCCCCTCCCACCTACTTATCCCCTCCCGAACAGCTATCTAACCTAATCAACCTCCCCCCCGAGTCCCTCCTCCATCCCCTCCTCCTCCACCGCCCTCCGCCGGCGCTGCTACTTGTGGTACAGCTGAAAAACAACAGACATATTAATATTTGACCAGCTCTTTCTGTGATTGTACATGCCTCTCCCTCTATATTTATTCACCCTTCCCTGTTCCGTTCCCCCTTTTCTGTCGATCTTTCTTTCATCTCTTGTCGCTGCGCAAGTTGGCGATTGATCTCGTTTTGGGTGTTCGTCCCTGCTGACGTCATCTCCCTTAGTCTTTAAATTACCCCTTTTGGCTAACTTTGGGCACATCATTACCTTGCTACCTTCTTTCTGACTGCCTTTTACAGATACCAGGGATGCACGCTTTTAAGATTTGCCCAAATCTGTCTGTTCGTCCTTCTTTGACGAGTCGGCTGGGAGCTTGCTAAGCCCCCCCCCCCCCCGACGTCGTCAGAAACTTTTCACCACTAGTTTCCCGACCCGTCAGTTTCAAATTGATCCATTCTGTCCTCGATCTTGTTCCATGTTAATAGGGTTTTCTCCTTAACCCGTCTTCTCTTACCCCTACCTCTACCACCAAGACATTCCTCACATGTTTTTCTATCTGCCTACGTACTTTATTTTGGGTTTTGACCACTGGTCACTTTAGTACACCCTTGCCTCCTTGCTGATCCATGCCGGTGATCTTGTGCCGGCGCCATCTTTCTCCCTCAGCGCCCAGGCACATCTGACTTTGAGTCCGCTAAATCTCCCTGACAAATAGTTTAAAGTATGTGATCTGTACTTACGTCTATAGCCATGGCGATGGCATCTAATAAGAAGTGGGCCACTTCGGCCCACGACCATCCTCCATTGCAAAATTGCTGGAGGAGGCCGCGGGCCCTGTCGAAAAGGTCTGGCCTCTGCGCTTGTACATTCATCACTGATTTTGCACCTGCGCGGTGCGCGTGTCCTCGCCGCTTGGCGGCGCTCGGCATCTTGGTCCGAGGTGCCCTTCCTTCTTGATTAATGATTGTAATTGCCTTTAGAAGCACCAGATCCTTTTCTCCCATGTTCTTTTGACCTGTTCTGTAGACTTATTTGTTGTTTTACGTCGGTGATATTTCCCTTCTCGACTGTTCCCCCCTCCACTGTCCAAATATGGTCCTTGCCTCACCCCCCTTATCGTTGTTCACTGCATCACACAGACCGGCTCGCCTTCTCGAGGGCTGTTCCAGACATTATCCGGAGATGAGTTGACCCTTTGCATAGGGGTATGTTTTCTTTTGCCTCCCCTTCTTTTGCAGGTATATTTACTTCCAGATTATCTCTTTCATACGTCTCCACGTCGTGCAGTATTAATCTTTCACTTTTGCAGTTTTGACGTCCCCTATTTCGATAGGCTGTACCGGTTGATTTTTTCTGGATAACTTCTTCTCTCGCTCCCATGTGAGAGTACTGTTTCCTCTGAACTGTATGTTCGAAGTTTGCTGGGTTGTTTTTCGACGTAACCCCATGACGACTCCTCGAGTCTGATCAACTTTGTACTGACATGCAGATGAATGGCCTTGATGACAGATCACTAACATTCCCTCATTTTGTGCTTATACATCAATAAGTCACCTTCTATTGTATGTTTCTCTTGTCACAACACTTTTGTATGTTTCCCATGTGTAGACTCACTGACCAGGGTGGTTGCTATATAATTTCCCACCCCTGAACCACCCCTGAACCACCCCTGTGGGTTGGGGAAACAGAGTATACCCACTGTATCCCCTGCATGTTGTAAGAGGCTAACTAAAAGGGGGTTGTATCTGTGCCTGTCCCAGAGCAACTAAAAGACCCCATTTGCTTGTTGGATTTTTTTTTTAAATGGAGACTGCCGCTTGCAAATGTTCTTCCTGACTTTTCAGGTCCATTGCCTCACATTTTTATATAGCCCAGCCTTATGGTCATCGTTGTGCGGCGTGTGATTTTTGAGTCCTACAGACGCCTCCACACCAATGATAAAAGAACTGCGATTTTTGTGCTGTGAGGCCTGCATCTTGTTTTCCTGATGGTTTGTCTTTCGGTTGACAGGTTGCTTTTCGATTCCCCACCACTGGTGCGACTGTGTATAATTTTCTTGCTCATTGTACACAAGCCTGCCTCAGTGATGGGAGACCAGCATTTTTGGCTATGATGCCTCAATCTTGTTTTCCTGCCTGTTTCGACCTCGTGCTGTCGGGTTGCATTTCGATGCACCGGCTTCCTGACCAGCTCTTAAGTGTTACAGTATTGAATGCTGTTATTACCCTTGAGACCGGGTCAAGACACCCGGGATCTTTTATCTCCCGGGTGTGCTCCTTATATCTATATTTTATATATATTTTGTTTTCCTGCCCCATATCTATACCTTTATCCATATATGGCTTCTTTTGTTGTTTTGTCTTCCCTCCATAGTCATGATTGTGCTTACCTTTTTATGGTAAATAAGTACAGTCATGACGATGATGAGAGTGCAGAGGTTTTTTTTTAATGTTTTGACCTGTTTTCTTCACATTTCAGTTTGTCAACTTGCTTTGTGGGCTAATATTTGTGGGCTAATATTATGCAATCACATTAATTCTTGTATATTTCTCTCACAGACTCACCAACCATCCACAATGGTACGTAGCAAAAATATAATTGTGTTATAACGATGCAACCTCACATTTTTGGTTATGTTCTTTACAGTTACTATGTATTATAATGATTTCTTACCTGATAAACTGGAATTATGCTGATCACCAAACTTGCACATGTATTCTCAGAAGTGTAAACAAATAGCTTGTATCACAGGTAACGGTAAAAGTTTGCCACTACAGACATGAGTTTATAACTGTAATCACCAATCATTGATTCATTGAACACCTTTGTTATACAAGAATGCATCCATAGAAAGGGACGTTGACTCTGGCGTTGTCCAGTTTCGACCCTCACGCTCCACATCATCCAAAACTCGTTGCAATACATAGTCATCTTCCGTGTATAGTGATCTTCTTCCTCTTTTCTTTTTCTCTTCTGCCTTTTTTTCCTCATCCTCATCAGCCCTGTAACAGAAAATGAAATTTTTGGAAAAGCTTCTATTCCTTTCAGGGAATATTTATACATATATATTTCTCCGTGACCATTGACCTCTTACGTAATGACTATTTTTTGCCACAGGTTTGCATGACGGATGCCGTGTCTGACTTGGCGTTGGTCGAGATTCTTTATTCACACATTGAAATATGACACTTGCAGAGCTCTTTGATTTTAGCAGAACCCCTGCAGCCTTGTTCTTCAGAGTTTCGTCTTTTACTCCAAACATAATATAAAACATTTTACCCATGTTATTCTTTGATATTTGCGAAGTTGACGCTACAGAAATTTTTTACATTTGACACTTATAAGTCAGTTAACTTCATTTGGAGAGTGCAATCAACAGTCCTCAGAGTACTGTTTCTCGCCTTACGTGCCCTACCGGCCCATTCATCTATGTCTGTATTTTTCGGTCATTCGTGCTTTCCTGGAATCTCCTGTCAGTCAGGCGTGCTGTGATGAATATAACTTTTCAGCTTTGTCAAATAGCCGTATGTAAATGATGTAAATAAATATACAGGCTTTTGCCGTCTGCGTCTCAAGTGCCGTAGCCCCGTGCTTGGCCTGTGGAGTTTTAATTATTTTCTAGGATCAACCACGTATGGCTAGCTATCCGAGGTCATTCTCGTGCCCTCTAATTATGGATGTGCTAAAGACGGAGCATGTGGTTTGAATATTCACTCCCTTGCCATAATACAAGATACCTTGCAGAGGTTGATGACATACAAATGAATGTTAGGTCAGTTACAGTGCCCGTGATGACTGCATATTGTCCTACGAACATAAATTTTTGCTTATGCCTATAATCTTAGCTAAAATTGAGAAGATGACAAAGTAGACGGAATTGTCTGCAGATTGCATAAATATATACATTACCTTGCTTTGATCAATTTCATGTGGCTGCTCTGCCGCCTCCCTCTTCCTTATACATCCACGTCC
This sequence comes from Amphiduros pacificus, assembly GCA_949316495.1. Classification (NCBI taxonomy): domain Eukaryota; kingdom Metazoa; phylum Annelida; class Polychaeta; order Phyllodocida; family Hesionidae; genus Amphiduros; species Amphiduros pacificus. The sequence continues at coordinate 31,541,757 of OX439002.1, forward strand.
AGGCACCCTCTCAGCTTGACCGTTATGGGATTTCCCACATCTGCTGTTTGTTACCAACCTTCCCGCTTGTCCTTTTTATGGACCTTTTTTTTTTCACTAATCCATGTATAATTCACTTTTAAGTTGTAATTATGGTTATTGTATCCTTCGTTGATGATGACTTATGTTCATTGTCTTTTTATAAACTTGATGTTTTTGCTAAGTTACCATGTCCTAATCCTGACCTGACGATCACCTGACATTTTTGCATAATTTAGCGTGGCGCGTGACCAAATATATCCATGTGGCGTCACTGGGTCGCGCGACCGTTCGAACCCTTTCTTGATTCCTCACTCACCACTGTATGCCATAGGCAGTGCTGCCTCCTGGCGTTTCGTGCTCGCCACCTGTTGGCGGTCCTTTGAAAGTCTCTCTTAATTTGTTGACTTTGCCATCCGTAAAGGATCATTGAGCATCATGTGTGTGTTTCTGCATACGTGACTTTAATTCGCTTTCGACACTTTTGCAAGTGTTTTGAATATACCCAAACCAGAATGAATACGTCATATAGCATTTTGTAACATTTGTCTAATAATTTGTGTCTTGATCAAATTGTATGGGTGTCCATCCATATCATCATTTTCTCAGCCTCCTTTTAGATGCGGCACTTCGTACCTTACTACTGACTCTCTTTCCTTTTCTTTTGATTTTTCTTCCTTTTTTTCTTCTTCTTCTTTCTCTTTTTATCTTTGCCTTTTCTTTGATAAGTGATATCGTACGTTGCAACCATTAAAAGGAATAAGTAATTAGGCTTATATAAGAGTATTTTACACTTTTACACTGTTACTCAGATGACTATTTTTAAAGTAATGATAAGATTTTTGTTTGTACCATATGGTATATGTGTGTTTAATTTCATGTATGTTTACTGTTAGTAGGTCTAAAAGCCTTGGTGAAAATTCGTTGATGGTACATATCATCTCCTACGGGTGATCTGATTGTTATTTCTGTAAGGTAAATTCGCCACTCCTCCTGCTTGTAATATGTAACTTGTTTCTTTGGATTGTTGTTGAAAGGAAATGTGAAACCCACACTTTTTTCCATCACCTTGGTCGCTCACTTACGGGTAACGCAATTTTTTGTTTCTTTTTCCTCTTGCTTGATTAGAATTCTGTGAGCCACGTTCCTTGACGGAAATCAGACGGGTATTTATAAACGATAATATTAGTAGATTATCTTAATTTGTCGTGTTGTTTCTCGTTTCTCACAGTGCGGCCGATGACGCTCGTGAGTTCGGGGAACTCTTCAAATTGGAGGTTTAAATGACGGCAGTTTTTGCACTTCCGGTGACGTCATGGAGGGCGCCAAAATTCAAATTTTGAATATACAAATATGAAATAGTCAAAATAAAGACAAATAATTGTCCGATTTCTACCAAATTTGCAGGGTATACTCACCATGTATGTATCTGTCTATATCTGAAAGATGAAGTTAATCTGTGAAAAAAAAATATCGCTCACAACGTGTCAATCTGTGGTCTTATGAAAGGCCACTTGAAAAAAACGATAATGTTTCTATCTTCCGCGTGCATCACTCTATTTTGTTTGTAGCGCATAGTACACTTTAATATAAGATCGTTTACTACACGATCTGGGGAGTCTGTAGGTGTTTAAATTGTCCAAATCCGTCCATTATTGGCAAAGTTACAAATATTTTAAAACTTGTCACAAAGTGTGAAAATCTATGACGAAAATCATGATGCACTGGCGAGACCCAAAATTCAAAATCTCAACATCTGAATGTTAATTAATCAAAATAAAGACAAATAATTGTCCGATTTCCACCAAACTTGCAGGGTGTAACTACAATATATGTACCCGCCTATATCTGAAAGAAGAAGTTAATCTGTGAAAAAAATATATCGCTCACAATGTGTCAATCTGTGGTCTCATGAAAGGCCACTTGAAAAAAACAAAGATGTTTATATCTTCCGCGTGCACCAATATATTTTGTTTGTTACACATAGTACACTTTAATAACACAAATGATCGTTTACTACACGATCTGGGGAGTCTGTAGGTGTTTAAATTGTCCAAATTCGTCCATTATTGGGAAAGTTACAAATATTTTAAAACTTGTCACAAAGTGTGAAAATCTATGAAGAAAATCATGGTGCGATGAAGAGAGCCAAAATTCTAAATTTCAACATCCGAATGTTAATTAATCAAAATAAAGACAAATAATTGTCCGATTCCAACCAAATTTGCAGGGTATACTCACAATGTATGTATCTGCCTATGTCTGAAAGAGGAGATTATTCCATGTAAAAAAAAAATCACGCGCAACGTGTCAATCTGATGTGGTCTTATGAAAGTCCACTTGAAAAAACAAAGATGTTTCTATCTTCCGCGTGCACCAATATATTTTGTTTGTAACGCATAGTACACTTTAATAACACATATGTTTGTTTACTACACGATATGGGGAGTCTGTAGGTGTTTAAATTGTCCAAATTCGTCCATTATTGGCAAAGTTACAAATATTTTAAAACTTTTAACAAAGTGTGAAAATCTATGATGAAAATCATGGTGCAATGGAGAAAGCCAAAATTCAAAATCTCAACATCCGAATGTTAATTAATCAAAATAAAGACAAATAATTGTCCGATTTCCACCAAGTTTGCAGGGTATACTCACACTGTATGTATATGCCTATATCTGAAAGAAGAGGCTAATCTGTGAAAAAATCTCGCTCGCAACGTGTGTCTATCCGTGGTCTTATGAAAGGCCACTTGAAAAAAACAATGTTTCTTTCTTCCGAGTGCATCTAAATATTTTGTTTGTAACGCATACTACACTTTAATAACACATATATGCTTTTACTTTATGCCTTGAGGAATATGTAGTATATATGATGTATTGCCCTATACTAGATGACCCTATCACAGAAACTGAAGTAGAGAAGGAAATCAAGAATCTCTCCTCAAGTAAAGCACCGGGACCAGATGGAGTCCCACCAGGAATACTGAAATCACTGTCAGACTCTTGGATTTGGCTACTTACCTTCCTTCTAAACATGATATTCATGGGAATATATCCAGGAATGTGGTCTTTAGCAAAGGTATTCACAATCTTCAAGAAGGGACTCAAATCACTGACCAGCAACTACAGAGGAATCAGCATATTATCGGCAATGTGCAAAATCTATGATGGAATATTGAACAGACGATTTTGTTTGTGGTATAAACCAGATCTTGAACAGGCAGGAGCACAGGCAGGACGAGGATGCTCAGAGCAACTCTTGACACTGAGGCTCATAATTGATGTTGCTCGAAAAACTAAACAAACCCTATATGTAACCTTCATTGATTTTGAAAAGGCGTATGACTATGTGAACCGTCAGAAGTTATTACAGTTACTTGCAGACAGTGGATGTGGTAGCAGATACCTCTCAGCTATAGCTAGTACATTGCAAAACACAAAAGGAGTCATTGGTTCAGAGAGCTTTACTTCCAGTGCTGGTGTAAGGCAGGGAGGCTCCACAAGCTGCTCTCTTTTCACCTTCTATATTAATCTTGTCATCAGGTCAATAAAGGAGTATGGATATGATGGCTTTCTTGGTTCTTTACACTGCTTACTCCAGATGGATGACACAGTGGTGTTCGCCACCTCACGTGCTGCAATGACTAGCAAACTTATACGAGCCAAATCAGCAACAGACCCATTGGACATGAGTTGGCACAAGGTAAAATCCAAATTCTTCACTGTCAATGTGGATGATAAGGAGCCCTTTATCATTGGAGACATTGTCATAAGCCACACAGACTCCTATGTATACCTTGGTTCAACAGTATCAAATGAACCAGTCAGCAAGCAAGTTGCTGCACATATAAAGAGTAAGGAATGTCATGTAAGGAAATTCTCCTCCTTTCTAGGACGAAACAGTGATGCACCATTTGTTGTGAAAAGGAAAGTGTGGGATAGTGCCTTGACAAGTGCAGTGCTCTACAGTTGTGAGAGTTGGCTGTGCCGTGATCTGTCAGCAGCACATGTACCTTACATCTCATCTGCCAAAGAGCTCCTTGGAGTACGTACCCAGACGACAAATGACTTGGTTTATGCAGAGCTTGGGATACCCTCTGTGAAAGCCCTACTCCAAAGCAGACAAAGAGAATTTCTATGTAAACTGAAACAAAAATCCTTCTATGAAGACAGCCCAGTCAAAGCAGCCATAGAGATGGCAAAACAGGAGAGAAGCCCGATGGGACAGTACCTGATTTATCTTGAATCATTGCAAGAAGATCCCATCAAGGCATTTGCTACTGAGTTGCATGAGAGGATGACATCCTCTGATGCATCAAAAACCAAGACTTACATGGAGTTGAACCTAGATGTTTCAGTACACCCTATGTACTCAGCAAAACCACATATCACAGAAAGACAAAGAATCTCCACCTCAAGGCTTAGGCTGTCATCCCACTACCTACGGATAGAAACAGGTAGATGGTCACGGATACCAAGGGAAAATAGAATTTGTGTTTGTGGAAATGATGTTCAAACTGAAAAGCATGTTCTTATACACTGTACAGACACACAACATGTGCGCAACCAATATCCAAATCTTGATTACAGTGCAATTTCAAACCTTATGGAGAGCAAACCATGTGCAACATTATGCTCTTATTGTCATGATGTATTATCATTGATGTCATAATATATCAATGAAGACTCATACATGTTCACAATTATTATTTGATCAGACAGTATCTTTATTTGTAAACTCAATACAATGTAGTTGTTATAAGCTTAGTGTTGCAAGAATCGCTTTATTATCTTTCTTTTGTGTGTCATATCTGATTTATCATAGCATTTGGTATTAGAAACGTGTTATAATGGACTTATTCTTGTGGCTCACCCGGACTATGTAAATGCATAAAATGTCATCACTAATTGTTACTCTTTATAAATTGAATTGATATGTGATTATTGTTAGAATTAAGAATTAAGTCAATAAATATACAATACAATACAATACAATAGTTGTTTAAAATGTCAAAATCTGCCCATTATTGGCAAAGTTACAGATATTTTAAAGCTTGTAACAAAGTGTGAAAATCTATGAAGAAAATCATAATACGATGGAGAAAGCCAAAATTCAAATCTCAACATCCGAATGTTAATTAATCAAAATAAAGACAATTAATTGTCCGATTTCCACCAATCTTGCAGGGTATAACCACAATGTATGTATGGCTAATCTGTGAAGAGATCAGAACATGTCAATCTTTCAGTATAAAATCTTTTGATGTCTCCCCAAAATTTTAACCCAATGATTGAGGTAACCATATTTAGTCCTTCATGTGATGCACATGTATTAAGTATTTGGAGTCGGTATCTCAAATAGCTGACAAGATATAGCAAATGTCTAAATTGGAATATAAACATTTTTCAGTATTCTTTGGCCTTAAATACAAAACTCGGTCAACATTTTTATAGAATAGGAAAATATATCTAATGGGGATGGAGAAGATGAGTGGCTACAAGCCACCTGCATATGGACAGAGAAATTCCATCTAAAAATGTGCAATAAAATATAGATTTATTTAGAATAGCTTAATGCAGAGCAAATGTCAGTTTGCCAAAATATAAAAAATCAGTGGAGAAATTTGTAGCAAAATCTCAAAATGTGATCTCCATTGATTTTTTGTGAACAAAATTTTCAGAGAAGTGAGACAATGAAACAAAAACAAGTATATCATTTTCAACAACTTTTATTTTCACAGGTCAACCATATAACTGAAACAGACAACAACAACAATAAATATCACATCTAAAAAAATCAATTCAGCTTACTCTAAAAATATCACAATTTTCATCCATCACTGCAGCTCAGATACTTTCTTCTCTCAATATAGATAAGTGACTTACTACATCATCACCTTCTTTGTTACCCTGAGTACTATAATTGATTTAAAAACAGATTATCATATAATAAAGGTCAATCATTAGGTTGGATTAGTTCAGGCCTCAACATTAGCACATACCAAGTGGCCAAGAATTTTTTTTTGTGCTTCAGTGATTTATAGCTGATATAAAATATGAATTCTGACTCAAGCAAGTTTCAATCATGTCAAGCAAGTTTGGCAGTCATTTTAAATCTTTATAAAAATAAATAAATAGATATATTGTGATGAACACAGAAATAATTTCCACATGTTTATGGTATCTTGGGGCCACAAACATCATATTGGGCCAGTGGCACGAAAGGCCTTTAGCGTATTTGATATTCATAGCACAGGCCATTTTTTATATCTTATTACATTTACAATTACATACAACAGACAATGTTAAAATGTCTGCTCTCCTGTGTTGTTACATCTGATAATTGAATATTTCATCTGAATATAATGTTATATGGATTTAGTACTTGCATATCTATTTACATATGTATGTTTTACACATAAAATTGAACAGGTATTTTAAGACAGGTATTTTAAAATGTCTGCTCTCCTGTGTTGTTACATCTGATAATTGAATATTTCATCTGAATATAATGTTATATGGATTTAGTACTTGCATATCTATTTACATATGTATGTTTTACACATAAAATTGAACAGGTATTTTAAGACAGGTATTTTAAAATGTCTGCTCTCCTGTGTTGTTACATCTAATAATTGAATATTTCATCTGAATATAATGTTATATGGATTTAGTACTTGCATATCTATTTACATATGTATGTTTTACACACAAAAATGAACATTCAACTATTTTGAATACATTTTACGTCAACACAGCATCTGTGATCAATTCTCATTATAAGTGACTACCTCACTGAATAATATCCACATCAACAATTTGTTATAGATTTTTCCGTAATTCTTTGATCACTTAAATATGTACATGTTCTTTATAAAACCTCGTATAAAACCTCAATACAATTTCAATAGGTTTACTTTCTCAATTAAACTGTTCTGATTATTGTCTTTCGGAAATGTTTATTTATGCGAGTCAATATTTCTGAGTCAGACTTGGTATTCCGTGAAACTACATGCTAAAAATTTGAGTCTTGTTAATTTGTGAAAAATTATCTTTCTATTATTTGAGATAAGAGGAAACCAAATGGGGGCACTGTGCTTCGCAGGCTTGACCTATCAGGGACAGGAGATGTGAAGAACATATATGACACTTCTCACATCCAGTGTCTGTCTGCATGCCGCAGTAGCAGTAGCCATCATTCTGCAGGAACCTGTCTGGGATAATTTTTTCTGATTCGGGGGTTTCCTTTTTTTTTAGAAGGCTCAGGTGTGAGAAGAAGATCTGCAAATTCATGCTGGAATACCCGCTTCCATTTGCTACACTTAGTGGTGGTAGTTGTGTGATGAATGTAGTTAATCAACTTTTTATGTTTGGCCTCTCTGCCCTGCATTGATAAAATGCCAAGCCCAAGACCATATATATAAAACATCTCCCTTGTGTGAAGTGGGATCACAAATGAAAGGGTCCAAATGGTCAGGTTCACTCTGTTAAATAGGTGATAAACTGCAAAAAGCAGTTTACAAGTAGTTTCAAGGAATACCAAGTCGGACTCAGAAATATTGACTCGCACAAATACTGAGGCTGCGTCTCTGAGTTTGAGTGCTGCATATGCTAAGACATAGAGCTGCAGGTCTTTCTTCTCATTTCCAGTCATCAAACTGGATACCAGGCACATGAAATTGTGACCAAGGCATTTGGACTCTTCTCCAATAATTCTAATTGATGGATGCGTTGTGTTTGATTTATCTCGCCACCACCTATGGAGCCTGTAGTGCAGCTTTCCAGCACCGATCTCCTTCAGGAGTTTTAGATAGGATTCAGCAGCATCCTTCTCCATTACTATCGTCCACAAGCTGAAAAACAAAACAAATTTACTTTCTTTGCTAAATTGGCACAATGTATGAGTTACTAACTAGCTTTCAATATATAATTATTAAAATTGTTGAGCATATCTATATGTGTGTGTGTGTGGGTGCGTGTGTGTGTAAAAATGTTATGCAGTTTGTACTATAGGACATCATTTGCACAACATTGTATTTGGACCTATATGTATTATAAAACTTGGACATGTATGTATTATTTAATTATCATCCATAATATGATAGGATGACCAAATGAGTGGAATGGTAAAGAATCAATTGCAAATATATTCTTACTTGTTATGCCAATGTTGCCAGCCAAGGTTCAGTAGATGAAGCGGTTCAGCTTTACTATTCATACTAAAGCGTCCCAAGGGTGGTTGAAATTCGGTCCTACTCTGACGACTTGCGATGAACTTTGTAACTTTAGCCCTGGAGCATTTGGCATTTTTCTGTTTGAACATGGAAACAGCTTTTGCATCTTGCAATTTTTGGTCAAAGTTCCACTTTTGCCATGTTGCTGACTCGTCGCCTGGTTCACCTATCCTTCCATCCCATGTGGCCATATTGCCTTTGGTGACATTGGCATAAGAGGATGGATATGTAGCACTATTTGATAGTTCTCCAAGAATTTTTGCTAAGAAATTTTGGTCATTAACTGGAAATTCAAATCGGAATGAAATTTTCTTCTCACAAATTGTATAAGTTTTTTTTTCAATCATCTCCATTTCCTTGCCAAAACACGAATATATTTCAAAAAATCTTCACTGTCTTCCTCCACATTTCCTCCTATAAGGAGAAAATTGTGGTGAGGGCTCAAGATTCTTTCTTTCAAGTTGAGAAAAGAAATGAGAAAAGAAGTCCCTGTTGAATTTTGACCAAATGGTGCACCATCTCCCCCAAAAAGCACAACAAATACACCATCATTTCCAAACCAGTCGATATCTTCATCTCCGCCAAGGTAATGTTTTGCTAACACAAGTAAGAGATTGTCTAGAGTTCTCCAACTGCCATCAATGTCTGAAAGCTCAAAAGCCCTCAGGGAACTTACATGTTTCCTGTTTATCTCACTCATAAGAGATTTGTAAGGCAGTAGAGAAACATGATCTGGATGTTTAATCAATCTTTCACTGTTCCTGAGGCCCTGGTACTTGTCTTGACTCAGTAACCCTCCACAGTACATGGTATTTAGACTATGTTGAAATCTTTTGTCATGATTATTTACAGTCTGATTAGATGCTTGGTCATTTCTGTGGGGCACTGACTCCAAAAATGTAGCCATTTCAGTTCTGCGATCAGAGAGTACACTTTTGGACACATTCAATGAACTCTTATGCTTTCGGCTTGACGCTTGCATTCTCTGAAATATAAAATATACTTTTTCAAAAAAAAAAGAAAAAATTTTCACTGAGTAAAAATTCTGAAAATAATATTAAGGCAATTTCAATAAACATCTCCTGAAGAATTACAAATTATTACCACGAAATATTTCAAAACATGTAGAGCTTGATTTCAAAGTTTTCATACAGATACACATCACACAATAGGGTGTTGCAAGTTGACTTATTTTGCACACTCCCCATTTTCACACCAATTTTAAACTCATCAGTCAAAGAAATGTGAATACATTAACTCAAGAAAAAGTTAATGTCTTAAAGAGGGGGGTCCAGTACCCCTGAAAAGCCGTACGGTCAGTTAACCCCACCCCAGATTTTGCCCCAGCTGCTGATTGGTGCTGCTCCACACAACACAGCTACCTCACAAGTTGACCGTTGGTCAAACTGTCCACTCACAGCCCACTGGATGCTGCTGGTGGCTGGGCAGGTTGTTTGTAAACATAGGCAAGAAAGGGGTTGTATCACACCACCCTGCATTAACCCCGCTGACTATTTCAGTGACAGTCCTCCTCCTTGGTCTCATAAAGAGAGGGGGAAGAGAATAAAAACAGAAAAGGTGAACCTTATAATTTAAAGTGTGCATATGTCATTATTTACATGTTAATCAATCAAAAACTTTCGGACCATTCAGAAAACATAAATTAAGCACTGAAAAGTTTATCTGAGGAGGACCAGGAAATCAGATTCTTATCTTTACACAAGTTATATAACGAGTCTCTGAAGTTGACCGCTCCCCACCCAGCTGCAGCAACATCTAGCCCATGGGAGGTATGGGGTAAAACCGCAAATATGTTGTAACATGCTGGACACATGCACTCAGCCATGTGCTTGGTATTTATAAACAAACCTAAACCCACATCTCACACACAGTGTCAACTGTCAATCAAATTCAAAATAATTTAAATCTCAGAACACTTTTATTGTTTAAAAGAGCTTTGATATCAAACATTTAGATTTCAGATTAAAATATGTTGTAGCCCTTGTGTTCATGCAGCATTGTACTGAGTATCACACATTTCTATTAGAAAGTAACAAATATATTAGAATGTATTCAATTTATACTGGCTGAGCTCTGGGTGTTTTGATGGTCAAGACCTGTTTAATAGGCTCCACCCCCTTCCTTTTATACTTGAACCCCCTCCTTTAATGGTAAATAGTCACTGAGGTGTGATTGTTCACTGAATCATGTATTTAATCTCAACTGACAATTATACCCATATATATATATATCAGCCCACAAATAATGAATGCTCTATCTATCAAAGCCACCTGAAAAAGTCCATGTCAAAATTTTATCTAAATTGTTCAGAGCCATGACCCAATCATTGTGTTTATCACTGATAACAATACTGTTAATCAGGTTGATTCCCTACTGAGAACCTTATATGCGATGAAAAAAAATGTATCCATTACATCTGTTTAGATTTACCTTTTGTGGTTGTGAAGCAGGTCTACATCTTATTTTCATTCTCTCTCCCATTTCATCCAGAACCTCCTGCCTTTTCGTTATTGTTGTTGACAGTTTTTCTGCATACTCTTCTTTAGCTGCAATTTCCTTGGTGAGGCGACAGTGCTGTTCTTGATCTTGTGCCAACGTCAACCTGATTTGTTTTGATTCTTTTTTCAAATCATCATTTTGCAACATAAGTCTCTTTATTGATTTTTGTAAGGCACCCTCTGTTGGCTTGGTGTTGTAGCTATGTTCAGTGGATACTGAAAAGAAAAACAAAGGTTTCAGTAATATTTTACAGCAACATATTATGCTGAATATTCTCCTGAAATAACATCATATTCAATTCCAATTAATGCGATATATATATTCACATATATACTTTGTCTCATACTTGTTCAAATTAATGTTTGGGTTAAGAATATTCTTATTTGCAACTTAATATTCATAATGATATTACCTCTTTTCTTGATGCCCAACATGATTTAGTTACTGATGTTGCTATCTGTCCTCCTGAAATGGAACAATTTTTTTGTGCTTAGCAGAGTCAGGATAACATTTTATATAACATCTTAATTTTTGTGCCAAAACAAAACCAGGGAAAAACATTTCTTATATAGAGTTGTATACATTTATATGACTTTATACGATGATTAACTTTGTTCCCACAAGTTTAGAACTAAATGGATTAATCATTTCTGAACTCCTGATATCAAGACAGTCAGTTATGGTTTCACTGGCAAAGGACAAAAACACCATGCCATCTCGTGGTAAACAGAACATTTTTTATGGATGTTTTGTGTTACCTGTGTCTCAATATCTTGCTGTTTCTGTACTTTGGCTGATGGACATGCACGTTCAGCCTGCTTGATTTTGTAGTTCTTTTGGCATCCTCTCTAGCATGGCAATCCAAACACTTGCAACTGACAAGGAGCAATGGCACCCCTGAAAAATGACAAAAAAAAACAGAAATATAAAAAAGTTAAAAAAAGATATGAACAAATTGCAGGTAACCAGCTGAGAGCAAAAATTAAATTGGCCAAAATATGTGTTGTTTCGATTTTGAGTAATCATAAATGATAATTAGCAGGAATGAATGATAATGGCATGTAATATTAATCACATTTGTTGGTTTCAGTCAGAAAAATTTAATAATTTTCATGATTTGGGGCAAGAAACTGTACATCTTACATTTCAATACAAAACAGTGACAATATATGAAATCTACAGAGCCCCAAATCATGATATAATAATAATATTACATGCCGTTATCATTCATTCTTGCTAATTTTGACTGTTGTTGAAAGGAAATCGGGAACCCATGTTTTCTTCTTCTTTTTTTTTATCTTTGCGTGTCTGTTTCAACACTGAGATTCTGCTTTCTGCTCTCCGTCTTAGGTGCGCTCGTGGTCTGATAATTGGTTTAATATAGTAGTTGATTTAATATGATATTTGGTTTAATGTGATAATTGATTTAATATGGTATTGGTTTAATATGATAATTGGTTTAATACATTAATTGCTTAATGACTTATGTTTATATATTCCATGTGTATTATGATTATGGGTTGATCTTTATTTTTTTTCTACCATTATCTATGTAATGAGGTAAGTGTCAAAAGGCACTGGAGTAAGCATGTATGCTATTAAAACAAAGTATTGCATCGTTTGCCTACATACACACATGTTGCAGATCCTTTGTCAATCGACAATTAATTAAGTTTTTATTTAAAGAAAGCTGAGAATACCCCACTTTGTAAAATTTGTCGTTTGCTCTTCTAAGGCTTTTTGACTGGTATGTGACGTTTTTAATATAAATTTGAACTAGAAATAATGATGGACCAGATTACTATATGCCTTATATTTCACACGGATCGAAATTATTAATGTGTGATGCTATTTGACAGAGTTTGGTTGTTTGTTTGGGGTTTTGCCTCGCTTTCGACTTTATTGAGTATGTTGTGTATCTCATAGTTCGATACATTGAATACCTGTATGGTTATTCTTGAAATTTATGTTTAATTTGTACTCAACACATTATCCATACATGATGTTCTGCCAGAGACCATGATTGTCCATGAAAGTTGTATTTTCATAGTGTTCTGTATTACAATTACATACTGGTGTACTAAACTGTGTTATACTACTCTGTTTTAGATTGTGGATGGTTACCGGGTTTTTCGCCCAATGCTTCGAACACTTGGAGATGAACCTTCCATGTTACATGCTAGGTTCTAGTGCCCTCAACAGTCCATCCTTTTTGGATGCGACTCATTTGAAGTTGTCTCTCTGTGGGATTCCCCCCCATTTTTGCTTCTTCTTGTAAATATATTAACTATAGCTTATTTTGCATTTTCATTATCATGTATTTGGTAAACGATCTTAACTTAAGGGGATAGGATATTTCCTACCTGGTTGGCACCTCCTTGTTTTCCTGGTATTGGATTAAGTGATATTATATGAATTCATTAATGTAATTTTCGATTTACGGTTGGCTTAATGTTTATATCTCGGACGTACTATGTGTATCAATTTGCATTTCGCTGTCTGAAGCAGTTCCCTCTGCTGAAGTTTCTCTCACCTTAACCATTTCAGTTCTTAATTCATATGTCTGGCATTTGGTTATTACTTGCGCATGTGTGAAGTCCTCTAATTGCTGTACATCATGGTGTTTGTAATTATCTTAATTGACTAAGAGATTGTTGTACTTCACTAAGATGTGGTAATATTTTTAACTTAATAATATTAAGACATAAAAATATCGCTAATTATGTGTATTAAGTATGTTAATGACAAGCTATTGAGAGTAGATATGACGAGCATGAACACTACGGTATTAATTATCCGTCAGTGGGATTATCATCTTTTGTTGTTTAATAAGACGACCTATTCTTGGTGTATTTTACTTGCGTATTTGTAATTGTGTATTCGTTATCCCAATGTTATGTGTCATAATCTGCTCTTTCAATTTGCACACCTGATCTCGGCTGTTAATTTGTAAATTTCCTTTCTTACGTATTGAGTTATGAAGTCCTGAGAATACATGGAACATCCTTTCTGTACTGATTGCATGTTCCTTACCTTCACCCTGTTGTCTCCAGATCAGAGAACACTTACGCGTTAATTAATAGAGTCCTGGAAATACGTAATACATCCTGTCTACGTTGCTTGCAAGCTGGATTTAAACTATCCTAGCTTTGGTTTGTCTCTCATTGTTCCACAGGGAAATATCCAGAAATTCAGAAATTTCAGAGTGATTTTAGTACTGCAATCTTTGTTATAAATTGTATTCAGTAATTAATGAACATAATGCTATCCAATATATAGTTAATAGAATGTATACTATAATCAAAACAGAATCAGGGATTTTACATTGCTCTCCTATTTTTAAGTTAATGGTACTTGTACTTGAAACTACTGGAATTAAGCATTCCTTCATTCATTCCACAATGGTGACTGTTTGTTATTATAATACTAAAGCTAGTTCTAAGCTGTTCACTTATGTACTTAATAACTGGTGTAAGGTTTTCTATAGTTGATCTTTCGGCGCATCTTATTGTTGTATTTTATTGTGTCTGTGCGTAGTATTTTATCTTGATGCACACTGCTTCATAAAACTTTGATATTGTAAACCTTGTATTAATATTGTAAGTCTGGTTTAGGTTTGGTTTATGGCATTGGCGACTGGCATATTGGTAAAATTAAGTATTTTAAAATTATAGTTTGGTACTCTCGTCTGAAACACGAGGACGTGTTTAGTCGAAGGGGGACCGAGTGTAGAATATAGATTACACACCCAGAGACTCTTGAGAACATAAAGACATTCATAGACAATCACGAACGTCATTGATGGTTGATGCATTGCCATAACCACCACACTGAGAGATCACGTGCAGACGGACGAGCCCATGTCGGATACGCAGGCAGGACGAGTCCATCACGTGCAGACGGACGAGCCCATGTCGGATACCCAGGCAGGACGAGTCCATGAGGTGTCGTGTGAGGAGGAGACGCAGGCAAGCTCCACACACAACACAGAGTGATCCATATAGCGGCCCGCAACCATTGGATCCTCAGTTAGTTAGAAGTTGGAGACGGAGTTGAAGCTAGACCACGGTCAAGACCGCGACCGCTTGCTTGCCACGGAAGATCCACGACTCTCAGTATCGTGACTGCATAGACTTGGGTGTTTTGTGTATAGCTAGGATCTCATAAGTATCATGCATTTGGGTAGTTCATATGCCTCGCTCATTGCCATGCCGGCCTAGCCAGACAAGGAAGATTCACAGCACCGAATAAAGGTAACTATTGTGTAGTGTATATCCTGTGTCTGCAGTCCTTATTACCTGATACCTTCACCTGGGTAGATAGGGTAGCTAGGATCCGTGCCCCGACTCACAGCCAGCGAGTTAGATACATCGTACAGTACAGTACAGTACAGAGTGGAGAGTAGAGTAGCTATCTATGGTAGAGTATCGATTCCCCGTCCACGTCCCCCAACGACGGATACTCTCCATTGGTGGGTAACACAACCAGTACTTGTAATTATGATAGCTATGGTAGATAGATTTTTAGTGAGATAGCTTGCTTTGTTTCACAGTTTCATGGCCACATATCATTTAAGCATACACCAAACATTTGTAAAATTGCCCATAACCTCTGTAATTTCATGAATGCTTTATGTTATTGTAGTTAAAAAGACTTAAATTATAATATTAAAATTTAAAAACAAAACATAAAATAACAGAAAACAAACAAAAAAACCTAGCAAAGGTCACCAAATTTAGTAGAGCAGAAGAGCATACTCAGATGCAGGTGTGCCACCTATTGTCTAAAGTCAGGACACGAAGGGTACACACGACTGGGAGGTATAGGTCGTTTTAATTGTGTGAACCGAAAGTCTAGAAATGGAAGACATTGAACATGAAATGGGTAGTACAAAACTTCCTATTGCAGTGGGTGCATGGTGGCACTTTCACCCTGCAAGAAAAAAATAAAATATATGGAAATTTGCAGAAAGAAATCAGCTTTTCAATGTAAAGTAATCCATTTGTCTCTATATTTAATACATTTCTTGTCACCTGATGTTTTTTCTATTGTAAATTTAGCACATTTTCACATACTTTGATAGTTTAATATCAATTTTTTATGTACCATTATGATAAGAGCAGCTTATTGGGGGTTATTTTCTGAAAATACACTTATATTTTATATGTATGAAACTTTAAAAGATTGCATTAGATCAATTTAAAGTCATAAATTTTCATCTTTCATACACCTACTGTAGGATATGGATTGCACACCCAGAGACTCTTGAGAATATATAGACAATCATGGACAATCACGGTCTCTGGCAGAACATCATGTATAGAGATTGTGTGTTGTGTGCAGGTTGATGCATCGCCTTAACCACCACACCTGGAGATGACTCACCGGACATGAGAGATCACGTGCAGGCAGACGAGCCCATGCAAGCCACGCAGGCAAGACGAGTCCATCCAGTGTCGCAAAAGGAAGCCACGCAGGCAAACCCCACACATGACGCAGAGTGATCCTTTAAAAAGGCCCGCAACCGTTGGATCCTCGGAGAGCAGAACCTGGAGACCGAAGACACAGAACTACAGCGACCACTTGCCACGGAAGATCCACGACTCTCAGCATCGTGACTGCATAGACTTGGGTGTTTTGTGTATTCTTAGGACTCTATAAGTATCATGCATTTGGGTAGTTCATATGCCTCACTCATTGCCATGCCGGCCGAGCCAGACAAGGAAGATTCACAGCACAGAATAAAAGGTAACTGCTGTGCAGTGTATATCCTGTGTCTGCAGTCCTTATTACCTCACACCTTCATATGGGTAGATAGGATTGCTAGGTTCCACGCCCCGCCTCACAGCCAGCGAGTAAAGTAGAGTCAGAGTAGAATATCGATCCCCCATCCACGTCCCCCAAATGACGGATACTCACAAACCATGGGTAACACTACCACATTCAAGCTATTTCTAACCAAATTTAGCTTGTTAATAAATCTCGAAATTGACGGACTTTGTTTTCATTTTATTTTCAGCAATTAAGTTTTTTACTATGCTGTATAATATGTACTTTCATAATTAAACCAACAATAAGTTGTAATTAAAGATATTATTTCAAAATAGCTCAGCACATCAAAATTTCTCCAGTGTCCTTTGCAGATTGGTCCAAAATTAATAATTGATCAAATATTGTTAATTCTGAATGGAATTTGATGAATAAAGACTCTATGAGCTCGTTTTTGAAAGATGCAGATAATTGAGTATTGAAATCTATAGTAAATCCATGGAAATAGAAGTTTCATTTTCAAAGTCATTCAAAGGTCACTTCAAAGTCACCGGCAATATTTTATAAAAATAGCCTACAAAGGTCCACATTCAGTCATATATCATTTGTGGATGTGTCCCACACAGTAAAAAAGTTATTTGCCTATGTTTGTAATTTCTACTGATGTCATTGTCTTCTAGCGACACTGGCAGTCAGGCAGTCATCTCTCCCACACTTCTACCACATATGGTGGCAGCACCAACGTCAGTCATTCGCCCAAGAGGCAAAGCTGGGCGTCTTTTCGGTCCACCTGGCATGAGATTGATTTTTTATCTTGACTCTGTGAAGTTTCCCAAGAAGTGAGTAGAATATTGAAATTAATCCTGGTTGAAACTGGTATAGCCAGTACTAGTGTTCTCCAATCACCAATCGGCAAAGCGAAGATAGCAACCTATTTTCAGTCAAAGATAGCTATCTGGGCTTTGCCGATTAGAGATTGGAGAACACTAAGCCAGTAGTGCCAGTTCAATTATTCAGTTTATTAGAGATGTGGGCCATTTTCCCCAGTCTTTGGAATGCACAGTTCTGTTGCAATTGCATTATTTTTATCAGCTGTTGGAAGAAAAAAAACATTTCCATAGATGTCACAAAGTTATGACTTAAGAGTTTTCTTCCGTTTTGTCATCATGAATTAAGGTATCTAATGTCAACATATAGGCTTGGAGTAATTAATCATAATTACTCCAAGATGTAGGTATCTAATGGATAAGAGCCCTTTCGGTCTCACTATTTTAAATTTGAGTTTTTATATATTCATATGGCATCACCTGTTTCTATTTAGCCTGTATCATTTCTGAGATAGGAGTTATATTATTGCAGTTTTCTGAAAACCTATAAATCAACAAAAGCTTTGACCAACACACGGTTTGTTAAACTATTCTTTATTCAGAAAGCAAAGTAGATAATGGCAGCTTTATGAGATTTGATGAAGACACAAAGTCTTGTAAATAGTGAAAGTTTGTAACCATGAAAATAGATACATTATAAAATAATATATGTCATATGTTTTAAACACAGAAAAAAAACTCAACCATGATTTTTCCATGGTTTGATAAAATGTCCACAATTTTAGCTATATATTAGATAAAACGTGCAGAATATGTGCTTGAAGTCCCACTCCTTATAACAGTTATAAGAAATATTTTATAAACAACTTGCTGTACAGTGCTCTTAAAATTAATTTGATTTACAATTTCACTCAATAACCAAAACAAATAAATTGAAAACTATGTGCTAACCTGGAATAGCTATTTGAAATTTGTGTTTTCTCTAAAACCCATACTTGTTTGTCATGGCACTTTTCTGCTATTTTATATTGGAAAATATATTTTGCAAGCCTCCTCTTTTCTTGTTTTTGTGAATATAAAATGTTTGTTTTAATCTTCAATTTGTTATCCCTTACAATTGATTATCAAGTCGCAGTCAGTAATACAAAGAAATATTCTATAATATGCACTATGTTTGCATTCTCTCATCAAATTTTTTAACCATATTGACGTTGGTTATTTACAGCTTGTTATGCCTACCTTTCTGAGGAGTAGGCATATTGCATGTAACAAATATCAGACCAACAATAGCAAAATTATGAGAGAGTATTTCTTGCAATGAGCTATGTTTTCGGTCTGTTAAATCATAAATATCTGTTAAATCATTAATAAATGACAATATTGACCTCTCTGTGCATAATTGTTGGTATTGCCAGCAGATCGATATCTGTGTAATGCTTGGATAACAGTGATGTAGACATTTTCACACATATTCTTGCGAGGTCACCAGGCTATAGTGTCCTCTATATTATCAAAATTATGATCATTCTAGTGCATACATGTAAAAGGCCCATTTGAATTCTCTCATTTTAGGCAATATAAGTCGAAACAGCCAACGTCTATACAGGCCGCCATGTGTGCCTCCAGAACGTGTTGGTATTTTAACAGCTAAAATAATTGCTAGTTTAACATCATCCATTCACTATTGCTTGAAAATTAATGAAAACTTTTCTTTATTCCCATTCTTCCCTGACATCCATTGTCCATGTCCAACTTTTAACTTTGTTTTTGTCATCATCTATAACAAAACTTTCCATATCATATGCCGCTCTATACACTTTGCCTTTAGGCACCTCATCTGAAGGTGTTGAATAAGACTGTAGTTCATCCTTGGGACCATAGCTTCCTAGCATATATGAATGCTTGTCCACTAGAACAGAAAATAGTTAATGTTAGATGGGATAGCTTCTTCCAAAGTTCTTGCGTTCCTTACATTTGAATACCCAAAAATTATAAAGTGCAAGTCCAATATTTTGCATAGAAAATAATTACAGAATCGAATTCAATAGTCAATATGTCTAATTATGTTATTTTTACTATGATTTTTATTGACATATGTAATATATCATATTCTTCTAATTTAAAGTTGTTTTGCAATCTTGAAAAATACACGTTATAAAATGTAAAATGCTTAAGTATTAAACAATTTTTGGTGACAATCTAGGCATTATTGGGCAAGCTGAGTACCCACAAGACATTAAACTCGTCTAAGATATTGTCGTCATAAAGCATACATTTTGAGAATATTGTCATTAAGCATACATGTAAGTTTATCAAAGCATTTTTTATCAAGTTTGAGAGTTTCAACCCTAAGCCAATAGCAAAGGTAAACAATGTCATGAGAGTGTAACAACAGACTTGTCTTCTTTTTTTGGCAATGTTGAGAGTGTGAGATATTACATGCACAATCCAAAACAAAAACCGTTGAATAATTCTGATAATTACAAACCTATAGCATTAAGTAGTATTGCATTGTCAAGTAAAACACTTTTAAATGCACATGGATGTAATGTTTATGCCTTGCTACTACGAGGGCATTTGATCATGTCATATACTGTAAATTGTTCAAAGAACAAGTTAAGCATGAAATGTCTACTCTTGTTATCAGATTATTAATACATATGTATACTAATCAACAATTACAATTAATTAGGTAAAATGAAAATCATGTAAATCTGGCTCTTTTTCAGTGAAAAATGGTGTTAAGTAGGGTGGTGTACTCTCACCTATTTTGTTTTCTGTATATATTGATGGTCTGCTTATTATGTGGTATTGGTCGTCATATGGGACATCAATATATTAGAAGTCTGGGTTTGCAGACGACCACAGTTTGTTAGCTCCTACCTTACAGATAATGTTAAAAATGTGTGAAGAGTATGCAATGGAATTTATAATTTAATGGTCTAAAGAGTTAGTTTTTTATTTTCAAGGGAAGAGGCTGTATTGTAAGAGATGCCATTATTAGAGTAAAATTTAATGGTAGTGACCTATGTAATGTAACAGGAGCAAAATGTTACATTGTATCAGATTTAATTTGTACTTTTTGAAAAAGTTTTAATTTATTCATATCAAGTAGGTTCATTTATGAAATGCAAGCTATTATAATATATTGTTGTAGTTTTTATCATGCTTCATTGTGGTTGCTGTCCAGCAAGGCTGTGTTCGATGTTTGCAAAGTATTAAGTGTTATCTAGAAAGTTCCCTATATGACGCGCAGATATATAATACCATTCTTGGCAGATTGTATGCCGCTTGAGATAAGTTTAGAAAAACGATTTCTCAAATTCTATTAAATTTGTATAAATAGTAAATCATCTCTTGTAAGAAATGTCAGATATATGATACTATTGCTGGGGAATTGTCTGCCTCTTCAGATAAGTTTAGAAAAACTTAAAAAAAATTCATATCAGGAGGATCACTTGTGTCCATCCATTCTAAGGACTTAGTTCTATTAATTTTACTTTTAACTTGATCTTTGATTTTTTTTGGTCTGATTTATGTACTGGTCTATTACTATTGATACTTTAATTATTGGATGACGTTGAGGGAGTGTGTAAAGAGGATTTAGTGGATGTTGCTGTTGGTTGAGTTATTACTGGGATAGTGGATGTCGGAGTCTGAATGGATGCTCCTGAAGATTTTGAGGTATTTGTAAAAAAAAACATAACCCCATGGGTTGATAGCTCTGCTGACTTGAATGAAAACACATGAACTGAGAAAAAGTGCAACAAGCAACCAGGTTGTGATTTTCCATACAAGATCCTAATTCAGTTTTGATGAGATATTCATTAATATTTGGTAAATCATTATCTTGTTACCAATGCAATATTCATGCACAACATTTGTGATTTTTTTCAGAAATCTAATAGCTATCACTAAGTTGTCAAGGAGGCTGCCATTTTGAATAACATAGCCAATGAGAATCAAGATAACAAGTTGGGCCAAATTTGATATGTAACATGCATTTTGATTGGTCAAAATTATTATCTGCTCAAGTCTGCTCCACTTTTAATGGTTGTGAGATTTTGCATGCACACAAATTTTGAATTCAAGGTCAATGTGTCAAGGTCAAAGGTCACATGACTAGGAAAGTATTACGAGGCAGGGCTATGACCTAAGACATTTCTGTATTCCAAGTTTTAATTTCTTCTGGCATATTTACAAATTTCGAATTCAAGGTCAATGTGTCAAGGTCAAAGGTCACATAACTAAGAAAGTATGATGAGGCAGGCTATGACCTAAGACTTTTCTGTTTACCAAGATTTAATTTCTTCTTATAAGTGGTTGCTGAGATATACACCTTTCAAAATTTGTGACATCAAGGTCATTGCATGCACTAAGGTCAATGGTGACATCACTGAGAATTGAGGGAATCTAAATCTTCAACTCTCTATCTAGCTCTGTATAAAATAGTGTTGGTATATAAAAGATATGAAGTGCATCTATTTCACTTCTAATGGTTATGATGTGGCATGTTCACAAATTTTGAATTCAAGGTCAATGTGTCAAGGTCAAAGGTCACATGTCTTAGAAAGTATGACGAGGCAGGGCTATGACCTAAGACATTCCTGTATACCAAGATTTAATTTCTTTTTGTAAGTGGTTGCTGAGATATGCTCCTTAAAATATTTGTGACATCAAGGTCACTGCACTAAGGCCAATGGTGACATCACTGAGAATTGAAGGTATCTAAATCTTCAACTCTCTATCTAGCTCTGTATAAAATAGTGTTGGTATATAAAAGATATGAAGTGCATCTATTTCACTTCTAATGGTTATGATGTGGCATGTTCACAAATTTTGAATTCAAGGTCAATGTGTCAAGGTCAAAGGTCACATGACTAAGAAAGTATGATGAGGCACGGCTATGACCTAAGACATTTCTGTATACCAAGTTTTAATTTCTTCTTATAAGTAGTTGCTGAGATATACTCCTTACAAAATTTGTGACATCAAGGTCACTGCGTTAAGGTCAATGGTGACATCACTAAGATTTGAAGGAATCTGAATCTTCAACTCTCTATCTACCTCTGTATTAAATATGAAACAAATATTACTGGTAGTTTTGGAGGAGAAGATTTTTAAACATAGTGTTAGTATATAACAGATATGAAGTGTTTTTTATTCACTTCTGATGGTTGTGATGTGGCATATTCACAAATTTTGAATTTAAGGTCAATGTGTCAAGGTCAAAGGTCACATGACTAAAATTGTATGACAAGGCACAGCTTTAACATATGACATTTCTGCATACCAAGTTTTAATATCCTGTAATAAGTGGTTGCTGAGATATGCTCAGTACAAAATTTGTGACCTCAAGGTCACTGCACTAAGGTCAATGGTGACATCACTAAGATTTGAAGGAATCTGAATCTTCACCTTTATATCTACCTCTATATAAAATATGAAAGATGTAGTACTGGTAGTTTTGGAGAAGAAGATTTTTAAAGAAATGTTGACAGACGGACGGACAGACAGACAGACGGACGGACGGACAGACGGACGGACAGACAGACGGACAGACATTTTCCCCCTCCTAAAGCTCTGTGAGCTAAAGTCTCAGCAGAGCTAAAAAGGATTAATTTTTTTCATACGTTGGCCATGTAATTTCGGTCTGAATTGCTATTGAATTTGTTTCTTTAGTTTTTACAGAGCTGGCATTAGATGTCTTTGTTGTGTTGAAACTTTCTACTCACTTGCGTGCCCATGGAAAAAATATATTTTCAGTGTTTTGTATTCACTGAATTTCCTTCTCTTTTGGAAAGGAAGGACAATTCCGTAAATGTGATGGGCGATTGCCTTGGTAATTTACACAACCTTTTATCAAGGTTACATTTATTCAATATGATCGCACACATTTTTAGAAAATAAACTGATATTTTGATATCTATGTTGCAAAACATAATTTTAAAATGCCGCCAATGATCATTATAACAAAATCTTATTCTCTAACTAAACTTACATAACTCTAATTTGTTCTCATTTTGATACAAGATTCATCAAATTTCAATATGAAAATAACCCTCAAAAGATGTCTATTAGTTTCACCCAAAAAGGAAAAGCTTAGGAAAGGTGCATTAATTTGTTATGAATACATAGTGCTTATATCAGAGCAAATGATGCAGAGCAAAGTTAGAGAACGTACAATAAATATGTGACCTCGGTTAAGATTACTTAAATAAACTTGACACTATGGTGCAACCAAACCTGTCACTGTCAATGTTACCATTTATGCCCTTCCGCTTGGATTTCTGATGATATTTCAAACCAGTCACGATTTCTCTCTGCACATAGAAGTAGATTTTCACTTTGAATTTACAACCCTCCTTGAGTTTAAAGGTCACATGTTCTGAAACCAAGAAATGTATGCAGCCTAAGACAGTGATTTACCTTTGTACTTTTTTTTCTGGAAAAAACGTTAATATTAAGAGTTTGCTGAAATACCCAACAAGAGCATATTTGTACGGTTCCATTCCATATCATACAGATGTAGAGTTACAACTGTAATTCTAGTTCAAATTATCATCATAATCAACTCCAAAAAGGCTGTAGTTTACTAAAAATGGAATGACATGGAATATATGGATATGAGAAAAATAATAAATAAATAAATAAATAAATAAATAAATAAATGAATGAATGAATGAATGAATGAATGAATGAATGAATGAATGAATGAATGAATGAATAAATAAATAAATAAATAAATAAATAAATAAATAAATAAATAAATAAATAAATAAATAAATAAATAAATAAATAAATAAATAAATAAATAAATAAATAAATAAATAAATAAATAAATAAATAAATAAATAAAAAAATAAATAAATAAATAAATAAATAAATAAATAAATAAATAAATAAATAAATAAATAAATAAATAAATAAATAAATATCATCTTGCCTGACACGTCCATCTCCATATCTGGTCTGCCCTCTATGACCAATGCCATCTTGCTAATAATCACGTTGGGTTCTTCTTCTTGGGCTGGAAATATATTTAACTCTAAGACTTGTATATATATATATATATATATATATATATATATATATATATATATATATATATATATATATATATATATATATATATATATATATATATATATATATATATATATATATATATATATATATATATATATGACTTTGTGTCATGGACTTGAAATGGTACTTAAGCTTCCTATATTACAGGAACGACTCATCATGGCGATGGACTGTCCAAAACATTCAAATCTTCCTTGGGTAATATTATATTCAAAATTTAAAAAAGGATGTCTTCCAGGGACACCTCGATGTCTTGTATTTAAAATATATACCGTATCAGATCGACTTTCAATCACCATTTACCATGGAAAGCAACCACTGGGAGCAGTGGAAGCAGAACCCACAATCTCCATGCTCCAATTATTTCTTTACCAACTACGACACAGAACGACACAGAATCGTATATTGCTCTCAAGTTTAATATAGTACTTACAAAAGTTTGGATCCAGATATTTAATTACTTCCGTAGACTCTGCCATGATCACTTGTTTTGTTTCTAAACCTGAAATATTCAAATGATCAAATTCGTTCAAAACAGTTATTCTTAGAGTGCTATCGTGACATAAAATGTATGTATATGTATATAACGATGGTAATGTTCCAGTTCGACTAACAAGGTCCCAATTTTGTCCCAAAATGTTGCTACCAAATAATTTTCTATGTCACATAAAAAAACATAAACACTCACACTACACAAATCAACTAGAATTTCTTGACTGTTTTAAAGGGAGGGGCTCAGTCAAATGCACTGAGTAAAGCAATTTTCATATTACAATGTCATTCAAAATCTATATTTTAGCACGTTCTCTTTTATTACTTAAATCTGAAAAAGAATAAAGACACGCAGTGTAATTGCTTTTCATGCTGATGATTAAATATGAAGAATTCCATAATCCCTTTGGGAAGTCTGGTATCTTTCCTACAGTTATAGCATAAGCTTTTCTAATTTGGTTCAGCTTCTCCGCCTCCTTCACTGGAATAAATCATAAAACATCAGATGTTTGAGAGCCATGCTTGTAAAATAAAATGTTAGAAAACCAATCTTGGTGAAATCGATCATGATATCGAAACTCACGACCTTTGGATCACTACAACGAAACTAGTAATATTAGGCTCTTATCAACTGTGACATCTTTAACACAGACTTTCTTTAATCAGGTGTCATCATCTTCTAATATCATCATAATGGGATGTTTCTCAGCAGTTAAGATATCTGTCTCCAATGCTAGGTCCAGGGTTCAAATTCCTTTGTAAAGGTAGACATCCGCTACTGTGTTGTTTCTCTCAGCACAGGCAGCATCCACTGCAGCGATTGGCTTCATTTTGAGTTCATTTAGAAAAAAAGGTGAAGAGGTGGAATAGATATAGAATATATTCCTTTCATAATAAGTCACAATTGCTAAAAACTGGTATATCAAGCAACAACATTTATGATTAGTGCACATCATGTATTGTTTGACACAAATTTAATCCAGGCTTATGACCCTCTGACCATGTTTTGATTGAATAAGGCCCTACCAACATCTATAAACATGACATGGTCATGGGTCAACATGGTCATGGGTCGTGGTGCAGTCGGTTTGAGCTTTTTAGCATCACTTCCTCTGTGGTGATCCAAAAGATGTGGGTGCGATGGAATTTATGATACAATTTCAAACATGAGCTGAGGCACGGCCAAAGGGTTAATCCATTGTCCTTGTAAATCTGTGACTGGGTGGGTTGTCATGTCAAGGACCTGTGACACGACAATTCAGTGAGGCGGCACTATATCTGCTACAAGTAGGTCTCATCACGAAAGGACTGAAATAATGTTGAAAGTGATATAAAACTCCAAACAAACAAACAATCAATCAATTGTACTAGATTTGGCACTGCGTTCAGTCATGTTGGTGGCCAGAGCTAAGAACAATAAAATATATTATAACCCTCAATGTGGAGGAACAGATTGGAAGCTTACTCGTGTTTTAGCAAAAGAGCTATTTCTTCTCAGGAATATGGTTTACATATACCAAAATATATTGCATGAAATTATGAAATGTGCAGACAGTGCCCATCCAAATATTCTGAAGAAATAGTTCTGCTACTGAAATGCTAAATAGTGGGTCACTGCCCTCTCTGTCATACACAAAGGACTACCCTCACATCTTCTCAATAAGTTAAAGGGGGAGTTCCTAATAATTGGGTTGTACCCCAAACCATGTGTTTTTTTGTCATAAAATCATTCATTTGGTTGCCAGTAGTCATCTCACAAATTTCAAGTGTATCTTGTAAACGTTGTAATGATCAAATTTCACTTCAAAGTTTGGATCATGACATATCTCCGAAGTCAGTCCGGAATTTTATTACCCCCTGTCACGTGGGGTGGTGACGTAGAGAGTGTAACATTTTGGGAAAACCCCTAGCCCAGCATCATGGAGTCGGAGGGAGATTTTACAGATAGTGATTGTTCAACAAGTGTTTCTGACATAATAGAGGTCCAAAGTTTATGTGGATCATCTGAGGATGAAAGAAGTGGGTCTGAGCCACCTTCAGGTAGCTTTATTGAGCAGGGTAAAGTTCAGGGATGGCAATTTGACCCCCCACAACAAACAAGACTCGTAGCCTGCAAACTGTGATTGAGAAGAGTCTGACAGTGGGGATGATCTTCAACAAATCAAAATAGTATATGTTATGATAGCAGATAGTATGTTATGACACAACATATCACACTGTGCCAATTAACAATTATGAAAACAAAACACGAACCTTGGCCATGCGATTTAACTTATCTTATTTTTCAGTCATTTGTATGGACCACAAAGTATATACTCAAAGTTTAAAATCTTGAAAAGACTTGCATATCACAAACATGTTCATATAGAATAATAGTTAAAAGAGGTTTTAAAATTAAGGACCATTTTCTTTAAATTTGACAATATTTTGGTAAATGTTTTCCTGGGGACAGCACATTGAATCACTGAGGTATCTACATTCACCTCTCATTTCAGCACCCTGACACCCACTATGCTAGAGTTTCTGACACTGCCACTTGATCATGGCATCAGTAGTGGAGACTTGTCTTGAACTTCTTTCCTCTATTTTGTGGATTGTGAAATGACCTCTGTTCAGCTAATCTAATCATCACTAGGTTTGTGATGTGGTCTAATAAGAATTACAGTTCATTTTAGCCTAGGGAACCTCTGGTAGTCATTGTTTCAGGCCCAACTGTTACCATATTCTGACTCAAGAACAAAATATTCTCTTCATAGATAACCCTGGTTGTGTTTCAAACCTGCGTATTTTGTGTATTTCAAACTTTTGTTGCCACAATTTTTGGGAAATTGAAAACATTGATCCCTTGTCAATTACTTTTGTCGCAAATATTTATGACACACAATTCCCCTGACAATGAGCAGCTTATTTTGAGTACATGTTGAGGGGCCAGCTTCACCCACCATTGTGAGACCCAGTTTCCCGGGATAAGGAGTTACACCCGTGACATATAATCTCCGAAGTTTTATTACCCTCCCGAACCCGACCTTTCTTTCCAGGACAGCCTGCTGCCACAACAAAGATCCACTTTGTAAATAAACAGTTGGCCAGATTAATGTAGGATGTGTGTGATATGATATCTTATTACCATATATTTCATTACATGTTAAAAAAAAATAAGGTTAGATTATTAGGAACTCCCCCTTTAAGAGTGTGAAGTTCATTTGATATTTGACGTTTTTTTCAAAGTATGCCTCCAAGTATATATCCTTACACACTTAAAGGATATGGGTCAAAACAGGATATAAAATGATTTATACCGGGTGTATCCTTATTTTAGTAATAAATCCATTTTTTTGTGCATTTATAACTTAGAAATGCTTTTTAAATGATCTCAAAGATTTTTGATTAACTAATGAGGCCTTAGACATACTTGCTAGACATGTCTAGATTATGTCTAGCCCCCTCAATATGAGAGCATAAATCTGAGTTCAATGGAGTAGACTTTAAATTGATAAATTGTTCAAAACATCTCCACCCTGTTTCCCAAGCTGGGGACAGGTGCACAACTGGTAACTCATTAGGTGTTTACACAAGATTTTTTGTAAGGCGAGTAGAACAACTATATTTTATCAAAAACTTATTTGGAGTTGTTACGTTTTTGTAAAAGGAATATAGTTTAAGTTCAAGATCAACGCCAGCTCCATTCAGGGCAGCAACAAAGGAAAGGTGCAAAAACTCACATCAGCCATCAACAAAAATAGTTTTTATAAATGCTTTAACTTTATATAACTCTATGAACTTACATACATGTACATTGTACATGTGCAAGGATAGACGTACAGTACCTATGAACAGCTGATAAACAATGATAAAATAGGTTGATTACAATCAGCTGTATTTCTCAAATTTCGATAGGGGACCGGAAAATTCTACATTATTATGCTTTTCATAACATATAGGCACCCAATGAACACCTTGTGAGAAAGATAT
Source organism: Amphiduros pacificus (assembly GCA_949316495.1). Lineage (NCBI taxonomy): Eukaryota > Metazoa > Annelida > Polychaeta > Phyllodocida > Hesionidae > Amphiduros > Amphiduros pacificus. The sequence continues at coordinate 31,570,680 of OX439002.1, forward strand.
TTAATAGTTTTAATCACTAAAAAAGGTGCAAAAACATTAAGTGTTTTTCCCTTAAGCCAACATACCTGACAAAAAGAGGAAAGTCTCAGGTAAGGGTACCAGCGGTAGAGATTAAAAATATGAGCTGGCATCCTGCTGGGAACACTTGCTTGCTGTGATTAGTACTCAGATTAGTGGGATGTGTGGTCACTTTCACATGTCAGAAATAGTGGGCAAAGCACTGAACACATATCTGGCATTATTACTACACATGTTTCTTTAATCAAGTTGTGGTTTTATTTGACAATCAAAATAATGATTGCAATATTTGAACTTATTTCAAATATAGAAATTCTAATTCTTTATTGTTAATCGTGTTTAAACAACTGTGAAACTAGAGAACTATTTTAGAGGCATTGACACCATTTCCAAGAGGTGATCTTTGCACATATGAGTACATGCATTGTTGGCTGATCTCACTGGACAACAAAGGAATGCACATGCAGGTGGCATGTGACCTGTTGATTTCCATCCTGTCAGTGACTGATATGGTCAAATATTGACAACTACACATTTTGAAGATCTTGAATATTGTTTTGGAATATATATTATACCAATCTGATTGAATGTATTTAAGAATAAGCATTGTTTGCAGGTATATTTAAAGGGTTGATGAATTGTAACAACACCTTGGATAGGTACAGTCCATGTTTATTTTTAAATGTAGATCCAGGCTAAATGTTGAGTGAGCAATCTTGCCATGAGAAAAGGTTAAAGCATATCACCAGACATGTGAGACACATGATAGTGCTGAAACACTTGGAACTATTGCATTGCACTGGATATATTCATCGATGCTCAAGGTTGGCTTCATGGTCAACTTACTCGAAGTTTAAAGTCCATGATCAAATCTTGAAATTGGATCCATGTTATAATTCTTTTTTTTGGTCTAAACTGAAATAAAATTGGAATATGAAGATTTCATATTTGTTTTCTGCATAAAGGTACTATTTATCATATTTCTATGTTGGCAAAAAACATATTCAATTCCAAATGTTCTGACATGCATATTGCTCAAATATTACCCCAGTATGAAGATTGTATATTTGTTTACTATATAAAGTCAGTATTATTCATATTGTCTATATTTGCAAAATAGAATAATTAAAACTATATTCTTCTGATATGCAAATTACTCAATAAGAACTTAAATTTACATCTTTCTTCTTTTTTTTTAGGGGGGGGTATCAAGTCATTTTATTATTTTATATTCTTCTGCATTTGCAATAGACAAACCAATTTATGTTTTCTGAAGTACATATCACTCAAAAAGAATCCCAATATTAAGATTTCACCTTCAGCATCAAAATAATACTTTTCCCAACCAGGATTCGAACCCTGGACCTTTAGCATAGAAGACAGACATCTTAACCACTGAGCCATGTATCACCCTGTGTCAGTACTGTAGAAAACTTGGAGTCACATCATTATATGAAAATTGAAATTGTTCCATTTCTTTGCTAATAAAGACATTGTTTTTTCTCCATTTGCAAAAAAAAAGAAAAAGAAAAAAGAAAAAAAAACACATTTTAAGTGTTCTGACTTTCATTTTGCTCTAAAAAGATTTCACCTTTGTTTATTGTATAAAGTCATTATTTTTTTTATAATTTCTATCAAAACAAAAAATGTTTCAATTCTATATGTTCTGATATGCATGTTGCAAAAATAAAACTTCAAAATGAAGATTTCATTTTCAGCATGAATTAAAAAAAAAAGAAAAAAAAGATGCTTGTTCCTGGCAGGAATCTAACCCCAGACCTTTAGCATGGGAGACAGATGTCTTACCCACTGAGCCATTTTGAATAGTATGATTTGACTTTCTCACTGATACATTACACAAATAGTCAACATCTTGTCAAGTTATTTTATAAAGGGATATTCAGCTATTTCACACAACAGCCAAAGTTAAATTTGTAGAGTACAATTTTCCAATAATATGTTTGTCTAAGATGATATCAATAGTAATGCAAATAGATCAAAAGAAACAGATATTCATAACTCATCTCTCATTTAAATCTAACCATTTTCTAGTTGATTCTCTGTAGTAAGGTATATAAGGTTAACATGTAGTTATTTATATTGAATATGAGTTGTGTCATATAATGTCCATACACATTTTATATATTTAACTCAAACTCATAAAACAGAGAATTGTAATTAGCCAAAGAATATCAGTTACTGGAGTGGTGCACATTTTTCTGGAGAAGTCATATGGAAAGTAGTCCGGTGGGATGTTAGTTTCATAGGGAGTTAATATGTTGATATGTACTCAATGAGTTCACTCATAACAGAAATCAAGATGGCCGAATGTTGGTTGGGAAAGTGCTTGATTTCTCTTAAGGGAAGTACACATCATGAATAGGGAAAAATGTCTCTAACAGAACCTACCACAACAATCACATAAGAAAACTACACCATTTACTCCCACAAACATGCAAATATCATCTGCTAAAGTATCTACTAATCTTCTATAATATGTTCAAATGTGACAGTTGCACTGGATCACTTTAAGAATGCTCTGAGGTACTGGTGGGAGGTCAGTCATAACTGGCAACATAATTCCATTTGTTAGCTTTCAGCCCCATTCCTCTGCCAACACTTCTTCATCTAATGATCCTTTCCATATCAGAATCTGGAAGAACACTCCCAGGCTGTGTAATTTAGATGCTGTAGATGTTGGGGGTAAGGTCTGGGGAGTGACATGTGAGCATCTGGTGGTAATCATTTCACAGAACCTCTTATATCTCAGAGCATTCAAGTTTTGCCTTGTTAACCATTGTACACAAATACCAAGGCCTATTCACCTGCAGTAATGATCTACTCTTTTGTAATGTTAGAATCACTGAAAACTTTTGCTTGCTCACAGAACTCCTGACTGGTTCTGCGCTTCCAGAGTGAGGCACCCTTCCCAATACCAAACAGAAAGGATGTGGTATCACAGCCAAATATGCCAAGTATGCAGAAACAGATTGTTCTCACACACCTCAGCACCAAATTCTTTCTTCACCCTTTTGTTGCCCCATATGCATTGCTTGGAAGATTCACCCTTTCTTGATGAATAGAGATAGACCTCCTTTGCATAAGATTTCACATGATAATACAAGTGGATAAGAAGGTCTGTGTCATGTCCAATGACACTGTGTCACTTGTGTCAGCTGAATCTACTGCAGTTTTCATGATCTCCATCAGCATCAGCATGATGAGTGTGGCAGCCATACCTCTTGTTACTGGCTCAGCATGTTGGTGAAATTCTGTTTATTAGTGGCATTTGAAAGAAACTGGTCTTTTCTCATGGGCCGTGGCGCAGTTGGTTAGGGCGCCAGCTTATTAGCACCAGTTCCTCTGTGGTGATCCAAAGGTCGTGGGTTCGAACCCCGGCTGTGCCGAGATTGAACTCATGACACAATTTCCCACATGAGCTGAGGCCCGTGCCTAAAGGGTTAACCCGTTGTCCTTGTAAATCTGTGACCGGGTGGGTTGTCATGTCAAGGACCTTCGACATGACAATTCAGTGAGGCAGCACTATATCTGCTACAAGTAGGTCTCATCACGAAATAACTGAAATAATGTTGAAAGTGATGTAAAACCCCAAACAAACAAACAAACTCATGGTTACTTTCATCTCATCAGTGAAGTTGACTTGCCGACCAACTTTTCCACCTGCTCGTCTCAGCTTTGTGGTATCCTTTGTTGAGGCACCTTTGTACCCATCCAAGACGATGATTGCTTGGCTATACATCCAAGTAACACACTCACAATACATAATACAGATTTATTTCTATGTTATAAATCCTTTTGGCCATGTAATTTGATGAAGAGCCCACCATCTAAAATATGTTGCACATCTGTGATATCAATTTGTGCAGACACAACATTCCATGCAATTTAATAATATCCATTTATTAAATGATTAAGCAATGCATATTATGCTATCTATTGTATTTATGGCTGAATAAAAGAAATTTGAGTGATATAGCTTCTGCAAGGACTTTTGTGACTCTCAGCATATTTGGACTGTCAAATGGTACTGTTAGAAAGGTACAAAGCCCAAAATAGTATCCTGGCATATCATCACATGATTTGGCAGCAACCACGATATGCTGAATCAATAGTTGGGATCAACGTGAACTGCCTGGCCATCAAGTTCTACAACAGAACTTGCACACATTGTTGTAACTTGGTCACTTTTCTAAAAGGTGAATGTGGCAATCGATTTGCCAGGCATGGATGCCAGGACCTTTACTTGTATTCAAGCCTCATCAAGATTCACAGCACTGTCAGCTGTCACACCAGTCATGATATTGCAGAGGTCTTAGTCTGGTGTGAAGGGGCTTCTGTCCTCAAGGGCACAGAGCACAGTATTGCCATCAGTATTTCACATGTAGATACACAGGTAGATACAACCTCAGGACCCAAAAATCCTGTACGCACACAGCAGTGGCATATATAACCCCATTGTCTAAACTACATAGCACTGAGACGCTCAATCCCTTGCTAACACTCTTTATATTGGTGGTGGCATATTCAACCCCACTAATAACTTACAAATAATTCTTTCGGAGATGGCAAATTCAACCCCACCGAAGTGTTATATTAATTTAAATATATTGGTAAAATGGCAAATAAGAAACACTAAATCCCTTTATATATTTTATATAGGCTGGGCATATAGGCTGGTTTTTAAACCCGGTTGTCGAGAAAAAACGAGAAGTTCCTCAACCCGCTTGACAAAGAAGAGCTTTGAGACTGATGTCTCGAATGATGATGATCTCCGTGTCCTTAGGATGGAACTGGAAGAAGGAGAAAAGGAAATTGAATCTCTTTGTGAAGAGAATGATAAGCTGCAGGGCGAAAACACTCGCCTAAATGAGCTATCGACAACCACATTAGTTGAGAACGCTTCCTTCAGGGAAAGAAATAACCAATAAATGGACGAGATGACTACCATTTCTTCTCCTCTGGCTGACAAAAAAGAGTTGCTAAAATCCTATCTCCCCACCACAAAGCAGGTCGTTGAATCGGAGAAAGTGGATTGGAAGCATGAAGAGGAACAGAACAAGAAGAGGATCGTTGCAGTTGTTCACGACAATTGACAACAAGATGAAATCTCTTGGTGCATTAAGCACAAAGAATGCATTGATGGGATCTGTTATCTGGCCCAGGAATGTGTGACAGGAAGTCACCACAGCTGATGTTGTCCTCCTGCCCGACTCCTCTTCCCTCGCTACATCCTCTTCGTCTGATACCTATCTAAAATACCTACAAGCCATGACATTGATTCGCTGGAAGGGGCCTGCAATAATCGCTCTCCAAAATCGCTTAAACGGCAGTGGTATGCCCTGGAGAACTGTTTTGCCACAACAAAAGAACTCAATGGTTACTCTTATCTATATATTAATTCCTTCTTCACCTCTTTCTCGGGTGAAAAGGATACCTTGCTGCCCAACATGATGGATAAGATGATGGATGGTGGAAGAACCTGAGGACGTTTCCCTCCTGTTTGAAAACAAAGATGATCGTCCCGCTCGCCCTGCGAGAGCTATCTCCTCAGTAAAAGCATCCTCCTCTTCTCTTCCAAATGGAAGGGACTGATAACAGCGAGCACGGCACCTGGAATGTGCCACCCGCACATGTATCACAAGATCCAAAGGTGAAGAGAAACAAGAATGGTGTCCTTTCAAAAAAACTTCATATTGGTTTGTGCAATGCCCAAAGCATATCAAATTAAGTTCTTGGGATACAGGATTACTTCTCTGAGAATAATCTCGATGCCTTATTCATCACTGAAACCTGGATGCATGAAACCGGTGACGAAAGGGTCATAAACAAACTCGAGGAAGGCAATCTTAAATTCCACCCCCTGGCCAGATTAGGACGCTATGGGGGCAGAATTGGGAAATTAAATGCATTTTTCCATGATAAAATAGAAAAGATTCGCCATGACATGGATAATGCACCATCTTGCACCATTTTGCACCAGGTGACACTAAGAACAATGGCTCATTACCCCTACCTAGCCCATCACAGCTAGACAGATTTGTGCCCTTGACAGATGATGTGCGCAAACTGGTAAAAATGTCAGCTAAAAAGTCATGTGAGCTTGACCCCATCCCGACCTGGCTCCTACTTGACCTCTTGGATGACCTACCAATAATTACTGCCATTATAAACAAATCACTGACTGATTCAGTAGTCTCAGAAAATATGAAAATTGCTATCATTGCATCCCTATTGAAGAAAAGGGGTCTCGAACTAGTTGAGAAGAATTACAGACCTGTCTCTAAGCGGAGATTTATCATTGATAATGTGTGTTAGATTTAAGGTACAAGCATGCTACATGCATGCTACAATCAGCCTACAAGGAATCTCATAGCACTGAGACTGCCTTGCTTAGGGTGCAAAATATCTTACGGGACCTTGATAATAGGAAGTCAGTTATCCTACTGGACCTTGTTACTGGACCTCTCTGCTGCCTTTGACACCATTGACCATCAAATACTATTTGAGAGATTGGAAACAAGATGAAATGTTAGAGGTCATGCCCTGTCTTGGATTTGGTCATATCTTTGTAATAGAAAGCAATGTGTCAAGGTGGGGTCCCATAGGTCTTCACTCAAATCCATTAAGTATGGGGTCCCACAAGGCTCAGTCCTGGGTCCCATACTTTTTACTATCTACATGTCTCCTCTGGCTGATATTCTGGCCAAATACGGCCTCAACTACCACATTTATGCAGACAATACTCAGATCTGCATCCCTGTTGATCACACTTCCAGTCAGCAAGTAGACATAAGTAGAAGCAAATTAGAAGAATGTGTCAGTGAGGTCAGAACCTTCCTGATCTCAAACAAGATGAAAATAAATGATGGTAAAACTGAAATGTTGATTTGTACTGACAGGAATATCCCTAATACTATCAGAGCAGGTATCATACACTGTGAGTCAGTTGTTGACCTTGGCACCACCTTTGACTCCAAAATGGACATGAAAGCACAAATCAAGAAAATGTGCAAAAAGGAATATTACCATCAGGAACTCAGTTGCTATCAGACAATGAAAAAGATCATTCATGTGGGCATGGTGGTCGGACGCTTTTCACTGAGGATCCCGATTAACATTTCGATTATCATTCGATTACTCGTTACTAAATTGGTTATACTTCTCTGAACAGCATCAATCATCTCGTATGAAACACCATCGTCTCGCACCCATAATTTCATTCAGTACAAGAGTTATTGTGCCGATATATTAAAGGTTTGTTATTGCTTAATGTCTCAAACAAAACAGACGCCATTAACCAAACAATCACTCACCTTTATCTTGCAAAGTTTTATAATGCATGTATTAGTCATGGTTTTATTCCAGAGAGAATGCTAGTGTCAACACTTGTGCCCATTCCTAAAGGGTCTAAGAACAGCAAACTGTCAGACAATTATAGGGAAATTGCTCTCTGTGCATTTTTTTTAAAAGTATTTGAATATTGTATATTGAATAGTAATAAGGACACATTGTTAGCCAGTAATCTACAATTTGCGTACAAGTCTGAGCATTCAACGTCACAATGTACGTGGTTGGCCAAGGAGATCATTTCATATTATAATCAAAATGGTTCAGATGTATATGCATGTTTATTGGACTGCTCTAAGGCATTTGACAAGATTAAGCATGATGTACTCTTCACAAAGTTGTATGACAAAGGTTTACCACCTGTTATTGTTCGTGTTATTATGAATATGTATATGCATGGGAGTGCACAGGTGCGCTGGGATGGCCACACATCCAGTGCTTTTAATGTTACCAATGGTGTCAAACAGGGTTCAGTTATTTCCCCGTTGTTCTTCACTCTATATGTGGATGATCTGATTGAGAAGCTTCAGAAGAGTGGATATGGATGTAAGATGGGTAACAGGTACTATGGCATATTGGTATATGCTGATGATATATTTTTATTGTCTCCTTCAGCATATGGCCTACAAAAGATGTTGAATGTTTGTAGTGATTTCTCAATGCAAAAAGGCCTGCAGTTTAATGCTAGAAAGACACAATGCATTAAGTTTCATACAAAGAAATGTAACACACCGACTGTAAATATGGTGCTAAATGGAGATGTTCTGGAGTGGTATAAAAATGTCACCCATCTCAGTCACAATTTCAGTTGTTGTCTAAGTTTTAGCAAAGATATTAATGTTAGAAAAGCTTGTTTTATTACATGTGTGAATGAGATCAGTACAGAATTTGGCTTTGCCCATCCAAAGTGCAGGGCCAAACTTCTCCAGATATATGGTAGTAGTTACTATGGGTCCAATCTATGGGACTTTTATAGCAAAGAGTTTTTATCATTGTGTAAAACTTGGAATGTCGCAATACGTTAACTGTTTAATCTGCCATGGCAGACACACTGTCGATTTCTGCCACATATTTGTAACTCTTACCATGTAAGCCACATTCTGAAATGTAGATTTTTCAATTTTATGGCAAGTAATTTAGTCTCCAAGAATTGTCATATTGCTTATGTTGCTAAGATGTGCCATATGAATGCCTTGACTTGCTCAGGGAGAAATATAAATGAAATTATTTCTGAATATTCCCTGCTGTATAGTGAAAGAGACTGTTTGAGATCTCTGAGGCTCAAAATGGAGCAAGTGTATTGTGATAAAATTGCTAAGGAAATCGAAGATGAAGAATGGAAGATTAACATGATCTTAGAAATAATTGACTGTATGTATGACAATGTGGAGAATGATATGACACAGGAAGAGAATTTGTATATTTTAAATGATATATGTGTTTCATAAACTTTTAATCTAGTCTGCATTTATTGTAATTGTATTTATATGTTGTGTACACTGACTATACCATTGTTTTTAACTTTGAGTATGAATATATGATGATAATAATTATATTGTGCTACGGCAATATAACTCTGTAATTTTTCGCTGGAATCAAACGCTTAAAGTAAAAGAACCAAAATATCAACACAATAAGGAAGAATATCACAAATGAGCAAGTAGAAAAAATAACTCAAGTAAAATTTCATAATATAAACCCGCGCCATTTTCTAAACAACTCAAACTCACACCTAATACAGGTGTGACATTGTGCGGTGCATATGGCCATTAACGTCTCTCACTTAGAACGTGCAACATCTTGAACCGGAAAATCGGAAATTAATTATTAACAATCGGAAATTAAATATTAACAAGTGAAAATCTAGCAATAGGACAATCTGCGATTGAAACACAACGGTAAGAAAACTGATATCTTGAACATTTGATTAAAACTGCCTATCGCTTGCGCATTCATTAACGAGCTAACGACCACCTCTGAGAGTAAAAAATCTGAAAACCACAAAATCACAAAAGCACAAATTCAATAGCTTACAATTTTAGAATTTCATTTGTTGAATTCACAAATCATAACATCTTGAATTTTGTGCCAAGTTGACCTCTTGGGCGAAATTTAGATAGCTGAAAACACTCTCTTGGGCCAAGCTGATCTCTTGGACAAGTCAGTACTCAATTGAACAAGCAGAGAAATAAGAATTATATCACAAGAAAATATTATCTCGGGTCATTGATGGATAAACACGCACCATGGAAAAGGGCCCAAATATCACAACGTAAACCGGTCCCATGGATGAATGATAGAATAAGAACCAAGAGGTCTCTTAAAAGAAGACTAGAGAGGAAGATGATTCAATCGGGAGAACAGGATGACAAAGAAAAGTACAATAAACAAAGAAATAAATATAACGCATTGCTCCGATCAGCGGAATCAAAATACTTTGCAGGACTAGTTAATGAAAATAAACATGACCCCAAAAAATATAATTTGTCTAAGGTATTAAACAAAGTCATGCACAAAGACATGGGTACACCCATGCCCCAGAAAGACTCAGAAATTAAACAAGCAGATAAAGTCAACAAATTTTATCTTGGAAAAATTGAGAAAATCCGCACAGATTTGGACAAAATCACTGGCAGAGAAAAAAATCACATGCAACCCGGAATCAACACCAGATGTCACTATAATGACTGTCACTATGATGACTGCGCATGCGCGGTGCATATGTCATTCAGGTCACAGTGCACCAATTCGAAGCCAGAGTATAATCATATTTAAACATGCTACTTTCAAACTTCACTAAAAAATTGTTAAAATGTTTCAATTAATCCTTTCTTATTTTTTCCTAATAGAAAAATACTGTAATATTCATTTAAAGGCAAAGAAAATATACATTCACCTGGAAAATTTTCGGCTGTGTTGGTCTCAAACCAGACCTTATGTGCAAATGCGTTTTTTTAAGGCAGACTTCATGAATATCAAATAATTTTGGAACTGCCCCCAAATTTCTTTTAAAATATTAATTAGCTTTCATTTGAATTTTCTGTCATCATTACATGTTATATTTTAAATATTTATCAAAAGATTTCCTGTCATATGCTTTGTTTGGTTTTAATAGCCCTCATCTGACAGACACCCACGCATCTGTAATATAGGTTAATCGTATCACATTTTGACCCGGATCTTATTTGTGCACTGTGACCTGAACCAGGTGGCAGTCCAAAGGATCTGAAAAAATACTAACCAAATCTAAAACTACTGTGTGTTCTGCACCCCATGTGCAAATTTGAAATTTTTGGTGTGTCTTTAAGGGTGATTAAGGCTGTTTTTGAAGTTTTGGCCTTCAGGATATTGAGATTGCTGTTTTTCTCTGGATGTAGTGGACTGGTTTTTGGGCATGTGAAGCTGTCAGGCAGTACTCTATCTATTTGACCTGAAAATAGTGAGTACAAAATACATCAATGATGATGTTATAACCTTTAATCACCCTATTTGACATAAATTTGATAACTTTTTGGACTTATTTGGGTGGCCGACCTGAAAATCACTTGTGAAATTCAGTGAAATTTGGAAATGTAAATGTGTCGTTTTGATGATTATCAATCATTTTCATTCTATATTATTTAAATTTACAAATAGAGCTTATATGTGACATCACTTTAACATAATTTTCAAGAATTCATATGCAAAATTTATTTTTTTATTCAAGATTTTAGATTTTGGTGACGCGTATGTGTACATTTTGCTTATTGGGACAAAAATCTTTTTTTTTAAAAAGGTTACGTTTCACCATTTTTCAATTTATTGTGATGAATTATGTTTTATTTTGTGTTTTGAAATTTAAATTTGACTTTCTTACACATAATAAGTGTTTGATTTCTTTATTTTCAAGATTTTGGTGTGTTTATAGGGCTTAACAGATATGCGGCCACCATGCCCAGTCAGTGTTCAAATCTGTGTAAGGGCTTCCAAAAAGGTATTTAAATGCATTCAGCTGAATGAATTCAAATTTGTGGATTGAGAAAGATGGCTAAATGAAAGTGCAATCATGAAAAATGTAAGAGAATCATTAATTTGTATCTGACTCTGTCATGGCAGAAGGGTCAAGTCGGCCTAAAATGACATTTTCACTCAGTGTCAATGCATCTCCCTTGTTTATGCTGTTTTGTGACCATCAAACAAGTGAGATGTATGAACTACTTATGTGATTACTGGTAAATTATAACTAACATATGGCATAAGTCAGTTACCTTGTATCACTTTAAATTTCGATCACCAGCTGGATAGACAGGCACATAACCATATGTCTATATTATGGGGTCTCGGCCATCATTAGAGCCTTGTTTGGACCCATCTAATAGTTTAGAATGCACATTTTTTTGCCATTTGCCTCATTCCACTCTGTAAATACAAGAAAAATACATTTCATGACAATTTTCACAATTTTCACAAATCACTGACAAATGCTGAAGGTCACAGTGCACCAATTCGAAGCCACTGTATAATCCTATTTAAACATGCTACTTTCAAACTTCACTAAAAAATTGTTAAAATGTTTCAATTAATCCTTTCTTATTTTTTCCTAATAGAAAAATACTGTAATATTCATTTAAAGGCAAAGAAAATATACATTCACCTGGAAAATTTTCGGCTGTGTTGGTCTCAAACCAGACCTTATGTGCAAATGCGTTTTTTTAAGGCAGACTTCATGAATATCAAATAATTTTGGAACTGCCCCCAAATTTCTTTTAAAATATTAATTAGCTTTCATTTGAATTTTCTGTCATCATTACATGTTATATTTTAAATATTTATCAAAAGATTTCCTGTCATATGCTTTGTTTGGTTTTCAGGTCACAGTACACAAATAAGATCCGGGTCAAAATGTGATACGATTAACCTATATTACAGATGCGTGGGTGTCTGTCAGATGAGGGCTATTAAAACCAAACAAAGCATATGACAGGAAATCTTTTGATAAATATTTAAAACATGACATGTAATGATGAAAGAAAATTCAAATGAAAGCTAATTAATATTTTTAAAAAAATTGTGTAAACGTGTCAAGCTCTCATATAGCAGCTTGACCCGTATTATACATTCTTCATTGAGCTGAAATAATCCTTAAACAAGGGATTACCTACCTGTTCAATGTTACACAATCATGGCTTTGTTTGTATATGTTCGTGTTTTAACATATGCGACAAGATTTCTAACACAGATATTGAGACTCTATCATTGCCCCACAATGGTATAGGGTCTAACAAATTACTGTTATGTGATGATCATGCAAGCACTTTTAAGAAGGATTCTTCTCTTAGATATATTAATTTTGATATTATCTCCGGTGCCCAATGCAATTCGTCAAAATCATGCAGTTTTGGCAAAATTATCATAGGTGGTGTTCGTGGTAGGAATGTAAATAATACACATTCCTCTTCTACATGCAACGTATACCCTCAGCAAGCCACGCCCAACTAGACCTCGTGGTCCGACCAGGCCAATCACAATGCTGATAGGCCTGCGGGGCCGGCTCCGAGTACATGTGCTCGCTCTGCGACACGTGGTCAGTCTCAAAAAGTATACAAACAACATTCTCGTATTAAGAATCTTATTAGAAACGGGAAGAAAACATGCATGACTGAAATACCTAACGTATTCAGTACAAAACCTAATAACCACATTCAAATTGGTTCGTGCAATGTACAAAGCATTACACACAAGGTTCTTATGGTCAAAGATTAACTTCTTCATAATCATCTACACGCCCTCTTTATGACAGAAACTTGGCTAAATGGATTAGATGATGATAAAGTCAAGAGAGAACTTGAAAAGGGGGCCCTTAAATTCCACTCCTTCCCCAGAAGAGGGCGCTCTGGGGGTGGCCTGGGGCTTCTTCACCGGGTTGAACTTCCTTTTACAACCAACACCTTGCAGCCCCCAATGGTTAAAACAATGGAGCTCATGGAAGCATCTATCCTAATTACGGGTAAAAAATTTACCTTTGTCACAATCTACAGGCCTGAGCCATGTGATAGGAATAGGTACACCTACTCTGAGTTCTTTGATGAATTCACTCAATTAGTGGCTTATTATGGCTGGTTCAATCATGAGGTCACCTTTTTAGGGGACTATAATTTTCATGTGAACAAGCCAGACAAGCCTGACGTGAAGAAATTTATGGATATTCTATCTACCTTTGATTTAGATCAATGGGTGACTGAACCTACTCATAGACTAGGCAATGCCCTTGATCTAATCATCACTTTCAAAGGCAATAAATCCATAAAGAGCCATATTGTTGATGAATATATATCTGATCACAAAATGATCAAAATGGACCTAGGGATCAAAGCCCCTAAAATCCCTAAAAAATCTATCAAGTATAGAAATTTTAGGGATTTAAACAGGGACTCCCTGAAAAGTGATGTCAGATCCCTGACAAATAGTAACTCAACATGGGAAAATCTCTCCCTCAGTGAATTAGTAGGTTACTATGACTGGGAACTAACTGCACTAATCGATAAACATGCCCCATACAAGCATGCCAAAGTCACTCAACGTACGCCAGTACCATGGATGAGTGATCAGTTAAAGCTCGAAAGGTCTCTTAAGAGGAGACTTGAGAGGAAATGGAACAAAACTAAACTACAGATTGATAAAGAATTATACAGTGCTCAAAGAAACAAATATAATTCCATGCTTAAATCAGCACAATCTGATTATTTTTCCAAACTTGTGGAAGAAAACAAGCATGACCCCAAAAAACTGTTTAGAGTCATTGACGCGGTCATGCACAAGAATAAGGACACGCCAATGCCTGTATCGAGCAGTGAAGTCGCCTTGGCAGAAAAGTTCAATGACTTCTTTCTTGATAAAATAGAAAGAATACGCTCAGACCTGGACGCAGCTCCAATTGAGGTGGTTTCACCACCAGGTGACACTGCGAACAATAGGAAGATCCAAATCATATCACCTCTAGAGAAGTTTCTCCCCTTATCCAATGAGGAGGTCCGTAAACTAATCAGAGGGTCGGCCAAAAAGTCATGTGAGTTGGATCCTATTCCAACATGGCTACTACTTGACCTCTTGGATGACCTTATACATCCATTATAAACAAGTCACTAATGGATGCCTCAGTACCAGATAATATGAAAATTGCCATTATTACGCCGTTACTGAAAAACTAGGTCTAGAACTGATCGAAGGATATTATAGACCAGTCTCTAACCTTACCTATATTTCTAAACTTATGGAAAAGGCTGTATCAGTGCAACTGATTCCTCATCTTGTAAGGAATGGTCTTACAGATAAACTTCAGTCGGCTTACAAGGAATATCATAGTACTGAGACTGCCCTAATGAAGGTACAAAATGACATCCTTCGGGACCTGGATGAGAAAAAGTCAGTAATCTTATTACTACTTGACCTCTCCGCGGCCTTTGACACCATTGACCATCAAATTCTACTTAATAGATTAGAGAATAGATGCCACGTCAAAGGTCATGCTCTATCATGGATAAGGTCATACCTGTGTGATAGGAAACAATGTGTCAAGGTTGGTCTGAAGAGGTCCTCTTGGAAGGACATAAAATATGGGGTCCCACAGGGTTCGGTCCTGGGCCCAATTCTCTTCACCATTTACATGACACCCCTGGCAGACATCTTAGCTAAATATGGACTGAATTATCATATCTATGCTGACGACACCCAGATCTACATCCCTATTGATCACAGCTCTGCCATCCAAGCTGATATCAGTAGACAAAAACTGGAACAGTGTGTCTGTGAGGTCAGGAACTTTCTAATCTCAAATAAGATGAAGATCAATGATGGTAAGACTGAGATGCTAATATGCACCAACCAGCACAACTCCTCTACCCATAGCAGTACTCCTGATACTATCAAGGTGGGCAATACTGATATATCACCCAGTGATTCAGTAGTTGACCTCGGGGTCATCCTTGACCCTAGTCTGAACATGAAGGCCCAAATAGCTAGAATGTGCAAGAAAGGCTATTATCACATTCGTAACCTGTCAGCTATCAGACAGTGTCTAGACTAAAAGACTGCTATCACTCTGACCCACGCTTTTGTCACTTCTACCTTGGACTACGGAAATGGCCTCCTTGCTGGCCTTCCCAAATCTGATATCAAGAAGTTGCAGTATCTGCAGAACTCTGCAGCTCGTGTAGTGGGAAGGATCAGGAAGTTTGATCATATCATATAAATTAAAGGACCTACATTGGCTACCTGTTCACGCCAGAATTGATTTCAAAATCCTTCTCACAACCTGGAAGGCGTTAAACGGTAAGGCACCGCCTTACCTGCATGACCTAATCCTCATCAAAGATGGGGATAGGTCTCTCAGATCGAATGATGGTACTTACCTGCAAGTCCCGAGGACTAGACTCAGGACAGTGGGTGACAGAGCTTTCTCATCTGTAGGTCCAAGGTTATGGTACCAACTTCCTAATGAGATTAGAACAAGTAGATCGGTCACGAGCTTTAAGAGCAGACTGAAAACCTATCTCTTTAGGAAGCACTTCCCGGACACAGCGCTATGAACAGACTTGTCTGGTATAAGCGCTATAGAAATTTTGTTATTATTATTATTATTATAACAAATGAAGTGCTAGTAACTACGCAGGCTAGCACCATGACACCAGATGACACTAGTGGAATAAGTGGCAAACCTACACTAAATGAATTCAAGAGCCTGGGCATTGAAGATGTGAGAAAACTGATAAAAAAAGCGGCAAATAAAACTTGCAAACTAAATCCTATACCAACATGGCTATTGATTGAACTAATAGATGATTTATTGCCAATAATTACAACTATTACAAACAAATCTCTACAGGACTCGGTAGTGTCAGAAAACATGAAAATGGCAATCATAAAACCACTCCTAAAAAAACTGGGCCTAGAATTTATTGAGAGCAACTATAGACCGGTGTCAAACCTAACTTATATCTCAAAACTAACAGAGAGAGCTGTAGCAAATCAAATGGTACCACACCTGGTAAGGAATGACCTTACAGATAAGTTCCAATCTGCATATAAGCAGTATCATAGTACTGAGACTGCTTTATTACGAATACAGAATGATATCTTAAGAAAGCAGCATTTGATACTATTGATCACATGATACTTATCAACAGGTTGAGCACTAGGTGCAATATCCATCAACAGGTTGAGCACTAGGTGCAATATCCGAGGCATAACACTAGCATGGATAATATCATATCTTGAAACTAGAAATCAATATGTGAAAGTAGGCAACCACAGATCAGGATCAGGGACAAAAAGTATTAAATATGGAGTCCCACAGGGATCAGTCCTGGGACCTAGCCTTTTTTCGATCTACATGTCTCCACTGGCGGACATCTTAAGGAAGTATGGATTGGATTACCATATCTATGTAGATGACATGCAAATCTACATACCAGTGGATGGATCCACACAAGAGCAGTTGGACATATGCATAGATAAACTAGAGAAATGCATTAATGAAGTCAGGAATTTCCTAGTAACAAACAAAATGAAGATAAATGATGGAAAGACGGAAATGCTAGTATGCACAATAAACATAACAAAAACTATAAAATAAATAGTGTCAAGGTTGGGGATGTTGATATCTCACCAACTGATACTGTGATAGATCTGGGAGTTACACTAGACACTTGGATGGACATGAAAAATCACATAAGTAAACTCTGCAAAAAGGGATATTATCACATAAGAAATATTGCGGTCATCAGACAGTGTCTAGACGAAAAAACAGCAACAACCCTGATATATGCTTTTGTCACATCCATATTGGACTATGGGAATGGATTTCTTGCAGGGCTTCCACAATCAGAAATCAAGAAGCGGCAATACATACAAAACTCACCGGCACGGGTGGTTGGCAGAATAAAGAAATTTGATCATATCTCTGAAAAACTAAAAGAATTACACTTCCTGCCTGTACATGCTAGAATCGAATTTAAGATTATACTCACTATATGGGAGGCGTTAAATGGTAAGGCCCCACCTTACTTAATGGACCTCCTAGTAGTGAAACAAGGTGAAAAAGACCTACGATCGAACGACGGTACCTACCTCACCATACCGAGCACCATTATTATTATTATTATTATTATTATTATTATTATTATTATTATTATTATTATTATTATTATTATTATTATTATTATTATTATTATTATTATTATTATTATTATTATTATTATTATTATTATATGTCCAGATGAGAAGACAGCTGTAACATTAACCCATGCCTTTGTTACATCTACTCTAGATTATGGAAATGGCCTTTTTGCAGGTCTTCCAAGATCTGACAGTAAGAAGCTACAATGCCTTCAAAACTCTGCAGCCCGTGTTGTGGGTAAGATCAGGAAATTTGATCATATATCAGGAAATTTGAAGGAACTACACTAGCTCCCTGTTCATGCCAGGATTGATTTCAAAATCTTTCGTATGACCTGGGAGGCCCTAAATGGTAAGGCACCGCCTTACCTGCATGATCTACTCCTAGTGAAAGAGGGTGATAGGTGCCTGAGATCTAACGATGGTACTTACCTATCAGTTCCTAAGATTCGTCTGAAGACAGTGGGCGATAGAGCCTTCTCATCTGTCAGTCCTAGACTTTGGAACTTGCTCCATAGTGATATTAGGACTAGTACTTCAGTCACCTCCTTTGAGAGCAGACTGAAAATGCACCTCTTCAGAAAACTTGTTATAAACACAGCACTATGAACAGACTTGTCTGGTATCAGTGCTATATAAATTTTATTATTATTATTATTATTATTATTATTATGGCATTGTGCATAAAAAATGGCACAATTTTGCGATGTAAATATGCTGATTTGTCCACTGTATTTTATTGATA
This sequence comes from Amphiduros pacificus, assembly GCA_949316495.1. NCBI lineage: Eukaryota > Metazoa > Annelida > Polychaeta > Phyllodocida > Hesionidae > Amphiduros > Amphiduros pacificus. Next base: position 31,588,963 of record OX439002.1, read on the forward strand.
CGGCGGCCATAATGGATTTATACAAATTTGGTAATGTTCCCTTGCTTAGATTTTTCTAGACTTTTGATATGTTATTTGAGACACTATTCTGAGCTATATGACAGCAAAATAAATTCTGTTGCAATAATTGTTTTAGGTAATGTGCCAGACTGACTGGACTATATTATTGTTGGCACAATAGCTTATTACAGTACCTTTTGTAAAGAACATTGTCATTGAACATGTATCTAAATGTGCATATATCAATCAACAGACTTGTTTTCCTCTTGATGATGCTCCACTTTGAGCCATATTTTGGTATTACATTTACTCTAATTTAAATCGATTGAAGATTTATTGATATGTATATATCATAAAGCTTTATTATATACAATGAATAAATGATATGTTGAAATTAAGATAATTGATATATTGATATATTACATGAATAAATAATTCAAAATTGAAATATGAATATAAGATAAATATTAAAAACATACATAATTGATATGTTTGAAACTATCACATAGACATGACATCACAACCCCCAGCCTGCAATACCCATCTGTGAAACACTGATTTGACTGGAAATCTACTCAGTTGCAACTATGTCTGACCTTGGAGTAATATGCCCGATCCAATCCAAGTGTCTACATCGATGGCTATCTCAGAATAAATGAGACAAATAATAAAACAACTGGAAAAAAAGCTAATTGACAACAGGGTCATTTGTGGCAGCTAAGGATTTTCGGATATATATATATTGATCAAAGTTGATTTATGAAACAAAATGTATCCAATGTAGTTAACAGTCTTGCAACAAGACAGCAACCAGACTGCTGCGTATCATCTATTGCATCTGTTTCAAAAGTGCCAAGGTTGCAATTTAATCTAAGACAGACAAAAGAGCAAAGGAGTTTTGTGGTGTTGCCTCAGTGTCTCTAACAGGCTTGGCTACATGCTACTATTTTGCCTACCTATATATGTTGATATCGATATTATGAAACTATCCAAAAACTTTTCGGTTTTTCTTGAATTGTTGCTGCAAATGTAAAACTATAATTTGGACCTCACATTCAACAGCTGTTAAAGCTGAAATAAACTTGCAATTTATAAGTCGCATTGGGAACGCTGTCTCGTAGATACCTCCAAGTAGTTTTTCACTCCAAACCACTGCTCCGGCCATATCTGGTTATCAAAGGCATTTGTGTGCATTTTCATGTATATCATTGTGCAAAGGAAAGATTTCTAAAAAGAGTAAAGCATAGTCTAACCTAATATAGCTTAAGGACAACTGAAAAAGTCGTTAATCCAAGCAAAACATGATGATCACTGGTGATTTGTTTGAATCATAGCTATGCAGTTCTTGCAGCATTTGTGGCTATTTCTATATTTTTAAGATAGTGCATTTGTGCAATTCAAAAAGAAAAATATGAACACTTCTTTGGCAAAAACTTTCTCACACAGCAAAATTTAGTAAATTAAATAATGACTTACAAAGGTTCAAGCAGTCTTCAATAAAATGGCATTGGATATATACATACATGCGCACAACTGCCTCTGGCAAATGTTGTTTGGCATATAAATTGAGTCCTGCCACAAACTCTAATGATAATTTCATGAGCTTTGTGGTCCTGAACTGTCATGTTGTTATTAATGATTAAGGTGTATGTATCATTTGTCAATGAATGCAAAACTGCTTCAGGCTTGTCCCAGACCTCATTTTAGCATTTCTATTAGACTGAATACAAAATTTCTATGGTATCAAGGGGGGATACTAATAACAATAAAAAATACACTGACATATCAAAGATAATAATAATAATAATAATAATAATAATAATAATAATAATAATAATAATAATAATAATAATAATAATAATAATAATAATAATAATAATAATAATAATAATAATAATAATAATAATAATAATAATAATAATAATAATAAAAAATAAAAAAAATAATAATAATAATAATACTTTTCAATAATATAAATAGGAATGATTAAGTCAATAATTAATTCATACGCTGCATCCGCTGCACCTATCAGCTTGATCTTGAGCTTATTTGAAAGAGAAAAGTGAAATATTAAGGCTGTGTTTCCATATGTGCAATGCGACATGCAGCACGTCATGCAGAGCGTCATGCAGTGCGTCAATTTTTTTCGCACACCATACTATACACTGCAGGTGTTGCCATGTATGCGTATTGCTGTCCGTAATGACGTCCGTAAGCAAATTGACGCATAGCCTTTCGCACAGGTTAGCGAATAAAAATCTGACGCATAGAGTGACACATAGGTTTCCCATAGGTTGCAAGCCTAATTTTGGCGCCAAATTGGAAGTTTGACCGTGAAAACATCACAAAACTGTTTTGTTTTGATTTGATATGTTGGCCACTCCACTTTTGTCTTGTGGGCACTTAGAGCCTATGCAGCGTGGCTACCCAGCTAGAGAGGAGATCCAATACTCACTATCTCCAATCTGTGAGTAGCACACATGCAGACCGCCCGGTGCAGTCCCCTACACTGATGAAAAACTACCCTATCTAATTACCACTTTCTACACTGTCAACTTTAATGGAAACACTCACTCATACCCTTGGGGCCCACAATCCTCAGTGCACTACAGGGCGTCCAATATCCCTATACAGCCTGAGGCGTCCAATATCCTCGTAAGCCCTACCAATCACAACTAGAGGCTAAAGATGTCCTCCACATGAGTACCTGGTGATCTTCAACACCTTCATATCTACCAGCTGCCTCCTCACCATCTTTTCTAATCCCACCGAGAAAACATCCTAGATAACCAACATCACTCACTAACTATGACTAACATTTTTCTCACCATCCTTTTCCAGACCTGCAAAACCTACAAAACACAATAACAATTAGTGGCTGCTAATAACTGGAACAAAATATAACTATCTTCATCTCCTGAAACAACAAGGAAAAATAAAGATTTTAACACCGAGACTACATCCTAGAGAACCATTATCCCCCACTAACTATGACTAACATTTTTCTCATCATCCTGTTCCAGACCTACAAACCCTACAAATCACAATGACAATTAGTGGCTGCTAACAACTGGAACAAAATATAACTATCTTCATCTCCTGAAAAAAAGATTTTAGCACCCCACTTACCTTAAATTTCTTTTTTATGACCAAACCATAAGAACAATACAGTACTACCTTATCTGCACTCATGATATACCCAAATGTCGGTCAAACCAAGATGTCCAATGTTGTCTGCTATTTCCCGCACTTTTGTCTCCTTGACCTTGTCTCATGCTCATCCATTTCTCCTCAAAGAATCCTACTTATCCCGATTTACTTGCTTGTGACGCATACATGTGAATACTGCATGACGCTCTGCATGACGCACTGCATTGCGCACTGCATTACGTACTGCACACATGGAAACACAGCTTAAGAAAGGTAGAAGTGACATAGCAAACATTATATTTATTACAAGTCAAAATAGCCAAAAACTGGTATTTCAAGTAGTTCTGAAGGAGGAGCTTACAAAAAGGTAAAAGTAGTATTCTACATGATCATATTAACATAATTGTGATGTTACCATGACGTCACTATGATGACACTTTCCTGTCTGACGTAACTATGATTACTCTCTCCTGTATGACATCACCATGTTTATCATGATTGCAACGTCAACATAATCTTTCTACTCCAATTATTGATGAAGGTATGGTCTTTCGTATCTAAAATATTCAGTTGAAAGAAGTGTGCATTGATTGTATAATATTATGTGATATTCAATTAGTGTGCATCTCCTATAATAATAATAATAATAATAATAATAAAATTTGTATAGCGCTGATACCAGACAAGTCTGTTCATAGCGCTGCGTTCAGGACGTGCATCCTGAAGAGATGGGTTTTCAGTCTACTCTTAAACGAGGTGACTGAGGTACTAGTCCTAAGATCACTAGGCAGGGAATTCCATAGTCTAGGGCCGACAGATGAAAAGGCCCTGTCACCCACTGTCCTTAGTCGGGTCTTTGGAATCTGTAGGTAAGTGCCGTCGTTTGATCTTAAGTCACGTTCTCCTTGTTTGACTAGGAGTAGATCGCGCAGGTAAGGCGGCGCCTTACCATTTAGAGCCTTCCATGTCAAAAGGAGGATCTTAAAGTCAATTCTTGCGTGAACTGGAAGCCAGTGCAGTTCTCTCAGTTTTCCTGAAATGTGGTCAAATTTCCTGATTTTTCCTACGACACGTGCTGCAGAGTTTTGGAGGTATTGTAGCTTCATGGTGTCAGATTTAGGAAGGCCAGCAAGAAGGCCATTGCCATAGTCCAGGGTAGAGGTAACAAAGGCATGGGTAAGTGTTACAGCCGTTTTCTCGTCTAGACAATGTCTAATGGCAGACAGGTTCCTTATGTGGTAATAGCCTCTCTTGCACATTTTCCTAATCTGGGCCTTCATGTCCATATTAGAATCGAAGGTTATGCCCAGATCCACTACTGACTCACTAGGAGCAATGTCAGAGCTCCCAACCCTTAATGTGTTCGGGTTACTGCTACTGGTGGCAGTATTATATCTGTCAGTACATATAAGCATTTCTGTCTTCCCATCATTGATCTTCATCTTGTTTGATATAAGCAAGTTTCTGACCTCATCAACACATTCCTCTAGTTTGTGTCTGCATATATCAGCTTGATGGGGGGAAATGTGGTTTACAGGGATGTAGATCTGGGTGTCATCAGCATAAATATGATAGCTCAGCCCATATTTGGCTAAAATGTCAGATAAGGGTGTCATATAAATGGTGAATAATATTGGACCTAGGACTGAGCCTTGTGGAACTCCATATTTTATAGGCTTGAGACAGGACCTGTGACTCCCTACCTTCACACACTGTTTCCTGTTACTTAGATATGACCGAATCCAGGAGAGGGCATCACCTCTAACATTACATCTAGCCTCCAGTCGATCAAATAGGATTTGGTGGTCGATGGTGTCAAAGGCAGCAGAGAGGTCTAGTAACAGCAGAATAACCGACTTCCTATCATCTAGTTCGCGCAAGATATCATTCTGCACCTTCAATAGAGCTGGTTCAGTGCTATGATATTCCTTGTAGGCTGATTGAAATTTGTCGGTAAGGCCATTCCTTACAAGATGGGGGACTAATTGGTCTGCTACTGCCCTCTCTGTAAGTTTAGATATGTACGTTAGGTTGGAAACAGGTCTATAATTTTGCTCAATCAATTCAAGACCCAGTTTTTTCAGCAGGGGTGTTATAATGGCAATTTTCATATTTTCAGATACTGCTGATTCCAGTAGTGATTTATTGATGATGACCGTAATTATTGGTAAGAGGTCATCTAAGAGGTCAATTAGGAGCCAAGTCGGGATAGGATCCAGCTCACATGACTTCTTTGCAGACCTCTTAACTAATTTTCGCACATCATCTATGGTTAGGGGGTTGAACCTCTCAAGCCGTGGTATATTTGTTGTGCTCTTATTGTTCGCAGTGTCACCTGGTGGCGAAACAGGGCAGGGTGGAGCCCTGTCAATGTCCAGGCGAATCCTTTCTATTTTTCCAAGAAAGAAGGTGTTGAACTTCTCAGCTGGAGTGGCCTCACAGTCAGATTGAGGCATAGGTGTGTCCTTTTTCTTGTGCATGACTGTATCAATGGCCCTGAAAAGTTTTTTAGGGTCATGCTTGTTTTCCTCAACCAAGTTGGAGAAATATGCAGATTGAGATGATTTCAACATGGAATTGTATTTATTTCTCTGAGAATTATACATTTCCTTATCAATGTGGGAATCAGTCTTGTTCATTTTCCTCTCAAGCCTCCTCTTGAGAGACCTTTCCAGCTTTAATTGATCACTCATCCAGGGTACAGGTTTGCGCTGTGTGACCTTAGCCAACTTTGTAGGAGCATGTTTATCCATGAGTGACATGAGTTCCTTGTCATAGTGATCTACCATGTCACTCAAGGATAGGTGTTCCCATGTCGCTGTTGCCCCGGTTAGGGATTTAATGTCCCTCCTTAGGGACTCGAGATCTAATCCCTTGAAATTCCTATATTTGATAGATTTTTTGGGGGGTTTTGGGGGTGCCATATCTAGGTATATCTTAATCATTTAATGATCAGATAAGTACTCATCCACCAGGTGGCTCTTCAGTAATTTGTTACCTTTGAAAGTCATGATTAGGTCAAGGGTGTTCCCTAACCTATGGGTTGGTTCCTGTACCCATTGTTTTAGATCAAAGGAAGAAAGGATATCATTAAACTTAATGACATCAGGCTTTAAGGGGAGGTTGACATGGAAGTTGTAGTCACCCAGGAAGATGACCTCATGACTGAATGAACCATAATGTGCAACTAACTGGGTGAACTAATCGTAAAACTCAGAGTAGGTATATCTATTCCGATCAGATGGTTCAGGTCTATATATCACCACAAACGTTATCTTTTTTCCCCTCAGTATGATGGATGACTCCATGAGCTCCATGGTGGTGACCACTGGTTGGTTGGCCCTATTGGTTGTGAAAGGGAGTTCGGATTTGTATAAAATCCCTAACCCTCCCCCTGTCCGTCCAATCCTAGGAAAAGACTCAAATTCAAGTGAGCCTTCTTCAAGTTCACGTTTGACCTTGTCAGATTTTGAGTCATACATCCAAGTTTCAGTCATGAATAGGGCATCAAGGTCATGCTCTGTAAAATATTCTTTTACTGGCAGGATCTTGCTAGATATGCTCTGTACATTGCAACACCCAATGTTTAATGTTTTCTTCCCATTTCTATTAAGATTCTTAATGCGAGAATGTTGTTTTTGAGGCTGACCACGTGTTGCAGAGCGGGCACATGTAGTCGGAGCCGAAGTGGGATTAGCACGTGTTGGTCCCGCCTTGTGATTGGCTGGTCGGACAGAGTCGTGTGTATTGTGTATGTTTACATGTACATAATTGGGTTCGTGTGTTTCCGGACTTGTCAGGCATTGGTAGCGATTGGCTATTACGAGTTCACTCGAGCGTTTCCGCCTTGTGTGGTCGTGCTTCGGGTAGTTACGTAAATGGCCACGTTGTGTGCTACCACGTGGATACAGTAAGTCTCTGAAAAAAGCATTGTTGATAGTGGTGCCTCCTGGGCGATGGAGGTTTCCACCAGGGTCGGTGTGGGGTGATATGGTTGGGTACATATATGTTGGGGGGCGGTCTGTGATTAACAGGGGGGTCAAGTTAGTTGGGGGCCCTGTGAGGGGTACATTCCCGCCGGAGCCATTTATTTGAAAAATTGTGTTTTGTTGAAAGATATGTGCATATGGGGTTTTTATAAATAGTGAGTGTTCAATTTGTTCATTAAAAAAATAATAGTGTGGAATATTGTGTCTTGAGAGATGGTCGAAGGTAAAGATGGGGTTCGTTGTAACATTAAAATTAAGAAATATTTGCGTGGTTTTTACAGAGGGCAAAAATGGTGGCTTGGGGATTGGGTACAGATTGATTGAAAGATTTAATATTTGGCTTGCATTGCAGAGGTAAGAAAACATTTTTATTTTCACATAAAGAAACAAGTATGCCCATAAGGCAAGTACATATACATAGGATAGAGTTCTTATTTCTAATGATAGAAGTATTTTGTCTATAACTATTGTTGATATAGTGTTCACAGTTCATATATAAAGAGTTAGGTAAGGAGTGTCCGTGGGATATGTCCGTGTTCGAGTCCGTTTTGTATGGGTCCGTGGCTGGCTCCGGCCAACCCCATCACAGGGATGTTTTGTATTTCTCAATCTCGGTTTTAACAAGCTGTACAGATTCACGCTTGCCCGAGAGCGATAGAAGGCTGATAGCCTCACGCAATTGTGTTTACCTTGCTTACCTTACCAATTGTGTTTACCTTGCTCAAAACGCCAATACACCCTCATTACTGGTAAAATCACCTTTCTACTCAAATTATTGACGAAACTGTGTTCTTTTATAAATGTACAATTCTCTTTCAACACTATTAATCCCGAAAAATGGTGACAGAAATCTAAGGTCTAATGGGAAGAATGAATATATAATTCCTAAAACCAACTCCAAATCTTATGGCGTTTGCTGTATATGCCCCGAACCTGTGCATGCAGGTACAGGTATTTCTCACTGTGTGCAGCTGATAGTGTTGTTCGCATTTCACCCATGTTGGCCCCTTTGTACAAAACCTCACAGGGCCTCCATTGATTGAATAACGAGGTCAAGAATTAGGTCAAATTCAAAAACAAAGCTCTAATACAGAAATAAAGGCAATTCGTGGGTAAAATTTCATATGTGACATGATTCTGACCAAAAATAACTGAAATCTACTCAATTCCAAATATACATATTAGGCAAAACATCGCATAAACTTACAAAATAAAACTGAAGTGGAGACTTGTCTAGCGTCCACCAGAGGGCAAAGTAAAAACGCAACATCGAGATCACACGCTCTTATCAGTGGCAAATTTTACTGCAGCCAATACTTCACACCGCAACTTTAATTTTTTTTTTCAAATCTCGCCACATTTGCTCTCTGATCACGTTCATGTTTTTTTTAATATATATGTAAATATTCAGTTGAAAGAAATGTGCATTTCGTAGGTTCCTGCAACTGTGTTTACCTTGCTTGGATCTATGGCCCCTGACCTTGACACACTGCTTCCTGTCCTGTAGGTATGACCTGATCCAAGCAAGAGCATGACCACTGAGCTTGCATCGTGATTCCAATCTACCAAACAATATGTTTGCAGTAAAATTGTAAACAAATGCAATACACATTTCTCTGCCTGGCCAGCCAGTCAGAGGACAAGAGGACGGCGGCTCAACACGTGCTCCACTGCACAGTGTAAACAGAGGTAGGGCCTTGATAAATAACAGACAGTCATCACAATGCAAACCCAGAAACCAATTGATAATCGGTTCATGCAATGCCCAAAGCATCTCGGCCAAGGTCCTACTTGTGAAAGAATACTTCTTTGAACACAACTTGGATGCCCTTTTGTGACTGAAACATGGGTACAGGAAACAAATGAAGAGAAGATCAAAAATGAACTTGAAGAGGGTTCCCTCAAATTTCACTCATTCCCTTGCATCGGACGCACAGGCGGAGGCTTGGGTCTATTACATCGTGCTGAACTTCCCTTTGAAACCAAAAAATTGGACCAACCTGTGGTTAAAACAATGGAACTCCTAGAAGCATCCCTACTAATCAAGGGAAAGAAGTTCACCTTTGTAACCATCTACAGACCTGAACCATCAGACATGAATAGATAAACCTATTCTGAGTTCTATGAGGAGTTCACTCAACTAGTAGCACACTATGGGTCATTTAGTCATGAGGTCATCTTCCTAGGTGACTACAATTTCCATGTCAATAAGCCAAATAATCCTGATGTCATAAAATTTAATGACATTCTATCTACCTTTGACTTGAACCAATGGGTACACGAACCCACCCATAAGTTAGGGAACACCCTTGACCTAATCATCACCTTCAAGGGGAACAAGTTTCTTAAGAGCCACCTGGTGGATGAGTACATATCTGATCATAAAATGATTAAGCTTAACCTTGGTATCTCACCCCCAAAAGCACCCAAAAAATCAATCACGTACAGGAACTTTGAGGGGATTAGATCCTCAATCCCTAAGGAAGAACATCAAATCGCTAACTAGCACAAGATTTAATAGCATGGGAACACCTATCCCTGCAAGACATGGTAAATTATTATGATAAAGAGCTCACATCCGCTTATGGATAAACATGCGCCTCTCAGGCACGCCAAGGTCACCCAGCGCAAACCTGTTCCCTGGATGAATGACCAATTAAAGCTGGAAAGGTCTCTCGGGAGGAGGCTTGAGAGAAAAATGAACAAAACAGGACTTCATATTGACAAAGAATTGTATAATTCTCAGAGAAATAAATATAATTCCATGGTGAAGGCATTTCAATCCAGCTATTTCTCTAACCTAGTGGAAGAATACAAACATGACCCTAAAAAGCTTTTTAGAGTCATTGACACAGTCATGCACAAGAAAAAGGACACACCAATGCCTCAATCTGACTCATAGGTCATCCAGGCTGAAAAGTTCATCACATACTTTCTTGACAACATAGACAAAATCTGGTTGGACATTGATAATGCTTCACCCTGCACAATTTCGCCACCAGGTGACATTTCGCACAGCAGGATGGGACAAGGTGCAGAATGGCTGGATAGGTTCATGCCCTTGACCATCAACGATGTGCGCAAATTGGTGAGGAAGTCTGCCAAAAAGTCATGTAACCTGGATCCTATCCCGACCTGGCTCCTGCTAGACCTCTTAGACGACCTCCTACCAATAATTACTTCCATCATAAATAAATCACTGATTGAATCAGCAGTATTGTTTGTTTGTTTATTTGGGGTTTTACATCACTTTCAACATTATTTCAGTCATTTCGTGATGAGACCTACTTGTAGCAGATATAGTGCTGCCTCACTGAATTGTCATGTCGCAGGTCCTTGACATGACAACCCGCCCGGTCACAGATTTACAAGGACAACGGGTTAACCCTTTAGGCACGGGCCTCAGCTTATATGGGAAATTGTATCATGAGTTCAGTCTTGGCACGGCCAGGGTTCGAACCCACGACCTTTGGATCACCACAGAGGAACTGGTGCTAATAAGCTGGCGCTCTAACCAACTGCGCCACGGCCCGTGGCCTGAATCAGCAGTATCTGATAACATGAAAATGATTAAGCTTTACCTTGGTATCTCACCCCCGAAAGCACCCAAAAAATCAATCACGTACAGGAACTTTGAGAGGATTAGATCTTCAATCCCTAAGGAAGAACATCAAATCGCTAACTAGCACAAGATCAGCATGGGAACACGTATCCCTGCAAGACATGGTAAATTACTATGATAAAGAGCTCACATCCGCTTATGGATAAACATGCTCCTCTCAGGCACGCCAAGGTCACCCAGCGCAAACCTGTACCCTGGATGAATGACCAATTAAAGCTGGAAAGGTCTCTCTGGAGGAGGCTTGAGAGAAAAATGAACAAAACAGGACTTCATATTGACAAAGAATTGTATAATTCTCAGAGAAATAAATATAATTCCATGGTGAAGGCATTTCAATCCAACTATTTCTCTAACCAAGTGGAAGAAAACAAACATGACCCTAAAAAGCTTTTTAGAATCATTGACACGATCATGCACAAGAAAAAGGACACACCAATGCCCCAATCTGACTCAGAGGTCATCCAGGCTGAAAAGTTCATCACATACTTTCTTGACAACATAGACAAAATCTGGTTGGACATTGATAATGCTTCACCCTGCACAATTTCGCCACCAGGTGACATTTTGCACAGCAGGATGGGACAAGATGCAGAATGGCTGGATAGGTTCATGCCCTTGACCATCAACGACGTGCGCAAATTGGTGAGGAAGTCTGCAAAAAAGTCATGTAACCTGGATCCTATCCCGACCTGGCTCCTACTAGACCTCTTAGACGACCTCCTACCAATAATTACTTCCATCATAAATAAATCACTGATTGAATCAGCAGTATCTGATAACATAAAAATAGCCATTATAACACCCCTGCTGAAGAAACTTGGTCTAAAACTGGTTGAGAAGAACTACAGACCTGTTTCCAACCTGACATACATATCTAAACTAAAAGAGAGGGCATGCGGTAGCAGACCAATTGGTTCCTCATCTGGTTAGGAATGGCCTAACTGACAAGTTTCAGTCAGCCTACAAAGAATATCATAGTACAGAGACTGCTCTACTAAAAGTGCAAAATGATATCCTGCGCGATCTGGACAATAAGAAATCAGTAATCCTGTCCTGTTACTTGACCTCTCTGCAGCCTTTGACACCATTGACCATCAAATTCTATTTGATCGGCTGGAGGCTAGATGTAATGTTAGAGTTCACGCCCTTTCCTGAATTCGATCACATCTTTGCAACAGGAAACAGTGTGTGAAGGTAGGGACACACAGGTCATGCCTGAAGTCCATAAAATATGAGGTCCCACAGGGCTCAGTCCTAGATCCCATACTTTTTACCATCTATATGACACCTTTATCTGATATATTAGCCAAATACGGCCTCAGCTATCATATTTATGCAGACAATACCCGGATCTACATCCCGTTGGACCACACTTCTGCCCAGAAAGTTCATATAAGCAGACACAAACAAGAAGAGTGTGTCGGTGAGGTCAGAAACTTCCTTATATCAAACAAGATGAAGATTAATGATGGGAAGACAGAAATGCTTATATGTACTGACAGACACATTGCTACCACCAGCAGTATCCCTGATACTATCGGGGTAGGGAATTTTGATATTGTTCCTAGTAAGTCAGTTGTTGACCTGGGTATAACTTTCGACTCTAATATGGATTTGAAGGCGCAGATCAAGAAAACGTGCAAGAAATGCTATTACCACATCAGGAACCTTGCAGCCATCAGACACTGTCTAGATGAGAAGACAGCTGTTACACTTACCCATGCCTTTGTGACTTCTACTTTAGAGTATGGGAATGGCCTACTGGCAGGTCTCCCTAAATCTGACATGATGAAGCTACAATACCTCCAAAACTCTGCAGCGCGTGTTGTAGGAAAAATCAGGAAATTTGATCACATTTCAGAAAAGCTCCGGGAGCTGCACTGGCTCCCAGTTCACGCGAGGATTGATTTTTAGATCCTTCTATTGACCTGGAAGGCCCTAAATGGTAAGGCGCTGCCTTACTTGCACGATCTTCACATTAAATAAGGTGATCGATGCCTAAGGTCGAATGACGGCACGCACCTACAAGTTCCTAAAACTAGGTTGAAGACAGTGGGTGACAGGGCCTTTTCGTCAATCAACCCCAGACTCTGGAACTCTCTTTCTAGTGATATTAGGACTAGTACCTCAGTCTCCTCCTTTAAGAGTAGACTGAAAACCCATCTCTTCAGGAGACATGTCCTGAATACAGCGCTATGAACAGACTTGTCTGGTATAAGGGCTATATAAATTTTATTATCATTATTATTATTATAAGTTAGAGTGATATTGTGCGACATAGGTTTAATATTAGCATTGAAGGCAGATGTATTAATCAAGTTGTTTTGTTTTAAGAGCCATGCAGGACAGCCATCAGTGATATTTGAAAATCTAATCTAAGCTCAGCTCAGTCTTAAAGTGACACAAGCCTGCTAGAAAATGGTGGCAATATTAATTCTAAACATAATTTTCTGTATATGCAATAATATCATATACAGCGATATGAAATAGTAATCAGTTAATGAGCAGATATGTACACAATAGTAATAAATAAAATAACGTTATATAATATCTTTAGATTCATGTGCTCGAAGAGTTCAGCACCCACAGTACAATAGTGTTTAGTTAAGATATGTGAAAATATATACACAACAGTAATAAATCACTGCCCCACTGTAAAGTATCTTCAGGTTAGTGTACTCAAAGGATTTATCCACAGTCCGATTTCAGATTTGGTAAAAATAGGATTCTATGAAAATATATACACAACAGTAAAGAAACCTGCCTCGCTGTATAATATCTTCAGGTTTTGTACTCTAAGGCTTGTTTAGCTTTGTTGCTTTGTTGAAATCTCAATTGTCACTTTTGTGTGGTACATGGAAATTAATCAATTACGAGAATGATTACAGTTCAACACCTTGTGTGAAATATCATCTGAAGGAATACATACATTTAGCTGCACCCTATAACTTAATGATATTCTGTGACCTAGACACAGACATTCAATAATCCTGGTATTTCTTGATCTATCAGCACCATTTGATACCAACCATGATATACTTCTCAGCAGGATGGAAAAAAGATTCAATGAGACTGGTTTTGCCTTAGATTGGATCAGATCATACTTAACAGGCTTTAACATTTTTTTAAGTAGATGCCCATATATCGACTCAGAGACTTATAAGATGTGGTGTCCCTCAAGGACCATTCTCTGTCCAATATTGTTCATCATCTATATGTCACCACTAACTTACATACAAAATATGGTCTTAGATATCATATATATGCTGATAACACTCAGATCTACATTTCTGTGTAACCGTGATGTAAATGTGTATTAGTGAAGTGTAGCTAACAAAACGAAGATAAATGATGGGAAGACTGAAATATTAATATGTGCAAACAGGCAATTGAGTATTGCCATTAAAAATGACATTTGAACCGTTATAATAGAAAATACTGATATCACTCCTACTGACTCCGTGGTTGACCTAGGTATCAAGTTTTATTGCCTCTGACCGTAAAAACTACAGTACCTAAAGCAGCAAGGGCAGTCTCCAAGATAAGGAGATATGGTAACAACCATTGGTATATGGCTTGAATTCTTTGGTCTAAGAATTTGGATTTTATTCCAAAGAGATCTGGCATGATATTTAATCTCTCTATTTGATCACACTTATTTTCTGAAATGTCCCTTTCTCCTGCTGATAGACATTTTCAAATCTCTGCTTTGACGACTTCTCAAATAGTTTTCTTGTTCACAAACATCTTACAATAGTAGTGAAAGTTGTTCAGTCTCTTTTTGGCGCTTGGATTATTTTTTATGTAAAACTCTGAGCGGGTGTTATCACAACATTTTGACACTGTGCATGTTCTGTGTGTGTGGGGAGGGGGGGCACATGATTCCGGACCAGAAAGTGTGGAGTTTGTAGTGTTCTCCAATCACCCATCGGCAAAGCCCAGATAGGTGATCTGGAGGGGTTTGTCGAACGTCCAAGGTCTCTACCAATTTCAACCAAAGAAAATTTTGGTGGAATAGGCCGATTGCGGGTCGCCATACTGCCCCATTGAAAACAACACGCCGGAACTGCACAATTACAATCGGAAGTGCACAAAAACTCTCTAAAGTCTAATCATTAAAAAAAACAAGATGGTAACCCGCAATCGGCCTATTGTTAGAGCTCAAGTGAAGTAAAAAGTCCCCAGCTGCAAAAACTGAGGTAAACCCGTTTAAACGTCAAAATTGAACCTGGGTCAACTGCCGTTAAAACGGGTTTGACTCAGATTTTGCAGCTGGCGACTGATATCAAATATTTATATTTTCTTTATTTTATGCTATCCAAAGAATTATCAAGCTTTTTGGGGAGATCTTAGATACAATCAAACATAAAATATGAATTTTCACTGAAAGAGTTGGATATTTTAAAAATCTCATGCAAACGAGATTATACAGAAAAAGGAAAAATCTCAAACCTCTCCAGATCACCTATCTGGGCTTTGCCGATTGGTGATTTGAGAACACTATGGAGTTTGAGGCAATTGCCTAATCCTGGAGGTAAATAAGGGAAACCTATCTAGCCTTTACTCACATCAAACTCAGGGGTGGGAGAGTTCTGAACGGCAGACTGTAAAAGATAAATATATGGATGGTAGGATGTCATACCATTGTTCTACATCAACTCTGAACCAACCCTGATGATATTGTTATGGGTATTTATGGGCCATTTCAATGAGTGCTCCCTAGGACAGAGGAGAAAATAACCAAAATACTGTACTTTAGGGGAATTGGTACATTTACAGTGTGAAAATACATTCGCCATTAAAATCAAAACACCAATGACATTAATCAATATTTAAACACTACAATATTAAAATCATAAGGTACGATAACAAGTATATTTCTTTCAAAATAGTATGTTTGTCCTCATTTTCCTTGATGATAGTTGTGATAAGAAATGAAGAAGAAAAGCAAATTGGTTCTGCAGATTACACAACCAGAGTATGCTTTGTTTTAGCTGTGTTGATTTGATTTCATTGGGAAGGAAATTCACTGTGATCCTAGTGAAACAGATTTTCTCATTTTAATTTGTATAATTTAGAAATGAAAAGGAAGTTTGGCAATCAGATATGTAAAGAGATGTGAAAAAATGAATATTTCTATAATTGTCAAGTGTGTACTTTACCCCTATTGTTCTCTTTATGTTTTTTTTTAAAAGTAGACCATCTGTTTCACTAGGATTACAATATTGTTTAGATCACTTTCACAATGTTATTTGGAAATCCATTTTATTATGGTCCCACAATCTGCAGAACCTTTTCCCTTTAATAGTGTTACCCGATAAAAAAATTCTTGGAGCAGTGACATTACTACACCACTTTTTGTGAGTTAAAAAGATATAAAGCTTTCAATATTTCAAAGAAATATCCATTGTGATTTTCAAATAATAAATCAATAAAAAAAATAAATATCATTAAGTGCTATTCATGACGAGAAAGTTTCAATGAAAATAGAACTCTCTTTGGCAATGTTTTCCCACGCGTTTATGAAAAAGTCCTATTTTGGTATAAGAAGAAAGTAGTTCCCTCAGAAATCTGCCACCAAAGGACACTCACCACCATCACCAATAAATCCCCTTATATCACTTCTTTACTTGTTACAAAAGAGATAAAAATTACTTGAAAAAGTTTTGTTACAGTTCATTGTATATCAGTTTGTTAAATATGATGGCGTAAATGTTGTAGTAAATTTAAAAAATTTTCCAGTAATATTTGTGCCCCTAAGTCTGGATTACTCCTCGTTATACAATCTTAAACTGGGACGTCGACACATTCATGTGTAAATATTGGCCAAAATACCATTACAAATCAGATTCAGGTAATCATATACTTATATATGTCACTGATGAGCTTGTTATTTTCCTTAAAATTTGGGTATGATAATCGATATATGAAGATTAAAGAAAACTTTAATGTTGGGCACTGCTCAGATTTCACTTGTTTTGACTGTGATTTAGCATCCAGCTATGTTGCGAGCATCAGAAATGTCGATTAATCCTTTGGCCCTGTTGTAGGATTGGTTCAGATTTACTCTCTGGAACCTTTCAGAGCTCTCTCACCCCCTGAAACGTGGCAGTAGAATTCTGCAAATGGTAGATTTGACCAGGGATATATAATTGGAGATATTTTTGAAGGAAAAACACCCTGTCAAATGTCTAATATTAAA
This sequence comes from Amphiduros pacificus, assembly GCA_949316495.1. NCBI lineage: Eukaryota > Metazoa > Annelida > Polychaeta > Phyllodocida > Hesionidae > Amphiduros > Amphiduros pacificus. The sequence continues at coordinate 31,605,926 of OX439002.1, forward strand.
TACCAAATGAACTTCATACTCTACTCCGATTTCTGATGAAACTGTTAGTGTTTTTCAATATTCCAAAATATTGCCACTTTATAACTTAAAAAAGGGAATATCCTTATTTTTGCCATATCTATCTTTATCCGTGATGTTTACATAGGAATATATATTTTGGTACATTTTTGAAAAAGTCAAAAGAACTTCACACTCATTTCAATGGATACACACTTCTTTCAACTATGTATTACATATGTATTACATAATACAAAAGACCACAGGTTCGTCAATAGTTGAAGTAGAAAGATGATTTACCTTGCAATAAAGTCGTCTTGAGGTTGCGAGCAAGGTAAACACAGTTGCGTGCGGCTACGAGATACACACTTCTTTCAACTAAATATTACATATACAAAATACCACAGTTTCGTTAATAATTGGAGTAGAAAGATGATCATGACGATTTAACATGCAATGAAGTCGACTTGCCGTTGCGAGCAAGGTAAACACAGTTGCGTGAGGCTACAATATGTACACTTCTTTCAAATTGTCGTAAGATGACAATGGATGGAATCATGATATATTCTATAGGCAAGACCATACCTTCGTCAATAATTGGAGAGGAAAGATGATTTAACTTGTTTTGTAACCTTATTAATGTTGCGAGCAAGGTAAACACATTTGCGTGAGGCTACGAGATGCATAATTCTTTCAACCGAATATTATCGGGTTGGACACAATCAAGGTTACTAAAGGCAGTCACTTAACATGAAAAATCAACCTTGTGAGATTGCATTTCTAACTTATGTTTTATTAAAATGCAAGGTCTCCTTGTCCAAAATCCAAAATCTTTTTGCACAAGGACATACCATTGAAATTTTATGGCTGCTTAACATACGCGTGTTGCAGGGGGTACAAACTCTACAAACTGTATACACTGATTTTAGATAATTCAGAAATCTTATCCAAATTAGTTATATTAATGAAACAAATATAAAGCTAATAATTTAATATAGTGTATATAATGTTCAAACATAGTTAAAACTAAATTTGGACAACCAAAATTTAAAATATATAGAGAAAAAATGTTGAGACGGGGAAATAACATTTTGATATTTCCAGCAAAGATTATGACAACGAATTAACTTCAAATGAATCTTAATTCATAATGCTTATCAACTGCAGATTCAAAATTTTCTTCAAAGTTTCACTTGGTCTGGCTAATGAATTTGGTAGAAAGTCGAATATTATCAAAATTATTGTAAGATTTTGTGTAGAGAGCAAACACATAATTATGAAAAAATTTCTAAAAGTGTTGTTTTGTTAAACAGAGTTGTCCACTTGACATCTCATCACTTTACAAACGACATAAATGATTTAAAAATCTATCAACACCAACACTAACACCTCTGTAAACAAGGGGGTACGTACTCTACAAGGGGGTATGTACACTACAAAACAGACTTCACATCTCATTTTCAGGTTTTGGGGGCATGCTTTCAACCAATAATTATCTCACTAATAATACTCAACAGTAGCTCAATATGACTGTATGATATGAAGAAGTTGTCTTTTCTGGAACTACCAATTCACATGGGGGTATGCACTCTACGCATTTTTGTTGAAATTCTCCTCAAAACATGATGTGGCATAATATTCACATAACAATGATTTGACTATCTTAAATTATTTATTTGTTTATTCCTTCATATGATATTGTCAAATGAAGATATTTTTTAATCCATTTGGGTTATTAATATTAGAAATGTAGACAGTCTTTTATTATTGGGGTTTTAAACCAGAAATTCCGTAACAAAACACATTTTTTTCTAAGGTATCGTGGAATATGCAATTTGTGGTGATACCACAGAGATGTTTTTGGGGCCGCGCAGCGCGCGATTCCCCCATCGTTTTAGCCTGTTCCCGCAATCAAATGTCGACCAACGCGTCCATAATGCGCATCAGCAACTGCCAGTGTTCGCCAAAAGTCGTTGGCCCGTCGGACAAAGCTGGCCGTTATTTCACATTGTCCGCCGATAATGACTGAAAACGGCGGCCAAATTGTCCGCCATTCTTTACCTGCGCAGTTTCTCATTGTAGTCGTCACAAATACGTTTTATTGGTTCGTTTTTTGGAGATTTTCGGTTGCCGCCATTTTGTAAAGTTTGAGCTATATCCGGGTCATTACGTTTGTCCGCGCCTGATTATTGCCTGATTATTTCCGACGGGCCAAAAGTCGTTGGCCCGTCGGACAAAGCTGGCCGTTATTTCACATTGTCCGCCGATAATGACTGAAAACGGCGGCCAAATTGTCCGCCATTCTTTACCTGCGCAGTTTCTCATTGTAGTCGTCACAAATACGTTTTATTGGTTCGTTTTTTGGAGATTTTCGGTTGCCGCCATTTTGTAAAGTTTGAGCTATATCCGGGTCATTACGTTTGTCCGCGCCTGATTATTTTAGATATGTAGGTAGGTATGTATGTAGTTTAGTATGTAGGTAGATATGTAGGTATGTAGGTTGGTATGTAGGTAGATATGTAGGTATGTAGGTTGGTATGTAGGTTTTATAAGCTGAATATCACGCCATGAGCAGACCTAGTCTGATATAGCGCTATAGAAATCATTATTATTATTATTATTATTATTATAATTATTATTATTATTATTATTATTATTATTATTATTATTATTATTATTATTATTATTATTATTATTATTATTATTATTATCGGTCACAAGCGCGAAAAAGCCGCGAAATTAAAAAGGAAAAGTATGCGTTGAAATGTCTGATGTTGAAGACAAATGTCTGATGTTGGCTGGCTGAACATCAGACATATTGTCTGATGTGGGTCAAAAAGTTTTGGCGAACACTGCTGCCAGTGTGAAAAAGACAAGGAATTCGGCTTTAATTTGAGCAGAAACCATCAGAATTCAGCATAATGATAGATCGCTTACTTTCGTGTCCGCCATTTTGTTTTTCGACTGTTCAATGCGAGATAGACGAATGCGTCAACAAAAATGCGTCCGCCTGCAAATTTCTATCACGCGATTCTCTCCTCAAGCGCTAGGCGTCTGCTGCAGACGAAAAGCGTATTTTCTGACCAATTCCTTGCTCCGTGCTCGCCACTGCCCCCATTGGATTCTCAAAATCCCCCATTGTTTTCTACCTGGTGGGGGGATTCCCCCATTGACTCACTTTACCAGAATCATCACTGTACCATACACCAGACAATCTAAAAAAAACTAGAGAAATAATTAGTCAAAATATAACTTATTTGTGCAATGTAACCTTTATATTAATTGTGAAATCTACCTTGACAGAAAGGTACAACATATAATGCACATTCGTAACAGTTGATATTTTAAACATTTAGGACGTTGAAATATTCACTGTCTTGGAAGTAATGCACCGATTCGTGATTTCTTTTTTTATTTAAAAGGTATTATTCAGCTTGTTATCATAAGTTGCATCTTGAATGTTTGGTGACGTCAAAAAATATTTCATTGCATTGTAACACTGTCAAATGTACATTCAGACCTTGATTGTGACCAACCCGTATATATATATATATATAAAAGACCATACATTCATCAATAATTAGAACTCGCTGAAAGGTGACTTATCATAGTTACAAAAGTGTTGTTATAATGACATCATACAGGAAAGAGAGGCTTCATTACCTTTTTAAGCTCCTCCCTCGGTACTGCTACAGTTTTTGGCAAGGATTATTATTATTATTATTATTATTATTATTATTATTATTATTATTATTATTATTATTATTATTATTATTATATTACAAGTGAACCGACAATGATATGAAATGAAAAATCATAGCGAAATAGTGACCATATATTGACAAAGTGAAACTGTGACCATATATTGCAATTGACAAAGTGAAACCATTTATTACAAAGTGAAATAGTGACCATTTATTACAAAGTGAAATAGTGACCATAATTGACAAAGAAGCAAATGTGAAAGTTTGTCAGGGTAAAAGGGATACATCCATTTCAATTAGGGTACATGTAATTGGAGTAAGAAGGCAAGAAGATAAACACAGTTGTGTGAGGCTAGGAATACACAATTCTTTCCACTGATAATCATATATACAAATGAGGACAGTTTAGTCAATAATTGGAATAGAAAGATAATTTCGTCTTGACGTTGCAAGCAAGGTAAACACAGTTGCGTGAGGCTATGAGATGCACATTTCTTTCCAGTGAATATCGTGTATACAAATGATCATAGTTTCATAAATAATTGGAGTAGAAAGACGATTTAACCTGCTCTAGAACCGTAATGACGTTGCGAGCAAGGTAAACACAGTTGCGTGAGGCTACGATATGCACATTTCATTCAATCGAATATTATATATACCATACCTTCGTCAATAATTGGAGGTTTTTTGTGCCCTAAAACTGTGTTGATGTTGCGGGCAAGCATGACGTCACTATGCGAGCAAGCATAGTGACGTCATACATGAATGTGTCATAATGACGTCAGACAGTGTTGTCATAATGATGTCAAACATGGAAGTGTCAACATAGTAACGTCATGGTAACATCATAAATTGTGTTAATATGATCATGCAGAATACTGCTGTTACCTTTTTGTACTGCTTGAAATACCAGTTTTTGGCTATTTTGACTAATAATAAAAGGAATTTATGCTGTGTCCCTTTCACCTTTCTTAATATTTCATCTTTTTCTTTCCAATGAGCCCAAGATCAAGCCGATCGGTGCAGCGGATGCCATGTATGAATTAAATAATGACTCTATCATTCCTATTCATATTATTGATAATTATCGTTATTATTATATGAAAAACAGAGTACGAGATGCCCAAATCTTTAAATAGTCGTAAAGTGGCAATGTATGGAATATTGTAAAACATTCCTTGATAAGACCACAGTTTCGTCAAGAATTTACCAGTCATCGTTCCTCTCAAGTTGTTAATTCCCAAAATTCTGCCAGAAATTGGAGTAGAAGATAATTCAACTTTCAATGGAGCCATCTTGACGATGCAGGACATAGTGAATAAATGGCTACAAATTGGAGTAGAAAGATAGAGCTAACAACCATAGGATTCGCGCAACCATAGGATTGGCTGATAATTATGAAATTGTCTTGTATTCAAAATACTAATAGAGCAATGTTTTTTGGCATAGAAAAGTTTATATGAATGGTATAAATAAATTGTTATGAAAATTGCACCCATTGACCCCGATTTTGTCATTCATGTTATATGACAAATCATGTGGTGATGATTCCTTTTGCTGAAGGACAATGTTCTTTACATTATATAAAATCTGATAATAAAAGTCAAATCATATGGAATCACATGAAAGACACCGATGGTTTTTGTTTGTTTGTTTGTTTGTTTGGGGTTTTACATCACTTTCAACATTATTTCAGTCATTTCGTGATGAGACCTACTTGTAGCAGATATAGTGCTGCCTCACTGAATTGTCATGTCGCAGGTCCTTGACATGACAATCCACCCGGTCACAGATTTACAAGGACAAAGGGTTAACCCTTTAGGCACGGGCCTCAGCTCATATGGGAGACACCAATGGTCATGCCACGTATAACTCAAGGCTCATCACCACACATCACGTCACTATTCATGTGACCTAACTAGAGTTCCTATATAAACCCATGCCTTCCTCAATAAAAGATGTTTAATACTTGATAATCACAACGAGTTGTTCTGCCGTTGATTCTACGATTTTACACCTCCACCTTTCTTTCAAATAAGCCCAAAATTAAGCTGACTGGTGCAGTGGATGCAGCATGTGAATTAGTATATAGTTATTATTCCTATTCATATTATTGATAATTATCATCATCATCATCACATCATCATCATCATCATCATCATCATCATCATCATCATCATCATTACTAGTATTGTTGATTTTATAGTACTGTTATGTTATCATGTTATATATTGCAAGTATGGCGCGTATTTTCCATATTATGTTGTGCTAGTTAGAGTGGACATTGCTCTTGACTGTTATCATCCTTTACGAGCCATTTTATGCTGTGAGGGCACAAACATGAAGGAGGAGGGTAACGCTCAGTCAAAAATTGCTACAAACATGTTGTGAAAGAATGCCTAAAATACTTCCATATGTATTATTTAGAGAGTAATCCAAATTTTCTTTGATAATCATATAGAGTTTATTGCTCAATGATTTTGATAATGAAAAATACTAAGATTACCAATTGATGCATAAAATACTTGTATTTAATCTGCAGATCAGATTTTATTTATAAAGATCATCATTGTTTTGTTACTTAACATTGTTATGTTTGTGCTTGTTTTTAATGATTTTTCATTTTACATTTTGTTTCTTGGTACCAATCAGTGATTGTGGAAGATACACATTATTATATATCATATAAATGACAGGGTGAAAAGTTAATCTTTACTTTCTGTGATATAATCCATAATTTATTTTTTTGTTTTGTGCTGAGTTCAGAAGTTGAGCAGTCATTCAAATTTGGCCTATATGAATTCTGAGGCTCAGTAATTATCTAAATTTGGTGTAAATAATTCAGTTTATTATTGCAAATTGCCTCACATATCAGATAAATCTTTGTATATTTATTTCAATAAATATTGTAATTACCTCAATTATCCTTAATTAACTAACTATTACTATCAACTATTACTGGTATAGGGATATATTATATTCCCATTGATACACTTGTATTGGTAACAATGAATTAGGATACCACATTATCTCAAGAGTGTGAAATGGGTTATCTGCCAGTATCAGACACGGCCGGCCCCACCCAGATTGCACATGGTAATTGCTTATGGTTACTGAAGTTGCAATGGGTATAATTATTATTATCTCTGATTAATTCATTATTAAGACTTGTCTAACACATAAATAAGAATGGATTTTTGGTGTATAATATAATCCACAATTATCATTACAGTCAACTATTAGAGAATGATAAAGTAGAATGCTTTATGTTTACAAAGAGGCTATCGGCATGTGTTTTAGCCCCTAAAAATGTAAAAACTCTCAGAATTAGCTAAATACAGTAAAGATTTATGCTTAAATCTTCAAATGTATGCATCAGGTCTGGTTTGTTTCTCTTAATACACATGCTGTGCTGAAAAAAAAAGACTTTTTGATAAGTCTATGATGAAAATTTGTTTTGCCCAAATGATTTTTCATAAAATTAACCATTTTTTCCCATTTCCCATAATAATCCAATGTGTCGATTTTTTCACTAATCCCTGTGAAAAATATTCCTCGGGCAAAATATTGTACATTGATATTACAGTATTTGATACAGTTTTCCTCAGTTTCTTGGGCCACCAATTTTTTTTCTAGGGTTCAAACATCCTAATTTTTATACTTATATCTGTAAATGGATATATGATTTATTAGAAAATGATACAATGCTTTATTTACACTAATCCACAGTTAATACAAGTATTTTGGTTGTCATCTATTGAAGTAAACTTCGTCTGCCTATAAAGTCCTGGGTGCCAGGAAGTTTTGTGCTGTGTGCCATGAGTGTGGTCACATTAGATATGGGCACTGCACGGCCACCCGAGAACCCACCATATCACTCGGATGCCAAACATTTTTCCAGACATCAGGCAATCTAAAAGTGCCCAGGTTTACAACTGATTTTATAAAAAAAAAATTAATCACCTAAGCACCTTTTGGGAAATTGGAAGAAATGTTCGAAATTGAAAGGATTGTGACTGGGGTATAAGACCTGATATATGCATGATTAGAGCCACACAAAAGTGTGTGCCCATTTGTTATGGACAAGGAATGGGACAGCAGATGTCTTAATTATCGGTAGGTCAGTAGGCCAGTGCCTTTAAAATATAGCGAGTTATAGCAAAGTGTCAAAGATTTTGATTACAGTATAAGAGTTTGGTTACAATTTAAAGCCTATGACCAAGGTCATAGCTGAGGTCATCCTATTTAGGCCTTCATGTGGTAAGAAAATAAAGCCTGTATCTTAGATAAGATGGCAAAATGTCAAAAAAATTTGGATAGACAGACCTTTGCACAGACATAGCCTGATACTATGGCCCCATACTCCATAAAGGTTTGGCTTCAAAACTGCTCAATTCAAACATTTTTCAAGCATATGAATTGTCTAAAACCTGCAATCAACCCCCAAAAATAATAATATATCTGTTGAATATGTGTTATTAAGGAAATGTCATTGTTAAGATATTATAATCTATGTTAAGTTAAGAAATACAGACTATGATAGTCCATGTTTTGCCCAATAATAAATGTAAAGTAAAGTAATCAAGCTGAACATCTTGTCAATGTAAAAGGTAAAAGGATATTTGTAAAAGAATGTATCTGACAGCAATATAACATTTATTATTGCTCTCAGAATGCATGTCACCCTAAAAGTTATGTTGTAAATTGTATTTGTTGCTGATGCCTCAAACTAGCTCTCTAAGCATGCTAAACATATTTTGAGTAGATTGAAGCTATTGTAGTGCCGGGTGAAGCGAGGCAAAATTTATTTCTAATTTCCTTTTCCCTTCTAAAATTGACTTCTACTAGGTTGAAACTCGATTTCTTTCCAAAAAATTTGACCCTTCGAACCATTTTTTTGCAGATGTGTAAGTCTAAATTAATTTTTTTCACAAGATTGGCATTCTCAAGATTTTCTCAAGATTTTCTTTCCATCAATTTCTTTCCATCAAGTGGTCTTACATTCTAACATACTGTATACTATACTGTTCAGAGACGACGAGGGCTAACGTGAACACGTCAATTATTTGTGTAGATACATTTCATTTGTACTCTCGTGATCTTAGTATGAGCGTGGGACGATATGAGTGTGGGTTCAAATGAGCGTTATTCAATTGACATTAAGTGGAAATCAAAACATTGAACTAAAATTTTAATTTACCATTGGTTTCTAATCTATATTTTACTACAAAATATAGAATGCTAGTCAATGACATCTATGATTTACCGCAACTTCAAAATGATGAGAAAATATAAATATCATTTCCAAAAAGGAAACTGTATACAAATTAAAAAAAAAAAGACTTTCTTGTAAATCATTTAATATGTTATTGAACTTAATAAATGAGTATAATGCCAATCATAATAACAATTGTTTCATCGTGATATTTTCGAGTAAGATTCTCTGAATGAAATATACAAAAGAATTGCGAGAAAAACAAAATATATTTCTATCGATGTTTGGTCCAAGACGTTACATTAAATATCTTCCCCGTAAAAAGTCATTTTGTATACAATGTATGACCAGTTTAAGGCTTTTCCAAGAATTGAAAGAAAATAAGTTCAAGCCCATGAGGTTGTCTTCCACTTGTATGTTTTCCTGCAATGTAGGAGGCAAGAGATGGGGACACTTCGATCCGACTGAGAGTCAAGCTGTGGAAATAGAGTGGAAATTAACCAATACTCAGGACAGCAACTAGACTTTCTTTATGAGAACTTCAGTATATCAGTACATCAATCTCTTGTTCATGCAATACATTCTCAAACACTATTATTTTATAATAAATCTTTAACGCTTTATAGGAATATTTGTGCCACAAGTCAAGACAACTCCTCGTTATGCAGATTGAAACTGTGTCGCCTTTCTGTGTTAAAATTGGGCAAAAATATTATCCTGGTAGGATACTGATGAACGTGCTAATCTCTTCAGAATTTGGACTTGAGTGTTGATATTTGTGCCTGGATATGTTGTCAGTTGTGAGCGTCCGGAGTTGATGCGGCTTTGTTGTGAGCCCCGGGTTGCAAGTGTCCAGAAAAGGGTGATATGTGCGGGCTTGTTCAGAGTCTGGCATTACTCAAAGCTCTTCTACCCCTGGAGCAATACTGGTCGTGTGCTCTATTCACTAAATGTCATAGTTATGAAGAATGTCTTTCTCTGTAGGAAGAGTTAATCCTATACATACGTAGGTGGAGGAATGATGACCTCTATGAAGGAGATTAATAGTTTATAAGATAATAGTGTATTCTAACCTTGCATTATCTATTTGTTACCCAAAATGTCTTGATAATGCCTCTGCCTTTAACAAATATCTCATTTGCTTTTTTAACTGAAAAGCATGATTCCTTTTGTAAAAGGATGTGAGTTGACTCACTAACTTGAAGTTTGCTTTCTTCTCCACTGGATTCCATTTTTGCAGCGATGTCAACAGTGTCACCAAAAAGGAGGTATCTGGGCATCTTAACTCCAGCGACACCAGCCACACAGGATCCGGAATGTGCTCCCATGCGCATGCGTAAGGTAGTGCCAGGCAGATGAGCTATGGTAAGTGTTGCAATGGCTTCACAGAGCCCAAGTGCCATCTTACATATCTCTGAAGCATGGTGCTCATTCCTTATTGGAATACCACTGGCTACCATGTAGGCATCTCCTATGGTGGCCACCTTGAACACGTCATAGTTGTGAGCCACGTCATCAAACAAGGTGTACATGGCATTCAACATTATAATGAGATCCATTGGGGATCCCCTGGCAGACAATGCTGTGAACCCAACGATATCAGAGAAGAACACTGTGCTGCTTTCAAATACCTCAGGCTGTATCTGTCTGCCAGATTTAAGCTCTGTTGCTATGCTACTTGGCAGCAACTCACTCAGAATAAAATCTACCTTGTTTTTCTCTGTCAGCAAGTCTCGGGTTCTTGCTGCTACGTGATCCTCTAAGTTTTTGGTGTGAGACTCGAGACGACGAATCATATTGTCAAGAAGTGAGCGTGATTTTCCCTTGTTCAGATGCCTAATGAGGGAGATAATCTTAGTGAATGTTGGTCTTGTCCCAGGGTTTTCTTCCCAACATAATTTCATTAAATGCAACCAGCCTGAAGGAACATCTTCAGTAACAGTGAAGTTTGGTCTGAAAGGAGGCCTACAACCTTCTTTGACATTTTTAATTATTGTGTGGGCATCAAATTGTAAATCATAATCTGGATAGGGGGCGCATCCTGACATCACTTCCTGCATGATAATTGCAAAGCTGTATACATCACATGCTTGTGTGACAGCTTGCCTATTTAAAAGTTCTGGTGCGGTCCACAAATTGTCTCTCTCATCCATATCCACATTCCTCTGTTCCCTGACACTTTTGAGCCCATGTCCTGTCACTTTACATGTCCATCTGCTGTCAACCACCACCTTGACACTTGTGAGACTGCCATGTATGCCGATGGAACTAAAGTGTAGATATCCCATTCCACTGGCGATATCTCTCATTATGGACATCTTAAAGTCCCAGTCAAGCTTGTGACTGTCATCTTGCAGTATGTAGTACAACCCGCCCCTTGATTGGAAGGACATCAATATAGATACGATGTTATGCTCTGTACATAAGCCAACAAAGGGCACAATATTGACATGTTGTAGTTCTTGCAGGTTCTTGAGCTCAAGGAGAATGTGCCTGCTCTGTGTATCAACTGATACCTTACCAAGGAATTCAACGGCAACGGGGCTGTCTCTGTAATCACCAATAGCAATTCTACATGGGAAGTTACCAGCACTTTTAGGGTCAGTGTTCAGACAAGTACCATCTATGTCCTTGAGGTTATATATATCAGACCATTTTACCATCAGGGATCCTACCTGCCTTATAGCCATCTCAAACCTATACCGCCTGTAGGCAATTACAGTGACCAGAACTGAACACAGAACCACTGCGCCAGAAGCAGCAGAGAGAATGAGTACCATATTGTCTTCCCCACTACCTGAATCACATAGCTGGCCTTGCCATCCACACCGTGGAGAGTCCGGGGGAGGGTGGGATGCTGCCCCATACCACGACAGTCCTGACCAGTCCTCCGCAGAGTCAGGTCTGTAGGCCTTCTTCATCGCCCCGTCAAATGCAATCCAGTCCATCAGCGTCACTATGCCATCTGCACCCACCAGGATTACCCTGTAAATAAATATGCACAAAAATCATAACAGGTTTAAGCTACATTTCCCAATGTGCATTATAATTCGTCCCTGCTGATGAGGGCACCAGTGAGCTCGAGGGAGGCATTTTGTTCACAAAGATATATCATAAGTGACAATTATCTTATTGATGTCACCATCCCTTATGAACCTTTTTATGCTGTGAGGGTCGGGGGATGGCTTGAAACTCAAAGTTTCTTGTTTTATATTGTAAAAAAATCAGGTGACACTCTTTTATAAAGTTTGTAAATTATTTCATATGTAGATAAATAGTATGGGGACGCATGGAATGACAATTGAATGTCTTTGGGACCGATGATATGGGGTACTAGATTACTGATTCAGAAAATAAATGGTGACTAAATGATACGACCTGTGTTGGTTACGGGTTCTGAAAGTTGACCAAAACAGTGTGATAAATGTTATACCTACGTGTTTTATATTTGATTTTTCTCAGTACAGGAATGTCAGCCAAATCAAAATAAAGAAACAGATAAAAATTTCGACCAAACGAATTTGTTACCTTGATTCTCATTGGCTGATATTTGACATGTTATTCAAAATGGCAGCCTCCTTGACAAATTTCTCGGTCAAAACTATCATCTATGGTCAAAATTGTCATCTAAAAGGAGTTTACATGAAACGTTCACGAACATTACATAAAAGGCAATGACGAGCATAGCTCTAACACCATTAGCTTATACTTAAAACGTTGTACACGTTTGGCTTGAGACAGAGGGTAATATTCAGTTAAATTTCGACCATTTTTATTCAATTATTTCATATTTATTGTGAACCATTTACAATATATAAACAGCTTGTTAATAATTTTATCTTTGTTTTTGGCAAAAATAATTATTTCCCTGCAATATATCACAAAGCTATAAGAAAATACATTTACTTTTCATTATAGTCCTAATAATATGAGAAATATATAAAAATGTTGGCCTTTGAACAGTTTACTTGTCTTACCTTTGATCTAGATTTCTGTCACCATCTTCATTGATAAGGACTGTGCCTGTGATACCTTGGAAATGGGTGTTGAAGATATTCTGAGCTATCTGGAAGCCGTCGTCGGGGGCATAGCCCTGCTCCAGGCTCCTGTTGACTCCATACGCCCACTGAAGCACAGCATCGTGCACAAAACCTACACAAAAACGCGATGGTATTAAAATCATAAGACGTTATACATACGTAATCTAATTTGTTTGTTTAAACTGAAAATCTGAGTTGAATATTTCACCGACAATGACATGAAAAATAGGAGATACACGTTCATGTGGGCTATTTTTACAAAGTAATACCGCTGACCTTGAAGTGACATGAATGACCTTGAAAATGAGAACCCTATTTACACAAATGTATCTATACAGTTTATACTCCATCATCTACATCTTCCAAATACGAGCATGTGGAGCAATTAATAGAAAAATAGAGCGATTTTAGATTTGGGATCAATTTTTACAGGAAAATATATCACATGTTGACTGTAACCGTATGTGGCCAATGTATGAATGTGCATATTATACTGCATAGAAAACACACATTGAAACAAAGAAACTGAAAATAATTTGTCAATTTCAGGATTTATTTACCTGTTAAATGTAATTGAAATATCCTAAGGAGGTAGGTTTGCATAAGGTGAAAAAAATTGACGGATTTGAATTGTGGACATATGCTCTTTCGAAGATTAAAAGGACCAAATTCGAGATCTAAAGAATGAGTATAAAACATTTATTAAATATAGCTGAGAGCAATATAACTATTTATTATTGCTCTCAGAATATAGCTATTAAATGTGCCATTTAATAGCTGATTTTTTTCTTCAAGTTATATTATATCTGATTCTCCCGTCTCCGATGATGTCAAATAGTTGATAATTTAGCCTAATTTTCGGAAAAACGTCGATTGCAGAAAACACTTCCGTCAATGACTTTCATATTTGGTAAATTGCATAAGATACATTATCATTTAACTGATACATTAAATATTGCTGGATTATTGACGTCATAGTTATTTCTTGGTCAGACATTACACCACACTAATAACAGTGCAATAACTCCACAATCACGGGACCTCGACACGCTCCCGTACATTGTCGTCATTATCGTAGTGTTCTCCAATCACCCATCGGCAAAGCCCAGATAGGTGATCTGGAGGGGTTTGTCGAACGTCCATGGTCTCTACCAACTCCAACCAAAGAAAAGTTTGGTGGAGTTGATTGAGCTCTAGTGAAGTAAAAACTCGCCAGCTGCAAAAACTTTGGTAAACCCGTTTAAACGTCAAATTTGAACCCGTTTCAACTGCCGTTAAAACAGGTTTGATTCAATTTTTGCAGCTGGCGATTATTATCAAGTATTTATATTTTCTTTATTTAATGTTATCCAAAATATAATCAAGCTTTTTTGTGAGATTTTAGACATAATCATACATAAAATATGAATTATCACTTAAACAGTTGGGTATTTAAAAAATCACATCTGAACGAGATTATGACCAAAACAGCAAAAATCTCAGACCTCTCCAGATCACCTATCTGGGCTTTGCCGATGGGTGATTGGAGAACACTATCATTATCGCAGTGTCATGAGCTGGGTGTTTTTACACTTGGCGCTGTGAGGAGTGTGGGAGCGTCACTTCACTGTGCTTGTGGCGAGGTAGTTCCGCTCATCACTTATATTCATACAGTATATGCACCACATGAGTCATACAATAGAGTCCAGCAAGGAGATATGGGATAGTTCTCACTTCATGTGGCTGATTTCTCTTCAGCAATTAGCATTTGAGAAATTCATGTTATCAATAACAACAACAACAAAAAAACAACAACAAAAACAAAACAAAAATTGAAATTGATACGCATTACACAATTAAATTTAAAATTTCACTAGGTTTCTATTTGGCGCACAAATTTCATGATTTTTGTTGTATTCGTTATTGTCACAGATATTATTACCGCTATTGTTGGGCGAAATACGATATCACTCACTTAATCGACGAAGTTTTACACCCTTAACTTTAACTCTCTTTTCAAATGTTAATCAAACATGACAATTTGAAATGCAGGAGATATACACATTCATATATTGTGTATAACACAAATCTCTGTGGCCAGCCTTATGTCATTTATATAACGAACACATTTTTTTTGGTGGGGTATATTTTCAAAGTCACAATATAAAAAAAATCAGTCTCTAAGGTTTCTTGCGTTGTATTGACAAAATAATTCATATACTTCTGGGGAAAATGCTCTATGTTGTTCGGTGTACAAATAAAAAATCATTTTTGTGACAAATAGTGAGGTTCCATTATCACAAGAAATTTTGCTAATAATGCCATAAAGTACGGTTTGTGATCAGGAATCAGAAATATAACGTATCAAAGAGAGCTTATCGCCAGCAATTTCACCATTCCGGAGAATAATGTGAAGCACTTGTCAGTCCGACCAGAAACATGATCGCGCAGCGATAATCAGTGATTGCTTGGTGTCGTATGACTTTCAGATAAGTCTCTCATATTGTTCGGTTAGATATGAACACACCCACCAATCTTCTGTTAGCTGAGCTGTATTGATTGGTAGCCACCAATATGACAATGACTAAATGAACAATCAGCACTTGTTAGTCAATACCTATATATATGCAGTATTTTCTGTATAGTGTGTAATCAATGCATAAACAAAATACGGTTAGGTCATAAATAATATTTATGTAATTAAATGGGCTTTCCATTGGTCGAGGGAAACTGAGTTAATATAAGATGAAAAGGCAGTAAAGGAACGTAGCTGTTCGAGTAAAAATAAAAATAAATTATTGTGCTCACATATCATGAAGCCATTTATATTATTACTATTAAACAGTTAGGCTATATCTGCGTGACCATTTTGTATTGTAATTACCCGTGTAAAAAAGCATGTAGCTGCATACTACATATCATTATCAATCAATTCATTTATGTTTTTACAAAATATGATATTACAATGAATAATTTCCAGTTTGACTGCTAACATCTTTTCTAGAATTAAAACATGAGTATCTTTTATAAGTCATATAAATTAGACATGCTCGTGTAAGCCTTTTTATGTTTGGGATGGCTCAACACGTGAAGCACTATTATCCTTATCGAGATGTTATTGCAAGCCTACATCGTGAATAGCTGTGATTCAGTATCATATACAAGAGCAATCCCCAAACAATAATCCGTGCACGTTAATATTCGAAAATAAAACCCGTTTGATAGATAAGTTTCTGTCGACCAGGTGTAAATCTTTCTCAGAATAAGTTCACATTTCAAACATTATCCTTTATTCTTTCACAGAAATGCATTCTCGTGTAAAATACCCCTTCCCTAAGGAATCACTCAAGACGCATTAAGACTATCAACCAAAATATCTCTCAGGAAGAGGTCCACATCAATTATACTAAAAGTTCAGTGGTTTCCTGTAAATAGGTCTTACAGAAGATTGGCTGTTAATTTTACAGCATAAGTTACTGGCAGCAAGGTTGCCAGAATCTTTCGCTGTATATTAACAATAACTTTAGCTGGTATGCCATTTTTTGATTAGCATTTTTAACGATGTAACATGACAGTCCACATTATAATCAAAAGTAAAAATGTAATTTGAAAGAAAAAATAATGAAAAATCTCTGAAATTGTGAAAAAAATGGCATAAAACACTTCTGAAAGATTATTTGTGATATGGAATCTCATTTCCTAAAATAATACAAAGTTCATATATTTATCTTCACAGTATTAATACTGTAAAGTTATTGAACTTTTACGCAAAATTACTATTCTGATATTCAGTTATGATAGTGAGCAGAACAAAAAAGTATATATAAGATGTTTCAGTGTTTCATAATTTTCATAATTTCTTTTTAATCAAACAAAAAATCGAGTCAAAAAGGTGACAGTAAAAATCTCCTCCGTTAAAGCTGAAGAACTAACAGTAGGCAGAAATAAAATGAATAGTTTAAACACGTCTGCAAGAAAATCCTTTTTGGATCAGGAATCGATGTTGCAAAGAAATCTCATTTGACCCTCATATCCCTCCTGGTCTGACACACCATATTTCCAACGTGCAATATCGAGGCATCAATAAAGATACTAACCAGAAATAATATAATTTCTTACGGCAGTATTAAGCTTCATGAATGCAACAAACTGGACATCGATAATGCTAATAATCAACGTCGGTTAAAAATAAAACTGAAGTCAGGCAGAGCATATATTGTCTGCTCGTGTTTGCGTGTTGCATATCAGTTACATCTTCCTTCCCGCTCCTACCCCTCTTTAAGCTTAGATAAATAGGTTTATGAGATGTAACATAATGGTAAGAAGTCTATCTCTCGTGCTGGCAGCTGAGATTTGATTCCTGGTTAGAAATTGGAGTGAAAACTTCAATCACATTGCAGATTGAGAAAAGTGGACAGTTATTTCTGACTTGAATACTACAAGTTTTACATTGCTTGTTATCAAAGGCCATTGTATCTTGTTATCGACCTCAAGTGCTCACAATCACCACAAGAAAATCTTATGTGCGTGAACCTCGTCCTATATTCAAATTCGTCCCACATTCGTCCCATATTCGTCCCACATTCGTCCCATATCATTCA
This sequence comes from Amphiduros pacificus, assembly GCA_949316495.1. Classification (NCBI taxonomy): domain Eukaryota; kingdom Metazoa; phylum Annelida; class Polychaeta; order Phyllodocida; family Hesionidae; genus Amphiduros; species Amphiduros pacificus. The sequence goes on from OX439002.1 coordinate 31,623,462, forward strand.
GTTTGTAAATTTTTGGCCCGAATATCCATCAGACTGCAACTTGGCTCTAGTACTCATAATCACTATAACAAAAGCTTGGAAGGTATGATGCTGAGAACGCATGCTGAGAACGGGGAACAGTGATTTTGTCCCAATATTTTAATAATATTAATGTTTTAATCATAAAGTTGGTCAGGAAAAAGGTAATATATGAATCTTCTAATTTCCCAATAGACTAATAGATATCCAATATCCATAACTGAGTCAGTCGAAACCCAGTTATGGATATTCATAATGCAGAAAAGAATTGAATTGAAAGCTTTTTTCCTCAAACCTTTTAAACCAAAACCATATAAGATACATGTCCATGAAGATGTTTTGTAGTCAAGACAATGTTCGCTATGCTTTATGAAGCTAATTAACGATTCCTTCACATCAAGAGTGGTTGCATGAGATATGACGTGCTCAACATGTGTTTAGTCAACATTCTGAGCTCATAAGAGTAGAGTATAAAAGCTCCATCATATCAGTTCCTGTATTGTATCAGTAAGACTATGGCTAATTTGTTAAAAGCAGACTCCTTGTTTATTCGTGTTTACAATGAACACAATCATATATCATGTTTGTATGTTAATGTTCTTTTTTTTACCACTGTGGCAATTTCATTATGTTTAGCTTTTAATTTGTTTCTCATCATGATACGAAGCTCATTTCTAAAAGCCTATTTTGAGTCTCACATAATCATGTTGGTTCCTTAAATGAGGCCCAGTATTAAAGTTGTGACACTTTTAATGATTAAATGGAAAGAACAAGATCAAAGAAAAAGATCTGATGCTTCTGTGGAGCTGTGTTTGAGAGCTTTGTAAATACTAGCATGCCAATGATAGATACAAAGCGGATATATGCATGTTCTACAATGAAGCTAACTAACTCATCATTTATAATATACATTTTTAAGAGTTTTTCCTTATTAGTAGATATGTAATACACGTGTATGCGTTGCATGTATAGCTTTGGCCTGGTATGCATATATATTTGGCTGGATAATCGATGGCTTTGCCAAGTAAGGTTTTAGGTTCAGATGGATGTGACTTGGTGGATGAACTAATTGTAATACTGGAAAACCTATTCAGCTTTGGTACAATATGTTTGTGGATCTCTACATCAAGAGGTGATTGCTAAGATGAGACTTACCTGCATATGCATGTACCTCCTGGATATCAGCCTCAGGGGACAAGTGAGGCTCATTCTCAAATACAGGCTGCTGAAAGGCATCTATCACTTGTTGTCGAAATGTGTCATACTCAGCACCCGACGGATTACTCACAACTATACCCATAAGTCCATGGAAGAGTTCAGGTCCTATTTCCGGTCTGTAAATAGGGGTTGCAGTGATAGCTATAAGGGTTTCTATAGTTACAAAGGCATACTCCCCATTCAGCATACCCTCTTCCATAGCTGTGATCAGAAAGTTCCTAATGTCTGATGGATATGTCATGACAAAAAAAATTCTGGCTTGTTCTTTCAGTGTGTTGACAGTGTCCCTGAGAACTTGAAGATTGTTCATGTTCACCGATTCTCCCTGCACCGTGGATTCAAACACTTGGAAGTAGACTTTTTTTCCGTGTATTTGCATTTCTTTGCTGATGGCCTCGGCGGTCAACTTCCAGATATCTTGGGGTGTGGTAACTATGGCAACAGTGTCCCATCCAAGCATCTCGCACATGTGATAAAAAACGGGACCAAGATTGAGCCACGTCTCATGAACTCTTGTGAAGGTAGGGTAGGCAACTTTGTCAGATAGGCTTGCACTTGTGCAGCCCCAGGATATGACGGGAATGCCCCAGGCCGCTGCCAGGAGGGAAGCAGGCTGGCACACCACACTGCACCCATCGCCGATGATGGCATCCAGATCGGTCACAGAGTCCCACATATCTATGATCATCTTCATGCCTTGATTTGGCTGACAGTAACTGTCCCTCCATACCCACTCTATATTGTAGCCGGGCAGCAGATTTCGTCTGTGGACCTCTTCTATGCCTATCACTATGGCAGACCCAATCTGCCTGCCCACCAGCCATTCCTGGTTCCACGAGAGCGTATACGCCAGGGTCAGAGTAGAGTTAAAAGCAACACCCTGTATGTTGCCTGCGTAGCCGCCTCTAACAACGAGATATAGTATGACTAGGAGTTTCATCATGCCACAGTGAGGGACTGTCTGTGTGCCCTTCACGTCGCAGGCCTATATAGCTGCCATGGGATGCAGCCTGCACACGCCATACCTGCCTTGATTCACGTGACCTGCCTGTCTGGCAGGCAGATGTGGTGACATGTCAACAGGGAAAGTCACACATGTGATTCCAATGCAGCACATACTTCCTCTTTTTTCATAAATACCTCTTTTGTCCTGACGTTTGTATGCAGTATTTATTGAACCAAAAACATCAGAGCCACCAAGGATCAACTTGAAAAAGCATTGGCCAGTTTTATCATTGACCATAATATTCCCTACAAGAAATCTGAGGTTGGATGCCAACAAATGATATACAACTATACTTGTTACTTCTGAGCTCCTCATTGATTTTGGCCCCTTCGAAAAAAGAAGATGATTATCTTTTATAGTACAGAGGAACATCGATGAATAGTCCTTTAAAGATTAACAGAATGGCAAGTTTTCATGATTAAACGTCATTTTGTTATAGCAACTGGAAAGGTGCACGCGAGTGTTCTGTATGGCCTTAAAACATCTCTCTTGTATTTGTCTCCACACACCAGGTGGCAACAGCATAGATAGATTTTTAGAGCATTGTGGGTTTAGGATATCTGCGGTACATTTCATACAGTGGTTTGTTAAGGACTTTGGAGAGATCGCCTTGATGTCGTGGTATTCTAGTCCATCAGCTGGCACGGGTTCTGTGTGCATTTTTATGTCAACACAATTTAACATCAGACTATGTTTGGGCAAGGTACGAGGGATAACAAAAATCAGGGTGGACATTCTGGATTATGCAAACAACTTTTTCAACCATAAATTTAAATTTCATAACTTACAAATAAGTGATTTTTTTCTGATATATGAAATAGTTATGTACAACATTTTGAGCACTACAAACTGAATCCATATTAGAGTATTAACAAATATACCTAGAAAACAATAATAAAGGATTGTCGTGACATGAAATATATTAGTTTGTACTTATTTTAAGTATAAATATCTCATACAATTTCAGTCCAGACCCAAAGAAATGCACTTGAATATTAAGGCTAATATTCCATCAAGGACAGTAATGATGATACATTTGATATAAAAGCTGGGAAGGTTTACATTATATTCAAATAGAATATTATAACATTTTTTGTTTTTCAATCAATTTGTTAAAGGGGGTTCATTCCATTAATAATAATCACTAATAGGCATTTGAACATAAGCAAGAAAATATTGGTGCAAACCCTTAGCTCTATTAGCTATAATTAAATAATGTTGGCAGTTCTGCTACTTTAACATTAACATTCTATCCAAGCGATTAAAAACAAATATTTACCCAGAAGTAGTTCTCCCTTCTTTAGTCAGGAGATTATATCCGGCCCCTTCGAATTCTTTGGTATGTTTTTTTCTGAAAAATGAGTTGTTTGTTTAACCCTATTTCTTAAAGTTATCGAATCAGGTATCCTTAATTATTTGATATTAGAATCGTACACAATATCTTGTTCATTAATCCTAGGCAATTATCATATGCCATGGAGCAGAGCAAGCGCCGTCAGCACAAAGCAACATGCCTGGCCATTCCAGTGGGTATTCCACCTTGACCATCGCTTCTGTCCTAATACCCCTGTAACACCAGGTTTGCGATCGTATTGTGTTTGCCTCAAGAGAAAAGAGAAGTGTCGACATGTACAATGAGGATTCCTAGCATTCATGGGCGACTCAGTTGGCAGTCCAAAGTGACTCCAATGTCGCTGTTCGTCTGCAGAGAGAGCCGAGGACGCAGGGGGAACGCCGCGCGACCCAGGACGCAGTGGAAACGCAATGAGAAGCCCGTGCGTGCATAATGCAAACTTTGTTATTTCATGTTTTACACAATTTTCAGCCACCATTGCGTTTTGTCAAATATTCGATGCACAGCAGATACAATTCTGACGTAGTTCTAGTGTTACAAGAATATTAAGAAGATAGTGTTAGTATCTCAGAGATATAAGGGAAATAATAGCCTTGATACAGTAGTGTCCAAGTTATGAGGGGGGTATTGACGAAGTGGCATCTCAGAGATATTAGGGAAATAATAGCCTTGATACAGTAGTGTCCAAGTTATGAGGGGGGTATTGACGAAGTGGCATCTCAAAGATATTAGGGAGGTGGCTTAATACAGCTGTCTTCATAGTTATAAGTATTGATTAAATGGCACCTCAGATATATTAGAGGGGTGGCCTTAATATAGTTGTCTTCATAGTTATAAGGGAGGGGTATTGATTAAGTGGCATCTCAGAGTTATTAGGGAGGTGACCTTAATATAATCTTCATAGTTATAAGGGAGGGGTATTGATAAAATGGCACCTCAGAGATATTCGGGAGGTGGCTTAATATAATCTTCATAGTTATGAGGGAGGGGTATTGATAAAGTGGCATCTCAGAGTTACTAGGGAGGTGACCTTAATATAATCTTCATATTTATAAGGGAGGGGTATTGATAAAGTGGCATCTCAGAGTTATTAGGGAGGTGACCTTAATATAGTCTTCATAGTTATAAGGGAGGGGTATTGATAAAATGGCACCTCAGAGATATTAGGGAGGTGACCTTAATATAGTCTTCATAGTTATAAGGGAGGGGTATTGATAAAATGGCACCTCAGAGTTATTAGGGAGGTGACCTTAATATAATCTTCATAGTTATAAGGGAGGGGTATTGATAAAATGGCACCTCAGAGATATTAGGGAGGTGGCCTTAATATAATCTTCATAGTTATAAGGGAGGGGTATTGATAAAGTGGCATCTCAGAGTTATTAGCGAGGTGACCTTAATATAATCTTCATAGTTATAAGGGAGGGGTATTGATAAAATGGCACCTCAGAGATATTAGGGAGGTGGCTTAATATAATCTTCATAGTTATGAGGGAGGGGTATTGATAAAGTGGCATCTCAGAGTTACTAGGGAGGTGACCTTAATATAGTCTTCATAGTTATAAGGGAGGGGTAATTGATAAAATGGCACCTCAGAGATATTCGGGAGGTGGCTTAATATAATCTTCATAGTTATAAGGGAGGGGTATTGATAAAGTGGCATCTCAGAGTTACTAGGGAGGTGACCTTAATATAATCTTCATAGTTATAAGGGAGGGGTATTGATAAAGTGGCATCTCAGAGTTATTAGGGAGGTGACCTTAATAAAGTCTTCATAGTTATAAGGGAGGGGTATTGATAAAATGGCACCTCAGAGATATTAGGGAGGTGGCCTTAATATAATATTCATAGTTATAAGGGAGGGGTATTGATTAAGTGGCATCTCAGAGTTATTAGGGAGGTGACCTTAATATAATCTTCATAGTTATAAGGGAGGGGTATTGATAAAATGGCACCTCAGAGATATTCGGGAGGTGGCTTAATATAATCTTCATAGTTATGAGGGAGGGGTATTGATAAAGTGGCATCTCAGAGTTACTAGGGAGGTGACCTTAATATAATCTTCATATTTATAAGGGAGGGGTATTGATAAAGTGGCATCTCAGAGTTATTAGGGAGGTGACCTTAATATAATCTTCATAGTTATAAGGGAGGGGTATTGATAAAATGGCACCTCAGAGATATTAGGGAGGTGGCCTTAATATAATCTTCATAGTTATAAGGGAGGGGTATTGATAAAGTGGCATCTCAGAGTTATTAGCGAGGTGACCTTAATATAATCTTCATAGTTATAAGGGAGGGGTATTGATAAAATGGCACCTCAGAGATATTAGGGAGGTGGCTTAATATAATCTTCATAGTTATGAGGGAGGGGTATTGATAAAGTGGCATCTCAGAGTTACTAGGGAGGTGACCTTAATATAGTCTTCATAGTTATAAGGGAGGGGTAATTGATAAAATGGCACCTCAGAGATATTCGGGAGGTGGCTTAATATAATCTTCATAGTTATAAGGGAGGGGTATTGATAAAGTGGCATCTCAGAGTTACTAGGGAGGTGACCTTAATATAATCTTCATAGTTATAAGGGAGGGGTATTGATAAAGTGGCATCTCAGAGTTATTAGGGAGGTGACCTTAATAAAGTCTTCATAGTTATAAGGGAGGGGTATTGATAAAATGGCACCTCAGAGATATTAGGGAGGTGGCCTTAATATAATATTCATAGTTATAAGGGAGGGGTATTGATTAAGTGGCATCTCAGAGTTATTAGGGAGGTGACCTTAATATAATCTTCATAGTTATAAGGGAGGGGTATTGATAAAATGGCACCTCAGAGATATTCGGGAGGTGGCTTAATATAATCTTCATAGTTATGAGGGAGGGGTATTGATAAAGTGGCATCTCAGAGTTACTAGGGAGGTGACCTTAATATAATCTTCATATTTATAAGGGAGGGGTATTGATAAAGTGGCATCTCAGAGTTATTAGGGAGGTGACCTTAATATAGTCTTCATAGTTATAAGGGAGGGGTATTGATAAAATGGCACCTCAGAGATATTAGGGAGGTGACCTTAATATAGTCTTCATAGTTATAAGGGAGGGGTATTGATAAAATGGCACCTCAGAGTTATTAGGGAGGTGACCTTAATATAATCTTCATAGTTATAAGGGAGGGGTATTGATAAAATGGCACCTCAGAGATATTAGGGAGGTGGCCTTAATATAATCTTCATAGTTATAAGGGAGGGGTATTGATAAAGTGGCATCTCAGAGTTATTAGCGAGGTGACCTTAATATAATCTTCATAGTTATAAGGGAGGGGTATTGATAAAGTGGCATCTCAGAGTTACTAGGGAGGTGGCCTTAATATAATCTTCATAGTTATAAGGGAGGGGTATTGATAAAGTGGCATCTCAGAGTTATTAGGGAGGTGACCTTAATAAAGTCTTCATAGTTATAAGGGAGGGGTATTGATAAAATGGCACCTCAGAGATATTAGGGAGGTGGCCTTAATATAATATTCATAGTTATAAGGGAGGGGTATTGATTAAGTGGCATCTCAGAGTTATTAGGGAGGTGACCTTAATATAATTTTCATATTTATAAGGGAGGGGTATTGATAAAGTGGCATCTCAGAGTTATTAGGGAGGTGACCTTAATATAGTCTTCATAGTTATAAGGGAGGGGTATTGATAAAATGGCACCTCAGAGATATTAGGGAGGTGACCTTAATATAGTCTTCATAGTTATAAGGGAGGGGTATTGATAAAATGGCACCTCAGAGTTATTAGGGAGGTGACCTTAATATAATCTTCATAGTTATAAGGGAGGGGTATTGATAAAATGGCACCTCAGAGATATTAGGGAGGTGACCTTAATATAGTCTTCATAGTTATAAGGGAGGGGTATTGATAAAATGGCACCTCAGAGTTATTAGGGAGGTGACCTTAATATAATCTTCATAGTTATAAGGGAGGGGTATTGATAAAATGGCACCTCAGAGATATTAGGGAGGTGGCCTTAATATAATCTTCATAGTTATAAGGGAGGGGTATTGATAAAGTGGCATCTCAGAGTTATTAGCGAGGTGACCTTAATATAATCTTCATAGTTATAAGGGAGGGGTATTGATAAAATGGCACCTCAGAGATATTAGGGAGGTGGCTTAATATAATCTTCATAGTTATGAGGGAGGGGTATTGATAAAGTGGCATCTCAGAGTTACTAGGGAGGTGACCTTAATATAGTCTTCATAGTTATAAGGGAGGGGTAATTGATAAAATGGCACCTCAGAGATATTCGGGAGGTGGCTTAATATAATCTTCATAGTTATAAGGGAGGGGTATTGATAAAGTGGCATCTCAGAGTTACTAGGGAGGTGGCCTTAATATAATCTTCATAGTTATAAGGGAGGGGTATTGATAAAGTGGCATCTCAGAGTTATTAGGGAGGTGACCTTAATATAATCTTCATAGTTATAAGGGAGGGGTATTGATAAAGTGGCATCTCAGAGTTATTAGCGAGGTGACCTAAATATAGTCTTCATAGTTATAAGGGAGGGGTATTGATAAAATGGCACCTCAGAGATATTAGGGAGGTGACCTTAATATAGTCTTCATAGTTATAAGGGAGGGGTATTGATAAAATGGCACCTCAGAGTTATTAGGGAGGTGACCTTAATATAATCTTCATAGTTATAAGGGAGGGGTATTGATAAAATGGCACCTCAGAGATATTAGGGAGGTGGCCTTAATATAATCTTCATAGTTATAAGGGAGGGGTATTGATAAAGTGGCATCTCAGAGTTATTAGCGAGGTGACCTTAATATAATCTTCATAGTTATAAGGGAGGGGTATTGATAAAGTGGCACCTCAGAGTTATTAGGGAGGTGACCTTAATATAATCTTCATAGTTATAAGGGAGGGGTATTGATAAAGTGGCATCTCAGAGTTATTAGGGAGGTGACCTTAATAAAATCTTCATAGTTATAAGGGAGGGGTAATTGATAAAATGGCACCTCAGAGATATTAGGGAGGTGGCCTTTATATAATTTTCATAGTTATAAGGGAGGGGTATTGATAAAGTGGCATCTCAGAGTTACTAGGGAGGTGACCTTAATATAATCTTCATAGTTATAAGGGAGGGGTATTGATAAAATGGCATCTCAGAGTTATTAGGGAGGTGACCTTAATATAATCTTCATAGTTATAAGGGAGGGGTATTGATAAAGTGGCATCTCAGAGATATTAGAGATGTGACCTTAATATAATCTTCATAGTTATAAGGGAGGGGTATTGATAAAGTGGCATCTCAGAGTTATTAGGGAGGTGACCTTAATAAAGTCTTCATAGTTATAAGGGAGGGGTATTGATAAAATGGCACCTCAGAGATATTAGGGAGGTGGCCTTAATATAATCTTCATAGTTATAAGGGAGGGGTATTGATTAAGTGGCATCTAAGAGTTATTAGGGAGGTGACCTTAATATAATCTTCATAGTTATAAGGGAGGGGTATTGATAAAATGGCACCTCAGAGATATTCGGGAGGTGGCTTAATATAATCTTCATAGTTATGAGGGAGGGGTATTGATAAAGTGGCATCTCAGAGTTACTAGGGAGGTGACCTTAATATAATCTTCATATTTATAAGGGAGGGGTATTGATAAAGTGGCATCTCAGAGTTATTAGGGAGGTGACCTTAATATAGTCTTCATAGTTATAAGAGAGGGGTATTGATAAAATGGCACCTCAGAGATATTAGGGAGGTGACCTTAATATAGTCTTCATAGTTATAAGGGAGGGGTATTGATAAAATGGCACCTCAGAGTTATTAGGGAGGTGACCTTAATATAATCTTCATAGTTATAAGGGAGGGGTATTGATAAAATGGCACCTCAGAGATATTAGGGAGGTGGCCTTAATATAATCTTCATAGTTATAAGGGAGGGGTATTGATTAAGTGGCATCTCAGAGTTATTAGGGAGGTGACCTTAATATAATCTTCATAGTTATAAGGGAGGGGTATTGATAAAGTGGCATCTCATAGTTATTAGGGAGGTGACCTTAATATAGTCTTCATAGTTATAAGGGAGGGGTAATTGATAAAATGGCACCTCAGAGATATTCGGGAGGTGGCTTAATATAATCTTCATAGTTATAAGGGAGGGGTATTGATAAAGTGGCATCTCAGAGTTACTAGGGAGGTGGCCTTAATATTATCTTCATAGTTATAAGGGAGGGGTATTGATAAAGTGGCATCTCAGAGTTATTAGGGAGGTGACCTTAATAAAGTCTTCATAGTTATAAGGGAGGGGTATTGATAAAATGGCACCTCAGAGATATTAGGGAGGTGGCCTTAATATAATATTCATAGTTATAAGGGAGGGGTATTGATTAAGTGGCATCTCAGAGTTATTAGGGAGGTGACCTTAATATAATCTTCATAGTTATAAGGGAGGGGTATTGATAAAATGGCACCTCAGAGATATTCGGGAGGTGGCTTAATATAATCTTCATAGTTATGAGGGAGGGGTATTGATAAAGTGGCATCTCAGAGTTACTAGGGAGGTGACCTTAATATAATCTTCATATTTATAAGGGAGGGGTATTGATAAAGTGGCATCTCAGAGTTATTAGGGAGGTGACCTTAATATAGTCTTCATAGTTATAAGGGAGGGGTATTGATAAAATGGCACCTCAGAGATATTAGGGAGGTGACCTTAATATAGTCTTCATAGTTATAAGGGAGGGGTATTGATAAAATGGCACCTCAGAGTTATTAGGGAGGTGACCTTAATATAATCTTCATAGTTATAAGGGAGGGGTATTGATAAAATGGCACCTCAGAGATATTAGGGAGGTGGCCTTAATATAATCTTCATAGTTATAAGGGAGGGGTATTGATAAAGTGGCATCTCAGAGTTATTAGCGAGGTGACCTTAATATAATCTTCATAGTTATAAGGGAGGGGTATTGATAAAGTGGCATCTCAGAGTTACTAGGGAGGTGGCCTTAATATAATCTTCATAGTTATAAGGGAGGGGTATTGATAAAGTGGCATCTCAGAGTTATTAGGGAGGTGACCTTAATAAAGTCTTCATAGTTATAAGGGAGGGGTATTGATAAAATGGCACCTCAGAGATATTAGGGAGGTGGCCTTAATATAATATTCATAGTTATAAGGGAGGGGTATTGATTAAGTGGCATCTCAGAGTTATTAGGGAGGTGACCTTAATATAATTTTCATATTTATAAGGGAGGGGTATTGATAAAGTGGCATCTCAGAGTTATTAGGGAGGTGACCTTAATATAGTCTTCATAGTTATAAGGGAGGGGTATTGATAAAATGGCACCTCAGAGATATTAGGGAGGTGACCTTAATATAGTCTTCATAGTTATAAGGGAGGGGTATTGATAAAATGGCACCTCAGAGTTATTAGGGAGGTGACCTTAATATAATCTTCATAGTTATAAGGGAGGGGTATTGATAAAATGGCACCTCAGAGATATTAGGGAGGTGACCTTAATATAGTCTTCATAGTTATAAGGGAGGGGTATTGATAAAATGGCACCTCAGAGTTATTAGGGAGGTGACCTTAATATAATCTTCATAGTTATAAGGGAGGGGTATTGATAAAATGGCACCTCAGAGATATTAGGGAGGTGGCCTTAATATAATCTTCATAGTTATAAGGGAGGGGTATTGATAAAGTGGCATCTCAGAGTTATTAGCGAGGTGACCTTAATATAATCTTCATAGTTATAAGGGAGGGGTATTGATAAAATGGCACCTCAGAGATATTAGGGAGGTGGCTTAATATAATCTTCATAGTTATGAGGGAGGGGTATTGATAAAGTGGCATCTCAGAGTTACTAGGGAGGTGACCTTAATATAGTCTTCATAGTTATAAGGGAGGGGTAATTGATAAAATGGCACCTCAGAGATATTCGGGAGGTGGCTTAATATAATCTTCATAGTTATAAGGGAGGGGTATTGATAAAGTGGCATCTCAGAGTTACTAGGGAGGTGGCCTTAATATAATCTTCATAGTTATAAGGGAGGGGTATTGATAAAGTGGCATCTCAGAGTTATTAGGGAGGTGACCTTAATATAATCTTCATAGTTATAAGGGAGGGGTATTGATAAAGTGGCATCTCAGAGTTATTAGCGAGGTGACCTAAATATAGTCTTCATAGTTATAAGGGAGGGGTATTGATAAAATGGCACCTCAGAGATATTAGGGAGGTGACCTTAATATAGTCTTCATAGTTATAAGGGAGGGGTATTGATAAAATGGCACCTCAGAGTTATTAGGGAGGTGACCTTAATATAATCTTCATAGTTATAAGGGAGGGGTATTGATAAAATGGCACCTCAGAGATATTAGGGAGGTGGCCTTAATATAATCTTCATAGTTATAAGGGAGGGGTATTGATAAAGTGGCATCTCAGAGTTATTAGCGAGGTGACCTTAATATAATCTTCATAGTTATAAGGGAGGGGTATTGATAAAGTGGCACCTCAGAGTTATTAGGGAGGTGACCTTAATATAATCTTCATAGTTATAAGGGAGGGGTATTGATAAAGTGGCATCTCAGAGTTATTAGGGAGGTGACCTTAATAAAATCTTCATAGTTATAAGGGAGGGGTAATTGATAAAATGGCACCTCAGAGATATTAGGGAGGTGGCCTTTATATAATTTTCATAGTTATAAGGGAGGGGTATTGATAAAGTGGCATCTCAGAGTTACTAGGGAGGTGACCTTAATATAATCTTCATAGTTATAAGGGAGGGGTATTGATAAAATGGCATCTCAGAGTTATTAGGGAGGTGACCTTAATATAATCTTCATAGTTATAAGGGAGGGGTATTGATAAAGTGGCATCTCAGAGATATTAGAGATGTGACCTTAATATAATCTTCATAGTTATAAGGGAGGGGTATTGATAAAGTGGCATCTCAGAGTTATTAGGGAGGTGACCTTAATAAAGTCTTCATAGTTATAAGGGAGGGGTATTGATAAAATGGCACCTCAGAGATATTAGGGAGGTGGCCTTAATATAATCTTCATAGTTATAAGGGAGGGGTATTGATTAAGTGGCATCTAAGAGTTATTAGGGAGGTGACCTTAATATAATCTTCATAGTTATAAGGGAGGGGTATTGATAAAATGGCACCTCAGAGATATTCGGGAGGTGGCTTAATATAATCTTCATAGTTATGAGGGAGGGGTATTGATAAAGTGGCATCTCAGAGTTACTAGGGAGGTGACCTTAATATAATCTTCATATTTATAAGGGAGGGGTATTGATAAAGTGGCATCTCAGAGTTATTAGGGAGGTGACCTTAATATAGTCTTCATAGTTATAAGGGAGGGGTATTGATAAAATGGCACCTCAGAGATATTAGGGAGGTGACCTTAATATAGTCTTCATAGTTATAAGGGAGGGGTATTGATAAAATGGCACCTCAGAGTTATTAGGGAGGTGACCTTAATATAATCTTCATAGTTATAAGGGAGGGGTATTGATAAAATGGCACCTCAGAGATATTAGGGAGGTGGCCTTAATATAATCTTCATAGTTATAAGGGAGGGGTATTGATAAAGTGGCATCTCAGAGTTATTAGCGAGGTGACCTTAATATAATCTTCATAGTTATAAGGGAGGGGTATTGATAAAGTGGCATCTCAGAGTTACTAGGGAGGTGGCCTTAATATAATCTTCATAGTTATAAGGGAGGGGTATTGATAAAGTGGCATCTCAGAGTTATTAGGGAGGTGACCTTAATAAAGTCTTCATAGTTATAAGGGAGGGGTATTGATAAAATGGCACCTCAGAGATATTAGGGAGGTGGCCTTAATATAATATTCATAGTTATAAGGGAGGGGTATTGATTAAGTGGCACAACAGAGTTATTAGGGAGGTGACCTTAATATAATCTTCATATTTATAAGGGAGGGGTATTGATAAAGTGGCATCTCAGAGTTATTAGGGAGGTGACCTTAATATAGTCTTCATAGTTATAAGGGAGGGGTATTGATAAAATGGCACCTCAGAGATATTAGGGAGGTGACCTTAATATAGTCTTCATAGTTATAAGGGAGGGGTATTGATAAAATGGCACCTCAGAGTTATTAGGGAGGTGACCTTAATATAATCTTCATAGTTATAAGGGAGGGGTATTGATAAAATGGCACCTCAGAGATATTAGGGAGGTGGCCTTAATATAATCTTCATAGTTATAAGGGAGGGGTATTGATTAAGTGGCATCTCAGAGTTATTAGGGAGGTGACCTTAATATAATCTTCATAGTTATAAGGGAGGGGTATTGATAAAATGGCACCTCAGAGATATTCGGGAGGTGGCTTAATATAATCTTCATAGTTATAAGGGAGGGGTATTGATAAAGTGGCATCTCAGAGTTATTAGCGAGGTGACCTTAATATAATCTTCATAGTTATAAGGGAGGGGTATTGATAAAGTGGCATCTCAGAGTTATTAGGGAGGTGACCTTAATAAAGTCTTCATAGTTATAAGGGAGGGGTATTGATAAAATGGCATCTCAGAGTTATTAGGGAGGTGACCTTAATAAAATCTTCATAGTTATAAGGGAGGGGTAATTGATAAAATGGCACCTCAGAGATATTAGGGAGGTGGCCTTTATATAATTTTCATAGTTATAAGGGAGGGGTATTGATAAAGTGGCATCTCAGAGTTACTAGGGAGGTGACCTTAATATAATCTTCATAGTTATAAGGGAGGGGTATTGATAAAGTGGCATCTCAGAGTTATTAGGGAGGTGGCCTTAATATAGTCTTCATAGTTATAAGGGAGGGGTATTGATAAAGTGGCATCTCAGAGTTACTAGGGAGGTGACCTTAATATAATCTTCATAGTTATAAGGGAGGGGTATTGATAAAGTGGCATCTCAGAGTTACTAGGGAGGTGACCTTAATATAATCTTCATAGTTATAAGGGAGGGGTATTGATAAAGTGGCACCTCAGAGATATTAGAGATTTGACCTTAATATAGCTGGCTTCCTGGTTATAAGGGGGGGTATTAATATAGATATTAACGAGATGTCCAAGATACAGTCTCAAAAAGATTAGGAGGGGTATTTATATAGTGGTATTTCCGTTATACTAATGTTGTTGATATAGTGTCTTAGAGGTAACGATATTTTAGGGTAAGAAGGAGATGGTATGTTGGGGACATACAGAAGCAAGATTATAATTTTTTTTAAAGAATATGTGAACAATCTTTATATTCCTAATCAAAAATGATTATTTGAAATATAAGGCTATAATATTATGTGATATACTTTCTCTTGTTTTCAATTCAAATAAAACATATCTGCAATTACAATGACGCAATTTGTATATAAACTGATCAAAGGAAGTGATTAACGGTAAGATTAGTGTGGCGATAATATTTTATTCTTATCCATATTATTTTTTTCAATTTGAGATCGTGATTGAATTGCATCAATCCTTGGTGTAAGCAGATTGTAAAAGATAAATGTTAATTTTCTTGGGAGCTTTAAGATGCAAAACAGAGCGCTTCGGGATCAGGTTTCAAATGGCTTGAAATTTTAGCTACAGAATCGATTTTGTAAAGTAGATAACTGAATACAAAGTGCAGATGAAATTATTTACACGAGAGAGACGGCTTCTTTACATTTGTACAATGATATGATCTAATGCTCTTCTAAATGCTCATTGATATATATATATATATATATATATATATATATATATATATATATATATATATATATATATATATATATATATATATATATATATATATATATATATAAATATATATATATATTGATATATATTGATATATATTGATATATATATATATATATATATATATATATATATATATATATATATATATATATATATATATATATTGATGTATATATTGATATATATATTGATATACATATTTATCTTTTAGTATATATGTTCACCATGCACAATTATACAAGTTATCATTTTTTCCTGGGTCTATACCAGGCTCTGCAAGTTTAGATCATGATTGTCAGTTTTAGGAGACCACACCCAGAAAAAAGCAGTCAATAAACACAGAGTCAGATATTTTGCACATGTTGCTACGAGGCCAATTAGTGTAATTGGTAAGACTGGAAAGTGAGCACAACAATCAGGTCTCTTCGGGAAATGACTGAAATAATTTTGAAAATGATGTTAAAATTCCAAACAAACAAACTGATATATCAATAATATACTTTTCTAACCAGATATTTCCAAATTACCCATCCCCCACCCAAATGTGTACAATTTGCCCAAAAGCCAACCAATTGCATGCAGAGCTGTATGGTAATTGAACATGCATGTTTTCCGCATTTCAATTGGGCAGAGGCAGTATGTGACTTTACCTCGCTATGCAGAGTATATAAGTCATTGAAAGGAAAAGGAAATGTTTGTAGTACGGTGTTAGTTAGATGTGGCTACGGAGTCCATGGAGGCCAGAGGGGCAGCCACAGATCGCAGGGTCTCTAGTCCACATGGCAGTTCCTGCAGGTTGGGGCCTCTGTGACCTATGGGAGTTACGCTCACAAACTGATCCACTCCATACACTGCATTGCATAAGGCCGTGTTATGAAAACGAAATTGATGAGTTGAGCCTTTGGTATCATCAAATATGAGTTTGTCATGGTCTTCACAGAGGTCTCGCGGCACAAGATGCACGACGTCAACCAGCTTTTCGGTTTTGCGGTCCCGGACATCTATGGGGATGCCTCCAGAGGGCGTGGTGACTGTCATGGTGGTTTCCAGCTCGAGGTCTGCCATAAAGTGAGCTTCTCGGACGCCAAGCTGGGCCACCACACACTCTCTGCCTCCCACGGTAACCTGGCTGTCGATACCCCACGTCAAAGTCTCACTCTTGGTGAGCTTTTCTCCCACTGCTCCGCTCCATGTCACGTGGCCACCCAGAGTCGCTGTGCTCAGCTTCACGTCCTCGCCACCAGCACCACCTATCTTCCCTGAGGGCATTGAGAAAGAAAAGTTGAAGTTCCCTCCAATGCAAAGTCCCTCCTGTACGCAAATTTCAAATGTGGACACCGTCTGCCGAGAGGTTTTGAATGTGAACTGCTGATCAAGAATGCTGTTATTTTGAAATTTAGTTTCAAACAGACACATGTTTTGAAATGGGCCTGACCCAGAGAGATCTGGGTGAATTTGGAATTTTGTCACTTTGTCTTCCCTTGACATATAGGTCCAGTCCACGTGGAGAGATAGGTCTTTTTGTTTGCATGTTTCCCTCATACAGCACAGCACCGGATAGTCGACAAGGTCCCAGGCTGAATCCTGGATGAGTTTGTCCAAGTCGACGATAGGTTTAGTGACAGCCTTTGGCTTGAGTAGGCTACCCAGACAGAGGGGCATTATGGCGGCTTTCACTGGGCGGGAGGCTGGTATACAATATGTATCTGGCTTGAGAAAGATATGGTGATCCCATAGGCTGAAAAGATATGTGTAATCAAACAATGTATTTACACAAATACTGCATTCGTGTGAACTGGGAAAACTGATGTTTGAAATACTGGTATTTATTGCCCATATTTAACATTAAGAAAACACGATTACACGCAGATAACCATATATTCAGCTGATAATCTCGATTGAGTACATATGGACATTTAATTTAATTGTTTTACAAAATGTGTAATATGCGAATAGTCTTACCTCAGTCTCGACAGCAGACTGGATGGGCAGCCTTCAACTTTCACCTTGACCCGAGTAGAGTATTGATCTCAGCCAGCAGGCGCAGCAGCAATGGTAGCTGCCAGGCCATATTACTGATGGTTTACTTGACCACATTCTAGAAGAAAATATCCTCTTATTTGGATATATGTACAGCGTATATGGTTATACATACCTGCATGGTGCTAATTTGACTAATTGTTTCCAAGACACAGGATAACTTCAGCAAATTGTGATCAGTCAATTCAGCAAATTGGGATCAGTGATCGGTAAGGATTCCATTTATGTGATTCTCTTGTAATGTAATGTTATATTTATAGTATACACACTGATTATAACATTCGTCTGTCACTATTGTATTGTTGTATTGTTTTGACAATAAATGACATGGCATGAAATTGAATATATATATATATATATATATATATATATATATATATATATATATATATATATATATATATATATATATATATATATATATATATATATATATAGTCATTTAATTTCTCCATTCTATAACTTCAGGAGTGGTGAGAGTGTCCATCATGTTGTGCCTTGGCACTCCATCGAACTCATCAGTGAAGAAACCTATCCTTGATTTAGATGACGTCATCAAGGACTCTGTGTGGGACGATGTAGACTTCCCGGTGCTATGCTGTGCAGACAATGATAGATGTAAGAAAAAGAGGTTGGCATTGGAAGTCGACTGGAACTATCTGTCCAGAGAGGACAAGGTGATGAAATTCAAAATCAACGAAGACTTATCGGGAATTGATCACTTTAGAGATGTCTGCCTGTTTGAGACAATCTTTCAAAACCGAAGCACTGAGGATCAACAGTTTACATTCAAGACGAGCAGACAAACGGTGTCTTCCTATGAAATTAGCATCCAGGAGGGTTTTAGCGTCGGTGGCAACTTTAACTTCTCTCTTTCTCTGGATAACCCGGTTGGAATGAAGGACGATGACAAGCTCGCCCAGTCATCTATTGGTGGTCAAATGACGTGGAGTTCCATCTCCGGAGAGAAGTTGACCAAAACTGACACAATGAGCTGGGGCGTGGACAGCCAGGTGACCGTGAAGGGTGAGAGCAGTGTGATGGCCAAGCTGGGCATAAGAGAAATAAATTATGTAGCAGACCTTGAGGTGGAAACTACAGTCACTGTCACCTCATCCTCGAAGCTCATCCCTGTAGATGTGAGGAGAAGGCGAGATAATCGCTTAATGGAGATTCTGGATTTGTCTTGTAAGGACCTCTGTAAGATGAATAGTCAGCTATCCTATGATAAGGACCGCCCTCATTCCTTCACCTATACAAACTCCGCTATATGTAAAGCTGTGTATGGAGCAGAACAGTTCATTTCAATAATTCCTGTTGTCCACACTAGTGGCGCCACCCTACAGGCCCTACCCTACGGCGGACTCATGGCTGGCCCAAGTGCACCCATGATGGCTACTAGTGTAGTTGGTTAGTGTAGTTGTAGGTGAAGATTCAGATTTTGGTTCCTTTATTTGTGATTCATCTTAGTTTGTGTATCTGCTCATACCCAAAATTAGGTACTTAATGAAGTACTCTGTGACTGATAATCTTGCTTGTAGGTTGTTTTTATATTTTTACTTTCTACATATTGTTACCTTTTGGAAGAAAATTTTACTTTTTATGTTTGTTTTGTTTTTTATAGAAATTCATCTGTCACTATACATTTGGCACAAATTAACATCTCTTAGCTGCTATACAAATCTCTTAGCTGCTATACAAGATTCGTCGTCAATATGGAATACTTATCAAAGAGCTACTAAAGTGATATATAACCTAATGATATATTCTTTTTTAAAAGTAGTTGTTACAAATAAAATACAAAGTTTCTGAGAGACTTGAAATGTGTTGCTTACAGTGTACCATTTTAGCAGGTCATTCAGCTTCGAACGTTTGGTATGGTATCGGACTGTCCATGTAAGGTCCATATAAATTATAATCCTACCAAAGAATACCTCATCTTTTCTAGGCACAAGCTGGGAAATTTACATGGAGCATTTTATTCCATAATTGAGTATACCTGACTTCAGAGGTGAATCACAGATAATGAACATTCGTTGGGTATTAAAAAGTTGAATAAAGCCTACCGGCAAAAGCATTCTCCTCATTTGCATTACCTTGAAAATACCTGTAGCCAAGCTTTGAAGGCACCGACACCAAGATGGCCGTATGTTGGCCGAACATTGCATCAAAATTTCTGAAGGACCTAACACTTGATGAACTCAGCAGTATGCCGCTGCAAGTGATTGCGGTAGTAGGCGTTTAAAGCCAGTCGATAAAAAAAAAAAAAATAATTGTCCCAATCGACTGCCGAAATCAATAGCACAATTTAATGGAAGCTTTAAATACTATGCCATCAAGTTATAACTGTAAGGGATATATAATTTATAATGAATACATTTTGTATATTGTTTGATCATGCTAGATTGTTTTAAACGTGTAATTCTACAGAATGTGGGAGCACAATTCAAATTTATTTCAATAAAGATTTGATAAGCATTATTTAGTCATTATTGTGTTTTCTCTTTGTATTAATCAATTCTTCATATATCCTGCGAAACAGGGGTAGTCAGTTCTATACCTCCCTGTGCCTCGGTGGAGGATCGACTATGTTTGTTTGGCGGGATATAAATTACAACATGCCACAAACTAATGTGGTCAAGCTATGGACTTTGAAAAAATAAAATGCCACACTTCTATTTCCAATTGTTTTATTGACGGTCATAACGTTATACAATCCAATTTAATACAATAACTGATTTAATGCAATCCCTCTAACCCCGTTTTGGGCTCTTTGTATGTATCCATTGACTGATCTTCAGTCCTCTTCTTCACAGCATAAACAATGTTCATAAGGGATGATACCAGCAAAGTACATATTCATATATATATTGTTAATTTCAGACAGTAATTAATGTCGTCTTTTCTTAGCATACACCATTGAAACATATTAAAAGTATGTGATGTCTGAGATTCTAGGGTCAACAATATATTCTGCCATGACTGAGCCCATCATATAAGATACTCTGTACCCCCAAATAATTGCCCGTAGGTGTTAGAAGTAGTCACTGCAGAAAAAAAAAGGTACACGCTCCGGACATATACATCCAAACAAATCCTGATATATCCCATTAATGGATACTGTGCACAAATTGAGACATAACGATAAACGAGTTGCATAGTGAAGTCCACAGGAAACATGGGATGTGATAAACACCGCCAGGGGACACCACCGTGTATCTCTCATCGCATGGATTTCCATAAATCCACCCATTTGCCAGGACTCGGCTTTTCAAGATACAAACATAACTTCTCTTGCTCAACCATCACCTAATAAAGATATAAATACAATTAATTTTCAAAATGTGGTGTTATTTTGTCATTCACTTAAAATGTGACCGAAATTCGGTCAGTAAGGACAAAATTATGGCAATGAAAGAGCAACAATGATATCGATCTGGGGACGTAAGGTGATTAATAGAAAAACCAGAAACACAATTTAACTTATACGTCATCTGTGCATATGCAAATTAGGTGGAGATCTGGTCATTTGATGTTAAAATTGTCAAGCGTGATATGTGGAGTGAAAAGTCTCTGAAATCATTAAAACTTTTCAATGTCGATATACAACAGATTTCTCCAAATACTATGAAAGGAGAGTGGTTAAGTTTTCCTACCTCAACATAGTGGGTGACGACGGCAGGGAAGTTAGGTCCTCTGCGGCAAATGATGCGGTTGTCTAAAACCACTTCAAAGGTACCCGCGCTGTAACATAGCAACACACATTGCACATAAAGACTTGTTTGAAATATAGCAACACACATTGTAACGATTTGGGTGAAACATAGTAACATGCATTGGAATGTTAATCATAAAAACAAATAAACGGGTTAAGTAAAAAAAAGATATACCCTAGAAAAATGATTGATATCATGGCGATATAAATATATATGTAACGTCTTCCTTGTGGGTAGAACAGAGAGATTCTGTCCTCCTTGGCTGTACATATTTCCTGTGAGTATAAGACACAGAGAGTCTGTCTCCAATGGCTGTACACATTTATCTACATGCCTCTCCTGTAGGTTGGTCCCCTTATGTATGTATATATATATATATATATATATATATATATATATATATATATATATATATATATATATATATATATATATATATATATATATATATCCATGATGTCCGTACATATTTCATCTACATGCCTCTCCTGTGGGTAGGACACAGATTCTGTCCATTGTGTCCGTACATATTTCATCTACATGCCTCTCCTGTGGGTAGGACACAGATTCTGTCCATTATGTCCATACATATTTCATCTACATGCCTCTCATGTGGGTAGGACACAGATTCTGTCCATTATGTCCGTACATATTTCATCTACATGCCTCTCCTGTGGGAAGGACACAGATTCTGTCCCCTTATGTCCATACATATTTCATCTACATGCCTCTCCTGTGGGTAGGACACAGATTCTGTCCATTATTTCCGTACATAATTCACCTACATGCCTCTCCTGTGGGTAGGACACAGATTCTGTCCCCTTATGTTCATACATATTTCATCTACATGCCTCTCCTGTGGGTAGGACACAGATTCTGTCCATTATGTCCGTACATAATTCACCTACATGCCTCTCCTGCGGGAAGGACACAGCTTCTGCCCATTATGTCCATATATATTTCACCTACATGCCTCTCCTGCGGGAAGGACACAGATTATGTCATTATGTCCATACATATTTCATCTACATGCCTCTCCTGTGGGTAGGACACATATATTCTGTGTGTATTTCATCGCCATACCTTCCTGTGTACACTGCACATCACTAGAAATGGGAGATGAGCATGAAACGGGTAGTACAAAACTTCCTATTGCAGTGTCTACATGGCGTCACTTTTATCTAGCATGAATGTCACCAAAAATAGAGCATATTCTCAGATTTTTATAAATATTCAAGAAAATAATCTATCGCCTTCCCCTTATTGTAGAAAAAAATAGAATATATGAAAATTTACAAAAAGATATCTGCTATTCAATGAGGTCGTCCATTTGAATCTACATTTAATACATTTCGAGTCACCTGATTTTCTTCCATTGTAAATAAATCTCAAAACGGACTTTATTTTCAGTTTATTTTCAGTTTTTTCTTTGCAGTATAATATGTAGTTTCATAAATTAACCACAAATAAGTTGTTGTTACAGATGTTGTTTCAAAATAGCTCAGCACATAAAAATTTCCTCTTATTTCCCTTGCAGATTGGTCCAAAATTAAAAATTACTCCAATATTGTTAATTCTGAATGGATTTGGAAGAATAAAGACTCTATGACCTCGATTTTGAAAGGTGCAGATGATTAAATATTGAAATTTGTAGTAAAATAAATGGAAATAGGAATTTCCCGTTCAAAGTCACCTCAGGGTCACTGGCAATATTTAAAAAATAGCCTACAACGATACACATTCATTCATGTATCATTTGTAGATGTGTCACACATAGTAAAAAAACATAATAGGCCTGGAGCTAAGTCTTTCATTTCTATTAATGGGAGGGTCAGACACAAAAGGGTATTCTCCTGATCTGAATATACTGTGGGTAGGACACAGAGAGTCTGTCCCCGAGGTCTGTATAAGGTTTATCTACATACCTTTCCTGTGGGTACTGTGGGTAGGACACAGAGAGTCTGTCCCCGAGGTCTGTATAAGGTTTATCTACATACCTTTCCTGTGGGTACTGTGGGTAGGACACAGAGAGTCTGCCCCCGAGGTCTGTATAAGGTTTATCTACATACCTTTCCTGTGGGTGCTGTGGGTAGGACACAGAGAGTCTGCCCCCGAGGTCTGTATAAGGTTTATCTACATACCTTTCCTCTGGGTGCTGTGGGTAGGACACAGAGAGTCTGTCCCCGAGGTCTGTATAAGGTTTATCTACATACCTTTCCTCTTGGTGCTGTAGGTAGGACACAGAGAGTCTGTCCCCGAGGTCTGTATAAGGTTTATCTACATACCTTTCCTCCGGCTGCTGTGGGTAGGACACAGAGAGTCTGCCCCCGAGGTCTGTATAAGGTTTATCTACATACCTTTCCTGTGGGTGCTGTAGGTAGGACACAGAGAGTCTGTCCCCGAGGTCTGTATAAGGTTTATCTACATACCTTTCCTCTTGGTGCTGTAGGTAGGACCTTGGAGTAATTATGAATGGAGGGGTGACGGGGAAAGATCAAAGGGGATATCATAAATGCCGTCATGGCTATTGTTATAATGACGCCATATAGGTGCAACATATGAAAGTTTTGACGCAATTTTTTTTCAGAACTATTTTAAGTTATTAAAACTACAATTTAGAGCTACACATATCGCGAATGAAATGTTTGTTTATTTATGCAGATTACGGGGATATACATTTTATTTCTCTGCTCCAAGTATTGACTATTTTATGCCGAGATTTTCAAATTCATATCATATTTATGAAAATGATTAAAATTTCCATTTTCCTCTCAGATTATCGGGAAATCATGTACTTTTTTGTTATTGCTGTCTTTAAAGTTTATTTTTAATTATTGGCGCATATAT
The DNA here is from genome assembly GCA_949316495.1 of Amphiduros pacificus. Taxonomy (NCBI): domain Eukaryota; kingdom Metazoa; phylum Annelida; class Polychaeta; order Phyllodocida; family Hesionidae; genus Amphiduros; species Amphiduros pacificus. The sequence goes on from OX439002.1 coordinate 31,647,420, forward strand.
TGGCAGCTTAGAAAAATATACCAAGTTGTTCAGTGAAAAAAATACTATCAGAAAATGTAATTTATAGCCCTGCCAATTTATGCGCCGTTATAGATAAATTGACCCAATATATATCATGTCATCATTTAAAATCAACAAAAAATAACAATAAAAAATTGCAACAAAAATTTTATAAATGCTATATCATTAACAATATTTTGTTTTAAAAGTTTATAAAAAGCAATATGAATATGAATTATGAATTTTTAATAAAAATGTATAAAAAATAAAAGATTTAGAACACGCATTTTTCTTTTTTTCATAATATCTAATATTGAAGAAATCAGAATAGAAATGAACAGATTTATTTGAAGTAATTTTGAGTGGATGGTATTATAAGCTTCATAAGAGGAACTATTCTGAATTTTTCTTTAAAAAAAATAAAGCAAAATGTGGTATAATTCTTCAATAAAACTTTGACCATTTTATTTTTTTTAAATATTAATCTTCAATTTTTCACTGTTCTGAAGTCGGCAACTATGATAGGATCAAAGGATTTTGAATCCATTGTGTGTAACAATGCGTTGCTATGACGCCATAGCTCAAATAACAGCCGTTGCGCCTCCATTTATTATTACTCCAAGGTAGGACACAGAGAGTCTGTCCCCGAAGTCTGTATAAGGTTTATCTACATACCTTTCCTGTGGGTGCTGTGGGTAGGACACAGAGAGTCTGCCCCCGAGGTCTGTATAAGGTTTATCTACATACCTTTCCTGTGGGTACTGTGGGTAGGACACAGAGAGTCTGTCCCCGAGGTCTGTATAAGGTTTATCTACATACCTTTCCTCTGGGTACTGTGGGTAGGACACAGAGAGTCTGTCCCCGAGGTCTGTATAAGGTTTATCTACATACCTTTCCTGTGGGTACTGTGGGTAGGACACAGAGAGTCTGCCCCCGAGGTCTGTATAAGGTTTATCTACATACCTTTCCTCTTGGTGCTGTAGGTAGGACACAGAGAGTCTGTCCCCGAAGTCTGTATAAGGTTTATCTACATACCTTTCCTGTGGGTACTGTGGGTAGGACACAGAGAGTCTGCCCCCGAGGTCTGTATAAGGTTTATCTACATACCTTTCCTCCGGGTGCTGTAGGTAGGACACAGAGAGTCTGCCCCCGAGGTCTGTATAAGGTTTATCTACATACCTTTCCTGTGGGTGCTGTAGGTAGGACACAGAGAGTCTGCCCCCGAGGTCTGTATAAGGTTTATCTACTTACCTTTCCTCCGGGTGCTGTGGGTAGGACACAGAGAGTCTGCCCCCGAGGTCTGTATAAGGTTTATCTACATACCTTTCCTGTGGGTGCTGTAGGTAGGACACAGAGAGTCTGCCCCCGAGGTCTGTATAAGGTTTATCTACTTACCTTTCCTCCGGGTGCTGTGGGTAGGACACAGAGAGTCTGTCCCCGAGGTCTGCATCCAGTTCCTCCACCCGCAGTAATTCCACCAGGAGGCAGTCTTGGCCTCGATACTTGACATCCTTAACCTTAACTAGAAAACAAATCAAAGCATTATAAGATCCGGGATAAGAAACTATACGTTTGACTGCATTCTATTGTTGTTATGTTTTAAATCCTTCATTGAAGTTCAGGATTGTTTTGCGAAAATAAGATCTATTTAAATAGGAAAAGAAATCTCTTCATTGACCCCTGCACATCATTTTCTTTATTGAAAATATCTCTGAGATGCGTCAATTCCTTTTGAAATTTTCTTTCAAATGAACGAGTAAAAAGGGCGAGGTTCCTCAAGACTTAATGGACGACAATCACAGTTCTACAAATAAACTATTTCCTTCTATTATCCCACATTTCTACCTTTACTTCAAAGGAAAAAAATCCTATATTTTGGTACGGGTTGAAAATAAAGTGAAATGATTTATATAAGTCATATTATCCTCAAATTATCTTCAGTACGTTTTTTTTATAACCGAAAACGAGTTCATATCCATAAAGACGAGATCAGTAAAAGCAAAAGATTTTGAATTTCAACCATAATATTGTTAATATCTGTAAACAAATGTGATATGTTTGCTTATGAATAAAATAATTTTCATAAGCTATCGCACAATCAGATTACTATTGCATGAAAAAGTGCCATTGTTTAGTTTCAAAAGAAAAAATCTTTTTAATCTGATGTATTACTCGTAAGTCTTAAAACATGTTCATATATAGTGCGTGAATCTGATGGCCAGCCTTGGCTCAAGTCGGGTGGTATTATTTGCATGGCATTTATGCTTTTAACAATAATTATATACATGTATATATGAATTTCCACATTATATAAAATCAAAGAGAAAGTTCCGTGATTGTATAGGGAGGTGGGGTTCATCTGCATTCTTTGCTGGCGCATTTTGCCGTCTGTTTTGACGCATGCATGTTTCGGCGCATGTGTGAATCATTGTGGCCATGCAAACTACATCAACACAAAAGCCCCGACTGGGCAGGCATATCATAAGAGCAGTGAAAATCACACTCATATATCACTAAACAATCAAAAAATCAAGATCTGATTTTTCTTCAGATTTTTTTCTTTTTGTGGAAAGTGTGAGGCGTTTAAATACAATTGTATAGATCAGATGTAAAGTATTATTGTCAAGTAATTTGTAAAATTCCCAGACAAAATTAGGCTTTCAGAACAAAGGGGACGCTATCTACGTACAGAACAAAGAGTGTCAATCAAATAAAGAGTGTAGTAAAATTGGGAAGTTTGTACCCTTAATATGTATCAAACCTTGCAAGAAATTTCTGCAAATAAATATGACATTGATCTTCTTCGGTTGAAAGATTTCCAACGTTTTTTATGATTTTTTCTTCTCGCAATATATTTTCTATATAGTCTAAAACGTTATCAGAGTTAAATTAGACACAAATATTACCAGATGTAACATAAATGTGGAAATCAGAGCTATTATATTGGATGACGGCCATGTTGGATCCGTCGTCTGTGATGCGGGTCCGGATAGATATTAACGAAATATTCAATACAGTGTATTTTGTACGGACTGTGAGTTGCGTATATTTTGCAAGAATATTTGAATTGCAATTTTCTTATATAACAACAAGTATTTATTGCATGTAAATTAAAGAAATGTTGGCTTGAGATCTAACCTGACACCGGATCATAGACAGGACTCGGGGACGGGGAGGAAGAAGATTCCCCACTCGCCATTCTTCATGTGTTTAAAATATCCCTCCTCACAAAAAAGCCTCAAAGTATATCCATTTCGATATTTGTTATTATTTGTTCAGTCATAGATTCCAATCTGATAACTCCGCTTTTTCATTGCATATTAATTCGGCCAGGCATTGTACAGAATTTGCCTTGCATTACTCCAAGCTTTTACATTCGTCTATGAGTCGCCACTAGGTGACAGCACTAGATATTATGATTATCATATATTCATTGATTTTTGTGATGAGGCTGTTGAGTCTTAATAAATTTCTTTGATAATACTCCCGAATTTTCTGTATAATACATAGTATATATGTACTTTGAAGAATCGTTTTTGATATTTAATATTTATTTATTCATTATCTTTGCTTCCGATTGAAAGTGAAATTGTTAAAAAGGGGATACAAGTATCATTTATAAAATGCATAAAGAAGCTGAATGTGTTATCCTACATTTTTACATTACAAGTTTATAATTCTTACCCATAACTGCATGGTTTATAGAAAAGCTCATTTATGACCTATTTGTGAACCATATTTGGTTGATATATCATTTTATTATGATAATCAAATTGTATAATGGCAGTTTATTGAGAAAAAAAACGATTGAAATTAAGTTGTGAGCATTGTCTACTGTTAAAGCTTGGGAAACTTTAATAACAGAGAGTGAACTTGCCTTAATCTTTATTCGCACTCAAAAAATAAAGAATCTTTATTCATTTGGAGGTAAAGGTTGCTTTATCAGCTGTAGATACCTTGGGGAGTATTGAAAGGTCGAGTACCACTACTCTCGTCATAGTTTTTCCCCTCATGCCATACACATGACCTTTTTGTGTGCCAAGTGAAATGACATTTATAGTGGGAATAATTGTGTCAATTAAGCATTATTTCAAACTAGAGAATCAAACAAAAATCTGTTTTTGAGATTTTGTTATATTTTTACATACATCAGGTGTGAGAAATTTGTCATTTAAGGAGTACAAAATTGAATCCTTTATTATTTCAAGTGTTTTAGATGTTCATGACAGAGATGAGACAGACTGTTGTAACTATACACATCAGACTATGTAGGAAAGTCCTAAGTTTTTTCTTGAAAGTGTCTACTGTTTTACAATTTTTCACCTCAAGGGGCAGGGCATTCCAATTTTTTGGCACCATATGATTTTAAGTTAGTCCTAGGTACCATGTATTCATTCTTATCATTTGATCGTAGTCCCATATCCAACACTTTATAATTTAATAATTGAGATAGGTATTGAGGGGCAAAGCCATTTTGCACCTTCCACGTCAGTAATGATATCTTAAAAACAATTCTTGCCTCAACAGGCAACCAGTGCAGTTCCATCAGTTTTTGTGTTATGTAATCTCTTTTCCTAAGTCTACCCACCACCCTGGCTGCAGCATTCTGTAATTTCTGCATTTATACTTCTTACTCTAGGATTTCTTAATCCAAAGGTTTTCCAGCTAAAGTTAAAAAGTCCTCAATATTGGCAAAACAAATATAAAGTATAATCTTATTTATTGTTATCAACACTACACATGAATTTAACAATAATAAATACAAACTAAAATACAGAACATTTTGTAATCTTTTATTTTTTATGGTTGTTTTAATAAAATTATTTGTTTTTTTTTCAAAACCACACTCAAAATATCAATACTGAAACTTTATACTGAAACGTTATTTGTTTGGGCAGTGTATTAATATATAAACATATTTATATAATATCATAAGTTGTATTTGGGCCTTGTTAGTCCCAATAACCTTTAGGATATGACATAAACAATGCCAACCTTGCTATATTGTCTAAATGAGCCCATATAGGCCTCCTGCCAATCTCTCCGACCAATGATTAAACATAGAGGTGTACAGTTCTGGTTCCGGTAAAGTTGTACAGTTCTGGTGTATACATTTCAATAAGGAAGAAAAACAACATGGAGATTGGTAATTTGCCTATAGAACAATATAGCTCCTAAATTTCTATTTTATTTCAGATGAAGCTAAACAAAATATCTGATTCAGTTATGAATGACACATCAAATAATTAATTTTTATTATTTCAAATCAAAGCATAGTGCTGTATTTTAAATGTCTAATACAAGTAAAAAATTCCAAATACCCTATTTTTTTCTGTGATTTATGTGCTAAAAATATATTATAAAATGAAAAACTTGGAAAAAATCTTTTGATATTAGACATCATTAAAGATCAGTTAGAAACATTGCTGCCAAAGTGGAGATCATTCTGTTTATATGACACAATTTAGAATAATTTAATTTGTCCTGTTTAAAGACATTACTCCTTTGACTAGATTACATAGGAAATGCATGTGTTCTTTGTGTCATTGATATGCCACCAAGATATTTACATTAAATCTAAACTATATATATTGCGACTTACAATAACCAGTGATGAAACTCAGCATTCAGGAAAAAACCTGAAACCCTTAAAAATTAACTTGAAGATACCCCTACCCACTTTCAGGAATGTCATTTTTGGATGATTCAGACTAAGTTCAGACCATTTTGAATTTCAAATTTGAAGAAAAAACCTGAATTCAGGTTATTTCCTGAAGACTTTCATCACTGAATAACATACTGAGTTTTGGCAGTGAAGGTGGTATAACTGGGAGCATTAGTCCCACACTAACATTACAGAATTCCATATTAGCAGGTCTTCTACCATGTGGGATATTAGATCATAGCAAAATGCTTATGATGCTAAATGATCCATTTATATATCAAAACCTGAGTATTTATTTTACATCTTTTTGTGATCTTTATAATTAACCGGTATAATGTTTCAAGTTGCAACGATAGCACCACTGAAAATTAATGCTGTTTAATATACTGTATGGAAGGAAATCTATTTTATTTACAAATTGCAAATTGTTCTTATGACAAGAAAACCGGTTGCTCTAAAATTGTTTATATTGTTTCATAATTAAGCTTATTTGTTGGATCACATATTAAGATCTAGTTTAAATCAACAGTGCACACAAGTAATATATACATATATATATAAGTCAAACAAATAATCTAATCATATTTTCTTAACATTTCTTTGAAAAAGACCAAATACAAATTTCATTTACTTCATAACCATGTTTATAAAATATAAAATGGTGCTTGTGGTAGTATTTTGCTTATTTCTTTGGACATGAGTATTACAAAGTCAAATAATATTACAATATCTGTAATGTATTTTGGCCTTCAAAAAAATATCAGTCTTTTAGAGCAACATAGTCCTTGAGTTTGGTGGGTATGGGCAATTGTTGTACATGTTTAATGGGGTTGGTGCCAAGACACTGTCTTATGATGCCCCTGCATTCCGCCTGGAGCTCACGTGGGTAACTGAGGATTCCTGTGAAGAACTCTGCATACTGCATGAGCTGAGCTGGCCGCAGGCGTGCTTCCTGGGCGTACCCCGTACGAAAGATGAGGTCCCTGAGTGTGGCCAGGATAGAGTAGGGCATCTTGGGAGTGGCGGTCAAGATGAGGTGTACCATCTTCAGGTTGCCGTTAGAGATGCTGGCATAGAGCGGCTCCAGTTCCAGGTGAGGGTGCAGGTCAGAGTAGGTCTGGCAGCACTTGGCCCGTTTCACCAGGTGGGCTGCTGAGGGGTTGGCACCCCACTGGATCAGAAGCTCTGCCATCGGGTAACTGTTACGATCTGCTGCCAGATGTAATGCAGTTCCACATATGTCAGTCATCTGAAAGAATTGATGCACGAATCATATCTCAGACACTGATATTATATAGACATGTGTACAAAAAATAAAAATATTTCATCTTACATGTACCATGCAGGTAAAACCAGGAATTCATATACAAAACTAATAGATGTGCTACTGGAAATACACAAATTGCAACTGGAACATTTTAGAATTTCGATCCATGAGACTAATTGACTGGACTATCATATCTTCAAACTGCAGTATATCATCTGGTTTCTACTGCTGCATTTCACAAGGAATAAATGATATTGAAAAATTTAATGTTAGCTTATGAATAAGGGGGGTTAAAGCTGGGAGCCGTTAGGTGTCGCATTAGTCAGGGGTCACACCCAGTAGGGGTGCACAGTAGCCTAGCAACTGCGCGTGGTCAACGTGGTGGACTCAAGCCTTGGCGGGCTGTCCAATTCAAAGTCATTCTGTTGCTGACCACCGCTCTCACCCACCTTCCCACCCTTTTAGCAGAGTTAGTACTTCCCACCCTTTTAGCAGAGTTAGTAGTAATTTAATGTGTAATATTCCATAATTAAGGGTAATATTCCACATTTATGGGTTCATTCATGTATTGTCAATCATAGGCATTAGTCATACATGAATGTAATGTATTAATTATATGTATATGTGTGGTTAATTAAGATATTCTATGTATGTTTGTATGATTACCTAATGTTAATGCCACAGGTATCCGCCAGATGGCGCGGCGGTCAATAAATGGTACAGCATTAATGTAACGTTAGGTAAGCCTGGTTGTGGTAGATTTATTAAATAAATCAATTGTGTGCAAATTAATCATTTGTTCTCGGCTCCCATTTCTTTAATGTCTTCTTTTCAAATCCCTGGCACTTCATCACACTAACAAGATTTCACTTAAGTGATAACCATGACAACAGAAATCATCAAATCACAGCCATTATCTAACTTGTACCAGATATTGATATTTAAAATGTGCCGGTGCAATGTGAAAATGATCCGAGCAATCACTGGCACTATATCGCGCTAACAAGATTTTCACAAAAGTGGTTACCATGGCAACAGAAATCGTCCAATCACAGCCATTGTTGATCTCTTCTATGATATTGATATATACAATCTGTCTGTGCAATATGAAAACAATCCAAGCAATCCCTATGACTTAATCACGCTAACACTATATGCAGACGAACTAACAAACGAAGGAACTAACAAATGGATGGACAGCACCCAAATTTAAGTCCCCCTCCTTTGTTCAGGTGGGAGATAATTACCAACTTTGAATATTTGTTCAAAATGTTGATCAGAATGAACACTTACACTATTTGCACTGCATCCAGCTTCAAGAAGTGTGCGAGCGATGCCCTCATATCCATGGACAGCAGCTGCATGGAGGGGAATATGTTCCACTCCAGCATCCAGGTCAATGTCTGGATGCTCCACCAGGGCCCTCACAACGTCCTCATTACCTTTGTCACATGCCACCCACAGGGGCGTGTCCCCGTGATCATTTGGTGTGTTAATGTTACAACCTGCAAAAACCAAACATATGATATTCTAAAGGACACCACATTCAACTATAAGTTAATTTTGAAAAGAAATAGTTGAATAACTAAAATATTTTGCTCCAATCCTGTTTCAAATTTGACATAGCCATCCACTTTTATATATCTGCCTTTATTTAAACCAATTGTTGTCCTCTCTTACTGACCTGCCTTGATGAGCAGAGTGACAGCTTCTGTGTAGTCATGTTGGATGGCAGCAAAGAGGGGAGTCTCGTGGTGTTTCTTCTCACAAATATCTGTCTTACTCCCTGCATCCAGCAGCTTCTGTATGATCTGAACATCACATACAGATAGGCTATTAATAAAGCTGGTCTTTCATATTAAACAATTTAGGCAGATTTTTTGTTACCAAATATACTACCGGTACTTATCTTTGAATAAAATTAACATCTTTTTTTAAATAAACATCATATTTTACAGATTTTTTTCGTTTATAATATAAAATATCATACATTATAGAGTAAAAATGCAATATGGAAACTTGTCAAGGTGTGTTATGTTATTTATATACAGGATTGAATGCAAACTGAATCCTGTATACAAAGGAAACAATAGGCACATTCAGTCACAACCGGTTACAATCAAAGTTCATGCTAGTCGAGTAAAAGGGATCATCATTTTTTATAAAGGGATGCCATGTTACTGAGATATATGTATATTCATATAAAAATATAATGGTTGTTTTAATCTATTAGTTTGCATGGACAATATGGTGGGAGCAGGTAGAGAGTGAAGGTTGTCAAGGCCGTGCTGAATGTGTCTACCAGTATTCCCTGTGCTGCTGCGTCAGGTCTACGCCTTACATCTGCACAGGCACGCTGCTCTATGGCCGTGTAGAGAGGCAACTCATTGCGAAGATTTACTGTGTTCACGCAGCTCCCTGAAAACGTATCACACAGCAGGTGATTTAATTATAACATTATAAACTTGTTTCACTTAAAATTAAGGAACCAGAGATCAAATATTTCTAACATAATATACATGAAACAGAATTAAACATGTAAATGCCTTGTTTAACATATATTAATTTCAAGACAGCATTATTTAAATTTCTTCTAATAAAATATAAATATCATTCAGACTTACCAGCTTTAATAAGATCATCAAATATTTGAGGTTTGTTACCAAAGACAGCAAGGTGGAGGGGAGTATCTCCGGATTCTGTGCTCACATTTACACTCACATTTTGCTCCAACAACAATTTGGTAATTCCTGAAATGTTTAAAAAAATGTTATTTATAACAATTTGCATCTGTTATCAAGTATAAAGAATACATATTTACAATCTTGAGATCTCTTAAATTATTTTTTGCACTTACTGATGTCTCCAGCAAAGACACTCTGACAGATTGGAGTCCATCCCATCTTGTCAGTTGCATGTAGGTCACAGCCAATCTTTACCAGCATGGCAACTAACTGCATTCCAATATTTCCATCTTCTCCAAAATACTGGCATGCTGAAATATGATCATGGTGTAATTATTTCACATAAATGACAAAGTAACTGATGGGCCAAAGTGGTGACATATAGTGAGATGTCAAAGATAATGGCCACATTTGAAAAAAAAAATCATCAGTAGGTCAGTAGGTCAATATGGCAGTCACCTATTATTTTGCAGATTACATTATATACATACCTAAAACAAGTGTTATGACATTGCAAAATCAGTTAGTAACATTTTGAAGTATGTGACCTTAGAAACAAAGGTCAATGTCACGTTTGAGTAAATCGATTGTGGGCCTCCATGAGGTGAATGTGTGGTTGAATTCTTGTGTCTGTTACTAAAATAGGTGATAACATACAGCAAAAATATCAAAGTTTTTTGTATCATTTTGAAACCTGTGACCTTGGAAAACAGGTAAAGTTCATATTTGATACCCTGCATAGATTGATAGTACATACCTATTCTTAAGGCTACATGAATAGGTCCTTGTTGCATTTCTACTTCCTGTATGTTAACATCACATCCTGCTGCGGCCAACATGCTTACAATATCTGTGTGCTGCATTCTGACAGCCTCTAAAATAAAAATGGCCTTTTAACTTGAAAATTATACCAGTCTTATTTCAATATAACTGAAGACAAATTGATCAATAGATGTTCTGTATTACACTGAGTCACATACCAAGGAAAGGGGTTTCCTTCTTGGTATTGGTGAGATTGAGGTCTGCTCCAGCCTTGATCAGTTCATCAACAGTAGATTTATGTCCCTCTTTTGCTGCCATATAAAGAGCTGTACATCTGTACTTTTCTGTTGCATTTACATCACATCCTATTTCAAAAACAATAATTTGAACAAATGCCAAATATGTCTCACTATATAGTTTTTGATCAGTTTCACAAATCAATGCTTAAATCTATTACAATTGATCGGTCAAGATAGGATGTTATACTTTCTTCAAACAACTAATAAACTAAAATTACTGATTAATACACAGCTTTTGAATAGAAATTAATATCTGAAATGGACAATCATTGATACATTTTTAAAAACACAATTCATATCAAATTTCAACAAAACAAAATACCTTTTGACGAATGTCACCATCAGTACTGTAATAGTCTGTGGTGTTAACAATAATAGTATACATGGCTAAAGCCAGATTCCTTAATAGACTGCACTGGTTGATATCTGACCTAATGATGTAGGTCTTTTCCTATGTGCTGCAGGCTGTTAAGTGCACTCATACCCTGCTCTCTCATCTAATTCATAGACCCTGTTAAATATCAAGACCCCTGCCTAATCCCCATGTCAGTGACCTGAATACAGAAAACTACATTATCTACTGTGTGCCCAGATCTTCCCAGATTGTTATTGGCTTCTTTGTTCATCATGGAAAGAGATACACTGTGTGAGCTGCTACTTAAATGCCTTTACTTTATACAACCAGTGATGGAAGTCAGCATTCAGAAAAAAACTGATGCCTTTAAATTTAACCTAAAGATACCCATACCCACTTTCAGAAATGTCATTTTTGGATGTTTCAGACTAAGTTCAGACCATTTTGAATTTCATATTTGAAGAAAAAAAACCTGAATTCAGGTTATTTCCTGAAGAATTTCATCACTGTACAACACTCAATACCAGCAGTGGCTACCATAAGTCAGAGGTTAGTTACACAGATCTTTTTCGGGGGAAGACATGAGACAATGGCTCCTCAAAGTTACAAATGTCTCATTCTGATCCACGCCTGAGGAGACAATGGACCCATCTAAGTTTAACACAATTTGATGTGTTCTAAAAGTATTTCACACTCCCCAGATTGCTAGGAAATTGATTTAAGTACAGCAATGAACAGTGATCGTTTGTTATACATTGTCCAATCAAAAATGCCCTTTTATAGCCTTACAACTTTTACATGGTCTCATTTAATTTTGAATTGTCTCAGGTTAAAAGGAGACACATCAGTGTCCTCTTCTTGCAATATCTCCAAGTTGTAGCACTGGTTCAAATGTTGGTCAATAGAAACAACAGAGACTATATAGTGCTTTGCAAGTGATACGGATCTGAATGCCCTACTTGGTCACATTTGGCAGCTCACCAAAAGATCAAAGAATCATGCCCCCTGATGTTACATAAGGCTATGTAACCAGGGAGGATCAAAAGATCATCCCCCCCTGCCCCCAATGTCCTAGATATTATGTAACCTCATATAACTTGCAGGGGTTAAACAAACGCACAGAGGAAAATAGAGGAAAAAAGGTAACAAACACATATACACACGCACACACACAGACACACAATACATGACAGACAGAGTGATTTCTAAGAGGTATTGAAAGTTACCTTCCAGAACCTCAATTAACCAAGACTTACCTGCACCAATGAGCATTTTAACAACATCTACAGAGCCTTTCTCAGCTGCAACAATTATTGAGGTCTTCCCTTCATTGTCTTTTGAATTGAGATCACATTGACCATCTAGAAGCACTTTTACCACTGCCATCCTACCCTGCATGGAAGCATTCATAAGCGGACTCTGGCCATAGTTGTTCACCCGTTTCACATTACATCCTGCCTGTAGAAGAATGCTTGCCACCTCTGCATATCCCCTGTAAGCTGCCGTGTTGATTGGTGTCAGTCCTTGCTCATTTGGCATATCTAAATCAGCACCATGGTCAACAAGCAGCTTAACCATTCCACTATGACCCCTGTATGCTGCCATATTTAGCAAACTGTTACTTTCTGCATTATACTTGTCTACATCTGCGCCATTGTTTATGAGAATCCCAGCAATTTCCAGGTGACCATTGACCACTGCTATCTGCAGGGCTGTTTCTCCATTGTAGTAAAAGTCCACATCCACATCTGGGGTGATGAGCTCTCGCACCAAGTTGACATCATTGTTTTTGACGGCTTCATGGAGCTTGCGAATTGCTCTCCTCTTGGCTCTCTTCTCATACTGACGCTGTCGCTCTGAATTAAGACAATAAATCCCCACAACTGATTTGAATGTTCCCCATCAAGTAAATTCACAATAATTCTTTATATATATATTTCCTCTTTTATTTCAACAAACATGTACTTTTCTTATGGTCAAATAAATAAGGATATTTGGAGCAATATTAAAGATATGAAAGCCTCCATTCAGTTTATCACTCTGTTTGCCCACTTGAAATCAGACTGCAATCCAACTATAGTTTTTATAGGTGCAGCTGGCTTACATGTGTAAAATGCTTTGAAAATCAATTAGACAGCCCTCGTCCACTCAAGAGTAGGACAATCATAGAGCTTTAGTTAAACGGGTTTGACTCTGTGTGTGCAGCAGAAAAATGAAATATAGAACAGGGAAATCCCAAATGATGACTAGAATATTATGATGTATTTCAAGTTGGTACCCAGATGTACGGTTTGAATTCCAGCCAAACATCTGGGCACCTGCTAACTAATTTACTCTCCCATATGCCCACATAGGAACATTATTAGTGTCTATCTGGAAATGAAAATTTAGCTTTCATGTTGCCCAAAGCTTTCATGGTGCTCATTGAGTGACTGCTCATTGTACCAAAATTGTTAGTTCATGTACATGTACAAATGTATGTAGGGACTAGGGTATTGCTCACCATCACTGGCATCAGTTCCATCACTCATTCTTGTCAATCTTGAAAAATTTATGTTGATGTTTACAAATGATCAATAATGACAAGCAAAATCGGAAATCCAAAACCAGAAATTTGAAAGTAAAACTCTATATATAGAGACAACCAAAGCTCTTCTGGACTTCTCAAGAATCTTTGGTGTGTCAAACTTAATCAGATCACTATTTGCAAAGCATCCCAGCATCTGACAATCTACTAAGATTTTACATTATCGCCCAGAGGTATTTTCACATGACCTACATTTAGATGTGGGATGGATGGGGACAAAACATAAACCGGTGTTCGCTCATGTTGTTTCTACGTGCCATGTTGTAAGTCTACACAATGCGACACTCCGCACGTAGTCTCCTGTGTATATAAATACACACATTTGATACCCACCATCCTTCTTGAACTGTTGATTGTCTGCCATAATAACCACGTCACGTGACTCTCACATGTCAAAACAAAAACAACAAAACACGTGCTCGAGCACCACGTGTTTTGTTGACACCTTGAATAATAAAATATCCCCACACTCTCACCCTAGCAAGGAATGGATCACATTTTTCAAATGCAAATCCACAAAATGGGCAAAAGGGAAGTCAGCTGTCTTAGTTTTGATTTTCTTATTCTTGTTTACATCAGATTTAACCATTGATGACTAAACCTTTACGAGCTTACCTTGAAATATATTGTTATATTCTTATCAAATATATGCTAATTGAATCTATGCTATTATATTCTAATCTTTTCAATTTTAGTCTACATTCATGTAATCTGTTCCTAATTAATCTAAGATATTGTTAAACAAGTGTATTCGGCAGTCTCACTTATGCAGCTATCTCTCACTTAAAAGCAGCGGTCTCACTGTTGTAGCTATCTCTCACTGTTATAGCTATCTCTCACTCATACAGTTGTCCCACCGTATCCATCTTTCACTTATGCTATCCTATTTCATTCTAGTATTTTCTTATAAATTCTAACCTAAGTTCTCTATTCTTTTCCATTTCCTAATCTATTGTATATATTCTTAATATTGTCATTGTTATTATTGTTAAACTATAAATGCGAATCTTTGTGTGTACACTCTGTGGCTGCCATCAGATTATTTCTAGGTATTGCAGACCTTTCTTCGGGGCTGTAGCAAAAAATACCATATAGATAGTGGTTTTTATGATGTATTATCTCATGAGATATATCAATTTAGAATGTTAGTTCTGATGGATGGTACCAGGTGGCGCCATGATCCAACATATTCTCATCCATTCTATTCTTATCTGTTCTTATCTAATATAATCTATTCAAATAAAATCTTTATTCTAGTATATTACCTGATCTTCTTTATATTTTCTAATCCAATATGCTATATGCCCAAATCTAACATAATCTATTAAAAAAAATCAATTGTAATCTATTCTTTTCTAATATATTATTATTTAATCTATTCATATCAAATTCATGGATACCAAATATAAAATCTACTCTATTCCCATCTATTTTAATATATTTTATCTAATTCATTCTAATCAAATCTATTCTATACATGTCTCAATTATTCTCAAAAGTTCAGAACTGTTTAAATTATTTATGGAAGTGTATTCATTATTGAGATTTGGACAAAAAATGTTTTTGACTAATCTTCTTTTGAGTGTTTGCCTGGAGAAAATGTTGTCATTTGACATCAGGTGATATGTGCATCTTGGATTGTAGGGTTGTCTTGTAAGTAGCAACATATACCAAGTCAATTCTTCACAAAAGGCATAAATCAATGAAAAATGGCTTGCACTTAGTTCAGAGCTGATAATCTCATCATGGGAGGTGCTAAAGTGCAGGAATTGCTTGTTTATTTCGCCTAACGTAGTGATAATTATTCACTTAAATATGTAAAATTCCTTCAACTACATGTCACAGATGGCAATCACAGATGTAAACAAGAGAAAACCCCATTAAACATTTATTTCACTTTTATCATTAACATACAAATATATATGATAAATTTTTACAAATATATGCTGGAATAGATCATCTATGAGCTGCTAATAATTGTTATCTCAACCATACAACAATTACATGTAGAGGCCTAATACATCCCTTAAGGAAGATATATATCTGTTTATTGTATCATAAATTTTAAAAAATGATAATAATGCTGGGTGGATATTCAGGTAAACTCTCTTCAGAAATTATGAAATAATACATATTTGTATAAAACATATTAAATATAGACAAAGCAACTTATTTGGGAATTGCATATGCTGGAATTATTATTTATGAGACAATAACCTGTTTGAATAGCAACAAGTGTTTCCAAATTTGGAGAGAAAAAAAAGGTTGAGAGAGGCCTATTTTGGACCAAATATATTTTTTGGAGAATTTCATAATTAGTACACTGTCATTCCAATAAATTGTTGAAAAGAAAGTTCCAACACTCTTTCAAATATAGACCACAGCAGAAACCTGAAAATCACCTCATCAAGGCATTTAATCATAATAAAATATAACTTGCATAACTTGCATCAATTTGCATGGAGAGTAAATCAATCAATATTTCCAGGCAAATTCTGATACAACACATTGTGTTCCCACATATCATTTGTCCATGGTATCATTTGTAATCAGTAAACATATGGGTCCTATATATTATATATGTCAAAATAATTTTGGCAGTGGTGTCATTTTACGTCACATTAGCTATTTGCTATTTGAATCATTTCATTAATGTCTATTAGTTTCTCTCTGGGCTTTCCAATTGCCTGCCCTTTCTCCACTTCAGCTCTGTTGATATTTTCCCATCCTTCAAAAGTAACTGGCTTTATACCTGAAAAATATGGACACAATGCTGAATTTGTGTTTCATAAATGTCAACATTCCTTCAAAAATGTTGAAAGAGAAATAATAAAACTTTCTTTGGCCAAAAATTGATTGGCTTTAGTCAATAATTCTGCTATCATTTTACTATTAATGCTGTGTCACCTTTCTGTTGGAGGATTTCTAGGATAGCTTGTTTGCCCCTGTGTTGTGGATTGATGGTTAGGTTTCCCTTATTGATATCATTTGCGACTGATGATCCAGACTCAATTGCATCATTCATTGTAGTGGCTATGACACCGGTTGGCCCCCTCTTCACCCATCCACTGCAATACAAACCTTTGGAAAAAAATTATATCAAATTAAAATGAACTATGAGATTTGAAATCACTTGATATGTGTGGAATAATGGGCATAAATCCTGAGCAATAATATACAAAGCTGTACCAGGTTGGTCCTTGACTCTCCCGCCCGAGTTTGGTATGATTGCCTGGTAACTGTCAAATGGTACAGACGATTCAATAGGCAGACTTTGATAACCAATACTTCTCAAGACCTGAAAGAGGACCACATTCACTTATGTCTAGAACTGAAATTTTATAAATCACTTCAGGTGGCAATACTTATCTTTGAGCAAATTATCTTTTAAATACTTTAGAAGTTCCCATATCTCTTTGGCCACTGTATCTTTGTATATTAAAAACAGTCTCTTGCTTTATACAATAATAAAAATTCGATACATGATTTATCAAAATCAAATGTTGTTTATCTGGCTGTATCCTACTGCTTGAAGCAATGAATTTTTATTAGCTCTAACAGAAAAGGAAATTAATTACGAACCAATCCACAATGGAAATCTTCTGTCTCTGAAGTTGGCTCAATCTTTTGATTATTCACTTCTCCCTTTAAAGATATACAGTCATGGCTTGATATTTTTCAAATAACAGAAATCACCTGACTTTATATGATTAAGTCAGGTGGGGACTTCACTTTTCAACTAGATTATAATGTGCTGCTATGTATGTTGAAATATTTTGAATCACAATATGACACCTCTACTCAGCCAGTAATAGCACTTTCAGGCTCATCCTTCAATACCATTAGAACTTTACATTTTTCCTGTGAGAGATGACTTCAGTTCTTTATTATTAAAAATGACTTTAATTATTAATATTCACATACTGTGAGTTTATTAATGCGTAGACGGATGCCATTCACCCTTGTCCCATCTTTGTTTGGCAGGAATTCAATTGGTGATCTTAGGAACCGGAGTCCCCAAGATTTTGAGGCATTTTCCCAATTTGTCTGCTGTTCTACACTTGGTTCTCCACATGCAGTGTTGTACATAAGAGTTACCATGCGCTTCCTTGCCCGGGCTAAGTCTAAAATATCAATATGTGCATAATAGACAAAATGTCTGTATGACAGATGGCAGGGCTAAAGCCTGGTGTTAATCAGCTGTCTCAAAATTCACATCATACATTTTAATGGGGAAATTCAAGAGGTACCTTTAGGAAGTTCAGCAAATTGGTCAAAATCTTTCTTGTCAAGTAGAGGTCTTGTACCATTCAACTTGATCATTTCTCGTATTTCAGCTGTTGTGAATGCCACCTGGAGGGGACCTCTTCGTCCAATCAGATACACACGCTCCACCCGACTTTTTAGAAGTGTCTCTACAGCATGTTCACATATATCTGTTTTCTGGATACAAAAATTCAATCCAATAGTAAATATTGAATATTATTGAGAGAAATTGGGTATCAAACTCTCAATCTTTCCAATTAAAAACAAATAATCAAGAAACACATTTTAATAATTTCCCTTGAATGCAATTCATTCAATATCTTCAATGTCAACATCCGACTAGATGATATGAGGTATATCAATCTTACCCTGAGTTGATCTATGGGAGTGACCAGTATGCGTGCCACGTCCAGTGCCACATTGCCCTGACCCAGCACAGCCACCGTATCTGTGTCAAGGTTCACCTCCAGCTGTAGGCCAGATAATAAGGTTTAAGAAATTTATGGTTCACATTTTAACATCAACAACTAACAATTGAAAGGTGATATGAATGTTTTACAGACAGATTTAAAACCTTGAAATTACTTTCGGGAGTCTAATCAAAACACACAGCATGAGAATGATCCTGCAAACAACATTGTAATTCCTAATTAATATGTACCCCAGCAGGTGACATTTCTTACATCTTTATCCTGAGGGAGTCCATTGTACCAACCCACAAATGATCTGGCTGATGTTACACCTGGTAGGTCCTGAAACATTACCAATATACTGTATATTCTAAAAAATGATATTATCTTAAATACAACATTTGATTAAAACTCAAAATGCAGTTAAATAATTATTGACAGAATATCTTACCTCACCAGGGATTCCCAACATTTTGTCATCTTCTGACCCATATGCCTTTCATAAAACAGTGAAATCATTTAACATAAATAAAAAATCTCCACATTATAATAGCATATAGCAGTGGTTTATCTATAATGTCAAAGGATTATCCTTTCAAGCAGAGTACTATAAAATTTGGATGCATATTTCTTCAAAATTACAGAGCACTGGGAAGGGTTTCAAATATGAGATTGTTCAGCTGTTTTTGGTTTTGCTTAGATTTTGTTAAAGTGCTGGTCTTCAAGTGCAGGACACTCCTATTATTTAGAATTTATAGTCTGGAATAGATATTTATGTTTAGCATAATGAAAGTCTTTCCACAAAAAGCATTTTTGTAAGTAGTTTCTCACTCCACCCAGTGCTTCATATCAGTTTAGAAAAGACTGATTCTGCGAGCTGCCATTTAGTAAAACTTTAATCATATATCTGATCAAATAAAGCAGCTTGTCAATTTACCAGCACAACAGCTGTATAATGTTGTCTCAGTTGTTCCACTGTAATATCCTTTCCCACATTCACATTGCCGAGGAAAGAAAAGTTCTCATTTCTGGCAGTGTTGTTAAAACTATTGATTACATTCTGAAAGACATGAAAAATATAACATTGAGTAAAGTATCAACTTCAACATTTACGGAATTTAAATGTACTAACAAAATTTTCACAATATTTAGATTTGTATGTACATATACACAAAGTCAATATACAGCTTGTTTCAAATTTTACCTTAACTTCTGGGTGATCTGGAGCAACTCCAAACCTGACCAAACCATATGGAACTGGAAGCTTCTCAAACATGTCCACAGTGACTGGTATGGACTGCATAGTCTGCATTTGTATCAATATCATATTCTCATTACAATAAATTAAATGGTTAACATCCGAACCAAACAAAATTTAGTTTCTCACTGCTTGTTTGTTTAAAATGATGTGGAGATGATTTTTTTTTAAACATAAGTAAATTCTTTAGCATTTCTCACATGAGCTAAAATTATTGTGTTGATAATTGAATAGAGCAGGAAAAGACTTTGTCAAATCATTAAGTTCAAACAAATTGTTTCTAAATACACAAATATGATAAGTTGTTGAGATAAAATTATATTTGAAAAACATTAAAAATTTTCAAGGCTCGATTAAAAATCTCTTTGTATTTTAATACATATTTATTTCATTATTCAAAATATTATTGCCCAAATCTGACCTAAAATATTTGGTGCATGACCCAAAGGTTCATTAACACCTGTTCTTCTTTCATCCTGCTGAGTAAAACTAAAAAGGATAAAAACAAAAAAAGAGATGCAATCAAAAAGGTGCACCCATCTAAACCAGAAATGAACTGATTTACCTTCAATATTTTTTGTGCTGTGTAAAATCCTGCTGGGCCAGCTCCAACAATGGCCACACTGGCACCAGCAGGTGGCACCTCAGAAGGTCTACTGCTGCTAATATGACGACAAAGTAATCCTCTCAGCAGTCTACACTGCCGCAAATGATGAAATTGGCACGCCATCGGATCAGCTGCTTTATGTGATGTCTTACTGCAAACATTTATCAAACATCCTCAGCTTAGGCCACACAAAGCTAAATCACACAAGAAATCAGAGTCACAGAAAAAATTGCAAAAGAAATGCTAATATTTTTTTAATAATGTAGAGTTACATCAAAAGTACCCAATGTGTTATATATATATATATATTTATATGACACTGTCTCCACATTTCACAATTTTGTGTTTCACACTTTGCTTTTTACACTTTGATATAAGGTTTTCCTGAGAAAAAATAGCCCACTTGCTAAAATGCCAGCAAGGTTTCATTCCATGCCTCTGGTCCTGCATAGAGAGCAATAAAATATTATATTGTTCGTAGCTCTGGACACCAATGGCAATGTGATTGAATACCAAATCTGGTACAATTGAAAAGGTATCATCTATGAATATCACACCATGATTTATTGTAAGCTGTTCATGTGACAAGTGATCATTATGACATAGAGACTGATGACACAATTATGATGCCTTAATAAATTTCAATAATGCTGCTGATGATGTGTCATGTTAATAATGTTATGCCAGAGATATTTAAACATTAAATGTCTCTGGTTATTGACAACTCATGCCAGATTGTGTTTCTCTACAGAAAAATATTGTATCTCACAGGACACATGAATTATTAACTGAAGAACCTAATAAACAAATCTTTGGACTTTTGAATGTTTGTTTACCTGGAACAGGAGTAGAGGAGAGATACGGAGAGATTCCTTTAGCAATCAGCGATGTTTCTTGTTACTGTCAGTGTCCTAAGACAGTTCACTCTGACCCCGAGTCATCAAGCTCAAGATTACAAATGAACTTATCAGGAATCTTGACAGCCTTGACTGGAATCAAATATCAGAAGATTAATTTCTTTATAATATTGATCACATTATGCACCAAAACGAATTACCTCAAATTTTTCACTTCAGTACATTCTGAAATATCCAGAGTCCAGCATCCCTCCACTGACTTTTCGGGCACTATGTGACCTAATTTTGCTTGGTACTATTTGACCTCTGACATACTTTTTGGAGAAGAACGCATCCAAAGAAAAGAAATCACGTAAATATATGTCCAAAAGTAATCCATTTCTGCAAAGTTTGCTTTTGCTATTTTGATTCAAACAAATAGGCTGATTGTTGCTCAGAATGATAAATGTTGGAACTACTTGACAGGCAGCCTCATAAAGGTCAAGGCAGTTGTAAACGGCCGGAAATTGTCTCACCACGCCTCGCAGAAGCCATTTTGAGATAGACTGGAACTTTGTAAGTATATTTTGAAGTTCTTTCTGACATAAAGTGTATATTGAAGATAATTTAGCACTGTACATATCAGTGAAGGTATTGCGAGCAAGTTCAAGTCATTAAGTTGAGCCAAATACACGCACTTCCAGGGTAAATTGAGCTTAACTTGCATTAACACACCATCCCGGAAGCACAAGAGCCGGCAAAATAAACTGCAAAGCTCAAAATGTTCTGATTCCGATAATTTGATTTGAATGTTACATACTCGGTTTAATTCTGATGAGTATTATTGATTGAATGCAGTTGATTTTTTTTTTCTTCAAAACTTGGTCGCAATAACAGGGATACAAAGGTGACTGCTGAATTCAGGCTTTTTATAGTATAAGTGTAAATTATCCACAAATATTGAAATAGGAGAAAATTTGAGTTTAACATGCACACAATTTATGTTTTGGGGGACTTGCACTTGCAGTGGCCGCCTTGACGGAGTTACAGCCCCCTCCCTCAAGAAAGGGGGCTGCCATACTAGTGAGCAATTATCTCCAAACAATCTGACCTCATTATTAATATTCATAAATGTAAGATAAGCATTGATAAGAGCCACACAAAGTGTGTCTTCAGTGTTATGGACTGCTTACTTCTATTTTGACACTTGCAGCCGATTGCATATCCTCCAGTTTGAATATTATCAAAAACTGCAATAAGGCACTGACAAACTGAGCTGTTTGCCAGAACTTGACTTAATAATTATTTAAACCAACAAAATTTTTCATTTAGATTTTATCCAAATGATCAAGATGGTCTCAGTGCACCAGAAATGATGCTTGATACTAGCATCTTTTGTGAGATACAAATTTGAAGATCAAAACTCCACATTTCTTGGTTGAATATGTGCTCTGTTATTCATGAATTGTCAAATAACAGCAATATAATAGGCCCCTTGCCAATCTCTCCGACCAATGACTAAATATAGTGGAGTTGTACAGATCTGGTTCCGGTAAAGTTGTACAGTTCCGGTGTGTACTTTTCAATGGGGGAAAAAAACAACATGGAGATCGGCAATCGGCCTATAAGCTCTCAACATTGGCCAAACAGAGGATAATAAAAGTGTCAAGGAAATTTTTATTTTGCTTGTTTCATCAATATATGGGCTCAGCCAAGGGGAAGTGAACATTAACATGAAAAAGTGAAACTCAAAATATGTGCTTCTTTTAAATTGTACCTTATAAATTAAAAACTATAGTTTCTGAAACTGTTTTATTTTTTTCTCTACCCTTATTGGTTGCGAAATAATCACAATTTGTTTAAGACCCTATTTTTTTGGTTCATTTTGCTGTCTGTCGTCGTTTTTCTCTCAATTTAGAAAATATGGTGTATTTTATTAGAAATCACATGCAAAGTAGTGGAAATGGGACTTTAATAAAGTTGAGCTGCTATGTTATCATGATTTAAAGTCAAATTCTTGGCACACAAGTCTAAAGATGTTTTTGGGGAAAAACTTTAAAATATGAATTTGTCCCTCCGTTACATGTCCCTCCGTTACAAAAAATATTGAAATTTTTACCTCATACTATAATGCATATCACAAGGAATGTGAAACTTTCTAGAAGTAAGGTGCTTATAGTGAAGTATCATAACCTTCTGTATGCTTTATAAAACTCATTTAATTTTTGGTTGATTTTATATGAAGAAAACCTGTCCCTCCGTTACTAGTAACGGAGGGACAAATGTTCAGGTTCATGCAAGTTGTTATTATTTCAGTTATTTGCCAGAAATTTTTATTTCTTAAAGTGGTTATGTCAAGTGGAAATGGACACAAACAATTTATTTGGTTAAACATGTATTGGTTGGCTAATATGTGGTCTGTCACCTGAAAGACAATAGACACTTCATGTTTATACTCATGCATCAATCAACATGGTCAGTGATACATAATTCTATTTCCCTGTCTACATACTCATGTATTATAAACACTGGTTTTCAATACTGTCTGAGTTTATGGCAAAAAAAAATCATATTTGTTTGCATTGGTACTTTAGTCAGAGGAAGAAAGCCACCAGCTGACCTGCACTGGGTACACAAGCTGTCCCATCAGAGACAACACAATTGCTGTTTGATAGGTGTGATTCCTTGTGCCACTATGTAACCGTTTGATCTTGTCAAAGTTTCTAATTTACCTGACAAATACATTCTTAGGGATAATGCAGTGTTCCTGGCTTACAGTTAGGATAACACAAGGCTAAGAACATGATGATGTAATGGAATGAGTTGTGTCTGTCATCCTTATGATGACCAAAATGACCATGGTCAAAATGACCATAAAGTGGACCGCTGGACCAAGTGCATGTGCATTTCATTTGATAGCTATATATTCCCTCCTCTTATCTAAAACCTGAACATAGCTGCCAATCTTAATCTTATTCAGCTACTTTCTGCCGTCATTATACCTCCTGGCCGTCATATCTTTCTGTTAATATTTTCACTTTTCACTCAGGCCTGGACATTAGCATAACCTTTTCGTCCATTTTAAGTCTTAGTCTTCAAAAACGTACATAGTATGCATTTCTAAGCATTGTTAAACTCATATTTTCTCCAACTTGTAGATAATTTACACTTGTGGATAATTTACATTCATAAAATGTCCAAATTCTGTCTAATGTGGCAGTTCAGTATCACGGTCACCTTTGTCACATGGTTATTTTGACCATAATCCATCCTTAGTACCCAGTTGTCATTTGTGGTGTGTATTTAGTCTTTATTACTTATGTTATTTCATTCAATTTATTCTGTAAATTTATTCTGTCAAGTTCATAAAGATTTAGCACCTAAATAGTACATGTACAGTTTGCTACAGAAGTTACTTGTTGACAAGATTACAGCTGAACATTTGTGTCCCTCCGTTACTATTTTCTGTTGTCCCTCCGTTACGACAATATTTCTTTAATAGATAAAACAGTGTTAAGGTTATAAACTTGATATTTTGGTATTTACTACTAAGGTATGTGTAGATGATATATGATATAGTGATTTTTAAGAATATTCATAAGAACTTTATGTTAAGCCCATTTTGCTACATGACTCCAAAGCTGCTGTTCAAAAGTGTCCCTCCGTTACAGAAAACATATTTTGATACCATACATAAACTGTTACAGTATGATCCTCAATACTTTGGCATATTGTAATGTTCAGTGGGCTTTGTCAAAAACAATAATTAAGTATTTCTAATAATTTTGTATTTCTGGAATAAATGCATTTATGTTATGCTGTTCAGTGATGCTGTCCCTCCGTTACCGCTTGGCCGAGCCCATATATATAGTTTGAACTCATAGTAGACTGTTGGTTAATGGTATATTACTGGCATACACCTGTAAATGTTAACACACTAAATTGAGAATTTTTTACGAAAATATTTTTTTAGGTGAAACATTTCACCAACTGACCAGCTCTGGTATTAGTACAGTTACCAACCAGCAGATAGTTTCTAAATGTTTCTTATGTTGGAAAGTAGCGAGAGAAGCTCCAGTCTTGTAGTTGTCTATAGGCTAGTAAACAAATGCAGAGTTATGTTGACTAGTGGCTTGGTCTAGCAATAGAAGACTCAAAATCACACATGCCTTTCAATTTTTTTTTTTACAGAATTTTGGTGTGGTTGTTTTTCAGAAACAAATCGACGATGGTGGTGATCAGTTATCATCACTTACTCCTTGCCTTGATTCTGGTTTAAAGCTTAAATATATATTGTTTACTTTAAATAGGAATGTCAGTACCATTTGGATAATGTTCAACAAGTGTATGTCATTGATAGGATGTGTTCATTGCATTTGTATGTATTAACAAATTATTCTGTAGCATGGTACTCTTTAACAACACATTTCCTTTATGGCTGAAATATATAAAAATATATATCAGGAATTATTTTAGATCACATATCATCTCAAAAAATTAATACTTGGTATATGTATTCATGTATAGTACCTCATAGGGCTCCAGGATTTGAAAGTTATGAGCAAGAATGTTAGCTTACTTATGTTGATTTTGAGATGGCCCCAACTCTGGGTGAGGATTGAATGTTTGAGAGACTGCTGCCTTGTGATATTGATGGTGTAGAGCACTTACTCTGCCAGGGCAGATAACTTAAATACCTCTCCCACTCTGGTTTCACATATATGTGATGGGTGCCTGTGCAGCATGAGCTAAGCTCTGAACAGTTATAGGTAAGACCCTTCATCAGGATGAGAAATTCACCAGTTTGCACCAGTTATCATGATTTTTTTTTGCTTTCATGAGTTAAATACCGGTAGCTTTGGGTGCTGTAATTTATGGTATGGTTATCTTTGTATTTCCTCCGGTGTTTTAAATGAAGATAGAATGAACTAGTATCTTGTGTATAATGTGTATTAAATCATTAAAACTCTTGTTGCACAATTATGAACCTACATTTTAGATATGATCAAACAATTGGCTTATAGGGACTGGTTATATCAGTCTATGAAGAGAATATACAAGGAAGTAAAATTCAAGGCAGGGTATCATGTCACTAGATAATGCACCAAGTATTGATGTTTCTTGTCAAGCCTTGACATACGCACTGGCCCAGTGGCCCTGGGCCACCAGATCCTCTGTTGAGGCCAGTGATTGCTCTGTTGTAGTGGCCCAGTTGGGCAACCATATTTTTGGTCTTTTAGTGGCCCAAACTATTTTGAATTTATTCTAATCCTTCATAAATATTTGTCTCATATTATTATCATCAATGGATTTGTAAATTTTTATTAGGACAATTAACCCCTACTCAGACGCAAGTCACTGTACAGCCCTATGTACAATGCTCTTTATTGTAAACACATCCTATTATCCTCAGAAACTTTGGGCCACCACTTCTCATGCTCTTGTGGCGGAACTGGACAACCAACATTTTTCTGTTTATGTCAAGGCTTTCTTGTTCACAAAATAAATGTGCACTTTTCCAGGTTGCAATTCATTCAGTTGGATGATGGTAATTATCTTGCAGATAACAGAACTAAAATAATTGCACAGCACTACACATAATAGAACATTTATTTAATCCATTAGACAATGTTAAATAGTTCTCTTGGTAAGAAGAGTGATAAAGTTTATTGCTTTTGTGTGCAGAAAGGCACCATCAGTGTAGTGTTGTGATGAAGCCTAATAGAATATATAGTTACTAGTTCTGCAGATAACATGGTTAGGGTATGTCTTTTTCATCCAAGTAAAGAAAAAATATGTTTACAAAAAACACTAACATGCCAAACAAGCTACTGAGGATAAGCAATATACTACATTTGGAGTGACTCAAATTTTATTGATGGTGATCATCAAACTTATAGTATGGTTGATAATGTGACCCACATTGTGGTTCCTGGATAAACTCCATTTAGAGTATGGAACAGGATACACGAATGACACTCTTCACATATGTACTGGCAATTAGAATGTTGATTATATTCAATGGGAATTACACAACTGGTTATTTTTCATTGAAAGAATTTAAATCATGATTACACACTTTTTGACATAATGGTGATCAATTAACTCCAATAAAATATGATTTAAA
Source organism: Amphiduros pacificus (assembly GCA_949316495.1). Classification (NCBI taxonomy): domain Eukaryota; kingdom Metazoa; phylum Annelida; class Polychaeta; order Phyllodocida; family Hesionidae; genus Amphiduros; species Amphiduros pacificus. The sequence continues at coordinate 31,674,543 of OX439002.1, forward strand.
AAAAATCTTTTTCATGATATCTGTATTTAACTATAGGTTCAACTCTCTAATAGGCGATTTGATTTTAAACCTGAAATGGCAGATCTAGCCATGGGGAGGAGATGATAAGGGAACAGAATCAGTAAGTCAGTGTCCTGTTATGACAACTTTCCTATGCTGGGGTAGAGTAAATAAAGTAGTATCCGGAAGATTAATAAGATACAGTAAGTCAATACCATTTCTAGAATTCTATACCATCGTGAAAATCCACCTAATGCTAACCTATTGTGAGAAGTTGGAGATAAATTAGAGCCAGCATCACTCCCTGTACTCTTTGACGTTAGGGCATTGAAAGCGCCATACAGGCAGGGATCTTATTTGGTAGGAGTAGGGATGGGCCCCGGTACTGACCAGTCCCGGGTTTCTAATGTTTTGGAACCATCCCGGTTCTTTCTACTTGAACCGATGCTACAGTATTATCTATTATAATCAGTGTTGAGCCCAGTAGTTCCCCCACTTGACCACATGCCTATAGGGTAATTAACCAATTAAGTTACAGGAGGTGTGACCCACATGTGACCCTCACCCAGCATTCAGGTGTCAGATCTTACACATTGATGCAAACACAAGGAGTTGTTTACAGTGTAGCATCATGTTAAATTGAGAAATATTCAAGTGTTTGTGGCAAACATTACAAGGGGTGTGTGTTTTCTTTGATATGTTTGAATGCATATTGCAAGTGAAGTTGTGAGTACTGTTTTATATTAATTACTGAGATAGCAAGCTCCTGTGGATTTTAAGTCTGCAGCTTCACTACCCCAGTCACCAAGGCCTGGTCTGCAGATAGGCTTCAGACAGGACTATTAGGGATAATACGGTATACATTCTTTATTGAGTTCAAAAAAGTTATTTTTTTGCACTTTCAATTTTGTTTGTGAAGTTCAGGTGTGTTGTTTTCAATGGGGCAGTATGGCAGCCCTATTGTCATGTATCGATATCGGTATCGTGCAAGTATTGGTATCGTTTATAAAGTATTGGTATCGGTATTGTCCCACTAAATGATTAACGGGGCCCATCCCTAGGTAGGAGACATGAGACAGCACTTGGCTCATCAAAGTCACAAATATCTAATTCTGATCCATGCCTGAGGAGACAATGGACCCTAATGAGTTTTAATATAATTTTTCTTATCAAAATTGTTCTTTAATAAATAGTCTCATTAAAATTTGAATTGTCTCATCAATTTCAGTCTCTCAGGAGACAAAAGTTACATCAGTGTTTTATCCCAGCAGGTGTCTCTGTACAGGATGACAACCACTGAATACTAAATTTGATGGCATGAAAATTCCAGGATGGTTTAAATAGTGCTACTTATTCTACAGTGGTAGTTGTGTGTGTAGCATTCAGGACTGAGTTGACCAACACACCACATTTGCAATGCATTAGGGCCTCACATCGGTACGCTGTATTATCAGCATACCGGTATACAGACATCGATATGATAACCGGTATTGTCATCCAGGTGCTTCGGTATATTACTTGTTTCAAAATGGGCCTTCATATTGTCATAATAACATGTTTTTTATATATATTTTCTGCCTTGAAACACACCAAAAATAAGAGCTTCTCCCAGACACTTCCGTGTGATTAAGCATTGTTAAACTCTGACTTGTTTATAATTTACATTCATTAAATGAAGACGAACCACTGCTGACATGTGGTAGAATATATTTATGTCTATTATAAGACATAGATTTTAAATATATTGCCATTTCAGTAGCTTGTACCTGGACAATTTGAGCGTTGTTCATTTACTTTTCACACTTATATTTTCAATTATTCTTTCATTTCGATCCAGTAATATCAACATGTATTGATATGTGTCAAATATTGATGAATCTTCAATGCGTATTGTATCGATAAAATCCAACAGTGTGATGCCCTACAATGCGCAGAGTACACTTTTGTAATAATAACAATTGAAAGAATGGGAACACTTAAGGCAAACTTTGAGAAGTCACTCACAGTATAATGTTGTTATATATTTCAGGGCAAATTCCAATTTGAGAAATCATGGCAGAGCCCCCTGCAGAACCAGTAGCAGTTGATGATCATGATGATCATGAAGAAACGCCCGGGTATGTGCCCCCAGCAGAAAAGTCCCTGGAAACCATACTGCAGCAAGACCAAGAGGATGAGAGCCTACGGAAATACAAGGAGACTCTGCTGGGTGGTATGAGCCCTCCGGATCCTGTGTGTAAGTAGAAGCTATACCTCAGGGGCAGGTCATAACTTTTTAGTGTCAAGCAAATTTAAGATGGGTTTAGATATTGCTCGATGAAATCTCTGCAGTTAAAATGTTGCTTGATGAAATCTCTGCAGTTAAAATATTTCTCAGTGAAATCTCTGCAGTTATCACCAATACTACATTCAGCAATACTACACAAGTATCTCAGAGGCCTGAAGTCTGTCATCAAGATGTAATGCCAAACAATCTGTTTTGACTTTCATATGTCATGTACTGTCATAAACAAATGTTTTGTTCAATATATATATGTTTTTTTAATCTTCATACCAATTTTGGAGCTGATTGGTTAAATCTAGATATGTGCTTTGGTGAGTTTTAAAAAAAAGTCAGGTTGCTGTGACAAGGTTACTTTCTGGTCCATCCCTGGCCCCACCGGTTAGGGTATGGTAAAAATAGAACACCCTGTGTGTCAATTTATAGATTTAGATGTCATGGTGATAACTCCAGGAAGTGGGGTGCAGGAGGCCAAATCTGGGATACTGCCCTAATCTGATCACATTCAGCTTTTCAAAACTTCACTCAGACTATTTGAGTGAAGGGTAAAACAGAAACTAGTTATCAAAGTATTTATCTAAAAATTCAGCTGAAAAGGTAAATATCTATACCATTATTACGATAACAAGCCTTAATGTTACAGGTTCTATTTTATGATAGTTTATGATAGTATGTTTGCATATCTTGATGTATGACAGAACATTATATATTCATGAAAATGTAAATGTCCAGAATTTGTTATTTTTGGTTAAAAAAACAACACTACTTATTAATGCAACACAGTCTCAATTATTCCAAAATAACAACTAAAAGGACCCCAGCCACCGTTGATTGACAACTTTGGTCACAGGGAGTCCGATGGCTTGTGCCATGGGGCCATGGATGAACCAAACCCATACCAGACTCATGTAGTATTGCTTATGTAGTATTGTTATCACCCATCACATTGAGTTTATCTGTCAAATACACTGTCACTTTGTTAAACAAAGCCAGGGGTCGCCTAAGACAAGAAGCATTTCTTATTTTATGTCATGTCTTTTTATCGAAGAGCTTGACGGCAAATGCAGAGACATGGAAATTTAATGCAATCACCCAATTTCATCACATAATACAAATTTCATCATAAGTATTTGACATTCCACCCCGGATATGATGTATGAATATTCAGATCCATCCCTCCACCAAATATAGCATGTGTATTACCACATAGCATTGTTATTGATAGAATTAGTGTACTATTTTGATATTTATGTTTTTTAAGAAAGAAATAAGTCCTAATTTTTTTTTCAGTTCCAGAGAATCCTAGTAAGGTGATATTGAACAAGTTGGCCTTGGTTGTAGATGGAAGACCTGAGGTGGAGCAGGACTTGTCAGGTAAGACATCAGTGATATACCATGTCCTCTCAGCATCACATGATGTGTATGTTAGATCATAGCCATTGTGCTTAAAAGTAGTCTAAACTTCACATGAAAAGTCAGTTATCTTATCATTTGAAATATATCAATCATTTGTATTTTAAACTGTGTTTTTATTCCATCTGCTAAGTGTTGCTGCTGGATCATCCAAAGGAGCCACAACATCCACCTTTTTAACATCATCCTCAAGGAAAATCCCCATTAATATGCTCCGAACACAACTTTCTTTTAACTATAAGGTGTAAGCCTGGAGAATTTGTTGTGACCTATGATCAAGGCCAAGGCCATAAGAGGAGCAACTTTGCTTATGAATGCTCTCTTTTCTGTAAAAATACAGCAATATCAATATAACGTGGTGAATAGAATCCATCTATAAGCTGGGATGTGTTCAATATTGGATGGCCTTGATCTGTTTTCAAGGTCACAGTACCTTGTTTCAAAATGATCAAAATGGGATATCTTAGAGATTACACCAAATAGCATTTATTGTCACTGCATATAAAGATTTTTTTTTCTTTGTGTCAAGATCAAGGTTATGACCTTCATAGCATCAGCTTTAACAATATAGGAGTGTCAATACAATCTGGTAAATCTAATCCTTTGAGGGGCTGAGATGGGTTTGATATTTTTAAGATCACATGAGCCAATTTTCAAAATCAGGCATGGCGAGCCAGACCAAGAAGAATGAATATTAACATTTGTAAAAATAGATTAGAAAATCTGTATTGCTGTTCACAATCTTTTCGCAATCTTTAATGAATGTGATTCAGTTCCTCTTCTGTGATATTGAATCCCTCTAGACATGTGACCAATAAAATCTTATTAAAGACTTTAATTGTCCCTCCAATTTTCAGATCCACGTGATGTAGAAAAGAAGACATTTGTCCTAAAGGAAGGCATACAGTACAGAGTGAAAATTTACTTCTATGTACAGCGAGATATTGTGACCGGTCTCAAATATGTACAGAAAGGCTTCCGAAAAAACGTAAAAGGTAGACCTTTGGCTCATTCTGCATGAATTTCTCCTTTTCAGACCCTGAACAGATTGCCAAGAAGACCTTTGTAATCAAGGAAGGCTGCAAGTACAAAATGAAAATCTACTTCTATGTGCAGAGAGAAATTGTGACTGGGTTAAAATATGTGCAAAAATCATCTAGGAAGGGCATAAAAGGTAACAGTGATAGTGACAGGTTTGGTTGCACCATAGTGCCAAGTTTGATCAAACTAATCTTAACCAAGATCACATATTTATTGTTTGTTCTCTAACTTTGCTCTGCATCCTTTGCTCTATTTGCCCCTATTTATCACTATTTTTTCATAACAAATCAATGCACCTTTCCGAAGCTTCTATTTTTATGAAACTATTATACACCTTTCTAGTTTTTTTTTATATTCGAAATTGATGAATTTTGTATCAAAATGAGAACAAGTTGAGAGTCACGTAAGTTTAGTTAGAGGATAAGAGTTTGTTACAATGATTATTGGTGACATTTTAAAATTGTGTTTTGCAACATAGCTATCAAAAATATCAGCTTATTTTCTGAAAATGTATATGGCCATGTTACATAAATGTAACCTCAATTACTAGTTAAGTGTATATTAAGTAGTAAGGGAAAATATGGGTTTTCAGAGGCTCAAACTTTCTATAAATCCTTTTGTGTACTTGAATTCAGTTGTTCATCCACTTTTCCTTTCCCCATAAGAACTGATGAACACTGTAGAGCAGTTACTATAGGTAAAGGAATTATTCAGCAACTGTTAGAGGGGTCTGGCAAATTATCTGAACATAATCCTTTATTGGTGTCATTTTCTGATGGAGTATCAACATTGAAGCACTAAAAAGGAAAATGATTTGATGGAAGTATGAATTTTCAATCAGTAAATCCAATAACTGAATTGCTGAATTGCACCTTTAAGCAAATAACTGCATTGTACCTTTAAGCAAATAACTGCATTGTACCTTTAAGCAAATAGTTAGACAGTAGATTAAAGAAATATTGCTGTGTATTCCACCAACTCTGGCCACTTGCGAGTAAACATTCTTCTCTTTCTTATGCGATAATAAGATTAAATCTTAACTCATTATCATATCAGAAAGAGGAGAATGATTCTAATGAGACTATTTTCAGGGAAGAAACTTCTTATGACTTGAAAAAATCTTTTTATTCCTCACACACACACACACACATATAAATAAAATATCCATTTACAACAAATGAGTGAGATACTGTACACAAGCAAAGCATGGTATATACTGTAATTTATTAATCCTCTCAGTTGCAGCCATAGAGTATTTGGGTGGTGGATGCTTTCACATTTTGCAATTACTGTTATGTATGAATGACATTTTATAATCTGTTAATGTGGATGAGGGACATCATAAAATGTATTCAACATTAGTATTAACAAATATTCATGATATTTCTATATTTTTTATTCTTTCAAAACTGGCTTTGAAAGCATTATAACAAACATCCCCAACCACCATAATTACTGCTACATTTACAGTGCTTTAAAATTCATATTCTATGAAATCAGTGTACCATATTTATTTGAATATAGGACAAGAAATTGGGATCCAAACCTTTAGTTAATGTTTGGGGGGGGTGGGCTTATACTTGAGGGCAACCTGTGGACAGTGATTTACGGCACCTCCAGGCGGCCGATCAAGTGCTATAAACACCTAGCGGTAAGTGGTATAGGGTGCCCCATTCACATCCCACCACATAATCAACATATAAATCCAAAAGACGGGAGAAAATGTGAAATTTACCATGCTAAAGCATGGATACGCAATACAAGGCCACCATTTTAAAAAGCGGAAGTGACGGGGAGAAGCTCTTATTTTTGGTGCGAAAATGATCGGAGCACCACCACAGTATTAACTCGCATTGAAATATTAATATGTTGTGCAAGGATGGATCCCAGACACTATGTATTTACGTTTTACTTTTAAAATGGCCGCCAAACTTGTATTGCAAAAATGGTAGCAGTGCCAATGTCCCGAGATTTCCTGACTTTTTTTAGGGAGAACCGAAACATCCTATAATTGGAAATTGGCCTTTTCAAGCAATATAATATCAATTTGGGGGGTTGTCTTATACACAAGGTTGTCCTATATTCAAATAAATACGGTATTTTAAATAGTTTAAACTTAAGTGCTTAATATTTTGTAACAATAAGAATAACTATTGTATGTTTTAGTGGACAAAACAACATATATGGTTGGAAGTTATGGTCCCAAGACGGAGCTGCAGTCATTCATGACACCCCTAGAAGATGCACCATCAGGCATATTATCACGGGGATCATATAAAATAGAAAGTTGCTTCACTGATGATGATAAAACGGAACATCTTAAGTGGACATGGAACCTTGAGATCAAGAAAGATTGGGAATAGATACAGATCTAAATCAATTTTCAAGCTATGGTGATACAACATTCAAATTAAGAGTCTTCTTAGTTGAATGAATGACTGGCAAAATAACAAATAATTGTTAAATGTGTAAACATTGTCAAACCTTATACACATTTAATTTTTCATTTCTTTCGTAACCAATTGAATTCTGTCTTGAAGGAAATAAATTTTAGAGAGCTTTTTTTTAGTTTAGTGCATATTTTGAATTAATAGGATTGTCAAATGAACTTGAAGAAGCTTATTTTGTCAGTTCTGGTGTTAAAAGAAAATGAATGACAATGTATCCATATATAGATTATAAAGAAAAACTTTAAGTCAATCATTCAAAGCAAATACTCTGTTAATTATCAGGTAATAAACATAGTGATGCTTGTATGTTGATATAAATTGTATAATTGTATATTGATATGGCCGTGATTGCCAAGTATGCTTTACATATTGCTTACGCTTCATGTGGTCATTATATTCTACAAACACCCAACCTGTGCAGGAAGAATAACACATTTATTGCAGAGATGTTCTTATTATTTAGTGACATTGCAGTTCTATATCCGGCATTAAACATGGTCCCAGTGGTCTCTGTGTAATATTACCGGTAAAAAAAGCTGCTGCAGCAAGGTATAATTTCTACCATCACAATGAGCTACTCAGTCTAAAAGTTGCATTGTTAAATGGGAGTGGCCATATAAATACATATATATATATATTTACAAACTTGATTTTTACATATGGATACAGTGAACTTGCCCGTTATAGTGAACTTGCCCATGAGAGTGAGAGTGCCCATTATAGTGAGTGTGTATAGATTGTCTTAATTAATGCCACATTAGGCAAGGGAGGTTAACACAGGTATGTGATACTTAGACAATGTGGACCAGTTCAGTTGGGTGCCTAGCTGCTGATATCTTCATTATTTTATTAGTAGATGTCATGACTATTTAGTTGAAAGTCTAATTTTTGTATTCTTGATATTTGTTTTAAATCATACATGATATACTTCTGCAAATTCCTGGCTGCATTTAAATATGTATATATCTACATATAATATGCTGATGCTTAAATCAAGTAGCTTTCGATTGATCAAATGATTTATATTTGTATTCAACTTTTATAATTTTGTTAAATGTGTTATAGTTTGTCGGGTAGAAATAGCAATTAATTAGATATTTCCAAACTTAATGCTCTTGTTTTAATCATCAATAGTCCCTTGCTAGTTGTAAAAGAAATTGAAATAAGTTTGCAGTATAGTCAAAAATTGGTGAATAATTTTTGAAAGGTCTTTCCCATAAATTATAGGAAAGTTGCAACAGGCTTAAGAATTTGCTTCATTTTAAGAAAGAAATGGTACATGAATTTGACCATAACCGATGACACCCATTGCTAAACAGTGCCTTTATGCCTTTAAATAAATCTGTTTGAACATTGCAGTTTACTACAAAACTGTCATTCCTGCAAAATTATTTGTGAGCATGCAAAACCCTTGTCATTAATTTCATTTAATGCTTGATTAGTCAAGCAAATATTTTTGAAAGGAAATACCTGCTTCATGCTTTTTAAATTGAAAACTTTGGTTTAGTAGATGATCTTCCAGGATAACAATATCTCTATTGGTGCTTATGGGTACACATCTTTATATATAAACATTGCAGGAACATCTTTTTTTAAATTGTGTATATAATGGACAAGGATATCGTATATCAATGCTGTCTGGATAAATAATAGTATTGCATTGCATGAAACATGAACTATTTGATTAACCAGTTATATTGCCAGGTGGCACTGCATTTGACTCATTTAGTTAGCACAGGTATTGTAAAATCACTTCAATTCAGAAAATGTTGAAATATCTCCTAGTTTCTTAAAATTGTAAAATTACGTTTTAAGTAATCACTATTGCTCATTGTGAAAAATGGTATTTGGAATTGAAATGCTATGTGCTGTTAGGTTTTATTGCTTGGGTCATTTTGGTGTCAATATAATATGGCCAAAAGGATTTCAGAGTCTCAGTGGATGGAGTGAATGACATTGTACATTGTACCAATGGTTGACAATAAAATCATTATATTCAGATCAATTAATAACATATTTGTGTTATGTATAATTTGGGGGGTGGGGGGTAACAACTGGTAACCTGTCCTATCTTGGGTGAACCAAACCTTCTGTCTGACAAGAAAATCTGTCTGACAAGAAAAGGTTTTTAGAGTTTATAAGAAACCTTACTGTATTATTAACAGTGATATACAACTGATTTAAAAGGCATGAGGATTTAATTTGGCTGTCCGGCATATGTGCTTGTGGTTTCATATGTAGCACATTCCAGTCAAAATGATAAATTTTGTATATTACAAAATGAAGATGAGGATGATAGTGAAGGGGAAGGTAATGTGATAGAAGAAAATGAAGAAACTTCTAAGTATAATTATAAAGAAAAGGTGAACTGGGCACTTGATTTGTGCAATATGGAATCTCCCAAACTGAAAGCGGTGCATTCCTCTTAGTGATGAATAGGACAGAGAAACTTGAAGCTATGATTCTGGTAGGCGAGTCCATCACAAATCACTTGTCAGCCTGGAAGTTGCTTTCTGATAGGTCAGTGTTGTACTGAGCCCTCTCCAGAGAGACCAAGGTGGCCAACCCAATCAGATCATAAGTTCAAGGCAGTGCTAGAGTATAAGTACTTAAAGATAGATAGTAGGTTTGGAAGGAGAGACCCCTTTGAGTTCTATCCCCTTATTAGCTCTGACAAGACTTTAGCTCGTAGAGCTTTAGGAGGGGAAAATATCTCATAACTGATTCTTGATTCTCATTGGCTATGTTATTCAAAATGGCAGCCTCTTTGATAGCTTAGTGATAGCTATTAGATTTCTTTTTAAATCATAACAAAATGGAAAAGAACTGAGCCTAATGGAAAAAAATATAGGATTAGACCTCTGAAAATACATCGTGCCTACTTATACCTAAAGATCTCATGAACGATGAATTAAGATAATAAATATTGGGCATGGCTTAAAACCATAAGGTGTAGTTGTGCACTATCAGTTTTATTTTGCCCCTGCATAAAAAAAATTGTGCATGAAATATTGCATTGGTAACAAGATAATGATTTACAAGATATTAATGAGAGTGAAAGTCCCCAGCCCCCCTCTATCTCTATACTAATATTAACCTATATAAAAGTAGTGATGCCAGTAGATATCACTCTGGCTGCCTGTGCTCTGGGCAGCCTTTTATTGTCAGGAAAGTGGAGCTAAGAGGTAGCCAACATACATTCCAATAACAGGGAAGTGTTAAGAAGCAAAGAAGCTGAACATAGGTCAGAAAGAAGTCAAATATGTAGGCCACATATTCAGTGCCAGTGGAGTGAAGGCTAACCCGGAGCGAGTCCGAGCAGTGACAGAGATGCCCAGACCCACTGACAGAGATGGCATAATCCGGTTCATGGGATTAGTGACCTATATAGCCAAATTTATACCAAATTTGGCAGAGCTGTCTACTCCATTGAGAAGACTGATGCAGAATGATGTGGAATTCACGTGGGGACCTGATGAGCAACAAAGTTATCATGCGTTGTGTCATACAGTATATTCAACCCCAGTGTTAAAATTCTATGATGTAAACTCACCCATCACTCTGACTGTAGATGCATCTAAGTCTGGTCTAGGTGCATGTATTCTGCAAGACAGCAAGCCGATAGCATATGCGTCAAGGTCCATGACAGATACTCAGATAAATGGCTATGCACAGCTTGAAAAGGAGCTTCTTGCCATTTTGTTCGGATGTGAAAGGTTTCATCAGAATCTGTATGCCAAAACGGATGACGTGGAAACAGACCACAAGCCATTAGTAGCCATTTTCAAGAAAAACTTGTCATGTCTCACTCCTCGTGTTCAGAAAATGATGCTCAAGTTGCAGTGTTATGACCTGAGAGTCAGATATAAACCAGGTAAAGACATGCACATAGTGGATGCATTGTCAAGAGCTTACTTACCTGAAACACCAGAAGTCCTGTATGATGAGTAGCTTGATGTGATGGAAAGCCCAACCTTACAGATGGTAATATGTGTTGTGGTGAATGGTTGGCCAAAGAAGGCAAGTCACTGCCCATCTAGGCATAGTTAAATGCAAACAGTGAGCCAGAGACATAATGTTCTGGCCTGGTATGGCCAAGGAAGTAGAAACAGAGGTAGAACGGTGCTCGGTGTGTGCTCAACATTGACCAAGTCATGCGAAAGAACCACTGATGCCTCATCCACCCACCCACAGGCCATGGGAAAAGGTGGGTGTGGACCTAGCTGATTGTGAAGGCCATGAATACCTGATTGTAATGGACTTTTTCCTGAAATAATCCAGCACAAGCACAACCAGTGCTGCCGTCATCAGAAAGTTGAAGAGCATCTTCCCTCATCATGGAATACCGGATGTAGTCATATCAGACAATGGACCTCAATTTGCTTCACAGAATTTTAAAGATTTTGCCAGGCAGTGGGAATTTACACATATTACTTCCAGTCCAAAATTCCCCCAGTCTAACGGATAGGTTGAAAGCATGGTAAAAAGTGCTAAAAAATTGTTAAAGAAGTGTGAAGACCCATATCTAGGTCTTTTGGAGCTCAGAAACACACCTCTGGAAGGTGTAGGTGTTTCGCCCAGTAAACTGCTGATGAGCCATAGACTCAAAACCAAGTTACCAGTTAGCAGCCAGCTGCTACAACCTGCAGTGGTTAACCAGAACACAGTTAAACACTGGCAACAAGAGACACAATAACAACAAAAGTGGTACTATGATCGCAAAGCTGGACCAACCTTGCCAACACTGAAGGAAGGTGATAAGGTCAGGGTGCAGATAAACGACAAATGGCGCACTGCCACTTTTGCTGAGAAAACAAAGCCCAGATCTTATGTTGTGGAAATGCCTGAAGGTGCAAAGTATCAGAGAAACAGAAAATTCATCCGACGTTCCAAAGAAGATGATGCCTTGTTCCAACCTAGGAACAGACCAGTCATCACAAACCTACCTGAAGTTCCACTTGCTCCAGTACCACCTGAGCCACCATCAATGGCTCCAGTAGTCACCAGTGAGAATAAGATCACCAGTACAGTCACCAGCACAAGTCAGATCACCAGTTCAAATGCAATCACCAGCAAAATCACCAGTCAAACTGTTACGTAGGGTTTGTATCCCTACTAGCGTATGGGGAATGTCTCCGTCGTTGGGGAACGTGGATGGGGATCTGACATATGATACTCGCTGGCTGTGAACGGGGCCTTAACCCAGCTACCCTATCTAACTATGTGAGTTGGGAGGTAATAAGGACTGCAGACACAGAGTATACAATGCACAAGGGTCTCCTTTATTCGGTGCTGTATACACTAGTCTGGCTAGGTCGGCATGGCAAAGAGCGAGGCATATAAAATACCTGAATGCATGATACTGACAAAGTCCTGAGAATGCATAAAACACCCAAGTCTATTGCAAGTTTGGCTGTCACGATACTGAGTGTCGTGGATCTTCTAGGCAAATGGATTCTGCTCCCTGAGTAGCGATTTCGGGGCCTTTTTAAGGAAAACCGAGCATCTGTGTGAGGGCTGCCTGCATAGCGTCTTCTTCAGCTTCGGGGCTGCGCATGTCCTGCCTGCGTGGCTTGGAGGATCATGTCATCTCTATTCGGGGTGAGTAATGCGTCTCCTCGGCCTGCACTTGTTGGCCTCATGTAGTACTCAGTAACATATATGGTTTCTTGCCAAAGATCGTGATTGTCTATATTTGTTTATAAGAGTCTATAGGTAGGTAATCTATATCCTACAAAACCACCAGTTGTGCCAAATATCAGCTAGTGCATCCCCAGTACCAACTACAACCAGATCAGGGAGAGTAGTTAAACCACCTACAAAATTTAATGACTTTGTTACATAGTGGTATGTGATATTGCACGAGTCGCAGGCAGGACAGTGCCAACGGTGGGATAAGTGCTTGAACCTCTGACCCCAATATAAGTCTCAGTCATATATCATGTAATGTGTTCAATTAGTAGTCATATCTGTATTACATTTATTTCCTAGTCTATAAAGATATGATCTGAAAGAAACTTTTTAATTTGCTGTGTGAGCAATGAGAGACAGAGAAAGTGAAAGACTGTACTAGTGTATTACATATAGTTTGTTGAAACAGTGAAAGTGAAAGACTGTACTAGTGTATTATAAGTAGTTTGATGTACGTAATTAATTTTGATAAGAAAATATTGCCATAGCACCATGGTACATTGCCATTGTTATATTAGCATAATAGGACTTGTTTAAGTGCCTTAAAAGTAGCCTGATCTGTTTAATTTAATTTCATTTAAAAAAGGGGAAGATGTCATGTATGCTAATAGAGCAGTCTCCTCGTAATGAAACTAAACATGCAGTTGTACTTGTATGTAACAATACAGAACAGCATGTGGTACACCGGCGGACATCTTGTTGTGTTTATTCCTTCACACGTCTGTCTGGTGCTATAGACCAAGTATTTCATTATGTTTATTTCAAATAACATGATTAATGATAATAATGCCAACTCTGACAAACATAGACCACTCATACGAGATGATTCATTATTCACAATCCAGAACCAATCTTTCAGTTAAGACTGATCTAAATTTCCATCATTCTGAAAGCTATCAAAATTAATACCCATCCATTTCCTGAATCACAAAATTATGAATAAACAATCTCGGCTGATTTGTATATGATTCTGCCAAAGCACTTTAAAGAAGAAAAAGTGGTGCTCCACATGTAACACGGATGGGAAAAAAAATAACAAACAAATAAAAAAATTAAAATAAACAAAACAAAAATTAAAATAAACAAAACAAAATTAACAAAACAAAAATTACAACAAAATCAAAATAACCCCCCCCCCCTCAACTTTTAAAACATTTAATTTGATATATGAACGTATTTTCTAGTACAACTGGGTGCAAAGATGCGCCTTTTCAGGCTCGATTACGTAAGTTGCGCCATAATATCAACAAACGTCCATTTGGTGAGTGTAACACTTTGTGGCGTTTATTCTGCACGATACAAAAACCCGGAAGGAAGTCCGGGAAACGGAACGAACATAATGGCGTGACTGCTCTTTTCTCCCTTTCCCTCTCCATATATCCATCAAATACACATATATAGACAGTATATAGACAATATTAAGTAAACATTAAACAATGAAAATATGGAAATATTGTGAGCAGAAAATGATATAGTCTTTTACACAATACACTGTAACGGAAATGGTGCTTGAACAATGTTAAAACATGATATTGAACTACAGTCTTATCACTCAATGTCCATGAGTGTAATAAAGTTCCATATTTGTAATGATTAATTGAAATAAACAATATAAACCAATAACTACAAAGTCTTCAAGAGTTAGTTGTTCACAAGTAATGTTCACAAGTAATGTTCACAAGTAATGTTCACAAGTAATGTTCACAAGTAATGTAGATGAAAACCATATTATCCATGTACAAGGTTATATACAGTGATGCTGATATCAGTCACAACTCCCACCTATCAGCACATTGATGTGACACAATATGTGAGCTACTATGATAATTATACAGGGCAGCGTTCGGCGTACACCCTTTGAGTTATATCCACAACACAGGCACATGATTTAGGGCAGCGTTCGGCGTACACCCTTTGAGTTATATCCACAATACAGGCACATGATTTAGGGCAGCGTTCGGCGTACACCCTTTGATAATGGACAGATATATATATAGGTGGCACACAAGTGGAATGAATGTATATCAATTGCTCACACATATGGCACAGGCTAGCACATGACTCTACACACATGGGAGCTTTAGTTCATGTCCCACTCATCACTGGACTGCCATGATGGTTTCTTCCTTGAACGGGTTGACCGTCTGGGGGACGGAAGTGCACTTGCCTCTTGTACACTAGGAGGCTCCATAGACGTCATAGTGGGAGTCTCATCCATGTGGGATCCAGTGTCAGTGGGAGGAACTGGAGGATCAGGTTCCATAGGGGGAACACTGATGTCTGGAGGTATGTCCGGCTGAGACTGTGGGTCTGGAACCTGTTCATTCATACACTCCATGGTTGGCTCAGATTGAATAGTTGTGTAGGAGGGTTGTTGTGGGATACAGTCCTCTGAGTCATTAGGAGTACTATCCTTGTGCAAGCCTCTGACAGGGCCATGACTTCCGCTATCCAAATTGTTGGGGGTCACAGGGTAACAGTCACATGTGCGCATATCATATGTCTTAGAGCGGAACTGTGATTGAGAGAACTTCCGAACTTGGCATTTGTCATCCCGAACACTGCATACCATGTATTTGTCCCGTGCTCTAGTCTTGTCACGATCCCCTTTAATATAAACCAAATCACCGACCTGCAGTGACTGATAACTGGGGGGACCTCGACCGCGGGCTTTGGACTTGGCACTGGATGGGTGATTCAGATGGCGAGATAACTGCTTCTGTAGGATTATCTGCCGATCTGTAATGGGAAGCTGTTCCCCTGTGAGCTGATCTCTCTGGGTCCATATCTCCCTGGCGGACAACCCATTGGTCCTGATTCTGGTGTTCATATTGGCGATGGCCAATGCGAGTGAGACCTCTGACAAGGGGCCTCCCTCTGGGGCTATGTTCAAACACTCCAAGCCAAATTCTCTGACAGCGTTTTCGGCAACAGGGTTCTTGTTGATATTCTTAGCTTGGCCGATATCAAGTGTAACTCCATATTGCTTGAGAAGAGGGTCATCCACGAGAGCCTGGAAGCCTGGAGCAGGGTCCACTCTCACCCTACAGCCGCCATCACCAAGACTGCGGAGCTCGGCACACAATGATAAAATACCATCGCGTAACTGCTGGTGCTGTTCACTCTCAAGGAAACAGGATGTGGTGAATGAGGATACGGTCTCACGTACTAGCAGAATGAGTTGGCGATGTCTTCTGACAACATCTGCCGCAAACTGAGCCCCAATGACATCAGGTGGTGGTGTGGAAGTCTGGGGGTGCAAATGGGTCGGCACTGACTTCAGAGATGAGCATTGATGGCAAGACTCAGTTGCTAGACCAACAGCTCTATCGAGATCCAGAGCATAGAAGCTTCGTGTGAATACTTGTTTGAGCTGGTTTTGGGAGGGATGATGAAATTTGATGTGTAGGGCTGTAAGTAGACCTTCAAGAATGCTGCGTGGAACGACAATCTTCTCACGGAGAGGTTGTAATGGCTGCTCGTCCCTGACCACAAGGACGCCATCTCGTGAAACCACAACGCATCTCAGGTACCATTTGACATCAGTCAGTCTAGTAGATTTCTTGGACGGTCTCGTACCCTGTGTGAGGTGTGAATGAGTACGTCGGAGTGATTGGCATTCCTGTTGAGTGGCTAACCAGGCAGCCCGGCTTGTGAAGGGCATTTTCATGGAACCATCAAGAACTTCTTTCAAAGATAGACCTCGGACTACAGACTCCTCCGCAGCTGCTACAAACTTACAGACTTGGCAGCTAGCATCTGTGCACTCAGCTGGATGGCGACTGGTATAATCAGATGGAAGGTTGGCAGCCCCAGATACATGGCGTACATGGACATGGTACCTGCTCACGGTAGCCAGGAAGGTTGTGACCCTGGCGCTTGCTGAGAATTCTCCTCTACACAGTTTACTGTACGCCTGGACACAAGGCTTGCTGTCAGTGAGAACCTGAGTCACTTGATGTGACTGAACTATGAATGGAGCAAACTGCCGTACTGCTGCACTGATTGCCAGGGCCTCTATTTCGCAAGGAAGCCAGGCGACTTGGTGTTTCTTCAGTTTAGGAGAGGTTAAATAAAGTTAACCGAGGTTAGAGCGATGGAACATATAGGGGTCGTGTCACCAGTGCTCAGCTCAGTGTCAGCTGACCCGCGGGTCTTAAGGCCAGCGCCGGCGGGACACAGGTCATTAAGGTTCAGGTCTCTAAACCCGCTCAGTGATCGCTATATGACTAAACCTGCATTAATATCCGTCGATATGTGAATGTACTGTATCTGAAGGTTTAATTGTTGTGTTATATGAATGTTTTTGTATTATTATGTTTACAGAGTTGCAAGCCAGGGCCCAGGGCCTCGTCCAGGCTGGACTAAGGTACAACACAAGGAGAACATACAACTCTGTTCAAAAGTTATTTTTGCAATTTTGTGGTCAATATAACCTTATAGCCACCCCAGCATCCGAGGACACAATCCTGACTTACATAGCGTACCTCACCATGCCATCTAGAACAAAACCCCTATCAGCAGCATCTGTGTCTGTGTATTTAGCAGCTATTCGTTCCTTACACGTCCTCACCGGTCATCCCCCTCCCCCCACCTCCTCACCCCGAGTATCCTTAGCACTAAGAGCCTTATTAGATAATAGTAAGCCCCCAAGCCAAAAGATGCCGATAACTTACCCACTTCTTAGTTTGTTTGTTGCCCAGCTCTCAGCATTCCCGGACTCCTTGCTACTTCAAGCCGCGCTGACTCTGGGATTCTTTGCTTGCCTGCGTGGCAGCGAATTCTGTGCCGTTTTTCACCATTCTAAGTCGAACACGCTCATCTCTCGTCCCCCAGCAGTGAGGGACGTGACCTTCGGTATCCATGAAGGCACCGAGTACTTCTCTTACCGGGTATACAAGTCGAAAACCTCAAGATTCGGGTTTACAAAGTTCGTCGGATGCAGCGGAACCCATATCTGTGCTCACTGTTCGATGCGCACCATGCTCCGCTCACGAGTCGCTCGCATGCCCCGCTCACGAAATTCGGGGGCCCCCGTAGGGCTTTCTCCTAACGATTACCTTTTCGTGCGCAACGGCGCCCCCTTGGACAAAGGGTACTTTAACCGGATCATAAAACAGCTAGCAACCCGTTTGGGACTCGATTCGTCCCGGTATTCATCTCATTCATTGCGAGCCGGGAATGCTACACAATCCGCCTCCAACCACTTCACCCCTGAAGAGATTTGTTCGGCCGGCCAATGGCGGTCCCAAGCCTATTTACAATATATACGCCAACCCCCTATTTCTCATATTCACTACGCAGCCCGTCTTAGCAACACAAAACAACCAGATAATTCATAAATTATGATTAATAATTACATCTTGGCCTTCATTGTACATACAATGATAGGGCTATGAACCAAGTATTATTATTAATATATCACCAAATTGAGGTATCGGTTACCATATCAGCATATTACCGTGTAACCTAGGTAACAGCATCAATGATACCACAGTTATTATGTTAATTAAGGTATAATTGGAGGTTTAATTAAGGGTATAATTAATGTATGATTATGTAGTTTGAGTGTGTGTTTTTTCCTATGTGTGTCTATGATTGATATTAGCTTTATAGCTCAATAAAGCATAATTCCAAATATTAATACATAGATGTGTTATCTCTCTAAGGAGAGGTTAAATAAAGTTAACCGAGGTTAGAGCGATGGAACATATAGGGGTCGTGTCACCAGTGCTCAGCTCAGTGTCAGCTGACCCGCGGGTCTTAAGGCCAGCGCCGGCGGGACACAGGTCATTAAGATTTGAATTGCCTCCATCCCTGCCCATCTGCTAATATCTAACTGTTAGGGGCTATGAACCAAGTATTATTATTAATATATCACCAAATTGAGGTATCGGTTACCATATCAGCATATTACCGTGTAACCTAGGTAACAGCATCAATGATACCACAGTTATTATGTTAATTAAGGTATAATTGGAGGTTTAATTAAGGGTATAATTAATGTATGATTATGTAGTTTGAGTGTGTGTTTTTTCCTATGTGTGTCTATGATTGATATTAGCTTTATAGCTCAATAAAGCATAATTCCAAATATTAATACATAGATGTGTTATCTCTCTAAGCATTGAAAAAGCCACATAGCATCAGCTTTCCATCCCTCAGGGCATATAATGTAGCAGCGAGGCCTCCGGATCCAACAGCTGCATCAGTGACTATCCAGAGAGAATCCTCCGCTCTGGGCATGGTAATCTGTTTGCAGTTCTGCAGAGCCTTCTGTGCCACTCTGAATAGCTCAATCAGTTCTGAGGTCCACTCCAACTTCTCCTTTGACTCTCTCCCAGCCGTGAGCTGCTCTAGTGGGTATAGTAACTCTGCATAATTCTTCAAAACTCTGCTGAGCACTTTGTAGGCACCAATGAAGGAGCGGAGTCCCTGCACTGTAGAAGGTGGCTCCACCGCGGCCAGAGCAGAAACCTTGTGTGGACTGGCCATCAGGGTACCACTGGACCAGATCCATCCCAGTGTGGTTGTGGATCGAGGGCAAATGACGGTCTTGGGTGCAGAGATGCCAAGATTGTTCTCCTTCAGCCTAGCCAGCAGTAGGCCCCAATTGTAGAGTGCTTCCTCAGGGGTGTCACCACCACAAAACATGTCATCAGCTATTTTGGCAAGGCGACCCTCCTGAATAAGATCCCCCACCACCCTGGAGAGGAGTTCTTCAAGGTAGGTCTCCGATCCGGGCATGCCCATTGCTGACCTCGTGTACACTCTAACACCCTTAAAGGGTGTCACCACACCACAGTATTTCATTGATGAATGGGCAAGTGGGATTTGATAAAAGGATTTGGACAAGTCCGTCACAATTATGTACCTCCATTTGGAAATATCCCGTAGAACAGAATCTACATTTGGCATGAGAGCGGGTGGCGGTTTGCTGTACTTCCCTACTTCGCCGAAGGACGTTACCAAGCGGCTTCCACCATTGGGCTTTCTGACAAGAAATGATGGGTTGAGATATTCCACAACAACACCCACGTCCTCTGGTTTGGCGAATACTCCATAAGACTCAAGCTCGTCGAACTTCTCTTGGAGCTCTACCATGGTGGATCTGTTATACTGAGGTATACGTCCCTTCCGTTGTAATAATAATAATATCTTTATTCGCACATAAAAACATGGCAATGTAAGTTTTACAATCATTTGTTTCAAAGAGTGATTAAAAAAGTTATATAAAATCAATTTGTGGTTATATGTAAAATAATGTCATTAATATCATTTTCAGACAAGAGTTCACATGATTTTAAACCATCCCGTACTTCAATCATCTCGATTAATACCTTCGCATCACTAATTGTCTCTGCAGACGCAGATGCTCTCCAATCATTACCAATCTTACAGACAGACTTGCTAACATTTAAGCCATAGTCATACGATATTTCACAATAATTTATACCAGAATTAGACCATGGATTCTTTAGTGCTAAATTAGCCACACTTTTAATAACAGGTGATTCATGTTCTAATGATTTACACATAAATTTCATGAATCGCTGTTTGAGGCTTATTTCTAGTGGTAGGCAGTCAGACAAAAGTGCTAAAATTTCACAGTGAGTGACTGGAGATACTCTCCAAATTATTCTTAGTGCCTTACGCCATGCAATACACAAATTATCAACAAGTTTTCCCTTCAACAGCCATAAAGGAGCACCATAGTATGAACAACAATATTGTTTGAATAGTTTACATTTTATCACAGAATATACATGACTAAAATCAGCCATAAACATATTAAAACTTCTCCAAAATTTGGCAATTGCATCTCTAACCATACTATCTTGGTCAGTTGTAGATACACAATGACCCAGATGAACTGCTTTTTGTACACTCTTCAGCACTGTGTTATTAACAATTATTTCCCTGTTGTCAGGTACACATCCTTTACCTCTAAAGACAAGAAATTGGCTTTTACCACCATTAAATAAAACGTCGTATTCATCAGCATATTTTTCACATATTCTTGTTAACTTTATTAAAGCAGAGAGTGTTGGTGTCAACAAAGACAAATCATCAGCATATCCAAGACCCCCTACATAATGGTTCCCCAAGTGACAACCAATACCACTATTTTCGAGTCTTTCAAATAGTCCATCCATATATACAGAGAATAAAATTGGCGATAAAATAGCTCCCTGTTTTACACCATTACTAGCTCCAAATTGGCCAGATGTATTTGCTCCCCACCTGACTTGTAGCTTTTGATTGGTATACATAAACAACAATAGCCTTAGAACCATAGGTGGCAATTGACGTTTTAACAGCACTTTAAATAACTTACAGTAATTTACTCTGTCAAACGCCTTGCTAGCATCTAACATTAAAACATACACATTGCTACCATTTGCATTATAATGGCTTATGGTTTCATTCATAACATATGTACAATGAGTTGTTGACATTTTGGGCTTAAATCCAAACTGTAGATTAGAGGTAGACAGAGCATCCTGTTCTTTAAATAAAATAATCACATCAAACAGTTTAGCAAGAATACTGGATAATGTAATAGCCCTAAAATTATCAGACATACACAATAATTGTTTTTTATTCTTTGGTATAGGGACCATGGTGCCTACCAACATTGAATCAGGGCTAACACCATGTATCAACATGCTATTAAAAACCAGGGTTAGCAAAACATATAAAAAATGAGGTCCATGTATAATATGGTCAGACTGCAGGCCCTCTTCACCATCTGACTTACCAAGCTTAAGATGCTGCACACCTTTAAGCACATCATCAACACAAATATTGTAAACATCATTTGAATTAATACGATTATAAATTTCTTCTTTTATCTCATTCATATCATTTACATCGTAGGGTACACTGTTGTATAGATGGTTGTATTTTTCAGAGAATAGCTCTGAAATTTCCTCATCACCAACAACACCGTCAATACAAGAGGGCACAAAATTATTTCTGCCTTTAATTTTGCGAACCTCAGACCAAAGGTCACGATGTCTATTTTCAGAAATAGACTCAGCCATCCTTGTCATTTGAATATGCTGACCTTGACGCATTACTGATCTTACTGCTCTGTGATACTGAGCTCTGGTTATGCGTCGCATCTCAGTAAGTGGACCATAGCGAGGTTGCCCATGTTGACGCCACTCCCTATGCCAATATAGGGCTTCCTGTTTAAAGTGGGCAACATGTTCAGACCACCCAGCTACTTTCCTTTTGCCACCAGGTGGCTCTGATACTCCACTTGTGGGTATGCATTTAGCAGCTTCCTTACACATAATAAGAATATTATTGTATAAACTACTTATATCCTTTACATGTTGTTTACAAAATACATCACTACATGTAAGTGCCTCATTATTATAACTTAAATTAGACAATTGAAAGATCATCTTTATATTTATTAATCTGTTCAACAGTAGCTTTATTCCAAGCCACCCTTGGAATATATTCCCTTGTATGAAGAGATGCATGATTAATATTTACATCAAGCAACAAGCAAAGAGGTACATGGTCAGAGAATAATAAATTATCAGTAATAAAACAATTTTCAACACTGATTCCTGAATCTGAGTAAAAGAGAAAATGATCAATCCTGGAGCTATTTCCAGATGAGTTAGCAAAAGTATACGGAATGTCAACATTTGGATCATCAATACATACAGTCATATTAAAATCATTAATAAAATTCCTAAGAGCAACTGCATGAGGTGTAGTCCTTGAAATGTCTGTATTGAGGTCACCACCAAAAAGAATATGAGCCGGGTTATATCTTTGTATTAACTGCTCCACTTCATTAAGCACATCCATATATTCAGCAAAATTGGCATCTTCAGCTCTGTTATCACAAGGCATATATGCATTAAGACACATAAAATCACAATTTTCACTGATCTTTATGATAATGCCACATAATCTGACATGGTCACATTTTATCTCCTTAATACTATTTTTAATAGTAGATTTCCACAATATTGCACAGCCACCATAAGGGCGGCCCTCCCTAGCAGTGCATTCATCCATAGAGCTGTTTCCAGTAATAGCCATACCACCACCTAATTTACACATCTTACTCATTTCACTTTTGTACAAGCAATGCTCCTGTAAAAATAGGATATCACAGTTTATCGACACATCACATAAAAAGTCAAATTTAGGGCCACTGTCTTTAAAATGCTTACAGTTAAAACTGGTTATATTCAGTTTATTGTTTGGAAGTGGGGGAAGTGTTGGCCCCATGTTGACTGTGGCTTCAAGAGGACCACTTGCACCATTATACCTTGGGATTGATGGATTGAACACACAGTCATACTGATAATTGAGGTCCTGGAACTTCTGCTTCATGTTGTCTGACAGGATATTATCAGGGTCCACTCTGATTTCAGATGAGAATGGGGGTTGCGGTGAAAGCTTGACCTTAAACTTTGGGTTGGGCTCATTATCTGGGGCTTGGCTGGGATCTGGTGATGACAGGGCTCTAATCTGGCAGAAGTGCTCATTGCGCTTGAGGAGAATAGGCTCACCAGAGTCATTTTTCAATCTCAGTACATTATCAACAGAAGTGATCTTTTGGGGCTGAGGCCAAACCCTTTCTGGCTTCTGATGCTGGTTGAGGGGAGAGTCAAGTCTTGGCTCCAGGGCCCATTCACCATCTGGATCAGTGTAATTTGGGGTGTGGACATCAAGGCATTCTCCTGGTAAAATGGTTGTCTGTTGTGGGGGGGCTCTCAGTAGGTAGGACTGTGTACGTCTAACAGCGCTGGTATGGACCTCTTTTTGGGGACCGTAGGATATGACGTCATCACCTATGAGAATCTGGCTTCTAGCTGGTAATACTCCGATGTCATTTTTGACAAGGAAGGGGTTTCCTGCCAGGACATCAACATCAAGTTGTTTTACTACAAGAGCATCCAGACTGAATGTCTGTCCCTTCCGAGACACAACACAGTGTACTTCTCCTGTCACCTCTAGGGGGGTCACACCGTCCGCCTGTCGTGCTTTTTGTCTAGTAGGCTTGATGGGCAAGTTGATAGCATACGCAAAGGAAGCCAGGACCATATTGGTTGTAGCACCAGTGTCTAGGGTGATGCGAACTGGAAGGTTGTTGAAATAAGTGGTCATGTAAGGGCTTTGGACCACGTCCACCCTTCGAGCTGAAGGCACCGGTTCTGGTTCATCATCATCAGGCATACTTTGTGTGCAATAGTAATCCTCCTCTTCACCTTCACCGTCCTCCTCCAGAATGAGTCGTGAGATTCCAAAGTACTTCCTGTCAGAGTCTGGTAGGTATGTGCATTCTGACAGGAAATGGCTGCTCCAAGGGCGACCTGAAGCCTTGCAGAGACAACAGGACTTGGGACGTTTCTTTGTAGTAGCCTTGAACCTGGTTGGGAGGGACTGGGACTGGGGTCTGCGTGAAACAGCTCGCATGGCCTTACTATCCTCTATGCACCGGAGCTCATCTAGGAGGGTTGTGAGTGACTGTGAGATCTCAGGCTTCAGTTAGGAAATTGTCTTGTGGCGCAGCTCTGAGCCGTATTTCTGTTTAATGAGTTGGGGGAGACCAGGATGAACCAGTTGGAGCCAAAGGTAGACAATAGTGTTCTCGAGTGTGGGGCTCATGTCCTCGTCCTGAGTGACCCTCTCCCCATGGTGAGTGAGGCCTCCACTCACAGTGAGAAGGTTGTCATCAAAAAAGGCCATGAGTCTCTGGTACAGATCCTCGGGGCGTTCATCAGGTTTCAGTGTAATAGACGAAAGGTCCAGAAAATATGATCCAGTTGACTGAAACCCATAGTGCTCACGTATTTTCTGCCAAATGTCTCTGAGGCTGGTTGAATTTTTCACTATAGTATTCCTGGAAATTATGGTACAGTAATTTGCAATTTGCCCCAACATCATCTCTAACTGGGCACATTTTTGGGCTGCTGTACGACCGCCGATAACATCTGCCCCATCACTAGTAAAGCCTCTGTTAGGGTTTTGAGCAGACTTCTTTTGCCATGTGAAATCGGGGTCAAGAAATGCTGAGAATGTGTTGTCCAGTGAAAAAATGTACATAAGGTTCTGTCTCCAACTCTCCACAGAGTTGGTTGTTTCTGTCTTAGTGAGTTGCCACTGTTTGGGGGCTCTTTGACTAGCCATGATGCCTGGAATACTCAGGTATAGTACTCAAAGACAAAAATGTTCTTATGATGCTTGGAATACACTGATATGGTACTCAAAGTCACACATGAACTTTTGGGACATCTGTCAACAAACCAATCTGGGTGATTTGTGTTTTCATGCAACCGGGGGACATGCAGTGAATGGAAATTACCACACAGTCAAAGTGCTATTAAAGTTCACCAGGTTACTGGGTTTGCTTATCCACTGGTCTGGAATATCCCTGGAGTGTTCAGGAACAAGTAGGCATGGATCCTAACAGCTGCCACCACGCCATAATATCAACAAACGTCCATTTGGTGAGTGTAACACTTTGTGGCGTTTATTCTGCACGATACAAAAACCCGGAAGGAAGTCCGGGAAACGGAACGAACATAATGGCGTTGCCCTAATATCGCCCAGGGGCTAATGCATATCATCGATCAGACTTTTGCATGTCATTTCTGTTCTAATTGTCCGATTTACACCAAATTTGAACTAAACTTACTGAAAATTCCTTGATCTTGCGATTGGGAAGCATTTCCAAGCAATTTATAAGGATAATTTTGTGCATCGATGGGCGATAACGATGTTGTCATTTCGGCGGGATGCCTATTGGCTTTGCCGACCCGGAAAACTTGTAGAGGCTTATTGCATTCGG
This sequence comes from Amphiduros pacificus, assembly GCA_949316495.1. Taxonomy (NCBI): domain Eukaryota; kingdom Metazoa; phylum Annelida; class Polychaeta; order Phyllodocida; family Hesionidae; genus Amphiduros; species Amphiduros pacificus. Next base: position 31,700,248 of record OX439002.1, read on the forward strand.
CACGTTGCGCGTTTGATAAATGGAGCGTTCAACACAGAGTGACTTGTATCAGTGTGACGTCACAGAAGGACAGTGTGTGAAAGGCATCAGTGGCAGGTCCAGGGTTTTACATTTGTTAAAATGGGGTACACTACATTATCTTTTCTGTACAAGTATTTATTATTTTTTTGGCATATTCGTGTTCACAAATATCATATAAAGTCCTACAAGAAGAAGAAATGCCAAATGATATAAATTGTGAAATTTGTTAAATTGAACACCCCCTTCAATATCCATTTCTGGACAGGCCAATATACAAAAGCTGATTCCCGCCAAATTCAGTGAAGTGTCATTTTTAAAACTTGCAAATGGTTGGGTTTTATGATTTAAATCCAAGTTTGATGTTATCTCGTATGTACATACAAACATTTCTATTCAAACATTTTGATCCCAAAAGCCCCCAAAAATACCAGAACTGACACAACGCGCATAACTGACACAACGCGCATAAACGCGCACTACGCGCCGAATGCAATAAGCCCTTGTAGATGAGCATTTTGTCATCACACACTTTGTTATCTTTGTTTACAAGTTAAAGGAGCGGATATTATCAATCAGAATTTCATGCTCTAGCGATTGGATAACATTTCCAGGCAATATGAATTGATAATTTCGCACATCGATGAGCGATGACGATATTGCCGTCTTCAACTTTTTGTCATCACGCACTTCCTTATCTTTGTTTACTTGTTATATGAACGTATTCATACGCTAACGCATGTATACTGGTGCCGTCCTCTGTGTCTCCACACAATGTTTTGGACGCTCGGCGGGTAACCAGTCTATAGCGCATGCACACGATGAACACTCCACAGTGGCGTCAGTTGTTTGAACCATATTGGCCACAGAAAAAAACGAATTACAACCCACAGGAAATGACTACCCATTTCCCATGATCGTACCGATCACAGAATAATATAACAAAACATACCGAGTCGGGGAAGCTGGGTGAGCAGATTCAGTGAGTTGGTGATTGCGGAAGGATACCCTGAGCCGAAGGTGAAGGGTATCCGTCCGCCATCACCAACGAACTGAATTCGCTCACACAGCTGACCCGACGAGGCATGTTTTGTTTTTATACCTCAGACAACTACTGTATTTTTTTTTAAATGATACATGAAACAAGATATGTATCTTTGAAAAACGTTTTGTAAACAAAGCGCACCTCATTTGACCCCGTCACGTGACCCGAAAATGGTGCGTACAACCATAGACTGGTTGCCACCAGCTGTGTACACACGATGTTTTTGACACTCGGTGGGAGACCAGTCTAAAGATGGCCGACGGAAAATAGTTCGCAGCTAAGCAATACGTTACGAATACTCGACATGCTCGTATTCATTGGAAATCTCGTCGATATGCGCATCACTGAGGTATAACACGGATAGTTCCCTTTTTTGAAAGTCATTGCCTGTCTGTGTTACAAAAATGTATGTACAGTGACCGGCAGCCAGATCCAGACATTTTCATGTTTTTCACTCCCGATTTTCACAAAACCTTTCAAAACTGGGTAAAAACTGTTCACATCGAAAGAAGATCATTCACTTTATAAGCATGATAAGCCTGTGGAGTAAAAATGATACCTGTTCAATATGTACAGAATTATCGGGAAATTGACCCTTTCAGCAAACCTGCAGATTGTCCGAGTTTCCATTGAGTTATACGGTGATGTTTGGTCACGTCACCACTTCTGACGTCATTTGACAGTGACACCAACACTCGTGCCGTGAAAACAAATAAACACTTTTAAAGTTTTGAAAGGCAGAGGACTTACAAGATGACGCGTGAGGCACAACATTCAGCTCAATTGCAATTAGAGTGACCGGCAGCCAAATCCGGACACTTTCATGTTTTTCACTCCTGATTTTCACAAAATCTTTCAAAATTGAGTAAAAACTACTCACATCAATAGTAGATCGTTAACTACATATGCGTGTAGAATAAAATTGACACTTGTTCAATATGAACAGAATTATCGGGAAATTCACGCATTCAGCAAACCTGCAGATTGTCCAAGTTTCCATTGAGTTATACGGTAATCTTGGTCACGTCACCACTTCTGACGTCATTTGACAGTGACACAAACATTCGTGGCGTAAAAAAAAAACAACACATTTAACATTTTGAAAGTCGGTGGGAATACAAGATAACATGTGAGAGACAACATTCAGCTTAATTGCAATTAGTAGAGTAAGGTATGCTAGATGTTTGACTGTGTTAAAAATGTCCGAGTTTCATCTGCCGGTTTCGGACAGTTGCCGGTCACTGTAGTACAGCAAGGTATGCTATATGTTTGACTGTGTTAAAAATGTCCGAGTTTCATCTGCCGGTTTCGGATAGTTTTCTTTTTTGTATTTATATTTGTCCATGTTAATTGAATTAGAAATAATCTGTGAGTATCAGATGTATATATTTAGAAGATACTCCTAAGTAGTATTAGTATAATTTTAATTAGTATGACTATAGGTTATATGTGACCTTCTATTTACATACATATATAAAAAAAGCATGAACGTGATCAGAGAGGAAGGGTGACGAGATTTGAAAAAAAAAAAAAAAGTTGCTATATGAGGTATTGGCCGCGATAAAAGTCGCCACTGATAAGAGTGTGTGATCTCGCTGTTCCGTCACCACGTTGCCTGCCCTCTGGTGGAAGTGACGCTAAACTAATCTCCACTTCACTTTTGTTTTGCAAGTTTATGTGAAGGGTTGCGCTTTTAGCATATTATGAATGGCACAATTATCACTTATTTGTTGTCATAATTACATTAGAAATGAAAATTACCTCCAATATGCCTATATTTCTGTATTAGAGCTTTGTTTTCAACCATCGGTAAATTGACCTATTTTTTTACCTACTTATTGAGGCCCTGCAAGGTTTTGTACAAACGGGTTTATATGGGTGAAATGCAGATATTTTTAAAAGAGATAGCTGCATAACTGAGAGATAGCTGCATAACTGAGAGATAGCTGCACAAATAAGAGATAGCTGCATAAATAAGAGATAGTTGCATAAATAAGAGATAGCTGCATAAATAAGAGATAACTGCATAAATAAGAGATAACTGCATAAATAAGATATAGCTGTATAAATAAAGAGATAGCTGCATGAATAAGAGATAGCTGCATAATTGAGAGATAGCTGCATTGAAACATGAAAAAGTGAGAGATAATTACAACAAGTGAGAAATAGTTACAATAGTTGCAATATTGAGAGATAGCTGCAATAGTGAGACAGTTACAACAGGGAGAGATAGCTGCATAAATGAGAGACAGCTACATAAGTGAGATGACTGCAAAGTGAGAGATAGTTACAGCAGTGAGAGATAGTTACAGCAGTGAGAGATAGCTGCACAAAAGAGAGATTTACATAAGTGAGATACCTGCACATGTAAGAGACAGCTGCATCAGTGAGATAGCTGTGCAAGGGAGAGACAGCTGCATAAGTGAGAGATAATAACAACAGCGAGAGACAGTTACAGCAGAGATAGATAGCTGCACAAGTGAGGGACAGCTGCATAAGTGAGAGATAGCTGCATATATGTGAGACATCTGCATCAGTGAGAGATAGTTGTACAGGGGAGAGACAGCTGCATAGGTGAGAGATAGTTACAAAAGTGAGACAGTTATAACACAGATAGATAACTGAACAAGTGAGAGACAGCTGTATAAGTGAGGTAACTGCAAAGCGAGAGATAGCTGCACAAGTGAGGGTTAGTTACAGCAGAGATAGATAGCTGCACAAATGAGAAACAGCTGCATAAGTGAGAGATAGCTGCACATGTAAGAGACAGCTGTATCGGTGAGACAGCTGTACAAGGGAGAGACAGCTGCATAAGTGAGAGATAATTACAACAGCGAGAGACAGTTACAGCAGAGATAGATAGCTGCACAAGTGAGAGACAGCTGCATAAGTGAGAGACAGCTGTATCAGTGAGAGATAGTTGTACAAGGGAGAGACAGCTGCATAGGTGAGAGATAGTAACAAAAGTGAGACAGTTATAACACAGATAGATAACTGAACAAGTGAGAGACAGCTGCATAAGTGAGATAACTGCAAAGTGAGAGATAGTTACAACAGTGAGAAATAGCTGCACAAGTGAGGGATAGTTACAGCAGAGATAGATAGCTGCACAAGTGAGATACAGCTGCACAAATGAGAGTTACATAAGTGAGATAGCTGCACATGTAAGAGACAGCTGCATCAGTGAGATAGTTGTACAAGGGAGAGACAGCTGCATAAGTGAGAGATAATTACAACAGTGAGAGATAGTTATAGCAGTGAGAGACAGCTGCATAAGTGAGAGACAGCATCCTTTCCCAGCCGAAGGCACTTGTGTCAATAAAATTTAATATAGAGGCAATGTTGTATTATTTTTCGAAGTGCTCAAGTTAAACTTAAACCGATAAAAAATAGTATCTTGATACAACTACTATACAACTTTCTATACAACTCCCTATTTAAATGAGCCTTGTTAAATGACTAGAGTAGAGCACTAAATCACAGAAAGCCGGCTACTTTATTTATTTCCGGGGTATTCACACGACCACGTGACTCACTTAATCCAATGACAATTCAACACGCAACTGAGTGCACAATATAAGCGCATGCGCTATGATGATCTTCCCTTTGCCACGTTGAATCCACACACAATTTGTTAGTGACCGGTTTCTCCAGCATTTGTCCCTTTTACTCGGAGGCTGGCGACAAGATGAAATTTTGTGTTGTTGTGTTTGTTGCTCTGTTCGCCCTGGCGTTCAGCGACGAAGAAATCACCGAAGAAGATAATGTGTTGGTGCTGACAAACGACAACTTTGCCAAGGCACTTGAAGCCCACAAACACATTCTGGTCGAGTTCTGTGAGTATAAAATGTCATCAATTCAATATTTTTACTGTGATAGTCTCGTTAATACAGTACTGCAAAGTTTGAAAACGTAAATTATTCATTACTTGTTGCATGTATTGAATACCCTCCATTTAAGTTAATTTCTAACGAAAATTATTAAGAGAAGAGATAAGATACGATGAAAGAAAATAAAGTGGGCCGGGCACTTTGGCATGTTGGGGGGTGGGGGGGTAAGTCCACAGACTTACATGCAGAAAGTCACATCCCAACTCCGAGTCATAAATCAGCAATAGAATATTAAGGCAGGTTATAAACGAATATGAAAACATTCAGAAGTTAAGTGCATTTGTTCAATACTTTTGTGGAAATGTTTATTAAACTTATAGGAGGGTCCTTAATCATTTTGCACATGGATCCAAACAACCCTATTCTCAGCTTTAAAGAATTTTGGTAATATTGCATCTCAGGTCAGACAATAAATTCTCAATAACTTTTGATAACATGTTAAAATTCATGTCAGCTTTTACATTAATATGATATCCCTATGTTCAAATTGAGAATACTTACACCAGTACTGTTCCATATGGTACACTTTGTCCTATGTATGCTTTCCCTAGTAATTGTGTAAATTAATATATTCAAGTGAGAAAGTGCTTAAAAGTAATCACATTAAAAACAAGATATTTTTCAGTACTTTAATTCAACTACATCATGTATTTAATCAAAAGTGTGTTTGATGTCTAGTCTAAGATATGATGCTAAATATGGCAGTCCTGATGCTGCATTGAAATTACTATTTATAGTTTTCAACAGACTACTATAAATAATGCACATCATTACATAAGCAGTTTAGGGATATTTGTAGAACCAGAATTGGTAGAATCCCAAAAAGTATAAAAATAGTTCCAAGGCTATCCAAACAAATCGTGAATGACCCTGTTAGTTAATGAAAAATGCTGTCAAACACTAAGCAACTGTCCACATTTATAGTGCTTATTAAAACTCATCATCATGATCATAGAATAATACAGTACTACAATTACAGGCATGGATGGTCCATGGTTACTGTCTGGTAAATGCAATTAAAACCTAAGAGAGTCCTGCTTCCCAGCTGACACAACCCTTTGGGCATGTTCTATCTCTTGCATTTACAAACATTATGACCATTTCACAACTTCGTGTAGTTGCCAATGAATAAAAGATGTGAAAAATTGGAGTCTACTTTAAAAAAAAAACATTGACATTATTTCTATGTTTCATCACCAATTGAGTTAGCAGGGCATAAAAACATCACTTCTAATGAGACATTAAAATGGATAGAGGTGTTGAGAGATTGTATAGACCAATTTGGACATCATGGATGAGTACTTTGAGTAACAGCTGGAAATGATTTAAACATGTGGGGGAACCAGTTGTGACCAATTATGTGTAATGGTGTGTTCTTGTGGATTTATTTTTATAAGGTGACATATCTTACTTCACACAAAAAAATTCCTATAAATTGAGGTCTAAAGCAAAGTTTTTTGTTTTATGTGATTAGAAATAACAACAGGTGTCGATTTAAAAAAATCAAGCTCGCGCAAGTTTGCAAAATCCCACGGCAAAATTCGAAGAAAATCTTCTTACCCTACTACACACTCACAAATCACTTCTGAAACAAAAGCGCTATCTGACGGTGTAAGCAGAAATTTTGAGCCAAAAACATGGCCGCCATGGACCGATAATCAGGGTATGCTCCATGGACTTCCAGCTTTATCATGTCAAAACCTCGAACATTCAGCCCCAAAGGCAAAACAAACGCGAGCGAAAAAAGGGCAGCTACCATATGAATTTTGCATATATTTACTAACAACTTTGACTCAAAAAAGAAATTTACATCAAACATAAAGTCATGATCACAGTGAAGATTCAGGAACAATAAAGGTTGAGTTTAGACTTTAGCTGCATGTGATGATGGACCTTTTGACCATATGGCATAAAACAGAGTCACACCTGATAACCAATGCTATATTCCCATAAAAACTGATAACCAGTAATTGATATCTTAGGCATGTGCTAGATTTCACATTAAAGATTATTTTTGTTGTTTGACTTAATCGTTTCCATATTGAAACCAAGCTTTTATTTCTAATCTTATTCATCCCTTTTCCAGGGACCTTTTAACATTTTACATAATGAAACCGCTATGGCAACTGGGTCTAATTGACAGTCAACAGCTATGGAGTGGCAAATTGGTGCAAAGCTAAATAAAGTTCTATCCTATTGAACATGTGACAACTTAAGTAGAATTATCACAGTATGTTTAGGTAACCAAATTACCTTAATCAGTATTATGTGAGCAAATAGCAATGAAAGCTTTGATCCAAATGCAAGGCATGCATCTTCCCTATGCTAAGAACCACACAGAATGATTGGAGGTCTCAAAATAGTAACTTTTAGTGAATTGAATAAAAACAGGCAGGAGAGTGAAATTACATATCAAGTCTGACTTTTCCACATCACATTGGCAGACTATGTTTTATATTAAACAAAAAGATCACAAAAATAGGGATACTAATTTAGACATTCATAGATAAGATATTTTCAATCAGTATTAGCATTGGGGTAATGTTACTAATTTCAACTCAAACCATCACTCTCAGTGGTAACTTAAGTTCAACAGAAGATGCATACTTTAGTTTCTTGTGTTTTTATTGATTTTTTAAAAATTCCTGCCAATAATTGTATTGTATTAATTGTAATAATTATGAATTTGTCATTTTACAAATCAATAGAAAGTGATGCAATAAATATGCTTGTATGAATTATTAAACAAACAAATCTATTTCCTTTTTAATGCACCACACTTAAATGCACTACACTCACTCCAGTTTAATCCATACATTTCTTTGGTTGATATGAATTCTGAAAAGGATCTATTGAACATCACTGTATCAAATGATTAATATACTTGTTTCCCAGAGCTAATTTTATACTTTATGCTTGTTGAAGATGCCCCCTGGTGTGGACACTGCAAGGCCCTAGCCCCTGAATATGCCAAGGCAGCTAAAGAGCTTGCAGGAGAAAATTCTGACATTAAATTAGGTAAGGTTGATGCCACTGAACAGAGTGCCCTTGCTGAGCAGTTTGAAGTCCGAGGCTACCCCACCTTGAAGTTCTTCCGTGATGGCAAGCCCTCAGAGTACCAGGGAGGCCGTCAGGCCCCAGATATCATCAACTGGCTCAAGAAGAAGACTGGTCCACCTGCTGTAACCCTGGTGTCTGTTGACGATACCCAGACCTTCATTGACAAGGATGATGTTGTTGTCATTGGCTTTTTCAAGGTACATTTTCTTAATTATTTATTTTTATTGTGTTCATATTGATGTAAATTGAATTAAAATTGTATAGAATTAAATGAGAACTTTGAGGTGTGTAGATTTGGATGTGTTGTAAGCTGGGCTTTTATAATACCCCCAGGATGCAGAGTCCGAGGCTGCCAAGACCTTTGTGTCTGTCGCTGCTGAAACTGATGATTTGGCATTTGGAATCGCCAGCAATGATGCCATATTTGCCGAACACAAAGTTGAGAAGGACACCATCGTCTTATTCAAGAAGGTAAGAGTATTAATCAAGAATGCCATAGTAATATAAGAGACTAATTGATTAGAATCTGCCAAAAATAATTTTCTTCAATCTGAAAGGAGTTTTAAAAAAGGAATTATTTTACATGATGGATTTGACTTTTGTATTTTAGTTTGATGAGGGACGCAATGACCTTGATGCTGAAGGTGTTGATGCTGAAAAGATCAAGGCTCACATCACTTCCAACCAGCTGCCTACCATCATTGAGTTCACACAGGAGGTAGGTTAAAAACCATATTACATTGGCTTAACCTCATTGTACATTCAGAATAATGGAAATGTTTTGATTTTTACTGTTACATTTAACTGGATTTAAATTGATAAAGATATAACTTTGGAATAAAATCATATTTGTAATGTTTTGTAAGGTTTCCATATGATTTTGAATAACAATATATAAGGCATGTGTTTGTATTTTCAGTCTGCCCAAAAGATCTTCGGTGGTGAGGTGAAGAATCACCTTTTGTTCTTCAAGAGCAAGTCTGCTGACAATTTCCAGGAGCTTCAGGACGCATACAAAGCAGCAGCCACAGAGTTCAAGGGCAAGGTCAGTAGCATTGCTTTTTATTCCTGATCTGGTCAACATAAACACAGAGATATATCATAGGACAAGAACTAAATTATTTAGTTGTGACTAATTTTGAAAACTTAGTAATTATGTTGAAATCAGGAAGTTAATTTATACAGAATAAATTTCTTTAGGCTATGGATGATATCATGGTTCAGCAAATGTATATTGGCAGGGAGAACAGCATGAAATTATATTACAACCAATCATAAACATACACATAACTCTGTTCTCTGTTTTGGCAGTCAAGTCAAGTCATTTTACATCCAAAAAGTCCTATAATATGATTTGGAACAAGTCTACATGAATTTAATTTGCTACAGGAGTTTTGGGCATGAACCAATTGTATATTACCTAGTATTAATAATATGTACTCATAGACAGTTGAGGTCGATCCTTGTAGTAGAAAATGTGATTAAATGATTTAAAAAAATGTGAATCTACATAAATCTTTGTTATCAGTGGACAAAATTTGTCAATATGGTGATGTCATATTTCAGGTCCTGTTCATCTACATTGACATTGACAATGATGACAACCAGAGAATCCTCGAGTTCTTCGGCCTGAAAGCAGAAGAGTGCCCTGCAGTCCGCTACATTAGTCTTGGTGAAGACATGACCAAGTACAAGCCAGAGACAAACGAGCTCACCACAGAGGCTATCACCGCATTTGTTAAGAGTGTGGTTGAGGGAAAGGTCAAGGTGAAAACCTCATTAAATGCCCAACCGTGTCATTTTTGCAGCCAGTGATTGAATTAAATGATGTAAAATAATCCAAAATTTTCGCATCTGACAGGAAGAGTTAATTTAAATAGTAAAATGGCGAGGCTCGCTACAGATAGTACATTTTTCTAATTGTACTCAAATTTGTCATATTTCAGCCCCATCTGATGACCGAGGATGTACCAGAGGACTGGGACAAAAACCCTGTCAAGGTCCTCGTTGGAAAGAACTTCGCCGAAGTTGCCCTTGATGCCAACAAAGCAGTCTTTGTGGAATTCTGTAAGTATTTAACCCTTACAAATTTAGATTTGAGGATATTGTGTTTATAGGATAATAGGAATTTACAGGGAATCTTGGGGATAATAAAAATATTTAGATTATTTGAATTAAATTATACTTTATATTACATCGACTCTTTTTTACACAGATGCCCCTTGGTGTGGACATTGCAAACAGCTGGCTCCCATCTGGGACGAGCTGGGAGAGAAATTCAGTGACAGAGAAGATGTTGTCATTGCCAAGATGGATGCTACAGCCAATGAGCTGGAGGAGGTCAAGGTCCACTCTTTCCCCACCATCAAGTACTTTGCCAAGGGCTCTAATGAGGTCATAGATTACGGTGGTGAGAGGAACCTTGATGCTTTTGTCAAGTTCATTGAATCTGATGGCAAAACTGGAGCTGCTGATGAAGAGGTTTGTACAGTATTCTCTGTATATTCATTGTATAGTGAAACTTATAAAAAACAAGAGCACCCCTAAGTCCCTCACACTTTGGACAATCTCCATGACAACAAAAACCAACCAATCACTGCCAACCTAATCAGATTGTGGAAAGGTCCCCAGGAGTGCATTTGTGCTATATCTAAGCTACATGTCAAACTGTTTTGGCTCTATCATGCACACAAGCCAAGTAGGCAACATGGTTGTCATGGCAATAGAAATTGACCAAACACAGCCATTATCTAATCAGATCAAAGGAAGGTCCCCAGGAGTGCATGTGTGCAATATCCAAGGTGAATGTCAAACAGTTGTGGCTGTATCATGCACACAAGTAATTTACCACAGACACACAGACTCAGCTCAATTTAATGTCCCCAAAAATCCCTTGCAATAAACAAACTTGTGATAATATTTACACTTTCTTTCATGCAGAGATATATTCATTAGAAAATATTCATTAGAAAAATTAGAATCATCATGATTATAAAAAATAACATCCCATTTTTAACATGATTACTGATTTTATTTATATAAATATTGTAGGAAGAGGAGGACATCGACGAACCAGAGGAGGAGGAAGGCCAACTGAAGGACGAGTTGTAAACACTTGATGCCATCATCCCACCTCATAAGCTCACAATGAGGTCATCACCATGACGATGATCAGTCATGTATCCATCTACTGGTGTCTCACAACGATACTTACATTTTGTACACAGTCTCAGGATACAGGGCTGCCCATCATCCTGATGATGAATTCTCAATGACATTTTGTTAAGACATGCCAAATATCATCTCATCTGTAAAACTGCATCTCGTACATCTCATCATTTACAGACTATAAATTTCTCTCTGATCTTAATTGTTTTATTTTCGACAATTTCTTCAGCAATACAACAGTTGAGTAAGCAAACGTATTCATTCCCCAGCAAGAGCTTATAGAGACTACAGTTGTCAAGTTGGTGTTCTTTAGATTAGAGCATTGAATGATAGATATATTGATAGGTGTAAATTATTATACCATTGATTTTAGTGGAAAAATGTGTGAAATATGAATGGATTATGGTGATAGTATAATGTCACATGAGATGTTTAAAATTATTTTGTATATAATATATATATACATCGCTGCCTGATTCTGTACTTTGGCATCTTAATTTGATTAAGTGTCTATTACTAATGGTGAAGAGACCAACTTTGAAAAAAAAACTGGCTTTTTATGAGTTCTTCCATTCCGTATATATCGATGCCACAGTATTGAATTGTCCATGATTGCCAATGATGCGTTATATTTGCCTTCATAAACTATTTGTAGGCAACCAGGAGAAACAAAAGACGAATTATAAATGGGTAATACACATATATATATATATGTATGAAATATTGGTAACTTTTATTCAGATTTTGGGATAAGTGTGAATGTATGAAAGAACAGATGCTCAAGTGTTGGGGATCCAAGTTGGCTACAGAGTTGAATGATGGTCATGTACCCACGTGCTTATATTGAACCAGCATAATGCTCCCACGATAGGTTCTATAAGATTATATGATATGTAAATTTCATCTTGTCATCTGCAATGATTGTTGGTGCCTATGTTAGCTTGAAGACCCCATAGACAATGTATGTGCATATTGTGCAGGTATGCGAGGTGAAGGGAGAACTGCTGAAGTGCCTGTGTGCTAAAGTGTGAATGAGGGAATTGGGGATCTCGCATACAAAAAATATATATGTGTTTTAAAAAAAAGTGGTAGCTTCTAAAATTGGTCAGAAAGATTGAGATACTTCTAAATTAAATGTAGTAAAAGAAATTCCAATTTACTTTGTGAAGAGACACTATCATTAACATGTTAAAGAAGAGAGAAACATTGTGATTTATATTAAGAAAAAAAGAGAAAATAAAAATTTATAAAAATGGATATAACATTGTCTTTTTCCTATATCAGCAAAGCTCTGTCGGTCTGTCTGTCCTTCAAACTCTTTCCTCTGAAACGTACTCCGAGGAAAAATGTAATAGTCCAGAGATGAATCCTATCAATGTTCACAAACATTGAGGAAGTTATTGCCATAGCTCCAATGTCATTGGCCTATGTTTAAATGTACAATGGTAAACTGGATTGTTTTGCACATGCATATACACCTGAAACATCCAGTGCCTCACTACTGATCTAGATAGTCTCAGGTTGAGACTTCTAGAATAAGGCAATATGGGGTGAAAGAGCCTGCCCTAAAGCCATTGGTCAACATCTGAAATATGTAATGACATTGGCCTCACACTAATGCAGAACTCCAGGTATATTCAGAAACTGAGGATGGATGAAAAGGGATTGGAGAGACCATTTAAGAAAGTATGCTAGTTTTACAAATTCTTCCATTCTTTACTTTTATTTATATTTCGGCATAATTCCAGAATTATGATGATGAAATATTCCTATTTCAATTAATCTTAAAAGTAATGTAAATTAATCAATTACCAGAATCATCTCTTAGAATGTCTATTGTAATATAGACAATTCTTGTATATTTTAATAAAGCCATTGTTTAAAAAACTTGACAACTGCATTTCCTGAGGTTTTGCCCATAAACATGTACAAATATCATTTGAAAGTTAGAAATCAGTCTGGAGCAGTGATCATCAGGTATCAGATTTGAGCAAAATGAAACTTACCAAAGTACTGAGCAAAATACCATTTTTAAAGGGCTTTAAAGTTCTTAAAATATTGACCAAAACTACTTCTGAAAGTTTTTTTAGGACAAAGAACCTCATTTTCCTACAAAGCTCATTTGAGTTTCATAATAAATGTATTTTAAATAAAATAAATTTGGCTGATTTCCAGAACCAATTACCATTTAGATATTGGGTTTTAATAATATGAAGTGCAGATTAGTGTTTTATCAATTTAAATTTCAGTGAGAGATTTAAAGATATTTACTTTTTTATCATCCAATTTCCTTACAAATTAAATTAAAAAGGTGATAGTAAAAATTAATTCCCTGAAAGCTTTAGAAATTTGCTCCTCTACACTTTGAATATTGGTTTTCCCCACTTGATAGAACTCCACAGTTGCTGTTTATATTTTCTGTACTAAAATTAATTAAATCGGAATCATACCTTTAATTATATATACCAATTTGAGGACAAATATGGAAATTGAAATAACTTGTCACTTCATCAAACTCTGAAAGGCCAACAAACAAAAAAGATAGGAAAAAGTGTAAATCCTAATCCTGAGTATATGAAAAACTTGATCTTAATGATTCCATTCAGAGCATTGTACATTAAAAATAAAATTTACATCAAAAATAAAATTTAGACTCATTGAAATTTCCCAGTTGATTGTCCACTCTGCATGGGGAAGTTCTCACAAATGATCATGATGTAATGCCAATCAGGGTACCAATTACCCTATATTAAATAAAATATATGACACAAAAAAATAATTATGTTTATTTTTTATGTTTAATTTTGTCAGTGAAGTGTACATCCCAATTTATACATGAACACAAATATGTAGATTGTATATAAAATTTGTCAGCATAATATTGACTGAGCACATTCTGGAGAACCAACCAGGTTTGTACACATGTACATGCTGTATCTGAATTGCATTTAATTTGACAACTACGTGTCATATTGCCACATTAACATCCCATCTGATGTGCCATATTGCAGGCTGTCATTAGCAAATATTGACAACTTACAGAATTGCTGATGCACACTGAACAAATATAAAACATCAATGGATTCTGTTGATAATTAAGTATCAAACTGTTAAATGTCAAATGATAAACTTGTAATAGGCAGATGTTTATATTTTTTAAATATACTTTTTTTCACTTTGAGGCACTCTGTGTTGAGAATATTTAATTACAATTTCGACAGATCAATACAGACTATGGCAAGCAGCAATATGATGTTTTACAAATATGAACTCTTGTTTTATTGGACTATATTTGATATAAAAGTCATGACATCTGTGATGCACTCAAATGCTTGGCAACTACAATGAGATACAATATCTCATTCATAAATCACTCCATAAAATTCTAGTGGGATTGGAGAACACAATTATACCTCTAAACTCTGAAAAAACTGCAATATATAAAAATGTTATTTTAAGATTAAAATTTAAGCTGTCCATTTAACAAATCTGTTTGATGATGCAATTATACAAATATATTCATGAATGTAAGTGACCAAAATCTATTTTGACAAAAACACACATAAATGTCAAGCAGTTTACAGGGAATGAGTTATAAGACAAATATATGTGGTGTATATATAGGTCAATCAATCTAATCTTGTCAGCAATATAATCACAATAATTGTTCAACAGAATCCTTTCAGGTGTAAAATTCCAGGATGTTGGCTGGGTTATTCTCCTGCACTTTACACACATTTACACTGAAAATCTACATATTCATAAGACCTTCATAACACAAAGGATCATATGCCATCCATGTGTATGGCAATATGAGCACAAAATAACAGCTCATTCAGACCACCCATGCCATTATCTCACCCCACCCTGCTCTCATGCCTCATTCACTTAGGCCATGCTAATCTGTTCTCTGAATCCAAAGTCTTGCAATATATACACATCCTGCCTATAACTTGTTTGTTTTTGTGCAATAGTTTACCTTGCACAAAAACAAACAAATTATGACTACTTAAACAAATTATGACTACTTAAATGAATACTAGTATTTTATTGCATCCCCCATCCCCCTCAAAAAGGTTCAATATCAGATTGAAATAGTCCAGTAAACATCCCTTTGAATTTAGGAGAAACAAATTCAGCTAATTTAAAATGAATTGCATATTTACTCTTTAGCCCTTCTCATATAGGATTCCAACTGTGGATGTAAGCCAGTCTGTACAATGCACATTATATATATGTTCATAATAAATCCAGCCCCCCCCCCATAGATGGACAGTCACTTGATGGTTGCCATGACATATTTGATATATTTCATGTTATGGAATCATCAAGTATGACAGTTATGATACATTTATTTATAAATATAGAATGAGGGACAGTTTGGGGGTAAAGATTAAGTATTTTAAAACTGGAGTATCAAATGAATTAAAATCCTAAGAATCTTTGTATTATGTTCATGAAATTTGAGTACCTTTTATTTCATATTCTTTAAAATGTGCATTTAATGTCATGTTCATATTTACATTAAGCAAATTAAAGGATAGGAGCATAACACCTGTAACAATATTCTCATGGTGGATTTTTACATTTGTGACTTATGAGGATTGGGATAAATATTTCAGATAGTGTGAAATCATTTAAGTCCTTATTAAATAAAATATATACACTTGTTTTTAGGGGGACACTTTCAACCATATCATTATAATATTTGGATACTTGAAGCAATAGTACTGCATATGTAATATTACTACATATTATTTGTCATGATATACAATTGCACTGAAATATACATTCTTTTAATTACAAGGCTGTCACAACATTCCAAAACTGCTATTATACCACATTAAGCATTCTATTTGAACCAATTAATATGACTGTCCAGTTAAATCAAAAGTAGCAGTGAAAAGACATGTAAAATTAAACAGTTTTCATGAGGGAAATATTGACTATTCATATGTTGACATGATCATTGAATGAAGTTTCTCTTAGGTGAAAATAGCTCAATACAAGTCATGAACATTGTTTGGTATCAGCCCCATATAAACCTATAATTTGTACTAAATTAGTATTTTTTTCCTATTGACACATTTTTGGTCTTGCTCTGGATTTCACAATAATGCATAATACATGGAATAAATACAAATATATCTTTATTGGAAAGACAAGAATGATCCGGCACTCTTTAAAATTGTTCTCCGCTTTGGTGACGCTTATTGTCTTCTGCGGAGCATGGCATGCTATGAAGACTTGGCAATGACAGGGTTAGACATCCGGAATATGCTTGGCAACATGTTACTGATGGACATAAAAGTCTCCTCTGATAATCCCTGCAATATCATACAAATGACTCAGATGAGATTGTTCCTTAATCAACTGTTTGAATTTATTGGGGTTCTGCTCACCAAAAAAATAGGATTTACAATAATTTCCATTTACCTTTGGGACAAGAAACTGTATGGTCCTGGACTCCTGCCCTCCCCATGTAGCCAGCTCCATCATGAATCCCTTCACACACTTAAACACCAACTCTGCTCTCCTTAAGCACCAGGGTATAGTCATTTCCTATGAGATACAATATTTATCATGAATTGAACATGCTCAAAATATTCATTAAACCCAGACTGACCATTCTTTGCATTGTATAAGCTACCTTGCAACAAATGGGCCAGTTAGTTTCTCCAAAATACATTTTATAAAAAGATTTTGGGCAAAAAAAGTTAAGTTTCTCATACTTTTGGTCTTTAAATCAGTAGGAAGGAGAGATTTTTTTAATTAATGACTCAGAGTTGTATAAAATTTGCACATCACCAGTACATGTTGCTTCACACTTTTTCACGATAATCTGGTCATAATATACAACATTCCCTCCATATTGATGACAAGGTTCTAGAATGTTTAAATTGTGTCTGAAAGTGTGTATTCTTTGCAGAAATATCAATAGTGATGTTTGATTCTTTTTTAACATTGTAAAAGCAGATATTTCTAGTGGTGCTTCCGAAATAGGTTGATCCTGATAGCTGTGAGGTTGAATTACTATTTATAACCAAAAAAAAAATGGTACTGAAAAACTTAAAATTACTTTTTACTGATAATATGATATTGCAGATGACAAACAATGATACAATGACATTAACAATGTTGTTAGAGGCTTACCATCACAGGAAATCTTATTTCAATAAGATTTAATTATTTAGAATGAGTCTTAGGTTGGGACATAAAAATATTCTAATACAGAATACCTATCCTTAACCATGTTTTAGACAGTCAAAAAAAGGGAAAATAGCAGAAAAAGTGCTAAAAATGGGTGAAAAGTCACTTGTTTTAGGATAACACAGCTTGCTGAAACCTTTACTCAAATCAAGCATGCATAATTTATCACCTCAAAATGTGATGTATATTGACACAAAAAGCTAACTGTTCTATATTTCCTCTATCATTTGGCATATCTTGTAGAAATTATAAGCAAGGAGTTAATAATATAACTTGCAGAATATGAAACTAACCTCAGACATTTCATGTACAAGTAGCAAGGGGAGTGTGATAGTTTTTATGTCATATCTGAAGCAGGCTTTGAGTATGTTCCTGTATCCAAGAATGACTGGGTGACGAGAAGTGACATCGCTGCCCCGTACGCTTTCATCTGCCACCAGGTGGAACACCACATGTACCTCGGCCAGGTTGGAGTGATGCGTGATGTAGAAGTCCCCACTCTGCATCCTGACAGCCTTGTCATCTCTCTGCAATAAAGAAATAGAAATCAATATTCACAATTCATGGGGAAAAAATTAAAGTAATTCGTAGTGACCCTGTGACAAGTATTGAGAAATATGGGTTATCAAGGAATAAAATCAGTTAACAGAAAAAATACACCAAAGTTAGGATGGGTATTCTCTGCTTGCACACTTCAATCTCCTGACTGAAGATGGGAGAACTACTTCTCAAAACTTTTGTTTTCAAATGGGGGGGAGGGGGGGTTTGCAGACTTTTAAGAACATGGCCATTGTATGAACAGGGGGGTGCAAATACATATAACAATTATTTTCATTCAAGTTCAGCTGCAGGTTGAAATCATATTAGTCCTGAATTCATTTCCCTAATTTATTTATTAAAGATGTCAAGATACATATATACCTCGCTGGATCCACTACTGCTCGATTTGACTGATATCTTGTCTCCTTCTTCTGTAACTTTCTGCAGTGTTCTCCACTCATTCGCTCGCACCACATCCAACTCAATCTGCTCAAACTGCTGCTCCAGATCAGCAAAGTGGAAGTCAGTAGACTGCTGGCAGACAGCTGAAAAGTCTGTGCAAGCAATAGATACTGGTCTTATCATCAGGATAAAACCCTATCAATCTCTAAGATATGTAGCATGGCTCAAATCTGAACTGAAATATTCAGCTAAAAAGGATATTTTCAATTTCTGTCAAATTCTCAAAAGAAATAGTAAAGTTACAAATAGTTTAGGAAAATCTTAAGTTTACCTCGTTTGATGCCTGTGTATGAGTTGAGTCTATTATCGACCAGAAGTACCAGGCCACACAGGGAGTTTGAGTAGAGAGACATGGCCGTCTGCAATCTCTGTGGCTGCGGAACGATCACACCCCTGGAAATACATCACCAAATATAAAGACCTCATCTTGAACTACATGACTGGAAAATGTAGCAAAAGAGAAACATTTGGAAAGAACCTAACTAATGTTTTTGAGTTTTCATACAAATATCTCTCTGGGTTTTATATGAAACTCATTTAAGTTTACCAAATGAACTGCAGGTTACTTCTGATATTTAAACATGAGAATATGTCCTCCAAAAGTACTTTGCACTAATTAATATAATTGGGCATAGAATAAGATACATTCACACTGATAAACACTGATAATGCTCTAATTAAATTTAATTTCAAAGAAAAGAAAAGAGCAAATCTCATATGTTGACCCACTTTCAATGCCAAGTACTACAAAGGTCATCAGTAATCAATCATATGCAATAATAAGCAATGCACAAAATATTTCTAAATTATAATCTAGAAACCACCAGGTACTGTAGAACCATAAAATTGCTCCTATGACCCTGAGAACTGGGTCAAGGTCAACCACAAGTGCAACTCCATGCTGGGTATTAAAAATGTGCATAATCCTGTGCAGTACCAAAGTAATCCATCATACTGTTCTCCTTTTATCATCCAGAAATCTCACAGACGTGACATGCGAAAACTATGATGGAGGGAGGTACAGGGTCTTCCCTGCATTTAACCAGATATCATATTTACAATGAAAATATATATAGTTCTGTTTCAGCCAGATCTGAATGTGAAGGTGATATGCTAGTAGTATTAACAAAAAAAAAACAGTTTCACCTTTTGTTAATAATTAGAAAATGATTTAAATTGTTATCTTTTGTTAAAGAATTAACAATTTCAGGCTGAGACAGATAAAGGGAAATAGCAATATATTTATCAAAACTTACCCAATTTTATTAGGTCTATGACGACACAAATCTAAAACATCTGTGCTAATAAGGCGAATGTTATGCATGGTTTTGAGTTGAGCACCTGAAAACATACCAAAAATAAATAAATTGTTTTTTTTTGTGTCTATATATATTGTTATCTGAATATTTACTGTAATATTGTAAAGATCACCTAAGAATAGATTTTATGTCTCATATATTTCAAATTTCACACAATTACTCAATAATTTATACACCAACAGCTGCTAATTCAATATTTTTAATGCTGTGATCATGCACTTTATTTTTCTGCTGATTCAACTCAAATAGTTCCCAAACAAGTGGGATGTTTCTTAAATAAAGAGCAAAAATCTTTGTAGCTTTACCTAGGTGTATGGTGAAACTTTCCTCCATTCTCTCGGTGTGTGGATGAACTTCCTCATTTTCACCACCAGGTGGCAGTCCACTCGACAGCGCTCTCACCCGCTGCCTTTAAAACCAGATGGGGACACATATTAATCTCTTCAAACATTTCCAATAATTTCCAGTAAGGTTGAATTGAATCTTAATGGGAGTTTTACATTTCAAGGATCAAGACATGCTCAAGGTTAGCTTTGTGGCTAACTTTCTCGAAGTTTAAAATCCATGTTTAAATCTTGATATCATCAGCTTTGTAGCCTTCATATTAGTTTCTTTGCAAATGTGTCTGAGCTCCAAAAACCATTCAAATGAACAAGAAAAAGTGGTGATCCACATGTAACACGGATGGGAAAAAAATATAACAAACCAAAATTCACAACAAACAGAACAAAAATTATAATAAACGAAACAAAAATTACAACAAACAAAACAAAATTAAAATAAACAAAACAAAAATTACAACAAACAAAACAAAAATTAAAATAAACAAAACAAAACACAAAATGAAATAATTATTGCAAACTGATGGGGCAGTTGAAATTATCTTTATTTTTCTTTTGAAAACATTTAATTTGGTATATGAACGATTTTTTTAGCACTACTGTATGCAAAGATGTGCCTTTTCAGGTTTGATTGCGTAAGTTGCTATATTATCGCTCAGGCGCTAACCGCAAATCATCGATCACACTTTTGCATGTTATTTCTGTTCTAATTGTCCGATTTACACCAAATTTGAATTAAACTTACTGACAATTCCTTGTTCTAGTGATTAGCGGGAAGCATTTTCAAGCAATTTAAAAAGATAATTTTATGAAACGATGGGCGAACACGATGACATAGTTTTGAATGTTCTGCTTTGTTTACATCACGCACTTCTTTTCTTTTGTATTCATACGCCGAATACTAGACTGGTCCCCTACCGAATGTAAAGAAAAGAGGGCGGCACCAGTCTAATTTACGCATGCACACGACGAACACTCCACAGTGGCGTCAGTTGCTTTAACAATAATGACCACAGAAAAAACCGAATTACAACCCACAGGATATGACTACGCATTTCCCATGATCGTACCGATCACAGAATAACACAGATAGTTCCTATTTTTGACAATGATTGCCTGTCGGCAATCATTGTCAAAAAAGGAACCATCCGTGTTACAAAAAAACCCAATAAGAAGCTTTCATCTTTGAATAAAGTAATGTTTTTTAAAATATATTTTCTACATTTAAAAATGACATCATAATATCTAAAAAACATAACCCCATGGGTTGATAGCTCTGCTGACTTGAATGAAAACATATGAACTGAGATAAAATGCAATAAGCAACCAGGTTATGATTTTCCATACAAGATCCCAATTTAGTTTTGATGAGATATTCATTAATATTTCGTAAATCATTATCATGTTACCAATGCAATATTTCGTGCACAAAATGTGATTTTTTTCTAAAATCTAATAGTTATCACTAACTTGTCAAGGAGGCTGCCATTTTGATTGGTTAAAATCGCTATCTGCTCAATTTTGCTCTTGAAAAGGATTTAAATGATAGGAAGAAATGTTCAAAAACATTACAAAAAAGCAATGATATGCAAAGCTCAAAGGCCATTGATATATGTTTATTCACTTTTGATGGCTGTGAGATTTTGCATGTATACAAATTTTTAATTGAAGGTCAATGTGTCAAGGTCAAAGATCACATGACTAAGAAATTATAACGATGCACAGCAATGACCTAAGACATTTCTGTATACCAAGTTTTAATTTCCTCTAATAAGTGGTTGCTAAGATATGCTCCGTACAAAATTTGTGACCTCGAGGTCACTGCACTAAGGTCATTGGTGACATCACTAAGATTTGAAGGAATCTGAACCTTCACCTCAATATCTACCTATAAAACATGAAACATATATTACTGCTAGTTTTGGGGAAGATTTAAAAAAAAATTTAAAATAGTGTTGATACATAACAGATATTTAGTATTTCCAGTTCATCGTTCATGAGCTATGGCCTGCACAATAATACAAAGGTCAAAGTCACAGAATCAAGGTCAAAGGTCAAATCTGTATAAAATGTACGGTATCTAGTGTTTGAAAGAGTGTTGATATATAGTAGATATGAACTAGATTTCATTCACTTTTAATGCTTGAGATGTTGCATTTTCACAAATTTTGAATTCAAGGTCAATGTGTCAAGGTCAAAGGTCACATGACTAAGAAAGTATGACGAGGCACGGCTATGACCTAAGACATTTCTGTATACCAAGATTTAATTTCTTCTTGTAAGTGGTTGCTGAGATATGCTCCTTACAAAATTTGTGACATCAAGGTCACTGGACTAGGGTCAATGGTGACATCACTGAGAATTGAAGGAATCAAAATCTTCAACTCTCTATCTAGCTCTGTATAAAATAGTGTTGGTATATAAAAGATATGAAGTGCATTTAATTCACTTCTAATGGTTATGATGTGGCATGTTCACAAATTTTGAATTCAAGGTCAATGTGTCAAGGTCAAAGGTCACATGACTAAGAAAGTATGACGAGGCACGGCTATGACCTAAGACATTTTTGTATACCAAGTTTTAATTTCTTCTTATAAGTAGTTGCTGAGATATACTCCTTACAAAAATTGTGACATCAAGGCCACTGCATTAAGGTCAATGGTGACATCACTAAGATTTGAATGAATCTGAATCTTCAACTCTCTATCTACCTCTGTATTAAATATGAAACAAATATTACTGGTAGTTTCGGAGGAGAAGATTTTTAAACATAGTGTTAGTATATAACAGATATGAACTGTTTTTTTATTCACTTCTGATGGTTGTGATGTGGCAGGTTCACAAATTTTGAATTCAAGGTCAATGTGTCAAGGTCAAAGGTCACATGACTAAAATTGTATGACAAGGCACAGCTTTAACATAAGAGATTTCTGCATACCAAGTTTACAGAAATATTTCAAGGTTTCAAGGAATTTGATCAATCCTAATTTAATATAAACTTTACAAAGATAATCTTGACATCTGTGAGTAGATGAAAGTTAATGGTACAGAAATATGGTGTTTCAGTTGGGGGATTAGGTGGAAATTGTGTCTTTCCACACTGAAAAGAAAGCATAGGTATCTGTTCACAATATTTATAAAAGGAACTTTCTGATACTGTCATAACACAAGTCAAAATTTATATGAAAGACAAGAACGTTCAAAGATTACAGCAGCAAAGATATTTTAGATCTTTCAATATTGAACTTTTTTTCATTTGGATCTATTGGCATTTCATTAATTCAGTCACATATATACTGACACATATGTTGGTGTTCCTGCTGTGGTCTGTGTGTCCTCATGAACCTTCATCACCCAGTCCCGGTACTCCCTCTTCTGAGTCTCCTGCAAGTTGCTCAGCTCACTTGCCCACTTGCCATCAATTAACTGTAAAAATATTCGGAGTAAATTATGATATGTCTTATCTGCCAATCAATGCCCCAGACTGGTGCAACAAAAAACACACTGTCCACCAGATGCACATAAAAACTATTACTGGTACCTCTGGCTAACCCTTGCATTGTATTGGAGTTCATTTTTTACCTTTTTACCATTTTCCTTGGCTTGTTCAATCAAAAGTATAAAACATTAAAAGAATTCAAAGTGTAAACAAAGCAGCCATTTTTGTTGTGGTTCCACCTGATTACTACCCCAGAAAACAGTTACGGGTACTCCACTGGAGGAAATAGTCCTAAGTTTTAATTTCTCTTAATTTCTCTTTAACTTCATCGATTTCTGTAAAAACTAATTTAAATGGTCAAATATATTATATCATTAAAAAAGAAATTAGTAACAGACAGTAACATGGAAGTTGGCGGATGTGCTGGGCCAACACCAAATGGCACCTTGTACAGAGGTGATAGGTTCATTTTTTATAGTTTGGAACTCCATGTCCAGTCATGCATGTAAGTCATGAGCGATTAATGGTCTTTGCGTTATATCCTACTAGCTGTCTAACACCTCTGTACAAGCTCTCTGTCACCTCTGTATAATATCTTTCTACCAGCTGTCAGTCACCTCTGTATAATATTCTTGTACCATATGCCATGAGCAGACATATTCTGGTCAAGTGCATTACAAGTATTTTATTACCATCATTATTATTCATATTATTGATAATTATGTCAGTAAAATTTGCACTATATTCTTCTAAGAGTGGTCCGAACCTAAATTATATAGCTAAATGTTAGCTCTATGTAATGTCCTTGCCAGTTTTCAATTATATTCTCAATGCCATATTTCTACATAAGCTTTTGACACAGATCACCTCAAAAGACAAGAAAGTACGCAATTTGTGTCCTGCACATGAAAACTCAACATGTGATAATGTAATCTGGTCATTATATAACGTGAGGAATTTTTAAAAAGTATGTGGATCAAGATTAAAATCAACAATGTATGAAACTGACTCAACAATGTATAAATCTGAGTTTTTTTGGTGATATATTTAAACAGAGCAATAATAAATATTGCTCCCAAATTAAAACAAAATTGTTATCTGGATTAAGAAGTTATTTCAGATTACTACATGTAGCTATTAAAAAAAAAAATTGCCAAGTAGTAATGGTTGATGGCCAACAGTAATTGATGTGTAAACCAAGTTTATTTTGTATTCCTGTTCTTGGCACTCACCTGTGTGTTTTCAAAGTGCCTCTGGGCCAACTGGTTAACTTGTTCATCTGTGTAGGATTTCCCGAGATTCTTTACTGCCTGTTCCATCTCCTCACTTTGTCTAAAAGCCAAATTTTGGTAGTTACTGGCATGTCAGTAAATATAGGAGAGTATGTAAGATTGAATGAGCTGCTCTCCTCTCGATCATGGTATGGACACTCAAGGGCATGAAATGGGGTCAAAAGTCAAGTATGTAAGCACATGCAAAAATAAAACTCCCAAACAAATAAGTGCTTCCTGTAAATAAAACATGAATTGCCATTTTTTTGCTGTGCCTCAATAAAAACATATTTATAATATACCAAGATATATCAACACTGTATATATTTCGGTGCCAAACCTAATCTTAGTACACCCCATGTGTAAAATATCATCAGTCTTAATGCACATGGCAGTCTTGTTTTGATGACATTGTCCACAAGAGGTACACACAAACAGAAAATACAAAGCAAAAAACCTCAGCTTTCCATGAAGCTGTGTAAACCCCTTAAATATGAATAGGTTACTGCAACATCATAAGATACACACCTATATGCCTGGTATGAACTTATCATTTCATGAAATAAAATATTTATCTCAGTGTATGCAGAGATGGGCAGATCTAAAGATTAAAATACAATTTGGACAATACTGTAACTTTTAACAGTATGAAAAAGAGAAGATTGCAACAGAGTATTGGTCCTAACAAAACATTACCTTGACAGATTGACAGAAGAATTTTCTTAAATTTTAAAATTCGATGAATACAAAGGATAGAATTGGTACTGTAATAATCTGTGGTGTCAACAATAATAGTACACATGGCTAAATTCAGATTCCTTAATACTATATATATTATATGGGTTGATATCAGACTTAATGACAAACGTCTTTTCCTCTGTACTGCAGACTGTTAAGTGTTTCAGGGATGGGCAGCAATTCAATGTTTGTGCACCCAAACAAACTATTAATTATGTGTTGGCCTCAATGTTTTTGAGGTTATTCTCCTGTTATCATCCAGGAACTATAATAATATAAAATATCTCCTGTGATCTTGAGAAATCAGTCAAAGTCATATCTCCTGTGATCTTGAGAAATCAGTCAAAGTCATTTATCAACAATCCCATAGAAGGCAGTTTTGGGACTCATGTCCAATTTCAAAGCTAAATGCCATATAGTTCTCACCCAGAAACCAGGAAGTACCGGTATTGCACAAAATTGCTCCTGTAATCTTGAGAAAATGGTCAAGGTCAAACATTTAAGGTATATAGGACATTTATAATCTGGTGCAATATCAAAGTAATCTGTCAAACAGTTCTCCTGCTATCATCTGCAAACCTCGCAGACAGGTCACACGGAAATGTGGATGATATGGCAGAGGGCAATATAAGGTCTCCCCTCCCCTACAGAGTGGGTCGACAACAATAATTTTCAACAATAAAGTTATGTGAAGTTGGTCTCTGACAGAGGTTAACCTCAAGCACGGCAGTACAAGCAAAAGCAGAGCTCTTTTGCTCTGGAATTCTGAGACATATAGAAAAAAATCAATTATTTTTTGGGGATAGCATGCTTACCTAGATTCCAGGTGTAGAAGATCTCTGTCTCTCTGTTTGATCACCTCTCCCACAGCCAAGGCATAGGTGTGTTCCAGGTTGAGCAGAGTCTCTAGAGCAGGAGAGTGAATGAGGGCATGGTACACCTCAGAGAACACGGTCTCATTACTCACTGCTTCAGGCTTTGCATACTCTGCCACTTCCTGAAATCAATCTCAAAAATCTTATCATTTACAGACACAGTTTTATTTTATTTAAATTTAAATCAATTTTCTCCAAAAAAATATTATGCATTTGATCTCTCTCAAAGTAAATTCTCAAGGATAATCATCAGCATAACTTCAAAATAATTAATACAATAAAATAATGACCTCATTGAAAGCTCTGGTCCACCTGTCTACTAGCAGATTGATATCCACTTCTCCATTTCGTATTTTATCTATAGCAGCTTCTGCATGCTCGTCCTGGAACTTCTTGGTCTCATCAGATACAAATTTATCCAACTCATCATGTAACGCTGGAAAAGAAAGAGGGCATCTTGAAGAGGATACATGCAGTTAGTACTTAGATTTGATTGTCCTGGTAAACATCTATTTAGTATATGTTTATACAACCCTTATATTGGGAACAGTTTTGTCAGACATCATAGAGTAAATCTTGATGTATCAAGAATTCTCCTTCATGGACCCACAGGACATGATAAAGATCCATGTATGATGTTATTATGAAAAATATTGAAAAAAATCATTAGACTTCTCTATTAACAAGTAAATCAATAGCTGTTATCTAATGAAAAGCATCATGTTATGTAATTCTTTACAAAACATAATTATTTTACAAGCATGTTTAAGTGAATTTATACTCTACCTCTCTCGACATAACATGGGAGATTGTGGGCCTTTATGAGACGTCCAGCAAGGTCATTGAAAGTCTGAGGCAGTGGGATTGTGACTGGCACTGTCAGCTTTGACAACTGCCCTCTACTGCCAAAGGTGAAGACAAAGTCTTTTTGAGTGCACTCTGGCATAATGCATTAAATAAAATTGGTCATCAGACAGTAATGTTTCAACCAAATGGTTCAGAGTCTTCTACTTGTCTTTACCTGAAAATGATAACAAAATTGTTTCATTACTTTCAAATTACATAGTATAAAAAAAAGCATGAACGTGATCAAAGAGGAAATGTGACAAGATTTGCTGAGTGAGGATAGGGGATTTGCTGAGTGAGGTAAGATATAAAGTTGTGAGACAGCTGCATCAGTGAGAGATAGCTGAACAAGTGAGATGTAGTTACAGCAGTGAGAGATAGCTGCACAAGCTGCACAGCCGTACTCTGCAAAACCAAATGCTATTGAAAATGAAATGGCATCCGCTGAGTCTTGTCATCAGTTGTCCACACACATTAGTCACAGCATAGAGAAAAAATAAATCTTATACTTTCTCTATGGTCACAGTGTCAGTCTTGTCAGTCACTCAGTATCAGGTCTACTTGTACCCTCTACACACTCGCACCTTAGACAACTCGTACCCGACAATCCCGCACCCAAGACAAGTCGCACCTAGGGTTTATTTACATTAATAAACACTGGTTAAAATTGACATAATTCAACTCACTTTTTTAAAATCTCATCTACATTTTACAAAGAATATGAATATATGGCTGATAAAGCTGTATTCTCAATAACAGGTTAACATAACATCTTATTCGTATATCGGAAATGAACCGTCAGCCTGTCAATAGAGGGTTCCACACTGGACCACAGGCAATAAAATGAGGCTAAAATGAGAGGCAAAGATTTTATCCCATATTCATTCCATTTCTTGAAATGCTGCTAAAAAAAGTTACCCAATTGGCAAATAATTTTATGACTAGTTTTATAGGTGTTTTGGGACAAGTTTGTGTATGTTTATCATAATAAATGTCTCAGCTCACCCCAGAAACGTTTTTCAAAAGTGCCACATTACATGTTTTGTGGGCTTGCCTCAAGTACCTATTTTGTCAATGATGAGTGTGCAGACAACTTGAGAAAGGTAAGCATATTTGCTGTTTTTACTCGATTTTTGCATGATTCATGATATATATTAGACCCACAGATATAAAATAGTGTGATTAGAGCTTTATCAAAAGAATAAATTGATCATTTTTTTTTTTACTAAAGTTTGGAAAAGCAGTGGTTTCACGGGGCCAAGAACATCCAGGCTTCAAAGTTGTACCCAGAGAGATGTTTGTGTACCAGTCATGTTTGTACAAAAGTTATCAGAATACACATTTAATTAATCAATATTCTTGTTCAATTTCCTTGCAGATTGGGACAATTGAACTACATAAACATGTCAGCTGCTGTCCGACCAACAAATGGACCAAGGTATTCATTCTATAATTTCTTAAAATTCCTCTGCCACTAGTGCCAGTCTCTGGACTTGTCACTTAACTCTACTATCTCTAGACTTTAGTCTTCAATTCGATGCTCAGTCACTGGTTCTTACCTTTATAACTTAACAATAGCTGACCGGTGCTGAATTTATCATCGCTTTTATAGTAATGTTTGCAAGCAATGAAGACAAAATAACAAAATCTGACAGAAAGTCTGTCAACTCCCCAATTTTCTGGAACCTCCAGCCCTAGCCTCTGAAGATATATTTACTTAAATGGTATGAAAGAAAAGTTGTGTGTGTCTGAGTGAGTAAAGGCTGAGACCGGACAGAAGCGACATCTGGTGTTGGAGGAATTGTGGGATAGACGTTGAAAAATTAGGTCAACGTGGAAGATGGCTGAAGAAAGTCGGTCACCGGCGCAAACCACGGAAAATCATTCTGGTGAGTTCCTGTGTTGTTTATTTTTAACTTTATTTGGGTATTACATGTTGTGTACCCTTTGATCTATGAATCTGAATTCTCAATATTGATGAATTTTGTCGTGCAAGCCCACAATTTGATCGACATGCTTTTGACGTTTGTATCCACGTCGTGGTTCTCTGCTTTGTTCAAAACTGGGTCGCATCGTCCTACAATGTTTTTCGCCGGAACACAAGCTAATCTAATATGTGCACTACTATTTAACACCGGTATAATATTTGGTCATTTCATGACCATATTCGTTTGACAAATAATTGATTATAATGTTATGATTCATTGAGTATTTTGATGTGTTTTGACTCAATCCAAGGTCGCAATGTGCGTGCCACATTTTGTCGAATCACGTCCCTGCAGCCAAGAACTAGGTCAACTTGCGTCCCCCCAACAAACTAACAAATTTCGATGTCAATTCTGCGACAGAACACGGAAACAAGAACACTTTCAATTGAACAAGGTAGTCGACACGTGATGAAGTGCCGGTTTGGAATTTTGAAGAAGAAATGACCACAAATGTGGCATTGGAGAAAAACTAGCTCATGAATATTTATCAGTCTGGCACCGAATCGTCAGTGCGCAGAGCGGCTGTGTTTGGGAAGTGACCTAGTTTTGAAGAAGGCAAGTGTTGTGGACTGAGGACATACCATGACCTGCCAAAACATAAACAATTGAAAGCCTCATACAAGAACAATGTCTTGCAACTGCCAACACACTGCTTTTGCTTCACCCTCAAATAATTTATATGACCTTCAAATGTCTTTTTAACCACTGTTAACAAGATGTGGTTTGAGGAATGTGAATTATAGTAAATTGCAATTTGCAAGCTGACACAGAGTATTATTATTACACATTCTGTTATTCAGACAGATCAAATTGTTAGCCAGTACTTCACATGCGCAACTTAAATAATAAAAAAATATACTATCAAAATAAAAATACATAACCCAAAGAAATCCCAAATGTCAGACAGCATTAATGTCACAATGACCTAACATGTCATGAGAGAATGGTAGATTTCGCACATTCATAACTCTGGCTGACAATTAGGAAATTGTCTTTGAGGAATGTGAATTATAGTAAATTGTTAATCAAAGAGCACACAATTTTTTGCATTGATAAGTTGAAATGAATAATACAAAATAATTCATTTAAGAATTGCACTCAGTGACCTCACCTATGTCACAATGTGCATATCTTTTTACATAAAAATAAACATGTATATTGACACTTGCTTTGGCCAGTTTGCATCATTGCAACTCAAAATTTAGTCATTTAACTCAAATTGAGAAGTTCAGTGCACAACAAATTTGAATGGACATGACTGACTTTCTTTCTTGGCTTAAAGGTATTAAGCATCAGTTCTACAATTCAGTGAAATTAAAAGCTTTGCCACATATGAACATCATGACGAATTAAAATTATAATAGAGTAATAATATAAGTTACTATATGACATAAGAGTTGCACTCCCAGCACAGGTCTGTCTGAGCCATAAGCTGCATGTGACAGGTAAACACGGAGAGCGTGAACTTTGTTTGACCTCAATTGAGGCTCAAAGTAGGGTAGCACTGTTGACGTCATTCTGGCACTATTCAAAGGACAATAACTTTGATGATGTCATAAGCATATTGCCATACTCTTATGACGTCATTTTACCTTTCAGTGCCTCTATGGTCAGACTCCACACAAAAATGACGCCAAGAAAGAAGTTTATAGTAAATTTATGTATATACTTCAAATAGATGTGTTGGAAAATGAGATAAATTAAAACTTCACCCATTCACAATTTTTAGGGCATGAATTCTGAAATAAAGTTATATTTTTTTAGCCTAATGAATATGATCCTAAGCATTAGTGAATGTGTGATTGACATAAGCTGAACACCGGACAGATAGAGTAGTGTGATGAAATATTTGAAGGAATCTTATCATAAAAGGGATCAAACAGTGGGATTTAGTGTGTCATAAAATAAGTAAAGGCAATGCCATATTTTGCTTTGAAATATAAAATATCAAGCAGATATGGCATATATGGTGCAGTGCATTTATCTGGCAAAGAATGTAATGTAATTTTGGGAGGATGCAAATATTGATGACACACCATCATTAAAGTGCAATGTTCATTAAATTGCTTGCATATGAAAATATCTGATTTTTGATTACTAAATTTCAAATACAATAATTAAAACTATAATACTTTCTTGCTGCTTGAATGTACAATAAAATACATACAAAAGCTTTGCTTTTATATACACAGTTAATAATTTGATTTCGATATCCCAATTATTTGATGTATTAAATCGATACTACATTTAGTATCGATGAAATATCTAAATGTTTAATCAATTACTGTTTAGGAAAGTTCAAATTAAATTTTTAAATTAACTTCTGCTAAATATTATGCTACAGTGTAATACTGATTGCCTATAATGATTTGAATTTAAGCCAGTAGGTTCAGGCTAGATACGATAGATCTGCATAAGATTTATTTGAAGAACCTACTTCCAGATGCTAAATGCATGAGATAATATAACTCTAAGAAGAACTCATAGTCTTTGTATACACATCATATAATGTTGTTTGATTATTCTATAGATATATTTGATGAAGTTCAAATTAATAAAACACTTTTGCTAAACATTTTGCCATCTGCATCAGAGCATGCATGCTCACCACCATTTATATTTGCTTTTATTCAGACACTTATCTTACAATGTCTGTTCCATATCAATCTGTTTTTTCAACTCTTCCACCCATCCCCCCACTGCCCAAGGTTCAAGGCTTGCCCTTGTAATCTTTTCCAATTTTGATATCTGGAAAGTATTACTGAGAATGTTTCCAGAAAATACTATCACTGATTTAGAAAATCTTCACAATATCTTGTCTCGTCATAGAAATGGTAGTTTTGAATTAGCTTATTTTGGAACACATAAAGACATTATGTGTTCCTGGCTTATTTGATAGTACAATAGTGCTCAGACATCTTATTTGGTGTGTTGCTTGTTAAGCTAATAGTGTCAAAGACAACTGCATGATTATTTTTGCAAAATAAAATTTTCAATTACCATATAAATACATGCACTTTGAAGTGAATTACTCATTTCTATTGTAAATTGCAAATTATTTAAGCAGTTATCTGGTGAGCTGAGCCTGTCTATATCTGGGACATCCCTCTATCTAGGGTACAAGCATGGCCGCTTATGTTTTTTCCGGAAGTAACACACTAAGCTCCCCAACAACTCACCCATCATAGTTATACAGACTTTGAGCAGCATCAAGGGTAAAACGTAGCTACAGTTTTGTGAGGTGAAAGACTTACTAGAAAACATGCAAATGACATGTTTGAGCATAAAATATTTTATTGTTAGCATATTTAAGATGATCAGAATAATCTTGCATCAAAAAAGAAATGGTAAGGTGTTATATCATAAACTTCATCATTTATCGTGTCTAGGCATTATCAAATATTTACATTAGAAATCTCAGATAGAAGCTCCATTTGTCACTTGCTACTTAATTTAAAATCCAGACTATGTGTGCTTCTTGAATTTTTGGACACTAAAGTTTAATGTACACACAAACATCCAACAGCATGTTCATGGTGCTTTGGAATGTGAACATATAAATATGAAGAATATATCAGGCCTTGACATTAAGGGTGAAGATGTACCCAGATCCTCTTAATTTTTTCATCATTTCTGCTGGCCAATGACATTATACAGTGAAACTATAAGGAATATTCACTTAATTCTTGGCCATTAGAATCTTAAAGTCACTGGCCCATACTGGCCCAAAAATATTTTACTGGGCACCAGACGAGTGTTCATTGTTAAACCCTGCATATAAAGAGCCAACATGGTCACCACTATGGTGGTTACAGATCTGTCAGACTGAAGGGGTCCCCTCAATCAAGAAGCAATTGTGTCAGATTGTCTGCCAAGATATCCCCCTGTAATGACTGCAGCAAGTTATTTCAAGACTGTAATAGCCACAAAGAACTGTCATTATTAAAGATATATATGGACATAATTACTACTGACATCCCTGATTATGTTGTTAATTAGACTAGTGATTAAGCAATAATACATTTTCTAAAATAAAGTGTATTAACTAGTACTGAACTATAATGTGAGGAATTTTTTATTTCTTTTATTCATTTATCCCGTCTATAGCTGTTAAGATTTCCCATTGGACATTGGAGCAGTCTTCATATTCACCCACCATTAAGATCTGTGATAGGCAAATCATGTTTATCACAGTTATAAAGTTTGATAGATTTTTTAAGTTCTAAATTATATTTTTATACATTCAGATATACATTGAAATATTATTTATATTCTCAACACATATTTCTCACACCTGACGCAATAAATCCTTCGTGTTATCAAAGATAAAGCGCTATTTCAATATGTAACAGCTCAATCAAACCCGGCATTTAACATACAATAATAAAAAATGTGAAAAAAATAGTATAAGTACAATTTATCTGTGATACAGATTTTTGATGTTACACAGAAAGGCCTAAGGAAGTGAGAGGGTCAGGGGATGACCAGATCTATTGATGTCTTAGTTATAGGATTCTTGTTTATGTGGATGTAACTTATTATCATATGGACATCTCATACATTACCTTTTTAACCATCCTTTTTTTTCGACTGTTTTACAGATAATGTCCACATCTATTATGTCAAGTATATTCTAAGATAAATGTCAATGTTCTTTCAGAGCTGGTAGAAGTATATCCAGGCTGTGGAAATGTTGAATGTTAATGTTTGAGCAAATTTGAGTTGATCAGTCAAGTGCTGCTGCATATCTCTAGAGAATAAGACAGAATTATAGTAACAATTTTGATTGAATGAGCTTAATGTTTATAAATAATCAGGGCCATCTCTTCATTGCATTCTGTTAATTATTTTGATTGCTGTGTGCTTAATCCTAAAGGAATATCAAACCTTGATTTTCATTTTATTCACATTGTGCATAGCATTTAAAAGCAACAGTTAAATGCTTTAATGTAAATGTGTATTTTTTAAATAACATCCATCAGGTTACTAATGTATAAAGAATTCTGAAGCAGAAATATCTTTAAATACCAGTCTTAATGTTGAATTAAAATTATCAAGACTGTCTTCCATTGCTGTTTTTACACAAGGGCCTCATATTTCTTCATTTTGTTTTCAATTATTTAGATGTCCAGGATTCTCATTGTCTCCTAATGCAGTTAAGATGGTCACCAATGAGATCCTTAGTATGGTACATTTTAACACAATGAACCAATTAAGACAAAAAGCATAGAAAAAAATAAGAATAAGATGCAGACACCTGCTAATATTTCTGGGTCTAGATGCACCATCAAATTAACTGTTTTTGCTCTGGTTTTACAGAAAAAGATGCACCATCTAATGAACTGTTTTGGCTCAGGTTTTAGAGTCAATGAAATATAAGCCTGAAACAGGGGATGGGCTATATATATGGCTGTATATTGTATACATATTGTAGCACATCAGTTTTGGGGAGCTTGTGAATTTACCATGCACAGAGGGAGTGGAAGGTGTTTGAGAGAATTAGATATCTTAGCCAGACTATGCAAGATGACGGTGAGCTGACCTGAATTTGTCATTGTGAAAATATACAGAGGTGAGGAAGGGACACTGAACATGTAGGTTTTAAATGGAGGGGGAAATATCCTGAGATAAGCAATGACCTAGTTTAGTGGTGTGGAGCAGCAGACAGGGAGCACACATTGGGGATGTATTGATTAATACTGGAGCAGGTAACTGGGTCATGGTGCTGCTTAGGGCTGCTGTCTGCTAGCATCAAGACAAGCACCAATCATTGACATTACCACTGTGGCCCATTTATCCTCCCAAGTCCCCACTAATTTGATGCTTCCGTCTGCCCTCACTTGTCTGCTCCTTCACAACAATATTGACAGTGTTTAGGCCTAGTTGATGAGGAGGAATGCTTAGCCAACTTAATATGAAACATTCAGATTAATGGTACATTTTATTGATATTGATGATCTACCTTTACATGATTTTTCACAAAATTTAAGTCCAGCCAGATTATTTCAAAATGCAGAGTGTTAACTTGTTTACCCATGAGATAAGATTTTCATGTGGACACATGCATTCATGTGACAGCAAATGTGTAGAGCAAGGATTTTGCAAAAGTGTCAACCAGACTAGCTGTGTCGTCATATTTTTAATTGCTTACTAATATTAATTTAAGAAATGCTTTGATATTGACAAAAACAAGAAATGCATTACTACATTGGATATTGTTCTATAGTTCAGGCCATAAGCACTCTTCATGCATTTGAATACAAAGAATAATTTTGAATAAAAAATGGGCAAAAATGAGAAAAGCCTGTTTAGATTGACTTAGTTCACCAGATGAAGCTCTGATATTTTCACATACTATTGACAGTGTTATCTTGTTGTGGTAGCCACACAGTTGTGCTAGTGAGCCTGACTCACAGAGGTGGGACTGGGATAGATGTATAGGCCAGGGATGTGCTCAGGTGATGATGGACTGCCTCAGCTCAGCAGGAATAAAGGGCAGGAATGCAGGAAGCAAACATCCCATCCCACCATGTCTTATCTCACCCTGCCATCATGCCAGACATGCATACTAGTGCTTCTTCTTTGTGATTCTATTGGTCAATTTTGAATAGTAATAAGATGTACGCATTCTAAACATGGTTTATTGTGCAAGTGTATAGGTTTTGAGGAAAATGATAAAAATAGTGTATGAATATTGATTTCTACAGTGTTAGGGATGATAATCCTGGCTCTAGACACTTTTTGAAAGAACTGAAGCAAGAAAATATTATCTAATATTTACTTATACGAATCATCAAATCTGAGATCATCCAATTTTATGATAAGTTAGATGCTGATCTTATGTTGGCACAAAAAAGTACTTCTCACCACGAATCCCATCAGGTTTATCTTATTTTATAACATGTTTGCAAGGACAGCATTTTGTGTTCTCATACATTTTTTTTTATTTAAGATTTGATTTCATGTAAAAAATGCCTAAAGTTATAATTGGTTACATTTACTGAAATGCTGTTTACATCACTCCGATATTTGACCTATCTTATTGTGGGGCTCTGGTGGGATTTTCATTGTCATGTCATAAGGCCACAATAGACAGTTTAACATTTTCGCTCGCGTTTGTTTTGACTTTAGGTCTGAATGTTCGAGGTTTTGCTATGATTAAGATGCAAGTCTATGGAGCTTATCCCGATTATCGGTCCATGGCGGCCATGTTTTGGCTCATTAATTCTGCTTACACCGTCATATGTCGCTTTTGTTTGAGAAGTGATTTGTGAGTGCGTGGTAGAGTAAGAAGATTTTGCCTTGGGTTTTTTTTGCCTTGGGATTTTGCAAACTGGGTTTTTTTGCCTTGGGATTTTGCAAACTTACGCGAGCTTGATTTTTTAAAATCAACACTTGTTACCAGTGTTTTTGGACACTCATGTTTCATTATGGTGCAATATTGTTGCATTGTAATGCATGAAAACATTTTTCAATAGATTTGCAGCTGTTTTCAGCTATTTTGATATTCAACATAAAATAATATAAGCAAAAAAATGGCCTCAAAACAAATCATGGAGATTGCTTGAAATCCAAGCACAAACTTCTGATGCAAGTAAAATAATTTTTTGCTTGAAAATATTCCATAAGAAATAATTTTAGAATGGCTTGAGATGTATGCACAGAATGAGGAAAAATTCAGAGCAAAAATTCCTTGCTTGAGTTTATTTTTTTTTTAAATAGCCAGCAAGATAGAACCGCCCCCTCTCCAATTTGTCAGGTCTGCGACAGATTTGAAAAGTTTTAAAATTCCAAGTGCTTTGGAGGATATCAGTCTGGATTTCATGCTCCAGCTGATAGTTATTACTTATTTGCAATATTGCTGATAAAATGTTATATGCCACCCCAGAAAAGGTTTTAACGTGATCCAGAATTGTCTGTCCTTAACAAGCTGAGGCCAAGAAAAAAGTATCTGATTGGTCAAACATATATTCCTTTTTTTGGGGTTTTGAGTCTGAATACAGGTGTTCTTTGAAATAAATGGTGGTTTGGGCCCATCTTTTTGGTCACTCGATGAACAGGATGAGGATTCATATGTTTGGTGGTACAGGGAGATCGGTGTCCTGGTTTACATCTGCTAAGCAGGTCAGGTTAAATCCAGTTCCAACAGATCCTTTTATATTAATGGCACCCTGTATATTTCTGAGGCAGGCAATGCTAAGCATGCAAAGATGAACATTTAGCATTTAAAACAACAAGAGTGAAAGTTTCATTCTAAATTATGTTGTATAGGCAGTAAATGCAATTTATGTGAATTACTACTTTAGAACAAAAAAGATTGATTAAATGCTGCTGGACCTTGAACCACTAACAGACAGGAAGGATGTCAATGTACCCATTCTTCTGACTAAATGATATGGTTTTGTGACATTCTGTTGATCTACAAATTATTCCAAGAATGCTTCATTTTTAATCCCTATCAGTCAGGAAGGACGTTTAAATCCACCACCAGCTACATATGTGAAGGATGTTATGATATCAGGCTAATTTGCCATGAACTTTTTTAAGTCCAATACTTTGTTGAGCATATTGGATAACCATGGTTACAAATTATACTGATTTAGTATGCTGATACATTAGTTCAGAAAAGCTGGTTAAAGCATTAAATGATATTATCTGGCAAGATGGTAGATATAGAAACAGGTTTCCATGACCATATGGTGACCAGGTGCACCATGAAACTGATATAATGTAATCCTAATTTTGGGTGACCTACTTCTTTTTTTTAAACCACCGCCTAATGATTTATACCAAGAGAAAAACCTTCAGTAAAATTTGTATGACCTTTTAGATAATTTATTTGACAGGAACATTTGTTATCAAATTAGTCATGGCTTTATAACATTTTGTAATTTTCAAAAGTTGTACAAATAAACAGAGATTGAAAATTGTTAATTCAGGCAAGATATAAAAAAATATAAAAATAGTGTTATTTCAATTATGAATTTATATCTATATTAATGAATTTCTGGCTTGTTTAGTCAGGAATAAAATCTTGAGATTCAATACTTTAAGGAAAAGATTTAGGGGGTTTCATCTTTTGAAATAATTGTTACTCTAAAATGGTAAATTTTGATTAAATCTTTTAGTGTAAGCCAATAGGACAGGGCTGTATCTTCCTAATTTCCTTGTAAAAAGTATTATTCATTTGATCATTTTTTGTTTTTAAATGGTGTCAATACAAAAATTGATGGATCAGCTGAATACAAATAAAGTAATGTCCCATTCCACAATTTAAGTGCTTATGCTCTGGGATAGCAAAGAAATGCTGTCTTACAAAACTTTGAAATTTTAGATTAGATAGCCAAAAGTTGTGGGCCAGATTGGTTCATATATCACACATTTGATAGAAACTTTAATCATGTATATCCTCTGTAAACTTTGACTGTTTCAAATT
Source organism: Amphiduros pacificus (assembly GCA_949316495.1). NCBI lineage: Eukaryota > Metazoa > Annelida > Polychaeta > Phyllodocida > Hesionidae > Amphiduros > Amphiduros pacificus. The sequence goes on from OX439002.1 coordinate 31,738,894, forward strand.
GCTCTATATGGTTATAATGAAAACTGATATCTTGAATATTTCAGAGTCTGAAGCATCCCTGGTGGTTGAGGCTCAACCTTCCAATATGGAAGAGGTTGGCGAGTATGAAGAGCACTCCGAAGTCCTGGTGGACCAATCCCATATAGTGCACCAAGAGATCATTGAGGTAGAAGGGCAGAGAGTGATCATCCAGAGATCGGAGGACATGTCAAGGGAGGTGACTCCAGACATGGGCGAGGGAGTGTCCTCCACCGGGCACGGTGAGACTGTGATGATTCAGAGGACAGACGATTCGCATATAATGCTGCAGCATGCAGATATAGAGGAAGGGTCCGAGATAGTCATCCAACCAGAGCCGTGTGATAGTGCTCATGCCATGGATGATGGAGAGCTGCACATTCACATCCAACCCTCCAGTAGTGAGGTGGTGGAAAGCAGCAGTCAGGAGGCTATGCCGCGTATTGTACATGTGGAGTCAGTTCATGAATCTCCCCAGATTGAGCACGTAGAGACTGAAGTAGCCAGCACTAGTGATGAAGGTCATCCAATGACCATAATAGACAGTTCAGGGCAACACGTGCCCCTATCCCACGCAGTAGAAGTGGTCCCTTCAGTGGGTCAGGTACACACACGTACAGTTGAGGTAGAACTACCGCGGTCAAGTGGAGTACATGGCTCCAACATACCACAGACCATCCATGTGGAGGTGCCACAGGGCATGCCAGGTGGTCCAATACAGACTATAGAGGTGGCGGTGCCTCGTAGCATGGGTTCAGTGGCACAGGATCCGCTCACTTTTCATGCACGCTTTACTACAGATCCAGCAGGTGGCACCATTGTAGTAACGAATCCTAACATGCCTATGCTGCCCATATCCCCGCCTGTCACACCATCATCAACAATCACCCAGCCTGCAACTGTAAAGGGTGTGCCAGTGCCCTCTCCAACAAGAAAAGCAGCAACACCACAGGAGCAGAGTCCAGGTCTGGTGCCTCGCTGCCTTGTGTGTGGTGACAAGTCATCTGGTGTCCACTATGGTGTGCTGGCCTGTGAGGGCTGCAAGGTAAATAACAACAGTGATAACTTCCAGTACCTCTCCTATTTTCTCAGTGTGTTTGGTTGTCACACCTTTTTCCCTGTCAGTTTGTTAGTCCGCTGAGATGGAACTATGTCACATAAGGTACTGGGTTTATTTATATATGAGGCATCTCAGCATCCAAGATATTTTGAGTTATAATTTATAACATTTAAGATACTTTAGGCCATACGCATTTGAGTAATGGCAAGTTTTGACCAATTGTAATCTTTTGATGATTCATCTTGACATTTTACAAAACCTTCTTTGTAACCAATCTAAATTTATTAATGAATTATTTTGACAAAACAAAAAAAATGTCATGAAGTACGATTAACTTGATGTCCATGCATCATGTGGAATTGGGATTGTTTATTTTCTGTACAGTGCTCTCTTCAGGTGGCAATATCAGATTAGAGCAACACCACATGGAAAAGATTTCCCACCAGTGGTAAATTCATATGCCTGTTGATGCCTACCCAGCTTTACTAGGCCTCTTCAATGTAGGCCTAGTGATGACGCGACAAGTTTTCGTACTATCTGGGCGCTCATGAATATTAATGACCCAGGGATTCAAGTTACGTCATTGTATCATGCATGTGCTGTCCTACTGAAAGTCTGTAATTACGTCATCGCCTTGTGCACGTCATTGCCTTGTACACGTGCAGCTGGTTACATTCTGGGGGCGGGGCTTATGGAACAGGCCTATTTGAACATATCTGATCGCATAATCGGAGAGGGTGTTATAAACTGAGCCCGATGCAAAGGAGAGTAGTTGATGCCTATCAAGTTGATATTTTTGAAACATTCCAAACTGCAGTATCAAACTTGTTTATTTACTATATATTTTTACACTTTCATATCTCGTAATGTCTAAGAAAATAATGTTTCTGACCTACCTTATGTAGCCATTGACAGATCCTTTGAACTTTTGTTTTCAAGTTATGTAAGGTTATATAGTATCAGGGACTTTGGAGGGATTGATCTTTGGTTGCTAGTTACAAAAGCTTATATAGTATGACATTGGGGTATTGATCCTTTATTCTGTAGATGCTGGTTACATAAACTTTAATAATATCAGGGGACCGGATTCTTTGATCTTTTGGGTTACTAGGCAACTGTGACAAAGTAGGGCAGTGATCAGATCCCATCCTTATTACCCTCAGCCCCTGATGTAATCAGGCTGAGGGTATTGCAGTACTCCTGGCGTGGGTATGTATGTATGTATGTATGTCTGTATGTATGTCTGTATGTATGTCTGTAGCGAACATCCTTGTCATCGCGATAACTCAAGAACAAATGATGGCAGCTTCATGAAACTTGACACACATATGCATCTGGTGAAAACCTCGGACGAGTTCGATGGACGGCGACCTTGACCTATTTTTCAAGGTCACAGGAACAATTATAAGAAATCCCAAGAATCACAATAACTCAAGAACGAATAATGGTAGCTTTATGAGATTTGACACACATAAATATCTGGTGAAGACCTCAGAATTTTTTCTATGAAACATGACCTTCACCTACTTTTCAAGGTCACAGGGACAATTATGTGAAATCATCTTGTCATCGCGATAACTCGAGAACAAATGATGGCAGCTTCATAAAACTTGACACACATATGCATCTGGTGAAAACCTCGGACGAGTTCGATGGACGGCGACCTTGACCTATTTTTCAAGGTCACAGGAACAATTATGTGAAATCCCAAGAATCACAATAACTCAAGAACGAATAATGGTAGCTTTATGAGATTTGACACACATAAGTATCTGGTGAAGACCTCAGAATATTTTCTATGAAACATGACCTTCACCTACTTTTAAAGGTCACAGGGACAATTATGTGAAATCATCTTGTCATCGCGATAACTCGAGAACAAATGATGGCAGCTTCATGAAACTAGACACACATATGCATCTGGTGAAAACCTCGGACTAGTTCGGTGGACGGCGACCTTGACCTATTTTTCAAGGTCACAGGAACAATTATGTGAAATCCCAAGAATCACAATAACTCAAGAACGAATAATGGTAGCTTTATTAGATTTGACACACATAAGTATCTGGTGAAGACCTCAGAATTTTTTCTATGAAACATGACCTTCACCTACTTTTCAAGGTCACAGGGACAATTATGTGAAATCATCTTGTCATCGCGATAACTCGAGAACAAATGATGGCAGCTTCATGAAACTTGACACACAAAAGCATCTGGTGAAAACCTCGAATGAGTTCGATGGATGGCGACCTTGACCTATTTTTCAAGGTCACGGACAATTATGTGAAATCCCAAGAATCGCAATAACTCAAGAACGAATGATGGCAGCTTTATGAGATTTGACACACACAAGCATCTGGTGAAGACCTCAGAATTTTTTCTTTGAAACATGACCTTTACCTTCCTTTTTAAGGTCACAGGGATAATTATGTGAAATCATCCTTGTCATCGTGATAACTCAAGAACAAATGATGGCAGCTTCATGAAACTTTACACGCATAAGCATCTGGTGAAAACCTCGGACTAGTTCGGTGGACGGCGACCTTGACCTATTTTTCAAGGTCACAGGGACAATTATGTGAAATCATCTTGTCATCGCGATAACTCGAGAACAAATGATGGCAGCTTTATGAGATTTGACACACACAAGCATCTGGTGAAGACCTCAGACTTCTCTTGATGGAACATGACCTTCACCTGATTTCAAGGTCACAGGGACAATTATGTGAAATCATCCTTGTCATCGTGATAACTTAAGAACAAATGATGGCAGCTTCATGAAACTTTACACGCATAAGCATCTGGTGAAAACCTCGGACTAGTTCGGTAGACAGCGACCTTGACCTATTTTTCAAGGTCACAGGGACAATTACGTGAAATCCCAAGAATCGCAATGACTCAAGAACGAATAATGGTAGCTTTATTAGATTTGACACACACAAGCATCTGGTGAAGACCTCAGAATTTTTTCTTTGAAACATGACCTTCACCTACTTTTCAAGGTCACAGGGATAATTATGTGAAATCATCCTTGTCATCGTGATAACTCAAGAACAAATGATGGCAGCTTCATGAAACTTTACACGCATAAGCATCTGGTGAAAACCTCGGACTAGTTCGGTGGACGGCGACCTTGACCTATTTTTCAAGGTCACAGGGACAATTATGTGAATTCCCAAGAATCGCTATAACTCAAGAACGAATGATGGCAGCTTTATGAGATTTGACACACACAAGCATCTGGTGAAGACCTCAGACTTCTCTTGATGGAACATGACCTTCACCTGATTTCAAGGTCACAGGGACAATTATGTGAAATCATCCTTGTCATCGTGATAACTTAAGAACAAATGATGGCAGCTTCATGAAAATTGACACACATAAGAATCTGGGAAGACTCCAGATGAGTTTGATGGACGGTGACCTTAACCTGCTTTTCAAGGTCACAGGCCCATATCAATAATTCTAGAGTAAATGATGACAGTTTCATGATACTTGACACACCTAAGCTATCAAAGGAAGTAGATTTTATGGGTTTTTTACCCCTGCATCAATTTGCCTTGGTGCAGTGACGTTTTGTTCACAAATATTGTGTGGAGCGAATGTTGTGCAATGAGTTACCAGGGCTGAGGGTTGATGCATCTCTGATGCCTATGTTTACATACTGCAAAGCACTATATATTCCCTTTATTGTTTGCAATATTTACTCAGTACAGCTGCTTGTATGCAAGTGTACTATAAGTTACCATGCCTTCGCTAGAAGACCTATTAACCTACATTTGAACCACCTGTGCTAAAATAACCTCAGATTTAGCTGCTCTTGATATTGAAAGGTGTGATGTATCCTGTGTAAAGGCATTACATTATTTAAACAGCAATATAAAAGCTAGGTAATTTAATCGGGCATCAACCTTTTAATGTGACAGTTGTAATCATATTTACTTTTATTGTTGAGATTTATCTCTATTTGTCTGTAATGGCAGCAACGTCTTTTGTGTCTTGAATTCTACACAGGGTGGGACATCTATTGCTCACTTATTCACTTTTGATTCTATGCAGACATGCAGAAATATCAGGTTTGTGTATGTCCAATAATGTTAGTACTTAAGATTTGTCACAACTATAGATAAACAAAATTTGATAAGTATATATTTATGTCATATTTATTGTTCTTAACCTGCATTTTGCAGATATATCCAGGAAATATTCACCGATATAACAGAAAACATTTGTCAGCAGAGTTCTTTGGCTTTTTGCACATGTTTAACAAAGAAAAATCTGTACTGAGCATACATTCTGCATCACTTCTGAAACATAATCTATCTGGAAAGTAATCAAAACTAAATGATAAACACATGTTGATTTCATTGTGTGTGGTTTCATCGCAGGGTTTCTTCAGAAGAGCATTACAAGATATTGGTGACCCAACTCGGAAAAAATGTTACTACAACAGGAACTGTGAGATTACAGTGCAGACGAGGAACAGGTGTCAGTATTGCCGTCTGCAGAAGTGTCTTGCCTTGGGCATGTCCCGCTCAGGTCAGTACAGCAATCATTTACTTTGGTGATTCAAAGAAATGCATCCATGATAATCAGGCATTGTGAGGGGTTTTGTATACAGGGTCTAAGACCGAGAATGAAATCTATGTTGTAAGAAAGGCTCTGTTCTTACAGACCAGTATACTATTAGCGAACGGAGGCGACAAGGGCCAATGTGTAAATATCTGACGTCACACAGCCCACATGTAGCCAGTGGCGGATCCAGGAGGGGTCTGTGGCTAGGGAGCTTTTGGGAACTGGAGCCACTTACTTTAGCACATTTGAGCTGACTGGCAGACATCTCAACTGCATAAATAAACATAGAATTGAAATTTTTCAAATGTAGAATATATTCCAGTCAGTGTAGTCTACATTTACGGCAACTTCTACTTCCATCACTACTTTTATATAGGTTAATAGTTAATATATAAGACTGAGACAGAGAGGGGCTGAGGACTTTCACTCTCTGGCAACCTGTGATATTAACTACCTTAGTCATCATGACTTCTGGCACATCATTTGTGCCGTGAAAACAAATAAACATTTTTAACATTTTGAAAGACAGTGGAATTACAAGATAACATGTGAGACACAACATTCAGCTCAATTGTGATTAGTGGTGGGTATTATAACACAGAATTTTGGAGCGATATGTACTTCTGAGGGGCCTGCTAATCACAAACCTGCCTGTCAGTGTCACAGACTGGCGGACACCTCAACTGCATAAATAAACATTGAATTTGAATATTTTTTTGCAAATGTAGAATATATGAAAATTAATAACTTTATGCACAAAAGAAAGGAATGCTATATGTTTGACTGTGTTAAAAATGTTTGAGTTTCAACTGCCAGTTTCAGACAGTTGCCAGTCACTGTACTCTACATTTACGGCAACTTCAAAATGATGAGAAAATATAAATATCATTTTCAAAAAGGAAACTGTATACAAATTCTTTTTTTTAAAAAAGAATTTCTTGTTTAAGACAAGATCAAACTCACTTGAATAGTGATATCTGGTCAACAATTCTCAGGAGATTGTGTGAATGAATGAAAAGTTTTTGGAAAGTATATGATGCAAATTTGTATTTGATGACTATGGATTCTGAATATGGAAATAAGTATTTTTGCAATTTATCATATAGATATATTTATCTTTTATCACAATTAAAACTGAGCAACACATTGATATTAAAACACATTAAAATTGTAACAGAATTCAGTTATGATTAGTAATTTAAAAGCATGATACCTATTTGGTTGTAGCTGCCAAGCTGGGTCGGCGGTCAAGGAAGATGCGAGAGATGATCAATGAAGCCACACGAACCATAGAGGACTCTCAGACCGCACAGGCACTGCATGGCCTGCTCAGCCTCAACTCTGATGCCGGACCCAGCAACTTTCCAGCCTTGCTGCGAGCAGTCGGACAGCAGGTGACGGCCAGTCAGAGCATGACCACAAGCCCAACCATGTCCAGTCACCAGCATGCAACACCCACTCACCAGCCACGAGAAATACAAATAATGCGTACTGCCGATGGACAGACTATTGAAGTGGCTGAAGTGCCACCAGCTGTTGCTACTGTTGTAGTAGGGTCAGAATCATCAGAACAGAGACAGCCTGCCCTGGTGGCTAGCTCATCACCAAGGCTGAGCACTGTATCATCACCACATGTCATAGTTACGCAGGCACCCATGTATACAAGTGGATCTGCCAGTTTAGGTGCAACAGGTGTTGTGACATTTTCCCAGCCCCAAACAGGTGCAGCAGTCCAGATAGCATCAGCCAAGAATACAGGGCCACAACCATTACAGGGTGGGGGCAAGACAAAAGCTGGCTCCGTCATGGAGCTCTTACTACAGATGCAGTCGCAGGCCAATGCCGCTGCTGCAGCTAACAAGGGAACAGAGGCTGGTACAGCTGCTGGTATGCCTCTGGTATCCATAGCCAACCTTCTGTCTCAGTCTGGGCTTGTGATACCTTCCTCACCACAACAAGGTGTGGGTACCTCTACAGTAACGTCTCCCAAGCCCGCAGGATCTTTCCAGCCCAAGAACATTTCTTCTCTATCTAATACACCCCCCAAAATTGCCCCAGCCCCACTGTCTCAGTCAACGTCAAAACCTACCAAGCAGTATGTTTCACTTGCCCAGTCCCTGAAAGGCAGCCAAGCAGTAACCTTAGCCACAGCAGCTGTTCAGTCCCCAAAAGTTGCAGCACAAGCTCTCACACAGCTAATCCAGGCTCAGATCCCATCACAGCCTGCACAGTGTCGACCCTCACAACTTACTCCTTCTAGTCCTCGCCCAACCCAGATCCAGCTGCAGAACCCCAACGCTGCCACAGTAGCAGCCCTCATCCAGGCCAACAAGACTCAGAATCTGCAGCAAGGTATGCCTTTCCAGGTACTGACCAACCAGTCTGGACAAATCCAACCACAGGTCATCCAGGCTAACCGCAGCCTGGGTGAAATCATAATTTCTCCTCCAAACCTACAACCCATGATCCTGCAGCCACAGACTGTTATCATAGCATCCACGACACCATCAGAAACAACTACATCCCCTGCCACCTTTTCGTCAACAACCCCTACCAATACACGTACCACCGCTTTAGCTCGACCTCCCTCGGTAGAAGAACCTCATAATAAGAGTCCACTCAAGAAGCGGCCATACCCATTCACAACAGAGGTGAACTCTCATGAACGGACTCCAGAAAAGCGCCTTAGTTTAGGTGGAGCAGGCGATGCCAGCTCAAGAATGGGAGTTGGATTTAAGCAAGAGCCTGCAGTCGTTGTACAGCAGCAACCTTCAGAAGTCATTACAGTGTCTCAACCATTAAGAGTGACCTCGATGGCTGATACCTCAACTTCCTCCTTCAATAAACACCAGGAATTCACAGCCATTGTCACACCAATATTAAAAAACAGTGAAGATGAAGAATCACAAAAACTTCAAGCAAAATCTGGTTCATTTAGTGGGTCAATATCTGTGAATATATCTGAGGGTTATGATGATATTTTCCGGTACATCAGAACCCAACAAGAGCAACTCAGAAGGGATGATGTGACAAGTTCTGGGCAGACCATGAGAAATGTGATTGAGAAAGTAGTAACAGAGCAGATTTCTAAGGAGAATGGAAATGGACAGGTATGCATTTATAAGAATTTTACATGATTGAAGGAAAAGATCATAAAATCATAATTATTGTGACATAATATTACAAAAATACAAACAATCAAAGTCCGTGAGAGGTAAGATTTTCTTTTACAATGATAAACAGAAGAAATCTAAAGCAAAAGTACTTGACATATTTATTGAAATTATATAAATTATGCATACAGGCCTAGACATTAAGGTTATGAGGCCACTAGCCCCATTGGGACAGTGAATGTAAATTTTGACTAGTCCAAAAATAAAGTAAGTGGCCAAGATATTCCAGAATGAAAATAAAATATTGGCAAAGCAATTATTAAAAACATACTTCTCCAAATAATCTCCCAATTATAACAGCAGTCAGACATTGTTTCATAAATGTCAAATATCAACAAGTTACAGAAAAAGATAAGTTTAACCAACAAAGCCAACAAATATAAATTCAATGTGAGATGCCGACATGATGGAAAGCTGAAGTGCCAGTTATAATGTTATTTTTGTTGGAAATGACACAAGTATTATTTAAGTGTATTCTTTGCCATTGAAATATTACTATGTTGCACAGTGATGAATCTATCGTTAATTTTCGTGGAACCGACCAATTTGGCCACCATGAAATGGTAGCATTCCTTATTCACACATGTTTGAGATGGCCAGAGACTGATTTTATATCTTATGTTTGCTATTGGGCCAGTAAAATCTGTAATTCACTCGTCCAGAGACTAAAATAAAGGCTCCAGGCCATAGGGCAAGTGCTTGTGTTGTGTTCAGACATACCTCACCTTCTCTAAATATGGGCTTGAATATAGATTGTCTTGTACTTTTTAACAGACTACCAAGTTTAAATTCCATGCCATCAAAGTAAGAGTTTTGTAATTCTTTCAGTTGTGAATAAAGATGCCAATTTTGTTGACTGACATTATGGACCCTTCACAACATAAAAAAGGGTTCATTGGGTATGGTGACAATATTGTTGAGGAAACATTTTGCATGTTATTTATAGATGAGTATAATTTCTCTAACTGAAATTTCCTGATGGTAATTGCATTTTGTAGGAAGGGGCTAGCGTGAGTAATCACAGTACTGACCTCTGCTGGCAGAGATTTAAAACAAGATTTAATGAAGTTGTGCGTGATGTGATTCATTTTGCCAAAAGAATTCCTGGCTTCTCGCAACTTGAGATGGAAGACCAGGTATCACTCATAAAAGGTGGCTGCTTTGAGGTAATTTGATGTTTCCCCATACAAGTTATATTTGTATTACTTTGACCTAATAGCCAGGTAATATTTTTTTGTTGATGATTATCAATTTTCATAGATGATTATAATGAAGCATTTATGCATTGTGCAGGTGGCATGTGTGGTGCACTCGGCATTCATAGATGGTGATGATAATTCCATGTACCTGCAGTACAACTCCAATCACAAGGTTACCCGAGATCAGCTCAAAGCCAGCTTCATTCTCGGAGAAGGCTTCATAGACCTTATGTTTAACTTCTCAACTAGATTCAACTCCTTCCACCTTACACAGGGAGAAGTGGCCCTTTTCAGTGCTCTCATGCTCATATCCCCAGGTATATTTATACTACTTTTAAACACCCATATCATCCAGAAAAAAGATGTTTTTTCTGTTGCTTAGAAAATTTAATTATTCAATTGTTAAGTAAAAATACATATAATGTCTTATTTCTCTTACCATTATGACCTAAATACTTTTTTAGATCGTCCAGGTTTAAAGGGTCGGGATCGTGTGCTGAAGTTACAGGAGTCACTGATTCAAGCATTACAGGCTCAGATCAACACCAATCATCCTAACGAGGTCGGCCTCTTCCCAAGACTCCTCATGATCATCTCTAACCTGCGAGAGCTGAGCGTGGAACACCGACGAATGATGGGGATGCTCCGTAAACAGTCCGACATGTCGGAGGAACAGTCAGACATGTTTGGTCTTATAGGCTAAAGATTGTATAGGCGACAATATGTAGGTCAATGTTTCTTAAAAGGCTAAAATTATATTATTATTGACAGAGTGGAAACTTTGGTGATTACTGTACAAGGCCAAATTTCATTTGGACCAAATCATTGTTGGGTCTAGCAGATTAAAGTCTTATGGGGTTGTAAAGCACAGGTTATCTGTTACCTAATTTAAAATTAGTTGCAGAGCCAACAGAAAAGAACTAATGGTACAAGTTAAATTTATGTCCTGGTTTTTGTTTGCACGAAAAACGATCTCAAGTAATGTATTTTATCATTATCACTTATTTATGTTTTAGATACAGATTTGCACAGTTTTAATTGTGAAGATTTTCAGATATAAACAATTTTAGCATTCCACAGTGAAACATGCTTGTCAGAAAAAGCTGCGACTAGTTGTTTTAATTGTACAATGTTAAACATAATTTGATAAATAGTTGGTTTGAATTGGGAAATTAGTTTGTGTTGAATTACCCAGGACAAACACTTTTGAGAGTGCCATGTTGGTCTAATTTTGCTGCTGTGAGAGGGTGAAGGGCATTGTGTGTGCCGGTATTATTCACTGGCTTTAAAAGACATCACAAAGGTGTCTGGCAAATTGTTTAAACAAGTTGCATATTGTAACTTTAAATAAGAAACCTCGGTAAACAGAGTGTATTAAAGAATCACTTGAATATATGAATGGAATATCAAAGAAACCAAGACCAAAATGTTTGACTTGCAAGGTCTGTCGGTATAGTGGGTGGGTAAGTTTCATTTGTTAAAGAACTAAGTTATAGTATATGGTCAACAGATTCTGGTTAAGAATGTCTTCTAATAATTCAAACTTCTGAGATTCTCAATGGAAAGAGTATATTTAGGCAGGTTTTGTACTGGAAATCTTGGAATATTATAATGGGAATTTTTAATGAAATTCAAGGGTTTGTGAGTTAAAATCAATTGAAGGTGCTTATTATAAAATGTTGTATACACATTCTTAAATACTATACAATGAAGTTAGTTGCTTGTTAAGGTAGATGTTTATCAGTTGCATTATATAGCTGATACAGTGTGGAACTGGCCCACCACACTTTGTACATTTTGTATTATAATGAGAATATTTTATTGCATCTTGGCCGCTAGTGGTTTAGCTGTTGTACATTGCTTTGTATCTATAAATGAAGAAAAACTTTCTTAGACTTTTGAGTGAGAGAGGCAAGTGTAAATACCTGTCATACTCTGGCCTGTTGATGTAGTGGTGAAATAAAATTCAAGGTTTTTTTCAAATTTTCAGATAACTATGTACCATTATCATAAACATGACTATATGTATGATATGGTATTTTCATTGATGGGCTTAGCCACATTCATTGAATTGTCAAAAGATCTTGTTCATGTATTGTATATATGCATATGTTTAAGATTTCCTGAAGTTGTAAAAGGGGGGAAGATTTGTATTGCAGGATAGATAGGCATGGGAGGGACAGTTATCAAGACATTAGTGTTATTCATATTGTGCAGCTGAACATTTTATGAAGTTAAGGATACATAATTAACTTGTCATATACATGTACAGAATGTTTTAAAACTGCCATATTATTGAGTTATGGAGGATGCCATTTTTGCTTGAGTGATAATATGTATGTTGGCACTCTAATGATAAACAGCTCTAGATATCTCACCTATATCCAGCATCAAGTGTCCTTTGTGTTTACAGGACATTTCTTATTGTATCAGCCTGGTTCATTGTATCATAATTATTTTGGTAATTTTTTATTTTCTCCACCATGACTATAGATTTCCTAAATGAGATATTGAATTTAATTATAACAATTTACAATGAAAATTGCATATAAAATGTCTTTTTTTTAATGTGAATACATAGTGTATGTAAGCACTTCTATTAGTTATCTGAATTATAAAGGAATTTGTCTACCAAATACTGTTGCCGCAATCGCCTTTATCACTTTACCCCTCAGTGTGCTTCATTCTATTTAATAGTGATATCAAACTGCCAAACACTGAAGAGCAAATTATTTTTTATGAACAACTAATGAAGGGAAGAATCATACTGTATTTGATGATTCTAACCAACCTTAAGATGAGGAGACAAAAAAATATCCATAAAGAAACGGGACCATTTGTAGGGTATCTTTCAAATGTGGGGATCATTAATAAGTCTCCTGTCAGTGTGTAGAATAGACAAGTATCCACCAAATCTCACATCAGCTGCATTTCTTGACCCTATATCTTGGAATCCAAATATGTACGTACAATATATATATATATATATAAACCACTGTATTTATTTTGAAACAAAGCTATGTCATTTACAATATTTGGAGGAAATAAGTACATCTTGTGGACAGACGTTGAATGATTTGTTGATAATACTATTGAGCAGAAAGGATAGGGTTTCAAGATTTTTATTAGATTTGAACATGTCATAGAGAATGGACTAAAAGCATAACTGTGGAATAGAGATCTGTATTTTGCTATTTGTATTGTAAAGCAGATATGTAAAATGTTTTGTCAGTTTTTTGACAATAACAAGCAAGAGCAGCTATGATATGGAAATATATCACCATTGTAAGATATATTGCTTATAAAACTTGAAATCAACTTCTTTCAAATATTATGTATTGCCGATAAATAGATTAATTTATGCAACAAAAGATATTGTGTAACTACTGCTTAATTGGAGATGAAATACAATGATTTTTGTGTAAACTTTTCTTCCAGGTAAGAGAAGTAATTTGGATTGTGAAATAGTGTCAGATATTGATTCCAGTATCAGAAATTTCATTTGTTGTAATATTTAAATTGCTTTGTGAAGTGCATCAACTAGTCTCCCTGGGGTAGATCATAAGGTAGTTTGCTAGTTGCATCCTGCAGAGTATGTTTTGCCAAACAAAAACAAGAGACTTTGGTTGTGTCCAGTTTCCCGGAGAACAGTGGGGGGAAGTTTGAGGAAGTTGGTTCTGTTGGACACAGTTGGACACAGTTGTCTGGTGGAACATGTGCCCTTCTGAGGATAATTTTTTCCTCATATATCCAGAGATGAAGTAGCACAAGCAATAAAATATGTGATACGCAAAATGAAGGGAAAAATAATATATTAAATTTCTTGACCTTTTAGTGCTGGGAATATAACTTCATTTAAAGTTAGTGGCAGAGTTTGACCACCAGATGGCGCCTTCAATTCTCATGCCCACCCACGGTTCAGTAGGAAACTATAAATATTTCCTCGCTGAAATGCGGTCTCTTTCCCCTTCATATTCTATGATTATTCTGGGACCCAATTCCTGTAATGAAAATAGACTTGATACTGCTATGTTCTTCTCTTACTTTAACTTGTTAATTACAGTGTATTTATCAACTAGTGTTGTATATTATAATGAGAATAGACTCATATCCAGAAAACCTTTGTTATTGAGTGGAGTGTATCATATACAGATTATGCTAGGAAATAAATGCACTTTGTTGTTGGGAATATACATTTGTTTTCATTGTAATGTTAGACATAAGCCCCATAAATTTCTACAAAACCTTTTATTGAAACTTTTTACATATAAATATGGAATAACATTGAATATCAAATCAACACAGATTTAAAGTTTCTAATTACACCATGGAAAGATAATAATTATAATGAAATCTTCTACACTTCAACTTGTGACAAAATGCCCCCTTCCCAACCCCCTGAAAATACTTAAAACGCATTTGAAACATTAGAAGTATTATATGGCAAGATATATCACAAAATTATAAACCTGTATATTTACATAAAGGTAGCTGTGAAATGCACAAGTTTTAACATACTTTCCCAACCCTATTCTTATATGCACACAATTTGGGTACCAAATTTATATATTACAATATAAACGTTAATTTGTATTTATCGAAACGGCCTCAGAATTTAAATTCTTCATTTGTGGAATATAATATCAAAAGTAAAGCTCTTATGACAAAATGAAATTTTCTGTCACATAAACAACATTTTCAAAATGTTGAATGCAATTTTAAGTATCATAAATCTTTGTCTGAAGTTTAGATTTGTCTGTATCCACCTTTTGCAAAATGGAATCTACCAAAGTAGTAGTACTTTTTTCAGTAATAGTTATGTTGCCATCACATGTATATATTCATTATTTGTAACCATGTGTTGAGTAGAATTCATTCATAACATTTTTAAACTATTTTCAAAACATCCAACCTGTTTTTGCTGTTTCCAAATATAATCTAAATAATAATCAGAGGATTCATTGCAAAGACCACCATACAGAAAATTAAACAATACTTATATATTTTATTGCAATTCCATCCCTGACAGCTTGTTTACAATTGCCCAAACAGCTTCACAATAATAATGTAATTCAACTTGATATGGAATGGCCCCAAATCTTAAGATTTTGAAACAGTTATGAGGATATGTACTGAGGCATGGGACACTCTTTATCAGTAGTATGAATGATAACAAATGACCTGGGAATGACCTGTCAAAGTCAACAAAAATCATAGATTATATGGGATTATCGACTGACTGAACATGAACACAATCAGAAAGTCCAAGGGATAAAGTTCTTGGAATTTATACATTGAACACAGTGATAAGTAAACAAAAACAAGAGGATGTTTTTGTTTTTTTTGATAAACATCAAATCTGTCATACATAATTACTTCAATCACTTATCTTTGATCTTTCAAACACAGATTAAGAAATAGTCTTGGAAATGTGATGTTACTTTGAACAGTAAGATGTTTTCCTATGTACACAGAAAACACATTCTTGGACAGCATAAATTGAAATCAAATATCTGTTGAATAATGAGTTCACAGAATTTTCAAATCTGTATTTACTCATTTTTATGCTGCATATGAATAGTAGAAGAGCTGCTAGGTGCATATTTCTTCCATAGTTCTGTTCTTCGGAAATAATCCAGTCCATGCATTCTGATTTGTTCCCATGTTTCCTGTCCTGTAGAGCACAAACTCTTGCTACTGCGAAATGCCAGAACAGCCAATACAGCAGAGGTAGCCAGGGCAATGGAGAAGAAGACAAATATGAAGAGAACACCTCCCATTAACAGTGTAGCACATGCCAGTATTATGCCTGTAAAAAGTTCACACAGTCTCAAAGTCATCATCTTTGGTATATAAATAATAGATACATCATAATCTGAAATAATAGCACCATCATACTCTATAAATTTGATCTTCACCTGCTATCCTAAGAAAGCAAACCATTCGAGATCTTTTTCTATTATTTAACTGATTAAACTAGGCAAACCAATGGCAACTAATATTTTATTTCAAGACAATAAGGATATTTAAATTATTGTCACACAAACCTTCAACAAATACAAATCCAATGAAAGCTGCAACTGCACTCCAGAATGCAAACACTGCAAAGCAAGCTATTGGTATGGAGATGACAAATATTGCAACCACAGTGAACAGAGTCATAAGTGGACGCTCATCTGCAACCCTCTTCAAAGCCCCCATCTTTTCCTGGATCTGGATCCGTTGCTGGAATATGTTCCATATTCTTTGGAGTCGATCCCACATTATGCTTGCATCTGGTAACTGACCAACATTCTCTCTGTCATCTCCCAAAACATTATTCTCCCTGAAATTAAAGGAGGTTAAAATCTTTAAATAGTCATCATTTCTATTTAAGGCCAATGCCATGTAGATGCTGCACTGTAGGTTCAGTGAAGATATCTGATGCCATTCTATGTTCCCATTAATGTTAGAGGGAAAATTGTCTTCCAGTGGTCTATTTTCTAACCAAAACAATTATGTCCCCCCACATCTTTAACCTCACAAATAACATAGTGCAAGACAACTGCTTTGTATCAAAAATAACTTCAAAAAATCATTTCAGCAGCTAATGTGTCAAATGCAATGGGAGGGATTTTTTAATTTGGATTTTTATTTGCTCTTAAAATTTCATCAATATTAATTACACTAACAATCTGTGTAACTAAGGCTATTTATCTTAAGTTATAGTGATACTTTTTTAGTTTAAATAGACGGGTTGGCCACAATCAAGGTATGAACGAACACTTGACAGTGCTACAGTGTAATAAAATATTTTTTGATGTCCCAAATATTCAAGATGCCACTTATGATAACAAGCTGAATAATATCTTTTAGATAAATAAAAAAAATCACGAATCGGTGTATTACTTCCAAGACAGTGAATATTTTAACATCCTAATATCATTAAAAAATCAACTGTTACGAATGTGCATTATATACTGTACCTTTTCGTCAAGGTAATTTTCACAATTAATATAAAGGTTACATTGCACAAACAAGCTATATTTTGATTCATTATTAATCTAGTTTTCTTTAGATTGTCTGGTGTAGGGTATCATTGCAAACTGGATATTCCATGATTCCTGAGAAAAAGATATGTTTTGTTATGGAATTTCTGGTTTCAATCCCCAGTAATAAAAGACTGTCTATATTTCCAATAATATTAACATAAATGTAATAAAGAATACCTTCATTTGACAATATCATTTGAAGGAATAAACAAATAATTTAAAATAGTCAAATCATCGTTATGTGAATATTATGCCATATGATGTTTTGAGGTGAATTTCAACAAAATTTCATAGAGCATGTACCCCCATGTAAATTGGTAGTTCCAGAAAAGGCAACTAATCCATATTATACAGTCATATTGAGCTAATGTTGAGTATATGGTGAAACTTAAATCTTTCTACGTCTTTTATTTACGATTGCACTCATGTATTGAGTTCATATTTTTTTAGCATATTGTTCTCATCCCATGGAAGCATGTGGGCTTTGTAATATTTATCTTTACTGCTTTGCATGTCTATATTTTAATCTTTTACCTTCAGCTATGCAAGCGATGTCTTGTATCGTATGAGAGTTGGTTTTTTAAGTCAATTTGACCCGCAGGTTGAATTTTTGCTTTCTGCCTTTCATTTTCTCGACTTATTTCAATCCCTCGCAACAACAATATTCTTGGTGAGTTCATACTCCCATGTTTCAATATAACGATGTTTGACCATTTCTTCACTTCGGAATTCATCGTCTATCTTCGGCACCAGCATTCATCTCTCACTTCGTCACCGAATCACTGCACCGTGAATCTACCTTGAATCACCACAATTCACCACCTGTCTAAACGTACATATTTGTCTTGAACTATGCACAAATAAACTATATAAGTAACATTTCACCTCCAAATTGATATAAGTTGCCTTTTGGCACAATATTCTTGGATAGCCTTTTGGCATGATGATCAGATATGACCTTTTAGTATGATGATCAGATATAACCTTTTGGTATGACATTAAAGTTAGATCATTTGTTTTGATAAGATGCCCATTTTGACTTGTTTCAACTATTTTATTTTTATCACACTGTGAACACCTGCTACTCTGGAGGAATCACTGTGATTCATTATACAGAATCACTTTCAACTTTGCAAGGATTGTGTTTCCAAATATCATCTTCATACTTGGCATCTTATCAAAGACTTTATTCTGAACTTTACCTATGTCCAAATGTTATTGTTACCATGTTGTTTGTTAATAAATCTATGCTGATAGGCAGAGAATCATATTAGTGAAAGGCAGAGAATCACTTCAAGTATTATTACTGAGAAATCATTGGTTGAAAGCATGCTCCCAGAACCTGAAAATGTGATGTGAAGTCTGCTTTGTAGAGTATGTACCCCCTTGTTCATAGAGATGTAAGTATTGATCTTGAAAGACTTCTAAATCATTTATGTGGTTTGTAAAGTGATGAGATGTCAAGTGGACAACTCTGTTTTAAAAAAAAAACTGTTTTAGAAATTGTTTGATAATTATGTATTTGCTCTCAACACAAAATTTCTCACAACACTTTTGATAATATTAGACTTTCTACCAAATTCATTAGTTTTACATCACTTTCAACATTATTTCAGTCATTTCGTGATGAGACCTACTTGTAGCAGATAAAGTGCTGCCTCACTGAATTGTCATGTTGCAGGTCCTTGACATGATAACCCACCCGATCACAGATTTATAGGGGCAATGGGTTAACCTTTTGGCACGGGCATGGCCGGGGATCGAATGGGCATGGCCGGGGATCGAATCACCACAGAGGAACTGGTGCTAATAAGCTGGCGCACTAACCAACTGCGCCACTGCCTGTGGCCCCAAATTCATAAGCCAGACCAACAGAAACTTTGAAGTAAATTTTGAATAAGTATATAGAAAGTAACTACAAACGACAACATTTGAGTAATATTTACCAAACATGGCTCATCCTTTAATTGACATGGCTCATTGTTTAATTGACATCTCATCACTTTACAAACATAAATGATTCAAAAGTCTATCAAGACCAACACTAAGGGGGAATGAATGCTATGATGGGGTATGTACACTACAAGTATATTTAGTATTTCAGTGGCTGGGCAGTGCATGGTATTTCTAAAATCAGAGGACTTCAAGTCTATTTTAATGGCGTATATGGGTTTAGTGTGTGCATGGGTCTGTTGGTTTGTTTTTCAACAAAAATTTTGGTATTTTGCTATCTTATAATGGTCTAAGATACAGGCTACACATTTTTACCCTACATGCATCCCATGAAAGCCTAAATGGGATGACCTCAGCTAAGACATTGACTTGGTCATAGGCTTTAAATTGTAAATTAAATCATTTTGCTATAACTTGCTACATCTTAACTGTTATCATCCCTTATGAACCTTTTTTATGCTAACAGTCAATGATGACACTCCACATAAAAATGACGCCAAGAAAGGAGTGTGCTTTCATTAGGGGCCTATATACTAAGGTCTTGTTATATAGGTTTTACAGACAATGATGGGGATGCATTTTTCAAAAAAATTATAGACATGAAAGACAAATACATTTATCACCAATATGTGAATTTTAAATGTTTTTTTTTACAAAATTGGTGCTTAATCCCTTTAAACAAAAAAAGTGGTGCTCCACATGTAACACGGATGACAAAATTAACAAATAAAACAAAACTTACAACAAATAGAACAAAAATTAAAATAAACAAAACAAAAATTACAACAAATACAAAAATTAAAATAAACAAAAACACACAAAATGAAGCAATTATTGCAAACTGATGAGGTAATTGAAGTTATCTTTATTCATCTCTTAAAATCATTTAATTTGTTATATGAACTAATTTTTTAGCACAATTATATGCAAAGATGTGCCTTTTCAGGCTCAATTACATAAGTGCCTCTAATATTGCACTAACGCAAATCATCAAACAAACTTTTGCTTGCTATTTCTATCCAAATAGTCCAATTTACACCAAATTTGGACTAAACCTACTCAGAATTCCATGCTCTGTCTGAAGCAATTCCCAGCAACGATTGGCAAACATGATCTTGTTTTGAAGTTCTGCTTTGTATGCATCACACACTTCTTTCCCTTTGTTTACTTATTTTAGATATGTAATCATACGCCAGGACGCATGAGCAAATTAGAATCTATTGCATGCACATGACGAACACTCCCCAGTGGCGCATTACAACCCACAGGATATGACAACACATTCCCCATGATCGTACCAATCACAGAATAACACAGATAGTTCCTGTAGGCAATCATTGTCAAAAAGGAACAATCTGTGTCACAAAAAAACAAGATGGAAACCTGCAATTGCACTATGCCATGATTGCACGAATCCTATACCCAAAGCCATCGGCAAAATAGACTTGGAATCCACTGTTTCTAGAAACACCTTGCACTGGCCTTCATATTTAAGCCACGACTCTGGAAGAACTCTACTTCCGTCAACTAACAATCAATTAATTAAGTACCTTCTACATAAACATAAGATGTCAGTCCTATTTGAAAATATTTCTTTGTTTTTTCTTGATCTCAAAATCGTTTCAACATTGTTTACCAGTTTGCGCAAAGACGTGAAAGTGGGTCAGTTTATTCACAGGAGTGACAGCAAGAATCTGGAAATGCCACAACGTTGTGGTGCTTCTGACGTCACATCATGTTTCTCCCTTGTGTTTCCATGACGTCATCACTTAGACTCTTCTAAATGCCATTTCACGTTGTCAAGTTTGATGTCGAGTAAAAAACTGAAGAAAAAACACTACAGAATCCACACAGATTTGTATTTATAGACAATACGACTTGGAAAGGTAGTGACATGGGTCAGAACTGCAACAGTCAATCGCCGGAGGTCGAGCTTCTTTAGTAGCAAAACTTCAATATGATGGGCAATGCATGGTGCTTCTAGAAACTGTGGATTTCAAGTCTATTTTGACGATGTCTTTGGGTATAATTCGTTAGCCCTACCATTTTTTTTTCAAAATAGTCAAGTCAAATGGGAGCTACATACTTCACAACTGACCGGCAGATGACAACAGAGCTGCAGTTCCATTTTCAAAGGTTTCAATGTAAATCTGGTACTCTCAAAAATATTTTCATCACTGTCATCAGGTCATTCTCTGGCACTTGCATCTGCCAACAAGGTCAAAGCGTGTGATAAACATCGGTAATCAATAGATAAACTGAACCACAGATCTGTTGTCTGATAAACTGAACCACAGACAGAATTGTAGTTTATCTATTGATTACCGATGTTTATCACACCATTTGACTTTGTTTGCACATGCAAGTGTCAGAAGACAACTTGGCGTGAATATTTTCGAGAGTGCAGGCTTTGAAAATGAAACCGCAGCTCTGTTGTCGTTCGCAGGTCTGTTGTCGTCCGCTGCTCTGTTGTCGTCGGCTGTA
Organism: Amphiduros pacificus; assembly: GCA_949316495.1. Lineage (NCBI taxonomy): Eukaryota > Metazoa > Annelida > Polychaeta > Phyllodocida > Hesionidae > Amphiduros > Amphiduros pacificus. The sequence continues at coordinate 31,760,387 of OX439002.1, forward strand.
CCTGTGTCCACGATTCAGAGATGTGTCACATGAGGATGAGTTGGTGCCAGTTGCACTGCCTGTGGTGTTTTTATCTCCATGTCTGTGCCGAGCTAATTCTGCCAAAAGAGCCTCCATACGGGTCATTTCATCTAATTTACTTTGTCTTATGTGTATCTACTTACCGCGACGAAGGTTTTGTTTTGCTTTTATCGACTGCCATCCTTATCTTTGGCCAATGGTCAACATCGAATGACTGTCACCTTAAATTTTGTGGGCTCATTTATGTAGACTGGTTGAATACCATTGAGTATGAATTTAAAGCTGGTCCATTGAGATCGTCGACACGACTAAATATTGTTTTTAACAGATGGCACCACTGGTCAGCTAAAAAGTTTGTTGATAAAGTGCCCAATGGATTATTTGGATTTCAGCAGAAGACTTGTGAATCCACTTTCAAATGGCACAAAGTTTTATGTAGGAAATATGATGGGTAATAACTTTTGATTGCAAAATTTGGGGAATGGGCTTTTATATTATACAAAGAAACATAACCCCATGGGTTGATAGCTCTGCTGACTTGAATGAAAACACATAAACTGAGATAAAGTGCAACAATCAACCAGGTCATGATTTTCCATACAAGATCCCAATTAATTTTTGATGAGATATTCATTAATATCTTGTAAATCATTATCTTATTACCAATGCAATATTTCACGCACAAAATTTGTGACCTTAAGGTCACTGCACTAAGGTCAATGGATGCAGGGGCAAAATAAAACAGTGCACAACTACACCTTGTGGTTTTAAGCCATAGGCCGATTGCGGGTTACCATCTTGTTTTTTTTAATGATTAGATTTTAGAGAGTTTTTTGTGCACTTCCGATTGTAATTGTGCAGTTCCGGCTTGTTGTTTTCAATGTGGCAGTATGGCGACCCGCAATCGGCCTATGCCCAATATTTATTATCTTAGTTCATTGTTCATGAGATCTTCTTTAGGTATAAGTAGGCAAGATGTATTTAAACAGAGGTCTATTTCTATCTATTTTCTATTAGGCTCAGTTCTTTTTCCATTTTGTTATAATTTTTTTCAAAAATCTAATAGCTATCACTAAGTTGTCAAGGATGCTGGCATTTGGATAACATAGCCAATGGGAATCAAGATAACAAGTTGGGGCCAAATTTGATATGTTACATGCATTTTGATTGGTCAAATTCATCATCTGCTCCAAACTCCACCAGAGGGCGACATGGTAAACCTATCACCTCTGTGCCTGTACAAGGTGCCTTTTTGTGCTGGCTCACCACATCCACCAATTTTTATGTAACTGTCCGTCTTACTTATTTTTTTTCTTAAATTGTACTCAGATTGGTATGTTATGATATATTTCACCCTTAATACAAAAGTTTTTGCATATAGAAACACATATTAAGAGAAATAAAACTTGGAACTACTTTCTCAACTGGAGGAGCCATTTCCTGGGGTAGTGATAAGGCAGAACCACAACAAAGATGGCCGCTTTGTTTACAATTTGAATTCTTTTAATCTTTTATACTTTTGGTTAATCTAACCAACAAAAAATGTTCAAATGTTAACAAATGAATTCAAATACATCTCAAGGCAACTTCATATTTGACATTAAGAGATGTTAATACATCAATCACATTTACAACACACTGACAGTTCTTGAACACATGGCCAGTAAAAGTAGGACCGGATGCATACTAATCTGGGTTGGCCAGAGGTAATGGTTTGCGTGTGCCTCTGGTGGACAGTGTGCATCTGCTCAAGTCTGGTCTTGAAAAGCATTTAAATGATTTAGGAAGAAATTTTCAAAAACATTACAAAAAAGCAATAAGCACAGCTCAAAGGCCATTGATATATGTTTATTCACTTTTAATGGTTGTGAGATTTTGCAGGCACACAAATTTTGAATTCAAGGTCAATGTGTAAAGGTCAAAGGTCACATGACTAAGAAAGTATGACGAAGCACAGCTATAACCTAAGACATTTCTGTATACCAAGTTTTAATTTCCTCATAGAAGTGCTTGCTGAGATATGCTCCGTACAAAATTTGTGACCTCAAGGTCACTGTACTAAGGTCAATGGTGACATCACTAAGATTTAAACCTCTATATCTACCTCTATATAAAATATGAAACATATATTACTGGTAGTTTTGGAGAAGATTTTAAAGGGCAACTTTCACTTGCCTGATTCACGTTTATAGTTTGGAAGAGAATTATGATGCACATTGATCTGTGGGGTCCATTTGTACGACTGCACAAGGGAAACATGATTTTTTGACAGAAATATGACATTTTGAATGCATGTGCTGGAAAAAAAAGAATGACGTCATCGTAGGGCAATTACCTACTTACATATATAATTAGTAACTCCATTCTTGGCATCATTTTTATGTGTGATCATAGAGGCACTGAAAGGTAAAATGACGTCATAAGAGCATGGCGTGCAGCTTATGGCTCAGACAGACCTCTGCTGGGAGTGCAACTGCTATGTCTCATAACAACATCTGTCATTGTGTTCATATGTGGCTAAGCTTTCAAAGACACCAAATTGTAGAACTGATGCTTTAATACCTTTAACATTCTTCTTTTTTTTATTTGCTCTTTTATAAACAGAATTTGTTTATGTCATAATGATTCACATATTGGAGTGAATAAGGTAGATCACCGAATAAGGGTAACATTTTTAAAAACACAATGAAAATCCAGTTCTATCTTATTATTTAATCATAACATTTGTGTTTGATTTCCACTATTTATCTGTATTGACTGTTGGGACTACAATGTTATCATTATATGTAAATACAAGGTGGCACCACATGAATCTCAGGCCACAGTGGTTCTTTTATTTCTCCCATTCCCACAATGGGTCTCTTGAGAATAAAATTGAATTGAATTGACTTGAATTGAATCAAATCATATTTTTCACTAGCACTGGCTAAACATGATTAGATCTGACGAGTAGCCCTGGTTATGCTATTTCTCCATATGCGAGTCGGTGGGTGCTAGTTGCAGAAAGTGGCTGATGCCAACCTGCTCTCTGAAAACCCTCAACTAATTGGAGAATCCCTCAACTAAATGGAGGATCCGTTGATCTGTCACTCTCACCAACAGCAAGATAGTGGGTGCTAATCATGTGCAACCACTTATCCGCCACCGTAATATGAAACAGATGAAATTGATATTTTCTATTTTTGGACTATTCTCATCTGTCCCATGATTCATTGATCATCATTATATTATGCAATGCATTATAGCAAATAATAAATCCAAATGGTCCCAGATGACTCTGCAGTATTGATCTCCCAACAATTGTTCCACGGAGATGGAATATTATCTATATAACAAATGCCTTTGGCTGGGAAGGGAAGCTGTATCTCACTTTGGCAGCTATTTTTCATTGTTGTTGGTGTCTCACTTTTGTAGCTGTCTATCAACTTTTATATAAAATCTCAAAATAAAATGTCACCTTTCAGAATCAGACAAAAAAGAAAGGAGCTACTCTAAGTGGACAAGCAGTTGTGTTCATGTACCAAGAAAATATTTGATAATATGGAGACAATAGCAAATTATTCATATTAGGGAATTGAGATGTGATTATATATATTTTTAATATTTGACATTGAATCTATTGCACTAAAAACAACACTTCAACAGAGGATTTGTTTTAATGCATAACAAAAACACAAACAGGTGATCAATATGTACATTGTATATGGTAAATCTAATGGTTATTTATAATGCATGATATCTTAAAGTGTTTAATACATTTTCGATAATAAATAGGGTTCATACTTAAAAACTTTTCAATGATATATTTCCAAATTAATGATTGACAACGCTTCATTATTTAAACAAACACTTTTTGGCATTCCGTCATTTCACTTGGATCTTTATCCAAAGGTTAATATTTTGGGATTAAAACTGAAATAAACTTTCAAGATTCATTATACATTACACTATTATTAATATTATTATTATTATAAATATTCAGAAACATAATATTATTTGAAAGATAAATAGTTTAAAGTTAAATACTTCAGGCCATACTGGCTGATCCTTTATTACAATCAGACCTGTATATTTATTTATTTCTCCTCCAATTAAATAATTCACTAACTTTTATCTAAGTGTTTCATTTCATTTAAATGACCCCATTCCTTTGACCTTATTCAAGTTTGCAAAGTCATCTTTTACCATAGATCCTGGAAAATATTAGGAAAACCTTGGCTTTATTTTGCCAGAGTTATTTTAAGTAATTATTGGAAGGAATTCCATGATTAATTGGATGAACAGTCCAGCTGAACGACGTTGATCTTTCTATGCAATATTACATAGAAGTAAAAGCACTGAATTCTATTTCTAGATGGTTGTTCGCAAGTGTACAAAATGTACATGGTGGAGGCTACCTGGTGGAGCACTGCTGAAGATAAACAGGTCTGCAGGATGGTGCTTGGAGAGAAGATGTAGATATGGAAATGATTTTGAAATAAACCTGTAACAAAGATGAGAAAATATAATTACATTTTTTACTCTACTCTCATAAAAGTGAGGAGGAAGTAGGATTTAAACATCTTTAGTCCCAGGTTCAGAAATTAGCGGTTTCAAAGTTAGGCAAGAAGTGGCAAACTCTGAGTCATGAATGATGGAGAAATATTTGTAAAATCTAACTTTGAGGCCTGACGATGGCCTACAATAGTCATTGACCGTGAAACTTACTTGCAGAGAGAACAGATTCGTCTAAGATTCACGCCTGGAAACAGCTCAGTCGTCGTCATCGTCGGGGACGAAAATATCATTTTCCTCCAGGAAAGCAGCCCCATTTTTGCTCAAGGTCGCCCCAGCGTAGAGGAAGGGGCACACGGTGGCCAGCGTCTTCAGCAAGCTAAATCTCGTCTCTACGGGCATCTCCGTCAGACCGCCTGATTCTGTGAAGACTGACTGCAACCTTTTGGCCATCATCGGCCCCGTAGATGGCTTGGGTTGGAGAAATTTCCCCACAGCTCGTCGAGCAAGAAACGACAACGAAGAAGCCATCTTGGAATATGCAAAATGTTGACAGAGGGAGCAGTCAGTTTTCGCATGGGCCCTGTTCGACCACTTTCACCTTTGAGTTGTGACGTTGTAGCTTGGGTGCGTGACGTCATAGAAACCCATTGTTTGGAACATTGGGACAGTTTCTCTTTGAAGCAGTGTGTTACCGCCTATTTTAGAGCTGTTTTTGATTTTTTGTTGTATTTATGGGTCTTTTCTACGAGTGCCCCCTGATTGTGTCAGAGGAGAAAATAACCAAAATACTTTACTTGGTCGAAATCGGTGCATTTACAGTGTTAGAATACATCCCTATTAAAGCATTAATGAATAATTAATATAATAAACCCATTGGGTTGGTTTTCTTGAACCTATCATTTTATCTTTTTATGAATCAGAGATATTTAACATGGCATTGCTTGGGTCGCACCCTTTTCAACGTGGTCTCAGAATGAAATCAGATGATGTGATGATTTGTTCTAAGTTTTGACCCACATGATTATCTTCAGAAATAAAGAAATGAGAGCAATTTGGCTTTATGTTTGAATTTTTTTGTCACATAAATTTCGCTGATGATCATCGATAAGGAGAGTTGTTACATATTTTATACATGCATAATTATACAAGGCAGCTGACAAGGCCCTTCAAGTTAATTCTGCAAATTATTGAATTCATATATAAAACGCTTGGTTTTTAACTCCTAGCGGATGGGTAGGACAGTAACGTCCACCACCGGTAATGGATGGGAGGGACGTTAACGTCCCTATTGTTCTGGCTCAATGGCGTCATTTTGTAACATTCCGTTGGGTTGCAACTTTGTTACAATGTAATGATAATAAGTGGACGTAAGATTGAGTGGATCATGAACTTTTGACCCCAGCACGTCATTGACTCATATTGAATAACCATGGTTATACATTTTATCAGTTAAGTATGTAGATACACTTCTCCAGAAAAAAGGTTAGTCCAGCCAATCAACAAAATTTAGATAGCCTATATAGTCCCTTAGGGGTTAAAACTATAATGGTAGGTCTATCTCAGACATCAACAAAATGAATTCACTGTGTAAACTTTCTTGTTGTCACTGTTTTCTCTTGACATTTCTTGAACCTATCATTTTATCTTTTTATGAATCAGAGCCTCGGATATTTAACATGGCATTGCTTGCTGCAAAATGTAAGATGTGTTCAGTAAGTCATTTCATCTTTGTCAATAATGAAAACGGGAAATGACCTATCTACTGTATGTCATAAATAAAATATTTACTGTTTTTCTTTTTTTACTGAGGTGCAACGTTTTATCCTATTAACTTCATGTTTATAGAATATATAATAACTGGTGATTACCTCAAAATAATTCAGTCAAAATATTCAATACCTACTTTAAAGTTATCTGAAATTAATGATATGAGAATATAGACTTTATTGTACGATCTTCAATGTGACGTTTCGGTCTGATATTCAATGAGTTTTTGTGTGATAAAGGAGTATCGTTAGTGTCTTATTAGCTTTTACATTGAAATCCAATAAACCAATTGTGGTCAAACAAATGAACGCGTAAAATTACAAAAGGATCCCTGGTTTCCCAGTGTGCATCACTGTATTCGATAACAACATGGCGGCGTGTTCAGTCTTCGAGGAAGACGTAGTGTATGTCATAACAGAAAAGGGTTATAAATGTGGCTTAGTATTTGAAAGTTGTGAGTATGTTAGCAGCGATGAAGAAGAAGAAAATGGTTTTGCCTACGAGCGAGTACGCAAAGGCACAGTGCGTGTGGCATGGCACCCAAAGGGGGACGAAACTGTCATCCAAGAAAACCAGGTAAATCTCTTGACGAGTATTGCTATTGAATGACTCAGTCAGAGTCATTCTGTCTTGCCAGGCGATCATGTGATAAATAGTGATAAAGTACATTCTGTCATTCCAAAATAAAGATTTGCTTACTCAGATTGTCTTGACTTAAGTGTTAGGGTATTCATATAAATTTTGATGCGTGGTTTGAATATTGCCATAAATTGACATAAACGCCAAAGACAGACACAGAGCCATCTCACTCAGACCAGTCTGGGATTCCATATGACATGTAAACCTGTCAGTGTCAGATCTTATTACCTTTTCACATATTGACCTGGCATGTGGATACTTTATGTAAAATAATGACCAACATACCTCTAAGGTCATTGGCCACCCACAGGCCTTGACATAAAGAAAAAACTGTTGGTTGCCCAGTTGGGCCACCAGAGCATGAGAAGTGGTGGCCCGAAGTTTCTAAGGATAATAGGATGTGTGATACAATAAAGAGCATTGTACATAAGGCTGTATAATGTCTGACTGGTGGATACTTGTCCCAATCAAATATTATTATTATTGGGCTCAGCCAAGGGGAAGTGAACATTAACATGAAAAAGTGAAACTCAAAATATGTGCTTCTTTTAAATTGTACCTTGTAAACTAAAAACTGTAGTTTCTGAAACTGTTTTATTTTTTTCTCTACTCTAATTGATTGCGAAATAATCACAATTTGTTTAAGACCCTATTTTGTTGGTTCATTTTGCTGTCTGTCGTCGTTTTTCTATCAATTTAGAAAATATGGTGTATTTTATTAGAAATCACATGCAAAGTAGTGGAAATGGGACTTAAATAAAGTTGAGATGCTATGTTATCATTATTTAAAGTCAAATTCTTGGCACACAAGTCTAAAGATGTTTTGGGGGAAAAACTTTAAAATATGAATTTGTCCCTCCGTTACATGTCCCTCCGTTACAAAAAATATTGAAATTTTTACCTTATGCTATAATGCATATCACAAGGAATGTGAAACTTTCTAGAAGTAAGGTGCTTATAGTGAAGTATCATAACCTTCTGTATGCTTTATGAAACTCATTTAATTTTTGGTTGATTTTATATGAAGAAAACCTGTCCCTCCGTTACTAGTAACAGAGGGACAAATGTTCAGGTTCATGCAAGTTGTTATTATTTCAGTTATTTGCCAGCAATTTTTATTTCTTAAAGTGGTTTATGTCAAGTGGAAATGGACACAAACAATTTATTTGGTTAAACATGTATTGGTTGGCTAATATGTGGTCTGTCACCTGAGAAACAATAGACGCTTCATGTTTATACTCATGCATCAATCAACATGGTCATTGATACATAATTCTATTTCCCTGTCTACATACTCATGTATTATAAACACTGGTTTTCAATACTGTCTGAGTTTATGGCAAAAAAAATCATATTTGTTTGCATTGGTACTTTAGTCAGAAGAAGAAAGCCACCAGCTGACCTGCACTGGGTACACAAGCTGTCCCATCAGAGACAACACAATTGCTGTTTGATAGGTGTGATTCCTTGTGACACTATGTAACCGTTTGATCTTGTCAAAGTGTCTAATTTACCTGACAAATCCATTCTTAGGGATAATGCAGTGTTCCTGGCTTACAGTTAGGATAACACAAGGCTAAGAACATGATGATGTAATGGAATGAGTTTTGTATGTCATCCTTATGATGACCAAAATGACCATGGTCAATATGACCATGATACGAAGTGGACCGCTGGACCAAGTGCATGTGCATTTCATTTGATAGCTATATATTCCCTCCTCTTATCTAAAACCTAGCTGCCAATCTTAATCTTATTCTGCTACTTTCTGCCGTCATTATACCTCATGTCTGTCATATCTTTCTGTTAATATTTTCACTTTTCACTCAGGCCTAGACATTAGCATATATACCTTTAAAGCTTGGCGTCCATTTTAAGTCTTTGTCTTCAAAAACATAAATAGTATGCATTTCTAAGCATTGTTATACTCATATTTTCTCCAACTTGTAGATAATTTACACTTGTGGATAATTTAGATTCATAAAATGTCCAAATTCTGTCTAATGTGGCAGTTCAGTACCACGGTCACCTTTGTCACATGGTTAGTACCCAGTTGTCATTTGTGGTGTGTATTTGGTCTTTGTAACTTATGTTATTTCATTCAATTTATTCTGTAAATTCATTCTGTCAGGTTCATAAAGATTTAGCACCTAAATAGTACATGTACAGTTTGCTACAGAAGTTACTTGTTGACAAGATTACAGCTGAACATTTGTGTCCCTCCGTTACTATTTTCTGTTGTCCCTCCGTTACGACAATATTTCTTTAATAAATAAAACAGTGTTAAGGTTATAAACTTGATATTTTGGTATTTACTACTTAGGTATGTGTAGATGATATATGATATAGTGATTTTTAAGAATATTCATAAGAACTTTATGTTAAGCCCATTTTGCTACATGACTCCAAAGCTGCTGTTCAAAAGTGTCCCTCCGTTACAGAAAACATATTTTGATACCATACATAAACTGTTACAGTATGATCCTCAATACTTTGGCATATTGTAATGTTCAGTGGGCTTTGTCAAAAACAATAATTAAGTATTTCTAATAATTTTGTATTTCTGGATTAAATGCATTTATGTTATGCTGTTCAGTGATGCTGTCCCTCCGTTACTGCTTGGCCGAGCCCTATTATAAAACATCTTTATTCTGGAAAGCATATCAGTTTACACTGGTTTTCATATACGTCCAGCAAAAATATTGATCATGAAATATGACTGACGGTATGGAGCAGGAGAATGGGGACGGTCTCCAACAATTGTTTCGGGCTTAGCTGAGCCCTCGTCAGGGATACACCGGCTTTTATACCAATTTGAGGTAAAAAGTTCCATCTCACGCGGGTAGTCATGACAAGGAACATACACAGACAGAGCAGCGGCTCCGGACCCTGCATATGTAATTTATCATGGCACGCGACCATGTTGTCATTTTGGTGGCAACATGGCTCGTGATGGGTCAGACCTCCAGTCAGGAGTGTCTTGTTCATCTCGATTGGCGATGGAACAGCTCACAGTTGTGTGAGTACTCGGGGGGTCCCGCCCAGGTCACTATGATATATGGAAAATTTTACTACTGACAAAAAGTGACCTGGGAGTGGGACCCGAGTTGGTGGAACAAGAGGTCAGGACTAAAAGACCTCGGCCTAGAAGACATGATTATTGGGTTCTGGCTCGGTTGGGGTGGCTCCGGTATTGGTTGGAGCCATCATGGGCGTTGATCCCAAAAGGAGCCAGAGTTTTGAGTTTGTACATCCAGTAGCGCTCTCTTTCATCCCTTATATCTGATGCTCGCTCTGAGTCAGGATCTGCCTTGATCAGCTCGAGAATCTGGATGATGACGTCCTCCATTGAGTGACCGGTCTGGGAGAAGTGGCGGCCCACGTGGGTGGGTCCTTTCTCCTTGGCAGATGGGGGTGCCTGCGACCAGTTACTGGCATGGTGGATGTCACGGAGGTGACCTCCAAAGCGCTCAATGATAGTGTTCTTTGTCTGCCCTGTGTACTGCATGCGGCAGACCCGGCACGTGATCACATAAATCAGATTATTGAACTGGCAGGTTATGTGTTGGGGGACAATGAATCGTCGACAAGTGGTGGTGCTGACCACTACTCCACTCAAGTCCATTTTTGGACAATACCGACAAGTGTTTCTGCTTCTGCAGAGTTTGTCAGGATTGATGGAACGATTCTGGGAATTGGATGTGTTACTCTGGAATCTGGAGGAGACAAGTAAGTCCCTCAGATTCTCAGGTCTTCTGTGGCCCACAACCATTTTCTTCTCTTTGATGGTAGCCAGTCTTGGCTCAGCATTGAGAAGGTGCCAATGTTGTGACACTATGGTTTTGACAGGTGGGTTCTGTGGACTGTATGGTAAAATACAGAACAGGAGATCAGGTTTTGCCTGGTCTGGTTGGGTTGTTGGGGGGGTGAGCAGGTCCTTGCGGTTTAGAAGCTCAACCTTGTGTAGGGCTTCCTGTAGTACCTCATCGGGGTAGCCTCTGCGCTGGTAACTTTCGATTACCTTGCGAGAGTTCATCAGGAAGTCGGCATCATGGGCGCAGATGCGACGAATACGAAGGAGTTGACTATATGGGCCACCAGTTTTCTGGTGGCGTGGGTGACACGAGCTGTAGTGAAGATAGGAATGCGTGTCAGTGGGTTTGGTGTAGAGGGTGGTGTACAAGGAGCCATTTTGGTCCTTGATGACAAGTGTGTCCAGGTAGGCCTGTGAAACCTCAGAGATATCAAAAGTGAACTTGATAGTGTCGTGGGCACTATTCAAGTGTAGGGCATCATATCGTTGGATTTCATTGATACGATACGATACGTATCGATGATTTATCAATATTCGATACATATCGATACATATCGTTACTACTGAACCGAAATAGAAGAATAATTGACTGTCTTTATCGGTCCGGGTGCAAGCTCCCCAAACGGTGATATATTTAATATCTTCGGCTTAAAATACACAGAAATATTCTACGACGTGTCAACAGTAGTCCGCCTCCTATTAATAAGTGTAAATATTGCTCAAATCGGAGAAAATGTGAATTTAACAATGCTTAAATATGCATACGCAACACGAGTTCGTCATTTCGAAAACCGGAAGTGACGGGGAGAAGCTCTTATTTTTGGCGCGAAAACGATTGGAGTGCTGTCACAACGTATTTATTCCCATTGAAATATTAATATATTGCGCAATGATGGATCCCTCAGTCGTCGTATTTACATTTGAAAGATTAAAAAACTTACAATGCGTAAAATATCGAGTAAAAAATCTGTGTTATTATGATGATATGAGGGCCCAATTCGATACAACTAATATATCGAAGCACCAGTATGACAATACCGGTTATCGTATCGATGTCTGTATACCGGTATATCGATAATATCGCGTACCGGTGTGATGCCCTATTCAAGTGGGAGATGAATTTTTCCAGTTCATCTCTCCCATGGGTCCAAATCAAAAAGCAATCATCTATGAACCGTAGCCAAATGTACGGAGCTAGGGGGTAGGTGTAGACAAACCTCCTTTCAAATTCGCCCATGACCAGATTGGCCACGGTCGGGGCAACGCGTGTCCCCATGGCAACCCCTTGAGTTTGCAAGTAATGGGTGCCATCGAATTCAAAATTGTTGCACTGGAGGACAAGTCTCAGTAAGCGGGCTATGTCCCGGTTGCTGAGATTGTCAAGAGGGTCAGATCGGTGCTGTTCTAAGGTTTGGAAAGCTACTCTAACTGCCTCCAGGGTGGGGATGTTGGTGTATAGGGAGGTCACATCTAGGGTTACTAGGAGTGCTCCCTCAGGCAGAGGTGGGATGGCTTCTATCTTCCTGATGAAGTCAGTGGTGTCCAACATATAGGAGGGTAATAGTGAGACATACGGTCTGAGTATGTGATCAACTAACCCTGAGATTCTCTCGGTTGGGCATTGGTTGGCGCTGACAATTGGTCGGCCAGGTGGGGGTCTGGTTGGTTTGTGAATTTTGGGCAGGAAGTAGATGCATGGGGTTCTGGGTTGTTGGAACACCAAGTGGGAAGCCACTTTGGGGGTGATGGCATCCTTGTCTACTAATATATATATATATTCCTGAACCAGGTCCCTCACCTTATCATTGTGTTCTTCAGTTAGATCATAAGGCATTTGGCGGTAGAAGGTGTGGTCTGAAAGTTGTCTCTGAGCTTCAGAAACATAATCATCTACATCTTGTATGACAATGCAACCACCTTTATCTGCAGGTTTAATGACTATTTGATCATTTTCCTGAAGTGCCTTGAGTGCTGATCTCTCATTTTTGGTAAGATTGTGAAATTTCATCTTTCGATCAGGGTGTGTGTAGATCTTGTGTTTGACAGACTTTTGAAAAGTGTCGAGAACACCTTTGGTGTCAACCTTGGGATCAAAAGTGCTTTTCGGGTGGAATTTTCTATCATCAAATGGTTTTGGGTCACTGTCATGATCTAACATGCTGAGCATAGGGTTGCTATCCTGAGAGTTATAAGAGAAGGTGTGTGATTCTCTAAAATCATGGAAAACCCCTAACCTCATTTGTCTGAACATCCTTTCAACACCTGACAAAATATTGCTCAAATCTGGCTCAGGTTGGCTGGGACAGAAAGTTAACCCCTTTTCGAGAAGTGAGAGCATGTCAGGAGTGAGTGTGACTTTTGACAAATTCAGAACAGTGTTGGTGGTCTGTGGGGTGGGGGTGGTGGAATCAGTTTGGTCTGATCCACCTTCCATCCTGGTGGTAGTGGATCAAAAGACCCCCCAGGGATGGTGCAGTGGTAGAAACTAACAGTTGGGCAATTAATACTACTGCTGAAAAAGAATTACAAGCATACAAATCAATATATGCAAGTAAAACAGAGGAGAAATGGTGTAACACTCACCAACAGCTGTGCGATGTGTGTGGTTGTCATGGTTTGTTGACGGCTGTTCCGGCGATTGAGCTGCACCCCCCGGCGCCGGTGGGGGGGATTCCCCATTTCTGGGGATTCCCCCCCCCCCCCCAAAAAAAAAAAAAAAATCCCCCCAAAAAAACCCCCCCCCCCCAAAAAAAATAAAAAAAATATTGATCATGATATGATATCTATCAAGGATTAGAATAATAAAATCAAGACAGTTTGGGCCACTGAAAGACCAAAAATATGGTTGCCCAACTGGGCCACTACAACAGAGCATTCACTGGCCCGAACAGAGAATCTGGTGGCCCCGGGCCCTGCACCAAAACATCTTTAAAGGGATTAAGCACCGATTTTGAAAAAAAACATTTAAAATTCACATATTGGTGATAAATGTATTTGTCTTTCATGTCTATAAACGTTTTGAAAAATGCATCCCCATCATTGTCTGTAAAACCTATTTGAACATGAACCTAATATATAGGCCCCTAATGAAAGCACACTCCTTTCTTGGCATCATTTTTATGTGTGATCATAGAGGCACTGAAAGGTAAAATGACGTCATAAGAGCATGGCAATATGCTTATGACGTAGTGAAATGTATTGTCTTTTGAATAGTACCAAAATGACGTCAAACAGTGCTACCCTACTTTGAGCCTCAATTGAGGTCAAATAAAGTTCACGCTACCCGTGTTTACCCGTCACGTGCAGCCATGGGCTGAGAAAATCTTATACAGACTGTGGAAATTCTATGTCTTGTAGCAACTTTTCTTGTTGCTCGATGTCAGACTTTAAAACGTTGTGGTGTTCGTATGTATATATACTGTTGCAAAACCAAGAAAACAGGATTGGTGCTTAATACCTTTAAATGTGAGAATGAAAGCTCTAGTGATAAAATGTGATCAATTTAACTATTTCATTTATTTTGACACAGAAAATGTGTCGTCTGTTTTATAGTTATTATATAATATTTTAGTTATTCATTACACAAAATCCATCCCTTATCAAACTAGCAATTAATGCGGTATCATTCAGAGTACTGAAAGTGACAATGCAGCGGTTTATCATGTTAATAACATTAAAGTTTGAAATTATATGAACTGTCTTTTTTCAGGCAATTTAGATATTATATACTGTCAGACAGAGAACAATGAATTTCTCAGTGCATTTGTCAAATGTTTTTAATCCTCAGGTTCAACTGGCAGATAGATCTCTTATGCCTGGTGATGTTGTACGTCGCCTTATAAAAGGAAAGGACAGTCAGCGTGGTTATGTACGAAATACAAGTGTGAACTGTCATATGCAGGTCATCGGCAAGAATAAAGTCATCACCAATGTTAAAAGTAAAGATCTGGAACCTTTGAGAGTGAGTATCTGACTTTGTTTTATGCAATTGTCACATATGTTTATTTTATGCTCAAGTCTAATTCTACACCAATGAATATGAATTATTGACCTTAGATATGTATTTTCACAGTTGCTGGAATATATTGGGAAATGTCATTTTATTGGATTTTTTATTTTTTACTTTTAGTACTGGGATCCTGAACCAGGTGATGTGACTTACGATTCCTGGGTAGGCAAAATAGAACATGTCAATGAAGAAGTCACTTTAAGGTTTCCTGATGGAGCACTGTAAGTCTAGCTCAGTAAGAAGCTGCACAGCTAAATCATGTGAAATCCAACATATTTTTTTTCTGAAATAGAGCTTGTAAAACACACACATTTCATTTGTTCATTTGTTTTATGAAAATTTAAATTTAAAGCATTCATAAAATGAGGTTTTCAATCACCTTTTCCTTGCAGAATACAAATGTTAATACCCCAAACTTTGTGATCAAATCTTATTACCCATCATGAATGTTTGTTGAATTTGAAAGTTGAAGAATCTTCTGCTAAAATCCAAATTATCCATTGGACACTTTGTCAACAAACTTTGTTTAGCTGACCAGTGATCTTGTGCTAACACCAGCTTAGTAAAGTTTTGTGAACTTTGCATTATGAGTAAGTACTTGGCACTTTCAGCAAAACACAATAACCATGGTCGGTGAATTTTGAATGATTTTAATGAGATAACTTGCTTGTATTACAGTTTCATTTCCACATATCATTTGAGCATACATCAAACCTCTGTAAAATTGCCTGTGACCTCTGTGATTTCTTGAATGCTTTAATTATTTCAAAAGCTCTTAGACTCTTATTACATTAACTTTCTATAAGAATTCAACATTGATATTTTTGTTGTAGGTGCCAAGTTTGTGATGACGAATTTATAAATGAACTCTTTCGATTTGAAGACATCCATGAAAAAAGGCCAAGGGTTAGTATGATACAGCAATGTTCAAATCCTATTTCTCAGACCCTGTCAGCATAGCTTATGCAGAAAGGGGGACATTTTCTCTCATTCAGTCAGTCCATCATACTTGATCTTCTCTGAAGCTATGGTGTGGAATTATTTGCTTTTTGTAGGTAAAATGTAGTACAGTCAGAATATTATTACTATCTTTTTTCCATGACACTCCATATTTTTTTAAATAATATACATTACATTTACTACATTGACTGACCTTGACATACAAAACTTTAAATTATCATTTAAATAGTAATTTCCAGGAAATGTTCATAAATGACAATATCTAACAGTCAGCAAAGCTTCTCAGCCTTTGGCCTATGTTTTAACAAATGGATTAAATGTAATTGATTATAAACATATAATATAGTATTAATATTGAGATGTAATATTGTTCAATAAAACCATATTTGAACAAAGTTGTGTGGACCATTTCTCTGTGTGAACAGTTCAGTTTTTGAGGACAATATTTAGAACCAAATGCATGTGATAAAATGTTTACTCTTTGTATTCAATTCTGTGTGCAAATAAGTTACAAAGAATTTTCATTCAATGTTTGTTTGAATTTCATTGTAAAATAATCTTTTCAGGATTCTGAGTTTTGTCTCAATGATTACTATCCTGGGCAGCAATTGCGAGGTGATCTTGGAGACCTCGACTCTGCTAAATGGATAAAGTCAACTAACACTTACTCTCAACAAGCTGCCAAAAAAGCCAGGGATACTGAAGTCACCGTCACAGTGGATAAGGTAAACATGAAAACTAAGCAGATGACTTTAAAACGGGTAGTGCCTATTTGTTCATTCCAAAATCATACTTGTTAGTATGTCAGATCCTTGTCAATTATTCCAATTGCTTTTAAAATTTTTAGGAACATTTGTCACATCTATAACTTGAAAAATATGAATCTGACCTTTCTGTGACCATTTTGACTTCTCAAATAAGGTCAAATTCAAATATGTTTGTATTATTAAACTTTGGCAATTATTACATTTCAAGATTAGGATATATATTGGGTTTGATCCTTTGATGTTTTGGTTATATTAGTGATAAAAATAGCATTCCACCATACAAGCACACCACATGATTAGCTGCTGAAAAGTGAGCTGTGTGCAGTGCGAAGGCATTATCATTGGAAACCTAGAATTTATCATGCATGCATAGTTCTAAATTTCCAATTCAGCATATACTTGGAACAATCAACAGAAGGATAATATTATTAGGATAAATCTGTGTTGTTTTAGGTAGAAACCAAGAGCCTTGATGTCCACTGGTTGTGCCGGGGATATGCCAAAGCAGAGACCCCTCTTGGTAAACTGGAAGCTCCACCCAAAACTCTTACATCTGAACATCTCTCAAAGTAAGTCTTTCGTTAAAAGCAAGTAATTAAACAGAAATGTAAAGTATATTGACGAATTCCTATATGATATAGATGACAAGGGCATAGTATAAAATGTTCATTATATACATTTACGTTTTCAGATTACGTAAATTGGATTGTTTTGAACCATGTAGTGTGCAGATAGGAGATAAGGCTTTCTATCGGGTCAAGAGTACTGACATTGTGAGAAGCGTTCATCCAAACAACTCACGCAATCTTATACATCAAGTAATGCAAGACCTTGGAAGTCTTCCTGATGCAGCAAAATGTCTTGAACCACCCAGCATTGAAGAAGAACAAAATGCTAAAAACTTGCTCAATAACCCTGAAATTGACATGGTGGAACAGAGCTCAGAAACAGTACCAACATTAAATAGCACAGGTACTGAAGAAGTTCAAGATAGGGAGGATAAAACTTATTCAGAGCCTGAAGCTCAGAATGGCATGTTAGAAGATCCAGGGGCAGAACTCATTGATGATGAGGACTCTGACTTTGAGGATGAAGAGGATGGGTGTCTGTCAGATGCTGGATCCACTGCATCTAATGCTTCAGCATCCTCTACCTCCTCACAAAAGAAAAAGAAAAATAAGAAGGGTCCAGCCTTGCAGACCAAGCTCATGAGAAAGAAGAAATTGAAGCGTGCAAGAAGGCGAGAGGGAAGAAGGAACAAGGAATTACAAGCAGGAGATAGAATCCCTGTAGAGATCATTTATACACTATCCACAGTGGAGGTCATGTGGCAGGTGGGTGCTATATTGGATGCCAGGTTCTGCAATTACAAATATAGAGCTTAAATATAAAGACTATTTGGGGTTAACTTCAAGGCATGTGGCAACATTCATTTTGAGGTCACTGGGAACGTGTGGTTAAAGGCATTTCCTTAATTGTAGAGATCATCTGACAAGTTAATGTTGAAAGTTAATGTTTACCATGTAGGTGAAGTTTTTATCCTGAAGTGAGAAATGAAATATATTGTCCTAAGCTTTGCTTAATCATCATATTGATCAGTTGGTAATTTAGTGCTGTGGTAATACTGAGCTAAACAGATAATTTTAATCAGGAAATATTTTATGCTCAAAAGGGAATGGTTTCTTCTTTTAGGATGGCAGCATTGAGAAGAACATTCCTTCCACTGAACTTTTCCCGATACACCATCTTGATGAGCTGGAGTTCTTCCCAGGAGATTTTGTCATCAGAGGCAGTGGTCAGTTTTGGGTTGTATTCATCAGAAATAATACAAATATATATATCATACAAGAGCACAGACACTCGAAATTTGTGTTTGTAAGAAAATGATGTTGTCGAGGGTTTGACAGATGTGATGGAAATTGATGCATCACAAAATTTGGACAATCTACCATAAGAATTCACTATTTCAAGATAGAAAATGAGAATATATATTTATTATATCATATTCATTCCTGTACTATTATTAGGCAGTGAGTTGATATTAACATATTAATAGTTTACAAAAGATTATGATAATTAGCAGATGGTGTTGCGGGGCCAGAGGATATATATGGAGTTGTTGAGAAAGTGGACCATGCTGGCAGGACATGCATAGTCAAGTGGCTCAAACCATACCTTCCAGGCAGCATCAATAAGTAAGTCATGTAAAGGCATTAACATATACCAGAATGCAAAGCATATATTCACATATTCTAATATAATTGAAATATTTTCTCTTAAATTAGTCAGAATCATATACGTTCTTCTCTATTGAGATTCTTTTAAGTCTGCAGTTTAAGATTTTAGTTGGTTTAGATTTGGTATTTAATCCATATTAGATGTTATTTACTTGTTCAGAATGAAGCTGCACTTACTGATCTCATATGTGTGCATGAATCTATAGACCTCTTGAGTTCAATGTTTGCTGATATTTTAGACCATGTGAGAATATCATGCCAGAAGAGGCCAGTGTCTATGATGTCAAAGACCACCCAGATTATAAGTTTAGGCCTGGTCATGTGGTGGTCCGTGTCGGAGGCTATGATGTGAGTATTCTCCACCAATTAATAATTCAAAACATATCAATCATTATATCAATCATTTTCCAGTATATTATGTTATATTTATAAAAAAATTCTGTTCAAAATATTTATGGTATTGGGAGTGAGTGTTATTCAGATATTTATGAAGATGTACATGTCATTGAGATTTCCAACTGTTGTGTTTTTGTTGATGCAGAGTTCTCACAGTGAAGCTGCAGGCCAGGTGTATGAGCTAACGCAGGATGGTAGACTCCTCATACAATGGGCAGACAACACACGCAGCTATTCCTGCCCCCAGGAACTCTACCTGATTGGTGATGAGGTACCTATAAAAAGTTGTTTCTCAAAATGGAAAAAATGCTGAAGAATTTTTTCTTGAATTGAGTCCACTTAAAAAAACTTCTGGGTGCATTTGAAACTCCTGAATGTATATTTTTACCTCAGAAAATGTAACTAACTTGGATATTCTGAAGTAGCAGGATGGTTCTGAGATTCCATCGAAAATCGAGATTCCGTCTAAGCAGTTTAAGAGATATTATTTAAAGTGTTGCTTTCCTTCTGGCTGCATCAATCAGTTAGTTAACATAAAAAATTAGAAACAAACCTGAAAGTTCAAAAGTTCTATTCTCAGAGCAAGATTGCAAGCTTAATTTTCAAGCATTGACCCTAATATGTAATAAACTTCTCACCTACATGTAATATGTTATCACAGCTTGCAGAGCTGGGGTCAGAACTAGATTCGAGCACGGATGAGTCTGATGAGGAAGAGGACAGTGAGGAGGATCTGAGCAGTCAGGGCAGCTGGGAGACAGAAGAGGAAGAGGAAGCCATGGGGGCCACACAGGAGGAGGAAAACAGTGAGGAGAAAACAGAAGGGTTAGTGTAGGCTGGAGTTGGACCAGAAATAATGTGTAAATTGAAGCAATAATAGAAGAGTTGTAAAAGATGAGATCAAAGTAATAAGCAGACCTTGAGATAGAGAGAAAAATGTTGAAAACTGTTGGTTGATCAGTTGAATTAATAAGATACAAGAAGTGGCAGATCAATGATCACAAGACAAATGCTCAGGATTAGTACAATAAAGTAGATTTTAAAGAAAGAATATAATATAAATCTAAAGAGTAAGAGTTCAAACAAAGTGATTAAAATATTAATCATGAATTCTTTCACAGGGATGAAGAGGTGTTGAAAGTGGAACCAGACAGAAAGATAGAGTTGGACCGTCTATTAGAAACTGCCAAAACCACACTGCAGAAATTGGAGGATACTTTTGCTCAGAATGTGGATATTTGTCCTTGTATTATACACTGCTACCGCGAGATTTTGCGTATTAATAGGAATTGTAGAGATCTTGATAAAATGTTGGAGGCCAATTATTTTGAGGATGCCAAGCTGACTAGTACAATCTCAACTATCAGAAAAGAACTCAAAAAGGAGAAAGCTGCCAAGATTGCCAGGCAGGTATTAGAACTTTTTGAATCTAACTGTAAACAACATGTTGAACTTGAAATAGATTTAGGTGATAAGAAGAAAAAACGAAAACACAAAGAAATTGGGGTCAAATCTGAGGAAGTTCTACCTGCTGCAGAGGATATTGGTCAGTGTGATAAAGATGGAGACTCCAGTTGTTGTGGTGACAGTCATGTGACCCGGGATGGGAGTGAAGCAGCTGGTGATGCTGGGAGTGGAGAGGGTGCTGATGGAGGCAATTGTTGGGGTGCTGCAGCTGTTCCTGTTGCAGACGCACAGACAGAAACAGGAGCAACAGATGATGACAAGTGCTCCAGAACCCAGGCCATTCATGCCTCTCTCAACCCAAACAGTGCCAAAGCCAAGGATCTCTGCCAGTCTGCTTGCAGACTGCTCAAGGAACAAATCATGAAGGTCCATGAGGACTTGGAGAAGAAGTGGCAGAAGTTAAAGGATGCAGGACAGCTGCATGTGTTGGGTGAGGATGATGAAGACGAGGAAGTGGAGGATGAGGAATTAGACCGCATTGTTGCCAAGGCAGCCACAGCAGCAGGAGTCACAGATGAGGCTATCACCAGCCCCACTAAACCCTATAAGCCCATAGTGGAGTCAGATGACATGGAAGCCATGGATATCAGTCCACCCGCTCAAGTAGACCAGGCTACAGATGATAATGCCAAGGCTGAGGAAAGCAACAAGGACATGCGGGCAGGGCTAGGCCTGGATCTTAACCAGTCAGCATCAGAGATTGAAGAAATGAAACAGAAAGTATGGGAGCCACCTACACCACAGACTCCTGCAGAGATCCGAGCCAAAATACTCTACAATATTGATGGTGAGTCATGCCGGTAGAATAAGCATTATGTGAAGTTTTTTATGAGTTAAGTAAATGTCTATTTTTTAAAAATGTTATGTAAATAATTTATGTCATGTGCAATCATTGAGATGAATACAAGAAATGTGCTATCGATGCAAGTGTTATAAAACTATGTTAATAATCCAACTTAAAGAGTGATATGTATGAAGCTTAAGTTATGAAATGTAGTTAATGAGCAGATGATTCCTCTTTCCTTCAGCATCTCTAGTTCATTGTACCCTTGTTCACTGTTCATCTTTAAAATATGTATCTTTTCTGATATATAATATAAGAAGTAAGCATGCATATAATTTTGACAGGTTTCCAGCTGGTGGAACAGGCCCCGCTAATTCACAGATTCTATGCGTCTGACCACCAACCCCAAGATGCCAGGCAGTTCTTCACTGCATTAAAAAAAGAGGTAGAGAGCATTTTTGTACAGCTGATGAAGTTTTACACATACTATAGTTTCTGTCAGAGTAAGACTAGATTCCATAAGATAATGCTCTTTTTGCACTTGTAGCTGAAATTACTGCGAACGAGTCTTCCCATTGGGATTTATGTCAAGGGATTTGAGGATCGCATGGATCTCTATACCATCATGATTAAGGGTCCCATACGCACCCCATATGAGGATGGGCTCTTCTTCTTTGATGTGCAGCTGCCCAATGACTACCCAACAACGCCCCCAAGTGTGCATTATATATCATACTGCTCCGATCGTCTCAACCCTAACCTGTATGAAGATGGTAAGGTGTGCGTGTCTCTGCTTGGCACGTGGGCCGGCAAGGGAACAGAAATGTGGACCAGCAAATCTTCTCTACTCCAAGTTCTCATATCAATACAGGGTAAGTCTTCTGCCTCAAAATCATGTTATTTTCTCCAGTAAACATGGGCTTTTAATGGAGTTCACAAATATCTAGATAAACCCTCAACCTCAGGGTGCTGTAAATGGTGCTTGGTTCTGAATTAAGATAACAGACAAAACCAGAGGTTCTTATCAGTTTTTGTTAAAATTTCCTTATAAAGTTTGTTACTGCCATTTTCCATATCCGAAATGAAAGCCATGATGTCGAATATGTGATGTGGGGAGTATGTTTCAGGTCTGATCCTAGTCAGTGAACCATACTATAATGAGGCTGGGTATGAGAAGCAGAAGGGCACGCAGCAGGGGCTAGAGAACTCACGCATGTACAATGAAATGGCCATCTGCAAAATGGTCCAGGTCAGATATATTTTATAAAAGACTACATATTCTTTGAAATGCACAGACAAGTCATATATTTTTTTTATAGATGTATGTATGGTGTTGTTAAATGTACCAAATTAAAGTGATGATTAATTAAGTCAGCACAAGCTGACTTTATGTACTTGCTCCGTTTCCACCCCGTCTGCCGCTTCTGCGTCTGCCGCTTCTGCGTCCGCCGCCGCACTTTGTTTTCTTCATCATTCCTTTATGCTTGGACATAAGGACTAGATAATATAACACAATAATATGTAGGCCTGGGAAATTTTTGGGGCAGAACTTTTTGTGACCTTTGGTCAAGGTCATGGCCAGCACAGGAGCAACTTCGCATGTGAATGCTCTATTTTCTTACAAAATAAGGCAATATTGATATAACTTGGGATATGTGGTCAACCTATGAGGGGCTTGGATAAGTTCGATATTGGCTGACCTTGGGCAAATTTCAAGGTCACAGGAGCTGATTTTCAAAATCGGCTATTTGTGATATTCTGCAAAGCACTACAAATAGTATGCATTCTCACTACATTTATCTTACACAAAATCTTTGTTCATAATTTTCAGAAAAAAAAATATGTAACTAGGTTGCAATGACCTACTTAGATGCCCTACTTACACAATATCTTTATTCATAGTTTTTAGAAACAATTATGAAACTAGGCCAAAATTACCTACTTAAAGGCCCTATAGGTCACAACTTGTGAATTTAATCCTTTACAAATCAGAGAGGAATAGATCGTGATATTATGTAAATATATTGTAAATATGTGTATCCTGTACAATATGTTCATGATTTGGAGAATAATTTATGTAACTAGATTGCTTTGACCGACTCATAGCACAAAAGAGATTGACATTTCTGAGTTGGATAGTGCATGAACTTGTATGCATTAAATACTGTGCTGACTTCAGTTTTGTGCCACGCAGAAACTTTCTAGTTTTAAGATATTATTTTATATCTACAACCTAGAGTTTACTCAGCAAAACCAATTGGTACCAAGACATGAGTTTTCTGCCTGTAAGGGTTTACCCATAAATAACATAAACTACAATCAAAATTTCATTCATATCTACATTGTAGAAAGATGAAAATTCTTTGTCTGAAGTTGTGATTTTCAATTATACAAAAAATGGTCAAAATGTATTATATTCCCTCCTGTGTCCCTTTTACCCAGATAAGTTTCTAGATTAGAGTGATCACTCCATATATTTGCTCTTATTCTAAACATTTCAAAATATGTTTCAGTGTATGACAAAGATGTTGAAGAACCCTCCATCTGTGTATGAAAGTGAGGTGATGGATCATATGGCACAACATGGCCACAGGTGTGATACATACCCATCTCTAAGTTTTCATTTTAGCATATTTTTACACCACATGTTAACATCTACAATTTTATAATATATATCATGGATATAAGCAAATGTCTAAAAGTGAGAATTAATTTGTTGTCTGAGTTTAAGACTCAGTCTTTGTCAGTTTAATGCATTTAGAGTTTAAAAAGCAGAAAACTAACAACGAACTAATGAATAATTATTCCTTTTATGAACATAGATCTGTAAAATGTTTATTTATGTGTAATATTCTAGAATGATCGCTCAGCTTGGTCACTTCGTGCAGTTGTCCGGTTTTAATGAATCCATGTCGGGTTTGACGATGTCAGAAGTGCCATCCTCTTCAGAGCAAGGGACGGACTCACCTTCTGAAGGTGCATGTCTACCTGACCAAGGTCAGGGAGATAAGTTTACAACCTTAGCAACCTCAGAATCTAAGAAGAAATCAGTGTTGAGACCTGCCCCATTAGGCCCACCAGAGTTCCCACTGTTGCCAGCATCCAGGGGCTTCTGTATCACTCTCAAGAAACACCTGGAGCACTTCCAGTCCCTCTTAGAATCCACAGGCATCACAAATATCAGAATGAAACTGGTAGAAGAAGAGGATCAAGAGTTATAATATCTTCTATGTTAGGAAATTACTGCAGATAACTTTGATATATAGAATATGCTGTCTCCTCTCCAGTGTGTGTGCACTATATCTGGATGCTGCTGTGCTCAACATACTCCAGTGTGAATGATACGTGTTCATTTTGCATAATATAAAGTAAATTATGGGTATTGTGTTGACTTCTATGTGTGAAAATATGAACCATTAGTATTTATGTCACTGATTGTATTATCTCACCAATATTGAAATGATCATGTTTTTATACCTTTCACACCTACACCTGTTTAGATACTATCACTTTTTGTCTAATGGTTCATACTAATATGTAGTAAGTCATTAGTACTGGTATACATCAATGCTATTATTGTACTTTGTGCGATTGAGAGTCGCTTACATTAGCATGAGAAAAGGCCCAAAATCCTACTGGAAATTAGTAAAAGGATGTACCTCTATATTTCACACATTTTACCAGGTAATTCATATCACACGTTTTGGCACAAAAGTTAGGAAGTGGTTCGGTTATGCTTATACATTAAAGCAAATCTTTAGTCAAAATTAGAAATATGAAAAATGTTTTTTTTACACAAGTTAATCCAATTTACTAGTTTAACATCAATAAAACCTAATCTTCAATTATCAGCACATGTAATTTGCACAGATTTATCGAATGATATAGTTATATGTGTGATGATACAATAGTATACAACTGATTTTACTGGCATAGTTTAACTTTCTCACATAATCAACATTAAGCATATTATCTTATAATGTTATGACCAATGACATTTACTAGAGAATCAGGTTTACATAATGTCCTTGGTGTATCCCTTAGAGTAGTCTACTTGTAAATAGGCTTGCCTTGGAATAGCATTGTGATAATCAAAAATAATTCCAGATTCTACATCAATGTGATAAAGTGATTGGCATTATGACAAGCTAAACAAACCATCATTTATGAATAATCCTACAACACACAATGTCCATAAATAGTGTATTGTTGAATAAACATTTGATTGTAATACAATATTGTAAATTTATGAGTAGATTTTATTGTGTAAGATCTATAAAAAAAATTTTAGAGGAAAGAGTTCTATATCGTCATGGACATAATGTAAATGTACAGGAAAGTGAACAAGGGCATGTTGCCAAAATTGTATAAATGTATAAATATTGATTGATATTGTATCTGAGTAGATAGTTGTTCCAATAGAACTAATATAGATAGGAAGGTCATGTTCAATATGTGTACAAATGTATAATATAAGAGTGCATTCATGTATTTGCATTCTGTTCAGCAATCTGTCAGCCTATTAACCAGTTATTTATCACAAACCATATATTATGGTTTGAAGTGGACATAAATTCATATTGGTTCTGACATGTTATCAGCACTCAACGAGAATTTTTTCTGGTTCTGATTTTGATCATTCACAATTTTTTCATGGCCACAGAAAAACAAATAGATTGAATTTTAACAAATCAAGCCTGAATTTTTATTTTATTTTATCGGGGTAGGTGAGCAACAAGCTTAAAACACTCAACAGGTAGTACAGGTAAAAACAAGTCCTCCAACAAAATGGTATCCTCCCACAGTATTAGCTGTTGTATGATTAACATGAAATCAATGATATGCCTCCAGTAGATTTCATATATCACCAAACAGTTGTGCACACTGTCTATCACTGCTGTGTAATCACCATGTGGAATTTAAGTGTTCTGCTTATGTTTGGCCAAGTGGCTAACAAACTCCACCAGAGGGCACTAGGGTTTGTAAATCATTCGATCATAAGGAATTGAATGTAATTAAGGCACGCTACCTTGAAATTTAATAATATAAATGTTCCTTAGAAAACCGTCAATACTGGACTATCCATCATCAATTTTTGACTTGTTTAAAATCTAGCCCCCATGCTCCTGGAACTGATAAATTGGTCACATGTATGGCCTTATGTATCACAAGCAGGGTTACATCATGCAATATTCAATATATTTTGGTGAGATTTATAGGCAGTTTCATTAGAAATCTCTTCATGTTAGTCATGCCAACACATTGTGTACCGGTATATTCATTTGCATCAGTATCCACAAATGTGGCTCCCATTGCCATATTTTCAGTGGTTGCTCTTTGAAAAGTACCTCTTCTGATGTTGCAATTTATAATCAAGGCAAATTTCCAAACATATTCCAACTATTTCTAGAGTATTGCAATCTTGACACGTGGACAGATGATGTTCCCTATCTCCCATCATTGTTACTTTGCACACTTCATGTAACTGTCTGTCAGCTGGTCTCTGTTTAGAAAAAAAAAACTTTGTTTCAGCTGGCATAATTGGCCAGTGAAGTGGACAGTTGATAGTCAAAGTATTATTATAACCAAATAAATATATAATTATGTATACTTTTATACATTTCACTTGGCTCACCATGTCAAGACACTGTAGTGAGTGAACATATCCAGAAATCAAATCAAATCCATGCCAAGTTGTCAGGACTTTCAGGCTACTCACCAACAATCATAATGTGGTCTTCACTCTCTGCACAACATGTTTACAAGTATGTAGTGGAAATATTAAACTAAACAGTGTTACCAGACAAGTCTATGGCAGTGTCTTTTTGTGACTGTGTAGTCACAATATTTCTAGTTAAAATATGAATCAAAATGATTGTATAATAGATGCATAAAAATCTGTCCCTATTCAATACTATACCGGTTCCATAATTTTGTACTTTTGATTATAATTGAATATACATACATATATATATATACATATATGTTATTCATATAAAGAAAATATTATCAAGAGATTAAATTAAATGGCAAAAATGTATTGATTGTATCTGTTCACTTGTTCACTAGCATTTATTTATTTAAGATGTGTAAAACATGTCTACATATTTATGCCAAAGACTAATAGTAGTCAGGCCAGACATTTATGATGAATAGCTTCTTGGATCTTTGCCTGAATTTTTGAATCTTTGCCATAGTTTGAAGCTTTCATGGTTTGGATTTTTAATGTCTCCCTTTCCATAAGATTTTATTGGTAGAACATATTCTGCACGTCATCAAAATTGGTCCTGAAAATTGGGCCACTTTAAAATATTATCTGAAATATACTTATTGTTTAAGTTCGGAAATTGCAGGTTCACCCAAGAATCTATTTTTCTTTAATGTATTGCCTTAAATGTGATGTCACAGGTGAAATGTTTTGTTAAGGTGTGTTATTCTTTTGAATCATAGGCAAACAACTTTGCCTTTAAATATTTGTGTAGCAAACCAACCCACAAGGTGCAAGGGAAGATATCCTATAGCTGGGAACAAGAATGCAAGAAACTATATGATTAATTCCAGATATGTATGTCAGAGATCCATGGCAGTTTGATCAGAGACATTTAAAACATGTGTTTAAATATCTCTGGTTTGATGAAATATAGGTTGATAAGCAGACATAATGATGTAGACTCCTGGAAGCTGTCGCTACATCATTGTTTAGGCAACTGTCGTGGCACTATTTATATACAGAGGATAATGTATACAGCTGTAATAAAATTGTACATTACAGCTGTGACATGAAGGGCTCATCATGTAATCTACAAATCCATCTCTTAATGACAGACAAATCCTGCATATATTATAAATAAATATATGATGACACATGAGAGCCAGAATTGCCAATCACAAACAGCTGGAATTGCTTATATCATGATAAGTTTTATCATGAAAATTATAATATAACATGAAAACAGATTTCTTAGTACAGCTGCAAAAGTTAACATCACATATTACAGCTGGGATTGCATGTCCTCCAGTGACTTATTAATTTGAGAAGTTTTTTGTGTTCGAGGAAGGGTTTTTCCTCCACATATGATCCACTAATTGAGGTACTGGAAGTTAATTTTTCAGAAATCAATCTTTCTTTCCTGTGTCCGCCTGTCTGTCCCTCTGTTTGTCTGTCCCCTCTAATTCTACTTCATATAATAATAATAATTATAAATATATATATCTAATCCTACCTATATATATATATATATATATATATATAATTTAAGGAATCTGGATGTATCCATGTCTACTATTATTGTTGATACCACATGCTATTACAGTACCTTTTGTGACAGATTTGTCACTTGGATCTTGTTGAAATGTGTCACAGGCCTTGTGTTGTGTATCAGGTGATACAAAATGCATTTTGTAGTTTAGAATAAGTTTCTTATATTTAGTGATGTATACATTTGATACTTATGAATATACATCAAAGGAAGTGCAATCCTCAAATATAGAATATGATAGTGATACCAAAACCACCAATTCATGATACACAGTACCAGTATCTGTTGCTTTTTTTTGGTGTTTAATTATTTAAGATGTATTTATATTTAAGGCTCTTGAGCAATATACTTAACTTGTCTGTGGTATTTGTTTCTGTTCGGAAATTACACTAATAAATCATGTCTCACAATTACTTGGTGGTATTTATTCTTTTCATAAAGCCAAAGGTATTTCAATTTATCTGCTGTGTTTAGTTGAATGTAGGGCGACCCTTTGTATAAGATGACCCCACCCCCAAATTGATGTGATTTTGCTTGAAAAGGCCAATTTCCGATAATAGAACAAGTCGGTTTTTCTCAAGACATCTGCACTGCTATCATTCAAGTTTGGTAGCCATTTTAAAAGCCGGAGGTGCCTTAAATGAATTGTGGTCAATGCTTAGAAATGCATATTATTTACATTTTGGAAGACTTAAAATGGCCGTCAAACTTGAATGCGTAGTTCTAATGGCAGGACCTGAATGAAAAGTCCAAATCCCCATCCACAGGTTGCCCTCGTGTATAAGACGACCCACCAAACATTAACTAAATGTTTGGGTCCGAAAACCTTGTCTTACATTTGAGTAAATACGGTATATCTACTCCACAATCCCCAAATGCATCACATCAAGACTGTAAAGGAGCACTTTTGAAAGAGAGGTGAACTATAGACTTTGGATCACAGTGTGTATGATTACATCAAAACATAAGCTATGATAATCACCAGGAAATATAGTTGCTAATTTGGAGATACGTTAATCAACTTTGAACACTGCTTTTGGATTGAAAAGGAGATTATTAGGCCTCTAGGACAACAGTGATGATCGGCCATTCATTGGCCAATCTTGTGGACAGCGAGCTTACTTAAGGAGAGTATTGTAATTGCTGACTCTGCTTTTAAATCACTATCAAACCCTAAGAATTTTTCCTATTTTAGGGCTTCTGGATACTCAACCTTTTTGCCTGAAATATATTTAACCGTAAGTTTGTGTTACATTGTAAAGTAAATGGATATTTTAAGTTTCTTATTTTAATCCTTGTTTACATTTCACCCTGGCAAGTTATGATACAGGGGAAGACAGTTTTCAAAATAGAAAACATGTACATTCTGCCAAATGCTTTGCTACAGGTATCTATAAAAATATACTCCTGCTGATTAAGACAATCCCATATATCAAACTGCATTGGAACCTTTTTCATTTCAATGTTACATTTGGGACTTTTTAATCAATATTTTGTAAATTAATACTGTAAATTGAGCAAATTTTGAGTAAGAAAATTTTGGTAAAGTTGATTTTTTGAAAGGTTGGTTTCTTTTCAGAGGAAATCTAAATTGGTTTGCATACTTTCATCTGAAACTGAATTTTTTTTTCATTTCTGTTAACTGTACTGTGCTGGCATCTTGTGACAAATTCTGGCACATTGACTTCATCACATTTTATATCTGGCATATTTATAAACTGGGTTCTGTTCTCAATTTCAAAAGGGAAATTTGGTTTTGAACATGTCAAAACACCATTGTACAAAAGTTTACTAACTTGGATGAGAAACCATATTTTAAAATAAACTATGATAATGAATAGAATAAAAAAATCTAGCTGGGGCATTTCATCATATTAATAAATTATTTTAGTCAAGAGGGAAGAGCAGGAAAATAAAAAAGAATAAAAATACATAAATATTTAAATAGTTTATTTGTATGCAATGATGATAGATATTTTCTCCTGTCAATGTACATAAAATGACAAAACGTTCATTTTCAATCACTGTATTTCATTGATTAATCATTAACAAGAAAAAATCACAAGCATACATTAATGAATAGTTGTAAGGTATGAGTTGTTTAGTATACCTTGTATTATTATTACAAAGTTATATTGGAGCTTTTTGCTACTCTCAATTCATCAGTAACAATGAAGCAAAGCAGTTCTTCCTTTGAAAAAAACTTAACATTTTCTGAGTTTATATACAATTCAATATATTTTGAGACTGGCAGCAGTTTAAAAAAAGTACACAAGAAATCAAATACTTTTACTTTGGCTCTTGGCACCAAAGAAATAATTACAATAAGTTTTTGGTACTCTTTTGACATAAGAAGACACAGCTTGTAATCCCTTTCCAACTGATTTAAATTACAAAGTGTTCTTTGTATCTGCCAACACTGATATGTTGGACATATATTACCTAATAGTAGTTGTAAATACTATTCAAGGAGTTTACAGCTCTTGTGATATCATGTGTGTATGACCATAGTAATTTGTCCCCATAACACAATGGAAGTTATTTGGACTGTCCACCAGGATAATGGTGCACATATTTAACAGAGAGGAATACTGGAAGAAGGATTATATAAAGCTCCCAATCTCTCTGGAAAATGGTAAATGCTTTAATGGGCTCTGCTTCTCTATATGATGATGAATAATGGATGAAGCTCTCCTTATCTTAATGATAATGCATGAAGCATGATAGTTTGGGTTCCCATTCTTCTTGTTATATAATTATGAATGAAGAAAAAAGGTACCCCTTCTATTTTAACGATTGGGAAATGTTTGAATTGATAAATTTATTTCGACCCCCCCCCCATTTATGCTTAACCTGTTTTCCATATGTGCAGTCTGTCACGCAGCATGTAATGCTAAATTGTTCCCTTATATGAACATTGCTGTTCCTATTGAAGTAAAAAGATGTATATATTTTCACAAAG
This sequence comes from Amphiduros pacificus, assembly GCA_949316495.1. Classification (NCBI taxonomy): domain Eukaryota; kingdom Metazoa; phylum Annelida; class Polychaeta; order Phyllodocida; family Hesionidae; genus Amphiduros; species Amphiduros pacificus. The sequence goes on from OX439002.1 coordinate 31,791,966, forward strand.
GTGATTAAAAATGCTGACTGAAAAAGTGAAGAAAGAGCATCAAGTTGTCTGATTTTGGCACCAAATTCCAATTTCCTGCAATGTACCTTTAACATAAATGTGAGCAATGCTTGATTGACTGAATCAGATTGCACATATGAAAAACATAGGCTAATGGCCCAAGAGCAGCAATGCTGATCATTGCTTTTTTGTAATGTTTGTGCATATTTTCTGGAAAATATTTCATGAATGATTATTTAATATTTTTCCAAGGGCATACTCGAGCAGATGATAATCTTGACCAATCAAAATGCATGTTACATATTGAATTTGGCTCCAACTTGTCATCTCTATTCTCATTGGCTAAAATTTGTAATGGTATTCAAAATGGCAGCTTCCTTGAAAATTAAGAGATAGCTACTATATTTTCGAGAAATAAATCTTAACAATATGGAAAAAAAATCTGAGCCTAATGGACATCAGATAGAATTGGTCTCCTGAATATAAATCTTTCCTACTAATTGTTAAAAACTACAACCAGTAGTTTCTTCAGAGAAGATCAAAGTTGACAGATAGAATAACAGAAAATTTCTCCCCCATCACTGCAAAAGCTATAGCTAAAATGCCATAGCTACACATACCGGTAGCTAAAAAGCCCATATTCTGACTTTGAGGTTGAATGTTTGATGCTGAAACCTAAGACAAATACAATGTTCTTGATACATTACTCACTAGTTTTGATGGCTGCCACAAGATAGCAGTCGAGCATAATTTCTGAAGCTTGGCTTTTAACTTTGCTTAATATTCTTTGTTATAAGATGATGCCTTGAGGTATTTGGTCAATTCCTTTACAACAAGGATTGGTAAATGGCAGTGTGTAGCTCCATCCCAATATGTGAATTAAAAATTGATCATTTCTCAGCTTGCATCATACACTTTCTGTTGGGCACAGTCCACTTCACTGGCCAAAAACTGTCCCTGACAAGTTAAGAATGGTGTATATGGTGAATGATATAGCACACAACAGGAATACTTTGGTCCATCATAAGACACAGAAGACTGCATGAGCTTCAAAGCCAGTACAAATTTCAATGAATATTTTATAATTTTTTACCATTGCTGTTACATGCCATTCCATGTGACAAAAAAACTATGGATCTAAGAGAGACTAAAACAATTAAATGATCTTAAATAGCCAGTGACCAAAATGCTTGATGTCTGAGCATAGAGAGCTTGGTCCTGTCTAATATAAAAAGGAGCACAATATGTCCATCGATGCCCATCACATACAGGGTGGTGCATGATATGTTCACACCATCATATATATCCTAAAATATGGTGCAGGACATGGTATGGTATGGTCCCCATGGAATATTAATAAATGGTGCATGATGGTGCAGTAGACTATGGTTATCAGTCTTGTTCTTTCATAACATGTGATCGCATTGATGGAGTGTGGTGTTATGTTGCCACTGACATGTGATCCCTACTGATGAAGTGTGGCAAACACCATGCGCCTCCCACTGATAGAATTCAGTGCATCACTTTTGAAGGAGAGTGATAAATAATCACATGGTCTGAATCAGTTAACTGACAGTATAGGAAATGCCAGTACAGTCTGGCTTCTGATGACCATATCACTGTCATTTATTTTGATAAACATTCACTACTATTCATTTGTATGTGTGTGACTGTTAAGAAGTGAAAGCAATGCTAAAGTGGAATATGTGCTTCAATTGGAGATAAAAGTCTTCATATCCCTACCACTAATATAACTGGAATTTAGTGCTTGTTTCATTGTTTTATGAAAACTTTACACCAATATGTGCCCCATGCTATGAGCCACACAAAAAAACATTATATACATACCATACTTGAATAATCAAACATTCATAATTCGTAACAATATAAAAAATATATTGAGCATTTTCATGGACTGCAAAAGCTTGGAATTACTAATTGGCAAAATGACTGGCGCAGTGCAGGTCTACAATATATGACAGCCAGAGGGCAGGGCTAAACCTAGAGGTACAGTCTATATCCCTATTATTAGTCTTTAATTCCACACAGAACCTTTTGTGCAAAATAAGCCAGACATATTACCTCAGTTGTTCTTTTTGATAAAGCATTGACCACTGTCTGTATTTTTACGGTTTACTCTCTTCTAAGTAAGGGCATAAATATCTGAAAAACTTTAACATATTCATATAAATATAGGCACGGCATAGCCAAATTGAAACAAGGTGTCCAGCATGCTGGTATCATAATCACTACTTGATGTTGACAGCAAACGCCATGATTTTTGAGACAATAGAAATGTTAATACTACTTGGGAATTATGCCTGTGGTTTGCCTTTTGACAATTTTGTTCTACCACTAGCACTGAGATTATATGTGGTCCCATTATCATGAACACTTGTGGAATACATTCACACTACATTTTGCTGTTTGAAAAATGTACTGTCCTTTTCATATAAAAAATTATTAAAAGTAGCTGATCTGATCACCATATATATGAATCCTGATGTTGATTGAAGGTAGTCTGCTGAAGGTGGCATTTTAGACTTACATGCTCTCTACACACCTTCTATACAGCTACATACTGGTCAACCAATGAACACCTACAGAAATAAAGAGATATATCTAGCACCACGCACTGCAACATGCTCACTACACTGCAGCACATTATCAAAAGCCTCAAGTCACTTAGCAACTTCTTCTACAAGACTTTTTTTGTTACTCACACAGATGAAAAACATTCAAAATGGTATGACAAAATTGGTAAGTCAATTTTGATCAGATAATGCCATAAAATAATGAGACAATTGTGGAAAATGTAGGGTTTTATTGCAAATGCCCATTTCTCAGTTGTTTTTCATACAAAAATAGAATCCATATAATGATCAGAATGCTTCGATTAGAAATGGTGTAAGTAACCCACTGTATAATGTCGGGGACTTTCAAGCAATTCATCCTGACCCCTTTGTACACAAAATGCTGATATAAGTCACTTTATGAATATTAAAACATGAATAATTGAAAACAAACTATACTCTTTAACAACAAACATTTCACTATTTCTGTACAAAAACTCTAGATTTCATATTCAATTCTTGTACAAAATGTAAGCCACCAATTAATGTGTGGAGTGCAACATTGTGAGAGTGTGTAATACAAAAGTAGAAGAATGAGTGCAATATGAGATATCAAGCTTGTCCCGGTACCTGTCATCTATGGTGACCATTTACAACTTTATCCATATTCTGTGCTACACATTAGCACCAACAACACAAAACTAGAGAAAAAAATCATATTTTCAAATGACCTTTCAAGTAAAACATTGAAATTTTACTTGAGGTACTACTTTTTCTTCAGATGGATCAGTTTAAAAAAGTGTTTTGTTACAAGGGAAATATATTTCATTTCTTCAGTAATATTCTTTTCTCTGCAAAGTTCACTTCATTTTATTTCTCTGCAAATAAGAACTTGGCCACAAGCACAAACGGACATCAATTATGACAAAATCCCATTTGACATATTCTATGTCAGTATGGTAAGAATAGGAAATGATTCATCACAGATGATTCGTAACCTGGACAAGTTGAAGACATATTACATAACACATAGTGTATAAAAATACTGGAAATAGTCAATGTACATGAAATATATATACCATATATATATATATAAATAACACACCACGTGAGCTCTACTTTGGCACTTTATACAGATAACTGGTAACACATGCCACCTTCTAAGCTCTACTATGTTAAGCTCTACAAGTTTACCTTATTATAAAATTCTGGCATGCTTGAAAGGCTAACCCTACATGCCACTTCCAGAGCCAATGTGTGGGCATGTTCAAATGTTAACCCATAATACCACCTCCTGAGCCAATCATTTGGCATGTTTACAAAGTTACCCCATGTGCCTTTTTCTTGACTATCCTATTCATCTGGCATGGTAACAAAGTTGACCCTAGATGCCCTTTTAAGTTATTTCTCTGGTCTATTTGCCTTCATGGCAATGATTTACATGTGACATATATTTTTAATCAACCATTTCATGTTGTAATTTCTAAAATAAAATCCACTATCTAGTCTCTAATGTCATAAGATACAAAACTAATGGTGGTCTCCTTTTACTTCCTACACAAGTAATTATATAAAAAGAAGCAATTTTTACAAATGGATATTAATATTCATTAGGACAGCTTCATTCAAGCAATACAAGGAACTAAACCAAAGTTGAGAGTCTCCAGTTTCAAAGAGCCATATCTTGTGAATCACAGGAACCATGTCTTATAATTCATAACATCTTGGGATTCAGTGGATTATTTGATTTCAAAGAGCATAGTCTTGTGAATCACAATGGCTCCTAACATTACAAGACCACTCTCTATATATACATATAAATATATACATATATTACGAAACATTTGCCAGAACTTCAGGAAAACAATGCTCCCTGCACGACAAAGAACTTGGTCTTGTGAGAACAATGTACACAGCACCAATTTTTTTTTTTACGATGCAAGATTTCCACATGTGCAAAGTCATACAATATCTAGCTAGCTTTCACTCATTATCCAATTCATTCTATTCACAAATGTACAATTCACACATTCCTATACAAATCATCACCACCTGGGTCCAATCATATATTTGGTCACTCATAAACATAATGCTGGAATGAGGTCATGCAGCTTAACTATTTCATGACTCTTTTTGTCATGCTTAGCAATAGCTTAAAAATCATACTTACCTAAGGTAGGACTCATTTTGCCAGGCAAGACCATTGCTCACATTTCTGCTTCACCAAATATATGACTGGACACAGCTGATTAGGGATTTCCCCATTTTTACACTCAACACTTTTCGCTCCATGTGAAAGGGATCAGCATTATTCTGGGAGACCAGTATATTATTGCTTTATTGTCATGATCTGCCTGGAAATTACATCTTATTATTACAATTTTTCATTTACATCCCTTTTTCTTTAAATTTATTCTTGTGAAATCTCACAAATGTGAAATAAACACAATAAGGCCAACACAAGGTGTTATTTGCAATTTCTAAATAAAATTTTCTTCCAGTAAAAACTGTGAATCAAGACATCTCCTTCAAGGGAAATGTTATCTACAAATTTGGAATTTCTACCAACCTTGTGAAGGCATTTGCTATATTTTTTCTGGTTTTCATTTATCAGTGTTAAGTAGCCACATATTTAAGCACAAAGTACTGGCAAAATCACAGCTGTATCAGTATGGAAGTGTTTGCTACTTTGGCCAACAGAGGGAGCATTTGGTAAGGTACATGGACTTCTGGCTGGAGCATCAGTTATTTTCAAAACATTCATTCATTTCTACACTGTACAGAACTAGCAAATTAACAGGAATAAACTCTTTTGTACATGCACTGCAAGAAATATATACAATTGACTTGTCTTTATTTGGGGGAAATAAAAAATGACATTATACATATAAGTATATATTTATATATTCTTCTGTGGTAAAAATGACACCATAAAATAATGCCTTTATCATCATTTACATTGTGGTATAGGTATAACATAACATAATCCACAGTAATAAAAGGGTGTCAATTATACTGTCCTAAATCTGATGTCAACATTTCAACCCCCCTCTCAAAATATGTCTGAGACAACAATATTTCATATTTCTGTACACTAATAGTTTCATGCAAACAATTACCATTTTATTTATATGTGATGTACATTGTCCTTTTCACTTATGTCTTTATGTTCTATTGTAGCATGAGAGACTTGAGATTGTCCTGCAGAATGGTATCCTTGACTGCCTGGAATACAAACTTGATATTCTCAGTGTCAACTGCTGTGGTGAAATGATGAAATAACGGTTTGGCACGTTCCCGCCTCCGTGAGTCTAACAAGTTGAGCTCAAAGTTCTGAACATGTTCCAAGTTGCGAGGATCGCCTTGGAAATGGGGAAAGTAGTCCTTAATGCTCACTTCAGCAATTTTCTTTTCTAAAAGGTCTGTTTTGTTCAGAAATAAGATGATGGACACATTAGCAAATGCTTTATTGTTGACTATTGTCTCAAAGATGTTGCCGGATTCCACAAGACGGTTAGTCTTCCTGTCCTCCATCAGGACCTGATCAAACTCGCTCGAAGACACTAAGAAAAGGATTGATGTTACTCCTTCAAAACACTGGTACCACTTCTGCCGCTGGGAGCGTTGGCCACCCACATCTACAAAAAGAAATGGGATGCCCTTGATGTGGAAGAGATGTTCCGAGATGCCCTTGGTGGCTTTACGGGCATGGAGGATGTCCACTATATTTGGGCTGTAGTCCTGGAATAGAGAAGAAAAAAAACAATCAAAATACAGAATATGATATATTTACCCATCTTGAGATCCTGAAATTTAATTCCTTTAATCTGAATTGATTATGAAAACCAAAGCAACTCTTGTGAGCTTCTTTGTGAACCACATTCTTTCACTGAAAAATCCTGTACAAACTATTACACAAACCTTTGAGTAGCATGAGTGATACTACCTTAAGGGACACAATAATGACTGCTTTGTTTGATAGTAAGTTTTCTCATTCTATGCGCATTGTCATGGAATCCTGAACTGTGTGGCATACACAGAAACAAATTCTCTACACCATGTTAAATATTAACTATACAATGTCTTGGAAACACAATAGGGACACAATAATGACTGCTTTGTTTGATAGTAAGTTTTCTCATTCTATGCGCATTGTCATGGAATCCTGAACTGTGTGGCATACACAGAAACAAATTCTCTACACCATGTTAAATATTAACTATACAATGTCTTGGAAACACAATAGGGACACAATAATGACTGCTTTGTTTGATAGTAAGTTTTCTCATTCTATGCGCATTGTGAGAATTGTGAGTAGCTACAGTCTATGACAGCTCTCAGTATGCATCATATGTGACAATTGTGAGCAGCTACAGTCTATGATAGCTCTCAGTATGCATCATATGTGATAATTGTGAGCAGCTAGTCTGTGACAGCTCTCAGCATGCATCATATGTGACAATTGTGAGCAGCTACAGTCTATGACAGCTCTCAGCATGCATCATATGTGATAATTGTGAGCAGCTACAGTCTATGACAGCTCTCAACATGCATCATATGTGACAATTGTGAGCAGCTACAGTCTATGACAGCTCTCAGCATGCATCATATGTGACAATTGTGAGCAGCTACAGTCTATGACAGCTCTCAGCATGCATCATATGTGACAATTGTGAGCAGCTACAGTCTATGACAGCTCTCAGCATGCATCACATGTGACAACCGTGAGCAGCTACAGTCTATGACAGCTCTGAGCATGCATCATATGGGACATCTTTAAGCAGATACAGTGACTACAGTCTATGACAGCTCTGAGCATGTATCATATGGGACATCTTTAAGCAGATACAGTGACTAGTCTATGACAGCTCTGAGCATGTATCATATGGGACATCTTTAAGCAGATAGTGACTACAGTCTATGACAGATCTGAGCATGCACAATATATGTGATGACCGTCAGCAACTACAGTCAATAACAGCCCTGAGCATGTATCATATGGGACATCTTTAAGCAGATACAGTGACTACAGTCTATGACAGCTCTCAGCATGTATCATATTTGAACAGATAATCTCTGAAACTGTTTTGTTTGTGATAGCTTTTTGCCAGTCTGAGGATGTTTCCTATGTGACAGCTTGTGCAAGTATCGCATGGGAAAGCTCCGTATAATTTGAGCCAGTTCTATATGTGACAGCTCTGACCATGTTTTGAAGATGGCAATTCTGAGCTTGTACTGCATATGACAGCCATAAACAGGTGCATTTGGCTTTAAGTTACCGGTAGTCACAAACCACTATTTGGCCACATGGAAATGTGAAAAAGGTGATATCTTTTTGAGTGTGGTTAAACTTGGTCCTGAGTACCCCAGGCATGGTACAGCATGGGCATGCAAAGACAATGTGTGGCCTCGGAAAGTTGGAGCTAAACATCTATTGAGTCACACATTTAGCCAAGCTCAGATGTTGCCTGGCTCCATTTGTCACACACCTACACATACACACACACACTCCTGATGCATGGTACAATGTGTTCATGCACAACAATCACATGATTCAATTAGGACACTTTTGGGCTTGCCCAAGTAAATGTTTGGCTTCAACTGGGATTTTTTTGTCATTTATATGCATGATCAAGTGGTTACAGCTCTGAGCAGTGACACAGCCTGCTCCTGTGTGTAACATAGACAAAGTGCTGCAGGTCATACAGCATGTGCAACAATAGCAGCTTATAATACACACATATACAGACTCAATTCAAACCCACACTCACAGGACCTCCGGCAATCACTACTGCTCTCTGCAGTGACTCTTTGCAATGTTTACCTTGTGCAAGATGTTACATGACTGATATAGCAGCAGGATGAGTTGAGGGGTTATCAAGGCCAACAACAGAGTGCAAAAGAAGGCCAAACTGTTACTCTCTGAATGCTGCTGTGTTTTGTATTTCTCATATATAGTGGTGCTAAACTATTAAAATGATCAAGCATGTTATAAGCCGACCTGTGTGTGCATAATGGTCTGCTGCTTGTAACTGTTCTGGGAAAAGACTTGGCAAATATTGGTATCAGTGATGTGTGAACATGATTATTTGTAAAGAAAATTATCACATTGCTATTTCTAGAAAACAAGACTTAGCTCTTCAAATCAGATCTTCAAACTTTAATCAGGGAAAAGTTAAGGAAATTCCCATTTAAACAGGACTAAAATATGACTAGTTCTTGTTGATGTCACTGTCTGAATTATGGTTTAATAATGCTGATTCACCTCAGCCTGTTTTAATGAGTCAAAATGTGAAATGTGAAATGGTGTTTTTCCCCGACCCTTTCAGCAACTATGGCCATACCAGGTCGACTTTCGAGCCTTTTAACCAGTGTGAAACCAGAGTCGAACCCACCACCTCCCGTCCTCCACTTATTTAACCATTAGAGGCACAGATCCTACACTCTACCGACTGTGTTTAATGAGTCAAATAATGGAAAAAAGCAAACTAAAATAAACTCAAATTTTAAACTTTGTGTTAAAGTCTGTTACTTAATACGACCATAGAGCAGGTTCAATAATTGTTTAGGACAAGAAAACTTTTCTTAGAATCATGTCACCTTATTACAGGGTCATGTTAAGGATAACCACTATAAGAAATTTCTATCAGAATACAAAAAATCGAACTGACCTTGTCTTCTTTTTGATTCAAAAAAGTGTTCAAATTGACCTTATCAGTAAATTTTAGAAAGACCACAAAAACAATTATTTTGCAATAAATATTTTGAGATGTGAAATGTGAAATGTGGAATCATTTTCCATGTCAAAAGTTTAATCGTATCATAATTTATGACCCTTTCAGAAGCACCAGGAATATGATTTAACAATATCTGATATGGTATAATAGTGTGTTAATTATCATAATTGTGTTTTTGACTGTCAAAGGTTCCATCTGACACAATTATGATAACACTATATATAGTATATCCAGCCATTTGAACATTAAGACGTCATACCACTTATCACCTTGTAATTGCAATGTTGCTATGACAACCTTCAACAGCAGCATAAGTTGCCTGTCATCTTAAAAATAAGGCACATCTTTCAATGCCTCCAAAAGTGAGGAGACAAATTTTTTACACAGCTTTAAATGAAAATGGCTAATTTTTTTTACTCTTCGATGCAGTATCTTTCAAAATGCAGCTAGAGATTTTCAGTTTCTTCCTCTCCAGATACATTATGTTAGGATGTGATGTTAGGTTATCTAATCCATGTTGTTTTTTCAATGGCTTGCTTCACATTTTATTGTTGTTAATTTGACATTGGCAATGGCCAGTGGAAATATAGCTATTCTGTGTGATACCATAGGGTATTTTATTGTCTGAGCCTGCTTTGCTGTGTGCAATATACATAACCATGGTAATGTGGACTTGGCAGCATTCTGGTGTCCTCCCTGTAAAGCTTCACAATATGAGCCATGACCTGGAGTCTGTCTGACTGAGGTTCTGGTCTAGATCATATCAACCTCAAGAGCCCCAGCCAAAGTCAGAAAGCTGCGTAAATATACCACTCTGTGAAAACCAGATATCTATCTCTCTGTGATTTCAGAAATTTAGAACATTCAGAGAATCCATGCTGAGTGCAGCTATTGATTTAGAATATCCACACTTTGGCCACTGAGAGAACAAGTACTGGCTAGAATCCTGGCCCTAATAATACCTACACTTCCTGGAACCCATTCTACTTTCTGTGTGGGTTATTTAAACAGGCAAAGCTGACCCTCATTAATAATGCTCATATACACATTCATCATCGATCAATGATGCCTACTTCTTGAAAACTGTTATCACATTGATTAGTGACAAGTATTACACTCTACTCTACTCCCTGCTTATAATCATAATTTCCTCTGTAACAAGATATGTCACTGGAGAGAAACGAACTTTGAGGAAAAGCATGAAAAATAGCATATTTGCACTTATTCAGTCAGCATTTAATGAAAATAATATAATTCCATTTGTGACCTCATTGGAGCTTTTTTGCCACATTAGCTTACTTAGATAAATCATAAATATTGTTGATTGAGATTTTTATATTGTGATTTTAGAAATGAATTTGCACAACTCAAAGGTTTCTTCATATATATTTTTCAGTGCACCTCCCCAGATAACCTTGAAAGAGAGGCCCCATATGGGAGACATAGGGGATAACTTTGATTGAGCCACTAAGCAGTTCCCACATGGAGTTTGATGTATAAATTGTGGCAGTGGTGAGCGGGATAAACTTCCCTGGTTGCTGGGGTTGGAGGACGGTTGTGGTAATCACAAGGTCACTTGAGGATCGCAGAGACCCACCCCTGGGATATCAACCCACAACCACATCTATGACAACCAGAGTAAACATTGCTATAAACATTGGCTGTACAAAAAGCTGCCATTTGAAAGCTCTATAGAATGATGATATGAGAATCACATCTTCACAACATTAAGCCACATAAATGGAAGATTTGTATAATCTCTATGCCTGAACCAAAAAGATAATCTTGGTAATACCTTGCTGCAGTACAAAGAACATGGCCAGGGATATTTCTATGTCCTGGCACAGGTATGTGGGATCAGGAGTTGAAGAGAATATTTATTTTTGTGCTAATCTGTATCCTGAACACATACATACAATGTCTACAGACCTGACCTCATACACTCAGTGGAAAACCTCAGTAAAAACATGCCTGAGACACACATCTCAAATGTTAAACAATGTCCACCATATATGCACAGCAATAGTAAATAAAATTCTAATCCATAGAAGAGAACCCCAGTCCAGGAAATAAATCACTTAACCTGGTTAACCATGTTGATATGCCAAAGGGTGAGTAAATAGTAATTTGGACAGTGTCCTTGATCACCACTATTCAATATATGATAAACACAATTTGAGGTGACCTGACCACTTCAGAGAACTGAGCTATCAGGTGGGAGGTACAGCCAATTGCAACACAATCCTAAGATCTCAACTCATGTAACCATGGTAACACTATCACTAAATGCCTCTTGTGAAAGTAATTTACTGCCAGTTTCTTGTGTACACAAGGCTCAAGGTGGATACTTTGCTTGAGTTCTTCCTACTCAAAGATTGTCTTGAGTTATTTCTACAACAGTTAAGATAGAATACAAATTTAATAACAAAGAATTTTAACTTGATAATCCCAAATGAACAATGAAATGTCTTGATATCACTATCTTATCCTGTTTACTAAAGGCAAACTAACAATAAAATACTTAAAGAGGTGGTAGCTGTCTCTCAACATTCAGCACTATGAATGCAAGATCTGGTAGATTGTTATCTGCAGTGATGGATCCTGGCCGAGAGCCAAACTCACCAACAGGATCTGACCTACTTCTGTGACCTACATCTGGTGTCATATGGGCAAGTGTCACCCACTCAGTATCCATTATGGTCAAGTTTGGATATCTCATAAATTAACTTCCTAGAATTTAAAAACATATCAATTGTTAACATGTGGTACTTCAACTACAATGTTGCATGTTGAATCTGTTCAACCCTTTCTTTTAATGACACCCCACAGAAATTGTGAATCACAGTAAACGTGTCTTCATCATAAATGCCAAGTCATGAGACAACCCACATATTCCAATTTGAGCATAATGATGAGGAAATGATGGATATTAATGTATATATAATAGCACTACATTATAAAACATTAAAAAAATTATAAACATCATTATTTCATCTGTATTTCATGATGTCTATGATTTCATCAAAAAGATGATATTCATCGTAAAATGCATCAAGATAAACGTGGCTCATGTTTATATCGACAAAGTATTTCATAACAAAATATGACAAGTGCTAACACTTGAATGTTACAACTGGTCTACCAAATTATGAAACAATTATTCTTTTTGCCCACAAAAGTTTAACTATAAATGTAATCAATTTGTTCATGCATTACATGATTTGACCATCGCTTTAACAGGCCTAATAACCCACAAACCTACTCTGAGGAATATATGTAGATTTTTTTAGTTTTGCAGGGCCATCACATGACACCAATTGATCATCCTAAACTAATATGTCAAGAAATATAATGGTCACATGAGAGCCCTGCATGATCTGATATTATTATGCAAGGTACACTTGACTGTCTGATATTTGACCATGTTGTCTTACTTTATCAAGGGTTCAAAGTAACCAAGCTAGATGCAGCACACACTGTTCTGTCTGCCCTATAATGAACTTCACTACCTTATGCTGGGAATTTTACATGAATGACATGATTATGTTTAATAAAACATATCAAATTTAAAATTTATTATGTCTGATCAAATTTTCATGATACAGATATGCAATTTCTCTGCACTATAATAATAGGCTATTGTCTGTATCTTGCAATGTGATATATTCCAATATGCTGTGTGTGTGGATGGTGTTGCTACATTGTCAGTAGCATTCATTACTGAGCATTTGCCAAACCATCAAATCATCCAGACTTGGAAGCTTTAGGACAACTGATAAATATGTTGTCTTGACACTGTGACGATGACCATTAGTCCAAAATTGGACAGACACCATCCAAACCCTGGGAAACACCCATGAAAAACAGTATTTTCCCACTCATGCTGTGGAAGCAGGTATAAGATGTCCAAAATCCAACTAAGACAACCCTACATTGTGTATCTTATATGATACCATGTAACCAACATATCACGTCACTTAATTATGACATTATATTTGTAACAAAATATCTCTGCACTGATATTTAGCAAAAGTTATATTCATGTCCTAGTTTTTTCTCTAATTGCAACCAATGGTTATTGGAGCAAGAAGTTGTCTTGTGATTTGAGGTAAAGATGCAGTATTCTTCTTTCCCTTGACTGACCCTGAGGCATAATAACTGTCAATGTGTGTCACCTCTTGTGACCTAGTTGAAACAGAGGACACTCTCCAAGCAAGCCATGACTACAAGCCATGTGACCTACATCCTATTTCATGGCTTGAATTCTAAAACCACCTTCATGGAGCTCAAATTTCTCCAATCTGATCACACAGCAATAAACATTAATCTCTGGTTGCACTCACATCTGGCTGAAGCCCCGCCCAGTACCCCTAAACCCTTCTCTTTCCCATCCTTTAATACAGCCTTATCTCACACACAGCTTATCTGCTAAAATGGGCCATTAGCATCCTGAGAATCACTATCATTCAGCAAGCTTTATATCTTCACACATAAAACAAACATACAAATATTGATCTGTCCAGACTTGATCCAATCCAGCCTGTTTTTAAAAAATTATTGTTATTTTTTTTTACTATTTTTTTAACATTCACTTTGAATTGAGTGCAAAGAAAATGTGTAACAATATCTTATTACATGAAAAACTAATCAATATTATTGAATTGATCAGAACTTGAGAAGGTTTTGGTTTCCCTTATGTTCACTTGTTGATCATCTGCTCCTAATTACCCAGCACCATGTGTATTGTGGTAGGTGATAGTTGCACTCTGTGGATCAGACAGTCTCAAGATAACATGATGGATCACATTGCTCTATGGCAGCATTTTCTCTCACACAGACTTCTGTGACATAATACTCTCCCATTCTCATTGACTGCAAGCCGTAGGATGTAAAACAGGGACAGTGTTTATGTATAGAGTGTGTTCACAACAATACAGCCGTTGTGATGGAGCACCACACTGATACACAAGGACTAACATCATGGTACCTGGATCCTGAATGATGCCTCATCATACAGACCAGCTGCCACCTGCTGAACCTATCCACTGAGGGCTGAAATAACTCAAATGCCTCATGCAACAACACTCTTCTACTCTTCACTGTGATTGGTACTATACTTTTCACTATGCTCAACAATTTGCACTAAACTCGGCCCTCTAATCTTCTCAAAAGTTGTCACGCAACTTGTCACTGTATTATACCCTGCTCTGCACTATACTTGCCACTCTACTCAGCTTGCAAGTATGCTCAACATTCATGTATTGTATCATATTGCTGCTCTATATGAATTTGGATTTTTTCTGCTTACTCATGAACTTAATGTTCCAAATGACACAGTGGTGACAAGTCTGTAGATCTGTGTGATATATTAACCAAATATATCCAGCTTGGATTTCTTTGTGTACTGAATGAACAAAGGGGCTGAAAAAATTGATGATTTGAAAGAGAACCACATGTATATTATATAGTTATTGTAGAAATATTCGCATAATTCTGGACATCCAGAGATGATTTTAAGTGGACAGGAAAAAATCTTTTGACAAATGAAACTTACCTTTTGGTTTACCCGTTGTAAATTATCCATAAAATATTTCACTGAATCCCCCTGAAAAGATGCATAGAAATATATAAATATATTCGTATATAATTACTTTATCACAATCTTGATCTCAATGGTAAATTGAAAAACAGGAAAATCTTCAAATAATAGTAACTGCCTTTTGTGATAATGAATGTTTTGGGTTCTAACATTATTGATACATTCTTATAACTTATGATAAGATACATAATTATGAATAATAATTTCTGTTCCATAAGATCTTTAGGAACAAATTTCTGCTCTATGGTATAGAGCAGTATTTATGTCAAACAGTATGTCAGTTTTCTCACGTAGGTTTGGATTCCCAGGAGGAATTTATCATAATCATGAAAACATGATAAAGACCGTGTTTCAGAGGAAAAAATTATATTCACATCTTGCTTTTATGATTTTCTCACTAAGGCATTATTTGACCTGCATATTTTAAGCCTTTTCATCCACAATATGACTAAATACCTTATAAACACAAATATCCATAACCTGCCCCGGTAATTGTCACAGTTATTTCTCATAAATTCTGATTAATGACATTTTCAAGAGTATGGCTACTACACCATATGGCAACTGTAGAATTTGCCATCACACACCAGCCAACACACTAAAAGTTTTGTTTCTGGAAATCCCAAGTCATGAATATGCTTTAAAATAATTCACTTATAATGATGGCACAGACTGTCACATACATAACCCTGTGCTGTATTTGATGAATGGGATCTATGGTTCTTGAATTTCATGATTATACAATGATTTATGCAAAGAGTTGATCATATTATGTGTGTCAGTCAAGTATGTTTATGATCTACTTGAAACACCTGACTATGCTGACAGCAATAAAAAGTAATTTGGGTCAATGGGTCTTGAAGCATTTGCATGTCTATGTTGGCTGGGGTCAACTCAAAGCTTCTCTCATAGCACCAACTTGAAACCCCAAGGCTGTACATGAAACTTCATGGAGAAATTATATATATGGTTAGGATATGACAGTTATTTCTAATTAATAGTCACCCACAAAATATGTTTTAACAATCTGAACATATCCAAATTGTAGTTTATATGATGTCCAGGGGTTAGAACATTGCATTGTCTCATCATACACATTGACCCCAGCATTGAACCAGTTACTCCTGAACTTCCTTTCCTTAAATATATTTTAACTGACAACATGAATTGCTCATCAAAAATGCAGATTGGTCTGTGGAAGGAAGAGAAAGGAAATAAATAGGAGTTTTTAAACAGCCCCATCTCTTAATGGTGCAATACTTTCATTGGTTATGCAGCAATATTCAATAATAAATGTCAATGAGATTTCATAGAGGCATTTAGTAACACTTCTATCCCCTTGTATACATAAGATTTGATTTCCTGCACGTTAATAATTCCCATCTAAGTAGCTGCAAATTTATGTAAAACATAACCCCATGGGTTGATAGCTCTGCTGACATAAATGGAAACACATGAACAGTGTAACTTGTAAACTTTCTGCAGGCTCTGCAGGCCAGTCACTTTTCACCCATTTATAGGATATGCACAGTAATCACACATCGCTTAAGAAACACTGGGTGATTCAGACTTTCATTTCCCTGGTTGCCCACCTTATTCTTTGCCGTTAAAAATCACAACTATGATAGGGTTCCAGTCTAACCATTGCTTGTGACAATTGATGCAAGGGTATATGCGTTGAAATGTCTGATGTTGAAGATAAATTTCCGACTGGCTGGCTGAATGTCGGACATATGTGGATTAAAATCATTAGGCAAACACTGAAAACACTTTGTGTTTGCCATGCATGCCCAGTATTTAGTATCTCCAGTTCATCGATCATGATATATGGCCTGCACAATAATACCAAGGTCAAGGCCATAGTATCAAGGTCAAAGATAAAATCTGTACAAAAATGTAAATAGTGTTTGATATAGTGTTGTTATATGACAGATATGAACTACTTTTTATTCACTTCTAATGGTTGCAATGTTGCATATACACAAATTTTGAATTTAAAGTCAAGGTCAAAGGTTACATGACTAAAAAAGTATGACACGGCACAGCTATGACATAAGAAATTTCTGTATACCATGTTTAAATTTCTTCTGATTCACAGTGGTTCACCTCTGTGTGAAATAGGAAATATGTTACTGGTAGTTTTGGAGGAGAAGATTTTTAAACATCGTCTTGATATTTAACAGATATCCAATGTCACATGACTAAAATTGTATGATGAGGCACAAATATGTCCCAAGTAATTTCTGTATACAAATTTTAATTTCCTCTTACAAGTGGTTGCTCAGTCCAAATCTTGTGACCCCAAGGTTACTGCACTAAGGTCAATGGTGACATCACTAAGATTTGAAGGAATCTGAATCTTCACCTCTATAGCTATCTCTATATAAAATATGAAACATATTACTGGTAGTTTTGGAGAAGAAGATTTTTAAAGAAATGTTGACAGAAGGACGGACAGACGAACAGACATTTTCCCCACTCCTGAAGCTCTGCAACTTCAAGAAGACATCAGAGCTAAAAAGTAGAGCTTAACCATTTGTTATGAATGGCAATTTTCCAATTGCTAACTGCCAACTTATCTGTCACTGAAAAATTGGTTGTGATGAGATTTCTTGTCATCACAGATTTTGTAGTCCATACAAATCAAGATATTCTGATCAAATAAATATGACCAAAAACATCTAATTTATTTTTGACATGTTGTCAAACTTATTTCTGATGCAATTTGCATCTATGTTATCAAGGTTTTCATATGATATTTGTAAATATAAATTGAATGTATTTGCACACTCAAAAGATAATGTTCTAATGATAGCTATTTCGCATTGCATCAGTAGGCAATCAGTGTGTTCAGAGCATTTACAATCTCATTGATCTCCATCATCTTAACAATTATTATGAGTTTGGCCAATCACTGATGCTTTGGAAAATTGTGTCAGGTTGTTGTGTTTGTGGGTGAAAATTTTGAACCAAACATAAACAAAACAAGGGACAGATGACATGTTTAATCTTTCTTTTGTCATGAATGTTGACAAATATAAATTATAATTCAGCATTTGAAATAAGTAATACTGAATAGTTTCACCTTAACATAAGGCAGACCAGAGTAAGCAGATGATTTGTTATTTAAAAATGTTAAATAACAAATTGACAATTGTTAATTGAATGAGTTGACCCGGTAATATGCTTAAAAAGGTTCTTTTATGTGAATATTAAAACTGACAGGTCATTCATAAAAATGTGCAATATTAAAACAGATTTTATCATATTTTAAGCTTCCATAAAGGCACTAAATCTAATTCTTGTATCTCTCTCCAAAGTATGTTTTGACAATGACAACAATTATACAATGGAGAATGATGAACATTGGATAAGTCAATAGCAAAGGATAATCTGCTGTGTATTTTACACAGAGACAGGACTGCTCACTCAATATTAAGTTTGACACAAAATTTTAACAAAACAACACTCATGTTTTGGTAACTTATGAATTGATAAATAAAAAGCTGCAAAGATCACTTGATCTGGAATAGAATCCATCGGGCAAACTGGTCATCTTTTCAAAAGAGTGCCATAAAAGTTTTGTCAACACATGCCAATCTTAATTAATGCATATATTCTCAATATCGCTTGTTCTGGGTCAATACAATACCAACAAACTTTTCCCAAACCCCTGAAACAATTTTGTGAAGCCACACCCCCCACATGTTGTTCTTTCCTCTCGGTGTCACAAACTAATTCATATCTCAACACATTCCAAACAAATATCTGATATTGTCATTATGACTGATGCATCACACTTGGTTGTCTGAAAAGTTTACCAAGAAATTACCCACCAATTGGAATTCTCTTCTCCTGTCAAATGCTGTTTTGATTCCAGTATCATTCCATAACACTTCCAAAGATGGCCCATACTGAAGAAACACTGATTCATCAAGTTTGATGTTATTGTCATAACTGAACACTATGTTGGCATGTTTAATATTATTCTCATCTCCCCAAGGTATATGTAACTTTTCCCTTGCATCTATGAGCACTTTCATTCCCTTCACAATATTGCTGTAAACGATGGTCTTGAATCCTCTGAATTCTTCCTCCTGGTAATCTTTGCCATGGATGATTCTCATCTGTTTTAGGAAGGTACTCTTTCCACTTTCTCCAGAACCAAGTAATAAAATTTTAACTGTTCTTTTGTACGTCATTTTCTCTCGAGCAATTTGCCTGTCTATGGCCTGACTTCGATGTCTGGCGACTTTTTCTTCGTCCGACACACAACATCCTAAAATGAAGTCCGCCATCTTGCTGTTTCTTCCCCACCCGATGACGTCACTCCTGCAAACTTCCGGAATTCCCCACTTCCATTAAGCACACGATAATATTTTGAAGAACATTTTATATTTTTTATTTTCTGATAAAGATTACTGTGGTTGAATGATACAAAATCTATATCGATACTTGAAAAAACGGCCCCAATTCTTATTATTTCCCGTGATCCATTCCAACATGGCGGCCTCCATAATGCGGTGCCGCTTTTGCTCTAAATCGAGCAAAAACATCTTCAGAATACCTTGTAGATTTGTTAATCAATCGTATTATGTTCTGTAAGTATGGACAATATTAATATCTAGGTTTTTGACAGTTGACTTACATATATTATATTTTATGGCAACTTGCCGCAAGTTTAGACCCATTTAATTCTTCTCCCGGCACAACCTGCAGCATCTGCATATCAAAATCTCAATGACAAAGTTTTTAACACATGAACTTTTGTTGACACATGCCTCAAAACATTCCTATAAGTAAAACTAAAATTGTAAGACCTTGATCAAAAGATTTGTGAGAGGCCAGTTTTAAAGTGTGGAGATCTGACAACAACTTTGACAGTCACACTGACCAGCTGACACCAGTGGCAGTGACAGTTCCAGCCCCCTGAGGGGTACCTGGTCAAAATAACCACGATATCAAGTGCTTCTGCATTTCATTTGTAAATCAATTCAATATAAATCAATATATTCCTTCCTCTTATTTAAAACATGAAGACACCTACCAATCTTAATCTTAACTTTAATCAGCTCCTTTCTGCCGTAATTAGACTTCATGTCTGGCATATAATTCTGTGAATATTCTCACTTTTCACCCAGGTCCCAACGTTAGAACTACGCATTCAAATTTGGCAGCCATTTTAATCTTCCAAAACATCTATCTCCCTGATGCCTCAAACAAAAATAGGCAATTCTTCTCAGATTTCTTTGATGAACTAAATTCAATTACTGTTTATTAAGTACTGCTCTTTTGCTCATGGGGTAGTATTCATTGGTGACTTCAACTACCATGTTAATAAGCTACATCAACCCAATCTTGTCAAATTCTTAGATATCATCTCAACTTTTGAAATGACCCAATGTGTGAAAGAATCAACCCATAACCATGGATTTGGTTATGGCCCATATGGAAAATAGGCTGCTGAGAAGAAGCATAGTTGATGAGTTCATATGAGATCATACAGTACTTAACTAAGCATGTCTGAGACAAGAAAAGGTTATGCTCAACATGTAACACGGATGGAAAAAATAAACGTGAAATAAAATGTACAGAAATAAATTAAAATATTTAAACAAAGAAATCAAAGAGTATAGAAACAAGCAAAACAAAATTTTCAACAAACAAAACAAAAATTTCACTCATTGATTGAGACAATGAATTTATGTTCAACTTTTTGTTTGATCACTGATGACCTTATCACACCATCTTTGTTAACATGGTATTGGAATATATTCATAAGCAATGGTGCATGCACTAATTAGAATCTTATACATGGTTTCAGATGCACAACCCATAGTGGCATAAACTGTGCAAACCATATTGACTTTGGTTATGATCATTTACAAACCACAGGAAACGAATGCACATTTCTCAGTACCATACTGATCACAGAGTAACACAGATAGTCCTTTTTTGCATTCACTGTCTGTTTGCTACCTGCATGACTTCTTTATGACATCTTGTAAAAAATGCTGACTTTAATTGCAGGCTGATCCACAGCCATCATAAAAACATCACTGGTGAATGCCACTGTACCAGCATATATTAAGATGGCTTTGATTGCTGCACTTTTGATGAAGATGGGTCTTGAACTATTTGAAAATATATAGGCCTGTCTCCAACATGACCTGAATCTCAAAGTTGTCTGAAAGGGCAGTAATCAAGCCATACTGACAGATGACAAACTGCATACAAGGAATATCATAGTACTGAGACAGCACTGCTCAAAATATAAAATGATATTCTGCTTAACCTAGATGACAGAAAGTCATTCATACTACTGCTTCTGGAATTCTCAGCAGCATTGATACTATTGATCATCAAATACTGCTTTCTTGACTTGTGCAAACTGGTCATACCCTTACCTGGATGAAGTCATAGCAAATAGAGAGGTCTGTTAAGGAAGGCACACACAGGTCTAATCTTTAAATCTTTAAATCCATTAAATGTGGTATCCCACAAGGATCAGTCCTGGGACCTATCTTATTTACTTCTTGTTGACATAATTGCAGAATTTGGACTGTGCTACCACATATATACAGATTATACCCAGGTCTATATCTCTGAGTAGACCTTCCTAATCACAAATAAGACGAAACCTATGGGAAAACAGAAATGTTATATTATGCTAATAAGTTGACAGAATGTGCAAAAAGGGACACTACCATAATATAGAGAGTGTCTTGATGACAACAACTTATACATTGATACACACCTTTGTCACCTCTAGTCTAGATTATGGCAATTTCTTTTTTGCTGGACTTCCTGCAGATGACATAAAAAAACTGCAATACCAACAGAACTCTGGGGTGTGTGTGGAGTGAAGATTAGGAAATTTTT
Source organism: Amphiduros pacificus (assembly GCA_949316495.1). Taxonomy (NCBI): domain Eukaryota; kingdom Metazoa; phylum Annelida; class Polychaeta; order Phyllodocida; family Hesionidae; genus Amphiduros; species Amphiduros pacificus. Next base: position 31,813,757 of record OX439002.1, read on the forward strand.
GACCTCAAAAGGTCTAATAAATAAATGGTGCTCCCACTTCATCATAAGAGCATGTCTGACTCTTGATATGGCAGGTCAATGCAGCTTGAACCCAAGATGATATGGTTTATTTTGCTTTGCACAGTACTTGCCCAGCAATGCTATTGTTACCTGAGACTGTCTGGTGAAAAACTAGTTCAATGGAACATTAAGTTACTATGAATAGTATTGAAGCATTTGAATCCAAAATATCACACATTATATAAATTCTTATATTACTTTTTTGCTCCCCCTTGTTTGGCCTTCATTTTTGTTTGGCCTTCAGGGCTGGATGCTTGACCATATTATACTGCATTTCTTAAGTAAATGTTCTTTAAAGATGTTGCATATTTGGATATTTTCAGTCTTCCAGAAGTTCCTCCAGATACTCCAGAAACAAACCCAGTGATGCGGGTATATGATCCTCCGGAGTTCACAAAAATCAACCCTGATAACATAATCACAGGAAATGCCAAATATGCCATTACTTATGATGTAGCCCTGGGAAAGCACACTGAAAAGCTCAAAGGTATGAAGAAATTTCAAAGGTCTTTTTGTGTTTTGTTGATCATCATCTGGCCACATTCTCATTGTTAGAATTACACATTTGAACATTTTCTTAAGAAGTAATTAGGTTTCTTCAAAACTTTCTCATTTTTAATATGCTAATATGCTACAGTAGGATTGGAACTGCATTGTTTTACCAATCTCTAGATCAGTAAATATTTTGATTTTTAAAATTAGTTGGGCTCCCTGTAAATATTCCAAAAATGATGCAAACATACCTAACTCAAAATCAGCCTTTTACTCTTTCACAATTATTTCTTACCATACCTTTTGTTATGTTATTTTAATGTTTTAATTTCAAAAAAGGAAGAATTATATTCTTTCCTTATATTTCTTAGCCTTGTAATTCAGGTGCTTTTAAAAACTGTGTCTGGTCATGAGCTTTGTGATTTATAGATAAATAATGTAAATTATAATAGTGTAAAATAACTATCTATATGCATAGGCTTTGTATAAATATACTTTTTGATTTATTATTGGCATCTTGATATCATGATATTTGCATTCAATCTGTAATAAAATATGAATTTATAATCAGAATATATTTCATAGATTTTGTTATAAATGATATGCTTTGAAATATATTTCTAGATCCAAACTTCAAGAAGAGTTTCAGCTCTGTTTTTGACCCAATTGAGCAATTGTCCGTGCCACTAAACTTCTCGCACAAAATATCAAAGAACCTGAGTTATTTGCAAGCTGGTGGTTTTAGAACAGCATTTCAAAGGGTGAGTGTTAAGAAAAATATGGGTAAAAAATCGTAGGGTTACCCGCAACAGCTGTCTTCAGGACTAAGTTTTTTCCATCACCATTTAAGTAAAAAAAAATATACTGGGAGTGCATTATAAGTAGTTGTGTCTTTTTGGTTGACAAACAACATGCAAACTGGAAATATATTGTAAATTTATTTTTATAATCGTCTCCACTGGGCCAAGGAGCTTTTTGAATAAATTACGTTTGGATCCACTATTGGCCTGAGAGAAAATCTTTTAAAATATTGGAAGGACTATATACTATATAAGATAAGACAGATAAAACTGTCATTGAAGTATCTTCTGCCCACTCTAATGCAACTACACATCAATCTATAAGAGTTTCAATAAATAAAATCAGACAGTAGAGCGCAAGTGCTAGGTCATTAGGTCAGGTACCAACCTATTGATACAGCAATTGCAGTGCAATGTATGTGGTGTTAAAGAATCTGGATGTAAGCATGTTAACTATTGTCGAAATTACAGGGTACCTTTTGTGAAATTTGTTTCCTACCTAGTTTCTTATTGGATGACACATCTTGATGAGTGGAATTATTATGACTTTTATTTATGATACTTTTAACAGTCATGCCTCAGTGAACACTTTCCAAACAAATTTTGACATGACACACTTAAAACATTCATAAAATGAGATTTTCAAGCACTATTTCCTTGTATAATATAAATGTTTATTCTTCAAATCTTGTGATCAATTGTTATTCCCAATCATATTTCCCCTACATAAATTTCTGTGCCACTTGAAAGTGGATGAGTCTTCTGCTATAATTCAAATCATCCATTGGACACTTTGTCAACAAACTTTGTTTAGCTGAGCTGTGACCTAATTTAAACACCTGCTTAGTTAAGTTTTGCTAACTATGGATTACCTTCAGATTGGGACAATGGATTGATTTGGCTAACAGAGCCCTGTTTGTCCATTAAGTAATAAAGATGGATAGAGTTGCGTTTTTTGCTGGGATGATGCATCTTCAGCAATAGTACTTTTATGAATGGCATTATATGCTTTCTGCTTTATTAAAATGCTGTATTTTGATGATTGCCACTCTTTTTATGGTTCAGGTCCATCCACAAGTAGAGAGGGCCAAAAATGATAGATGGACCAACGAACCATTATATAATGCAGTGAAGGTGAGTTCTTTTTTTATTAAATCATAAGATTTTATCTATGAATGAGATGTATGTATGGAACTTTTTAAACATTTGGCATAAACCATGCAGGAAGTAGCAGCAGACCATGGCAATCTGACAGGGCACCAGAGCAGAGTTGCTGAACTTTACCTACTTGAAGCAAGACTAAATGGTATTGAGTTGCAACAAACAGAGAAAAAAGACTTCATCAGGACTCTCAGCAGACTAATAGAGTCAAAAAATCACTTCAGGTAGTTTTCTTTATGTATAATCTCATGAATTGGAGTTTTTATAGCATATTGGAAATAAAAAGTATGATTAAGTACAAATAAATATGTAAATCTTCTGTAAGCGTTTAGCATTTATAACACAAACATAAAATATTCTTAATTACGAAAACGATGTTTTCATTGCAAGCTATAGAATATTTGATGTAATGTTATATTCATTTACTTATCAGGAACAAAGTGATGTTAAATCACAACATGTTTTCCCATACTTTGGACAATGCAGGACCACTTTCTGAAATGCCAAAAGTTTTCAAGGATGAAATGGCCACAGACCCGTAAGTTTTTTAATCATTATGATATTATTAAGTGATAAATAAAGGGAGACATGGATCATTCAAATTTTAAGGCCATATGCACAAAAAGTATAATGCATTAATTGTTTCCTTCCCTTTTGTCTGATCTCTTAGAACGAAGCCTAGCAAAGGTCCATGGAAGGTCACTCTCAACCAGAATGTTTATGCACCATTTCTGGAGTATTGCTCTGATCGGATGCAGCGTTGGAATGTGTGGCATGCACACTGTAATCGGGCATCAGCTGAATACGACCAGCAAAATCTGTCAAACCATATTGTCATCAAGGAAATCAGACAGCTCAGGTACAGATTACAGCATTACATTGTCAGCAATATTATAAAGACTTCTCTTTTTTAAAATTTTAATTCAAATACACACATCTTGGCAGACAAATTTTATTAAGATATATTTATTTTAATACAGAAGCAGAAAATTAATGTAATGATTTTTTTTCCAGAAAAGATTTGTCTTCACAACTTGGATATGAGAATTTTGCTGATATGTCGATGGAAACCAAGATGGCTGGCAATCTGGAAAATGTGCTCAACATGTTGGATAAGTAAGATCTCATATTAACATGCAGAACCTTTTGTAGGAGTAGACTTGCACAATTAAATCCATATGTCAGTGCATGTCCCTTATTCTATACATTATTTTTGTATTTGAAGTATGAAGAACAAAATACATCCCCTGGCCAGCGAGGAGCTGACCCAGTTGCAGCAGTTTGCCATATCAGAAGGCTTTGAGCATAAACTCCAACAGTGGGATATCCCGTACTGGAGACGTAGACAGAGAGATCATCTCTTTAAGTAAGCACCTCCTCAGAGCAGGGACCTTTCCATATTTTAAATGAAACTTATTTATTTGGTCCCCTTTGATCATACTGATAGCTCAAAGTTATTTTCATCATTCTTTAAGTTTGAAAATAAATCTATTTTTCATCAATATTCTACTTAATAGGGTTCCTTTATATATATGCTGACTTGTGTTACAGTCTGGAGTCTGGAGCTGAGGCAGAGTATTTCCCGTTACCCAGAGTGATGGATGGGCTCTTCTCTATATGTAAACAACTATTTGGAATAGAAATTAAGGTAAGCAGATCATCGTTTCTGTGCAGTGTCACAGTGAACAATAATCAATTCAATTTCCCGTTAACTATTGACAGGCCAAAGAAATATATTTTTTCTTTTTGTATGTGTATGTTTTCAGAATTGTACTGGAGAGGTGGAGGTGTGGCATGATGATGTATTATACTACAAGGTCATAGATTCTCAAGGTCAGAAAATGTTCAGACACTCTGTGATCTTGTTTTAGTTATACATTAATTAGGTAGTTTTGTACCACTTTTAATCATTAAAAGTAAGTTGGAGAGGTAAAGATCTGAATGGTGATGACATTTGTTTACAGATGGCAGTGATTTGGCATCATTTTATGTGGATCCATACTCTCGTCCAGATAAGCTTGCCAGAACGTGGATGGAGTCTGCTAGAGGTGAGTCCTGTAAAGATAGGGCAACTTTAATAGATTATATGTTGTAAGCCCAAAAAAATAATAACCTGGTTTGATAATGTGCCCTCAGTATAAGCAGATCGATATGTACCAAAGGAGTTTTAAACTGATTAAACTTGACCTGTGGTGAAGAACTGTTGCCATATTCTTTTATGCTTCAATCTTTCCCATTCATAATGTCTTCAAACAAAAACCCCTGTAGCGCCCTATCTTCAGTTGTTCACTTGATGTTAGGCTTGACTACTCAAGATGGCATTCAGAAGAGTCCAACTGATGACATCTTGGCTAAACAAATTGGTAAAACATCAAATGACATCAATGGGCAACCACCACTTTGTATTTCCTTAGTGTCCCACCTATGAAAAGACTGACCCCTCATTATGCAGACATGTTAACAATGGCAAACAAAATCTGAGATCAAGAAGCAACAAAGAATATTTTCAGACACTCAACACTAATAACATTGAATTGGAGCAAACATGGCTTTTTTAAAACCTGTTGCTAGAGATTAAGTTCTACCTGAGTCATAAGATAAATGATTGGCAGTTGATGGTTTTTCTGAAAACAATGTTTATTTACCAATGGATTTTGGAGAAGATGTGTGTGCTTATAATGGGCAACATACAAACAATATTGAACTTAATATTTTTGAACATAAGTAAAGGACCTAATCAAAAAAGCTCCCAAGGATTCAACCAAACTTCTGGCCTAATGTGGTTTTATTATGATTTTTCAGAAAATAGTGCATTAATGCAAACTAAGCCAGTATCATTTCTCAACATGAGCATTGCTCCACCATTTGGCTCAAGACCAGCATTGCTTACTGCACAAGATGTACAAAAGCTTTTCTACGAGGTGAGAATGTTATTTGCAACAAAGTGCACCAAGAGTAAGAGTTAAGAAATAATTTCAGTGGATTTATCATATATTTATAACTTCAAATTATTACTCTGTTTTATAAGAGAAAAATGCTCCAACTGGTAGTCTTTACACTTTAACAATTCACTAGCATTGATAATTGATCTATCAATGCCAGACACAAAGATGTGTACTGTTTTCTGTTTCCCATGTCAGATATTTGTTTAAGAGTATTGGATTTTATGAAAACTGCTTTTTTACTTAGAGATTAAATGAAGGGAAAGGATTAACACATGTTCACAATTTTTTCCTGCATTTCAGTTTGGCCATGGCCTGCAGCAGATGCTGACTACTGTTGATTACAGTGAGATAGCGGGACAGCGTAATGTGGAGTGGGATGCCCTGCAAGTGTGTGCCTATACTATGTCTATGTTTGCTAAGCACCCGACCACTCTTGCCTCTATCAGTGGACACTACGAGACTGGAGAACAGATCCCACAGTCTATGGTACAAGCCCTGCTGAAATGTAAGTCTGTCCTTACAGTCACAAGAACATCTTTACTTGAATTTTGGTGTTTTATTTAATTTATTTTATTTAATTATACTTTATTTTGGAGAGTTACAGCAAAATATTCACCATCAAAGGCAATAATTATGATTTATAAAATAAATTATGGCATTAATAGTATTGAACCAAAAAGAGAAAATAGAATGCCATTTGTTTGTGTCATATTGCTAAAGTGGCTAAAAGTGGCCTGAATAAGGATATGATATTACAATATGTTTTACACAAAAGATCTTTTTACTTGCATTGAGCACCAATGTTAATGTTGCAGCCCAGCGCCACCTATATTCTTATAATCTCATGAATCAGTTATACCTGAGTGCATTTGACATGGAGATGTACATCAGTGATCGGGCATGGGGCAATGTGATGGAATCGCTGTGGGAGGACTACATGCCCTCACCATACTACGAGGATGACAACACACCTTGTTCCCTCGCAGCCATCTTCTCGGACCAGTATGCCGCTGCCTACTACTCCTTCCTGTGGGCTGAGGTCAGTTGACACAAACTATTACTTGCAAATATCCTGAATGCGAGATCTGTATGAGTATATTATATAATAGGAGATTGGGTAAATTAAATGCTTTCACACAGATGGTGCCTAGCTCTTTGAGTACATCATCAGATCAACATTTTCTTTCTTTATCAAATATTTGAAGATGTCTTATCCATAGTGAGCCATTGGGATGGTGGTTAAATAGGAGATTGAAAACATAAGTTAAAATACATGGAGATGCAACAATGTTTGGATTTTTGTAGATGTTGGCGACAGACATATTCCAGACATTTGAGGAGTCTGGGCTTGAGGATCTGAAGAATGCAGCTCCGATTGGCAAAAGGTATGGCAGGCAGTATTCAAATTTTTGCAAAAATATTTGGAGAGTTTATATAATAACAATGTTTTTGTCTGGTCAAGATGATACTTCAGAAATTAATTTGAATAAATGTTTTTAGCTATGGTGACAATGTCAGCATAGCTTCTGCAGTCGGGTAATTTTCTGTCATTCTATCTATTCATCACCTTTGATTTCTCCCCCCCCCCCTAAACTACTGGGTAGAGTGCTTAGCTATTCGTAGGTTTGGTATAGTATATTCATTGGAAGTCTGTCTATTTTCAAGAGGTTGAGACTTTTTTTATTTAAAAAAATCAATAACTGTCAATTTGTTTTCAAGTATGCAATATTATGGCTCCACCTCAGCATTTAAATATCACCTAGATACCTGGAACATCCAATGCCTCATTCTTATATTTTCAATATACCTTCAGATTGAGATTTTACGAAAAGGTAAAGTGGTAGTGATTGAGTGGCTGTCATAGTGGCTGTCAATATTAACTCAAGCCACCACATTGGAGACATTATTTGTGACATTGACTATACCTCAACCTGTGAAACTGGGTTAATACTAAAAATAACCATTTGTGTAGCAATTTACATGCATTATTAAAAATAATCACGTACATTAAAACAAACTATTAGGCAAATGGCCATAGAGCAATACTGATCATTGTGTTTTTGTAATGTTTGTGAACATTTTCTAAAAATGCCTACAAATTGCTTCATAAATGATCATTTAAATCTTTTCCCAGACTCAAGCAGATAATTTTGACCAATGAAAATGAATAGTGCATAATTAATTTGGCCCCAAAAAGCTAAGCATTCAAACCTGGAGTTTCAGATGAGAAGATTAAAGTTGACAGAGAGAATGACAGGAAATTTCCCCCTCATCACTACAGAAACCCAAACATTAGCATAGCTTGTGGGACTTTGGCCGATATTTTAATAATGATTTACTTGTATCTCAGATTGTAATGATTTACGTGTTTCTCAGATTTCGTGAGACGTTTTTATCACAAGGAGGAGGAGTGGCCGCTAGTGAGGTGTTCCGTCAATTTCAAGGTCGTGACCCATCCCAGCAAGCTTTCTTGAAATATTATGGGATAAGCTGAAAATGTGATGAATGCTTCAAGAATCAATGAACCATATGTGTGCTCTGCTCTGCATTTTATGTGAAGGGTAATAACAAGAAAATTATTCACTTAACTTGATGGCTGAAAAAGCAATATATTCTAAATAAATTTATATACAAGAATGGATCTCATAACAAATTGCAGAGATGTAAAATGAGATGAATTTTTTCACACAAGTTATTATTAGAAAGAATTTATTGTAAGCCTATTATATAGAAGTTCTGTTTCACACAAAATTGTGGAATTTATTTTGTTTGAGAAGTACTTCTCTATTCCAGATTGAAGGACATTTTTACAAAAATTATAAATATATATTATCAAATTAATGAAAAGAAAAAGTACTGAAATTAAAGCTTAACTATCTAATGTGACATTGAATATCTCAAATAACCTGCAATGAACATATCGGATGATAAATTGAGAGATAAATGAGGTATTACATTGCATGAGATAGTAGGTTATTTAAGAGATGTAGAAAGATTGGATCATGTGAGAAATGATTTTATTTAAATGCTTTATATTGTACAAAGTATAAATAATTATGTAAATAAATAAATGTGAAAAAAGTTAATGAGGCTGGATTTGAATTTATTTTAGTTACATAATCATGTCCTTACTTTTAGTAAAACTTTTGAGATGCATCTTATCCTTTGCATTTGAATCTTTTCTGTGATCATAAATTAATAATTTACAATCACAGGTCAAATCATTCAACTTGAGAAATTGTTTTGTTTATTTTAAACAGAAAGATTTTTAATGCATTAAAACTTAAAATATCTAATGATATTTTAATAATTTACTCAAAATTTTACAATTATGACATTTATTTTTGTTAACATCAAATCAAAAATGAAATATCAGAGTAAAGCCATTTTATTTCCTAACTTTCTCAATACATTATTCAAAATAATATCTTTGGATATATCATTTGGATATTTCATACATTATATCTACTAAGCTCAATAATATTCACAATAGCCTGAATATTGTACAAAATATAACCTGGTGGGAGGCAGCAATGTATAATAGCTGGGGCCAGAAGAATATATATCCATATAGTTTGAGGATGAATCCATGATTTGACGGTTTTGCCAATTTCATATTGAATGCAATATATTTGAACATTTTACTAAATTAGAATATTTTGCTTAAGGTCAAATAGTTTTGAAAAACCCGTAAATTATCAAATGCCCTGAAAATACGCCCCGACTTTGTAATTTAAAAAAAAAAAGTAAAACATTCTTCCTGATTGAACTCAAACCTGTTCCTTTTCTAGAAACTGCCCTATTATGTATGTCAATCTCAAACAATTCTCGTGGAACTAAACAGCAAGATAGTGCTTTACATAAATGATAGTGAACAAAATATTCTCACCTTAATTCATATATATTCAATGATTGTTTTTATAATTCTCAAATCAAAAAGATTCATTCAGTGTAGCAGTTACCATAGATGTATCAAAATAACAATCTTTGCAAAATTAAGACCATAGAAAAACTTTTCTCAAATGACTTGTTTTTTTGTTTTGCAGCAACTTATTTTGTTAAAGGGAGGTAGTCCACACTCTACCTCTGCCTCAAAAACCCTCTGATTGTTTTCACAAGAAATATGAAAAAACCCTGGTAGACTCCTTCCCAATGTATATTACCTGACAAACAGGTACCATTTTGTGCATATCTTATACACTTACTTGTAACTTGTGGGACTAGACAAAGCTATTGAGGAAAGTAAAAAAATCATTCCTCATACTTTGTTGATATAGTGAATTGGTCAAAAGCAAGAAAAACAAGTTCAATAAGTAGGCACCATTTAGTTTGATGTGTCTGATGATGCACTTCTGAAATACATATTTTCATAATATGACTTTTCAGGATCAGCCGCCAGTGGTGGCTGCGAATGAATATGGGCAATGGAGGCAGAGGTAGGTCTGGGATCAACTTCCTCTGTTTAGCAGAGTAGCAGCTTTAATATTTTGAAAAGATGGCATTGTGTGCCAAATTTCAGTATGACATCTGATTAGATTCCTGACACCAAAATTTGCTGATATTTTCAAATTTTCTGGGGATTATCTGGTAAGTTAATTTGTGCTCTGATTATGCATAAAAATCACAGTCTGTGCAATGGATGTAATGTGATTTGTTGCTTCAGAATGAGATCCAGTTCTCTTGCCAAATATAATCTCTCATGTACAGGGATAATGGGATTCTGATATTATTGTGGTGCAAACTTAGGTCTTGATGTTCTCGATTTTCTCTCAAATAGATGTTAGGCAGTGCAATCCTCAGAGGTCCAGTTCTGCAATCTCATCCAGCCAGTTAGCATAGGGCTTAAGTGCAGGCTTAACTTCATCTTCTAAGAACTTGTTGACCTGTAAAATAAAACAATATAGTCATGTAAGGAATCTTCACAAGAAAAAATAATTCATAAAATATATATTCAAATTGCAATATTCATACCTGCTGTGGTGCCCTTCCTATGAAGGTAGATGGATCTAACATATGTTCAATATCATGGTGGATTGGTTTGAAAAATGAATTGTCTTTGATACGTTCTACAAGGTCGTTCTCTCCTCCCTGCTCCTTGACGACAGCACCAGCCTCCTGTGACAGACGCCTGATCTCTTCATGGATGTCCTACAATATGTTTTATTAATTATAAAGGGTTCTTTAAAACAGCAGAGAAAACAATAAAAGGCATAGCTATTTCTTTTGTAACTAGATATAAATGGTAAGAGAACCCCCAGAGTCTTATCGATCATCTGGTTCCCTCACAGATTCAAAATCGCAAGGTCACAGAACTAACTAAATAAAGGTAAAATCTCTAAAGATTCGATGTTACCAGTACCAATCAGATCAGATCAGAAATGCCATTCGGTTATAAAATAGATACATTGGGCATACATAATTTATGCACACCTGGACCATATTGGACAATATTGTGATGCAAAAAACTAGATCTTTTTCATGGTCATATGACTACTTATTACATAACAGTAACTCTGATGTACTCAACAAACCCAATCTAAATCTCTTTACCCTTTATCTAACACACTCACTTGTCTGTTTCCACCAGCCTTGACCATTGCCATGATGATATTCTCTGATGCCATGAAGGGCAGCTCCTGGCGGATATGACGTTCTATCACCTATAATCAAAACCATCATCATATGCAAAGGCAGTCTAATTGTATGTCAAAGATCAAAAAGTTCAATAATATAATTTATCTTGTAGTCCTCAGATATGCACATCAGTCTAACCATGGGGTTCATCACTAAACCCCCAAAGACTTAAGGTCTATAATCCACAATCAGTTTGAAGCATTTGGAGAGAACTTCGTGTGGTCTCGTATATTTACGTAACTGCCTTTGGCTCCTACAGCACACATGGCGGACAAACTCTTTTAGTGATAATTCATATTCTATGCCATGATTATATCTAAAATGTCCCAAAAAAGTTTGATTGTTCTTTGGATGGCATTAAATAAAGAAAATATAAATACTTGATATAAGTCGCCAGCTGTAAAAACTGAGTTTAAACCCGTTTTAACTACAGTTATAACAGATTCAATTTAAATAATAAAAATTTAAGACTATCTGGTTAAGTTAACTTTTTCTGTGCTAAATTAACAAATAATATTACTTTGAACACATTTAAGCCAAAAAACCATAAGTCTGTCCCAGTTTTTTCATTGTGGATTATAGACCTTCAAGCTATTTACCCTGGGGTACAACATTAAGGTCTCTGAGATGTAAGACTGTCTTTCCCTGTAGTGCATCATTCAGTCCTCAGCTGTCTTACCTTGGGGTACACCACTAAGCCCTCGGAGATGTTCTGCAGTGTTGTCAGAACAATATCGGCTGTGAGAAAAGCCTCAGATAAACTCAGCCGTCTACAAACAAACACAATAAAGATTAAATTGGTTTATCCAGAATATGGTGAAAAATATGTTCTTTCATCAAATTTACAATGTTCTGGGTGGATTGGTTTGAAAAATGGATTTAAGAAAACATAATGGTCATATGAAAGATGATGATCATATGAATGATTTTATCAAGTTTGAATAATGCTTTCTGAACTCAGAAAATATTGACATCAAAAATGCCAAAAAACCTATCATCTTTAATCATATTCATCATGAAAGAGAATTTCTGTGCAGAGAAAGAAAAACAGTGGTTAAAAGACAATGATGATATGAATGATTTTAGAAATAATGTGTATTGCTATCCTAAACTAAAAACTAGAGAATATATATTACCAATAAAAAGATCTAAAAAAGGCTACTTTTTAATCTCAATTCCTAATGGTTTATTATTATGGTAAACTTGCTGTGAGGAGGAGGATACATCAGAAGTTTGAGCACTACATACCTGTTAGCACTGTCATCCAGGGTACGTTCCATCCACTGAACAGACTGAGTCATGAGAGCATCCTGGACCAGAGTCATCAGATGTCTGGACAGGGCGCAGCACCGTTCGCTACGCATTGGATTGCGCTTGTAGGGCATAGCACTGGACCCTGAACAACACAAAGGAGGCACAAATAAAGATTTAGGATCATCAGATTTGATGATATCATTCAAAGGCAGGTCTGAGAAAAAAGTTTAATTTCAACATAAATTCAGCAAAAAGATTATACCAAATTTTGTTAATTTCTGATACATGATTCTGGAGAACACAGCCTCATACTATTTAGTTATACCATAAGTTTAGTGCAACATGCCATTATTGAGGTGACATCTACTTTTACATATTTTTTATTAATTCATCACCTCCTCATTCAGAAATGATTGTGCAACTTATATTTATTTCAGGTGCCATTTAGATTAATAATTCTATATTGAATGTAGACTTATGATGCAGTGCTCACCAATCTGATCTTTTTCGAATGGTTCCTCTACTTCCTTCATGCTGGCCAATAGACGGATATCACTGCATATCTGCAAGTAAGCAGGATTCACACCTAAAAAAACAATCTTTGTAAACCTCTCCTTTTATGCTATGTTTCATTATGCATAAGAAGAGCAATATTATTGTTCAAAATTAAGCAAATAAATTAAAATTATGTTTTGTTTCTCATCAGGTTGAGATATATAATATGTGCTTCAACATAATGTTAATATTCTTGGATAACATCTAGATTAACAAGATATTGTATTTCACTACAAATGCACAGAATTCTGCACATTAAAAGGATTTTCTTATAACTCAAGAATATACCTGTAATTATTTATCCTTTCTCCCCTGAAAGATTTTTTGATTCACAAATGACTTGAATGTTAATTCTTCGTGACATGGCAGAGATCACAGATGTAGATGTCATATTCACTGATTTCCCTAACATGATACAAAGTATATCATAAACTCTAGACCTAAATCCATTGAGACCCTAATCCACTGATCTCAATAGGATGATCCAGATCATGATTGCAATCTCAAATATTAAGTCCACTGATCTCTATAGCATGGTCCAGATTATGATATCAATCTCACATGTCAGGTCCACTGATCTCTATAGCATGGTCCAGATCATGATAGCAATCTCACATATCAGATCCACTGATCTCTATAGCATGGTCCAGATCATGATAGCAATCTCACATATCAGATCCACTGATCTCTATAGCATGGTCCAGATCATGATAACAATCTCAAATATTAAGTCCACTGATCTCTATAGCATGGTCCAGATTATGACATCAATCTCACACATCAGATCCACTGATCTCTACAGCATGGTCCAGATCATGATAGCAATCTCACATATCAGATCCACTGATCTCTATAGCATGGTCCAGATCATGATAGCAATCTCAAATATCAGATCCACTGATCTCTATAGCATGGTCCAGATTATGATAGCAATCTCAAATATTAAGTCCACTGATCTCTATAGCATGGTCCAGATTATGATATCAATCTCACATGTCAGATCCACTGATCTCTATAGCATGGTCCAGATCATGATAGCAATCTCAAATATCAGATCCACTGATCTCTATAGCATGGTCCAGATCATGATAGCAATCTCACACATCAAATCCACTGATCTCTATAGCATGGTCCAGATCATGATAGCAATCTCAAATATCAGATCCACTGATCTCTATAGCATGGTCCAGATCATGATAGCAATCTCAAATATCAGATCCACTGATCTCTATAGCATGGTCCAGATCATGATAGCAATCTCACACATCAGATCCACTGATCTCTATAGCATGGTCCAGATCATGATAGCAATCTCACACATCAGATCCACTGATCTCTATAGCATGGTCCAGATCATGATAGCAATCTCACACATCAGATCCACTGATCTCTATAGCATGGTCCAGATCATGATAGCAATCTCACACATCAGATCCACTGATCTCTATAGCATGGTCCAGATCATGATAGCAATCTCACACATCAGATCCACTGATCTCTATAGCATGGTCCAGATCATGATAGCAATCTCACACATCAGATCCACTGATCTCTATAGCATGGTCCAGATCATGATAGCAATCTCACACATCAGATCCACTGATCTCTATAGCATGGTCCAGATCATGATAGCAATCTCAAATATCAGATCCACTGATCTCTATAGCATGGTCCAGATCATGATAGCAATCTCAAATATCAGATCCACTGATCTCTATAGCATGGTGCAGTTCATGACAGCAATCTCAAATATCAGACCCATTAGATCATGATGATAATCTCATATATTTGACCCACTGATCTCTATAGAATATCCAGATAGCAATCTCAAATATAATCATATTTTTGTAACAGGGCACTAACATGACATGTAATAATTCTCATCTCAAGTCCTCTGATATTTGCAGTATGGCACAGATTATATCATCAAACTTAAATCTCAGGTCCACCTCAGATCAATTTATCTTGCGGTCTTGCCTACCTTAGATCCCTATAGGAAAATGTAGATCATACTAGGATCCAATCTCAAATCTTGTGACCTTAAGAGCACGGTTCATATAATCAACCCTAGATTTCAATTCTTCTGGTTACTGCAACCTGGCACATCATACAATCACTAATCCACAAATTCAAATATTTCAAGTTATATCAACTCTGCATCTACTTGTGAAGCTAAGGCAGGAAAATAACCATTATAAATCTCATATTCACATATTAATGAGTACTTTTGGAGGGGTGGATATCAACGTGACAACTGCAATAAGCATCACTCTTTGACTGATAATCATTCCTCTACCAGGCAATAAAGAAGCTTCATATCAAATCTCAGATTTCTGTCTCAAAGTTCTATCCTATATGGGACCTGCACAGAAAATCAGATTTGCACACTGCGACATGGCACAGAAAAAAAGAAACTGGTGAATCTTCCATATCATAGTTCTCCTCCGAGTAGCATAACAGGTTGGAGATCATCATCTTTTAGCATGAGATAGTGCTGCACTCTGGTAGGCAAACCCAGTGAAGGAATGGTGTTTGTGAGTTGCGGACGGAGCTGGAACCGGATGCAGCTCCGAGACAAATGCTGCAAGGAGGGTGGGTTACTGACGACCTCCTGGAGCCATGGCCTAAGGAGAGCATGGAGTCTCTGGGGACGACGCAGGAGTTTACGGCAGAACACCAGCACAAAGTCTATATATCCTGCCACGTACAGTACGGGAAGCAGACCCCAGTCCCTGTTGGCCTGAATCAGATGCAATGCTGAGCTGTTGACAGTGCAGCCTGCCTGGATGAGGATGGTCACAATGGTATGGAAGCCACAGAACAAAGCCTTGTGTAATGCTGCACTGTTGGCAGACAGACCTGCATCCAGGTCAACGTCATGGTCCACCAACAACCGCACCATCGACACATTATTGTCCAGCGTGGCCTTGCAGAGGGGCGTGACGTCATACACTGAGGGTTTACTTGGAGAAGCTCCCTGTTCCAGCAGCACCTTCACCGTGGCCGCGTTTTTGTATCTGCATGCCACCATCACTGCAGTATCTCCCTGACAGTTGAACTCATCCAGCTGATCCTGTCTGTACCTCAAGACTAGCTTCATCAGATCCTTGCTGCCATATCTCGCAGCAAAGTGCAAACTCTCATCAACCTTCCCAGCATTCTCCTCCAACAGTTCCCCCACCTTCCCATAGTTCCCTGTCAAAATGGCTGCCTCCACCGGGGACACAGATCCCCGCTCAAACTTGAGACAGCATCCTGTAGTTATCAAGAGCTTGACAGCCTTCCTGTTTCCATTGAGAGCTGCAAATTTGACAGGCGTTAACTTCCTGGAGTTGAGAAGGTCAATATTGACCTTGCTCTCCACCAAAAGAGTAAAAATCTTCTCATCCCAATACTGAGATGCTAGGGCTGTGTGGAGAACATTATTATTGCGATCATCACAGAGATTCACATTGGCTCCTTTGGCAATCAATGCCTCCACCATCTCATAGTTCCCATTTTCAACAGCGATATGCAGTGGTGTTTCTGCATCAGAGTTCCGGATATTTAGATTAAAGTCATCAGCCTCAGATAAAGCTTCTAAAATATCGAGATTTCCATTCTGAACGGCCTGATGTAGTGCCGTTGGTTGGCGTGACAGGAAGTAGGAGGGGCCTTCAAGCGTTTGATTGACATCACAACCAGCCAATAGGAGAAGACGAACAATTTTCGGATCTCCCACCATAGTGGCCAGAAGAAGCGGAAACATGCAGTCCAGATCATCACCGGAGTACTGGATGTTGACATCACTGTCCCGAAGCAGCTGTTCAACACCATTCATGTTATGGTGCATTATGCAATCCAGAAGCTGGTCCAGAAACTGCTGATGATCAAGGGAGGAATATGCTCCATCCATTATCAATCCCTGTCACTAATATATACTCCTTGTTATTAAAACTAGCATACAGATGCTCAATTACAAACAGCTGATAATATATCCAAAATCACACACATCCAAAGAGTGAAACACATAATACTTAGGTGTTAAGCAATCCACAAAGTCTATTCCTGATTGAAAAGATGTATTCCAGTTATCTCCCATAACAACATGTGCTATGCAAGAAATAACTGTGGTAAACATCCGAGTCTCTAGCACACAGATGATCCTTCCAGAGATATGACTGGTGGCGGGAGTATGCAACAGACTATCAGCATCAAGACTTGGCAGAGTTGTACAATATACACATGTGATTCCCACTAAGAGAGTGGTATAAGCTGAGGTGGAGATCCACGGTTTCTGGGGGGAGAGGTTTTATATGCAGGTAGATCACCTGTCTGGCATCACGTCTGGGCCTCTGCCTTATCACAGCACTGACCTTATGGTGCCCTCTCTCATGATAAGCTTGTTATTTCTCTCTGTGTTTTTACAACTTATACACAATGCATGTCTTGTTTGTTCTGATACAAAATCTCACAACATCCCAAATCAAGTTTTCCAAAAAAGGCAGTCAACTTTCACAAGTTATCACATGATCACAATGTAAATATATGTGTGTGTTTGTGTCCCTGGATATGACAGCAGATGAAGTACTCCTACTTTGTAATTTACTAAGCATTCATGCTGTCCTGCCAGCTAGTGCATCCAAGCAGATGACACTTTTCTCCTAGCATTCACTCTGGTATAGTTACTACCTTGACTCATCAGGCAGTTTTTATATGTACACTCCTGTAGCATCTGTCACTCATTCACACTGAGAAAAACCTCAAAACTATGAGGTTATAATGCTCTCAGCTTTTAGCAAATATACACAGAGGGATATATACCGATCAAAAAGTATCACTTTAAAGTTTTTCAGAGTATGCCTTGCTGCATGTAAGGCTATTAATGACAAGTATCACTATCTCCTGCTGGCTCCAGTCCTGCTTGTTTTGGCTCCAGCTCTGGTACTTTAATCTCTCTCCCATCGCTGCCTGTATCTTATCCAAGTAAGAATCTGTAGAGGCTTCACACAGAAATTTCCTCTTATTAAATGCACAAACATTGACAAACTTCCTTGATATATCCGTATGCGTGAAATCTAATATTGCTTTAGCTGCGATTATGATTTTCCTGGGTGTTGGTGAGATGTGGGGGTTTGAGGTGTGAGAGAGAGGGGGGCTGAGGTGTGTAATACACCCCTGACCCTTCACCCCAGGCTGCTGATGCTGCAGCTGCTGAAGTCCCACCTCCTTTCTTATCACCATCCTTCTTGCCATCACTTGACTTGAAGGTAAACACAGTCCCATATTAATACAGTACATGAATCTGATAATCAACACAAGAAATTACACCTGTCAAAATCTGTGAACCTATCAAAATAAACAAAAATGACCTATTATGTGAACTCATATGTTTTATATATCACCACATTGAAGTGCCCCTCTCTTATAAATAGCAATTCACATCACCCCTCAGAGCTAAAATTAGCTCCTACCACTTTCTGGCTTGAGGATCCCAAGTGCTGGATGTCCTTAACAACAGAAATAAGGTAGATCTCAGGATTCTACTGAGATGGTTGATACAGATATCAAATTAATACAAAACTCATGATATTTCTGAAATATATGTCTGAAAAACTTTAAGTTTTTGACTGTACAGTATGATCATGGACACCTGGAATGAGGTACTATGAGTTATAATGTGGAAAGTCACAGTGTTTGAGAACATGCTCAAGGTTGGCCTCTTGACCTCTTGAAATCGTTAGCTCTATAGCCTCCATGTTAAATTTTCTATGCAAATGTGCACCAAAAATCTTTCAAATAAAAACCCCAATATGAAGATTTTATCTTTGTTCTCTGTGTAAAATTATCAATTTTTATATTTTCTGTCTTTGCAAAAAAAAATTCAATCCCATATGTTCTGACATGCATATTACTAAAATAAAACCATGATATGAAGATTTCATAGTCAGTATGAAAAAAGTACTTGTTCCAACTGGGATTCAAACCCCAGACCTTTGGGATGAGAGACAGATGTCTTACCAACTGAGCCACATCCCAACCCTTAAAGCACTGTATAAACATGTATAAACAAGAACATACTATACAAGAATATATAATGTTTTTCTGCCTGCATTATTTTGGGCTTACTCTTTGTTTACACTTCAAGAAGAAATATTTCTGGATTTAAAAACTGGAGGCCAGACTCATAACTGATCAGAAATTATTTCAAATAATCATGAATTTCTTTCATTTAAAGGTCCCATAATAACAGAAAAATTGCTTTTTTAACATGTTTTTGAACAAATAATTTTCAATAAATAAGAAGTCAAGTTAAATTTGCAAACATAATATACATGTAATGTTTATAATATAACATCTGCCATGTTTGAACAAATAATGCAAGTATTGTTAATAATAATAAGTTAAATGAATGATTAACGTGCCAAATAAATCAATCTATTTGCAGATTATTAATCTCACTTATAAGGCAGCCTCTTGTTCCGATATTTGATAAGGACTCCCTTAATTACACTGCTATTACATCATCAGTTCATTGATTGAACATGCCCTTGGCATGTTTGCACAGAATTAAGCAATGTTTCAAATATGTATTGCAGAAATCAAGCAATGTAGTTGCTAGAACTTTGTTCATACAGTACAGCCTGATTTACCAAAAGAGAGTTAATTTCTTGAATAAAAGAGGGTAGAGGTAGCAACTGTTAATACTGGTAGGAACACAAGAGTGTTAAACAGGTCACAACTTTAAAGATTTGAGTGCTCCTGAGGTCATCTCCCTGGATACCAGTACACAAGCCAGCCATCCAGCCAGGCTTAACACACAGGTGGACTGTGAGTGGCAGGCACATCACTTCTCGCTCAAAACTGCCACATGAACAAACATGCCAAATACACAAGGCTCTAACATGGATGACTTCTCACACTAAGGTATGTACAAATATATAAATGATAAGGGAAAAAAGGCATTCCGCTGTAACTTGATAATTCCTGTAACCTGGTAGATGTTTTCTGTGGGTGTATAATTACATTGTAACATATCTTGTACTTTTCTGGCTCACTGCCTGCAAAAGTAGGATCCGCTGTGATAGAAATTGCTTTATTCCCCCAAGATCATGCAAATCCACTTGCCAAATCTCTTTGCTTTTTGCCCCTAATCCTCAATCTTATTGGATAATCTTACAATTTTTTGAGAGCAAATAATCTCACAGGTATCTTATGATAGGTGATCAGTTAGACCAAGAAAGAAATGAGCATAGACATTCAGGCTTATAATTATGAGAAATGACTTACCTATTTTAAGAAGTTTTGTGAACCTATATCCAATGTGATGGATACTAAAGAGAACATTTCCTAATCCAATACAAATCAATAGAAACATGATTACTCTCCATTGATATTATTTTTTGATATCAGTTATATCAGTTTTTAATCAACAATGAATTCTATCTGACAATTATTGGACACTCATATAACTTCATGCAATAAAATAATGGTTAATTTAAAAATTCCATTATATTAACATTTTGCAACCAGGAATTGAACCACAACAATTTGAAATGCATGTATATTGATGTACTTACTCCAGGGCTTGATAAAGCAGAGCAAATTAATCACAAGTATTTTTTAATCTTATAAAATATTTACACCAGACACTTGTTTGGCCAGTGGCCCCTGTCAGGTTCCATCCAACACATAGAATGATAACTTTTCAGGCAAGTTTCTAGTTTGGAAAAAATAATGATCAAGAATTTATGTAGGAAATAGATTGGGGATAGACTTCCATGATAAAATATCTGAGAATAGTACATTTATCATGAAGCAAATTTGCAAATGAATGATTATGTGAAGAATCTCCTTTGTTATATCAATGCTCATTTTTATATCATTAGTAATTATCTTTTTTCAACAAAAAAGTAGAATATCTGCATTACTTTAATTCTTTAATTAAAATCAGCATAGTATAAAAATTAAAAATTAAAGTGAGGCTCATAAAGTTAAAAAAGACATCATCCTTGCAAAAAATTGGCAATGAAATTTCATTGTTCTGGCATCAATAAACAAAACGTCTTTTTCTGGGAGGGTATAATAAATTGTAAACAAAACCCTATAAAAATATAGCGTTCTAAATTATTTTGAAACAAACATAAATATAAATATGTGACAAATAAAAATTTCAATTCAAGTTCAAAAAAGTTCAATTCAACATTCTGGGCAGGATAGAACAACAAAAATCACAAATGAAGAAATCTGCATGATAAAGGTCCTGCCATTGTAAAATCCAATTCAAGCATGACCTTCTAGAATCTTATCAAGTTAAAACCTTCCACATTTATTTTTTTGAGCTTGAGAGGATTTAATGAAAGAAATAAGCTCAGATTCTCATGCATGATACCAATGTGCTGACTTTCTTAGCCACATGTGCAGACAAATGCTTGCGATAATATGTACTTGAAATTATCAAAAGTTGGCAAGAGTGGGGCTGTCTGAGGCTGGTAATCATATTGAGCATTATTTACACTGACTTAAGGTTTAAAAAAAACCCATTAGGATTTACTCATGGTGCATGAAAATGTCCCTGAATAATAAGGAGACATTTCAGGCACATCTTGTTACATATATTACAACTAGTGAATATATAATTTGCCATTATCTTTGAATTAACTTAACTCTCTGTAAACCTCTTAATTAAATGCTAGAAGGCTTCATGTTTACAAGTTATATTATCTGTGTACCTTCTACATTGCAATGCAGTCAGTGATAATCTCTGAATTGGGTGCTGTATACCACAACAAGATGGTGCTAGACTCTGTAAATCTCATTATTAAATGTGATAAGGTTTCATGTTTATAGTTTATATTATCTCTATCTTCTTCATTGCAGTGCAGTGGCAGACTGGCTAGTGATATTCTCTGAACTGAGTGCTGTATACCACCACAAGATGGCATTAGACTGGCGCAGCATTGAGGAGAGCCTCATCAACGAGGATGTTGAAAGTATGACCAACGCTCTCACCAACCTCAGCGTGAATGGGTCGAGTAAGGAAGCATCTCAGTCCGTCATCGACAGTGCCATGGACAAACTGGGTCACCAAGATGTGGTCCTGCGGAGTGGAGCCGTTCTGGTGCTCAGTCAATGTGTCGCCTCCGATAACCCAATCTTAAAAGGGTCGATGGAGGACCTCTGTCGTGCTATAGCCACCTCAAATATACTGGACTTGAAATCGGGCAAGGAAAACTTTGATGAATATGTCCTGCTGCATAAAAACCTGTGTACCATGATAAGTGACTTGCAGAGGAAACATCCTGAAAGTCTAATGCCATATTTTAAGCCTATAGGAGCCTATCTTGTGAACTGCACAGGTAGCAATAGTCGTGTGGTGGCACTGGCTGTGTGTGAGTACTGGGCTCAGCTCCTGGTGCCCCCAGTCCCCTCCCATCTGATGGACTACTGGGTCCCAGCAATCCTATCCAAACTGGCTAAACTCCTGCCAAACCTTCTCAAAAACATCGCCTACCATGAGGAACATGTCAAATACCTTGAAATGAACACACAAGACACAGAGGGACGTGAAACTCCTGTCTCCATGGAGGAATACACAAATCTCCGCAATTATTCTGCACTTGGATTGGAAACCATGTGTAGGATATTCCAGACAGAGGCTGTTATTATATTTAAACCTATGATTGAGAGGTGGCTGAGGAGTACCAACTGGAAGGAACAGGAGGCCATGACCTTAGCACTAGGGGCTCTCATCGAGGCTGTGGGGACACCACGGGAACTAAAGGATGTCTACCCCAAAGTTATCGCCAAGCTGTTAGAATTCTATTCCCATCCTAAGCCCCTGGTAAGGTCAATCACCTGTTTTACCATGCAGCATTTTATTAATGTGGATCCAAAGGTGTTGAGTGTTAAAGATCCATATACCAAGATGTTGAAGTGTACTCTGACCCTCATATCGGACAATAACCGCGAGGTACAGGAGATGGCTGTTCAGAGCCTCTCTGCACTCCTTGCCTTCTCTAACAGGGACATTCAACCTTACTCCAAGAAGCTCATAGATGAATTAGTTAAGGCAGATGCTGTCCTCAAGGGGCGTGCTAGGAATACATATTATGAGTGCATTAGTCACATGTTTGGCCACATGGGGGCACTGCTGGATGAGAGTCAGGTGTCAAAGCTTATGGGGCCTCTTATGGATCAGTGGAAGATACTCAGCAATTCTGACCAGCAGGAAATAATGATGCTGGGCCAGTCTCTCTGTGTTGTGGCTACATTTTCCAAATCCAGCTTCTCCCCCTTCAATGAAGAAATTCTGAAGAAAGCAGTGCCATACCTGGAGCATGCGGTGGAGCAGAATGACCTTGAAGGGGACAAAGTTACCACTCACACAGTGACCTTTCTTGATATCCTCAGTGCCATGTTTGAGGGCCAAGGAAGGTCTATGTCCACCTTTCTCTCCAAGTATCATTTAACCAGGATCCTGCTTCATATCCTGGGTGAGAGCAAGTTCCAAGGTCCTGTGCACCAGAGTGGACTTGCACTACTTGGACATATCTGTCAGCATTGTTACAGTAACGTGCACCCACACCTGGACTTGACACTGACCACACTACATAAACATGTGGACAGCAAGGAGTCCCGCATCCAGAACAACGTGCTCTGGTGCCTTGCTCACATCGCAGTCAGTTGCCCGGATGCCAACAATCAACTCCTGGATATGTCCAAAAAGATCAGCAAGATCTTAATGCGTAAGAAAACGGAGGAAGGTGTGGCCATAAACGCAGCCCTGGCACTGACGAGTCTGGGAGAGAGATGGCCTGATGCCATGGCTGAGGTCATCCTCAAAGACGACACTTTCATCCACATCTGTGGGCTTCTACAGCAGACATTTCCCCGTGACCTTGAGAAGGTTAATATATTCACAAACCTGTGTGATATTATCTCGGTCAACATGAAAGATATCAGCAACCCTGGATGGGTGCAGTTCTGTATTGCCGCTGCAGTCCTCGACTGTCACAACGCGGCACTCTCGCAGAAACTCAAAACCCTCCTCAGAGACTTGAGGGTGAAACAGGGCAACTCTGGGTGGAGCAAAATCTCACAGAGTATAGGATCTCAACTGTCTTACTCACTTAGGAAGAAATACAAACTCTATTGATGCTTGCAATCTATAATATAATCATATTAAACAGTCATGTCTTGCCATGAGATGTGTTAACAGCACTTGTAAATGAACTGATTAGAACATAGATCTACCACAAAATGCAAATATGCAAGTGTTCAATTTCTTCCCATATCTAATATCACTTTATGTATTTATAAAAAATGTCATTATATATATATATATACTGGACATTTACATTTGCCAAATATCAGGTCTTATATGTGATTAAGTCGATATGGTCAAAAAATGTTTATAGTTTATAGCTGTCAAGTGGGTTTTAGTGACTGAATTAATTTATATTTAATGAAGTCACAATGGAATCCCTACAGCTTTGAAAATATTTCTTTGCCTTTTTGACATAAATAAATACCATAAAAGCTGGTTTGGAATATTGCCAGTCGGATTCCCTCTGTGTTGGCAATGCAACCTTCACTATGCAAATTTACAGAGATAATAAATATTTTCTGTGTTGACCTTCAAAGTGCCAATGTCTGTGCCAAAATGAACATGACATATTGTTGTTTATAAGCATGAATGCTTTAAATCAATAAAGCCCTCAACATAAGTTTATTTTTGGTGTTGGTATTCATTTGAACCAAACTTACTTAAACAGAAATTCTTCAATGGGATACAATTTGTGAAGAAAATTTAAATACATAGATAGATTGAATCCTAAAATTTGTGTCAGTATCAGATCCATGTAGTAAGTAGCACAAGTCTGTGACCACTATTCTTAACCTGTATAGTATTGATCATTAAGATTTTTTGGTTTCCCAAATCTGTGGTTATTTCACAGAACTGTATCCATCTCTAACCCAATGAAACTTTTATGACCACAAGGTAATTTACATGTAATACACTCTTGACACCTATTATAATTATGATTCCCATACATATCAATTAAGAGGATTAAACAACGTCTGAAGCAAAAATAAATTTACCAAACATGGCAGAATCAGCATCAGAAAAGGTTGTCTTTGAGGTCATTAGCATGAAACATGTCAATTGCAAAATGATTTCCACCAATTTTGACAAAATAATTGTAATGATCTCAAAGGGAATTTCTTTTGTCAACCAGGATGTTTAGTATGAATGAAATTATGTGCATATGAAGTTAGAAATTGAGGTCAAGTGTGATTGAGCCTTGTGATATCTTGAGTCTTGAGAATATGGGTCACCACTAATGGTTATGAAATCTTGGGTTTGAAAGCATGTTACTTTAATTACCATATGAAATATCCAAGGCATATATCAATATGAACTGGGACAAAATCAAAGCACCATAATGATTGTCAGAAATCATAATTTCAGTTTGGCACAGGTCACATTTTTTAATATAGATTGGGTCCATATCTGTTTGTGAGACATTTTTAAAATGCCTACCAAAAACTTCCTCAAGAAATAGAAAAATCATACTTAAGGTCTTATTATAGCTTGAAATGTTTTGAGAATAGTTGATAAAAGTTTTGACCAAGGGATTAAAGTCAGACATCCATATTTTAACAATACAAAGAGATTGTTAAAGTTTCTGATTGAGAATGCTTAAATTATAAACAGTTTAGCATCAATCATTGATCGCTTGCAGCCTGCGGTATTGAAAAAGCCTTCAAGAGATAGATACAAACAATATATAAATCTGACCTTGTGCACAGATGATCCAAGACTAGCCAGAGGCATCAAACAGTCCACATCTACTTTCCTTGTGTATGTCTGGCCACAAATGGTCAACGATCTGGAATTTACAACCAAAAGAAATAACAAAAAACTGAAAAGACAGTAATAAAAAAATTGTTTTATTTTTTTTATTTCAAAGATGATGAATTTATTCCTTTCAAGTGTACTTACTTTTTGAATCCTGCCATCTCTGTGACAAGTTTATCCAACAGTTCAACCTGAAGATAATAACAGATATATGATAATACATGAAATACATTTCTCAGTCCTGTTGAGCTATCCAAAAATAAACTTACATATTGACCATTTAAAATAAATTTTTAACTTATTTTTGTCCTTTTTTTCATGATAATCAATGAAATATTGATTGAAATATAGCCATCTTGTTTTCATCATTTTCTTCTTGTGTCTTCTTTTTTTCGGTTTGTCTAATCTGTCTTACTTCATGACTTTCTTTGCTCAGATGACTATATTAAAATTCAAACTGAACCAACCATTTAAAATAAATTTTTGACCATTTAAAATAAATTTTTTACTTATTTTTGTCCTTTTTTTCATGATAATCAATGAAATATTGATTGAAATATAGCCATCTTGTTTTCATCATTTTCTTCTTGTGTCTTCTTTTTTCGGTTTGTCTAATCTGTCTTACTTCATAACTTTCTTTGCTCAGATGACTATATTAAAATTCAAACTGAACCAACCTTTTCATGATTTCCATCAAACAATTCAAGAAAGCTAGCTTGTGTTCCAGTAGTGCCCTTGACCCCTCGGAATCGTAGATCATCCCGAGCTCGCTGGATGTTGCGTAGATCCATCAGAAGGTCCTGCACCCACATACAGCATCTTTTCCCAACTGTTGTCAGCTGGGCTGGCCTGAAATGATAACCATTCCTTATAAACTTACAAAAATGATAATCTCTTGCCTGTTATCATCCCTTATGAACCTTTTTTCATGCTGTGAGGGCCCATACAGGGTCTAATAATTGTACAATTTTTGCGTACTTCCCCATCCGGAAATTTCCCACTGAGATTTATGCAAGTCCCATCCACTAACTATCCAAGTCAATGTTGCAAGCTTCTTCATCAAGGGAACCTAAGTGTCACTGCTGGGACATTAAGACCAGTGCCTATTTTTCTGCAAAGGTATGATAGTTATGCCATCTGCTTTCCAAGTCCTTGTCTACAACACTTGGTGCACACTTTGTGTTGCTCTTATGAATGTTTATCATGCACATATGAATATTAACAACTAGCACAGACTGCTTGGACAAAATCGCTCACTATATCAGCCTCTTTCCTTGAGGGAGGGGGCTGAAACTCAGTCAATGAATAGACAAAAACAGCTTGATGTTTAAACTTTTAGATTCTTACACAATATTGTTTTAAATTGGTGCCATGCTAATCCTAAATGGTTACATACTGTAAGTGTGTGAAGCCCAGAGTTGGCTGATCCTTGTACTCATCAGCAAACACCGCCAGCCGTTTGATGCAGCGAGCCAACTGCAAAAACACAAAGCAACAAATAAAATCACACACGGCTTTTAAAAAATATTTCAATAAAACTTAATACAATGTAGTTAAAAAAGAATATAAATTAGAGGTTATCATTCTAAACAGAAATAAAGTTTTGGGAACATCCACCAGAGGTCTCTAAAATGCATCCTTTTAGAAATCTATTCATGTGATGTGAATAGTATGATTATCTCACCTTTGGGAGTAGAATGTCAAACCCATCTCGCAACTGAATAAGATCCTGCAACAGAGAAAAAAACCTTGTTTATTCATGTTCAAGATATTGATTTCATAATTTGTCTGATGCATAATTTATATGGACTCATTGAGGCCACACTATTTGGAGACATAGCTGTTTGGAAGAAGCTATTGATATTTGGACACCCTCTCTCGTGACAAAGCTTAAATTACCAGCTTAAATTTATTCATCAGACCATTTTATAACCATTGATTTTAGAAAGGAAACCATAAATGCTCCATAAATGAGCTGCAATTCTGTTAGTGAGCATAATATAATGAATTCTGTGGTATGTTTGTCAGGTCTTGGCTGAATGCACACGTATCATCTTTTATTGTAGGGAATATCTGGATCTTTTTTGCATTTGGTGCTATGAATGTAAACTAAATGGGAATTCTCTGAATGGAGTAACTGTCCTGGGTAGGATGGTATGAATGAGACTGCTCTGAATGGGATGGTATGAATGAGACTGCCCTGAATAGGATGGTATGAACGAGACTGCCTTGAATGGGATGGTATGAATGAGACTGCTCTGAATGGGATGGTATGAATGAGACTGCCCTGAATAGGATGGTATGAACGAGACTGCCTTGAATGGGATGGTATGAATGAGACTGCCCTGAATAGGATGGTATGAATGAGACTGCCTTGAATGGGATGGTATGAATGAGACTGCCCTGAATAGGATGGTATGAATGAGACTGCCTTGAATGGGATGGTATGAATGAGACTGCCCTGAATGGGATGGTATAAATGAGACTGCCTTGAATGGGATGGTATGAATGAGACTGCCCTGAATAGGATGGTATGAATGAGACTGCCTTGAATGGGATGGTATGAATGAGACTGCCTTGAATGGGATGGTATGAATGAGACTGCCTTGAATGGGATGGTATGAATGAGACTGCCCTACATGGGATGGTATGAACGAGACTGCCTTGAATGGGATGGTATGAATGAGACTGCCCTGAATAGGATGGTATGAATGAGACTGCCTTGAATGGGATGGTATGAATGAGACTGCCTTGAATGGGATGGTATAAATGAGACTGCTCTGAATGAGATGGTATGAATGAGACTGCTCTGAATGGGATGGTATGAATGAGACTGCTCTGAATGGGATGGTATGAATGAGACTGCTCTGAATGGGATGGTATGAACGAGACTGCCTCGAATGGGATGGTATGAATGAGACTGCCTTGAATGGGATGGTATGAACGAGACTGCCTCGAATGGGATGGTATGAATGAGACTGCCCTGAATAGGATGGTGTGAATGAGACTGCCCTGAATGGGATGGTATGAATGAGACTGCCTTGATTGAGATGGTATGAACGAGACTGCCTTGAATGGGATGGTGTGAATGAGACTGCCTTGAATGGGATGGTATAAATGAGACTGCCCTGAATGGGATGGTATGAATGAGACTGCCCTGAATGGGATGGCATAAACAAAGCTGCCTTGAATGGGATGGTATGAATGAGACTGCCCTGAATAGGATGGTATGAATGAGACTGCCTTGAATGGGATGGTATGAATGAGACTGCCTTGAATGGGATGGTATAAATGAGACTGCTCTGAATGGGATGGTATGAATGAGACTGCTCTGAATGGGATGGTATGAATGAGACTGCTCTGAATGGGATGGTATGAATGAGACTGCTCTGAATGGGATGGTATGAACGAGACTGCCTCGAATGGGATGGTATGAATGAGACTGCCTTGAATGGGATGGTATGAACGAGACTGCCTCGAATGGGATGGTATGAATGAGACTGCCCTGAATAGGATGGTGTGAATGAGACTGCCCTAAATAGGATGGTATGAATGAGACTGCCCTACATGGGATGGTATGAATGAGACTGCCTTGATTGAGATGGTATGAACGAGACTGCCTTGAATGGGATGGTGTGAATGAGACTGCCTCGAATGGGATGGTATAAATGAGACTGCCCTGAATGGGATGGTATGAATGAGACTGCCCTGAATGGGATGGTATGAATGAGACTGCCTTGAATGGGATGGTATGAATGAGACTGCCTTGAATGGGATGGTATAAATGAGACTGCTCTGAATGGGATGGTATGAACGAGACTGCCTCGAATGGGATGGTATGAATGAGACTGCCTTGAATGGGATGGTATGAACGAGACTGCCTCGAATGGGATGGTATGAATGAGACTGCCCTGAATAGGATGGTATGAATGAGACTGCCTTGAATGGGATGGTATGAATGAGACTGCCTTGAATGGGATGGTATAAATGAGACTGCTCTGAATGGGATGGTATGAATGAGACTGCTCTGAATGGGATGGTATGAATGAGACTGCTCTGAATGGGATGGTATGAATGAGACTGCTCTGAATGGGATGGTATGAACGAGACTGCCTCGAATGGGATGGTATGAATGAGACTGCCTTGAATGGGATGGCATAAACGAAGCTGCCTTGAATGGGATGGTATGAATGAGACTGCCCTGAATAGGATGGTATGAATGAGACTGCCTTGAATGGGATGGTATGAATGAGACTGCCTTGAATGGGATGGTATAAATGAGACTGCTCTGAATGGGATGGTATGAATGAGACTGCTCTGAATGGGATGGTATGAATGAGACTGCTCTGAATGGGATGGTATGAATGAGACTGCTCTGAATGGGATGGTATGAACGAGACTGCCTCGAATGGGATGGTATGAATGAGACTGCCTTGAATGGGATGGTATGAACGAGACTGCCTCGAATGGGATGGTATGAATGAGACTGCCCTGAATAGGATGGTGTGAATGAGACTGCCCTAAATAGGATGGTATGAATGAGACTGCCCTGAATGGGATGGTATGAATGAGACTGCCTTGATTGAGATGGTATGAACGAGACTGCCTTGAATGGGATGGTGTGAATGAGACTGCCTTGAATGGGATGGTATAAATGAGACTGCCCTGAATGGGATGGTATGAATGAGACTGCCCTGAATGGGATGGCATAAACGAAGCTGCCTTGAATGGGATGGTATGAATGAGACTGCCTTGAATGGGATGGTATGAATGAGACTGCCCTGAATGGGATGGCATAAACGAGGCTGCCTTGAATGGGATGGTATGAATGAGACTGCCTTGAATGGGATGGTATGAATGAGACTGCCTTGAATGGGATGGTATGAATGAGACTGCCTTGATTGAGATGGTATGAACGAGACTGCCTTGAATGGGATGGTATAAATGAGACTGCCCTGAATGGGATGGTATAAATGAGACTGCCTTGAATGGGATGGTATGAATGAGACTGCCTTGAATGGGATGGTATGAATGAGACTGCCCTGAATGGGATGGCATAAACGAAGCTGCCTTGAATGGGATGGTATGAATGAGACTGCCTTGAATGGGATGGTATGAATGAGACTGCCTTGAATGGGATGGTATGAATGAGTCTGCCCTGAATGGGATGGCATAAACGAGGCTGCCTTGAATGGGATGGTATGAATGAGACTGCCTTGAATGGGATGGTATGAATGAGACTGCCTTGAATGGGATGGTATGAAAGAGACTGCCTTGATTGAGATGGTATGAACGAGACTGCCTTGAATGGGATGGTATAAATGAGACTGCCCTGAATAGGATGGTATGAATGAGACTGCCTTGAATGGGATGGTATGAATGAGACTGCCTTGAATGGGATGGTATGAATGAGACTGCCCTGAATGGGATGGCATAAACGAGGCTGCCTTGAATGGGATGGTATGAATGAGACTGCCTTGAATGGGATGGTATGAACGAGACTGCCTTGAATGGGATGGTATGAACGAGACTGCCTTGAATGGGATGGTATGAATGAAACTGCCTTGAATGGGATGGTATGAATGAGACTGCCCCGAATGGGATGGCATGAACGAGACTGCCTTGAATGGGATGGTATGAATGAGACTGCCCTGAATGGGATGGCATGAACGAGGCTGCCTTGAATGGGATGGTATGAACGAGACTGCCCTGAATGGGATGGTATGAATGAGACTGCCTTGAATGGGATGGTATGAATGAGACTGCCCCGAATGGGATGGCATGAACGAGACTGCATTGAATGGGATGGTATGAATGAGACTGCCTTGAATGGGATGGTGTGGAGGACAGTACCATTGATGGGGTGAAAAAGACCACCCTGGATGGGTTGGTGTAGAGGTGAATGCCCTGGATGAGGATGTATGGTGGAGAGTACAATAGCTTGGGTGGTATGTGGGAGATTGCCCTGGATGAGGTGATATAGAGGTAATCTCATACCAGATACCAGACCTTAATCATGATAAAGGTCTGGTATGGGCCATTGAAGCAACGGCAATTCAAACATCAACTGCAATCGACATATATTGACAGTGATGGGTGTAATATTGAGATTTATCTGTCAATACACACATGCATAGGCATTGGTACTTAGGGATCGCTGCATTAAGTCTGATTACCTTACACCTATACCAGTCATTATCTGATCACTGCATTACCCCCAAAGCCATCGGTAAAATGGACTTGAAATTAGTTTCCTAACTATGAGAATGCAACTTCTGATGCTAAACTGATACCGTTATGACACATTTCACCATCTTTCTTAGTCATAATGTCTCCAAATAAAAAACACTCTCATAGTGTTTTCAGTGGCGTCCTTTCTTTAATTTATCTGTCAACATTATTTCTGGTGACTCGAGATGGCATTTCGGAGCATTCAAAATCATGGAAACACAAAAGGTGTGAACATCATTGGCAACACTGTCACATCTATTAATTTTTTTGCCTGGTATTTCTGGGAACAGTGGATCTCAAGTCCCTTTTGCTGATGTCTGATCATTGCACACTGTTACAGGTCATTCATTATCTTACTACTGAAACTGTGCAAAACCCAGCATTTCACAATTATCCTGCCATGTTAATTTGACAACTGTTCCCTACTAAGTGAACCACCCACAACCCTCCCACCCACCCAAATATATATGGACTCTAGCTAATGTAAACATTGTAATTTCCTTCCCCTGTCCATATTTCCTCCGTCTACCTGGACTATTTTTTACAGACATGAGTGCCTCTAGCCATCGTCCTGACAACGCAGTACCAAAACATCATCAGCACAAGAAACCCAACACATGAAAAACATGGGAATATGTCAACATCAATGCTGCATCCTGAAAATATTATGGGTGCCTGTGTTAACATCATGCTCAGCATATTGACTCCAATGGACATAAATTAGAGGCTGTATTTTATAAACATTGGGTTTTGAAATCAAGCAATCTATAATAATTAATACTGGACTAATTTTAAAGCTTAAGCCACAATTGCAAATCAATAATGTGTGTGCATGAACAACTTGTTTTTCCCCATGGGCTAGTAAAGCAATCAATTATTTTTTAAATGAATGGCATTCAACATCAGGCAAGGCTTGAATCTTTTGTGTGGGGTCCCTCTATGAGTGCCACCATGGATATTTTGATATAATTACTTCTAGATTAAAAACTGAACTGAATTTGAATCACTCAGGCCCTCATTTTTTCAAACTTTATGTATCCTCATCTGATAAAATTCCACTCATCTGATAAAATAGCCCTACAAAGATGGGCAATACTCCACTACTCTCCTCAACTGAGTAAAAGCCCTGTTAGGATGGGTAATACTCCACTGCTCTCCTCAACTGAGTAAAAGCCCTGTTAGGATGGGTAATACTCCACTGCTCTCCTCAACTGAGTAAAAGCCCTGCAAGGATGGGTAATACTCCACTACTCTCCTCAACTGAGTTAAAGCCCTGTTAGGATGGGTAATACTCCACTACTCTCCTCAACTGAGTAAAAGCCCTACAAAGATGGGCAATACTCCACTACTCTCCTGAACTGAGTAAAAGCCCTACAAAGATGGGCAATACTCTACTTCTCTACCAAACTGAGCAATGTTTGATAGGCTCCACCCTCTCCCTTTTTATACTATTCCTTTAAAGATCATTTTGATACCAAATATTACACAACACACAATGAGGGAGTGTGTCAAGGTGGTCATTTGAGCAATACCCTGACACACTTGGCTCCATCATTTTGTTGCATCATATTTTTAAAGCAGACATTGAATTGTGTTATAAAAAATACACTCAATAAAGCATAATATCATTTGGTAAAGATGGAAATTACTGATGGAAAAGATGAAAAGATTGAAATTACTGACATTGGCATTAGTTCGAGATCTTCATGATCAGACACCTGGAAACCAAGAGGCCCAAACACCCAGTTGCCCCAACGATACAGGCGCCAATAATACCCCATCAGCAATATTTTCTATGGGGTAAAAAACCCTGTGGAGTGATCAGTTGTCAACCTCTGTTATGTGTCCAGATACTATTGATAAATAAAATATTTCTGTATTTTACCTGAGACACTCACAGATATAGGATCTTAGATCTTACCGTGTTGTCTCCAACACAGGCAGATGTTGTTTATAAGTATAAAATATAACAACTCACTCTATCGTCTCCAACATAGGCAGAGGTTGCCTCTTGATATAAAAACTTCCAACTTACCGTATTGTCTCCAACATAGGCAGAGGTTGCTCCTAGATGTATAATTGCAGCAGCTTTTGGGCACACAGCTGCATAGGTGTGAACATGGGCCATGACGTCATGGCGATGCTTCTTCTCCTCCACAGCGGCACGATCAAAGTCGATGTTGTATACATTGGCCTCCATTTCTGCTATCTGCTCGTCTGTGATATCCAAGCCCAATGTCTGAAAATGCAAACCACAGATTTAAAAATATAATTTCTCCTGAACAATGAACTACTCATGTTAACTGTGTTCAAAATTTGGGTTTGGCCTATTGCTCAATGCAAATACCCTTTAGCCAGAGCCAAATACTTTTGAGGTCTATTATTCCATTACTTGACTGATAAAACAGGCTACAGAAAAGAAACATTTTAATCCAGATTTCAGACATTGTTTGTCAAACTGAAAGTAATCTAATCCACTACATTATAGCCTCTGCAATTGAATAAAGCTGAATTCGGTAAGATTTTGTTTGTTTGTTTGACATCTCACCCAGGCAAATATTTTAAAGGACAGCAGGTTAGCCATTCAGGAACAGGCCTCAGCTCTTATGGGGAATTGTAACATGAATGTCATCTTGTTATGGCTTGAGGAACTCAACTTCTTCATGCTAATGAATAAAGATTGTTATTATAAGAGTTGTTAAGATATTAAACTATGACATCATTTCATTTTTCCCTTCTACCAGGATCAGGAATTAATCACAAACCCAGTTCTTACAAGACCTGAACCCATATTATCCTGGACTGAAAGGCCACAATGTTATTGATTAATATGAATAAAATAGTGTCTTGATGTAAAACAAATGAATGGGTTTGGTGTCCTGATATTTTGGAATGGTGTGGTCCATTTAGATTATTATATGGAAATAAATGAAATAAATAGATTTAAAAAGATCATTTTGTAGTGTGGACAGAGCTGGCAGACTGATAATTGACTATATCTGTCTGTACATTTTGTCTGCACCATATTTATTCAACATGGCTGCAAGTGATTTTGGTCACTTGTTTACTACTCTCTACATTTCAATATTGGCATACAGAAACTGATATTGAACACCAATCAATGGCAATGTACATAAACCTTGTTCGACTTCCCAAGTCAGACTTGAAATACAACCAACTGTGAGGTTTTTCTCAAGGGCCTGAACAATCTTGTATACATATATTTGTTATGTGGGGTCTTTTGGCTGCTGTCCATCTTGTCAAGTTTTTGTGAGTATCAGTTTGTCAGACTGGTAATGTTATTTATTGATCATCCCTTACTTTAGGTTCTATTCATAAGATAAATCTGTGACATTCATATTTTAAGTTCACTATTTATTCCCCCAATAGACTGATATGAGAATATATAATTCATGTTGAGCATAATGTTATATAGTTTTTCTTGGCAAATTGGTGCAATATTATGCCAACTCCACATAAAAAATGCATGTACATAACAACCCATACACAACTTAAAATAACTCAAATAGGGTCACACATTTGAGCATGACACCATAAAGCAATCATCAAATTGAAATTTAGAGCAAAATGGTGTCACTGCACTCATATCATTTAAAGCAGTATGAATCTTATAAACTTATTCATTTTGAAACAATTTTGATATTCACTGTACCAATTTACCTCTCATTATTTAGCTTGGTACAACCAGCTACATCGCTCTATCTCAAAGGGTATGCTATAGCTGTAAAAGTATGAAAGTATCTCTTATGTTTTAGCCAGTAAGCTAGAAAGATTCAATCAAAAGGAAGTAACTCTTGGTCGTTAGCAAGTACAACCAGCTATAGTACCGTGGTCTCAAAACGTGAGCTACAGCTGAAATAATATGAAAGTACTTCTTATGTTTAGCTAGGTACAGCCTGCTATAGTAATATGGATGGTAGACTCTGTTGCAAAATAACTAGGAACAGCCAGCTATAGGAGTACAAAAGGAAATAACTCTAAAGCAAAGTACAACCAGACATATCTAAAGCAAGGTACATCCAGTCATGTCTTAAGCAAGGTAAAACCAGTCATATCCTAAGCAAGGTAAAATCAGTCATATGTTAAGCATGGTACAACCAGTCATATCTTAAGCAAGTTTCAACCAGTCATATCATAAGCAAGATAAAACCAGTCATATCTTAAGCATGGTACAACCAGTCATATCTTTAGCCAGATACAACCAGTCATATTTTAAGCAAGGTAAAACCAGTCATATTTTAAGCAAGTTTCAACCAGTCACAGAAATGTGGGAGGAAGTACCTGTTGTGCTTATATTTGGGACAGCAAGCTATGATAATACAGAAGGAAGTACCTGCTGTGGATTCTTCACTAGGTAAAGCCAGCCTTAGTGATAGATAAGAAAATACCTGGTATGCTTTAGAGATAGAGTCAGTTACAGTGATATTGAAGGACATATCCGGTATGTTTTAGCAAGGAACAGCCAGCTATAGCGGTAAGGAAGGAAATACCTGGTATGTTTTAGCAAGATACCACCAGCTATAGCAGTAAGGAAGGAAATACCTGGTATGCTAATGTAAGGTACTTTGGCCAGCTAGTGTGATACAAAGAGAAGTACCTGTTGTGCTTTGGCAAGGTACAGCCAGTTCTTTCTCCATTCTGTCACTTTCTTGTAGTCACCAAAGTTGAAAGCCATGGATGCAGTTCCCCACTTATACCTGTGCACCAGGGGAGACTGGTACACAGCATACTCCAGCGGGATGTCGCTGGGAGGCTCATTGTATTCTGTGCTCAGGGAGGAGGAGGATCGTTTGTCATCGTTGTTTTCAGACAGTCTCCGTCTGTGAAGCTCTGTGGAATCACGGGGTTCCAACTGTCTCTGTCTTGTGTCTCGGTCATTGCCAGCAAAGCGGGAGCGTTGTTGCCTGCCATTGTAGCTGTCTGTGGAATAGTGAACTTCAGAGGGTCCCCGCAAATCCTGCCTTCCTGCATCTCCTGCCTGATGTACTTCTACTCTGTTGCTCTTTTTATAAGGCATTATCCTTTTTAAGACAACTCAGTCCTCTTTAATCAATAAAAAATCAACTCAATTCTTTTCAAACTTAAAGAATTTTTTTGCAAATCCTCCAAAACGAAGTGGAACAATATCCTTGTAGCATGTGTACAGGAGTGGAATAATCTCTCAAATGTCCTTAGTATGTCCTGATTATGGTTCGACAGTGGCTATGATATGCAAACTTGATGGCAACGAGAGGCCTCCACATCTCTACCCACACACACTGTCCCAACCCGTAATCTGGCCACACTGAGTCTCATACATCAATGACAAATCACCACCTTGTGTGCCAGTTCATGTCGTTGGTCCAAGTGCGTTTCACTGCCACACTTCACATTTCAGTTTATTGATGGAATGCTGTGTGATCGGTCATGCCTGTCCACACAGCACACTGCTTGTTATTTCAAATATTTGTGTATGAAATATAACAACCGTAAGTATCTTACACATTGATTTCTAAAGGAAATATAGATTTTTAAAAGTGTGTTGACAATGCTCAACTCCTTCTCAGTCAGGTATCAACAACTGTAGATTTGATTGTGCAGTTATTCAAAATTATTCTGTATCAGTGTCATCAAAACATAATTTGGTTTTCACATAAAGGATTTCCCCCATTTATTCTTATTAAGAGAATTCAATGTATTTATATACTGTAATGTGATATTTATTTCCTGTATATCATCATCCTTGCTTGAGATAAATAATTGTAGGTAAATTGTAATGCATTTACACGATCTAATGATTGATGATATATTAGCTGATCTGTTAGATGATAGATCTTCTATCAATGATGATTAATTGGTTTATTTGTTTCAGTTATGAATAAAACATTTCAACGAACTAGTTGACAGCTTGAAATCAAGTTGCTGATTGTTCTGATAAAGCACAAAATGGCCATATCAATAAAATATACTAATAAGGGAGGCAATGTATGACTTGCAGTTTACCTGGGCATAGTTTGTGTACAAATTATTGACATTGTTTAATATCAATATGTTCAGAGCCCCACTTCCTGCAGTTATTACCTCATGACATTAGGTACATTTCTCAGCTGTAATAATCCTTCTCTAAATTAAAAACTGAAAGTAATTGCTACTATTAGTTTTATTAGATTATTTCTAAATAGCACATAACAATCAAAGCAATTGCATAGAATATTTTTTCTTTACTTATGATAACTTTAAAATGAGAAAAATCAAGAGCTTCCAAAAAAAAGACGATAATTAAGATTTTTTTACAATCAGCTATATAGCTGATCCCTTCCGATAGATCAGGGATATTAGATGAGATATTCTGCATCACAAGATGTAAATAAACCAGAATTGGTTAGGCATGAATAAGGCCAGGGACATTCAGTCATAGGTTACTGGCTCTTTCGCAAGGGCCCCTGTTTGGCCATTCCCCTGTAACTTGTTCAACAATGCCTGCTCAACTGTGTGATTTTAATAAATTTATCTTTCTATTTCTTTTTTCTTTAACATTAGTTTGGCCCCCAGGTTCAAATACACTTCTCAAGGGATAGTTTTGAGTGACTGGGGCTGACTTATTGTGGGGACTAAATCTTTCATCCACAAACTGAGGGACAGAATTCTTTGCCACAGTCAAGTATGGAATAGCCGAACAGGATCCTTTGCAAAAATGGCAGCAATCGAGAAAATACACGATAGATCAGGGACATTCAGTCACACAAGTAATCATAAGAGAGATCAGGAACATTCAGTCACACAAGAAAATACAAGAAAGATCGGGAACATTCATTCATAAAACAAAAAACAAGATAGGTCAGGGACATTCAGTCATACAAGGAAATACAAGCTGGATCAGGGACATTCAGTCATACTAGAAAATACAAGCTGGTTCAGGGACATTCAGTCATACAAGAAAATACAAGCTGGATCAGGGACATTCAGTCATACAAGAAAATACAAGCTGGATCAGGGACATTCAGTCATACTAGAAAATACAAGCTGGATCAGGGACATTCAGTCATACTAGAAAATATACCGTAAGCTGGATCAGGGACATTCAGTCATACTAGAAATACAAGCTGGATCAGGGACATTCAGTCATATTAGAAAATACAAGCTGGATCAGGGACATTCAGTCATACTAGAAAATATAAGCTGGATCAGGGACATTCAGTCACACAAGAAAATACAAGCTGGATCAGGGACATTCAGTCATACAAGTAAATACAAGCTGGATCTGGGACATTTAGTCATACAAGAAAATACAAGCTGGATCAGGGACATTCTGGCATACAAATAAAATCAAGATGGATGAGGGAAATTCAGTCATATAAGAAAATACAATCTGGATCATGGGCATTCTGACATTCAAGAAAATATGATAGATTTGTGACATTCTGACATACAAGAATATACAAAATAGGGTCATTCAGTCATACAAGAAAATAGAATATAGAGAAGGATCATTCTCATATTTTTCTGGAAGATACATGAAAGATCGAGGATATTCAAGTGTACAAGAATAATTAAGATAGCGGCCAATTGACTTATTAGTTTATTCTGCACATGGCAATCTAATTTTGGCACCAAATTTTAATATCCAGGAAGTTAATAATTTAAAATATCTCAAAATTGTGGATAGGTCTTGAAAAAGAAAAATATTTTACAATGTGTTTTTTCAATTTATCAGTTTTTGTGATCTTAACATACATGTGCTTTTGATAATTAAGTAAACAGATCAAACTTCCAAACATCTCGCCCTACTCATCTTGATTTTGATTATTACTTTTGAAAATGCACACATCCATGTTCCAAATGATAGCGATTTGATTCAACAATTGTGATATGTTTTACTGCATTTTTGCTGTAAATCACACCAAAAAGGTATTCTGTCCAAAATGCATTTTGTACCACCAGAATCCGGATCTCGGTCCTTGATATAGGGCTACATGTGGTCCCGGGCATGTGGTATTTAGCGAGATCAGATCACATGAGCAATAATGCAGAACTTAAAGGGAAACTTTCACTTCTCTGAAACATTTTTGTAGTATGATGGAGAATTATAACGCACATTGATCTGTGGTTCTATTAGTATGACCGCACAAGGGAAACATGTTTTTTGGGAGAAAAATAGCTCTTTTAAATGCACGTGCTAGAAAAAAAAGAATGACGTCATCGTGCGGCAATTACCTACTTACATAAATAATTAGTAAACAAACAACAATGCAACCAAAATAGTGGTGTCACGATTTTCGGCCTTAGAAATGACGCACTATAGAATGGTTATGTGCGACGGAAAGAACATGAAAAATGTGACATTTTGGTGTAAAAAGCAAGTCAATCGGACTAGTATTAACAAAGTTATGACTAGATTTATGACAATTGAAGATCATTGCAGCTTGATTTGCACGTGCATTAAATCCCGCACGATGACGTCATTGACAGTGACTGCAATAAATGATCATATTGTAGGGGGGTTGTAAGATGAGACTTAAACGTTAGTTGTGTTTCCATGGTTACTGATATAATTATTTTGTCTATGAATTTCAATGAGTTTACACATATATGATCAATTAATCATGTAATTTATATAATTTATTTTGCTAGAAAGTATCTCTTTAAGCTTGTTTCCAATCTCTGTATTAAATGTCTCTGACAAGATGATTGGCAACAAACGCAGTCCCAACTATTTTCATATATTTGTGTTTTGATGGTCCATACATCATTTGCAGAAAAATGGTTCTATAACTGCAATTTAACTAATTTTTCTATCGCTGGTCTGTGAAGATGACAGTTCTAGTTGCCAAAAAAAACATCACCAGTACTAGCTTACTCTCTTGCAGATCATTTAAATAAGACTTTTAACAAATGTTTACAATGCATTTAGAGATGAGCTGGTCTGCTGTTCAGCAGGCCTTGCAGGGTCCAGTGATCCGAGACCTCCCAGTCATCTGGCGTCCCCTGGTCACTTGCCTCACATGTCAAGCCCCAATGCTTAACGTGTCAGGTCTCTACGGGGGGATACCCCGGCAGGCTCAGAACATGATGACTTAAGGGGGCACACCAGAGGGGCTGGCATTGATAGTTTTACAAAACTTTCATGATTTATATAGTGGAATGTGAATATTCTTGTATGGTGCTGCTAACTTTGCATTGCCCAAGAAAATTTAATTCTTACTCTATTGGCTTGATCCCAGAAGGAATTATTCCTACATTGTATAATACTATTACTATAAGATTCCTACTTTTTGCATGACAGAATCGACACCATCATTTTATTTGATATAATATATATATTACATGTATGCTAAAGCAAAAGCTGTGATAATATGTCAGAGTGACAGGCAATCAGCTTGTTCTCATTGGGTGAACCACTACTGGCACCTGGACCAGGACCACCAGCCAGGGCAGGGGCAGCTAGCAATGTTTACCATGCATGATGCACTTTGATCTCATTCTCAGCTTGTTGTATTTCCATGTCTATCTATTCCAATCTCACGTTTACATCTATATGTTTCTGGGCAAAATCATCCTGACTAAAATATCAATTAGGATTAAACTTTCTATTTTATGTTTATAAAACAATTGTAATTTAGGTTTGAAATAACCCACCTTTTCAGAAGTTGCCAAAAAGATCCACAGTTTACGCCATGTTGAGAACTTCTTGATTTCACTGAAGTTATAAGACATTTCTTTGCTGGCATACCGAGCTGACAGCGGGGAGCGATACTTTGCCCTCACATCATCTGGGTTGACAGATGTTGGAAAACTACCTGATACAGAATCAGACATTTTAGAGAGTTAATAGACCACCTAATTTTGAGAAATCCTCACAACCTTTGGAAACACCTGATAGCGGTAGCAATACCGGCTTTCGGCTTGGGTGTAGGTATAATATGCAAACATGATCTAAGCTAAGATAATGTAGCTGATTTACGTTCCCGTTCCGATTTAAATGCTCGGATCTTTTGTGTCATGTGCAATGCATGCTAAGATAGGTTTACAGACATGACAGCTGATCATTTATTCCATTCTGATACGAAATGAAATGTCTTATGACAGTTGTTACTATTTTGAGTCAAGCTTGCAAGTCTTCAGGTGGGCGGCACTGTAACACGGATACACTCGTACTCGGATCAAAGTTCCCAATGTGAGACACGCCAGGTGGCAGCAGAGCATACTGGAGCACTGCTGAGCTCGCTGGAAAACTGGATAACAGAAATTGTCAAAATCCTTCAGATCATTATATATATGTTAAACCAAATTTTAATGATACAAATTTGTGCCACTCCGGTACATGGCTATTCCACACACTCTTTGGCACAGGAGGCTAAAAAATAGTACATTTTGTGGATATATTGTAATCCACCAAGCATAGGAGATGGGGTAATTATGAGCTGAAAGTCACAGAAAGTGTCAATATGTTTTTGTTTTGTTTGAATTAATGAATGAAATATATGCAATATTAAATTGCAAAAGGGACGTAGCCTGGGAAGGCAGCCCTGCAGTGTGATTGCTGTGCATTGCAATCATGTTTTGTTAATTTGGTCACTGACTATTGCTAATGAAAAATGGACTATTGTTGTTGTGAGTTGGTTAACTGAAGGTTCTTTTGAGAACATTCACACCAGGTTCCCCCTACTCTTTTCGATAAGTGCTAATGGGTTCTTTCGTGCTTTGGGATAGGTTCTTTAACATATTCTGGGATAAGGTCAGATACACGGGACCACAACAATTTACCCCCAATCCAAGCAGGCGAGCAATAACCTTGCTGGGGGACAATTTAACCAGGCATTGTCAAGGGGGGACCTACCCATAGTGAGTTTAGAGGTGGTTTATGTTCTGTTAAGATTTTGTGTGCGTGGGTTGCATATATGAGAAGTTATGTAGAAAAACGAAATTTTTATCATAAAGTATTGAGAATTGAATTTTACCCAGTGGGGTGTCCATAGGCAAAAAGTGAACTTTTTTGTTTGCTGTTGTATTGTTTGCTTTTGGATGCCGAAAAATTCAAAAGTTTCATCTTATTATGTGTTCCAAGTTTGGAAATGATATTATGTGTATAAATGCCTAACTTATGTTTATTATAGTTTATGCCTAATTATAGTTTATTTGAAATTGCTATGGGGTGGGTGGTGTGTGATTATCAGTGCAAATGGCCCAATATGGGGCACTGAAAGCTGACTATGGGCAGGATATACACTGAATATCTCTGCAACCGATGTTGGTCATTCTTGTGAAACCAAAGCTGGCACTCTGTGACCCAGGCCAACCATTTACATTATTATGTGGGGGTGCCCTGTGTTAGTAATGTGTTGGGTTTATCTACCCTGGCTGCCAATGTGGGAATGTGGGGCATACATTCCATCATACCAGTGGTAGGATCACGTTTGTTTCCATTTTAATCAGTCAATGTATCATCAGGGAATCAGTTAGTGGCCACTGTGACCTGATCTCTTAAGTGACCACTGATTGATCATCCGCGGTCAGTCAGTCAAGCGGGGCTGCCTACTTCATGGGTTCTAGTGGGATCTTTTCCAGTTCCTATCTGGGCACAGGATACTGAGTCAGTATATGATG
Source organism: Amphiduros pacificus (assembly GCA_949316495.1). NCBI lineage: Eukaryota > Metazoa > Annelida > Polychaeta > Phyllodocida > Hesionidae > Amphiduros > Amphiduros pacificus. The sequence goes on from OX439002.1 coordinate 31,857,337, forward strand.
CAAATCCACAAGGTTTAAGGCATTATAGACCACCTCAGCTGCAGCCTGGGTATGGTCAGTGTCATCTTCCACATCATAAACTCTATCATCATATAGTCTAAGAGGCATTGTGTAAAAGCATTCTAGCAGGTAGTGCCACAGTGGTTTACTGGTGGGCCTACTGCAATGTTCGCAGGCTCTATCCATATCTCCTAACAATTCCCAAATGCACTTGTAGCCTAGTCTAAGTCTATGCATGGTGACCTGTAGGGATCTGTGGTTCTCAGCTAGTCTAAGGAGTGGCTTGTATCTAGTGGCTATGGCGTACCCTCTGCCGGTTCCTGAACCGGGTACACTGTATTTGTGTCTGAGATAGTGCCTTTCCCTCGAATCAGAGAAAAAAGTCATCTGGTCTGGTTCAGAGAGGGGAGGACATGGACTGATATCTTGAATAGCTTGGAGCCTGCATTCGCAGCCTCGTCTGCCATGTCATCACCCTCAAGTCCTATTTGACTGGGGATTCAGTGTAGCACAGTAGCCCTATTGGCTGATTGTAACTTATACAGGGTAACATAAAAATCCTGTGATGAGCTTAACATTGTCCAAGGGGTGACCTTTCTCTAGTGCTTTGAGGGATGACTGTGAGTCTGTGATTACTAGTACTGGACCTGTCTTGTTGTGAAGGGCATCTAGGAAGGCAAGTGAAATGGCAATGAGCTCAGTCTGCAGGGTTGAGCAATTGTCACTATTTATCCATAATTCCTGTCTACCTTCCTGACAAAAGCCAGAGCCTGACCTGCCATCTTCCTGACCTGAGCCATCAGTGTAGTACACTGTTGCTCCCGGGGGCCTAACAATATCTATGGACGCATGAGCCTGTCTGAGCCTGTCTGAGCATGTCTGCCTTATCTAGGTCTGATTTCTTGCTGGCCATAGGCATGTATGTAATGCTATACAGGAGTTCTGAGCTTTCAGGGTCAATCCCTTACCTGTGACTGTCAGTACCAAGTCGTCAGCATAGCAAAGCAGCTGTACACCTGGGGGGAATTTGAGGGAGACTAACCTGTTCATGAGGATGTTAAATAACGTGGGGGACAGGACACCACCTTGGGGTGAGCCGTTCTCATGAGCGTGATAAGCACTATAAGTTCCCTGATAGCACACCCTACTTTTCCTGCCTGTGAGACAGGAAGCAACCCAGGCAAGTAGCTTGCCTTTGATGCCCTTGCTGGCTAAAGTGGCTAAAATTGCTTTTGGGCTGGCTAACTCAAGGGCTTTCTCAAGGTCTAAAAAGATGGCAATGCTTTGACCTGTCGTGATGATGGAAAGCAGTGTGGCTAAACTATGGGTGGTGCTGACTGCCTTAATGTACCCCAAGATGCTATGGTGAAAGGGCCCTAGTTCATACAGCAGCCTATTTAGTACTAATCTCTCCATTGTTTTGCACATGCAACTTGTGAGCGAGATTGGCCTAGGTTTGGTGGGTTCTTTGGGCTTGGGGATGGGCTGAATGTCAACAAGCTTCCACTTCATACTGTATGTGATCTTATCTGAACCTGTGGCAGTGTCTTTACCTTTCTTCCTAGCATTGAAAAGTTCTTGTATGGTGAAGTGAATAGCTGCTCTGTGTGTTGCCTGGCAAGCTTCACTAATAATTTTATCCCTGCCACTAAACAATTCCTTTTGTTTGAGCCCAATGCTATGTGACAAATTATCTGACGAGGCCCTGCTGGCAAACATGGCTGCAAGTCTTTCTGACTCCATCCTGGGATTGGGATGGTCTGGAATGAGCGTGATTTTCTTGCCACTAGAAATCTTTAATTTCTTCCAGAGCTCAGTCATGTGTGCTCGTTGAATGATTCGCACCACTCTTCCCATTTACTATGCATGGCACCCCTGCAGATCTCCTGCAATTGTTTGCTAACTTCCCTGAGTATTCGCCTATTGTGTGGGGTGGGATATTTTCTATATATCTTCCTGGTCCTATTTAACCTATTCCTATACTCAGCTATTGCGGGGTTATAGTACCAGTAGTTTGTATGATGGGTACCAGTTGCTTTCCTCATGGTGATGGCTTCATTAGCCGCTAATGTAAGAGCCTGTGTGACTGCCTCTGAGTGTTCATATATGTCCTGTGGTAGGACAAATTGGTCATGCCAGTCAAATATTGTCCTTTGAAACTTGTCCCAGTCAAGTTTCCTAACGTTCCACTTGGGTGGGGGTGGGGGGAGGTGGTGGGTTGTGTGTAATGTCAAGCAAGAGAGTGGTGCCATAGTGATCACTGGTCAGGGTGGGGTGTACTCCCATTTAGCAAGTCGGGTAAGGGCTAAGGACAGGAAGGTAAGGTCTAAACAGTGTCCTCTAATGTGAGTGGGTGTACCATCATTTAGCAGTGACAATTCATCAGTGTCATTGAGGAGGACATTAATTTGATGGCCATTATGATTGTAATATTCCGAATATAGAATGGGATGATGGGCATTGAAATCACCTAACACAGCAATGGATAGTGAGTGGGGTACTCTCATAGTCAGCGTTACCAGGGAAGCTGGGTTAAATAGGGTCCCTTTCGCTGATATTTTCCCTAAGACGGGTTAAGATATTTTATCATTTTCCCAAAAAAAGGGTACTGTTTTTCAAAAAGCTGGGCTAAATAGGGTCCTTTTTGCTGATATTTTCCCTAAGACGGGTGAAGATATTCTATCATTTTCCCTAAAACAGGGTACTGTTTTTCAAAAAGCTGGGCTAAATAGAGTCCTTTTTGCTGATATTTTCCCTAAGACGGGTTAAGATATTTTATCATTTTCCCTAAAACAGGGTACTGTTTTTCAAATTTCTCCCTAAAACAGGGATCACAATCCCCTTTTCCAAATCTCCTTCTTCTGCATCATCCCTAAATGAGGGTATCAAAAATTCAGCTAGTCCTAAATCAGGGTACCAAATTTCGGCTAGTCCTAAATCAGGGTACCAATAATGATAGAATTTTTCCCTAAATCAGGCTCTGGGGTTTTCAGTTCCATCCCAGCCTCCGCGGGTTAAAATCATGAGAGTACCCAAATAAAATCCTTCTATGAAGATTTCATTTTACAAGCTGAAGCTTAGTGTTATCTTAGTTTGACATCCATCCAGAGATAGGAGGGCCAACACAGGGATTTGTTAAAACATAATAACAATAATAACTCAATTTCAACATGTTCTGAAATGCATATCGCTCAAACAGTACCCTAATGTGAAGATTACATATAAATGTATAAATATATTTATGAATGTTTACCTACATTAAGTCATTATTTTTATATCATTTCTATAAACTTATACCAACAGAAACATCCTGTTCATCCTGTTTATTTTGGACTGACTCAAAGATAAATTTATAGAAAAAGAAAGTACAGTACAATTCTCATTATTTGTTTCATCACTAGAAATGGGAGACATTGAACATGAAATTGGTAGTACAAAACTTCCTATTGCAGTGGTTGCATGGTGTCATTTTCACCAAGCCTAAATGGCACCAAAAATAGAACACATTCTCCAATTTATATACCACAAATACTAAGTTGTTATTACAGATATTGTTTCAAAATAGCTCAGCATATTAAAATTTCCTCTAATTCGCTTTGCAGATTAGTCAAAAAAAAAATTAAATGCGCTAATATTGTTAATTAAGACTCTATGATGGAATATTGAAATTTATAGTTAATCCACGAAAATAGGAGTTTCATTTTCAACGTCATTGAAATGTTACTTCAAGGCCAATGACAAAGTTTACAAAAATAGCCTACAAAGGTCCATATTCAGTCATGTATCATTTATAGATGTGTCCCACACAGTAAAAACACTATAGATTTGCTTATGTCTGTCATTTCTACTGATAGTCTCCGTAGTGTATCTCAGTCTTGGTTGTTCATAAAATGCTATCAGAAACATGTAATAAGTCTATTAAGATACTTGCATGTTGTACACATGGAAGGTCAATTTGTGTATCAGTTTCAAAGCAACTGTTGGTAGAAATCTTTTGGCTTAGCTGAAATTTGAGCACCTCTACTGCTAGGTCTTTTCATTTCCACCTTCATTTTTTCCTATTTACGATGCCTGTATAAATGGTGTTTTTTTCTTTATTTTTTATTGGTGAAATGAATCAAACTTGGTTTTCTGTTTACAAAAATAATAAAAGAATCAACATTTCATTCAAGATTGCACTTATTCTATAAAATTTCAGCTAAAAACATCTTTGAAAAATACCATGTGCAACGTAACATTTTGTGTCCACTTTGTTACGTCTGGGAACTCCTGTGTAGTGAGGTAAAATATTTCAGAACACCACCTCACCTGGATGTCTTTTCAATGTGATGCCATTCTGGTGTAAAAACATGCTGGTGAAGTAAAATATTTTTGAGCTTAATTCTCTGAAAAGTGCACATTTCTTCTTTGTATTTCTTTGGTGTCAGGATGTTACGCCAGGGACTTTTTATATAATGTTAAAAATAAAAACTTTATACTATTTTTTCACCCACCAAAAAAGGTAACTAAAATTTTATAATATTCCACAAGTTGGTACTTCAATGCATAGCTGTTTTGTGGCAGTTTCAACTGGAAACTGAATGTCACCAAAATGTCCAGAGGAGAAAATTGATTGTTACATCCTGTTATGAATATCAAAACATCACAAAAAGGATATTTACAATCCATAGAATCTTTTAAAATATGTATTAGATGCCAGTTTAGTAGGTTTTCTCTCATAATCCACTGAAAGATATAGAGCATGTGTCTCTAAAACCTCAAACAAGATCATTGAAAAAAATTTCCTGGGTTTTTAGTGTCCTCTGTTACGTTGGTTTCACTTTTTACATAAAAAGTAGGATTCGAATAAAACTTTGATCATTATTCCTGTCCTATTTTTATGTGAAGATGAAAAACATTGTGACAAAAAATCCTGATATTTTGTTTCTACAACTATATGTTTCTATATGAATTGTAAACTTGATGTAACATCGGACACAAAAAGTATTGAAGTTGTATGGAGTCCCTGTTACATTGGTCCATATCATACATTGATAACAAACCAAATGTAATGTAATGACACTGAACTACAAATTGATATATCATAGATACTGTAGAAGAATTATGAGAATTTGAGGTCATCTTCTCAAAGCAATTTTGTGAAATATTGTAACACCAGTCCTTGATGTAACAAGGACTCCATATTGTATGTATTCCATGGTGTACATGTTATATTAGTGTTTGCATTTCTCCAGACACAATTTTGTCACATATTTTATAAGTTAAATTGATTAGGTGCAAAATTTTAAGATCTGTCCATTCTAACTATTAATCAAAATACATGAAAAATACCTCCCAGGAGCAAGCAACAAAACAATGTCTTGCCAGTAAAAGGTCTCTTATTACATACTATATAAAAAAGCATGAATGTGATCAGAGAGGTAGTGTCGCGAGATTTGCAAAAAAAAAGTTGCTGTATGAAGTATTGACTGCAGTAAAATTTGCCACTGATAAGAGAGTGTGATCTCGCTGTTGCGTTTTTACGTTGCCCTCTGGTGGACGCTAGACCAGTCTCCACTTCAGTTTTATTTTGCAAGTTTATGCGATGTTTTGCACACTATGTAGGTTAAGAATAGAGTTGTTTTCACCTAATTTTTATCAGAATTACGTTAGATATGAAATATTAGCCACAATATGCCTATATTTCTGTATTCGAGCTTTGTTTTCAACCATCAGCAATTTGACCTAATTATTGACCTAATTATTGAGCCAGTGGAGGCCCCACAAGGTTTTGCACAAAGCGGCCTTCACAGATAAAATTCAAAACATTACTCAGACAGCTACACCAGTGTGAGACAGCTGCACAAATGAGAGGTAGTTACAGACAGTTGCATAAGTGGAAATAGTTGCACAAGTGATAGACAGCTGCATAGGTGAGAGAGAGTTACAAACAGTATGTGACAGTTACAACAATGAGAGATAGCTGCATCAGTGAGAAATAGTTGCACAAGTGAGAGATAATCAAAACAGTGAGAGACAGCTGCATAAGTGATAGATAGCTGCATAGGAGAGATAGTTACAGTAAGAAACAATTATAACAATGAGAGATAGACAGCTGCATCAGTGAGAGATAGCTGTACAAGTGAGAGATAGTTACAGCAGTGATAGATATCTGCACAGTTGAGAGATAATTACAGTAAGAGACAGTTACAACAATGAGAATGAGAGATAGACGGCTGCATCAGTGAGAGATAGCTGCACAAGTGAGAGATAGTTACAGAAGTAAGAGATAGCTACAAAAGTGAGAGATAGATACAACATTGAGAGACAGCTATAGCAGTGAGAAACAACAGCATAAGTGAGAGATAGCTATAACAGTGAGCACAGATAATCTGTGCAGTGAGAGACAGCATCCTTTCCCAGCCGAATTCTCGTTCAAACATTCATTTGGTGTCCTTGCTACATCTGCATGTGATTGTTGATTTTTTGGCAATTGAAATGTATTAAATTCAATCTGAAGGTTTAAATGAGATTTATATGCTTTTAATATTATGCCTTCAGTTGAAATTTCTTTTGGTTACCATGACAACAGTGTTTGATAAATTATCACCTAAATATGACTCACAACTGAGATGTTGGCAGCTAGCAACTGGTGGTCAAATGTGATTGAATAATTGTAATCTTAATAATAAATGAGAGATACTATTTGAGGTCATATTTGATATTTATATGAAAATTTGAAGTATTCTGTTGCCATGGTAACCATGAATTTTATAATAATTCAAATGTTACACCATTTTCAAATAGGCTACCATGTCTCCCACCATCCCACCTGATTTTGTTGAGAAATACACATTCAGTGTAAAGCTAGAGATGAAAATATACCTTTTTCTAGAATCCCAATAAAATGTAAATGGTTGCCATGGAAGTAGCTGTAACAGACCCCACAATAGGAACAGGAATATATCCTGTCAGAAGATGACCTCAAGGTTCTGCGGACAGCCTAAAAACCCTAACACATCCCCACTCATCAGGACAATCTGAACAGGAATGATCTCCGGTCAGGTCACAGTGGTCCTGACACCTCCCGGACTATCACAATCGAACAGGATCTTCCGAATGATGATGCCCCGAAGAAACATTAACTTGGTTACCATTTCCACTTATAATGGTGATCAGTTGGAAACCTTTTCAATTTGCACATTCATAAGTGATCCTCGTTAGTATAGTGGTAAGTATCCCCGCCTGTCACGCGGGAGACCGGGGTTCGATTCCCCGACGGGGAGATCAAGACTTTTGTGTCTCAATCTTGTCTTCGCTTGTGTCCAAAAACAATTTGTCTGAACGATCGATTGAAATATTTCAATTACGACAAGTCAGCATCGGTGGTTCAGTGGTAGAATGCTCGCCTGCCACGCGGGCGGCCCGGGTTCGATTCCCGGCCGATGCACATGTCTTTTGTTTCGAATATCCCTTAGTATACCTTGAATTAATAATTCGTCCAAGAGTTTACCATAGTCCCCACATGCAGGGATGGAAAACTAAGATACCACGAAACTTCAGCTTAAAACCAGATGATCTTCCAACTTAAAATAACGATCGCAACATATTTCCATCAGTGTAAGAAGCCTCAGTACTTTCTTTGAAGCCAGATTGACAGGCCTGTATCGTTTTTACTTTTTGGGGTACACCGATAGCTTTTAGTTTTTATTATTTTATTATTATTACTATATACATGTTGTTTTAAAAAGTTGCCCGACAAGGTCAAAGACTTTGGAATTATCAGGATAGTTATTGCATCCATCATCCTGAAACACAAGGTCCACCCAAGATTTTTCTGGTCTATATATATAAATATTTTAATTATGAAAAAAAAGGAAAAGTTGAAAACATAATCCTACAGTTTCAAAACACCATTAAACAGTAAAATCATACTGTTTCAAGATTTATTGCTGGCGGTATCACCTGTCCAATCTGGACACCATTAAACAGTAAAATCACATGTATGTACAACAAGCTTAAATTGTACACTTTACAATATGTTCATCGTAATGCTGCGTATTTGCGCATGTTTTATAACACCTCGGACAATCCAAGGGACCCAGTTTGGGCCTTATATTTTCCTCAATCATATTTGTTATACTGTCTACTCTGCTGTCTTGGTTTTGGTCCTGTCTCCCAGCACCAGTGTCTGGGACATGTGAGGGAGTCTGTCCATCCACGTGCACCGCCGTCCTCATGTGATACTCCTTGTTGAGCCACGGGGCTGCCGGTATCGCCTGTCCAACCTGGGACAAATTAGTTCCCCCTGAAGCCATGCTGGGGAGGAGGTTGCCAGGTATACCTCCACGAGATGGCACTCTACCACTCACAGATGGCTGTGGTGATGTTGACAACCCACATTGGTATTTATTGAGGTGTTTCTCAAGATTGCTGATGCAAATATCTTTCACTTTTAGAAGGTCTTCATTTTTTGTACACTGCAAAAATGTATGGAAGTATTAATATGAACATATTAATATAAACACACATGTATATACTAGTATATATATATATATATATATATATATATATATATATATATATATATATATATATATATATATATATATATATATATATATATATATATATATATATATATATATATATATATATATATATAATCCAGTTTCATACTGGCACTTTGATCCTACCTCAGCTGAAAGCTGTTGATTCCTTTTTAGTTGTGTATCGTATAGATCTCTGAATCTCGTTTTCTGTTCCTGTTCATATTCGATATCCTGCTCGTATAATTGTAGCTGAAGAAGAACAATTTGAACAGTAAATTGGTAACTTTCATTCATATATATTTATATGTATATCAACACATAATAGTTGCCAGTTTATGATACTTAAATTTGTACAGAAAATAATGCCAAATTAAATGTGTAATATACCTGCTGTTGTAACATTTCATTTTCTTCAACGAGTTCTTTGTTAGATTGCTTGATATCCCCAACAGTTGCAGCATCAGTCTGTCAATTAAAACAAAACATCATGACTAACTCTTAGGTGTTACGGATTGACAAAATGTCTTCAAATGGGAAAACTGCAATTTTCACTTTCTGAAAGTCTATTTTTTTTGTCGGGACCAAAACACTGCTCTGATTTTGTAGTTTTCGAAGGTGAGCAATTAAATATTAATATATGAGTTTTCTCTTAAAAATATCCTTCCTCCTATTTCTTTCCTTGTCTTTCTTTCTCGTTTTCTCGCTGTTTTTGTCTGTCTTTCCCTCCCCCCCCCCCTCTCTCTCTCTCTCTCTCTCTCTCTCTCTCTCTCTCTCTCGATATCAATATCGATATAAACATTAAGTAAACATTCAAAACAGTTGACTCCGAAACTCGTCTGTCATACCAGTTTTTCTTTGCATTTAAGCTGTGTGTTCTCCTCCAGAAGTTTTTTATACTGTTCTTTGAGGACGTTTAGTAACGACTGGGTGGTGTGTAGTTTCCTCTCCATTTCTCTTAACTGAAAAGAAACACATTATGGTAAAATGAATATTCTCAATCTTGAGAGAAGAGGAAAATGTAACTGAAACTTCTAAGCATAAAACAATGTTTACCATATCTTAATAGAATTATCATATATATATATATATATATATATATATATATATATATATATATATATATATATATATATATATATATATATATATATATATATATATATATATATATATATATATAGACAATCCATATGTAGAATTCAATTGTTTTTATATAAAGCCTGGTCAACCTTAAGAAGCGGGTCGCCCCTGTTCGAGCCATCTGCCATTCTCAGCAATTCGTCTTGCGTACTTCTCAGATCACTTCTCAGCTATACAGCCAAATATATAGAAATATATTGCCATTAAATTCAATTGTAAGGAATGTATGTAAGAAAAAATATCATGCTAATTGTAATATATGTACAAATACTGAAAATTCACCTGCTCTCTTAGTTCATCAATTTTGTACTTCAGCATGACGTTTTCTCCAAATAGAGCATCCCTCTGTTTGGCTATATGTTGCACCACATCTGAGGGAACAACCCCCGACACTGACCCTGACACTGACCCTGACACTGTCCCAGACACTGCCCCTGACACTGCCCCTGACACTGCCCCAGGCACTGCCCCAGACACTGTCCCTGACACTGCCCCAGGCACTGTCCCAGACAGGACACTCACTGTTTGCCCAGCAGTTTGTCCATGTGTACAATGCTTCTCCCTCTCAAGCTCATCACGTTGTCCCTTAGACTGTGTTTCCATTTCTATTACTATATCAGAGTCTACCTCCACACTGTCATTAGAGTCACTATCGGACTCAAGATTGTGGTGTGCCTCCTCTCTGGGCGGTGGCAACATACCACTGTAAGTCTCCACATTATCCTGAACTGAATTGCCCAATCTTGTGATTATTTTCTTCAGATTACCTATCTCAAAATGTGCGAGTCTTAGGTCTCTCTCGTGCCGACTTAGCTTGACGCTCTTCTCATACATCAGCTGTTGAAGATTTTTCTTGGCTTGGAGCTGGGTTTTGAGGTCTTTGTTCTGTTTGAGGAGCTGTGATGTCTCATGTCCTTGCATTCTCACCTGTTGCATGATTTCTTCATATTCCTCTTTGGGTATCATCACGTGTGCCTCCATTTTCGGTCTCTTGTGAAGCTTCTCCATGAATATACTTAGTTTATTCTTTTCCACTGTTCTGGTTCGATAACAACAAAATAGAGGACCATGGCTTAAAATGGCATCTCCCCGAACCGCCCCTGCAATACACCAGACAATATCAATTCTCATCACTATTGTTGATATCTGCTGCTCATGATCTTTAGATTTATGATATGGGGATGATGGTACAGAAAAATGAAATGTCCTTTATACACAAATTGATAGTTTCAGGATCACTTTCTAGTCTGATGAAATGTTTTGTGGTCATTATATTCATGCTTGATTTTTATTACTTACATGGTTGATTTTTATTACTCTGCTAAATAGAGGTTGTCGAGTAGTTGCATTTGTAATAATGTGTCTAAATGTAATAAAATACCCATCGTATGTACGAATACATATAAATATTGAAAGTTAAAATTTCAACCATCATTGCATGTGAAATATTGGGACAGGATCCAGGTCTTCCTATTCCCGAAAACTGATCGCCTAGATGATCCGACAGTAAATTTGGGTCCCTATATCTTTTTCACATTCCATCTTCAGTAATATCGTCTCCGAAGAGACCAACCTAAAATTGGGACACAAACCATAATAATGCACAGATTGTCTTATCAGCTGGCATATGTTGCACCAGATCTTATACTTTCTCGTTGGTTGCACCGTGGAATCTTGACCTGACAAGTTTAATAGAACTGGGACAAACATTCTCAGGAGAGTGTAGCCATATTCTGGTGGCCATACGAAAACTAACAAATGAAAAAAACCCCGATGGTCAAACATGGGAAGTATCGCATTATTGAGTAGCGCAATACTTTCGGTACTTACGAAATACTTGCACCGGAATGTGAAGACTTATAATATGACTGTTTCTCCCCCGGACAAAGGTGGCGTGATTTCCCAGAACTGTCAATGCGGAACACTTGTGTACGTGTACATCGCAATACTTGTCCCGATACTTCCAGTAGACACACGGCGTTACTTATCCTTGCTTATTGCCTACTACTGTTAGGGACGATTTGTATTAAGACAAACACTTGAACAGTGAACACTTAATAAGACCTATAAAATGTATGACATCTTATCTATAAACGAAATAATCAATGATGTTTTAACTATGTAGGAAAAAAACAAACAATTGATGAAAGGGAAAGGGTTTTATGGTTTCGTTTACGAAACCGAGTTTTGGGCATTTAAATATTTAAATACATTGACAAGGAAGTAATATTTTACACAGGTGACTATCAGGGATATTTATTTTTCCCTGTAAAAGACATGTTATAGACACCCATAGCTGAATGAGCTATGAGCTCAGAACAGTTCCACACGTGGCTTCGTTTCTTTGCATAATGGTTTCATGTAACAAATAAAATATTTAAGTGAAATGAGCAATAAGTAATTTGAAATCGATCGAAGCTGACGGATTGAAATGTGGAATAATAATTCCGAATCTGACATTGCTGATGTTGTTATTTTCAATCAATACCAAATATTCATTATAAATGAGATTGTTTGGCACTAAAACAGAAGCGGTTTCGTTTTTGGGAAAGTATTAAACTATCGGCGCATATCATTGCAGTCACATTACAAACACAATAACACTTATAGTGAACTATAGTGAAACATTCTGCCTTGCTATAATTCTCTTTTCTTTGCATAAATAATTCTCATACAGTCACATACATACATGTGCTATTGATTACATACCGGTGAGTGCTGCACCACAACACATCTACGGAGGTACCAGGAACCCTTGCAAGCAGCAGTCAAAGGCTGGCCGTGTGTGCGTGTATCTGTAGTCAAAGGGGGTCCAAATAGGTTGTTTTGAGCTCCTGGTGGCGTCACTTGTTTTTTGTTTTTTTTCTTTTCTTTTTTTTCTTTTTGAAAACATTTCCTGTCTTAGGAAATAGATATCCAAACTACAAATTGTAAATCTAAATGTAGTCTTGTTATGCTGATTCATAAATTACAGTAAATCTATTATTGATTTCATTGTTGTTTTTCATCCCGTGCGGAACTGACCATTCACTGGAAAGGAAAAGCCAAAGAGGCACCATCATTTCACGTCAAACTCAAGGTTATGGTTATTCATAGTGGCAAAATATTAAACTTGTGTATTTTCCAACCTTGTCCATTTTTCCAGTTTGAGAATGCAAAATGAGGTTTCAGTATTGCATGGTGCAACACTGCAATGCCAAAGCAATGGTACTACGTACAGACTTTTGGGGGAAGCCTGGGTTTGTTATGTTATACCCTGATTAACAGTTCACCGGTACCCAAAACTTTTCTCTCAAACAGTCCCTGTCGTCAAAGGTAACAAAGTGCGTTTTGGATTGGCCACAAGTCATGCCTTTTTTCAACCAAGTGTTCCTCTAAAAATCAAGTGGACAATGATTTTAGAAAAAAGAAAGGTTTGTTATTGGAAACTATTGGCTCTGTAAGTACGACTGCCCCAGGTAAGCATGATTTCTTGGAATATCGCCATAAGACGCCATAAGATCTTGCAGAGTTATTACACTGTTGATGCTACAGTCCCCCCCCCCAAAAAAAAAAAGAAAATTCTGATATTCTTATAAAAAGGCTTCTGATTTTTTAATTAAAAATTGAAATTTTACAATATTCATATGTTGGGATGAGAAATAGTTCTTGAACAATTAAGACATTTTTGTAATATATGCAAAATTTCTATGTGCATATCAACTTTAATGGCTTGAAGGGAATAGCCTGTTCAATTAAAAACATCCAAAATGTCACCATTAGGTTTTCAAAAGCATGAAATTGGTCATAGAAATAACTGAATTACTTTACCTTTAGTACTGCTCTGTAGTGCTTTTGGTAAAATTCAATGTTTTTAGTTATAAATTTTAGTTATAAAATAGTTATATATTTTCTCCATTCCGAATGAATTTTAATTTGTGGAGTGGAGTACGGGTACCTATCCTATGGCTGCAGTCACTGTGGTAATTTCATGGTCATTCATCTTGGTCTTCAATTCTTCTACATTTAAAATGTAACCTATAATATAAATAATATAACATGGATTTATCCCGGAAAAACAATATTTTAGGAGAATAAATAGGTTTTTTTATTTGATAAAATTGTATCGCAGCTACATAGAAATGAATAAACACATCTTTCTTAATTTTTACAAAGTTACTTAAACATGATGAAAAAGATAAAAAAAACAACCATGAACTATGTTTTAAATGGCAGTATTGTAATGAACTTTGTGTACATAACATGAGATAGATAGGAAATAGAAATATTGTCTGTAAATATGTTGGTCTGATTTGATGGTATCAGTATGATGTTTCTTCTCGGTTTTAATTAATTGAAGAATTCTACATAAATTGATATCAATATTTGCTCAATCTATTCAACACTTAAATGCCCTTCAAACATATACCGCCCAATTTGTTTCACACTTAAAGTAAATGAGGCTAGATGATTGTATGTCAACAATGTCCAGCCCATATCTGATAAATCTAATCTATTGTAAATAAATGAAGAGGAAAGTCATCTTTAGACAAAAATATTGCAATCTCGATCCATGAATCATTTCCAACCAAAAACGTTATATTGGCCTCCTTTTTCTGGTTAAATAAAATCCATTCCTCCTTGAATACAAGCCCAACAATCCTTTAGCTAAAATTATGTCAAAAAATTAAAACAAAGCGGTGGTCACTCACAATCCAAAGGCAAACTTAATTTGTCTTAAAGAAAGGTAACCCCGTGCAATATCAAATAAATTCTGCTCCTTACAAATATTTGTAAAGTAGGACTGCATTATTTTGCGAGATCAATAGCAATATTGTGTTACTATAATCAACCCCAACTGGCCACTTTTCACAATATTATATTACCTGAATATTAATTTAGTGATTATTACTATATATTATCCACAGAAACATTATATATATATATATATATATATATATATATATATATATATATATATATATATATATATATATATATATATATATATATATATATATATATATATATATATATGCACACTATATAAATGCGCACTATATAAATTCATAATAGGGTTTGATCGGCTTCACTTCTTAATTTCTCTTTTTTTACAAAGTTAAGCTCTCCACTTTAATTTGCAGTATATAATTAGTTATTTTGTGGTTTTCAATGGTGAAATTGCGAGTTGGTATTAAAATTTGCCCAATCTTAACACTACTTATATACCAGGCAGCCAATCAAATTCATCCATCTCAGTCAGCTAGGCCATTTTAAAATGTCAATAGTATTTTGAGCCAGCTGACTCATTAAAAAAAAAAGGTTCCCAGCTGGTATTACCAGCTGGAAATAGATTGCGTCATTTACAAGCGGCCATTCAGAAATGTGTGCATATTGGCTCTTTTTGCATATCATATAGTGGTGGGCCCCTGTCATGTAAATCCTCTGAAGTGTCTGCCCTTGCTCTAAATTGTGTGTTAGAACAAATTGTGATCAAAAAGATTAGGGTATTGACATTTATATTCTGTCAAGGGTCAACTGATTTAAATAACAATAGCAGTGAAGATCTGTTTAATATGGACAGAGAACAGCGCCTATTTCGCACAGTTCAACAGAGATATTTAATGTCTCCAGAGTCCAATGATAGTTCAGATAATTCACACCAGAGGGCGCTTGCAGATAGTGAGAGTGTCCCCGTGCAGCCCTGTGCAGCAAGCAGCCCGTGTCCGTGCGATGAGTGAGAGTGAGGGAGAGGCCTAGGCTGGACGCATCACGTGCCACTCACAGCTTCTATATCTGAGTCATCCTACCTCATATGAACATCTACACCTCCCCCTTCAATGGCACAACCTTATAACTCTATAACATGGACTAGTGTTATTGTATACACACGACATATATTTTGGTGCATCCGTTGGTTGACATCTCTGCACATGTTTGCCAAGAAGGAACTGCAGTAGGGAGAGTCACGTTTCAACATCAGCAGATACAGGTAGGTAGGTAGGTAGGTAGGTAGGGGACGGTCCACACCACAAATCTATTAATGCATTCAAGTCTCCTACGATGATCATGGAAAGTCATAATTTATGTATATACACACCCTTGTGGCTTCTCATATGGGTGTTTAATTTCAAATTCCAAAACCTATTTATGATATCAAATAATAGCATACATGATTTGCATTTTAATATCTAGAATCAGATGCCACACATTATGATATAATCTAATCATGATATATGATCAATAATAAGTCTAGAGTAAATACCAATGTCACCGAATTGTTCGCAGAAATCAAGTTTTACTCTGAGTGTGTTACCTTGAATGTAACCATACATAATTTGAAAATGGACTTTATTTTATCCAGACTATCGTGGTAAACAAGTGTACATTTTTGATAATGCATTTGTGTCGTTATTTTGACATGTCTTTAATGGACTTTTCCTTTCTCTGAAACATCTATGGTGATACAAAAAAGGGTTTTACGGGTCACAACATTGTTTGGTCTGGTGACAGCAGAATTCATCTTTCTCATATGCATGGTTGCCCTCAGCAGCACAATCAAAATATATTTTCAGGATATCATCTGTGGAGATTTCACGAGAGTTAAGAATGTGGCACATGTTAATGCATATCTACAAATTTAATTTTGGTTTTGGTGTCTCGGTCACTCAAATAGTGGAATGCAAAGTTTGCATTCTCAAGTCTCATGGTTTTTACATTTATGGAATTTGAATAGGCTTTCAATTGTTAGAACATTTCTCTGATTTGGCAAGCATGACAAGAAAATATATGACCATGAAAATGTGAATCGTTTGATTTTTTTCTCTGCTGTTAGGATATGTAAGCAGCCAACCAGTCTGTGTTGTAATGTGCAGCAAATCCTAACTTGACACGGGTTACACAGGACCGTGTGTTTGATGTGTGAAGGTTGTGGATCAGGACCATTAGTCTGGCAGTCATCATAGCCCGGGTCACGTCTGGCCAGGCATACATATAAACATCCATCTTAGGTGTCAAGGGGATATTTTATCATCAGAACCAGGGCCTATGTGTGGATGCCACCCAGAACCCACACCAAATAGGTGACAAGCTTTTTGTGCCTTGTAGTTCCACCCTTGCCCTTCCTGGCAACCACGGAGGTGTCGATCCTCTTTCCTGCCTTATCCTCCGTGTGTTGCCCATGGGCTTAGCTGATCACACGCCATGTCCTTTGCACCTCAGCGTTTCTCAACTTATATAATACACCATGTGGCTGAGAGAAGGACGTCAACCACTTGAACGGCCCATTTATCGTGAAAGCATTTTATGGTTGCACAATGTAATAATAGAAGATATTAACCCAGATATGTCTGCTACCAGCAATTTTAAGGTCTGCTTGCCAAATGACCGACATACATTGTACAGGATGTGTCTCTTGTTTTTATATTAATTTCCTGTGGTTCTCCGAGAAATGCGTTCATCAATGGCATTTTAAGAAATTTTTCACAACTGTTCTTTTATTTATCGAATTGCCAAAATATTGAAATAGAGATTCGATCGATGTATAACTTAATGATGATATCTAACATGTTAAAATTTATACTTAACAATACAAATAAAGAGGACGCCGTGTTTCCCATTGTATGTTTGACAATTTTCTCCTTGGCGATGTGTCAAGTTCTTTACATTTTGGACTCATGGTAGAGTTTGCAGATATATTTCGTCTACTTATGTATATATACTTTTGCAAATGGATCAGGATTGTGAGTAGCATATATCAATCCATCTGCACTGGGCGATCGCGCATCACGCACTTCCCACTCCCTGTGTATGGGTGGGGTTAATTCCGAAGGCTTTGTCATTGACGTCATTTTGACATCCTCTCTGATGGTGAGGATCTGGGGCCAATCCGACAAGTATCAAGGCATAATATGGCGTTACTCCATGAATGTGGTAACTTAAATGGTAACTTTAATCATAGGGTCACTATGCCCTTTCATTATTTTAACCTGGTTGAGGTTAGTATATTGACATACCATATTTCATGTAAAATTCATGTTTAGAATAATGACAAAAAAATTAAAATATTTCTTGGTTTTTCTTTGTATGTAACAAGGAGCAATCTGGAATATATTTTGCCTTGGGTCCGGATACTTAACACAGATGACTGGTAGAGCTTAGATAAAATAAGTAGTCTCATGACATGGCATTGTTATTGCTGTCATCAAACAATATGCTGCATATCAGCTCAGATCATATCATCATTTTGCTACGCTGAAATTAGTCTCATGGTGATTTAGTATGGAGGCGCAGGGTAGTATAATTATAGATGGTGATGTACATATTAGAGTTAATAGATACTAGTCAATCATTGAAATTTAAGAGGCAAATGTGGCTAGGAGAGCAAATGACTGACAAGGAGACTTAGGAGAGCAAATGTGCTATATTGTGAAATCAGTGATACGAGAATCTTGAGGTTTGCACCTGTTTTGTGAATGGTGAGGGTGTGAGGCTATGAGTGTAGAGTTACATATGGTTTGGTGTCCCAAATGGTACTAGGACAAGTGTTGCTTCAGGCTATTGTGGGATCATCCCAAACTTGATCTTGCTTGATACCAAATGCCCTATGAGGCTGATCAAGGCCTCCTTAGTTTGTATAACTCTTCACACTCCAGCGTTTTGAAAATAATACAAAGGTCATCGTCTCCTCTCTCAAACATATCTCTACTGACCTTTGGAAATCGAAGCATAAATGTTAAATGGTGAGATTGGGACAGAGTGCATATACTCTGATAGCGCCAGTGCCTCGGTCGACATGCTGCAAGCCCGAGGGCAATGCCCTCATAAGCGAAAAAGAGGCTGCGTGTTAAAAAACCAACACTTATATTCCGAAGAGGGCTTCGCTGACAAATCATACTGTTAGTGGAAAATTTGAATCCAAACAAATTGAGACATATCCTTTATTTTAAATGATAAAATATAGTTAGTTGTATGTGACCAAAACCCTGAACTAGATCCTCCTATACATGGGTATCATTTTTGTGTATTCAATGCATTTTGGTATTTTCAAAATTTATCATGCAACACTATCCAGATTTTTGTTAAAGACCAAGGTAAAAGGGGTCTGATATCATTTGTGGCAAAGACTCTCAAAAACCATTCAGTTTTATTTACTTTTTCAATGAGGTACCTGATCATGAATACTTTAAATATAAGTGTAAACGTTATGCAACAACATGCTTTTGCAATAGTCTGTTATATAAAATTACTAAACAAATTTGAACTTTGCTCTGGCTTTTATAAGAAAATATATTTTGGTAACACTTTCATGCAGCCTGCATTTTGGTATTTTTAAAATGTATCATGCAACACTATCCAGATTTTTGTTAAAGACCTAGGTAAAAGGGGTCTGCTATCTTTTGATATTTCAAACAAGAATGCCTCCTTGATATTAGAAAGCTTCATGCAGTTATTTCCTTGAAAATAAGCAATTGTGTTAGGTACAGAAAGGGAATAGAAGCAGGTACCTGATCATGAATACTTTAAATATAAGTGTAAACGTTATGCAACAACATGCTTTTGCAATAGTCTGTTATATAAAATTACTAAACAAATTTGAACTTTGCTCTGGCTTTTATAAGAAAATATATTTTGGTAACACTTTCATGCAGCCTGCATTTTGGTATTTTCAAAATGTATCATGCAACACTATCCAGATTTTTGTTAAAGACCTAGGTAAAAGGGGTCTGCTATCTTTTGATATTTCAAACAAGAATGCCTCCTTGATATTAGAAAGCTTCATGCAGTTATTTCCTTGAAAATAAGCAATTGTGTTAGGTACAGAAAGGGAATAGAAGCAAAGACTCTCAAAAACCGTTCAGGTTTATTTACTTTTTGAATGAGGTACCTGATCATGAATACTTTAAATATAAGTGTAAACGTTATGCAACAACATGCTTTTGCAATAGTCTGTTATATAAAATAACTAAACAAATTTGAACTTTGCTCTGGCTTTTATAAGAAAATATCTTTTGGTAACACTTTCATGCAGCCTGATTTAGTAACACGTCATTTTTCTCCATCTTCTTCTTCACTCTCTTATGTGACGCCCAGAGTCAAGTGTTGAAACACTGAGGTCATTTCTTGTATTAAATATTTCAACATATAATAAATTTTGCGCATACTTTGTATTTGTTCATTAATGGATTTGGGCAATATTTTTTCTTCAGAAAGAAAACAAAAACGTCTTCAAACAATGAAATATTACCATGTGTCTCATACCAAAAAGTCAGACAAACCTACCACACGTCACACAACCCATCTGTAATATGTCATTTATGTCTGGTGATTTCACGGATTGGGTGTTTCATCTTTAAAGGACCCAAGATAGTCGCCCTCCGGAAATATGGCATTGCAAACTTATTCAAGATAGCTTTGTCATAGTTAGATGCCAACTTACTTTGTCCCGTGGCCATGATTCAATTATAGACATACAGAAAAGTGCATGATCCGAACTATCACTTTTACTTAAACAATATACAACAGACAAAACGTAGAGCATTGGTCAAAAAAAGTTATGTTAATTTAGTTCACAGTGTATACAAAGAAACAGCACAGTGGACCAATGGGAGAAGCGGGTTCCACCTCTTAAAGATCTCTTGAAATCACAGAGGTCACAGGCAATTTTACTGAGGTTTGGGGTATTTTGAAATAATATGCGGTTATGAAACTCTGATGCAAAACAAATTTTCTCCTGGAAATCAACCAAAATATACCTGCATTGATTATTGTTGTTTGTTGAAAGTACCAAGTACTGTGGAGTACTCTTGTGATCACAGCTGTGGTCCGTGAGCATTGGTGAGGATGCTAGGCCAATGCACCAAGTTTGTTGATAAACACCAATAGACGAAAAGTTTGTTGATAAAGTGATCAATGGATGATTTGGAATTTAGCAGAAGACTCATCTACTTTCAAATAACAAAGAGATTTGTGTAGGGAAAATGATTGACCCTTGTATGTCCTTGCCAGGATGTTTTAGCTCATACAAACAGACCTGACTGTTTGCAACCCTTGGTTTATGAAATGGTTGACCCATGGGATGTCTGAACCAGGATATTTTAGCTCATACAGTCAGACGTGACTAACTTCTTGCTGTCTCAGTCATAAACCTCTTTTTGCTCTTTGTATTGTAATATGTGTTGTCACGATTATTGACCATAAAATACATCAATAATATTTTCAAATCTCTCCTAGATGAAAGACAAGATCCAGTGATAAGCTATATATAAGATATAAACCAAACTGCATTATAGGGATCAGTTGATATTGTCTGCAAAAACACTCTGCATTCAAAGTTATATAACAATTTCAAATTTTATTATTATTATTATTATTATTATTATTATTATTATTATTATTATTATTATTATTATTATTATTATTATTATCATTATTATTATTATTATTATTATTATTATTATTATTATTATTATTATTATTATTATTATTATTATTATTATTATTATTATTATTATTATTATTATTATTATTATTATTATTATTATTATTATTATTATTATTATTATTATTATTATTATTATTATTATTATTATTATTATATAATATTCCAGATAGCTCCTTGCTTTGTGAGAACAAAATCCAAGGCATATTTCCTATTATATTTCCTCTTATATAATTCTAAAATGTATTTTACATGAAATAAGCTGTCATTTTAATACCATGGCTCATTTTGTCTCATTTTGCCTATTATTATCCTGTACGGAGAAAGAGTACAAATTTATCATTTGAGGTGAATCTTTGTGGGGCAGGGCAGTGTGACTGGGCATGAAGTGTCCCTGTTATGCCTTGCTAGGCATCATAAATACTCTGTATTCAGACATAAATATACCTTGTAGACCGCCCATACAGAATGGCTACATCATGATCTCCCCGAAAGAGGTTCTTAACCCGCCGTTTGCAGCTACCACGCTACAATATGACAGAATCAAACAAAAGACTTGGATAAAAGATGCTATGGGAAAGAAGCATTTTTTCTATAAATTGCATTTATCTTATCCTTCTCGTACTCATATAATTATATATGTTATATATTTCATTTTATTCTTTACAAGCAATTACCAGTTCTCAAATTTAGATCCCCTACCCATCACAACAATGCTATTAAAACAAAATTTAGAAATATAAAAACGTACTATTTTACTTTGACATTTTTGAAAAAACATGCTCAAGATTGGCCTCATGACCATGATGGCCTCATGACCAAGTTACTCGAAGTTTAAAACCCATTATAAGCTATTGAAATCATCAGATTTCTATCGATAAAACTCATTGATATCTCAGAGATGGTTTCTGGTCATCTTCCTCTTCTCTCAACTTTAGAGCCATTTAAATCATTGCTTAGAGTGGATTGCTTGCCTTGCCTAGATATTTGTGAAACTGGGCTCTTTTGTTCTTATACAGTCCAATCTATTCTTATCTATTATATTCGAATCTAATCAATCCTAACCTTTTCTTATATACATTAAACTATATTCTAATCTATTCTAATCCATTCTAATCTATTCTAATATAACCTATTCTAGTTTAAACTGTCTAATCTATTCTAATTTAAACTAATTTATTCTAAAATAACCTATTCTAACCTATTCTATTCTAAATCACTCCACTTTCAAATTTATGAAATGTTTAGAGGGGTGTAGAATGCATACTATTAGCTTTTTAAAATGAAATATCACGTTGACAAAATATCTGTTAATGTGGTTTTTCAGTAATTTTATATGAGGAGATTGATCCGTTAAAACTCTTGACCAACAAGTTATAACTGTCTTTGTGACATCATCATTCAGAGTCAGATATTGAAACATCATAACGTAAAAGCAAGAAGAGTACAAACTATTTCGCAGAATACTTGCAGGAAGTAATCAATAAAAAGGCAGAAAAGACCGTGCAAGCAGCGTTGCAAAGGGACCAGTCTTTCCCATCAAACCAGGTTTTAGTGTGTAACAGTCACAAACAGTCTGAATAGCTGTTTCGATAAACCTACGCACACTGTGGTCAAATAAATCTGACCGAAAGCCAAATGTCAATGAAAAGTTGTCAGTCAAAACGTATGTTGCAAGAAAGGACAATCGCGTGTCAAATGATCTTAAGACGATGTCTCAGAATACGTGAATGTGTATAGGAAGTATCTGTGTGAAAGGTACAAAGAGGGCGGCAAGGAATCACGGAAGGTAGTGTAGAAGACTGTAACCAACACTCATCACTTGGCAATTTTACATTTCATGCCAAGCATTATATACACAGAAAGATATCGTAGCTTTTGGCCCATGTCAATGTCACAGGAAACAGTGTACTGATTACTTCAATCTCAGATGCAGTGTTTCGGGTGAGTATTAATGTGTAAAGTACATGGAAAATTCTATAAAGAATTATTTGAACCATTCCGATTTTAACTCAGTACAAACAGGGGTAAACATCTATATGGACCGGAGTTTTATGAAAGCTTAACCCTTTACTGAATTTCCATAAATCCTGTTTGTTTTTTCTTCATGACTTTTCCATTTTAAACCGATTCTGCCTTCTTTGGTATATCATCTTTCTTCCCTGGTTACGCCTTCTTTGTTCTACCACCCTCTGCCCTGGTTGTGTCTTCTTTGTTCTACCACCCTCTGCCCTGGTTGCGCCTTCTTTGTTCTACCACCCTCTGCCCTGGTTGTGCCTTCTTTGTTATTTAATCCTCTGCCCTGGTTGTGCCTTCTTTGTTATACCACCCTCTGATCTGGTTGTGCCTTCTTTGTTATACCACCCTCTGTCCTGGTCCTTATTTCATGCTTTGCCCTGGTTGTGCCTTCTTTGTTATTTCATTCTTTGCCCTGGTTGTGCCTTCTTTGCTATTTCACCCTATGCCTTGGTTGTGCCTTCTTTAATGATATTTCGCCTTTCTGCCCTGGTTGTGCCTTTGTCATTACATCCTTCTGCCTTGGTTGTGCCTTCTTTGTTATTACATCCTTCTGCCCTGGTCTCATGTATATGATAAATTTAAGAATTGGTAGACATTTTCGAGGAAATCAAAAGCATCTTCCCCTTGTAACCGATACCATAGATACCATATAAACAAACACATTTTATACTGGTGGGGGGGGAGTGTTCAAATAATAATCGAAAATTTGGACTGTCAATCATCCATAACAATGATTGTGACTGTCCATCTATATTAATAACAAGAGGAAAGTCAGTAGATGACCATATTGATCACAATAATGCTATGTGCCGGTGTTGATCACGAGAAATAGTCAGTTTGTCCTCACACTGACAAATACCAACCTACACTACCAGTAGTCATCTATAACACAAGACGTGGCTTTCATAAAAGACAACCAGGAGCAGAACATGTTGACTCGCCAACACGCTGCAGCCAAATGAAGTTTTCAAATCACGTGGGAGCTAGAAATATGATACACAAAACTATATGATCTACATGGGAATCTTGGCATGCAAATAGAGACAGTTGTCAAATACCGAGGCCAAAGATGTGCATACGCAGTATGTCATTATTACCATGAAGCCCCAAGTTGCGACCCTCCCGAGACTAATTCTGCTGATTCAAATCTAGAGGCCATGTGTCAAAACCTGTCACCCTTACTCACACTGGTTAGTTGGGGGCTTGTCATGGATAGCTTCCCCAACCTCCTCAAGTTTTGGTAGTTTATGTGATTTTCCTTGATCTCAGTAACTGAGGGGAATGTTTTGTGAGCAGAATGGTTTATCATTCTAAAGGCAATTTACTGATCCCAAGCGGCATTAAATTTATCGAATAGTGCCTGGAGACGAGATAAATATAAAATAGCACTACATCATAAGTATCTATCATCATTGCTATCGCAAGATTGAAATGCCACTAAGTATTTGCAGTAAGTCAATAAATTTTCGTTCTATCTAATGCAATCACGGCCGCTTTATATCAAAGATATGAATTCCTGAAAAATGTCACGGATATATCCATCGTGAATGAGTTATCTGTACTTGGATGGCATTATTTATTTCATTTTGATATTCCACAGTACTTTGTATATCAAATTTGAGGAAAAATATCTTGGAAAGAAATGTTTTGTTCAAAAGAACTGCTTATGGTAAAAGATATTTCATCTTTTTCCACATGTGCACCAGGAACAGGAATTATATACTATTCTTACTGAGGGATTGATTTAATTTGGATTGTTTTCGTCCAACAACTGCTTTCAGTTATATATGTTGATTAACAATTTCAAACAGTTGTCATATGTTGATTAAAATAAAGTAAGCTAAATAGTGTTTATGTTGTGATCCATAAAACATATTATTTTTGTAAATTAAAGCACTCTTAAGTAAGTTAGGCAAGCTTACTACAAGATTCTGGCCATTAGCTGTCAAGCCCACCAACTAGAAGGGTTTCAGGAATATTTGGTTTGTTATTTTAATTTAGAAAAGGGGTGCACGAATACAATTTAAATGGTTTAATTTAACTTAGATTCATCTGGCTGCAATTACCAGGACTGATATTTAGAAAAGGCCACTACTTGTCACACTCTACCCATTGAGTGCGAGTAAGCATCAGAAAACCTATTTGTGGTTATTCGGAAAGAGCAAGGCATTTTAACCAGCAAGGCATATATATATATATATATATATATATATATATATATATATATAGAGCAAGGCATTTTAACCAGCAAGGCATATATATATATATATATATATATATATATATATATATATATATATATATATATATATATATATATATATATATATATATATATATATATATATATATATATCCGTCAGTATTATCCGTCACACACACACACACACACACACACACACACATCCATTCAAGCCGCACTTATTTGATCATTCTTATCTAACATTATAGCCTCAGACATCAGATTAGGGACTTTCCATTGTATGTCCATTTTCCTATGACTAATATCTATGTATGGTTGCAGTTTCCTTCCTTATTGTAGTGCGCACCAACCCGTTATTAACCATAGCGAGACCAAGATTTTGTACACATCATTTCTGTGGTCATAAATTATGCCACGGGAGAATACTTCTGTACCATGGGAGAATAGTTTTCTCCAGAAACCGGTTGTGATAACTAAAAAAAATAACTAGAAATTAAATTTTTTTAAACTCTAGGTTGACGAACGTTTACTTCCAATATATTAATCATTTTTCACCAATTTCTTGCATCCAATGCTAAATTAAGTGCGTCTTTCATTTTTTGACTCCGTTTTTTATCTCCAAATATCACGTTTCACTTTTTACTTCAAAAGGAGTTAATATTTTCAGATAGCAGATAATGTAGACGCGGGGCAGCATTGAATATGCCTAAACCAACTCAGGTGCTCTTCGTACTGACTCTGGTCTTGTCAGCTCTACGTCAGGGTAGGTGACCATTACAAACTCTTGACCACATACTGTCCTCATATTCACCCACGCATGGTCTAGTAGTAGACCTGATAATAATGTAACAAACATGATGTTCCTATCAAAGGACAGCTTACATTAGTGTTGGCTCAACACTTGGTTATTATATGCATCGAACTAATTACTAAACACTCAGAACTTAGTTTCAATGGAACAACTTTCTTTTATTCATGACAAGCAGATAATGAAAAGAAGCGCTCTGCCAAACAATTATTAAAAATATATAATATCCATTTTCACCACATTTTATTTCACACTCGTCATACTGATACCAGTTGTGTGTCATAATTATAAAGTTAGTATCATGAAAAAAGAGATAACAATAGAAAATAAATTCACCTAATTATTGGTAAAAAAGCTGATTGTTTTATTGTAGCTGAGAGTGTGTGTGGGGCTGGTAAGTATCTCCAGAATGAGTCCTGTTTGCAATGCCTTGAGGGAACATACAAAGAAGGCGAAGGCGAAGGACCGTGTATACCATGTCCGGTGGACGAGGACGGACGCAACGGGTCAACATCCGGGTCTGGCAATGAAGGCATCCATAATTGCTATTTTGTAATTATTGCACTCCTTTTTTGTGTATCAATAACAACCTAACGTATCTGCAAAAGTGATAAATACATGTCTGAGATCATCCATGAATTTATTTAATATATATAACTTGCACAACTTACAATAACTGAGATAAAATATGGACGAATGAGAGATAAATGTGGACATATACAAGTGCCACACAGTTAGCCCGACTATTTCTTGTAAATGGTGATTTATTTATTGTGCAGCGGCCTTACATCAAACACTTTGAGCCAGCTGTAGGTGCGCAAGCAGGAGGAACAAAAATCAACATTACAATGGGCCACTTTGCCACCCGGGATGTTAAGAAAATATGGGTGGCTAACATCGAGCCTACGGTTGTAGAAAGGTATGAAAACTGATAGATTATGTCTCTTTTGTTTATTCCTCCTCTGGTATGCAAATAATTTTAAAATGGTGGCAGCGCCAAGAATGTGCCTTAGTTGGTAAGACGTCTGTCCCCCATGTTAAATGCCCGTGATTCGAATCCTAGTTGGGACAAGTACTTCCGTCATGTTGCATGATCGAGAAAGGTGGATATCGGCTGCTGAGGTGTTTCCCATTCCAGCCGGTGGTTCATTAGTTGTTAAAAGTCCGTTTGTGTTGTCATTGTCATGTGAAAATGCAAAAGAGTAGGGCATTGAGTCCCGCTGACAGGCTACTATCTGACATGATATAGCCAAAACAGTGCTTCGAAAGTCATTATTAGATTCAAATCAAATCAAGTTAATTGTTGCTTCTCCTGGTTTATATTTTGATATAAAATGGATACAGCTCGAAGGCTTGAGGTTGATTTTCAGATGAAATAATTGATAATTACATACCAATCGAGCAAATGCCCCTTTTTACATATAAAAAGTTCAATGGTTACCACTGACTGCACACATAAAATATATTCCTCTTCAACATTTTACCTCATATGGATGGATACTGAAAATGCCCTAATATATATAATCAACTTGTTTGTGATCGTCATATGTGCTTAATCGTTATATGTGCTTAAAAATGTGCTGATGATATCATTCAGAGGACCATCTTATATAATCGTGAAGACATCTGCATCATCGAACCTAAGAAATGGAACAGTCCAGATATTTATGACAGATGATATCACAGAATATATTGTGAAATCTACAACCAAATATTCCTATGGAGCTGATCCTATCATAACAGAAATAGTCAACCCACAAACTATTATGAGGTGAGTTAAACAACAAGAATTTGGTTACCATGCTAGCTATGCCAATTAATCAAAACACCTGCAATCTATATTTCTGTTGATCAACCATAATGTCACGATCTCATGGTTATTTCGATACTAATATATTTTAAATACGGCATAGTTAACATAGATACATTAAGCATTTATTAAATCTAAATCTAAATCTAAAGAATATCAGTGTCTATATCAGTCTAAGATATCTTTAACGCTATTAATTGTTTGTTTTAGCGGTGGGATCCCACTGATAGTTAAGGGAGAGAGACTCACTGTGGTAACAGAAGCCATCATGATCATCACCAGAGTGTACAAAACCGAGGTCGACCTATTCCACTCGGTGAGTATAATCCAACACTATCATCCCACCTAAACACATTTTAACTCTCATTTTCTGTCATTCTGTCTGTCCGTCAAATTAGGGTCAATTTAAAGACTTGGTATTCATTTTCAGATCAGTTTTAGTAATTTCATAAATTATCCAATTATAAGCTGTTATTATAGATAACATTTGAGGTCATTGGTAATATTCTATAAAAAGCCTATATTTCCACATTCAGTCATGTGTCAATGTGTAGATTGTAACAGTACAGGCCCAATGGCCCATGACTGTCATTTTTACTAATGTTCGGAAAATAAGAAGAAAAAAACATAGGACAGCAGGGAAAATAATTCTGAAGTCCACATTTGCAATTTAATATTATATCGATGGACATACTTGCAGTGAAATTAAGTTCGAGTATCCCTCTCACATGTTCGAATAAACATTCTGCACATTATTTAGTCGAAGCACCAGATTTGGAATGTGGAGAAATTTGGAGTTGTTTTAACTTATAATTTTATTTGCTTGTGGTCCTTGTATTTAACATGACCAGGAGGAGTTTTAAAAAATCTATGAAAATGGAAGCATTTGATCTCATCACATAAAAATATCTGATGCTTACACTTCTTTCTCGCATTCAAATGGCCACACCTTCAGTAGCTACCCTACCTTCAACTTCTACCAACTATATTCTATCACGTTGGCAATCATGAATATTTATAATAATATATTCTTTTTCAGCTATGTGATGTTGTGAACTCCACAATGATGAAATGTCCCACACCAGATTTGACCGTAGGCATGGAGACGCTGGAAAAAGATGAAGAAGTAACTGACATACCAGACGACACCATTCCTATTAGCACCACAGCCCCAGACACAGGTATCACTGAAATCCCCGCCATTCCATCCCTCAATCAAACAACAACCACAAATATTTCCATCATCATCAAGAACATCACAATCAACAACGGCACTCACATCATCACTAGGACCGTTATCATCACCACGAACACGACGCAGACACAGACGCAGGGGAGACGCCGACGGGACGCCCACGCTGCCTTCAGCTCCGAGGACTTTAAGTTCTTTGTGGGCTTCCAACTTGATGGCGTATCTGCATACAATAACTTCAGTACACTTCCTGTCTACGATGATCCCGTTTATCATTTATTCGAAGAGCCAAATAGGGTTCAAAAGTTCTCTCCCGAAAAGGAAAGATTTCTACGAATATATGTAAGTGATATCAAAATATCTGAATGTAATTTTACCTGGATTACCTGGATGTTATGCTATATTGAATCGAGGCATTCCCGACAGTTCTCGACCATCTTAAACGTATTCACCGTGGACTAACCAGTCAGTGTGTGTTTCAGGGTGAGAGACTTAACCATGGGGTCCGCATGGAGGATGTCAATGTCTTTGTGGGCATTGAGATATGTTGGGTAACATCTCTATCAACTAATGTTCTCACATGCATCCCTCCTCAAACCCCGCCCAAGCCGGGCAGTGATGGAAAGGGCCCTCACGGCAGCGTCAGAGTGCTGGTAGGTTGATAAGCACGCAATGGAAATGTTTTATATGCTGAATGTTTTAAATGCTGGATTGCAATATTCACTTTTTTCTTCATGATGAGGTGATGCACTCTGAGAAATACCTGTCTCACTTTAACATTATATTGTGTTAAAAGTTGAAAAAGTATGCTTTATTTAGTATGCTTAAGTTTTTAAAGTTGAAGATAAATGTCAGTCCGAATGGAAGCTACTTATTTCGACAATTGTGTTATTGACATCATTAAAGAATATTGAAAACACAAATCATGCACAAATTATGCATGACACACCACAACACACCACACTATACATAGCATTCTTTTCTTTCATAAGGATTGGTTTTATTCCAGGTAAATATTGGCAGATTGGAATATGTGGTCGGATTTGTCTACTATACCAAACTCGCAGACACATTATCTTCAAAAATGATAATTCTCATCCTGGCACTGATTGGTATCTTTTTGTTGTGGTTGCTAACGTTGTGGGTAGCCGTCAAATGGTTCTGTCCAAAATGGCAGGCTTGTAGAGGCCGCTCCAAAGGAGACACCGGAAGTAGCGGAAGCAGTGCTGAACAACAACTCTATCCTCCTGATCAGTCTGGTCTGGAACTATTTTGAATTATTTTACTCAATTAGAATGATCACAATACTATACTTAGGGAAACATTGAATTCTAAATTTGTTTTAAATTTGAGACTGACCAATGCAAAACATGTTACCAAAATGGGAAATACACTGTCATATTTATATGATACTCATCATCTGCTTATTATTGAACCAGTTATCATACTTAAGACCTATGTCAATTATTTCAGATGGTTCGAATGGCACTAGTTCAATGGAATCACAGGAGGGCCCGCTAGCGCCATGGGATATTGTAGTGGAATTTCTGGATGAAGATCTAAAAATGAAAGTTTCTGAATGCACTCTAGAGGGAGACACTCTGGACCTTAAAGATTGTATCGGTATAGGTAAATGATTCAAATGCATTATAGCCTCAGCATTCTAATAGATATTATGATTCTTTTGTCACTTTACATATGCTGACAAAACCTCTTTTTTATATTTCAGGAAGCTTTGGAAGAGTATTTAAAGGAATCTTGAAAGAAGGTGAACATCAAACGACAGTAGCTGTAAAAACACTGAAAGGTAAATTAGTTTTGCAACACCAGGTTGATACATATATTCCAGATAAAATAGTGTTTGCTTGGCGTGAAAATATCCAACATAAAAGAATGACAATAATGTAGTTCTGGTCAGAAGAATCAAGAACAGCACTTTAGTAACAGTTCACGTTTCACATGCAAAGCTCACATTAGTTCATACAAATGTCATGTATACCTACACCCACTCTTCGTGTGTACCATTCTATGGGTGGAACTGCCACTTCAATAACACAAATACTGTGTGCAACTTCTGGCCTATGCCCAAGGTTCAAAGGAGAGGTCTTGAATTTTCCCCCACATCTCAGTAGTTCTATTTTCCAATATTACAAGCTTATATATTTGAATATTACAATTCAATGTGTAATATAGTTAAACTATTATTTTATTCTTATGCACTGGATCACACAGATATATCAAGTACACATTGTTAACTTTATTGAAGTCATATTTGACCCAACCCAATCGATAATGCCAGTCAAGATAGGCTTATGACGATTGCAGGTCTGCTAGTCAGTTCCTAGCTTTGCTTTAAGAATGAACAAACTCTGAAGGCATTACATACAATGGGAGAAGGAAGTATAGAATTTCAATCGATCGACTTTGGACGTTGCAGGTATTACACAAAACTATGAGAGTGAGTTAAGTCAATTCCTGGAGGAAGCCCTTGTGATGAAAGGATTTTTGCACCCTAACATCCTCTCCCTGCATGGAGTGGTGATCCTGGAGTATTCACCCTATGTTGTTCTGGAGTACATGGACAAAGGAGATCTGAAAAATTATGTTTCAAAAAAGAAGGTTGGTTGGTATGACAGCTTTTGTATTCCCAATTATCGTCTTTTTTGTATGATCATTACTGCAAAATATGGAATTCTCCACCCCTTTGCAGGATATTCTGGTGGGTGATTTGGTAGAGTTTGGTCTCCAAGTATCAGAGGGTATGACATATCTTGCCACAAGGGGCTTTGTACACAGAGATCTGGCAGCTAGAAATTGTCTGTAAGTACTTCTGATATATGACACATTTTTTCAAAGGTAAATAGTCCTAGGTTAGGATGAATGAACTTTGTGAAACACGATGTTCCGAATTTGCTTTTGGTTTTCAGTATAAACGGAGACAACATTGTAAAGATAGGGGATTTTGGTTTGTCACGTGACCTTCACGGCACAGATTATTACCGTATTCAGGACAAAGGGCGCCCCTTGCCAATAAAGTGGATGGCGTTCGAGAGTTTAAATCTCGGGAAATTCACATCAAAGAGTGATGTGGTATGTACTCCATTGTTACCATAGAAATAGCAGAATACAAATCAATTTGTTTCCCAGCATAGATTTTTTTTTCATAAAACTATGAAATCTTTCAGTGGTCATTCGGTGTATTAATATGGGAGTTGTTAGCTCGAGGTCGCTCTCCATATGCCCATGTCAATAACATGGACCTGAAAGACTACATCAGGGAAGGTCATCGTCTTGATAAACCCAAGCATGCCACAGATAAATTGTAAGTCAATAACTTATGCTTAAATTCCAGGCCCATGCATATATATATATATATATATATATATATATATATATATATATATATATATATATATATATATATATATATATATACATACATACACTCACACACACACGTTTATATCTGTACATCACTTTCTGTGGCTTTTAATCTTCTGATTTTCTTTTTTTTACCCTTGTTTCAGATATGTCCTCATGTCCAACTGTTGGCACGAATCACCTGACGACAGACCAACCTTTGGTGAAATAACAGATAAATTGAAAGAAATTCTTGAAAATAAAAGTTTACTTCAGGAGGAGACGTAGTAAAAAGTAGATGCCCCACCTGATGAAAATGGACGGCTGTTAAAGGGGATACTGCCGGACATGGATTGCAGATCGTCCTTGCAATGAATGTCATAAACACTGGATATATACACATAGATAGATAGCATTGAAAGTATGCAACGTAGAGTATTGAACGAGCAGTTGATCTGTTCTAGTGTACATATTAGTACATATTAAATATAAAATGCAATTTTAAGTTTACCCTTTCAAATGGATCAGTATTAACAGACCAGCACTTTATTAGCTTCATCTGTTGAAATCTGCGATAAATGTGTTACCCTGGAGGTGTTACCCACAACATAAATCTGAATACGTACAGAGGGAGCCACAAATCTGTACATGCTTTATTCAATCGTTGCAGTGTGTTTCATCTACCTCAAGCAAGGCAGATGCCTCTATTAACAAGCACAGTTTCATCCTATTCTGATATTTATCTAATGTACAAGGGACACTTAGTGCAATTATATACATTGCTGACTACGTCATACATATTCTGGGATGCATACAATGTTGATGAGGGCATATTTATTCCAGATAATCGCTATTACTGACATCTATCGACACTTGAAATTTCAACCGCTATTTTTGTGAGTGTATATTTGAGGAGATTGTACCTATGACCAAAGGGGGCCTTGATATCATTTATTGTTAAATCGTTCCAATCCGCACTCAGACATATTAAGTTCGTTAAATCTATGTTATTTGTTATATATACTTTGAACAATCAATTATTTATTCAAAGAAGCCTGAAGATGGATGCAAAATCAATCATAGTTTTGTATATGTAGTTCAATGAGGTCACAACATTTACGTCGGTAAAGACGAGAGCCAAACTTGCCATTGTAAAGACATGGATTTGTAATTGTGTACATAGTTTGATTCAATATTTTTTGTGTTTTAATAAATATTAACACATTTAAGCATTGTTTTTATATACGTAATCATTCACCTAGTAGAATGTAGAATAAATAAGATGGCGGAGTATGATATATAAATTATGTGTTATTTCTGTGAACAATCATTTTGAGATTTGTGAAAAGATATCTTTCTTGTTAATTCTCACAACTCAAATGTCAATATTTGCGACCCAGCCAATGTCTCGTGGCTTTGAGTTTCTAAATAACTGGTAAGTTTGGGATAAATTATCAAATGGAATGTGTGAACATTTTGGAAAGAAATATTAAAATTGTAGACGTTGTTTATTGTTGGAATTAAGATTTCTACAACTGCTGAATCATTGAAAATGGGTTTTTTCTAAATCGATGTTTTCATCGCCGTATATTTGTCATTAATTTTGATGTTATCAACATGTTTATGAGATACATTATTTTCATACATTCTGATATTGCAAAAGTGAATTTAATTCTGTTTATTGACGAGGAAGGTACAGCGATGTCAAAACAGATCAAAATTACTGTCCCGCGAAATGAAAGCGCAACTGCATAACACGTCTTGTGTTGTTGTGAATTTGTACTTCACATTTGTCTCTCAAAACTTCCAAAACGTGAAACGTTTGACCTCTGACACATTTTGAAGATTAGGAGTTATAAAATATTTGAAAATATGTTTGTTTGTTTTTTGACACTGGTTAAAATGAACAACAATTATATAAGTACTTAAATGAAATAAAAGAAGTAAAAATATACTTTGAACACAGCTGAACCACTAATATTTACGCAAATTGTCAATTTTTTATCCACTGCGATACACAACAACTCCATCAAAGAAAATAATAACGTATACACATCGTGAATTGTACAGACCAATGCTAGTGGTATCCAAAATGAAATAAAAAAATCCTTGATAAGTTCATATGCCAAACGTTCAAATTCACAAAATATATGAAATATGTATAAAAAATGTAGCCATGATATACCAATCAAAATACAAATATGTTCAGCGTATCTTCCCTGTTCTTGGTAGAAGCCGATGACAAAATATTTCGAAAACAAGTGCTGGCTGGATGGGGTTAGAAGGCTTTAAATCTAAAGGAGGCATTTTATCTTTGTTTATATGATCCAGCAAGAGGCCGATGTTAAGTATCCCGGGTAACATTTGTGATATAAGTTTATGTAATGTCATAGTAAACAGAACAGTGCAAAAATCCCACCCCTCAGCCGTCCATGCATACTCAGCGCTAGTACGCCATCCCGTGTATTCATTTACCGAAGCAAATTATTTTTAGAATTTGATGAAAGGAATTGTGATTCAGGTTTTAACTTATCTATTTGAGAAATACTATTAGGGTAACTAAAATAAGAGGTGAACTGCACCAATACACTTTTGATTCACTTGCAGAACAGGATTATTTATAAAGTAAATCAACACATACTTACACAGTACACAGACCAGAATACCATGCATTTGGAAAGAGAAATATGCTAAACCTATGAAATTTGTTTGGTAATAGAGAGATGAATCAGGTATACTATTTACTATTTCAAATATGTTCATAGTGATTCTCTCACACGAGATTATCTAAGTCATAGAAATTACTTCCACTCTACTAATTGCTACTCTATTAAGGCTCAATTTGCACTCGTAGTTAATTAACATACATGTAGTTCACTAATAGTTAATGAATATAAAGTATCTCACATGAAAGAGGAAAGGTGACAATAATTAGCTCATATATAGTCAATGATTAGATGTTCTTTTTAAAGCCTTAAATAAAACTGGCGTGTATTTAATTACCACTTAATCGTTATTATTATGTTATGGTGTTCAGCTTTATCCAAATACAATTTCCAATTCCTAATATTTGTCATGGTATATTATTGATGCACTCTCCCGGCAGCAGCAGACAGAACAAGGTGAGGGAGAGAGTGACAGCGGCGTAAGCGGGCTGGCATGGCTGTTTGCAATATTCGGTGGAATCTTCGCTATCTGGCTCGCCGTCCTCGTCATCGCTTGTATTTGCTGCTGCAATCGAAAACCACGTGACAGTGAAAAAAATCCAAACCAAGATGACGAGAAAAAGAAGAAAAGTGTTGAGCAGATTATCGAGAGAAACACAGGTTTTGATAATTATACAACTCCTATGGTTTAGGTTACTGATAGATAGAAGTGTCTATGTCTGGAAAACAAAAAGTATTACGCGCTATACTATAGTTATCAATACATCTGCTTCGTGTAAGCTTGGAGTATAATGAATGGAGTTGTGACGTCGTGGACCGTGCACATGACGCCATAGTAACCCATTGTTTGGAACAATGGCATAATTTCCCTTTGAAGCAATGTGTGTCATCGCCAATAAAGGGAGCTATTTTGAAATATTTAGATTATAAAAATAAATTTATCCTATCATAATGAATAGGTTTTTGGTTTTCTTATGGTGTGATTTTGGATAATTGTAATTTCATAGGTAATTTCCTGCAATCCCTTGAAGTTGCTATGTACAAAGAAGATTTTCAGTAGCTACAAAGTCTATATGAAAAGTATCTATGGATATAGAAGGGTGAGATTTTCACAGTATAAATAATACTCTTTAGAAAATTGCCTTAACTGTTTATCAATATTTTCTTAGCCCAACATCGACTTTTTGTGAAGAAAGAATTGTTTTTCACAAAAACATCAACTTTTTTTTGTTGGAATATCAAATTTTTGGGGGTAAAAATGTTGCATTAATGTGAAATGACCTTGCTGGTCAAAGGCTATGTAAATGGAATGGACGCATATATTGGCAGATTTGAAAATTATATCTGAAGAAAGACTTTTTTTAGGTAAAAAATGATAAATTTCATAGGCCTGCCAATGAATGCGTTGCTAGTATAAACTAAATGTGAACGTTGTAAGAGGTGACAGAATTGCTCAACGTTTTAGAAGAATCAATACGTTTGTATTGAGCTCTTTATAAAATTGCAATATGATGCTGAAATCACTGACATGGACGTTTCTAAAACGTTGTAGAATCGTGTACATTTGGAGGACAAGAAAAATTATATCTCCATAATCAGTGAAATGAGGAGAAAAATTCACTTGCAATATGTCTTGGTCTATATACTGTCTATTGTGAGTCAAAATTGTCATAAAGTTGAATAACGTCATATTCTTCAAGTTTTCGGGCGATATGGCGTCAAAAGACACAATGGATTGTCGGTAACGCACATTGCACCTTTGATCTTAATGCGTCACAACTCCACTCATTATACTCCAAGGTGTAAGTAATGCATATTTTTATTTCAAATGACAAAAGGTACAACACATAAAATAACAAAATATTATGAAAGTAATGCATTTAATATCACAATTAATTTGATATTGATATCTTATTATATACTTTTCTCCAAGTGGCCTTTTATGAAATGAATGTGCATATTTTGTAAATAGCTGCTGTTTACACGAAACCAAAGTCCAACCCTGACGTCTGGAGCGAAAAAATAACTTGGGAGAATAAAGCCAATGTGGTTTATGTCAATGAACGTGCAAACGCTGACACCATCAAGAAATCCGCAGATGCCAGTGAAATTGAGAGTGACCGGCTAACACTCGAGGAAAGCATTGGCCAAGGTTTATAAAGTCTTTTTATTCTGTCATGAATAAAACTAAATATAGTATTTCTTGACCGTTTAGCATGTTATAAAACCTCTTAAAGCTTTCATGAAACAAAGCTTTAAACACCTTTTTCTTCCACGATATTTATTCATTTGCACAATAAATTTTGTCAACAAACATTGCTTAGCAAACCAGTGATCCAGTGCAACATCAACCAAGTAAAGGTTTGCTAAAGATTTTTTTTTATTTCCATTTGTAGTAGTCTGTTCGCACATGCTTAATCTGTCTGCTGAATGGCGCTCAATATAGCGAGCAATATCTGAATGAAATTGGTCATTAATCTACCAGATGAAATGTAAATGTTTCGACACATTATGAAAAACAGTAGAATTTCATCCTTTAGATTAATGTAATCACCAACCAGAAAGAAAGACAAGAGACAAATATCTGCCTATAATGGTTTCAAATTATTATTTTTTCTTTCAGGACAATTTGGAGTGGTGTATAAGGGCAGACTAACAAATAAACAATTGGAAAACCCTCAAACAGTTGCAGTGAAAACAATTCAAGGTTAGATTTTTTGTCATTTGTTGTTTACGCACGTTATGTGATAAAGTGTGTGTAGCGTATATAATGTCTTTTTATTGATATTTACAGGAAATGGATATTCTCAAGAGGATATGGAGTCTTTCATGGAAGAGGTTGAGCGCATGCGTGGGTTCAATCATAAACACGTGCTCAGTTTGTTAGGTTTTGTCATCCGGGATAACAAACCATATGCTGTATTGCCTTTTATGAAACATGGAGATCTAAAATCTTACATTTCTGACCCACATAATGTAAGTTTCTGCTCGCTTGTAACTTATTGTACAAATGGCCTTTTCAACAACAAAAGTTGTTTAGGCATTACAGATGGCTAAAACAGTTAGGGGACATTCCTTCCTCTTAATCAAACTATTCTTGTGGGTTATTATTTACTTATTTACTGTCAACATTATATACCCCATTAACGATAATTGACCTGCTTCCTGAAAACAATCAGTATATGAGGCATATACTCACAACAGCATTGAGATTGTGTTAATGAACGTTTCCAGTTCATTCAGCCTAAGAGTAATATAACTTTATACAATTTTATTGCTCTCAGAGTCAGCGAAATGATTAGGGTATATAAGAAAATACATAAAATAGATCTAATGAACTGATAACTTAAATCGGAAATATTACAAATGGTCCAGTGAGAAACTCTTGTAGTTTAATCTGAGTAATATGAGTAATGCATTATGATTGTTTAAATCTGAATTGTGTTTGAAAAGTATTCGTGAAAACAGCGATATGATATTTTGCTCGACTTGCAGGTACTCGCAGTTAAACATTTGTTGGACATGAGCTCACAGATAGCTTCTGGGATGCAGTATTTGGCAGAACAGAACTTTATACACAGGGATCTGGCAGCAAGAAACTGCATGTACTTATATCAATCTCTTATATAAATTCTACCATGCTTAAGCCTCTCATATAAATTCTACCATGCTTAAACTGTGACATTTATGGTATGGCCCCGAGAAAAAAAATATGTTAAATAGAAGCTAATCAGTGCAGAGTAAAGTTGATCCAAAAGTTAACAATGTTTAATCCTCGCTTTGAAATTACCAAGCAAGTTTTGATACCTTTAGAAACAATAAACTTTGCTTCAAATTCACATTCATGTACAGCTAGAGTTTCATATATCATTCCTTTTTCAGGGTGGACGAGCCCATGAATGTGAAAATCTCAGACTTTGGTCTCTCTCATGATATATTTTCCCCTGAATATTATCGTACAGAAGACAAGAAGCGCCCCTTGCCGATCCGGTGGATGGCAATTGAAAGCATTAAGCATCAAATCTTCACCTCCAAGAGTGATGTGGTAGATAGCTCAATTCATGATTACAATGTATTAGTAACAAAGAATATCAATTTTAAAAAAGGTCACTTCTGGCTGGAGTGGAGAAAAATATATTGAACAAGAAAGTTTGCATTGTTCTTAAATAACTCTTAGTTATATATGAAGATGGTTTGTTTGAAAAGAATGAGTCACTGGAAAGCATATGAAAATTAATGTCGATTCAGCAATGTATGCATTAAGATTCAATGTTTTAAATCTTTAGATATGAAAATCTAATTGTATTGCATTCTATTGTATAGATCGTATATGATGATGTATGCATCTTCTTGCGATTTCTTTAAAAACATGACCAGAAATGGTCAATGTGGCACATAAAATGTTTTGAATATTTAAGTTTTATTCAGCATACTGACAGGGGCGTGTTTCATTTTTAGAGAAATTGAAATGCTTGTATGTTTAAAAAGTGTATCTTTACACTAGTCAACTATGTTTTAGTGGTCATATGGTATCCTGCTTTGGGAGATGTTCACTAGAGGCAAGACTCCTTATCCAGGCCTGACCAATGATGGAGTCATATCATCCATTAAGAACAAAGAAAAACTAGCCAGGCCAACATATGCATCAGAAAATATGTATGTATCCATATCCATGGCTTTTCTTACTTTCTATAAATTCACATCATAAATTAACTATTGACACGGACACATGCATTTATTGCGGCCCTGACCGAAAATTGATGAAAACTATAACTTTCACAGAAAAATCCAGTTCCGATTTTATTGACGAAACTGTAATATTTCATTATTAATTCTTGAAATATATTATTTATTGGTGTGGTTACTATATTTTATTATAATCTTGTATATAAATAATATTTGTGTTCAGTAAAAATTTTACTCCCAATTATCTTCGCATGTAAAGTTTACATTGACATGGGTTTTTGTCATCTTAATTTTTTTCAATCTTTATTTTTGAACGGAAAATATACATATGTTTTTTTCTACTTCCAGATATCAAATAATGCTATCTTGCTGGGAGGAGAATCCTGATGACAGACCAAGTTTTGATCAGATAGTCAAGAAGATTCATGTCATGATGCTGAAGAGGGCGGCTTCATTCAGGGGCAGGGCATCCGCGGTGGAAAATAGATAGAGGATCATTAAGGGCAACGGATGGGGATAGAGGAACACCACAGGGTTGGGCGGAGCATGGGTAGAGCCTTGGAGTAATTAATTAATTAACCCCACAGGGATTGGGATGGGTAGAAGAGCATCACATGGATCGGGATGGGATCGGAATTCATATTGTCAATGATATAAATAGAACTCATGTAGTTACAACAACAATTTGAAACATGCTTGTTAAAGTGAAAATTAGCATTTGTTTGATATTCATGCATATAATATCTGCTTTTAATAAATCAATGAAACTGTATGGAAATTTGGTGCATCTTATGTTTACTTCCTGCATATTATGGGAATCTCCAATATTCTGATGATAGTCTGGTCACAGGACGATGCATGTTCATATTCCACTTTCATGTCAGGCCATACCGATCGTCAGTTTCATGTATTGTATTAAGACATGTAAAAATCCTGAGTCCTGTGCACACTTATTAATGGTGGCTACCGGCCGTGGAGCAGTTTGTTAGATCGTCAGCTTATTATCACCAGTTCCTCTGTTGTGGTCCAAAGGTTGTGGGTTCGATCCCCTGAAGTGCCAAGATTGAAATCATAATACATTTTCACACATGAGCTGAGGCCCGTGCCTGAAAGGTTAACCAATTGTTCTTGTAAATCTGTGACTGGGTGGGTTGTCATGTCAAGGACCTGCGATATGACAATTGAGTGAGACAGCACTACATCTGCTACAAGTAGGTCCCATCACAAAATGACTGAAACAATGTTGAAAGTGATGTAAAACCCCAAAATCAGACTAAGTGGTGTAATAATATATCACTGTTGCAAGACGTCTTTTATCATGTCAATCTGATAAAGGAAAAAAGTTCTGTAGATTGTGGTACCCCAGTAAAATGGATTTCCAAACTACTTTGAGCAACATCATGCTATAAATCCTTGTTAAAAATATCAGTATTTCACATTTAAAAATATCAGTGTTTCACCTCCCTTTATGATTGCTAAACCTTTTTATTTCCAGATTATATAATGAAAATGAGAAATTACGATTCAGTAAGATCGCAGTGAATTTTCTTCACACTAAAATGACATCAACACAACTAAAAACAAGCCTTTTTCTGTTTTTCTGTTGAACTTTGTTCATCTTTTTCATCTCATCAAAACTATTAACAAGGAAAATACTATTTTTGAGAGAAATATAGTTGTAATCATTTCTTATAATTCAAATATTGTAGTGTTTAAATCTTGATTAATGACATTGGTGCTTGATTTTAAGGGTATTTATGGGTGTTGGTAGTGAGTGTCCTCTGGTGGCACATTTTCTGAGGGAACTACTTTCTTTTTACGCCAAAATGGAACGTTTTCAAAAAAGTACAGGAAAAATGCTCAACTGTCAAAAAGAGTTCCCTTTTCATTAAAACTTTCAAGTCATGAAATGACATTTTATGGTATTCAGTTTTGTAATAAAATTATTGATTTATTATTTGAAAATCACAATGGAATTTCTTTGATTATATTGAAAGCTTCATATCTTTTTAACTCGTAAAAAGTGGCGTAGTAATATGTCACTGCTCCAAAATTTATTTTGTCATGTCAAAATATTAAAGGGAAAAAAGTTCTGCAGATTGTGGGACCATAATAAAGTGGATTTCCATATAACTTTGTAAAATTGATTTTAACAACATTTATTGTGATCCTAGTGAAACAGATTTTCTATTTTTCAAATACGTTAAGAGAAAAATAGAGGTACACACTTGATCATTTCAAATATATAAATTTTTTCTCCTCCCTTCACATATCTGATTGCCAAACTTCCTTTTTATTTCCAAATTACACAAATCAAAATGAGAAAATCTGTTTCACTAGCATCACATGGAATTTTCTTCCCAATGAAATGAAATAAAGACAGCTAAAAATAAGCCTACTTCTGTTGTGTAATCTGCAGAACTTATTTGCTTGTCTTCTTCATTTCTCATGAAAACTATCGTCAAGGAAAATTAGGACAAAATACTATTTTGAAAGAAATATACTTGTAATAATACCTTATAGTTCTAGTACTGAGGTGTTTAAATATTCATGTCATTAATGCTTTTAATTTAATAGGGAATGTATTTTTACACCGTAAATGCACCAATTCCCATCAAGTACAGTATTTTGGTAATTTACTCCTCTGCCACTAGGGGGCACTCACTACCAACACCCATAAATACCCTTAATAGAGAATGTATTTTAACACTGTAAAGGTACCAATGCCCATAAAATACAGAAAATACCCTTAACTATAGAGGGAGAACACCCAAGTCTCTTATATAAATGCCTTTGTTTCATGGTGATAGATTATATAAAAAGCAAACAAAAAGCTAAAAAAATATATATAAAAAAATGAATAAATAAAACAAACAAACAAAAAATAAAACAAATTTTCAAAACATTTATAAAAGCCAAATTTGATTTCAATTGAAAAAAAATGTATCAAACAAATACTTTAATTGTGATGAACAATTTTGTTAATTTTATCACAAATATGTAAGTGTGTAAATATCATCGTTTATATCGTTAAATGCCTAGTATGTTTTTGGTTTAATTCTTTCTGGTTTAATACCACTTTTGATCAATACATCTTTTGGGCAAGATCACAAAAACTTGTTACAATTTTAAAAGTTTTAATCATTAAATTCATTGCTTAAATGTAATATAAGATTTTCTTCTAAAAGGTATATTCATATGCGATATTTTCAACGTTCTTTGGTGATGATTCATGTCCGATGGCCATAACAGTACATACCAGAATAAAACAGGAGACAGTCACATAAAGATCACTCCATGGGCCACTACACACAGGTCAAAATATCCCCCGCCTGGCCGCTTTCCTGGTTAAGTGGCCATGAACATATAATATGTGATCACATATTGAAAAAGTACAAGGACTTCCTGGGATGTATTTTTTCTCATTGTGAAAACTAGTTAGATAAGACAGGAATTGAACCTTTTATTATAAAACAGATCTCATTTGGTCAACACTACACCTCGACATCATGTGTGATTATACTCAGCAGTAAACTGGCGACGACATACTGTGTTTTCAGGTCAAGTTTCTGTATAAACAAGGATTTATAGCAAGATGTTGCTCAAACACAAGAAACTTTAACGTCAAATCATATTGAAATCAGACAGGACATGCTTTATTTAACTTCATGACGATCACTAAGGAGTGCAACACTAACCTCTATGAGCTACACCATACATGATTAAGGAGTAATTGAAGATGAATAGTTCAATTTGTAATAAAACTTTGTTAGTCAATGCCACATGGGACAATGGCACCAACCACACACCATCAAACTGTAGTCTGGGTTCACAGCAACAAGTTCTATCATTCGGGGACTCCATGATTATTTTTGGGGTTTTGACATTAGCCCTCATCATGGCGTCTGTAAATATTTTAGTTATGAGCAACTTCTGTCGGTGTGGCACCAAGAAAAAGGGAAAAGTTGGAGTCAGGATGCGTAAACGAAAAGGTCGAAGGAACAAAACTTTTGAGACTGGATTTAGTGGGGCATTTGAGGAAGTGGTTTCTGGGCAGCATTACCCAGGTATCTTTTTTGTTTTGCACATATAGTTTTTTTTAAATGGTCCAATAATCTGTAAGTAACTTGTATGTGATATAACATTTTAACCTTTATTATAACAGGAGAGCGGCAAACTGCTAACTACTCCAACCTCGAGTTCTTGGAAGTAATATAACAATGGCAAAGAAATCATCAAAAGAGAAATATCTTTGCAAAGGCAAGTATAATCGAATACAGTTTATAAGAGAAAGTGAGTTATATATCAATATTATCAATATTATTCAGGGCAGATAGCAAAGATCTGCAACGAACCATGCAATGAATCAAAATATATACTTTGACAAAGAAAACATCTTTTATGTTAGTGCACTATGATATCAACATTTCTAACAGGACATGTACTACTTTTCTAATAATGATATCTTCTTCATTGCAGGCCAAATGTAGTTCCGATGTCAGCAAATCACCCCG
Organism: Amphiduros pacificus; assembly: GCA_949316495.1. Taxonomy (NCBI): domain Eukaryota; kingdom Metazoa; phylum Annelida; class Polychaeta; order Phyllodocida; family Hesionidae; genus Amphiduros; species Amphiduros pacificus. The sequence goes on from OX439002.1 coordinate 31,901,685, forward strand.
CGTGGTGTCGTTTCTTGTGATATCTAGTCACGATTTATTGTTCGTATAAACTTCTAGATAAATATGTCAACTGCATTCCGTCGTCAAGCATGTTTATGTATGATGCTGTACAAATATCCCATAATAGTTGACTTATGTAACCTGGTGTAAATGGCAATGAATTATAATGATTACATTTACGAGATAGTTCTCATTTCTGTAAAATACCTTCATCAATTTAAAGGATCAAAAGCAGATCTGAGATTTCAAATGAAAGAGTGTTTGTCACATCCCTGGATGTATTTGTATTATTGGATTATTAACAAAATAACTAAAGTTTGGTATGGTGATGAAAATCACACATGATGTGTTTTTCGTGAACAGAGACTTCCTGACTTAGGAAAGGCTTCAGTGGAAACGAAATCTAATGTTAGGAAAATGTTGAAATAGTGTTGGAAGTGCATTCAAGTGAATTATTTATGGTGCAAAATCAGTTGTGACTGTGAATCCTGGAGAACCAGCCGATTGGAGGTTGAAAATTGATTCAATATGTCTTGAGGGCATATATAGTGATTCACGGAAATGTGTGTATACATATTCGATCACGATAGCTTTCATGATGTATTCATATTGCTCCCCCCAAAAAAAACAGACTTGAAAAGTACAAGATGCACGTTCTGATAAACAATGCATTTCATTACAACTATAAATATATAGCAATAACATAAGTCTTGCCACTCATTTTGACGTACTCCCACATGAAAAGATTATGAAAAAAAAACAATGTCTTCGATATGTAAACACTTGTATTGAAAATGTCATTAATATCTAAATGATATATAATATCTGAGTAAATTAAATAGTAAATTATATTATTAAAAGCATGGGAAATAGTATAAACGAAGACTTCGAAATTGATGAAGAAGAAAAAAATCATTACTAATAAAATGGAAATTCGTTGAGTTTTTTTCTGTTGGCTTTGGTGTAAATCATTCATTGTTTGCTATAAAAGGACCATGAATGGCACGTGTACCAGATACCCCCGTGGCATGTTATGTAGAATGTCTCGGTGCAACCATCACAATGGGCAAGGAATGCAAATATTTTGTCCCTTTTAGATTCATTAAGATTAATTTTGAAATTTTGACAGTAACCGATGTTTAGAGTTTTCAGTGTGTTGTGTTGCAAATTTTACTAATATGTTCTTTTTGAAAACAAGGCAAAGCAATGTATTCATGTGAGCCGATTGTGTATGGAACGCATATGAAGGCCAATTACTCCTGTATTTTCCGAGTATTTATCAAGTCACATTAATTAGTGATACACCGACCTTAAGAAGTGGTTACCCACTCAACTGTATTGCAGGAGAAATTGAAACAAATACTAAGTGGTAATTGTGGAAAATATTGTGGGGTCAATTCAAGTTAGGTCTATTCTACTTTTTTAAAAACATTCCCCGTCTAAGCTATTCAAAAGAAAACTTTATTTTATGTCTCAGCTGAGTAACACGTTTTCTATGCAGTATAATATGCTTATTCATAAGTAAAACACTTATTAGCTCAGCTGATATTTCGATTACGGGCCATGGCGTAGTTGGCTAGAGCACAAGCGTAATAACACCAGTACCACTGTGGTGATTCAATTTAGGTGCCAGTATATTTGTTACAAATAGGCCTCGTCATGAATAACTGAAATAATGTTAAAAGTGACGTTAAACCCCCAAACAGAATCCTCATTAACAATTGTTGTTACCTTCATCCCTGATTTATAAATTGCTACGAAATTGTTAATTATCATAGAATTTGGATGAATAAGGACTACATTAGCTCCTATCCAAAAGATGCAGATGACGAGATATTAAAGCAAATATTAAATTATTCTGTGGAAATAATATAATTTTCATTTTCTTGGTCAACAGTGACTTTAAGGTCATATTTGATTTTTTTATAATAACATGGGCCTTCCACCTAAGACTATGCCACCTAAGACCATGCACAACACCGATTCATTCTGTACATACTGTTTACATGTATCTCAAATATGATATCAAATCGCTGATATCAATCTTTTTGGATGGATAACATCAGATGTACGTAACCAAGATGTGCCCAACATTACCCTGCCTCTCAAAGATACCCCTCGCACACTTTGGTGGCTCACGATAAAAATTGCCATGGTCATAGGATATTTTAATAGCTCAGTCTTGCATTTTTACCCCATATGTTGCTTTCAAAGCATATGATATAATTTATCTTGATAAGACATGCCTGCTTCAGACACATCACAACCTTGTCCCAACCCAATCCTGATGCATAGTCCAGAAAAATAGTACCCATGGGAAACTGAAGACAATTTAATCTAATTTATTTGTATTTTTACAATAGAAAACATATACCAACACCATATTCATAATAAGGACGCCATGGCATCTGCTGATGTACCCGAAATATAAAAAGCAGTGAAAAATGTCAAACAAAAGTCAAAATCTTTGGGATGAATTGAAAATTGACCACATTAAATCTGAAGTGAAATAAATAAACACCTAACAAGGAAGTCTTTTTTTAAATAAGAATTTGTATACAGTTTCCTTTTTGAAAATTATATTTATATTTTCTCATAATTTTGAAGTTGCCCTAAACGTAGACAACACTGACTGGCATATATTCTACGTTTGAAAAAAAAAAACATTTCAATTCTATGTTTATTTATGCAGTTGAAATGTCCGCCAGTGTGGTCTGTGACACTGACAGCCAGGTCTGTGATCTGCAGGCCCCTCAGAAGAACATATAGTGTATAGAAAGACAACTAAACCTTATTTCTACGTGCTCACAACGTTGTTTCTACGCTGTGTGTTACCTGGGGTTCTAACAGAGCATTTCTTATAACATAAATTTCTTATTGGTCTAAGACCCTGTATACAAAAAGCCATATTCAATGCCAGCTTTGGTGTAGGAATATTTGATATGGGGTATGTGACGGGACTACTTTCACACTGTGGTCATACAGCCCATCACCACCAGCTGGGGTGAGGATGGACCAAGTGTGCTTTTTATATCGTGAGCCACCCAAGTGAACTGACAACACCCATAGCAGTCCTATACATCGGTTATGTACATCTGACAACATATAATCCCTTTTATGCAAGGTACATTTCCAGTGATTGACTTTGACAACATTTTCGGGGAGTCTTTTACTCATTGGACACCATGCTTTACGTTTTAAAATTTCATGACGAAAAATTGAAGAAAGATCCTTCCTGATGCCTGATCCGAACTCACGACCCTTGTATTGTGAGATGCTACCAACTAATCAATGCAAATCTTGTTAACTTCTCACAGGAAAACTTAAAATGGCCTGCCCTGAAGTCAACTGTATGCTTCTTTAATATAAAAGCAAATACATTTTCTTCCTGTTTGAAATATAGCAGGGCCTCTCATGACGAAAATGTGAGAGCCAAATTTATCGTAGAAAGTGGTGGGGATTGCACCCAAGACTGAATCAACAGGGATATGGTTTAATTGCTGACATTGAATAAGGAATCGATCAATTTGATAAAATGAATGTTCATGAAATTGTTCCTTGGATTTTATTATCTGTTCTGTCCTTAATCTCACCATTTCTTGCATGAAAACAAACTGTCTATCATCTTGTAATTGGAATGATGTTTATATTTTTTTATATTTACGTTTTCGTCATTAACTTGTCCACCCTTAATTATCTTTTTCAACTCAAATTAACGTTGTATGTTCTTTGGGAGGGTTGGGTGATACGTGCATCTGGTGTATTTTTAGCGTCATGACGTGATTTGGTATAAGAACAGATATGTGAAACTGTTCACTTGATACAGAAAAGAAAGAAGTATTACAACTTATCAGACCAATACCGCTTTAAAGACTCATCAGTCAATATATGAAAAACGTAACGTACTTTTTAAAAACTAAAAAAAAGCTTGTGATAATGCAGATTCATATTTTTTAATATAATATATTGATACAAGGGCTAACTTTTGCAGTTTAAGCCAAATTCACACATATTAGTCTGAATGTTTGGCCTCGTTTACGGTCTCAGGGCAGAAGAGCTTTGTTGGTAAAAACTCTTATAAAAACTCTTTGATGTGTGAGAGTCGCACGCAACACTGTATTCAAACAGCTGACCCTGAAATGCTCTGTCTGTCCTGCCCCACATGGGCTAAAGAGGGAAGTTCTGCTATGTATTTATCAACAGTGTCCGTAATGTAAGAGATATATGGAGCTACTCTCACTCCTTAAAATCAAACCTTAAACGGATCAAAGGTGATTTACATTGATTTTATATATTTGATAGGAGAATCGCAGGTACTGGTATATTAAGGTTACTTGTTACATCCCAGGGAAGTAAATAAGTAAAACATGGAGCAGTGGCAGTGAAATCAAGGTGAAATCTGGGTTGTTGTTTTTTTTGTTTATACAAATAGTATGTGTAAAATTTTGCTGATGGCAGTGCATTTTATTGTCCACATTGCTAAATGACATAGACTATTAGAAAGCTACACATGAATAGTATTATTAATAGTTCAGAATATAGATAACAAAAGGCACGAATTTCATCCTGAGCGTATAATGACATATACATGTTAGAAAAATATCTTCTCCTCTTGAGAGTATTTATGTATTTGTTTTGACTGCCGCCAGGTGGCAAATGTAAATAAACATCAAAATTGGGACATTGTGACAACTCATACATTCCAAGTGTAAAATAGACTTCCTAGTATAAATAATTATGTTAAAGAACATTGTCAGAATTTAACACAGTAGTATATTAATTAATAGATCTAACAGCAAATAAATGTGTGGCAAATGTTATTTCTGTCACAATGTCCATTGAAATGGTATAGAAAGAAATGAAGACGAAATGTTCTGATGATAGCTTAACGTTGAAAAGCTTATTATGAATGATGTTGGTGATATTTTTACCTTATGGAAATAACGCATATTTTCACTGTTTATGTTTTAAGATTAAGAAATCAAAAGAGTTTGGTAAGCAGGTATATGATAATAAAAAAGGACAGATTTTCAATACGTATATATATATATATATATACGTATATATGTTGTTTTATTTATTCATCTTCAAGTTGGTCACATCACCCGGCCACAAAATGAACAGCACGGAATCGCCTGATACCATGAATGATGAGGATGAGTCGCTACTGACACCGACTGTGATCCTGGTTATTGCTATCAGCTCTGTCTTATTTCTGGCAATTGTTACTGCTGTTATTGCCGGTCTCTGCTGCTGTAACAAAAAGAAAAAGAAAACCGACATGAAGCTTTCCACAAGGGCTTCACAAAAATCAGAACCAAGTATGATAGCTTTATTTTGATGTCTTATTACTTGAGCAAAAGAGATGAAAGCAATTGAGATAGATATGTCATTTTTGAAGTCTTGTGTCGGTCCTCATATCATGTTTCATTTTTTTTTAAACAGTAAACGACTATTCCAAAATAGCTGTGCCAGTGCAAGCATCCCCTGCCAAGTCTTATTATAATGTGGGTACCAGTGCAAACCTCAGTAAGAAACAGATCTGTAAAAGTCTGCGCGATGCCATGAAGATGGCTCTGGAAAATTCTATTGCATCTTTCACAATTGACCAGAATCGTCTGGAACTGATGGAAACTATTGGCACAGGTAAAACACTTAGATTATTATTTTGGACATGCTAATTCACACAAGAATATCACCATTTTTAGATAATACTATTTTCAATGCAGGTGCATTTGGTGTAGTGTACAAGGGAAAGTTGAAGGATAAGAATATGGGAAATCCGAAAGAGGTCGCGGTTAAGACTGTCCAAGGTATTATTCCATACCATATAATACATATTACTTTCTGTTTTACATAGTGAGAAATATCAAATCTACAATTATCTAAAGCCTAGAGCTACCAAGTATATGTAAAAAAAATTAAAAAGCATCAATTTGAATTATTTTTAACGTTTTGATTTGGCCAGGGGAAGATGTGACTGTGGCTGAAGTGACAGCTTTTATAGAAGAGGTGCTGAGGATGAAGGGTTTCAACCATAAAAACGTCCTTTCTACAATTGGCCTGGTGATGAAAGATAACCAACCCTATGCCTTACTTCCATACATGGAGAATGGCGATCTTAAATCATACATATCTGACCCTAAAAAGGTATATTTTGAGTTTAACCATTAAGGATGTTAATATGTCTTTTCCAAATTTGGCATCCGGACACAAAACTGTCTTCATTAACCATATCTTATTTCATCAGCAAATTCTATAAGCCTTTAAACAACATTCTGCTCTGTCTCATTTGTTAAATTTTGTCATGATTTAAATTTTGATTCATATGCATGAAATCACATAATTATTTAACAGGGCAATTATAATTGCTAAAGATATAGATTTCATTTATCTCTGCAAGAGGTGACCAATAAAGTTGTTTCATACGTGTTTTTTGCTTTACATGCCTCTAATGCAAGAGGCTCGGAGTAAAAAAGTTCATGTAATAATGATGATAAACATAAAAGTTGATGGTGCCATGATGGTGCCAAAATTCTGACATCATTGAGACCTTTTCCCTTAAAGCATTCATGAAATGAGGTTTTCTAGGACTTTTCCCTTGCATAATATAAATGTTTATACCCCAAACTCATTTGTTATTACCCATCATATTTCGTCTACATATATTTCTGTGCCATTTGATATCTGGGATATATTGATCCATTGATATCATATAATTTATTTTATAATAAATGATTTTCAGGCGGCGTCAGAATGTCCCCCCCCCCCAAACAAAAATGACATCACTGCCCAAATGCCACAACGAGCATCAACAAAATTTGTGTTTTGAACGCTATTTTACAACAATAATGATTTATCATTCTTTTGTATGTGTCATATTAAACGAATAGATTGAGTGAAGATTCCTTCCTCAAAGATCCAAGTATTTCTTAATAATGGATTGATTTCAGAACCACTCCATTGATGTAAACCTTCTCATTTCAGAGTAATGTTAAGTAAACTCAGACTAGTTTTGTCTTTTCATTTCCATCACTGTGTGGACCATCCAAACAGGAATAAGCTTGATAAGGTTTTTATGGGCAAGTTTTATCTGACCAATGACTGACAGATCTCCTTTCTTTAAAAGGAGGATGTTGTCTTCTAACCTCTATTATGAAATGCAAGTGAAAGTGAAAGATTCCTGATATATGCATGAGGATTTTTGACATAGGATTATATGTGATTATTGAGAATTATATCTCACAATTTGTTTTATGATGTTTTATCCCGCAAACAAGAAGTACTACATGGGCATAACCAAATTAACCTTGTCGGGCCATTTCCAATTAATTATTATAATGTGACTGTTACAGATCTTGACACAACTGGACCTATTGCGGTTTGCAGGTCAAGTATGTGATGGTATGGTGTACCTCAGTGAACAAGGTTTTGTCCACAGAGATCTGGCGGCAAGGAACTGCATGCAAGTATTCACTCCCCATATGACACAACTTAAAAGAGGAAAAAGTCTCTAAGATTGTATACTCAAACTGAACATTGAACAGAACCTATATTAAAACATATTTGAAATTCACACTTTATACCCATTGAGATGGAAGCAGTGTTTTGCAGAACAAGAATAGGACATATATGCTAAGTTCAATTAATTGCTATTTCCTAAAAGGTAATCATCTTCTAGTGTGCACAAAAGAGCGTCAAACAAATGTAAGAGTGTAATATTTTATACTAGAACGTGAATATGTTGAAATGTAAGTTGAGGAAATAGCAACCTCAAAGTCAAACAAATGTCAATAATGCAAAATATATGTGAGGATATTTTTCGTTACCATGTTAATATTTTGTAGGGTAAGTCACGACCTGGTGGTGAAAATTGCAGACTTTGGACTTTCGCGTGATATACATAACTTAGACTATTACCGCCTTCAGGACACTGCTCAGCCACTTCCAGTGAAATGGATGGCTGCAGAGTCACTCACATCCAAGGGCGTTTTTACGCACAAAACTGATGTGGTAAGTTTTTGATGTCAGAACAAGAGGACAATAGCCTATAAATATATTAATTAGGTAAGACTGGATGAGATAAATGAAAGTTTGATTGTGTTTTCTATATCATAGAGCACTGCCTAAAATTGCCTGAACTGTAGTTGGACTAGGTAATAATTAGTGATTATTGAAATACAACATCCAATACAGTAATATTCATAGCAACAGATTTTAACAATTTTGAGTATTGCCTTCTTACCGGCATTGACTCAGAATTACCAACAGAAACGTATTTCTCCTGTTACCTTATTTCTTCCCTATTTGATTTTGGGTTCAATAAATATTTTCTACTCCCTAACAACCAAGAGCAATATAATACAAATTATTATTATTAGGAAGTGGATTTTCTGGAACATACCTCAAGATGGACCAAGAAGCCTTTACTTAGTTTTTATGTGTTAATGTTGCGTATATTTCAGTGGTCATTTGGGGTGCTAATATGGGAGATTATGACAAGGGGCCAGCCCCCATACACTGGAATGGATAACCACTCTGTCATTGCATATGTCAAGAGTGGAAAACGTCTGGAAAAACCTCCTTATTGCCCTGATGAACTGTAAGTGGAAGCCCAATTTTTTAAATTCTTGATGCCACCTCAGTTTCAATTTTGGCATAAGGCATGCATATTTTTATATGCAATGATTCAGGACTCAAATTATCTGTTACATTTGAAATGAAATTAATTTTTCTGTTATCTGTTATATTTGAAATGAAATAATTTTTCACATATGTTAAAATCAAATTCTAACTGGCGTGAAAATATGAAAATATGATAATTTGATAAAAGAATAGTTCTACCAAAATAAGATTTAGGTTTCGAGATTTTCCAAAACTCATCTCTAGATCTGAGGTGAAATCAGTTGACGCACAGGTCAAGGGTGAAATATTGATTATATTTCAATAGCATGTGTTACTGACCAGTGTTAATTCAATTAAGGGGTACGTCTCTTTGTGATACACAACTTCTGCGGGAACTAAACGTCTAAGATTATATTTTTGTCGTATCACAACATCAATACAACAGTACAATTTAATGAATTTCACAAAATACTATGAACTGATATTTGACAATCACAAAATTGGATTATATTTTCTAACCGAAACGCATGCTAATCATAATGTGTTTACTGTTAATAATGAAATGATAAAAGGAATTATCCCATACAATGCAACAGTTTTCCTAATTTTTCAAATGTTTTATTCTTGACACAAAGAGTTTCTTTGGGGAGAAAAAAGAGTATCACCGCAGGGTACAATACAGTCCGGAAGAAGATAAATTCCTTCCATCATTGTCTGAAAAACAGTTCATATAGGACATACAACAATACATTATGAAGTACAAGTGGTTTTTATATATTTCCAGATATGACACAATGAGACTTTGCTGGCACAAAAGTCCAATCGGCAGACCCACATTCCAGGCACTGGCCGAGTCATTCCACTCCATACTGAAAAGACAAAGTTCTGCCTATCAGAACATTGTTAATGAACCAGACTACATCAACTGATACACCATAAAAACACTATTATAACCCGTTATAAAAATGAATCATAGATATAACTAACTCTTTGAAAGGAATATTCCAAAGAAAATGTGTTACTGGATAACGACGTATATTATTCTTAAAAGCATTCACGAAATCAGAAGTCACAGGCAATTATACAGAAGTTGAATTTGGGTTACGCTTGAATAATATATGGCCATAAAACTGTGATACAAGCAAGCTATCTCCCTAAAACAACCGAAATATACTGACCATGGTTATTTTGTTTTGCTGAAAGCGCCAAGTACTGGCCCTACTCTAACATGTGACTTCTATTGTAGTCCGTCGGATTGTTAGGCATGTATCAATGAACAAACATTAATGGACAAACAGGCCTATGTGATTCAAATTACTCCATTGTCCCAATCTGAAGGTGCCCCATTGTTAGCAAAACTTTACTAAGCAGGGCTTTTTTTTCACTAGATCACTGGTAAGCTAAAAAAAGTGTGTAGACAGTGTCCAGTGGATGATTTGGATTTTAGCAGAAGGCTCATCCACTTTTTAATGGCAAAGAACTTTGTGCAGGGGAAATATGATGGGTAATAACATATGAGTGTAAAATTTGGAGTATAAACATTTATATTATGCAAGAAAAAAGTGCTTAAAAACCTCATTTAATGATTTTTAAAAGTACTGCATTGTCAGTTGCCGTTAATTGTCATTGCAAGGAAAACCCACATATCAGGGCTTGTTTTCTAATGTTTTCATGGAATTACAGAGGTCATGGGTTATTTTAAAATCATTAACATAGGTTAACATAGGTGATATATGTACAAGCTTCCTGTCTGAAATCAACCAAAGACAACTTACCAGGATTATTTGGCTATTCTCATAGGAATCTAAAAAGCTAAGATAGTGCAGAAATGTTTTATCTGTGCAATGTCAATTCTTGCTAGTGTCAAAAAGAACTAGAATGTTGGTTAGAAAGCTGAAAATCGCAGTCTTGAGTGGAAATGGTTGTCATCCATATAAGTTGTTGATTTTATTTCCATGTCCTAAAATATGCATATTTTTGGTCTGTATTATCTAATTCAATTCCTATTTTCAAAACTTACCTACACCTGAGACCAAATGTCAGAAAATCAGAAAACATGTGCTCTTTTATGGAATTTATGTAAATGGATTATGTCCCACTGAATACTATTTTAATCCTCTGCTTAATGGGGTGTTTCATTGCCTTGTGTTTTGCAAATATCATAAGCAAATTAGCAAAAGGAAGCAGAATAAACGTAAATTTTCTGGGCATAATCTTCAAGTTCCACCTTTCAATCACAAGCGTTTTTCTCATTTCACCACGTTGATGCATCATTAGTTTTCACATTTCTCATTTCTCCTTGATTAACTTTGTGAAAGAAATAGTGTAAGACAGCAACATGTAAGTTTACATATTCTAAAAATGTTTTGCTATCTCAACATGGATTATATATCCTTTGCTATCTGCATGGATTATATCCTTCAAAAAATGAAATGGTGCTTTCGTGACCCTTTTCAGCATCAATCTCCATGTCAGGTCGATAATTCTAGACATCAGAGGCATTTGGCGTTTGTAGATTTGACAGTTATATCGGGTGGTTTAGTTCCTTCAGTAAACCAATAGGCATTGCTAATGTTTTGTCGTAACCCAGTTCAAGGCCAGGCAAAATTTCAAATTCTTTGGAGCATGCAATAAGGCAGTTTTGTAAAGAGCCAAAATCAGATTGACACATTGTGGTATCATTTGTAAATTAAATGTCTCTGCTGCTATTATGAACACTGAATGAATATGGAGAGATTGGGTAACCTTGACGGATACCTCTTGACACTGGAAATCTGTTTGTTGAGCGGCCACTATCTGTGTTATCATACAATATTAATCCAATTAATAAACTGATCACCAAATATGAAGAAAAAAGGACCACTTTATGTTATCAAAGGCCTTCTCAAAATCAATAGTATTATACCTGGTATTCATAATCTATCAGGTTTACAGCAACGATGATTTGATGAAAAGCAAATTCCTATCGGATTAGGAGAAATGGAGCACGGGGCCTTACGGAAATTAGGAGGTTTTTTGTAATGAACTGAAAGAAGACTGGGAGCCAAAAGACGATGAAACTGATCATGCCTGCATGGACAAACAGTGGTCGGATGTCCACTGTACATTCCCCATCTTTGTAGCTACCACAGAAAGAGGATGACACTGGATAAGGTGGTGCCACTCACCTGATACAGGTGGTGTCACTCACCCGATACAGGTGGTGCCACTCATCCGATACAGGTGGTAGCATTCACCCGATACAGGTGGTACCACTCACCCAATACAGGTGGTGCCACTTACCCGATACGAGTGGTACCACTCACCCAATACAGGCAGTGCCACTCACCACTCACCCAATACAGGCGGTGCCACTCACCCGATACAGGCGGTGCCACTCACCCGATACAGGTGGTGCCACTCACCTGATACAGGTGGTGCCACTCACCCGATACAGGTGGTGCCACTCATCCGATACAGGTGGTGCCATTCACCCGATACAGGTGGTAGCACTCACCCAATACAGGTGGTGCCACTTACCCGATACGAGTGGTACCACTCACCCAATACAGGCGGTGCCACTCACCCGATACAGGCGGTGCCACTCACCCGATACAGGTGGTGCCACTCACCCGATACAGGTGGTGCCACTCACCCGATACAGGTGGTAACACTCACCCAATACAGGTGGTGCCACTTACCCAATACGAGTGGTACCACTCACCCAATACAGGCAGTGCCACTCACCACTCACCCAAAACAGGCGGTGCCACTCACCCGATACAGGTGGTGCCACTCACCCCATACAGGTGGTGCCACTCACCCCATACAGGTGGTGCCACTCACCCAAAACAGGTGGTGCCACTCACCCCATACAGGTGGTGCCACTCACCCCATACAGGTGGTGCCACTCACCCGATACAGGTGGTGCCACTCACCCGATACAGGCGGTGACACTCACCCGATACGAGTGGTACCACTCACCCAATACAGGCAGTGCCACTCACCACTCACCCAATACAGGCGGTGCCACTCACCCGATACAGGTGGTGCCACTCACCCCATACAGGTGGTGTCACACACCCGATACAGGTGGTACCACTCACCCGATACAGGTGGTGCCACTCACCTGATACAGGCGGTGCCACTCACCCAATACAGGTGGTACCACTCACCCATTCCGGCAGTGCCACTCACCCAATACAGGCAGTGCCACTCACCACTCACCCAATACAGGCAGTGCCACTCACCCGATACAGATGGTGCCACTCACCCAATACAGGTGGTGCCACTCACCCGATACAGGTGGTGCCACTCACCCGATACAGGTGGTGCCACTCACCCGATACAGGTGGTGCCACTCACCCGATACGAGTGGTACCACTCACCTGATACAGGTGGGGCCATTCACCTGATACAGGCGGTGCCACTCACCCGATACAGGCGGTGCCACTCACCCGATACAGGTGGTACCACTCACCTGATTAAAGCTCAAATTTGTGGTTTGTGATATTGATGTCCCCATCCATCCAGAAACTCAGCATGCATGTCAAGCAACAGTTACACCACTGTATGCCAACAAGTGAACATCAAATTTACAAGAGAAAAGCACGTTTTCACCTTGAATGCCTCAGACTTGATTCCATGAAGGTGGATTTTAGTTACTGACTTACTACAATCATACTTCTAATTCCCTTGTGTACATCCCCCATGACATTGTGGCATTGCCACCCTTTAGGTATTCGTGTTTATGCAAGGTGCACTATGGGCATGCCAGAATCAGAAATAACACTTGAGGTTCTCGTGTTCCCTTGTCATCCTGGGTGACCTTATACAAGAAGATTCACAAGTCTTCGTTGCATATGCTTAAGACCATTTCATAGGGAATACTTAAAATCATCTTCCGGCACCCATAAAAGATTAAGAACTGTATTAGATGGGATAAATTGCGGATATCAAGACCTATATTCAGTATATTGTCTGTTTGCTTGGGATTTTACATCACTTTCAACATTATTTCAGTCATTTCCTACTTAAACCAACTTGAAGCCGATATAGTGCTGATTCATTGAATTCTCATATATATTGAACATGGCCCCAATTTTCATTCATTGTTATATCAATTCTCATTGGCTGATATTTGCCATGTTATTCAAAATGTCAGCTTTAATGAAAACTCAGTGATTGCTATTAGGTTTAAATTATCATAAAACATAGGCCAATAGCTGTTCATTGTTTTTTTTATGTTTGGAACATATTCTGGAAAATGCTTCTTAAATTATAATTTAAATCTTTTTCAAGACCAGATGATGATTTTGACCAATCAGAATGCATGTTACATATTTGGCCCCAACTTGTTGTCTTTGGTCTCATTGGTTTTTGTTTGTTTGTTTGGGGTTTACATCACTTTCAACATTATTTCAGTCATTTCGTGATGAGACCTTCTTGTAGCAGATATAGTGCTGCCTCACTGAATTGTCATGTCGTAGGTCCTTGACATGATAACCCACCTGGTCACGGATTTACAAGGACAACAGGTTAACTCTTTGGCACGGGTAGGTCTAATTGGCCAATATTTATAATCTTATTCCAAATGACAGTCTCCTTGACAACCCAGTGCAGCTATTAGATTTTTGAAAAATTCAAAATGGAAAATGATCTAAGGCTTACGGAAAATCGATTGAATTGGTCCAATATACACCTTTCCTTCTAATATAATACTAGCTAAGAACTCCAACCATTCGTTTCAGAGAAGATCAAAGTTGAAAAAGAGAATGACAGAATGTTTCACCAGAATTAGTCCCCTGAAAATACATCTCACCTATGAATAGAAAAGAACACCACCCAGTTTCAGAGGGGAGATCAAAGTTGACTGACAAACAGAATGATCCCCAGTCTACAAAAGCTGTGCAGACTATGTCAGCATAGCCAAAAATGAGAAACAAAATGGATGTAATGATAGGGGAACTAATTTTTGTCATTGTGTACTCAAGTTCATGCATATACAAATTCAGTATTTTACTCGGACTTAATTTAAATGTATTTATTATTCAGAAAAAATATATGATTTCTTTTACAGGGTACATTGAAATGTCATCATTGGAATTATATGAAAGCAATTTTGATTATTATTAAAAAATATCAATATAACAGAGTAACAATAAGTTTCTACAACCCTTATTATCTGTCCATGCAATATTTTCTCAATGATTAAATGAGATCTTCTCTTCGCTACACTGCTAACCAGAGGTAGTCGATTCTCTACCTTCCCCTGCCTCCAAAATATCATTTTTTTTCACAAGGAATACGAAAAACCACCTCTGGTTTATGATAAATATGCAGGTGGTTCATCCCTCAATGCACATCAACAAACAAACAGGTACCATTAAATACTGCTATGGTTTTTCGGTCAGGTAGGAGACAAAGCCAGGTAGCTTAGTGAGAAAAACAATTTTCATTAATTGTTAATATTGATACTTTTGGTCAAGAGGAGCAACTGCAATTAGTGGACACTGTTCAAACACGATATTCTACTGATACTTTGAATATTTATGTTTCTCGATATAATAAATATTCATGATCTGTGGCTTTGGAGGTAGAGGTAGGTGACGGAGCGACTGTCTTTTTAGGAGAGTACTCTTTCAGTTTCTTAATTGAAGAAGTATTATATTAAATTGTATCAATCCTAACAAATGCAAAAAACTGACTTTAAACCAAATTTTTTGGAATTGACTCAAAATGCTGTGCATCTCACTACTCACTGAAATTACGTCCTTTTGTTTTTTTATGGTATAATTACAAAAATTAAGTATTTTAGAACTTTTAACAAATTTTGTTCACATGAAATAAATCTAATGAATTCTTAAGCATAATATTACCAATGGAAGAGGCCAGATTTTTTTTCAATTACATTTTGATGTTCTATCTCCGTAGAGCCTTTTTCTATTCATGCTAATTAATTATAATACATTTGGATAATTTGTATAAGCTTGGATAATAATTAAAACAATCATTGTAACTATGTACTACATATAACCCACTATCTTGACTGTCTGAAACTAAATTCTTTGCCAGATAGATAATTATAGTTCTTATGTTTGTTTATTTTCATCTGGAATAGACAAAAAAGTGATACAAAACCATGTCCTTGGTTTTCTTCCTGAAAGGAAAACTTATCTCTATTAACCTTAGGTATATCATTGAATAAACTAGTTTATATTGTTTAGTATCTTATGTTCCTGTATAAAACAAATATGTGTTCCCCTTTGTTTCCTCTCTCTACAATAATTGAGGCACTCAGCTGCTATACTTCTGTGACTTATAGGTTGTAATATAAATCAGGGTTGATCAAATATAATAACCTTTAATGGCACACATGCCATACTCACTTGTGCAAGGGATTTCAAGGCCAATTCTTTGACCATAATTATCTGAATTCTCTTGAGACATTCAATGTTTTATACAGTGCATCTTTCAAATCATAGAAAATGAACCACATATTCAATAACATCATATCTATAGTTACAAGACACATTCACACAGATCACAGGACACAATAATCTGGCAGTATTGGATAATTTTGTAGTGTTTCAGGTATGGCTAAGACCAATGACACACCCCATATATCTGTAATTAGAACTAGCACAAATGGAAAAGCAACAACAACATAATATAATGCAGGTAATCTAACTCTAACTTTGATGAGGGAAAATTTTTAAAATATCGGAACAAAATAAGAAATTCACAAAAACAGGATGTGTTTTGTCCAACAGTTTCCACAAAATAACACTAAATGTAAACGTAACATAACTTATTAAAGTTCTTATGGAAAAAATGAACATCAATAAATCAAAACATTTGTCTCTCAGTTGAAAAAGGACAGAATTCTACCTTCAAGACTTTCAAGACTTTCCCAACAATCTTTATTTGCAAATATTTCATGTTAAAATCAATAATAGATCCAAATGTCTGATTTTAAGGCCTTTGGGCTTTCTGGATTTCAGCTTTCCAAATCAGTTTTTTTTTTCAAGCAGCAATACTTCTCATGATATATTTATGTTTTGTGACTAGGTCTTGCTGGGAATGTCCTTGGTAGCTGTGGTAGACACATACGGGTCTTGTAACCAACAGTGACATCACAGAAGAGAATCATGACCATGGGCAAAAATAAGAAATAAAAATAATTCTGATAGAAATATTGATAAAAGTTCAAATGATCAAATTTTATCCCCAGTATGTTGGTCTTAAGACACATCTATAATCCTTTTCTATCAAACTATCGCATATATTAATGAAATAATGGCCAACTGCTTGTTCTATTGGCTAGATGTTCCAGACATCTATCAAAGTACAATTTCACAACTTAATCACATCCAGGAAAGAAAAGCTTGATAACAAGATTCACAATACTATCAATTGAAATTATAAATGGCACTGAAATCAGTAACACATCGATGAAAATAATATGCAACTGCAGATCAACATACATCACAAATTTAAGTTTGACTTAAAGCCCATATATAATTTACAGATTTTATCCAAGCCTTTCAAAAGTGATCTATCCCATTCACTCCGGCAAATTCACCACCAAATAGAACCAACTCATGTTCTTCATTGAAGGTTGATAACTTCTATAAAAGGTCCCTTGTGGATGCTTGTTTGAAATGCACACATATTGAGAAAAAAATATTTTTTAAAATGTCCATTTTCAAATAGCTAGTTTGTAACTATGTAGAAACCTATATTCAGCTGTCCTATGTCCTTGGAGGAAATTGAGGTGAAAGTAGACTATTTTCTGGTTGATGGATGTTCTTCTGCATTAGTCGAGAGAAAAATATGGACGCTCAAATGTTATGAAAATAAGCACACCAAGATAGGTTATTACAAAATAATAGTCATAAATAATCAATGCAGATGGTAAATTCACTAACGGAATACTTGATCACACAAGACCAAACCCTGTTGTGTTGCCTATCGCCAGAATCAGTTTGTCTCTCAAAATGGCTTTGCTGGTATATTTTGGCAAGTCTAGGAGGTTGAAGCATGTGTGTGCCACAGGCAGGAAGTTGTCTCCTCCTCCAGTAGGCTGGATAAATATCTGAATAGACATAATACATGGGTCAAAACTTATGACATACACAAAAACCCAAACAACTCATTATAAATCACAAAGGATTTCATTCACTATAGCAGATTGTTTTAATTGAATACTATATTTGGATGACTGGAGTGCATACCTTGACTGCTTTCATGCCATGTATGGGAATACGATCACTACCCGTCAGGAACACTAAGAACAAATATCAGCTCAATAAGTCAATGCATTCTTCATAAGTCCTACTTATAAATGCTATATTGTAAAAGTCATTAGTTTATGATACATAAAATAGTTATATCTGTGGAAATAAGATTAAGTCATGGCTGATTCCTAAATCATGATATGAGCAAATAACAAAGGCTTATATCCTGAAAGCAATGCAACTCTATAACTGCTAACTTACTGAGAAATTTCTTCTTGTCGTTAACCGAGAGTTCCCGGAAAACTTCCCAGAAGAAAATTATTGTTCGATGATTTCTGTAATATTCCCCTTTGTAATCACAATTCTGAAATGTAACAAATATAAAAATATAAATTTCTTTCCCATTTGGTACAAGGAAAGAAGTTAATGCAAGCAGTCCCATCTTCAAGATAATGGTAAACTTAGTTAATTCAATTAAACAATTAAATTCCAGAAAATAAATTTACAAATATGCATGAGGTAATATATCTGAATAAATAATTGAAGTTGTTACACGTCTACTGAAATTTTAGTTTATGTGTTATATTTTCAGATTTTATACACATAATACTGACCTTCTCCAGCTGGTCCCAGTCATAGTTCTCATTGCCTACTACCATGGCCTGCAGCTCCTTGGGCTGGAATAACTCCTGTGATATACACAAACAACCCAAGTCAATTTTAATGATCCATTCATCAACTCTATCACAATACAAATAGGAAATCATATCATATGACAGTGGTTGTAGAAGGTGTCAACTTTAACCAATACATAGAACCACAAGACCATAATAACACATGCCTAAGTTGCTGCCCAAGATTTTGTATGTGTGAGCAAACACACCAATGATGTTTTGCCATCAGATCAGGCCAGTCCCAATACATTATGTGGTCTTTTATCAAAAAGTATTTCTGCTAGATCAAGAAAGCATGTTATAAAAAGCAGACCATAGAGTAAAAAGAATTCCTATCGAAAATCTTAAAGATACCTTTTCAGGGACTACAAAATGGACTTTAATCATTTCAAAAATAACAGGTTTTACACACTTTCAACTATCCATGACCTTTGAAATCATGTCATATATTTTGAGCTAGTTTTTTAAAATGTCACCCCTGTCTCAATAAAACTATCAATTTCTTCTGGAACATATTTAACATTTGCAGATAAAAACAATGTAAAATCATTTTAGAGAGAGAGATATCTTTATCAAAATAAAGAATAATGGGGTAGAGTTTATACGCACTAGTACTCGACCACCACACACTTTGTGGAAACCATCGTTGAAGGCTGTGAACTGTCTCTCTACTGACTGGTTGAACACATAGTTCAGATAGGCATCCACATACTCCTTCCTGAAAACAACACAGTCAACAAAAATTGTCAAAAAGACTTTTATGGCCAAGAATTGTATTTCCTTTACTCAAAGTAATGTTTTGTATTGTTTTGACATCCTTTTATTAATAAACCTGAATTCAGCTGGGCAAAAAATATTATAAAGGCATACTTGTTCCATTTGTTGACTACAACATTGTGTCCATCTTTGATGAGATCTATTTGCTTTACTTCACCAAAAACTTCTCTGGTCACCTGATAAATAGGGAGAAAGAGTAAAAAAACTCATTTATTCAAGAGGCAACAAATATGAAACTTTTTCAATCCGCAAAAAAGGCAAAATTGGCTCTAACCAATATTCAATTTTAATGTGTACAAAATATGTTTTAATTGTTTTGTCATAATTAACTCTACTTTTGTGAAACTTAATTTAATTTTTTCTCCTTTATACAGTATTTTTTTAATTTTCTTTTTTTTAAACATATCAAAAGATGTTTCCAGACATGCTAAATATGATTTGAAAATTATCATACAAAGTTAAAAATATGAAGAACCAATAATCAAGAAGATGTGATCCTGACCCAAAACAAACTCCACCTCGTTGACTATTTAACATTGCAAAAATAAAACAACACATCAGTCAAAAAGAGTAAGTGTAATAATAGAAAACTCACAGCAAAGTCTAGGCAGAAAACTTCCTCAACATCATCCCCGTCATAGTCCATCAACTGCTGTAGACCCCTGTACCAAACAAACAAATAGCCAAAGCATGAATCATTATGACATATACAGTCAAGCCCCGCCAGTCCGTCATGGTCTGTCACACATAATTCTGCCGGTTTCACGAGTCTGACGGTTTGATGAAACGGACATCAAATGAATACAAATAAAGAAAGATTAGAATGGTTGCAGCCAAATCACTGTCGGTAATTGATATGCCGGATTATCGGGGGACGGTCCGGCGAGGTCTGACTGTACCAAAATACATTCCAAAAGTCAACACCAGAGCAAATTCATAAGAGTTTAACATATTTCATTTTGAAAAAAGTACATAATGACATATTGAAAACCAAAATACATTTCAAAAGTTAATACCAGAGCAAATTCATTAGAATTTGGAATATTTTGTTTTGAAAAAAAAACAAATAAATACCTTCCAACTGGTGGGTCCAGCTCACATAAATCCTCTAATAAAACTGGCCTGCAAATTAAAACCAATATTTTTATATCAAAATTCACTTTTCAGCATTGCTATACATTTATATTGTAATAGTTTCTGGATATGCCCCAAATTGCCTCATAAACAATCATTTGAATCCTTTCAAGAGCAGACTTAAGGGCCTGCTTTTTAAAATAATTTCAAGCAAGAAAATGTCAGCAAGAACTTGAAATCTATTATTTTCTTACGTAAGTATGGCCTTCAATTCTCAGATCATCCAATCTTTTTAACACGGTTTTGACAGATCTTACGTAAGCACAAAGTGACATTTCTCATTGTGATCCACACCAGTTCTGCCCAAATCACTGAATTAAGAATTTGTTTACCGTGTCCCGATATTTGGCCCATCGCGAACCCATCACAGTGGGGCCCTAATAGGATTTTCTTTGTAACGTCATGAGGCTACAAGGGCCGGTTTGTAACCTTTTTTTTAATATAAAAAATGGATTTGGGCATGACTTGAAGCGTAAGCACAGACTTGAAATCTAAGCACAAATTTCTTGCTTGAGATTTTTTCAAAGGGACAGAATGACAGAAAAATTCTCCCTCACCACCACAGAAGCTATGCAGACATAGTAAAAATGTCTGAATAGAATACTGGAATATTATTGTGATATGTGTTATTGCAAAGAAAGTAAGAAAGTGGCTTGGAAACATTGGTTTAAAATATTAAGTTATTTCTGGTCTATCAATAATGAACAGGCCTGCAAATAAACATAAACATGTTTTTTGTGTGTAATAAACCAATATCTCTTAAAACAAGTGAGGTTACAAAGTCATTGTACTATATCTAACCTCTTTTAAAAATTGTCCCTGTTTGTTGTAAAGTGTAATATCAAAAAATAACTTTTTTTAAACTGATAATTTCATTTAGGATTTATCCTTTATTGATTTAAAATTTATTTATCTTGAATTCTTGAACTTAAAGGGATTAAGCATCAATTCTACAATTCGGTGAAATTGAAAGCTTATCCACATATGAACATCATGACAAATTACAATTATAATAGAATAATAATATTACTATAAGACATAAGAGTTGCACTCCCAGCACAGGTCTGTCTGAGCCATAAGCTGCACGTGACGGGTAAACACGGGTAGCGTGAACTTTGTTTGACCTCAATTGAGGCTCAAAGCAGGGTAGCACTGTTTGACGTCATTTTGGCACTATTCAAAGGACAATACCTTTCATGACGTCATAAGCATATTGCCATACTCTTATGACGTCATTTTACCTTTCAGTGCCTCTATGGTCACACTCCACATAAAAATGACGCCAAGAAAGAAGTGTGCTTTCATAAAGGGGCAATAGATTAGGGTCTTGTTAAAATAGAATTAACAGGCAAACATGGGGATGCATCAATAAAATAGAAATTAGACAACAAAATAGACATCATTTATCACCAATATGTGAATTTTTAACATTTTTTTCAAAATCGGTGCTTAATCCCTTTAATAAGGTGTAAGTGCAGTTCCATACCTATGAAGCAGTTTCTTGTAGAGTGGTAATGGGAAGTTGAGATCAATGATAAGGCCGTTATAAATAGCAAGGCCACACAGTACGCCAATCAACATGAACATCACATCATCCTCAAATGTCTGAAAAACACACAACATTTGAACCCACCATTTACCAGATGTTTCAAATTTGAATATCAAACTCCATGTTGAGACTATTGTACACAAATTATGTTCTTATTATTATTTAACATGGAATGAAATGATACATACTTCTTGGTTGAACCATATTAGCCTAGAATCTTCATAGTACTTGAACATGCCATATTTTGGATCAAGAATTTCTTTCAATAGCAACAGGAAGAATTCCTACAAAAGTAAAAATAAATAGGGAGATCATTAAAAGAAGTATATGCATTCAATTTAATCACTTGGTTTCCAGATATTAAATCTACAACATGTTAACATTGAATCAAACTAAATGCTCATGAATAACCTTAATAACAATTATCCATACTGTACATGTTAACCTTATCCATATTGTGTATTTAGTCTCCTCCATACCTTCCAGTACCTCAATAAGACAACCCATTTACATTCTAGTGGCTAGATTATGATGTCACTGAATGTAAAGAGGAGATTTATACCAACCTTTTTCACACCTCCTTGGTCTACAGCTTCCTCTCCCAGGAATATCACCTGAAACGGAGAACAATTTGTAGTCAATTACAATATTAATGTCAACTAAAATTAAACAAATATAATATGCACCTAGTACATGTCAAGAACCATACCCGATTGCATGATATTCATGCCAAGTTATATTATAAATATTTGCATATGCTGTAAAAAAAATTTCCAATCATTTTTTTATATGCATCCATTTCATCTGATTCTCAGTCTCCATAAAAATAAATTTGATAATACTACTGTTGAAGCCAAATCTTGAATCATGAACAATATAAAAAAGTTTACAAAACAATATAGCAATAATGAGAGCTGTATACCTTGAGTGGTTTCTTGTAGTTACAAGAGCGTTGTTTTGCGAGTTGGTTGATGGTGTCATGGACGATATTGTCTCTGGTCACATACAGGATAAGGCAGGGATTGATGGGATCTATCATTGGCATGTACAGCGATGACAAGTTCCGTCTGTTAACCTCATCCACTGCCATCTGGTGGGAACAAAGAGACGTTAAAAACCACATTTAACATAACACTGCACTGTTAATATCATTTTGGTAAATAATTGGAGCATGTTTTTAAGCTGCAGTATATGTATATCACTACATCCTCCTTATTCTGTATACCATTCTCAGGTCATCTCATGCTCACCTGCATCTGAAGTACTGCGTCCGTCTGCAGCAGCATAGTTTTGGCCTGGCCATCGAAGACAAAGGCATAGTTACAGAATGAGATCATATCCTGCAAAGAGAGATATGACATATTACGGATCTATAATAGGTATAGTTACAGAATGAGATCATATCCGGCAAAGAGAGATATGACATATTACGGGTCTATAATAGGTATAGTTACAGAATGAGATCATATCCTGCAAAGAGAGATATGACATATTACGGGTCTATAATAGGTATAGTTACAGAATGAGATCATATCCTGCAAAGAGAGATATGACATATTACGGGTCTATAATAGGTATAGTTACAGAATGAGATCATATCCGGCAAAGGGAGATATGACATATTACGGGTCTATAATAGGTAAAGTTACAGAATGAGATCATATCCTGCAATGTGAGATATGATATACTACAGGTCTATAATAGACATAGTTAAAGAATGAGACCATGAAATGTAATGTGAGATATGACATACTACAGGTCTATAATTGACATAGTTATAGAATGAAATCATATTGTGTAAAGTAATATGTGACATACCACAAATCTATAATAGGTAAAGTTACAGAATGAGATCATATCCTGCAATGTGAGATATGATATACTACAGGTCTAAAATAGACATAGTTACAGAATGAGATCATGAAATGTAATGTGAGATATGACATACTACAGGTCTATAATAGGTATAGTTACAGAATGAGACCATGAACTGTAATGTGAGAGATATGACATACGACAGGTCTATAATAGGTATAGTTACAGAATGAGACCATGAACTGTAATGTGAGATATAACATATTACAGGTCTATAATAGGTATAGTTACAGAATGAGACCATGAACTGTAATGTGAGATATAACATATTACTTTATCATACAGTACAGTTGATACTTGCTTCTTTTATAACGGCCATTATCATGCAAATCTTAGTACAAAATGTACACAATGTCTAGATAAATATTGGAATTAAACTATTTGTTAGATGAATATATGATTGAATATATTGATCCCTACTTATGTTTGTAGTACTAATGCACCCCAGACAAACAATTTTAACCAAAACATTTTCTTCTTTGTACTGCATCACTTGCTGACCTCATCATAATATTAATAGCACAATTCTATTCTGGTTCCTTGCATATTTGGAAATTCTTAGTCTCAACCTGTGAAAAATATTTCACAAATCCTTAAATCTAAAATTGCTTGCATCTTTCAATAAGCTACCTCAGATTCGGGCTAGTGTACTTGTTTCTGGTTATGCTTAACACCTATAAATGGCAGATTTGTCTAAGGGTGGCTATGGCAAAGATAAATGCTCAATAAACCTCATGCAACAACATAGCATTTGTTGCACGACTACATTACATTTGGCAAGTAGGTTCAATCAATGTGTCTTTATTCTCATAAATAGGACCAACAAAGTGTCTGAACCTGATTGGTACACACTAGTAATAAGTGTGATGGACAGACAGACAAAATTATTACAAGAAATCTGGAATACATTATACTGAATCACTTGATCACTACAATACTGGAATACTTATTCTATTCTATATAATATATTTCAAAAGTGCACTGACAATGCATCCAGAAATTGGGCATGACATTCAAGAGCCGAATCTCCATGTTTATTAAATATTCACCGTAAAGGACAACATCACCTTTACAGATTAAAATGATTTAAATCTGGCTATTCCCTTGATCTAAAAATATCAACATCATTTTATTTTATCAAAAGCAAATATATTGCATCAGTGTTGCTGTCCTCTACTTAAAAACACCTATGCCTTAACCAATTCCAATGTTAGTAAGGACACTTGAATTTCTTATTTTATTTCAAAACTTTGTCATTATTTGGGCCAAATATACATTTGGTTAGGCACAAACTTGATTATGTATTAACCGGTCAGGACAGATAGTCATCTGTTGGACATGACTCAGTCAAGTTTCATGCATGATCAAATATATAATAAGCCCCCCACTATTTTGTGAAATGTTCACTTTATGGGTTGATATCTACCTTTCTTGTCTGTAAGGCGCGGATCTACAAAAAATGGTGTAAATATATACAAACAATTGTATTTAAAGCCAAGTTCATATGTCTGGGCAGGTAACCTTAACATAAATTCAAAATGTTTTAAGTACATAACAGAAAATATAACATGGATCATTAGTTGTATATTTCTGTTTTCAATGCACTATCGAATCATAATTTAATATACATGTTTACTACTCAACTTAATTTTGAAGACAGAAAAGCATCATTCAGTCATCAGAAATAAAACAGTAATGTGATAATCCTGTTCTCTCAAAGGGATCAAACACTAAATAAACATAAATCAAAGATTGCAAAAATGTCCAACCATACAACTGATCTAGTGAGGAGTATATATTTTCTTTATGAAATGTAGCACAGTTGTTTTCAGATGTTTACATGATTCTTAATAATGGATCCCAATACAATTGAATATCAAAACGTAAAGTGAAGGTTACTTCAACTTCATACAAGCCTCAATATCTACAGGTGAAGATTTAATGAATGAATTCATGTCAAAGAGCCATTATAAACTGATGTCATAAAATGATATGTAAAATATTAGATTGAAGAATAATTTAGTGGAAATAAATCTGAGCTTCTGTGATAGGTCGGCCTGGAGATAAAAATTATGCAAATTATGCGTGGTTGACAAGCTAACTGTCTTAGCTATTCTTCCTTGACACTTTTTAAGATAAAGGGCATGCTGATTGGTTAATTAAAGATATGTGATATGAGCCAAAAGACAGTATGAAGATGAATGAGTGAACTGCTCTCATGTTTCCACTGATAAAGACATAACTTTTATTTCTCTACTCCAAGTGCAGGCCCATACATTTTGAAAAAAAATCCCCAAAATCTCTTCTACTGATGTTGATCTTCGAATGTATCCATTCCATTTACAAAAAATATTATTAATTTATAACAACAGAGTGTACCCCTCCTACCCAGCCTCAGCTGCCACACAGTGCACCCCTCCTACCCAGCCACCCACCTGAGCCCTCAGCTGCCACACAGTGCACCCCTCCTAACCGGCCACTCACCTGAGCCCTCAGCCGCCACACAGTGCACCCCTCCTACCCAGCCACCCTCCTGAGCCCTCTGCTGCCAGAGAGCATCCCTTCTACCCAGCCACCCTCCTGAGCCCTCTGCTGCCAGAGAGCATCCCTTCTACCCAGCCACCCTCAGCTGCCACACAGTGCACCCCTTCTACCCAGCCACCCGCCTGAGCCCTCTGCTGCCAGAGAGCATCCCTTCTACCCAGCCACCCTCAGCTGCCACACAGTGCACCCCTTCTACCCAGCCACCCGCCTGAGCCCTCTGCTGCCAGAGAGCATCCCTTCTACCCAGCCACCCTCAGCTGCCACACAGTGCACCCCTTCTACCCAGCCACCCGCCTGAGCCCTCTGCTGCCAGAGAGTATCCCTTCTACCCAGCCACCCTCAGCTGCCACACAGTGCACCCCTTCTACCCAGCCACCCGCCTGAGCCCTCAGCTGCCACACAGTGCACCCCTCCTAACCGGCCACCCACCTGAGCCCTCAGCCGCCACACAGTGCACCCCTCCTACCCAGCCACCCTCCTGAGCCCTCTGCTGCCAGAGAGCATCCCTTCTACCCAGCCACCCTCCTGAGCCCTCTGCTGCCAGAGAGCATCCCTTCTACCCAGCCACCCTCAGCTGCCACACAGTGCACCCCTTCTACCCAGCCACCCGCCTGAGCCCTCTGCTGCCAGAGAGCATCCCTTCTACCCAGCCACCCTCAGCTGCCACACAGTGCCCCCCTTCTACCCAGCCACCCTCCTTAGCCCTCTACTGCCAGAGAGTATCCCTTCTACCCAGCCACCCTCAGCTGCCACACAGTGCACCCCTTCTACCCAGCCACCCGCCTGAGCCCTCTGCTGCCAGAGAGTATCCCTTCTACCCAGCCACCCACCTGAGCCCTCAGCTGCCAGACAGCATCCATTCTACCCAGCCACCCACCTGTGAACTTTGCTGTTGGATCCAGTGTATGTAGTCCTGTCCCACGTCGATTTTGTCCTTGAGCTCTGGGATGTAGAAACTGTCATATGGCACAATATACCCTTTGTCCTCATTCACCTGTTTTGTATTAATATATGTGATAATGCAGAAATATGTTAACAATTTTCTTTAGATAATCAATTATGACTTCAGGCCACATTATTTTTTATTCGTTACAAAGCACTAAAATGTATATTAATTTTATACACACCTTGTCTAAAATCTGTAAATGTATGCAAAATCTATTTGTATTTATTCTATTCGCATTTTTTCCACTTCGGTCAGAATTAAAGTAAAATTCCATTTCTTTCAAAAATAAGTTATTCCCAGTTTGACATGGTTGATAACTTAATAGAATAATTTAAAGTATTGCTCACCTTATTTAGTTTTTTCAAAAATTCCATACAAACATGTAAAAATTTCTGTCGTAATGTAATCTGAAATCAATAAGGCATAACAATTTCAAAATCCTTAATTAATTCTGTGGATTATTACTTGCCCATAAAAATGTTTGTGGAACATGCAGAGTTGCTGCTGTTCCAACCAATGAAAAGTTCTGGCAGGGAAACTTTAGTGGCATTCATCTTGAGGTTTGATATGGTAACTTTGGAATTGTTTCACCAATATATGATAATAAATTAATTTGCATGTTGCTGCTTCCAAAAATGAATCTGCATCAGCACCTTTTTAGAGACATTCTTTTATTTGAGTACATCTTTAGTTCATTACTCATTGGACATTGAGGGATCCAAGGTGTATGTGTGCTCTCAGGATTGTGTGTATGTAAATATAAAGCAACATACCTCATCCTGATCTGAACTTGATGACAGTCTTAATATGTGCCAGATGGTCTGTTTGTAGGTCTGGTGGAAAAAAAGTGTAATTATTACTTTCAGTTTAAAGGTGTTAAATTCCACGAACATTGTCAAAAACAAAACCATAATAAAGATGAGAGATTCAAGAAATAGTGTAATGCTTGTACTAATTACAATGAGTTTAATCTGTGTAAAAATAGTTTATCAAGTTGTGTAATTAATAAGAAACTTACATCTATAAGCCTCAATAAGTGCTCTGCTGTGTATGTTGACCACCATAAATCTACAACAATTATTTAAGATTTAATTGCAAAATTGAAAGACTTATTTTTGCAACCCATATCACCTCACCGATGTCATGTAATTTACTTTTTGGTGAATATTAGAAAAACATAGGCCAATGGACTTTGAGCTATGCTGATCATTGCTTTTTTGTAATGTTTGTGAATATTTTCTGGATATTGCTCATAAATGATCATTTAAATCCTTTCTCAAAGCAGACTTGAGCAGATGATGATTTTCACAAATTAAAAATGCATGTTACATATTGGATTTGGCCCCAAATTGTTATCTCAATTCTCATTGGCTAAAATCTGTCAGGTTATTCAAAACTTCAGCCTCCTTGACAACTCTGGGATCTGATAAGAATTTTTAAAAACATCATCACAAAATGGAAACAATTATGAACCTAATGGAAAATATATAGGATTGGTGCCCATAGAATACAACATGTTGACTACGAATAGCTAAGAAATCAATAGTTTCAGAGGAGAAGATCAAAGTTGATGAACAGAATGACAGAAAATCCCCCCCATTGCAGAAGCTATGCTATACATAGCTAAAAATAGCCCTGAGGCTCATGTCAAGAGGGCCACAAAGGAGGAAAATTAAAGTTTTGACCACATAAAAATATTCACTGTGGAATTTCGGTTTGGACAAACAAGCAGAAATTATGTGTTGACAAACTTTTATCTCCAAGTGCTCACCTATAACTCTTCCTGGTGTTTTCTGCAGTGAAAGAAGTTTCATTGCAAAGGGGCAGATAATATTTCTAAATGTATTGGTGGGATCATCAAACAGTGGAGACCATGGAAGTGTGAGGTAGAACCGCAATGCTTCTACGTCTGGTGGGGCATCAGTCAAGTTTGGTAGGAGGTTCCTCCCGATCGCATCACTTATCTGAACAAACCAAACATATGCATTTGATGTAACACACATTAACCATGATAGGCATGAGGTTAAATTTGCTGGGTGTCCTCGTTCAAATGATTTGTTATTTACTTACATATTGCTGTAGGTATTTGTTTGGCAGACTTCTCAGCCTACCGAAGCCATCCCGAGCTGCATCTAAGTCCACCCCGTGATGTCTACCACTGCAGTTGTAGTGCTCACTTTCTCTGTGATCAGAACATTGTCAGTTATGGTTATAAAATATGATTTTATCTAAAATCTCTAATTTTTCCAAGATTTGAATCCATAACAAATACAACAGGACACAGGCCTGTAGGAATCATATAATCAAAGCATAAAGTGAGAGAAACAACATTTATGTTTTCTTGGTGCTCATTCATTGGTAACATGTTTAGTCAAGCATGGCATTGTTGATAGTTTATGTTAGAACACTTCATGATGAAACTCCACATTAAATATTTAGAGCCAGACCCTCATATAGTATGCAAACTATTCATTCTAATCCTCGATAGATTTTTGTCTGGTATCATGATCAATGGACTTGATTGGGAAAAGTAACACCAGATAAGACACTAATCACTATAAAGTCAATGCTCTTTACTATATCTTGCATATTAATCTTAGAAAAATAACTTCAGGCCACCAGTTCTTATGCTCTGATGGCCCAAGTGGGCAACCAACAATTTTCTCTCAATGTCAAGGCCTCTCAAAAAAGTTCACATTAATGTATTGACCGTGCCTTAGGATGAATAGAATTGCCATTCCAGAGACTCACTGTGCATTGCATGCGAGTCAAAATGATGTATACAGGAAATATCACAGTTTAACTTACGGCATAAGGAATGATCCGTTAAGACAGCTCTGTGACGAAAGTAATGTTTCTACACGCCTGAAAAGCAAACACAAGAAAATTTATGGTTTAAGTCATTCAAAAGGCTGTCATAAGAAACGCAAATGAATCTAACAAAAGGACATCATATGGTAACAAGAAAGTCTTTAAAAAAAAAAAAGAATTTGTATGCAATTTCCTTTTTGAAAATGATATTTATATTTCTCCATCCTCCAACTATCAAATGGCCTGGTTGTAAATCTCGCCAAATGTTGTCTGCTGAAGATACGTTTGATTATGAAAATCTAATCCAGAACCCCCAAAAGATACACTACTATACTTCTAAATGTGTGTGGAGTAGGCAATCTTTGTTTCTGAACAGATTTGCAAACTGCTGAAAGAAGGAAATGTGCACAGTTCGGAGTGCCACCATCCCAAATTTGATATGTAAGAGTACAAATAGAATGCATCACAGAATGACATGTACACAGAAATATCTGACTTATACACACCAGCCCTCGTCGTCTCTGATCACTAAATATGCAATTTGTTGGAATATAGTCTATATTATTAGATTATATTTATTATTGCTTTAAGAGTTGCACACAGAGAAATGGTCACATTACTCACTCTGATAATTCTATGGAAGGTTTCTCTTCAGGAGAAAGGGAAACAATTTCTTTTATAAAATTTGCTGATAACGTCAGAATTTCATCATTGGAATGACATATCCTGAAGTCATCTGGAGGTATCTCTATCTGTTTAAAGAAGAATTGACAGAGAAAAATAAATTTCTTCATAATTCATATTAATTATCATCACCATTAATGTCACAATGATTCTAACTAATCTGAAATGGCTTACATATGATTTTCCTTAATTTTGGGCTTATTTGGACAGTTATTTGAATCAAAAAAGATTTTGTAGTGATGGAAGAAAAAATGATAGATTTGTATTACAATTTGTAAAATATTACCCAAAAGATAAATCAGGCAAAGTAGATGGGGTCCTGTACAGAATCAATGCAAATGTCAATTTCAATGCCTATGAATTACATGACATATCCCACAAGATTATAGATCTCAATCCTTTGCCTCTTATTATGAAAGAAACCAAATACAGATAAGTGCCTTAGATTTCAATAATTACTTCTACCTGGTCTATTCATTCCATAACTTCACATTATATGGTGTAAAGGTAAGGCACAATTTTACTATCATATGAGCTAAATTCTTAAATGCGCAATATAACAAATTCTACCATAGGCACATTTGTTTTTGTACTACTTTTGGAAATGAATTACAAGAAAGCATGCATATTGTAAGATGCTTGAGATAAATTTTCCACTCACTGTTGGACTGGTGACTGTTGCAAAGCACTGGTTGCCCCCTGAGTATAGCCTCTTAACCACATACAGAGGCTGGTTCTCGAGGCTGAAGTGTACAGTCAGAGCTTTACCCTGGATGGGAACAAATGGCCCTCTCACGGTAGATGGGCTGAGGCGATTGCTGCTGGACCCAGTCCCTAGTTGCCCACTGCCACCCAAACCAAAAGTGTAAATACGGCCACTAGATGTCACATATGCAGCGGTGTGGCGTCTAAAATAATACAAAGGACAGATTTTTGTTTTCCTTATGTTCACATTAATTTTTTTCATCTTTTTGTTTTGACTAATATTCTTCCGCATTTTTTTTACTGACATTCACACACCCATTAAAGACTATTTTTCATTTTACAGTTCACCTTCACTTACTTTCCAGCTGCAATCATGGTGACAACGCTGCCCATCAATTCAAATACTTTCTTTGGTAAAAATTCGTTGTTTTTGGTGTTGTGGCCCAGCTGCCCATACATGCCAGCACCAAATGTGAATACACCTCCATCCTGCAATATTAACAATAAAGTAATTATACCTTACTGACCTTACAAGCATATTAGGCACCTTGGTGTCACATGCTGGGCCAGCCAGGCCTATGTCTGTTGTTCTCAGCAAAGGTGTAATAATTAAGCTGTCTGCTGTCCCATTCCTTGTCAGCATCATAGGGCACTTTTGTGTGGCTCTTATCAATGCCTACCATGCATATATGAATATTAATGACAGATTGCCTGGTTAAAATGGCTCAATATATCAGCCCCCTTACACAAGGGAAGAGACTGAGGCTCAGTCAAGCAACTATTCTGTTTTCCATGGCATTTGATCACTTCATTACTTGGTATATTCAGTTCTCTGGTTTTTGAAAGTAGTAAATATCCATTGGTATCAAGAATATCTACTGAAATCAACTTTCCAATGAACATCCCAAATTAGCTCAACTCAGTCGGCATAATGAGCATGCACCTTTCTCATAATTAGAAGGCACTTTCCTCATAATTAGCCTGCACTTTTAGCAGTGAGGTAAGAATTAACCAAACTGAATATCTAATTGAATAAACAAATCCTATTTTCATACTTCCCATGAAAAAATATCCTAATTTCCATTATTTACTTGTTTTAAAAAAAAATGTCATTTTGTTATATTCTGAATGCTTTCCTAGGAATCATGGTAAAGCAGGAGCAGTGATCTAGGTGGTGGAGGCCTACCTGAGTAAGAGCCACTGAGTGGTCGTCTCCTGCCGCAACATGCTTCACCACATGAGAACGCAATGTCTTCACCAGAGTGGGGTAAAACCGGTCTGAAAAAGCATATTACATCAAACTTTATTGACCTAAAACATTTACTTGGGATCTGTGATAAATATTAAATGCGCAGCATATTTCAGACAAGAAGGTTCTTGCTCACTTTTGTCATCCCCAATGCCCAGCTGGCCAAACCTGCAAGAAACATGTTATTGGGTAAATTATTGGCATATTTTATCATAAGTTTAACCAACCTTATATGCTTATTGAAAATAAACCATAAACATAAGGAATAGTCATAGGGATGTGTATAAAGCAAAAAGATTTAGATATATCACCACAAGCAAATCCTTTACACTAATAGCTTCCAACTGGGAATAGTGAGAAATTAAATAGAGAAAAGTAAATAGTTACAATATCAACACTTAAAGTTATTAAGCATCAATTCTACAATTTGGTGTATTGAAAGCTTAGCCACATATAAACATCATGAAAAATTGAAATTATGAAAGAGTAAAAAGATAAGTTGCTATAAGACATAAAAGTTGCACTCCCAGAAAAGGCCTGTCTGAGCAATAAGCTGCACGTGACGGGTAAACAAGGGTAGCATGAACTTTGTTTGACCTCAATTGAGGCTCAAAGTAGGGTAGCACTGTTTGTGTGCTTTCATAAAGGGTTAAAATAGAATTAACAGGCCAACATGGGGATGCATCAATAAAAACGAAAATAGACATGAAAAACAATTACATTCTTCACCAATATGTGAATTTTAAATGGGTTTTTTTTGCAAAATTGGTGCTTAATCCCTTTAATGAGGACTGTTTTTCTCAACTGTTCTAATTGCCTTTGTCTCTTCTTACATATGTCAACATGTCAATAAAGTTATAATAAACCGTATGCATAAAATGGCACCAGTTTGCAGAAAGGGTGGGACATTAAATAGAATATTTACTAATTACTTTGGGTTTTTCATACTTTTTCTTGAAACAATAAAATGTCAATGGATTCAGAGGTAGTTAGAGGATTGTCTACATATGTTTAGGAGAGTAGCTTTACTGATGATATTTAATGAAATATATGTCAAAATTCACATACCGATTTCTGCCCCAAGAGAAGAGAGCTCCTGAGACGGTGAGTGCCAGTGAGTGCTCTCCCTCAGCTGCTATCTGTGAGATGGCTAGTCCCTGCAGACTATTCACTATCTGTGGAGTGTCTTGCTTTGGAGAAAAGTATGCCAGGCCTAACTGCCCACGATCATTAGCTCCCCATGTAAACAGCTTTCCAGCTTAAAACAATGTGTATATATATATTATATATACCGATATATATATATATATATATATATATATATATATATATATATATATACATATATATATATATACATATATATATATACATATATATATATATATACATATATATATATATATATATATATATATATATATATATATATATATATATATATATATATATATATATATATATACATATTTATATATATATATATATATATATATATGTATATAGATATATATGTATATATATATATATATATATATATATATATTCACACGAATATATATATATATATATATATATATATATATATATATATTCACACGAATATATATAAATGTATATAAATGAACACTATACCAAAGGATATATACAGAAGTAGACCATTGAAGGGAATTCCTTACCTTGTGTCAGAGCTAGTGTATGATTCTGACCACAGGCAACTTGTATCACAACATGACTTGTTAGGTTCCTCACCAACCTCAATAAACAAAGAATATAAGCATACAATGTCCTTTTTCACAAACTAAAGCTCAGAATTTAAATAATTCCTAAAAATAGAATGAAATAATTTTACAAAATAATAAATGATATCACCTACTTTGGAGCAGTAGTGTAAGTGCAGTCGGTGTATCCTCTACCGAGTTGTCCAAAATTGTTGTCTCCCCAGCTGAACAGCTGACCAGTGTCTGTCATGGCCATACTGTGGCGATATCCACACCCAACATGCATCACAACCTGGGTTTCCAAGGCATCTATTTGTTCTATAAGATATTAACATGATACTTGTTGGTCAGAATGCTTCAAACTTGTAAATACTGAACAATTAATAAACAAGAAAAAGTGGTGATCCACATGTAACACGGATGGGAAAAAAAATATAACAAACCAAAATTCACAACAAACAGAACAAAAATTAAAATAAACGAAACAAAAATTACAACAAACAAAACAAAATTAAAATAAACAGAACAAAAATTACAACAAACAAAACAAAAATTAAAATAAACAAAAAAAAACACAAAATGAAATAATTATTGCAAACTGATGGGGCAGTTGAAATTATCTTTATTTTTCTTTTGAAAACATTTAATTTGGTATATGAACGATTTGTTTAGCACTACTGTATGCAAAGATGTGCCTTTTCAGGTTTGATTGCGTAAGTTGCTACCGTATATTATCGCTCAGGCGCTAACCGCAAATCATCGATCAGCCCTTTGCATGTTATTTCTGTTCTAATTGTCCGATTTACACCAAATTTGAATTAAACTTACTGACAATTCAAGCATTTTCAAGCAATTTAAAAAGATAATTTTATGAAACGATGGGCGAACACGATGACATAGTTTTGAATGTTCTGCTTTGTTTACATCACGCCTTTCTTTTCTTTTGTATTCATACGCCGAATACTAGACTGGTCCCCTACCGAATGTAAAGAAAAGAGGGCGGCACCAGTCTAATTTACGCATGCACACGATGAACACTCCACAGTGGCGTCAATTGCTTTAACAATAATGACCACAGAAAAAACCGAATTACAACCCACAGGATATGACTACGCATTTCCCATGATCGTACCGATCACAGAATAACACAGATAGTTCCTATTTTTGACAATGATTGCCTGTCGGCAATCATTGTCAAAAAAGGAACCATCCGTGTTACAAAAAAATTATCTTTTTTCAAAATCTGAATTGTAGGAAATTTGAAGCTCAAGATAGAAAGAATGTTAAGGTCATTTGTGTTGATAAACTCACTACTTGAGATAAAATGGGTCTCACTTTGTCACTTAAATAACAAACATTCAACACATGCAATACATATTTAATATTTCAATAAAAATCTTCTCAAATACATGTTTTGTATTACGTAATAAATCTAAATTGTAAAAACAAAGAAACAGTATTTTTCAAATGTTGGTTGGTTCTAACCTGGTTTTGTCCTGGACTTATCATGGCCCAGCTGCCCGCATTCGTTGTCACCACAGCTGTACACTGTGCCATCAGCCAGAACAAACAAGGTGTGATCTATCCCACACCCCACATCAACAACCTCCTTACACTGAAACCGTCAGCGAACACACAAATAGTCTCTGAGATTCTGAATAAGGCACACAAATCTAAATAACATGAACATGATATTTATTCAAACATCTCATGAAATAATAACAAGTTAAAGAGCTCCAAATAATACTGCCAGCTCAAAAGAGGAAATGATAAATTCTTCTCACCTTGAAGGTGTTTAATTCCCTGGGCATGAAGATATTTGTATCCTCAATGCCCCCCAGTCCCAGTTGCCCATGTTCTGTATCACCCCAGCAGAACACTGTGTGAGTATTGGGTGCCAGTATGATGGAAGTGGGTTGTATTTGAGCATGCACCTCCATGGCAGCCTCTGTGTCAGAGTCTTCATCCACACATATCACACTGTCCTTATCATCTCCCTCATCATCACCCGTCCCTTGTTCTGAGTGTGAGATATCCTCATTCAGTCTGGATGGCCCTTCCCCTGCATCCTTCACCCTCTCCCTCACTGCATCCATATATCTTCTCTCTGCAAAACAAGAAAGAAAAATCAAATTTTAGGTTTGACATGAAATACAGCAATGTTTGGAAAACCTAAAATTGACTGAATTTGTGAATGACAAGGCCAGAAGTAGATCTAACGACCATAGGATTCACCCAACCATAGGATTGGCTGATAATTATGAAATTGTCTTGTGTACATAAAACAAACGGAACAATGATTCTTTTGCCAGTTTTGGCATAGAAAAGTGGCAGAACTGTACAACTTTACCAGAACCAGAACTATACAACTTTACCGGAACCAGAACTGTACAACTCCACTATATTTAATCATTGGTCGGAGAGATTGGCAGGGGGCCTATGGATAACACAGCTGTCATCTATCTGTCACTGAGTGGCAGTGTCACTTTATCTTGTGACAAGCCAGGAGAAAAGACTCAACCCAGTCAGTCAGTAAACAGTGTCTGATCTGACCAAAACAATGAGCTCATTGTGGTATTCCTCTCACAAGTTCTATAATTTTGTACTTACAAAGTCTGGTCGCCAATGTTATAGTTATGGTGTGTATGACCATATGAAGAAGTGTACGACGCAAAGCGTATCTATTATTTTCTTTTTCAGTTGCACACAGAATTTCGCGATGAATCTAGATCGTGAAATCTCGTCGCTTCTCGCGCAATATACTTTTGACCTACTTTGCATTTAGTTCTATTTACATCCGCTCCTCAACTGAGCGCCACTGAGAACCGAAAAACGAAAATGAAAACGAAACCAAACGTCGATGAAACATGCGCAGATCAAACGTTTCTTTTCACACAATTGTGCACAACTCGTCGAGAAATTTGTTATTTCCCCGTCTTCTGATGTAAAATTAGCTGTTAACTGTAGTTTATTAAAGGTATACGGTGTGCGCCGTTAAACATTTACAGAGACAGTTGACAGCCATCGAGGACAAAATTATCAAAGGTAAAGTATATTATCACCTACAAAGTGAAGTCTACTTAAGTTATGAGAAGTTGACTCGAGTCTTGAGACTTGAGTACGGTACAGCTGTACTAATATTATGAAGCTCTGGAAGTAGGTCTATCATTCGTGCTTCGCACTGAACCCTAAAGCTTGCACTTTGCCTTCGCTAATTTCGTCCTTCTACTTTGCCATTTTCGCCATTCTACTTCTTTATTTTCGCACTTCTACTTCTCTATTTTGTATGAAGATCTAACTTCGCCCTTCTACTTCGCTATTTTTGCCCTTCTACTTCGCTATCTTCGCCCTTTGCCTTCGTTATCTTCGCCCTTCGCCTTCGCTATCTTCGCCTTTCTTATCTTCACACTTCGTATTGCATTGCCAAGTAGCCAATCAGTGAGCAGCTTACTGTAGTATATAAAGTTTTCTAAAGGCGAAGGGAGAAGATTAGAAGACGAAGGCCGAAAATAACAAAGTAGAAATGCGAAAATAGCGAAGTAGAAGGGCGACAAAGCAAATTAGAAGTGCGAATATAGCGATGTAGAAGTGCGAATATGGCGAAGTAAAAGTGCGAATATGGCGATTTTGGTTTGGTTTGGGGTTTTACATCACTTTTAACATTATTTCAGTTATTTCGTGATGAGACCTACTTGTAGCAGATATAGTGCTGCCTCACTGAATTGTCATGTCGCAGGTCCTTGACATGACAACCCACCCGGTCACAGATTTACAAGGACAACGGGTTAACCCTTTGGCACAGGCCTCAGCTCATGTGGGAAATTGTATCATGAGTTCAATCCCGGCATGGCCGGGGTTCGAACCCACGACCTTTGGATCACCACAGAGGAACTGGTGCTAATAAGCTGGCGCCCTAACCAACTGCGCCACGGCCAGTGGCCCTGCGAATATGGCGAAGTAGAAGTACGAATATACCAAAGGTGTAAAGTGAAGTGCGAGGCACGAATGATACCTCCAGAGCTTCATAGAGTACAGTTCACATCACTGCTCTCCGCCTTCAGCCGTACCGTATGAAGCTCTGGAGGTATCATCCATGCCTCGCACTTCACACTTCTACTTTGCCATATTTACACTTCTACTTCGCCATATTCACACTTCTACTTTCCTTTGTCGCACTTCTACTTTCCTTTGTCGCACTTCTACTTCGCAATTTTCGCACTTCTACTTTGTTATTTTCACCCTTCGCTTTCTAATCTAACTGTGAAGCCCTGGAGAAGGATGAAAATGGCAAAGTAGAATGGCCAAATAGAGAAGTAGAAGTGCGAAATAGAGAAGTAGAAGGATGAAATTCACAAAGTAGAAGGACAAA
Organism: Amphiduros pacificus; assembly: GCA_949316495.1. Taxonomy (NCBI): domain Eukaryota; kingdom Metazoa; phylum Annelida; class Polychaeta; order Phyllodocida; family Hesionidae; genus Amphiduros; species Amphiduros pacificus. Next base: position 31,940,566 of record OX439002.1, read on the forward strand.
ATTAGTGAAGGCACAATTCTGTTGTCGTCCGCAGGTCAGTTGTCGTCCCAGAGTTGTCATCACTTATACAGCAGAGTAAGTGAATCCAGCTCCACAGAGTAAATGTGGCATGTGCACATGGGCATCACTAACCTAAAGGTGCGGTCTCACTGCATGTTGCGAAAAGGCTAAATGGATGAGTTACTTTTTGGAAAATTTCCAAAGTTTTGTGCATCCACTTTTGTTTGTTTTTGTGCACTTTGAGGGAACAAATGAGATACTTGTTGAATAAAAAAAAGCAAGCAGACAGAACCAAAGCGAACAACATGGGTGATCATTTTATACAGAACAAAAGTATTTGAAGGAAACATGCACAGAAAACAGACATATACCGAAATACACGGATAATGTAGTGCAGACAGAACACGAACAAGAAGCTAACCAATACTGGCGTTCGTCTCCTGTTTGCATTTTATGCTGACTAACTCTGTCTGTTGTTCATGTCTTCATTGTACCTTTTTTGAACAAATGCAGAACTCTGAAAATAGCACAGAACACATTCAGGATGATATACAAACAAAGCATTTGTATTTCTGACTCACACAGAAAGTGCAAACTGGCCATTCGCATCTCCTCCCCACAAAGTTTGGAACATGTTAACAAAAATTTGCAGACAAGTGGACATACCCGTACTGCTCAGGACCCTGAATGAAGGAGCTTAGAGGGAGAAATGAAAAAGGTGTTCAAGTTGTGTTCGAGTTCCATAGACTTCCAAACTCATTCCAAACACTCAAATTTTTCTGTCTGCTTTCATCCGCTTTACCTGTTTGCTACAGTAAGACCACCATTTAATAGTTGTGGAACCCCAATTGGCTCTGAAGGCTGCATCACGTTGTGTGGTGTCCCCAAACACTCATGAAAAGATTGGTTGTGACACAGTGTTGCGACCTCAGTGTAGAAAGCAAACACACTCAACATTTATTATTAAGATGATATTAGAAAGACCTTACATATATCTAATCTTGGTTTCTGGTGAGTTTCTTGTCTTTATTTAGTCATGGACGGAAGTTATATCAGTTATATGAAGTTACACTTTACAAAATTTGGCTCACATATAAGCTGTCATGAGCGTAAACTGGCTGTTTCATAAGTAGGTCATGGAGAGATCCCAAGCTTGTTTGGGGTTTTACATCACTTTCAACATAGTTTCAGTCCTGAGCAATGTGAAATAAATGCTTGCTTTTGGCCCAGATAATCTTTGAACAAAGAATACTTCCAATGCTGGTTTGTGTAAGTTTGCTGAACCCCTGTCAGCACCTCCAGTAACTTGGTCACATGACACAAGATGACATCCATATTGAAACGGTTTCTCTTCTCTGAGATCTGTGTCATTTTGGCTGGTATTAAGCTCACATGATCTTTTACAAAATAGAAATTTACCAGGTAATAAGTATTAATTGCAAGAAAATCAACTTTTTGATTTGTGAATCCATATTTGTTAGGAGAATGTCACACTAGATGGATGGTATGGAATCTGTACATGGGTGAATGGGCTGACACTGAAAAAGTCATATTGTTCCGACCAACCAAGCCAGAAGAAAACAAGGAGGACCAAATGCTATTTCACTAAAGCTAGCCACTTAAGGTTATGATTTGGGTATCTCTCGAGGAACAAACAAAAACAGGGCACAATTAAGAGAAGTAAACCTACGATTTCAGGGATGGGAGAGTTGTGAAGAGTGACAGATTGTAAATCTGAACTATAATGTAAATTTGAGTCATTCTGGATGCTCACAACACAGCGAGTCAAAAACACCACAGTCGTAGATGCCAGCAACTGATTATTAATTGTACATTTGAGCCTAAAGTCAGTTTCTTAGAGACAATGCTTATTTATAATGTGTTGTGTAATATTTCATTTGTTACATACTTTAATACTACATTTTATTTTTTTAGGACTTAAAAGGAAGTTCCAAGATACAACAAGAACCATTGAAGAAAGGAGTATGAAGCAGTGTATTTAACACTTTCTACCAATTTGTTTCCTCAAATATATACAAAAAAATCATGAGTGGTTATGTGTCTATGCAGAAACTTGACTATGAGAAAATCATCACACTTCTCCGTTATCAGCAGCATCAGATAACAGAACTACAGAAAGCAAAAGAGGAATTGTTGTTGAGTGAAGACGAAAAGTTGAAGACACTCCGTCAGAAAAACAAAGACTTGTCTACACAGCTACAAGCAAAGAGAAATCTTCATCAGTTATTATATGAAAAAAGTACTCAACTAACCCAATTTGACAATGATTTAAAATTAGCACAGCTCCAATTGAACAATTGTAAAACCATCATTGAAAAATTAGGTGGGTCATTTGAGGAATCATTTAAAGGACTCAGCTTAGAAGACACAGATGCTGATTCTGATACCAGTTTTGATCTGGAAGGAGAGGATGTCAATGTGCCAGAAGATGAACAAGAGAATCCCCCTCCTTCCATAGTGGGTGGAGTGTCTCGTGAGGCATTTGATGGGGTAGTGAGAGAAAGTGAAGCAAGACAACAAGAACTCACCAAACATCAAAGTAAAATAAAGGTAAACAAGCTTCAATTTTTTAAAACAAAAATAGATACTTTAGACTTGTTGAAGTGTGAAAGATTGCATTTAATTGTGATTATTAAAATCCAGCCATCTGCGTCCCTTTTATCTATGCATTTTTTTTTAATTTTGCAAGTTTGCTCTGGGAAAGGATTTTGATTATCATTTATGAAAGAATTTCTAGAATATGTTCACAAACATTACAAAAAAGCAATGATCAGCATAGCTCTAAGACCATTGGCCTTTGTTATAGGGCCATGCAACAGGATTCCAAATATTTTTTCTTGGCCTTTTTTCGCTAAACTCAAATTTTATATACATGCCAATGGTGTGATTAAAGTGGCAGTTTAACTTAAATCTTATGATCCTTTACTTATCATTCTGATATGGAGTGAAGTAATTTTTGTCAAAACTGTTTGTATCCAAATGCATTTTTAATGGACATTTCTCTAGGAGTATGATGATCTTGTGGAAAAACTGAAGGAAGAGCTAGTTAGCACAAAGGAAGACCTCAAGAAAATGAAACAAGGCAATATGCCTGACAATCCACGACAAAAGGTATACTGTATACCGAGAAAAATTCGCGCCTAGTTATTTTCGCGCCATCGCCGTTTTCGCCAGGTTCGCGCCGTTTTATTTTCGCGAATTTTGGATTTCTAGTACATAATATTATCACAAATTACGCTTTGCAGGTCGAAAACAGAACAAAACAAAAAATTTCGAAACACTTTGTTTTGACTTTGTTCTCACTGATTCCAATTATCAGCGTTCACAGTTTTGCATTTCGTCTTTGTTTCTACTGCTTTGAGTCGTGTCTTCCCTTTTTGATTGTGTTTTAAATGATAAATAAAGGTATTTACCCAATATTATCACAAATTGTTCGAGAACAGAACAAAACCATCAATCCATTTAAAACGCAATTAAAATCGATCCACGTGTGAAAGCATTTCTGTCAACAAGGGAAGACACGACTCAAAGCAGTGGAAACAATGACGAGATACAAAACTGTGAACGCTGATAATTGAAATCAGTGAGAACAAAGTCAAAACAAAGCATTTCGAAATAATATGTTTTAAATGATATATAAAGGTATTTACCCAATATTATCACAAATTCGCTTTGCAGGTCAAGAACAGAACAAAACCATCCATTCTGCCTTTCAAAATTGCGACCACGTGTTGCGTTGAGTTGTGTTTTCCCTTTTTGACAGAAATACCTTCACACGTGGATCCATTTTAATTGCGTTTTAAATGATAAATAAAGGTATTTACCCAATATTATCACACATTATGCTTCGCAGGTCGATAATTTATCCATGAAGTAAAACGTAAATATCATGTACGTGATGTTGCGGTAATTCACGTCCGCAACACGAGGAGAAGCCAGGGATCCATCATTGCGCAATTTATTAATATTTCAATGCGTGTTCATAGACTCCAATTGTTTTCGCGCCAAAAATAAGAGCTTGTCCCCGTCACTCCCGCTTTTTAACATGACGACCTCGTATTGCGTAATGCATCTTCAATTTCGCGTCCATTTAATTTCGCGAATGACGTCCTGGCGCGAATTAACGCGAAAATAAAAAGGTCGCGAAAATTTGTCTGTATACAGTATATGATTATATTTCAGCAAAGAAAACATGCTAATTTATATTTGAGTTACTCTGATGAAAGGATACATTTTATTTGTTTCAAAAAGTAATATTTATTTGTTAAAACAATTGACACATATTTTCATAAAGCATTAAAAGCATCATTAGAAAAGGTTTTTATTAGGAAGAAAACGAGATTGTCTGTCGAATTTTGTCTGAGTAGTTTCATTTCTATCCAGTTAATAGAGACAGAACAGAAGTTGCATACAACCCAGGTACTACTGAGTGTGCTGAAATCACAATACACAGAAGTACAGCAGCAAAACCAACACTTAGAGACCCAACTCAAAGTGGTATGTATCATGAATGTGTTAAGGAAAACTCATATTTAGAGCAAAGTTAAAATTATATCCCTGTGGATATTCTACCATGGTTGAGGATCATTGGTCAACATTTCTTGTGTGAATTTGTATTTATTAAGTGCAAAAAATGGCTGTGATAACAGAATGAGGATGTTCATTTTTTAGTCTGCTTCATCTGTGACTGGGGAGAATGTGGATGAACTCAAGAAGAGAATATCCCAGCTGAAGGAGGAAAGATTAATTATGCAAAAACAGGTAGTTATGAATATGTAGTAAACCCTAACATTGTTGCAAAGCTTACATCACTTTGTATGACTTAAAAATAACTCTTTTTATTTGGATTTTTGCAGCTGGACATTTATAAAGAGGACTTCAATGCTGAAAAGAAGAAGCGTATTAAGGTTGTGAAGGCATATCAAGAACTTGTTGAAAATAATTCTCAGCTCACTGATAAGGTAAATCACTTAAATCAATTCAAGATTATCTGTTGTGATCTTTGTATTTCTTTTGAATCACTATGCTCTTTTCATATTGAATTTTTAATGTTTTAAAATTGTAGAATTTAAGACTTCAACGGGAAGTTAGTGAATTAAAAACCAATCCACCAATATTGCACCTGGCAACTGGAGGAGCACCTACTGGGCCTAATTTGGCACATTTAAGCCAGATGAGGTTGGGTGTGGTTCAGGATGGCCCACCCTCTATCCCTGAAGGTGATCCAAAAAGTGATCCTGACAGTGGTCTGGGAACTATGGACAGCAGTGGGGCATCATCTGGATACAACAAACTGGGACCACTGGACTGCCCTAATTGTTACAGAAGCTTTGATGACAAGCACAAGCTGGACGCACACATTTCAAAGTGCATTTAAAACTAAATGTTACATGCATCATGCTGTGAGGCAAATGAAATGAATATTTATCCAAGTCTATATACATATTGTAAAAGAAATTCTTGTTGTCATGGCAACATAAGCACCAGAACTGTAATCTTCATGAATGAGGCATATATGGTGGTGAATAAAAATGAGAGATGATATCTTAACTTTGGTACTCATTCCATGCATTTGGAAGAGATCAGTTTGACTGTTAAAACTGTACATAATTGTTGTAGTGTTCCTAATTTCCAGTGCATAAACTGGAGGATAATTTGCTGGCCAATACCCAAATGGTGGTGGACAATACCCATTTTTGTTTATTGTGAATATTTTATTCCTGCTTGTTATAACTGCATGGTATCATGGCCAATGACTAGAATTTATTCATGCAAGAGCTGCATAGAGCTGCAAGTCAATTTGTGACACTTTATCCAAGGAATACCTACTTTGACCATTCAATTCAAGGACTTTATGGATGTCACAAAAACAGAGGAACATGTAAGAATTTCATAGAGGCTGTATTATAGTGCTTCATAAATGACAAATCTTTTGAATTAGTGGTTAATTCTGTATATAAAGCCCATCAACCAAATTTTCTCCTAATTATGATAATTAGAAAAATAGAAAAATATCAAAAATAGTTTTAATGATCTAGATATTATTTTTTTAGTTTGTTTGATATCAATGTATCATGTAAATCAAATAAAATATACTGAAAACAAACCAAAGACCTAAGAGCTGTGCTGACCATCAGTTTTGTCATGTTTGTGAACATTTCCTGGAAATTATTTTGAAACTGATATTTTGAAGTATTTATCCAGCTTTGCATGGTCAATAACAGTCAACAGTAATGTATACAATATGGCTGACTGACTCTATCATCCCACAATGCTGTATTTCTGAAGTCTGAAACTGAAGCTATATTTGGATTAACAAAAGGAGGCATTGGATGTCCATCTGGACATTGCATATGCCATGCTGACAGTTAGGACAGCTAGAAACCTTATCCTTCTGAATAATTTGTAGGATTCATCCATGTGTGTTCATCACCTGATAAATACCACATATTACTTCTCTAACTAAGAAATCTACCTAGTCGTTTTGTTGGAGAAGATCAAGTTTGATTAAAACAAAATGAAAGAACATTTTCCTTCCCACCGCATAAGCTTAAACAGCTGGAACACTTTCATTAAAGATATATAAATAAATATCAAAGCATTAAATAGGATGATGCATGAATGTTTTTGTTTCATGCTGAGTTATCCTTGTGTTTTTCGTTGTCATTTTGCCTGTCACTAACCATTGAATATGGGACTTTCCAAATACTATTCTGGAGGCATCACAATGCATTTAGAAACCTGACCTACATAAAACATGTTTAGCCAAGTTTATGAAACTTCCATATGGTTTCAGTTTCTATACTGATTCACATATTAACTTATTTCAAAAACAATTTGGAACATTTCCTAGTTTACCTATCAAATCATTGAGGCACTGAAAGGTAACTAACATCAACCTGATGTTACTATATTTTATTACGAATATATTAACCATCTGAGGAATCATAAAGTAAAAAAATCCTGGGAAGATCAAAATCAAATTCCTCTAAAATTTTCTGAAGCATATACAAGTGTCCTGTTTGGTGAATATCTGCATTTTTTGGCATTCTAACCCTGAATAGGAAAGTTCAGAAAATGTCAAGGAGTAGACAAACAGAAGCACAGACACATGGACAGTGTTGTGATCGAAATGTGAAAGAATTAAAATAAAAACGTTCATTTCATTTTGAAAATGCATTTATTAACACATATTTCTTTATGATAAATAAACATTTATTATATACAGTCAGCAAAGTCAGATACAATCTTTGTAACTACAAATACACAGTACAATAGAATTACTCTCAATATTTAGCATCTACTGGCCGTTCTCACTTGTTAAAAACTATCAACTCATATAGGTAAAGGCCCAATGATGACATAGGCTCTTTGATATATAAGATCATGATAGAATAGATTGCGTATACAGTTGGTCTCCTGTCAGAGTAATTGTGGTTTATATACTGGTAATGTACCTCGTATAAGTGTTGTGATGATTGACATAGAATTCTTGGTATATAGTGTTGGGTTAATAAGGATAGTTATAGTTATGAGAAATATGCATTGCGTAGTAGCAAGATTGGAGAATTATATTGTACAAAGATTGGCATATATCATACATATCCCGAATACCTGATAATTAGAACTTCCAATCTGAGGCAGAATGAGAAAATAGAAGTCTTCATAAAGAACATAACAGAATGATTGTCAAATGAATATGAATAAATTTGATCAAGCTTATATTTCTTTCCATGTTAAGTTGAAAATACAGTTGATGAATAGTATTCAATAGGCCTTAAGGAGGATGTTGGAATACCTGCCTTTTTGCTTGTGAGGAGAGTAGAAAGTGTCAAGTGTGCAAAGTAGCAGGATAAGATAGAAATATCCAGACATCTAGGTTTAGAGTTCCTTAGTAGTGTATTTTCCTAGTAAATGACCAGATTGGTAGAATGTTAAGGTTATGTATAGGTCTGAAGTTCCCAGTTATGCTCATATTGAAAAACAATTTTATATCAGTGTGTATGAGTTTAGTAAATTAAACATCACTGGGAGGTCGGCAGGATAACAACTCTAGGATGTCAAATATAAACTACATATTTTTTAACTGATTGTTCAGAATCTGATTTAATTATGTTAATTAACATCCTTGAAAAGAATAGGGTTCAGGCCTCAAGGCAAATTTATTTTCATGCTCAGTATGTTTATGCAGGTCCTGTTATAGTGAAGTGATACATCAACAGCTGTTGTAGTATATATGTAGAATATAGGTTAGAATACATGAAGGCAAAGTGTATATAAAGCCCTCCACTGGGAAACCACACAACATAGCACCACATAACATACTACTTTATATGTGAGACTGTCACATGACTCGGGTAAGTCTGCCAATTTGGTGCCACACTTTTACAACCAAACTCTTTCCCAATTCCAATAATATCCATTTTCAGAGGAAAAATTACTTTAAAACATTGTTTTCAATTTTCAGTACAGGTCCAGTTAAATCCATCTTTCCCACAACTACTTTTACCAGTTTCTTTTTTTATTAATTTCACCATGTCTTCTGAATTATATATTACTACCTTCATTGGTCAGTGATATATAACCTGACAATATCTCATCACAGAAGTAATACTTCTCCCCCAAACTCTAACAACCCAAATAATCTTCTTACAGAATTAATATCATTAAGTTGAAGTGATTCACAATTTTAACTAATTTCATACACATCAGTACACAATAAACAATTGTTAATTTACATTTTGGGTATATCATATTATTGACATTTAAGTAATTTGCTAGTCTCTTTTGAGAAGGTACAGTAACTCAACTTGCCATCTTATGAGAAACTTCAAAGCCTCTCTGTTTGTATTCTTATAAAAACAAAAACAAACAAAACATTAAACGTCTATTTGTGTTCACTGATTGACATTAATCTGAACCAACTGATGACTAACCCAAACAATGGCAAGCCAAATAAGTTAAAATTATCTGGTAAAATTATCTGATAAATAATTCTGCTGGGGTCCCAGGTAAATATGAAGACATTATCTTTGCGTTTTATGCATCCTGCTCCATGGGACATTATTGTCATCAAACTGTGCCCAAGGAATGATTTTTGTAACCAATTATATTACCGTGTTTTAGGCAAAAATATAATATTTCTGGGATCAACCATATGCGCCCACTCTGTTTCAGTGATATATCAAGGTCAAGGTTCAGTTATTTTAACTCAACCTTGAGTAATAATGAAAAATATGTCCATTCCAATATTTGCTTACAATGCAAAAAAACCTTTCTGTATGTATTTTGACTAGTTTTTTATAATAACATACTGGCATACTGTGAAATTCTTTTTTTTTTCACAAAATCTTCTTGTACACTATATACCAGATTTGAGTTGTTCTTGATTTTTTAATCAATGAAATGAACTGCCTCTTTTATTTAAAGATCTTTTCAATGTAAACATTTGTTTCTCATTGTCTGTTTACTCAGTTCACATTGACGCATATTTCCTATGGAAGAAATTTTGTGTTTTAATTTGAAATGCCTTTCCGATCTTGCAATTTACCAACTCCAAATATATTAATGTTATTTCACCATACACAATAACTCGCATGCTATTCTGGTCATTGATTAGAGGTCATTGATTAGAGGTCACTGATTATAGGTTTATTATATTTTAAGTACAAACCATGGCATGATTGTTATATCGTTGATGAATATAATTACCGGTAATGCTCAGTTAGAATTTGCTTGAATTTACTATTAAAAAATATAAGTTATAAAATTATGGTCTTTGAATTTGTGCCTTATTTGTGCTTTTGTAACTTATGCAAATATCTGAAGGATCAAGAATATTTTCAATAGAATAGTCCTTAGAAAAAAGTGATATGTCATAATATCAAGATAATATCAGCATCAGTTTAATATTTATGAAGCAAATCAGGGTACAGAGCATCCTGAACCATGAGGACAAATATGTAATATTTCTCTCATTCATTTCCAGATCTGTTTGAATTCTTTAATATTTCAGTCTTCTTATAGATCTCTGCTTGACATTCCTGATTACAGATCATTTTGACACTGCTGAATTACCGCAAATGTTCCTGAACCAACCTATTTCACTCCACGTATTTTGCTGACAAAGACAGCACTTAGGAAGAAGTAGAAAGATGTGATGATGAAGAGAATGATGTATCCAAGTCCAATCTCACAGTTAACACTCTCAAACAAATCCAGAACAATACCTCCGATGGGGGTAGCAATAGCCTGGGGCAAAATCAGAGCCTGAAACAAAAATGTTATTGAATACAAATTAAGTTGGCCTGAATAACTCACTTGGTAGAGTATTCAACTTGAGACCTAGGGATAACCAGTTTATATCCTGGCCAGTTACTACCCAGGGCCGCCAGCAGACATGGTCTGGAATCAGCACTATATGAATGTTAGTTTTACCTTGACAAAGATCAGACTATACATGTCATATCTAGCATAATTCTTCAGATTCTGAGTAATGAAATTAGTGAAATGAGTGGGGGGGGGGGGGGCATACCTGATGCCAGACAGCAATGTCCTTGGCTTTGTCTTTCTCGTCAGGTAGAACATCCATCACTAAGGCAAAGTCCACAGCTTGAAATGCCCCAAATCCAGCACCTGCAAGTCCCATTTTTATCATTCAGTACTTCTACTAAATAGCTCATTTATTGTGTTACATGTGCTATGCAGATCATTTTTGTAATGTTTTCTGGAAATGCCTGTAAATTGTATTATAAATGATTATTTAGAGTACTTTCCCAGTTTGGCAGTCAAGGTGGTAAAAAACTGTACTCAATATTTGGGCTGACTGTTTTATTTCAGAAGTTTTAAACTTTGGCTGTAGGTTTTAGCCAATCAAAATTCATGTTACATATTGTATCTCTTATATGTTAAAAGGTTGAGTGCAAGTTCACACATTGGTTAATGTCTAGTTCTACATTCCTACATTAAGACAAACTCACCAAAGATGAAGGCAAGGGAGAGTGCGATGAAGTAGGCATCTTTGCCACGGATGAAGGTTAAGATTGTCGACACTATGAACATCAGTATGGCTGAATAAAAAAATACAATTTATTAATTTAAAAAAAAAATACAACAATGGTTTAGTTTATCATCATTGAAGAACACTTTCACTGAATTTCATTCTTCAGAATGATTATTTGAATGATTCAGAATGATTATTTGAATTATTTTTTCTAACTAGGCCTTCAATGTAACTGCAATTAATATCTTAATATGGGAATATATTTTATACAATGATCTTTCAAATTTTAAATATTTACGGTGCACATGCTGATTTTATACAGTGGAATAGGAGGCATGCTTGGTGACTTACCTGAGGTAATTACAAGCGGTTTTCTCTTTCCCAGCCTGTCAGACAGTGTTCCACACACAATGGAGCTGCAAAAAATATTACAACATATGTTACATTAACGTCATTTCTCAGCATTTCTGCTCATTTTTATGGTCCAAGGGGTGTGAAAGCAGGCAGTAATCTTACCTGAGGGCAGCCGTACCCAGAAGTGGCACCAACATCAATGCAATAGATTTCTCTGGGGACCAGCAGTGGGGAAGATGCACCATATCGGATAACCAGTACTCCAAAAACCTATAAACAATGAACATAATAAGAAACATGAAATTCATCAGGACATGTCATTTCTATTTATTTCTCTGATATTTGTTTTCTATTAAGATGTTTTATTCTCACATTACTCATACAAAATATCATTTCATTCATGTATAATGATTAATCAGTTAATAAATGATTTACCGTATTTACTCGTGTATAAGACGACTCGTGTATAAGACGACCCCCCAAAATTGAGCTTATTTTGCTTGAAAAAAAACAATTTCCGAATATAAGACGAGTTGGTTTTTCTTGACATATCGGCTCTGCTACCATTCAAGCTTCAGCTGAAGCTTGGCGGTCATTTAAAAAGTGAAACTTAAATATGAAAACTTAAAGATCTTAGCAGTCTTATACACGAGTAAATACGGTAAAACGTAAATACGATGTTCATATTTTCGAAATAACGAATAACGGAGGTAGCAGATTGATTTTAATTGCGTTTTAAATGATAAATAAAGGTATTTACCCAATATTATCACAAATTGTTCGAGAACAGAACAAAAACATCAATCCATTTAAAATGCAATTAAAATCGAAACACGTGTGAAAGCATTTCTGTCAAAAAGGGAAGACACGGCTCAAAGCAGTGGAGGCAATGACGAAATGCAAAACTGTGAACGCTGATAATTGGAATCAGTGAGAACAAAGTCAAAACAAAGCGTTTTGAAATAATAGACCAATAATATTGGGTAAATACCTTTATTTATCATTTAAAACGCAATTAAAATCAATCTGCTACGTCTGATATTCGTTATTTCGAAAATATGAACATCGTATTTACGTTTTACCGTATTTACGTTTTACCGTAAATACTCGAGTATAAGACTGCTCTCGTGTATAAGACGACCCCCTAAACATTAACTAAGAGTTTTTGGAAAAAAACCTCGTCTTATATACGAGTAAATACGGTAGGTGTAACTGCTTTCAATTATTTCATTTTTAAGATAAATTCTATGATAGGAGCTCACCCAGTGACAGTGGACACTCCTTGTTGCAACAAAAATCTAGTAAGAAATACCCATCGGAAATCGTGTTCTGAAAGAATAATAAAGTTTTTTGACAATTGAGATGTAATGAAATCGGTTAAAATTTCAAAAATAAACAAAATGCTTTTTTTATCAAATAGATTTGAAATATTAAAAGTGTATACCTTTCAATGGAGCCCAAAATCCAATGAAAACTTTCGTGGCATCTGAAAATGAAGATGGTTGTATAAATTGACTTTTAAATATTACATGCATATATAGTAACTATTCATTTAAAATTGACTTGAACACTTAGGATGGCTGCACTTACTAATGGGTTCATGTATAGTTTTGCCAGGAGTTTCTGATATCGATATCACAGTAATCAGTACACAGACAACCATCAGTGATATGACACAGCCATAGATGCCGATAACTCCAAGTTGCTGCAATATCAACATTATCACAACATTTAGTGCACAGACTGATTAAACACAGGAACTACAACATTTTATAATGGCACATTGAAACATTGGGTTTCAGGTTTTAATTCAACATGTTTTTTTAAAGGTTAAAGTTTTGGCCAGAGTGTCATTTCCAAAAATCACCATAAATAAATTATGTCATGGTGTATGATTTGCATTGATGATTTAAATAGAAATTATGATAAAATTAACAATTTGATGAACCTATAGACATAAACCAAAGGATTAATAGCTCTGCTGACTTCAATGTTAACACATGAATTGTGTAACTAGAAAACTTTCTGTGGGCTCTGCAGGCCAGGCCAGTCACTTTTCACCCATTTATAAGATATGCACACTAATCGCCTATTAAACAATGGATGTTTCAGACTTTCATTTCTCTGGTTTCCTACCTTACTCTTTGCTATTACAAAATCACAACTACAATAGGGTTCCAGTCCAATTGGCTCAAGAGCATATGTGCTGAAATGTCTAATGCTGAAGATAAATTTGCTGGCTAAATGTCGGACATATTGTGTGATGTGGGTCAAAATCCCTGGCAATACCTTGTGGTTGACATTTATGTACAATATTTAGTATCTTCAGTTCATCATTCATTAGATATGGCCTGCACACTGATATAAAGCTCAAGGTCACATCATCAAGGTCAAAGGTCAAATCTGTACAAAATATATATCAACACTATGAGCACCATATACAACAGATATGAAGTACTTTTTATTCGCTTTTAATGATTGAGATGTTACATGTGCACAAGTTTTGAATTCAATGTCAATGTGTCAAGGTCAAAGGTCACATAACTAAAAAAATATCAATATCACAAGGCACAGCTCTGAACCAAGACATTTCTGTATACCAAGTTTCAATTTCTTCTTATAAGTGGTTGCTGAGATATGCTCCTTTCAAAATTTGTGAACTTGAGGCCACTGCACTAAGGCCAATGATGATATCACTAAGATTTGAAGGAATCTGAATCCTCACCTCTATATCTACCTCTATATAGAATATGAAACATATATTACTGGTAGTTTTGGAGAAGAAGATATTTTAAAATGTTGACAGACAGACAGACAGACATTTTCCCCACTCCTAAAGCTCTGCGACTTCAAGAAGTCAGCAGAGCTAAAAAGGTTCACGATGACCATGGCACCATAAAAATATTTCTTTATCAAATCATCATTTCTACATACTGAGGAAATATTTCTTGTTGTTCTGTCTATTGCAATTTTTTTAGTCTCAATTACTTATTCATTTTGTCTTTGCAACATCATGAATGGCACAAAGAATGCATTTATAGGTCAAGCATAATTATGAACATTAAACATACACATTAATATGTACCGTAGCTTCTCTCTGATATTATGACATAAATAAAATAAAACAAGCTAACAGACATGTGGGTCTCTATCTTGTTTTATATACAGTTTGAAGCGCAAAGGAGACTTCCATGGAAAGTTAAGGTAGGGACCTGATCTTCTAGGTAAATCAGGAATATGTTGTTGATATGGCGGGTGGGGAACAGCTCCTGTGCACAACTGATCAATATACTGGATTTTGAAATGTGGGGAGAACCCTATAACCATGACTAGCCCTGCTTGCTGGAATAAGGAAGTGCTTCTAGCCACAGCCAGAACATTAACAATGCTAGACTTCTCTTATCATCAAGCTTTCTCTTTATATTGATTATCCTAAACACTTTGTAATATTAGCTGCATGATATGATTACATCATTATTCTGTGTAAGACCCTGTGAATTGTGCTTGGAAACCTGATAATGTTATTCTGCATCTGCATCAATATATGTCCTAGTTTAAATTTTTCCCTTCTGGGAAAATGACACAATAACAAGGACACAAAGACCTCATGAGATTAAACATTTCAGTTTTACATAATAATGTTTCTGTAAATTTTTCCAGGAATGTCAACTGTTTCATAGTTGATGACATTTGTATGATATTCTTAAAGTTCTCTTCCATATTATTGAAGTTCACTTCTATAATTCTGGCTGATAAATAAGCCCAAAAGTCTCCACTGAACCTCAATATGATATATGTGCTTTTTCTAATGTTTGGGAACATTTCCTGGAAATGTCTGCAGATCGTTTCATTTTAAGCTTTGACTCTTTGTAGCTTGAGAATGGTCAATATGGGGACTGTATCGTCTAACATTGTTTTGGGATAATATATCTCTGCACTTTTTCATGTATGAGGAGCATTTACAATGCAATGGTGTTATGGCTAAATTGTCAATGAACAGTATGCGTTTGGCTCTTTCAAAAGACATTTTGAGGCATATTTTGACTAACTTAAGGCAGCCATGTTTTTAGGTCTTTCACAATTTGGTTACCAGTATTACAAATGAACATTATAGATATGAATGCATTTGCTACTATGCCCCATTCAACTTTTTAATCTCACACTCTGCTTCCTTTCAAAGTTTGGTATTTTCCCTGAAGTGAATAATATGTCATGATTTTAAATTTAGCCCACTGTACTTTGGTAATACATGATTTTTCAAATATTTTGACTCACTGCAAATAAGAGACCTAAAGCTGCTCCTGATATATTACCAAATAGAATCATAAATCCCATGACTCCAGAGCTCAGTCCTGCAAAACAAGACACATTCAGTGAATAAAAGAAACTTATTCATTGACAAAACTTGATTGTTTTTATTATTATCATGAGAACAAAAACACTTGCTGTTATTCATATACTAGTATTTATGATATCTGCCAGATTTTTTGTTTGTTGAAAGCCTATAATATTTATCATGTAATCGTCTAATATTTAATGTCTGTAGTATTTTAGCAAGCAATTTGACCTAATGACCTCAGAGCTGTGCAGATCAGTGCTTTTTCAAATATTTGTGAACATTTCCTGAAAATGGTTCCAGGGGTATGTGCATGTAAAAAATATTTCACTGTTTGCCATTATATTTTTTCAAAGTTATTTAAAACATTGAGAACAAATTCTGATCCTAATGGAAAATAAATAAAATTAATTTCCTAACAATGCTACATCTTATCTATGAATATTAGAGTTAAACACTAAATAGTTTCAGAAGAGAATACAAATGTTAACAGACAGAAATTGAGGTTAAATTCCCCCCTCACTGCACAAACCATTCAGACATAAAGTTAGGGCTTCTCCTCACATATATAAGGGCATTATGCTTGAGATGACCTACCTCTCTGTTCTGAGAAGGACTTGTCTGCTATGAGAGCATTGTATGGCACCGTGGCTGTGGTGAAGCTTGTTGCCACCACCAAGTAGAACAACACATACATTCCTGCAATAAAAATATACCGGTAAGTGTTTCAAAAATAAATCTGACATTATTTGTCTGGTTTTATAAATGTTGTAGCAGCAACATCTATGCAAAAATGTACATATACCAGTATACATATTCCAGTATACACTATATAAATATATATTTATGATTATTTATTTGGGCATTCATTAAACTTTCAAATCTGTGGCAACAAAATGGTTCCCAATCACAGTTCTGGTCCAAAGTTGTAAATTTACTTTGATATTTACATCAAAAGTCCTTGATTTCTCTATTCTAAACAGCAATGTCTCATCTATTTCACTGAACATCATAAATCAATAGGTTTTTCAAAGTCATTTTTTTTTAGTTAAAAATGAAACCAAAACCATTTCAAGTTTGTGTCTTGCTGGTTGGGTATTACAACATTTTAGGGTTTTCCGAAAGATCTTAAACCTATATTATGTTTCAAACAAATTTCAAAAGTCATCATCACTCTGATCAGAACTGATACCAATAATCAAAACATTTATTATCATGTAAAATGTAGAAACAAGATTTATTTCCAATTTGATTTTTTATCACTCCCTGCCTATATGGAAAGACCACCGGTAGATTGATTCTCAGGACACAAATAAGGTTCATCAGGAATGTATCTGTCTTGCATATTTTTACCTTTCAATCTAAAACTACAAAAGATTTATGTGGGTCAAGAAGAAAAGATCCACCAAGATCTTAAACGAAACCATTCCTCTAAAAACAAAACCATACACATGAAACCGAATGGTTGCCATTGGATATTCCTTCGTAAAGGTGAATCATTATCTTTAGAAGCGAGTGTCATCTGTCGGACAATATCAAGTATAGCGGAAGGAAGAAGAATTAACAGGATTAGATATAATAAAAAATTGTCATATATTAAATCTTACTTAACTAGTATTATACATGTCCCTCCTAGAGTAATCAAGTAAGTTAAACAGCAAATTGTAAATTTTCTTTGGGAAGGAACATCTGAAATAGTTTTTTATGTAATGATACAACAGATAGAGAATGGTGGTCTAAAGTTGATAGACTTTGAAACAAAGTTAAATGTTTCCAAAGCTCCTAAACAACAGGTGCTATTCAACTATTCAGGGCAACCCATAAAATAGGAGAGATGGATCAAAAATGGTATACTAGTAATATGTATTAATGACATACTTGATTCAGTTGGTAGTTTTATGTCTCTTGACAAAAATTAATACAAAATATCAGTTAGGTTGTAAGTGAGACAAAACATTACTATGGAGTGGAGGAATATTGTATGTAAACCTATTCTAAATAGCCTTGTGATGTAGACAACCATAATATTTATGTATGTTTGAAAGATAAAAGCTATGAGTTGTCTGAGCTGAATTATAATATATAATATATTGGTATCTAAAAGAAAAGTGTAAAATATCACCCAGGTCTGTAGAGAAATGCACAGCAAAATATGATATTCATGAAATATCCATATTTCATGAATGCCAGAATTATCGCCAAACATATTTTCACTACCCTTTAGGATTTCAAGGGAAATAAAACTCCCAAGTTTTCAATTTAGAATAATTCATTAAATCATAACATATAGATTAAAATTATTTCAAATGAAAGTAACTTACAGCAGTCAATGCCTTTTCTGTGTTGACAATGGTGATATTACACACGTTTGTGATAAAACACAACATTTTGGAAATTCTTCATCAATTGGTGGAATAACTATGGTAGGTGATATTAAATAACACCAAATACACACTCTCTGGGGAAATGTGTTCTTTTGGGGTTCTAGACCATGTGAGAAATATTTAATGCATTGAATGATTGTACCTTAAATATTTAATGCATTGAATTATTGTATCTTAGCTTATATCCACAGATTGTATCTTAGCTTAGTATCCACAGAAAGACACTCTGTAATAATGGTAAGTTGGATCTTCATGAATATATTTCAGAACTGAAATTCAAATTAAAAGGAGAGAGATCCATATGTACAAATAACAATAATGATGCTAAGTTTGAAAAGTTTCTATTTATATATGAACAACTGTAAGCATTGTATTTTATTGAAGAAAAGTCACTTTCATAAAAAACTGGACAAGTGTATCTGCATATTGAATTTATTACACTGTCCACCAGAGGCACACAAACTTTTACAGTGATAGGTTCACAACATCACCCTCTGGTGGAATTTGTAAATTTGAAAATATTATAACCATGGTTATTCAATATGCCCAATGAAGTACTGGGATCAAAAGTTCATGATCCAAGTAATCTGATGTCATTATCATGAATACACTGAATGAATACACTGAAAGAAGTTGCAGCTCTACAGTATATTACAAAATGACATTATATCGAATAATGTGGGCATTAACATCATTTCCCTCCGTTGCTGGTGGTGGATATTGACATCCTTCCATTAGGGGCTAAGAAAAAATCTCTTGCTCGGAGTGGCCTAACTGGAAACAAATCCAGTGTAGGGGTTTATAAAGTTGATTAGAATTGTGTTGGGAGAGTATTCCCAGGTATTGTGTTGGGGACAAAACCATTGCAATAGTGGTAGCCAAGCTGTGACATTAAATTTGAGGTGATTGGAAGCCAGCTTAGTTACCAATATCACAACTGATTTTGCCCCTAACACCATATACTTATGAATGCACTTCTGAAACAACTATTCAACTTTTTAACACGTCAATTGTACCTATTCCAATAACTATTTTAATTTCATATGCACCTTTTTAGACTGGATTATAGTCAAACAACCCTATTGAATTTTTTATAATCATTCATTCCTGTTATTTTCTAACTTTATTTTTTGCAACTATACAATATTATTGTTTTATACCTAATTATCAAAAATAACAATATTTAAATTATGTTTGAGTGAAATTTACATATATTGCACATAAAATATCAAAATTCTATTCCCCTTTTTAGACTGCTCAAAGAGCTGTTCATGCAATCAACTCCAAAAGTTTCTTTTGGTTTGTGGCTAAATCAAGATGTCTTACACATAATGAATGAATGAGAGTGGCCTACCGATGTTTCCCATGCTGTGCTGCTGGGTGGCGCTGTAGTCTGCCTTCTCCGGGAGGGACATGCCCTGCTGTGGCAGACTGCCCTTCATCTGACTGGTGTGTGGCAGAGGCATGGGAGCAGAGCGGTTCATATACGGCCGACATCGCTGAGCCACAAGATCCACTGTACACTATTATAACACACAGCAATTAGAGGATTCAAATGGTAAATTTAACCGTTTCTATGCGATAAACATAACAATTCAGTTCAAATTATGGATATCATCATTTTAATGGGGTAAGTTATATCCACTAATAAAAATATGGGTCAAAGATCGCAGACCCCTCAGCTAATAGCATTAGTAGAAGTGCAAATATAGTGCTGTTGTGCAAGAGTCTTTTTAAATGTCTGTCATTTCCTTTAAACTGAAGATCAGCATCAATTTTGGAAGGTTCCAAATGAAATATAAAAGTCACATTTCCAATATTCCTGGTCAAAGCCTACTGATGTACACAGTGTACACCATTAATGTTTCCCTAGTTATTATGTTTTACCTCGGAGTATAAAGAATGGAGTTGTGACGCTATAAGATTAAAGGTGCAATGTGCGTTACTGACAATCCATTGTGTCTTTTGACGCCATATCACCTGAAAACTTGAAGAATATGACGTTATTCAACTTTGTGACAATTCTGAACCACAATAGACAGTATTTAGACCAAGACATATTGTGAGTGAAATTTTCAACTCTTTTCACTGATTATGGAGATATAATTTTTTTTCATTTCATGTACTCCAAATGTACACGATATTACAACGTTTTAGAAATGTCCATGTCAGTGATTCCCGCTAAAAAGTTAGGCAATTCTGTCAATTCTTACAATGTTCACAATTAGTTTACACTAGCAACGCATTTATTGGTAGGCCTATACAATGTATAATTTTTTTACCTTGAAAAAAAATCTTTCTTCTGATATAATTTTCAAATCTGCCAATATATGCATTCATTCCATTTATATACCATTTGCCCAGCAAGGTGATTTCACATTGATGCAACATTTTTACCCCCAAAAGTTTGATATTCCAACAAAAACAATTCTTTTTTCAAAAAATTCTATGTTGGGTTAAGGAAATATTGATAAACAGTTAAGGCAATTTTCTGAAGAGTATTATTTATACTGTGAAAATCTCACCCTCCTATATCCATAGATACTTTTCATATAGACTTTGTAGCTACTGAAACTCTTCTTTGTAAATGTCAACTTCACGGGATTGTAGGGAAGTAACTATGAAATTTACCGGTAAATTATCCAAAAGTACACCATAAGATAGCCAAAAACCTATTCATTATGATATGATAATTTTTTTTTATTCTAAACATTTCAAAATAGCAACCTTTATTGGTGGTAACACATATTGTTTCAAAGGGAAACTATGCCCGGATTGTTCCAAACAATGGGTTGCTATGGAGTCATGTGCACAATCCACGACATCACAACTCTATTCATTATACTCCAAGGTTATACAAACATAGGCCAATTGGTTTTGTGCTATGCTGATTTTTTGTGATATTAGTGAACTTTTTCTTGCAATTGCTTCGTAAATAATCATTTAAAATCTTTTTCAAATTTAGACTTGAACAGATGATAATTTTGACCAATCCAAATGTATGTTAAATATTACATTTGGCCCCAATTTGGCTAATATTTGTAATGATATTCAAAATGGCAGCCTCCAAGATAACTTAGTGACAGCTATTAGATTTTATTTTTAATCATAACAAAATGGGAAAAAAGGAATGGAAATTAGATAGAATTGGTCCCCTGAAAATACTACATTTTTCTTACTAATAGCTAAGAACTCCACCAAGTAGTTTTAGAGGAGAAGATAAAAGTTGATGTACAGAATGATAGAAAATTCTCCCCACCCATAGCCAGCATAGCTATAAAAGGACAGACACCCAGATGCCTGGATGGTTCAGGCTACAACAGTACCTATTCAGCAAAAATTGTCCCAGGTAAAAATGGTGATCTAAACTGTAGAGAAATAAACATTATCATATTGTTTGCAAAATCAAATACTTTCTGAGATTCCTGAGATAAAAATACTGAGCTGCTGAGATAGTCATAATCTTACTTACTTCTCCAGTGGCATTCACTGGCCTCCGTCTGTAAATTGTAAAATCAAGGTATTAAACTATTTGCCATGATCATTTTATTTAATGTTGTAATTCAATGCAACATGATGAGTAAAAAACAATGGTATTGTAATGGTATTTGTGGTGGTGGAGAAAGAATGTTGTCTTGAACAAAGTTAAGATTATTTATTTCAATTCATTATACTCTCCATCACTTTTTTTCAAATAAATATGTTTGGGCTTTAAAAGAAAAAAAGCAAACATAACCATTCATTATTACTCAAGAAACATTTATTATTACTCACATAGAAACTTGTGGTGCAGTCAGGGCCATCCCAACCAACCCCAAACTGAAAAGAAAGGTTTCATATAATAATAACATAATAATCCACACAATGGTTGTAAGGTTGTGTGATAAAACATTGCCATTCCATGTAGGGTCCAAGAAATAATCTCAACTAATTTACAGCCACAAAGTCTTTTAGTGCTTTTCCAGCTTGGCTGCATTTTGATACTAACACAATACATGTGAATGCATTTTCTGATATGGCCTATTAACAATATAATCCCCCAAGACTGTTCTTTACTCTAGTGTTTCACCTCCAAATTAAAGTCAATTTGGTTGAGAGGGACAACTTATTATCTTAACATTAGACCCCATAAAATAATGATAGATGGAATAAATTGACTTACCATAGCACGATGGTTCCACCAACCATGACTGGTCTCCGGCGCCCATAACGAGACACTAAGCGGTCACTACCCATCCCAACAAGAGGGCCCGATATGAACATCAGCACTGAACAAATCACACCAAATACACAGCTTAATTAACAAACCTCAAGGCTTTAACTATTTTTATAACCATTAAGCCAAAACTGCTTAACTGGTAGGACAATTGCTTTGACGCCCAGGGATTCCTGGTTCAAATCCCTGCCGGTTACTCACAGGTGCTTTGAACAGACATTGTCTGGTATCAGCACTATATTTAAGATTATTATCACTTTATCATTTTCATTGATATAATTTGTATTTGTCAATGTTTTTTACCTGCTCCTCCAGCAACCATGCCGCCCAACCATCGCCCCTTGTGTACGGATCCAACCATGGCCTCAATCTGTGCTGGTACCACTGAAATGCCACCATCCTTTATTACACTTAAAACTCAATCCACTTTCAACAACATATTAGCAAATATCCCGATTTAAAGGGTCTGTTAATTTCCTGAGTGTAACATAGAATCAAAAGGATTATAATGTCCAATGTTTAATTAAATGGGGTTTTTAATCATTAAGCTATTCATAAATGTATATACCAAATTTTGATGTGAGTTTGTATTTGGTATACTATCAAGAAATATCAAATAAAATTTCCAAAGTACAGGTAGAGATTGTTTCAATACATACTAATTAAAAGTTTTTATAGATAAGAAAATATCAAAAGGCTTTGTTTTACTAGTGATATTCATGTTAATCTTGATTAGAGTAGAATCTATGCAAATTTTCAAGCCATGCTTTGAAAGCAGTGAAACCAAGATGGCTGAAATACCTCTTAAAGCCCTGTAAAGTTGTAATGTTCTACTTACCGACCACGGAGAGCACGAGGAACATGGTGCTGAAGCCATACCACGAGATGTTGAGGAGCAGTATGTGCAGTTTGGACAGGGGGCCTGGGGCATCTTCCACCTCCAAAGGCTCATCATCATCCTCACTAAACACAACAAGACAACCTTAACATCAGAGGCAAAGTAACTAACATCATAGGCAAAGTAACTAACATCACAGGCAAAGTAACTAACATCAGAGGCAAAGTAACTAACATCAGAGGCAAATATTATCCTTGGTCATCAAGACATCCTTAACATCATAGGGAAAGTAACTAACATCAAAGGCAAATATTATCTTTGATCATCAAGACATCCTTAACATCATAGGAAAAGTAACTAACATCATAGGAAAAGTAACTAACATCAAAGACAAATATTATCTTTGATCATCAAGACATCCTTAACATCATAGGGAAAGTAACTAACATCAAAGGCAAATATTATCTTTGATCATCAAGACATCCTTAACATCATAGGAAAAGTAACTAACATCAAAGACAAATATTATCTTTGATCATCAAGACATTCTTAACATCATAGCCAAAATAACTAACATCAGAGGCAAATATTATCCTTGGTCATCAAGACATCCTTAACGTCATAGGAAAAGTAACTAACATCAAAGACAAACATTATCCTTGATCTTCAAGACATCCTTAACATCATAGGGAAAGTAACTAACATCAAAGACAAACATTATCCTTGGTCATCAAGAAATCCTTAATGTCAAACACAAAGTAACTAACATCAGAGACAAATATTATCCTTGGTCATCAGGAAATCCTTAACATCATAGGAAAAGTAACTAACATCAAAGACAAACATTATCCTTGATCTTCAAGACATCCTTAACATCATAGGGAAAGTAACTAACATCAAAGACAAACATTATCCTTGGTCATCAAGAAATCCTTAATGTCAAACACAAAGTAACTAACATCAGAGACAAATATTATCCTTGGTCATCAGGAAATCCTTAATGTCAAACACAAAGTAACTAACATCAGAGACAAATATTATCCTTGGTCATCAAGACATCCTTAACATCATAGGAAAAGTAACTAACATCAGAGGCAAATATTATCTTTGATCATCAAGACATCCTTCACATCATAGGAAAAGTAACTAACATCAAAGGCAAATATTATCCTTGGTCATCAAGACATCCTTAGCATCATAGGAAAAGTAACTGACATCAGAGGCAAATATTATCCTTGACAAAAAGATGTTGTGTTTCACATTCTTAATGTCATCCTGAAAAATACATCGGCTTGACATATCCAAAGAAACAGAATTAAAATCACATGACATCACAGTGGTGCTATCATGACACAAAAAATAAACATCCTCAAAACAATTTGGAATGATTTAACCCTCATATCAGAGATTTTCAGTGTGATAAATTATGCTTTATATCTTATATTTTTTCCAGAAATATTTCAGTAGCATTGTGATAAAGGTGAAGAATAATGATAAATTAACATTCCTTTCCCAAGCCATTGTCAAGTGTCCCTTTGTAAAAAAAAATAGTGTGCAAGGTTCAAAATAATTTCATCTTACAACAATCTCAATCTGAAAAAAATCTTAATATTAATCTAGTGCAATCAAAGTAGATAAGAAAATGAGTTCTTGGTATTAAAAGGATGATCCTCTAATCAAAAAGTCAAATATGCTATGCCTTACAACACTAACATGCAGGGCTATTATATTAACTACCAGCATGTGACCGCCTAAACTTCTACTCAGAGGTATGAGTCACTAATAGTGAATAAAATATATAATGTAAAATGCTCAGTACAGAACTCTAATGCAAGAAAGAGAATGCAGATGATCAGATTCACGGCTCTAAATACTTATATTTTTACCATAAAAGAGAGGATTGTATGGAAGAAACCAACTCTCCTCCTGCTTTATACTCCGTGCAGCACTGATGCTTAGAAAATTTGTGTTTTTACCTTAAATAATTACATATAAATGACACTTAAAAATATCCAAGATCAAAATAATGACCAAAACTGCTAGTTCCAGTCAAGAAATTAAATTAATAAATGTGAAAAGTTTTTTTTACATACCAGTGAAGAGACATGTATTATTGTTGTGTGCTTGCTTACTTACCTTACATGGAACTTGGAGGACATTTGGCAGCGAATTGGGACCTATATCTCACAAAGGACAAATTGGCTACACAGAGGGGATGGTTATAATGTCCAACAGGAGAGACTGGTTAATATGGTGAGGATATACCTGACAGGGAAACAGCCTACATAGTGGGCCCCCGCATAGTGCACACTCCAGCCCAGGTTGCCCAGTGTGGCCAGATGGGATGCAGATCACCACACCATCTGTTGTCATGGTGACCTGGCTGGACCAAGATAATATGAATACCAAGCTGTATGCAGGTAAAGGACTGCTCTGAGAACTTCTTACTCCATTCCTGTCCCTTAACCTTCCTATAAGAATCTATTTCAAAATATTTTTATCTGTACACCTATTATTGGGGAGCAGATGCCATGAAAAACCAATACACTGCAGATGTACTGCATTGAACCATATACAATGTAATTCATGTAGTGAGCTAGACGCTGTGTCTCTTGCATACCATAAAACTAGACATTGCACAATACCCTGGAGGTCTGTCTTCCTTCCATTGGGTTTGTCAGAATACTTAAAGCAATTTTATATCTAGGTATATAATATTGCATATTTTATCACTTTGTTTGTAAATTTAATGTGTTTTTTTCATCACACAGTTACACAATCCATTAAATGATTGTTCCACACAGGAGTATTCTTCCACCATGAACTGTACACAAACAGGACCAAGCACAGCATCTATATATGGTCACACACTGAACTCATAAAGGGTCGTACATCGCACCTATATAGGGCTAATATAGGTATAGCAGACCATACACTGTGATGGCCTCATCAAGACAGAGCCATATACTGCAAACAGACAGAGCCATACGCTGCACCCAGACAGGGCCATACACTGCACCCAGACAGGGCCATACACTGATCCCGGACAGGGCCATAGTCATACACTACACCCAGACAGGGTCATACACTGCACCCAGACAGGGTCATACACTGAACCCTGACAGGACCATACACTGCACCCAGACAGGGCCATACACTGCATCCTGACAGGGCCATACACTACACCCAGACAGGGCCATACACTCCACCCAGGTCATACACTGAACTCATACAGGGCCATACAGTACACCCAGACAGGGCCATACACTACACCCAGACAGGGTCATACACTGCACCCAGACAGGACCATACACTGCACCCAGACAGGGCCATACACTGCACCCAGACAGGGTCATACACTGCACCCAGACAGGGTCATACACTGCACCCAGACGGGGCCATACACTGCACCCAGACAGGGTCATACACTGAACCCAGACTGGGCCATACACTACACCAATACAGGGCCATACACTGCACCCAGACTGGGCCATACACTACACCCAGACAGGGTCATACAGGGTCAGACAGGGCCATACACTGCACCCAGACAGGGCCATACACTACACCCAGACAGGGCCATACACTGAACTCTGACAGGGTCATACACTACACCAATACAGGGTCATACACTGCACCCAGACTGGGCCATACACTGAACCCAGACAGGGCCATACACTGCACCCAGACAGGGCCATACACTGCACCCATACAGGGCCATACACTGCACCCTGACAGGGCCATACACTGCACCCAGACAGGGCCATACACTTCAACCATACAGGGCCATATACTGAACCCAGACTGGGCCACACACTGCACCCAGACAGGGCTACACACTGGACCCATAAAGGGCCATAAACTATAACCATACATGGCCATACACTGCACCCAGACAGGGCCATACACTGCACCCAGACAGGGTCATACATTGCACCCAGACAGGGCCATACACTACACCCAGACAGGGTCATACAGGGTCAGACAGGGCCATACACTGCACCCAGACAGGGTCATACACTGCACCCATACAGGACCATACACTGCACCCAGACAGGGCCATACACTGCACCCAGACAGGGCCATACACTTCAACCATACATGGCCATACACTGCACCCAGACAGGACCATACAATGCACCCAGACAGGGACATACAGGGCCATACATGGCCATACACTGCACCCAGACAGGGTCATACAGGGCCATACACTACACCCAGACAGGGTCATACAGGGCCATACATGGCCATACACTGCACCCAGACAGGGCCATACAATGCACCCAGACAGGGACATACACTGCAACCATACATGGCCATACACTGCACCCAGACAGGGCCATACACTGCACCCAGACAGGGCCATACACTTCAACCATACATGGCCATACACTGCACCCAGACAGGGCCATACACTGCACCCAGACAGGGCCATACACTGCACCCAGACAGAGCCATACACTACACCCAGCCAGGGTCATACAGGGTCAGACTGTACTCACTGCACTCAGACAGGGTCATACCTGCACCCAGACAGGGCCATACACTGCACCCAGACAGGGCCATACACTGCACCCAGACAGGGTCATACACTGCACCCAGACAGGGCCATACACTACACCCAGACAGGGTCATACAGGGTCAGACAGGGCCATACACTGTACCCAGACAGGGCCATTCACTGCACTCAGACAGGGTCAGAAAGGGTCAGAAAGGGCCACACACTGCACCCAGACAGGGCCATACACTACACCCAGACAGGGTCATACACTGCACCCAGACAGAGCCATACACTACACCCAGACAGGGTCATACAGGGTCAAACAGGGTCAAACAGGGCCACACACTAAAAGGCAATACCCTTCAATTATACAGGATCATACACTGCAATCATACAGGGCCATGCACAAACATTGCACACAGATAAACAGATATGTACTGTCAGGCATACATTGTTATCATACAACAAACAAACACTCATACAGAGCAATACTGTCACCATACCAGTCCAGGGTCTGTACTTCATAACTGATACAGGGCTGCAGTACACTTATTCTGCTTGCACATTCAAAGAACCATACATTTGATATGCAGATCCTTATACACTGTACATATTAAGCATATATATCTACCTAACCATCCCATAATCCACCTGTTGGACATAAGTTCAATATGTTACATGAATACTGACAAGGCAAAATTACACATGTCCACATGTCTACTAATTGGATTGTGTGCATTACAACATGTTGGATGTGTCCACTTCTTTGATTGAAAAAATTGATATAATATATCCTATCTCACTTGAGTGGCAGATGGCACGCCATGCACAGGTTTGGGTGGAAAGATCAGCGAGAAAGCGGCTAGTATATAAGGTTAACAATAAGATTAACAGAATTTAATTGGGAGATGATAGTCTAATACAGAAAGCAGGTAGTAGGCAAATATAAGCTGCTTACTACGCGACTCACCTGCAGTGAAGGCGAGTTAGTACTCGGGGATTTGTTGCACTCACATCCATCATCACGCTAAGGGAAGTTATCAACTACAGTCCCATCAGAGCTGCTAATGTGAATCTATTGCAACCAAAACACATTCTCAATATGGTGACCAGGATAACTATCAAATGTATTTGAATAATGTTTGATCATCTGCATTCACTGTAATGAGCCTTTTATAATAGTTTTTCATCACGCATCCACTTGTACCATCCATGTTTAAAACAAACACACACGTACTGATGCTGTGACCCACATTCAGGCACACCATAGAGGTAATATAATACATTTCCCTTGATTGGTAACGTACTGGGGGTCTGCTGGTATAATGACATTAATCACCTCTTGTAATTGGATATATCACTGAAAGTAGTCAGAATCTATTGGTGATCAGCATGAAATGAGTGATCTGCTTTATTTTGTGTCAATATTATGATTGTTTGTTTTTATTGATACTGGATGTGCAGTAACTTGCTGAAAATTACATAATTTTTCAACATTATTAGAAGTTTCCATTCTATTTCCTGACCTCATTTTGGACTAAACTCTCAATTAATTAATGAAATAAATGAAATTGAAATATTTTCTAATCTAAAATATTGAAATGGCACATATGCTAAGGTAATCATCATGATATGAAAAAGTATTTCAATTAATTGAATAGCATTGTACATCTTGTCAATGATTTCTTTTTCCTTCCTTTTTTATTTTTTTGTGGGGAGGGGGTGTTCTTTTGGAAGATGGGTTCAAGAGAAATATTTAATTTCTGACCAGTTTTTCCATAAAGGACACAATTTAGAGAGAAATTCAAACTGTTGTGTACGACAAATTTCAAAATTAATTTCTGAGCAAATAGTAAATCTGTAATATTTGTAACACAAGATGTTAATTGCAAATTCCCCTTAAAAGGCAAGTGTTTTTTTTGGTTTGTTTGTCTGTTTGATTTAAAGCAAAACAAAGTATTACATATTCTACATTTAAATTCTACATACAGACACTGTTGACAAAGCATCATGATCTATCCCAAGAATACAGTATATTAATATATAATCAGGTAGTATGTAATGACAGAATAGCATGTAATGTCTGAATACTGGATGATGCATGCATTATATTGTGAGATAAACAAAAATGCACAGTAAACTGCTAAACAACAGCCCTGTAAAAAAAGAAAAACATTCTTTCTTTTTAATTCATGATAAATTAACTCAAACACATTAATCATGATTTTTTTTCTTCTCCCCAAAAATGTATTAGCAGACAGCAGTAGTTGATTGTGGCTGACTGTAAACTTTGGTGTGGACACGTGTGAGTATTACCAATCTTGCAGTGTTCAGTTAGTGCACACAAAGCTGTGCATAAATATTGTGTTGTTGTGCGGCAACAGAATGATAAAAGGTGTGGCGGCTGCAAAAAGAAAATTGTCACATTGATGTGAAAAGCAACACACACACCAACAGGCCATATGGCAGCAACAGCTCAACAGCTGCATATGCTCAAAGTCCATTTTCTTGAGCTTAAACTGGACAGAAACAAATTCACACAAAACCATTCAAAGTATTCACACAGAAACTTCTTGAAAAATAATTAAAGATTCTACCGATAAAATTCTACAAAGGACTACACCTATAAATGTAATGACAAATAAATGATGCACTGAGATTAACAAATCAGATTGAAGTGTCTATTTTTCTTTTACCTTCCAGCGTTGATCTTTTCATAGAGGGGAGTGGATTCCATGATGCCTTCAGCTAGATAACAAACAGTGCAGAAATAGTCTAGTACATCTAATACAAGTCTATCACACAATATGGACCACTCGCAAGTCAAAATACGCGCTAAAAAGACACATCTCAACTTACGGCTTTTCTTCAGAGTACAGCTGCATCTGAGTCATCCTGCCCCTCCAGGGGTCGCTGCGATTTGACCTTTGTCAGTCGTGACTTCCGCAGCAGGCCTTCTGGCAGATCACACCCTTCAACCTTAACAAGAAAAGCAAAAAAAAACATAGAAGAGCATGTAGACTTTATCAAAATGTTGAATCTATTATAACAAAACATTCTTTCATTTTTCATGTCACTCAAGTCGAAAATATTTCAAAGTTTAATGCTACTTTCACCAATAATGACGGAGTCAATCAGTAAGTCAATGTGTCCCCGTTAAAGATAGGATTTACGGTCAAAACAATGTGATATATTTAATACATGTATCGTTCACTATGAATAGTGCCTAATAATATTACAAAGGAAATTGCTAGTGATCAAAGTATGGTATTAATTTAGCTTTACACCGAGATGGGTTATGGGGTGTGTGTGTTCCTGAGCATGATTATGGTGTGGTCGTATCATCACATATGATGGGAGTTCTTTATATGAACGGAATAGAAATATGTTGGTCATAGAATATAGGCACGGTCTCATTGTGACCTCTAAATGTGATTATTGACTCCATCTGCTATATATAAATGCCATTGTAAGCCCCAAATCTGTGGTGCAATGATCATTGAGTGTCAATAAGTACGTGCAAAATCATCCAATTATGATATACTAGTTTAACTTAATCGAGATCTGACTGACGCGCACTTATTACATATTTCAAAGTGGATATGCTTCATCTGACACCGGTATCAATAACAACCCTTTAGGAAATAATGGAAACTAAACTATGAGGGAAAAACATGACTGCCAAAGACAACCGGTCACTTGATTGAAGCAAGACAAATCTATACTTAGGCACGGAACTTGCTCTTCTCAAGCTGAAGTATTTAATGATACATACAATGACATGCCTGATAGATAGCGTCTCGTAGAGGTTATAAAATATGCAATTTCAATCATATTCCATAACCTATAGGTCATGACGGCTACATATTAGATTACTTCAGATCAAGTTGATCTGTCCCTCCATAGATCATATCTGGACATTGTCAATAAATCCATTCAGCAGCCGTTTGGCTTTGTGCACTACTGATATTGAATTCTTTGTCGTCGTATTTTCTCCCAACAAATTGATTTTGCCTTTTATTTTTTAAAATCTGTCTATGATTGGTTCTCTTTTCAAATCTAACTTGCCCAGCATCTGCAGACAGATCTGCCTTATATCAAACATCTGAAGTCAGCTGAATTCCTTATTGATTGAAGTCTGGTGCAGGCCGGGCCTTTGGGGATCTTGCTACTGTATAATATGATGGGAAATGAATGGCAAGTTCCCCATAAATGCCTGTTGCAATGCTGGGGACTAACTACTTTCAGACAACATCAGGAAAAAACATGAAATTGCCTGTAATATTGTGGAAACAGGGAGAGGTAACAAGGATAAAATCCCATTTTGTCAATATTTGAACTAAAAATATGGTATACATTATGAATGTTGGAATAAGGATTTTCCCTTCGCGTATTAATTGCAATATTTATATATTTAAAAAATGATAAATTGTACAGTGTCTTTCCAGGGGAGATGGCTGCTGCTTATGCATGAGTCTATCTTTCCTGAATGGTAATATGTTTACCTCTGTGCAAGGTGAGGAATTGCCAACTGGAATACCACACAAACAATTCACTTAACAAGGCGTAGAAATTCAGAGGAACACCACAGCAAATTCAAGGTAAATATGAGTATATGCAGAAAGATACCAGCTGATTGATTGGAAATTGATATTAGCCCATTAGACATTGAAATAAAGTATTGAATATGTCAATTAACAGGAAGTCACCCTATAATTGATTAATTCAATATATTACATGGCGTGCACAATATGGTTGATCCATTAAAAAAATATATCTCCGGGGGAACCATACAACAGTTTCCATGTTTTGTTACCTGGTTTCTTGTGGTCTGACGTCAACGACACATCTGTTTGCACAAGTCTTGAACTCAGAATGACTTTTTGATCTTTTCACTGAATAACAACATGATGCGTCAACTCCTGCAGAAATGAATATATTAATACGTGATATGTCATTAATAACCACGTTATCAATCCATATTGCATTGTTCTAAGTTTATCAACATTCCACAGCTCTGTTGAGTTGGTTTCACACAATAAATACAATGTAAGAACACCTTGACCTGTGGCTTCTCTTTCTTGGTTCGGATCAGGAGCGTATCAAGGTGTTCTATCGGCTATTTAAAAAGAAAAACCTGAGGTACAGATTCCTTATTTATGTTAAAATTCAACAAACCATAATATATCAGACAAATTCTAGTATATCCCAGTAAAACCTTTTTT
Organism: Amphiduros pacificus; assembly: GCA_949316495.1. Classification (NCBI taxonomy): domain Eukaryota; kingdom Metazoa; phylum Annelida; class Polychaeta; order Phyllodocida; family Hesionidae; genus Amphiduros; species Amphiduros pacificus. The sequence goes on from OX439002.1 coordinate 31,973,443, forward strand.
TTTTAAATTTTAAACTCAATCATCTGTAAATACTGCAAGGAGGAAACCCCCTCTCCAAGTTTGTGGCTGAGACCCTGGCGGTTCAGTGTCATGGCAACCCAGGCAGGGCGTCTGGCGTGAAGAGAGGGTGGAAGTAAAGATGATGTATGTCACGCCCTGACGACGGCTGGGCTATTATCATACTGTAGTCATTGCTAGTTTAAATCTATTTTTCACGCTTTTCAGTTTTTATACTTTTACGAGAAAAAAAATAGTGACTATTATACCTTGACTTCGTGATCAGACGCCGCCTGAAAACTATTTATTATAAAATAAATGATATGATATCAATGGATCAATATAGCGTAAACAAAAATATATAATAATCATGCCTTTTATATCCAAGTTTTTGGGACCCAGACGGTGATAACTTAATTTTTCCAGGAGTCAGGCATGATTGATGAGGAGCAATGTATAATATGTTATTTAAGAGAGTGATGTTGGATACGCGTTGACAAGTGAGCCTTGTGAATTAACCTGGGCTGACGTCGTCCTGGCAACCTGCACGGATTTGGTTAAATATATTTATATCTTTTGCGTAGAATATATAGATTCACTTATACAGACATTAACAAGTAATGAAATAGCTGCGTGTTAAGACCATATGTGCATGTAATTGTTGTATGTATACATATATTCCTTGGTGTTGTTCAAATGTTATGTATGCATTTTCCCGTGAATTACTTGTATTCCCTTGCCATACTGAGTGCGGCCGAGAAGGCATATGGAAGCACTGAGGACAATGACATCGCAGGTCCTTTCTTGTCCCCAGCCTTGCCTGTATTCACAATAACATTATCGTGTCCCCAAGCTGAGCCGCCGATTCAGTACATCAAGGATGGTCGAAGTTTCATTCACTGGAGTCTGGCCATGGACCTGATGCAGGCATTTGTGATTAAATACATGTATATATTTATATATTGGCTTTTCACCTTATAATGAACAGGTACAAAAACATACATTACCTGCTGTGGTGGTTATAAATGGAGCCGTGAGCATGGAGTAAAACAAGGCACTTCAATGCTTCCCGCCCCCGCTAATATCTCCCGCCGCCACACCAGCAATAATCCGGTCAGACCGATGGCTGCAGTCAGAATAAAAGGTTGGCGTTGTCAAAGTGGACGAAGGTCAATTGCACAGGTCGCCAACACTTGCCATATTGGTCAGTCTTCAGAGGTACAATGGAGGATGAAACACACGGCACCTGCTTGAGCTGATTGGCAGCGTGTGGGTTCCAGCTTTGTGCCTGCGTAGCAGCCTGCCTGCTTCCTGCCTGCGTGCCTGCTTTGCCTGCTGTATGCCCCGCATCACCCTGCACACACTCCTGCGTAAAACCCAATCTCTGCTACATCAATGATTCAGCAGCTGTACAAAGCTGGCCAGCCACTGCCGGTTCCCGGTAGCTACAGGGATGAAGTGTCCTCCTGTCTGTAGGATAACTCAAGGGTCAGGGTCGACACAAAAAGTTCAACGTTCTTCTTGTCAAAAACCGGATCATATTTCAAAAAGTTAACTTAATACAAACAGTTCCTGTTGTATCTTTAAAATTAATAGCTGTTGTAAATTTCACGTTGAAATTTATACCACTTCATGTTTTTAAAAAATCTTGTGATGATATATTATATATCTTCAATTCTTCATAATAAATATTGTCATGTAGTATTGCTATCTTGACTGGTTATCTAATTACCATAGAGTAGGTAAATATCAAAAATACGTCTTTTAAAGTCCAATTAATTGTCTACAAATGAACGATATTTCCAAGATATTAAAGTCAGATAAGGTAAAACGTGCCAAAATAATGTTCTGGAATTTTTTCATTGGCAATGTCATGATGAATGAAAATCATGCATAAAAATCGCATTGATACGGCATTCAGATAAATTATTGCTTGATATTTCATTTTGAAGAAATATTTAACCGACAGTCTCAAAACTGTATTATTAATATGCTCAACATTGTAATTTCAGAACAAGGCTACACTTGACCAAACCGCTGCTCATATAAAATGTTTTACAACTTACACTGCTCCTGTGGATCTATTATGTTTTTTATGTGGTGTAACTTTGGACTTTTGTTTTTCAATGATCGTATTATCTATTCACGTCACATAATAAAGTGAACTAATAAAAGTGACACCGCGTGATAAGGACCTCGCAACACATGATGTATTATACCTCATCCGAAACAAGATAATGGCTTCCAACCACACGATGTAGGTCACACATTGCCACACGGCAAAGAACCTGTTGATCTAGATTCTTTGCACACGGTAAGAACCCCCTCCCATTGTACCACACCACACGACGTAGGTCACACATTGGCACATTGGTGAAATTGTGAAAATTGATTCTGCATTGTATTGATAGTATTGATCATGAAGAAAACATGTTATCATAGGAGGCTCGTTGGTCTAGGGGTATGATTCTCGCTTTGGGTGCGAGAGGTCCCGGGTTCAAATCCCGGACGAGCCCTAAATCTTTTGTTGGCCTTGACTAACTTTTTAATTTGGATGCCAAGCTCTCAAGTGCATGGCAGTTTGGCAGTTTGAGCCTTGCAATTGGTGATGTTGAAAAGCTAAAATGAGTGAATATTGAAGTTTAGGTGAAATTGGACTTGTAAATCTTTAACCAATAGACTGGATTAATGAAGAGTTCTATGTTCAGTTTTGAAAGATGAGAGTCAGTGCTTTGGGGTGCACAAGACGAGAACCAAAGGGGGATTCTAAATTGGCTGAAGACCAAAAAGACAAGGGGACAACCGGAGTTGAACCGGTGACCTCTCGATCTGCAGTCGAATGCTCTGCCACTGAGCTATATCCCCATCTCTATGGACTTGTCAATTGATGTTGTCATTGAGACCAGGTGCACATGCTGCACTCTTTGCAAGTCTTTTGAGCTTGAGCTCTTTACCATCATTTTGCATTGTCTTCGTTTCTCAAGACCTTGGTTTTGTTGAAATTAAAGAAGATTATTGATTCATGTTCTTTGCAGATCTTCAGTTCATTGGTAGTGCTCGGCAGTGATAAGGACAATTGTGACTGAGAAGGAACATTGCATGTAAGTTGAGCTCCTCTTTTACAAGAAATATAAAAAAGTGATGCGTCGGCCGGGAGTTGAACCCGGGTCGACTGCTTGGAAGGCAACCATGCTAACCGTTACACCACCGACGCTGGTGATTTAACTGTGTTGTATGTCACTGTGAGATGGATGAAAATGTATTGGACTCAATTTTGAATAGAGAAATGCTTACCAGTGGACAAATCTGGCAGTAGGATATGGTTGTCACATTGGTCTCTGTCCTTGTGTTCTTCTGTTTGTCTGAAACAACTGAATGAAGCAGGCTGTTTATTTGTTAGCATTAAAATATTAGCTTGATGTATATTTAATTTGTACCAAGTATCTTTCTTTGGATGTAGGTCTAGTACATGCTTATTGAAACTGAATGAGTTTGACCTACAATTACTGGGTGACCAGCTCAAATGACCGACAAAGCTTCAGATAAATCTGAGGAAATTTCAAGGCATTGCTTAGACTTATAATCAAAGGAACCAAACTACGCTAAGTCTTATAACCTTGCCATACAACAAGTTGTTCCTTTTTGGAAAACTAGTGAGAAATTGCCACATGGTAATAACCCCCTATCATTGTACCACACCACATTATGTTGGCCACACGCTGCCACATGGTAAGAACCCCCTCCTATTGTACCACACCACACGATGTAGGCCACACAATGCCACATGGTAAGAACCCCCTCCTATTGTACCACACCACACGATGTAGGCCACACACTGCCACATGGTAAGAACCACCTACCATTGTACCACACCACATGATGTAGGCCACACATTGCCACATGGTAAGAGCCACCTACCATTGTACCACACCACATGATGTAGGCCACACAGTGCCACATGGTAAGAACCCCCTACCATTGTACCACACCACATGATGTAGGCCACACACTGCCACATGGTAAGAACCACCTACCATTGTACCACACCACATGATGTAGGCCACACATTGCCACATGGTAAGAGCCACCTACCATTGTACCACACCACATTATGTAGGCCACACAGTGCCACATGGTAAGAACCACCTACCATTGTACCACTCCACACGATGTAGGCCACACACTGCCACATGGTAAGAACCACCTACCATTGTACCACACCACATTATGTAGGCCACACAGTGCCACATGGTAAGAACCACCTACCATTGTACCACACCACATTATGTAGGCCACACAATGCAACATGGTAAGAACCACCTACCATTGTACCACACCACATTATGTAGGCCACACAGTGCCACATGGTAAGAACCACCTACCATTGTACCACTCCACACGATGTAGACCACACAATGCCACATGGTAAGAACCCCCTCCTATTGTACCACACCACACGATGTAGGCCACACATTGCCACATGGTAAGAACCACCTACCATTGTACCACACCACATGATGTAGGCCACACATTGCCACATGGTAAGAACCACCTACCATTCTACCACACCACACGATGTAGACCACACAATGCCACATGGTAAGAACCCCCTCCCATTGTACCACACCACATGATGTAGGCCACACAATGCCACATGGTAAGAACCACCTACCATTGTACCACACCACATTATGTAGGCCACACAATGCCACATGGTAAGAAACCACCTACCATTGTACCACTCCACACGATGTAGGCAACACAATGCCACATGGTAAGAACCACCTACCATTGTACCACACCACATGATGTAGGCCACACAGTGCCACACGGTAAGAACCACCTACCATTGTACCACACAACATTATGTAGGCCACACAATGCCACATGGTAAGAAACCACCTACCATTGTACCACTCCACACGATGTAGGCAACACAATGCCACATGGTAAGAACCACCTACCATTGTACCACACCACATGATGTAGGCCACACAGTGCCACATGGTAAGAACCACCTACCATTGTACCACACCACATTATGTAGGCCACACAGTGCCACATGGTAAGAACCACCTACCATTGTACCACACCACACGATGTAGGCAACACAATGCCACATGGTAAGAACCCCCTACCATTGTACCACACCACACGATGTAGGCAACACAATGCCACATGGTAAGAACCACCTACCATTGTACCACACCACATTATGTAGGCCACACAGTGCCACATGGTAAGAACCACCTACCATTGTACCACACCATATGATGTAGGCCACACAGTGCCACATGGTAAGAACCCCCTACCATTGTACCACACCACATTATGTAGGCCACACAGTGCCACATGGTAAGAACCACCTACCATTGTACCACACCACATTATGTAGGCCACACAGTGCCACATGGTAAGAACCACCTACCATTGTACCACACCACATGATGTAGGCCACACACTGCCACATGGTAAGAACCACCTACCATTCTACCACACCACATGATGTAGGCCACACACTGCCACATGGTAAGAGCCACCTACCATTGTACCACACCACATTATGTAGGCCACACAGTGCCACATGGTAAGAACCACCTACCATTGTACCACACCACATTATGTAGGCCACACAGTGCCACATGGTAAGAAACCACTGCCATTCTATGACACAATATGAGATAATAATAATATTAATAATAGAATTTGTATAGCGCTAATACCAGACTGTTCAAAGTGCTGTATTCAGAACATACTTTCTGAAAAGATGTGTTTTTAGTCTGCTCTAAAAAGTACTGACTGGGGGACTACTCCTAATATCAGTAGGAAGGGAATTCCATAGCCTCGGGGTCACAGAGTAAAAAGTCCAATCACCTACCGTTTTTAGCCGAGTCGTTGGAACAGATAGGTAAGTACTGTCGTTAGATCTCAAATCTCTATCATTCTGCCTTACTTGGAGTAGATCACGCAAGTAAGGGGGTTACTTTTTAAGGCCTTCCAAGTCATAAGGAGAATTTTGAAGTCAATCCTACCACACACATGGAGCCATTGCACACACAGGGAGCCTTCAGATTTAGGCCACACACTGCCACGTGGTAAGAAACCACTACCATTGTACCATACCACGTGATATAGTCCACACACTGCCACATGGTAAGAAACCACCACCATTGTACCATACCACGTGATATAGTCCACACACTGCCACGTGGTAAGAAACCACTACCATTGTACCATACCACGTGATATAGTCCACACACTGCCACATGGTAAGAAACCACCACCATTGTACCATACCACGTGATGTAGTCCACACACTGCCACATGGTGAGGACCCCTCACCATTGCTCAACACCAGACAAAACACAGAAATTTAATTATATAAAAAAATAGTTATATAAAAAAGACTAAATTCAGAGTTTCGTATTTATCAAATTTTCCCATAATTTTTATGGAAAATGGAGAACATTTCCAAGTTTATCAAACTTTAGAAACCGCTTTACTCCAAATATTGTTTCAATTGAGGTTATTCCAATACAAGATAATTATCTGGTACTGTGTCATTCTTCTGGGGGACATGATTTTTTGGCGGGGAAAAAATAGCATTGGAAGATAATGGACGGACCATTTTTTCATTTAGGGGGAACCAATACCGTTTTTTTCAGCGCTCAGCCATTCTCATTGCTTTTTTCAAACCAAAAGATTTCTCCATTTTTTTCTCATTCACTTGGGCCAAGTTTTTTTCCCTTGGGCCAAGTTTTTTTTCCTTGGTTGCATACATCCAAGTTCTTGTGCTTATATGTGTGTAAATGGATGTATGATTTATTAGAAAATGATGCAATGTTTTATTTACACGAATTCACAGCTAATACCACTATTTGAAGTAATCATTTATTGAAAATGTTTTATCCTATTTGCCATTAGATATGGGCACAGCCACCCAAGTGCCGACCACATATCGCCTGGACACCACACATTTTTCCAGACATCATGCAGTCTAAGGGCACCATAGGTTGACAGCCGATTTTGTAAATAAATCCATCGCCTAAGTACCTTTTGGGAAATTGGAACAAATGTTCAAAATTGGGATAAACGTGATCGTGATATAAGACCTAATAAATGCATGATAAGAGTCACGTAAAAGTGTGCCCAGTGTTGTAGACAAGAAGTGGAACATCAGACGGTTTAATTATTAGAACAATAGGTACTGGCCCAACTGGCCCAATTGGCCCAGCAGGTGACACATAAATTCTTTTGACAAAAAATTTTGCTTTACTAACTAGGAATGTCAGTGGGTGGGACTTTCATAAATAACTTACAGATTATATAAATTACAGATTTTTTCAGGATTGGGAGGAGTGCAAAAATGGTAAAATTTGAACCTATAAATTCATCTCCCGCCCCAGCCCCAGCCCTAGACGTTTCTGCCAGTTGCTTGTCAAAGTGATGATAAATAATCATCACTTTGACACATTTTGAAAGAATGTCAAAAACGTCATCATGGTCTTGTTTACTCATTGGCTATTTTCAGCATTCATGAATTAAGAAAGGTCAGTAGGCCGGTGTCTTTAACATGTGATATGACAAGTTACAGCAAAATGTCAAAGATTTTGGTTACAATTTAAAGCCTAATTAAGACTAAGTCAAGGTCATAGCTGAGGTCATTCCTTTTAGTCCAGTCAATATATGACAAAAAATGGCCTAACCCGGAACAAATTAGAACAGAAATGAAACTGATAGAAAATGTCTCAGAAGAGCCTAGAGAATAATATAGTAAAAGTCTACCAAAATCCAAGTAGTGGAACAATGCGTAATTTGCATAAATTCAAAATGGCCGACACATGGCAGGGCAAATTTAAAAAATTATATAGCTTGGCTCCTATTTGACATATTTGAGTAATCTTAGAGTCTATTTTATGTTTTTTGGACATGGGAAATCCATCAGGAAACTTTTCAAATTGCTAATACCCATATTTGGTACTCTTCCTCTAAAAAATGACCAATAAAATTAGAGAAAGAAGTCGAAAATTAGCCCTTTGCTTGTAATCTGATTATATCTGTCTGTTTTACACCTTTTCTGAGGTCTTCTACAACACATATTATTCTACAATAACAAGTTATCAAAAAGGATAGAGACCAATAATTTTCAAATAGAATTTTTTTTTAAAATTGTGTTTAATGATCTATAAACAATTGAATTAAATTTGCACATAACTGCAAGCCATAGGTGACTATTAGTGGTGATCATTCACCCACAGGAAGGCAATCCCCTGCTATCGTCATAAAGTGGGGAGGGATCTTAAACCTGCTGCCTGGCATAGATACTCAGGTTCATGAGACCTCGGTTTTTAGTCTCATCCAAAAATCACCTTCCATCACTAAAGAATGTGAAAGGACCATACTTAAAATGTCTGTGGTATGACACCTTGATCTCAGTCCCACATAGTGGGTTGGAAAGTACCATTTATTGTCTTTGGTATGACATTTATTTCTTTGCTGTTATTTGTTTTGTTATTTTTTGTTTGTTTTTCTTTTGTTCTTTACCTCATACTTAGATTAACTAATTTCCTAGGATTGTACTAGCAGCTTTGAATGCTTCAAAGTAAAAGCTAAATTTACTACCAACACCAAATAGTACCATTAAATATGTCTGATAATTACTTCTAGATTGTATACATTACAATACTAAACCTATGTAAGTGCTTGTATGCATGTGACCACTTGTTGGTCCAAAGAGTACAGTCAGTACTTGACACTTTCAGCAAAACACAATAACCATGTTTGGAGTATTTTGGTTGATTTTAGTGAAATAGCTTGCTTGTATCACAGTTTCGTGGCCACATGTCATTTAAGCATACCCCAAACCTCAGATAAATTGCATGTGACCTCTGTGATTTCATGAATGCTTCAAGGTATTTTTATGCAAAATGGTGGTGCAGTTGGATACCAAGACCTAGCTGCAATGGAGCCACTACTGCTCTTGGATGAGCTGCTTGAACCAATGCTTGGCCAACTGATGCTACTTAAACTTTTGCATCAGCTCCTTTAATGATATTCTGAAGCAAGAAGAAGCTCATGTGGCAATGTCTTAATGTCATGAGAGCCCCCATCTTTTCTCAAACTTAGGTTACCACATAGAAAGTTCAAAGCTGATGGCAAGAGGGTTTAGTGCATCGCAAAAACTGACGACCCAAAATCTCTTGACTCGAAAATATCTGGTAGTAGTCTGAAGACAAACTCCATCTTTGCCAGAGAACCTATTGAAACTCTTCATTAGTCTGCTTGATGACCGCTCAGATAAAGCAAACAATAACTACCGTTCTCTGGGCATAAGGGTTCTTTGTCCAACCAGATGGACAGTAAAGGCAGATGCTATGAACAATGTCATTGTGAATTTTGAATTTTAAGTCTGGGAAGAGGCTTTAGATTATGTTAGAGATTCTAAAATGCACAGTAGAATTAGAGGTGTATTAGATGTGTACATGAGATGTTTTGACTTTATCATTGTTATAATCTTAGTAAAATCTGTCAAAGTCCAATAGTGTCAGTAGCTGCATGCCAATTATAACACTCAAAACAAAAAGGACAGACACAGAATTGGTGGTTGGGGTTGTGGAGCTGCAGACTAACAATCCACAGGGGTTGGCTATCTCGGTAATTAATATGTAAACAGTACCCACAACTTCACTTGCAATACTCATGCAAACAACAAAGAAAGTACACCCCATGTAATGTTTGCCACAAACACCTTTTTAATTTTTCTCAATTACACGTGATGTTACACTGTAAATAACTTCTCATGTTGCATCAATGTGTAAGATCTGACACCTGAATGCTGAGTGAGAATCACATGTGGGTCACAGTATGTTGCCCAGTAGCACACCCCAGCCTATTGTAACTTAATTGGTTAATTACCCTATAGTGTGGGAGAACTACAGGGCTCAACACTGATTATAAGAGATTGTCATTTTTAATACTAAACATGCTTAGTTGTTTTTTGTCTGGACTGACATATTCATTTTTTTTGGTTCATCTAAAATATATTGAATAATACTGTGCTATACAAATATTCTTACTATTAAACTATTCTTCAAGTGCAACAAGAAAAGTCCTGTTCTCAGTGGTATTAATGCATAATCTTTTTTTCTTTCCACCATAAAGGTCACCTAATGTACTGAATATATAATGTATTTCATAGCAGAATGATACTATCATCGTATGAAATACATTACAAGAAACACTATATAAGCTATTTCCTTATCATGGCCTTAAAATAACTGCTTTACACCAACAGCAAGGGCATGATATTACTTCAGTGTGCAGGGAACATTTAATCATACAAAAAACCTGAATGTAAGCCTGAAATTGGGTGAAACGTCAATGAGAAGCAGCCATTTTGAATTTATGCAAATTAGGTGGTGTTCCACTAAGTTGATTTTGGTAGACTTTTTATATGTTCATCTGGGTAACATTCTGAGACAAATAACACCAAAATGGTTTCTGTTCTAATTTGTTCCGGGTCATTTCATATTTTGACTGGACTATTTAGGCCTTCGAGGGATACCTGGTAAAAATCGGCTGTATCTTAGATCTCTGATAAAATATCAAAATGTTAAAAATTTTGTGGACAGACAGACGGACAGACCCATACACACACAGATGGAGCCCAATACTACCACCTCATACAATGTTCAGGCATCGGGAGCTTAAAATTATCAATAAATAGTTATGATTTGATTGACGACAAAGCATTTTCTCAGGCATACGAATTGTTTAAAACCTGCCTTAAACACCTAAAAATAATAATATAACTGTTGAATATGTGTTATTAAGCAAATATCACATGCACTGTCTTGCACCCAGTAGGAATTCCTACATTGTGCAACTGCCCAAAGTAGGAATTCCTACTTTGCGCAAATAAGTAGGAATTTGAAGATATATCAATAACTGAGATGACTGGATGCAGCCAATATATTTACAATGTTTATCGGTTCTCTTTAAAATTTTCTATTTAAAAAAATAACAGACACTTCCTCTGGTTAAATTGGTCATTATTGGCATTAAAGAATACGGTTACAAATTTTGATTGACTCGTACATTATAATGGAAATATGACATTTTTGGAAACAAAAATGTTGATTATCACTTTATTCTGACCAAAAAATGTACAAATATTTTTTTTAAATATTTGTATCATAATTACCGGTATGTATTTACAAGCCCACACCCAGATATCTACCTATTTGCCAATCAGAAATGTACATATGCACTGATAAAATCATATTTTTTATGCACACAACTAATATCAGTGTATTTTCATATCATCATTATTATTATAACAGTTCTATGTTCATATTGCCTAAACCTCCTCATTCTTGTTCCTGACATTTGGATTCTTGACTGATATTCCTACTAATTTGCACAATGTGGGAATTCCTACTTTGTGCATGACATCACATCTATATTGTTGACTTTCCTCTACCCCATTTGAACTGAGAGCAATAATAATTAGTTATATTGCTCTCAGATTTGAATGGGTGGTAGATTGTGCCAACATGTAAAGTAATGCGGTTATCTGAATGCCCAAGAACTTCTGAGATTTCAACCAGAAATCCACGTGGTTTTCATGTGGCGATTCTGCTGGAATTTTTTTTATTCACTTAAAATCCCATGTATACACACGTAAATGAATCCTTTGACCTGGGTCTACTATTTGATATGTGGGACCAGGGCATACGAAAGTAGTGCTTGATAATTTCCTACTCCCCCTTATTATACATGATAATAACGAGATGCAGATCACATTAGACATAAAATGAAAAGTGCGATTTAATAGTACAATAATGGCTTGTTTTTTCGAAGTTATTAGAAAAATAATGAGAATAATTCAAGGGACTATATATTGATCTTTGCTGTCAGGGGCTCATTCCTATATTTCCATGTTCTGTTCTTTGTTTTCAAGATAGGTGGCGCTTTAACAGATCATAGCAAAAAATTTCAATGGTCAACCTCACTTCATACTCTGCTTTTAGAAAGATGAATATTTTTGCCATCTGATAAATATTGTTCAAAATACCCTAGGTCGATACATATATTTTTTATGAATTTTTGAAGGTGAGGCATTTACTATGGTTTTCAATGGGACATAGTAATAGTGGTCCGAGGCCTTTTGGTTGAAAACTGGTGGTAATCAGCACATTGGTGACATCTGGTGTATAATATAAGTGCAAGCAATATGTATGTGTATTCTGCGCTAAATTTTCGTATATAGATTTGATTTTAATAATGCATTGGATTATATTAAATATCTCAATTAGTTTCTATATGAATAATTTTAAAATGTTGTTATTTAAGATCGTTGTAACCATCTCATTGAGAAAAATATATTTTCTTTATCAGAAACTAACTTCCACTTAAGGAGATAAACTTAAAATGGCCGCCTCCTTATGCTTAGAAATTTCCTGGCAATAAATTTTGAATTTCTCCTATTTTCTTGATATAAGAGGATATTTCCCAATCCAGAGGAAGAAAGAAGGATCATTGTCGTGTGTAGAACGAAGAAGACATATTTATAAAAGTAAGGAAATATTTGGTTCTTAAAATAGAGGCAAAACAGGCATGCATTTTTAAGAATTTCAAGTACTGTCTGCATATTGACAATGACACTGATTCTGATCTCAACCCCGTCCTTTTGCAATATAACGCAGTGCATGACCTACTTGTCTGCTGGTTTTAACTGTAATTTAGATTACATTACGCCTTAAAGTTAAATCAGTAAAAAATAAAGTTTTAGAATAATTGAAACAGATTTATAAACAATAACATGGATGTCCAGTTGTCGAAATCTTCATAAGCAAAAGCTTGCTTCAACTATTTGTCTGATCAGTACAACATTTTTTGTACTATTTAATTGCATAAGATTGTGTGAGGGATCATTATCATCTTAAACTGGAAGAAAAAATGTGTTTTGATATAAATCATGTTGGGTAGTGTTGTTCAGAGACAGAACCCCGGGATCAAATGCAGTCGGAATGTCAATTTGCCATTGGGTAGATATTTATTATTTTCTTTAATGGGCCAATTGCCGGTTGGCTGAGTTTCAGCCCCCTCTTCACATCAGGGACTGACATAGCGATGGGATCTTTGTGCAGAATCTCCTTGTTCTGAATATTCTTGAGTTATTCATGAGTAACAGGCAATTGTGCTCTGATTGGTCCAGCTTGTCAAGTGACTGTGTGTAATCTGTTTCTGACTTTGTATCCTTCATTCTGCATTTCTAAGACAGCTAACATTTCAACACTCTCTTGAACCATCTGATTCTGCTCCAGTCAATTTCCCATAGTAAAAGTTTCATAATTAGCATTCATTGTGATACCAAAATACATGCTAACATTTTGTACTAAATCAAAGTTATGAAAGTCAACTGGCAAATTTGGAACCAAAATTGGCCAATGTAAAAGGAGTATTTCATTTATCAACTTGATCACAAATGTAGATTTAATCACATTACTTACCTGGATGGAATGGCTTAGCTTGATGACATTATAGAGTGTATAGAGCTTACCAGCACTGCCAGATTGAATGGCCTCACTCAAATATGAGCCAACTTAGCATGATTTAATGGTAGTCATATCTATTTTATGTGCAAGACCTTTGTGAGGTTCTTTAAGTAATGCCTCTTTTATCATTTTATCAAGACTATTAAAGTATACTTCACATGTCACAATATTTTATTCCCTATTTACATAGACAGCCCTACAAATTAATCTACAATCAGACAGTATTTGCTTTAAACAAGGTTAATTATATGATCACCTCAATAGCTAGATGTTCAGGTAAAGAGAACATTTTGCACAGATATTTTAAACTTGTGATTTGTTTATATCAAATAAAATATACCTTCAGTAACAATGAATAAATGTTAGATTTTGTCGACATAATGCTTAATGACATTTCCATCAGTTTTATTTCTAATGCCCCAGTCACGCTATCATAATATAATGGCCAAAGCAGACGGGGTAAAAAGAAGAATGCATTTTGCCTCCACTGCAATGAAATAATGATATATACACAAACCCAAGGTGATGAGACAAAGCAAATGAAAATGAAAAGCCTGGGGAAAGCCACACCAGATATTTGGGAAATTCAGGATTGTAATTTGAATGAGTCTGACAAAGGGAACCTAATGCAGCAGGAAGGCACCAAGTGTCATAAGAGAGAAAAAATAGCCAACTGAAATGCAATTGTTACAAATTTAGCACTGGTATGCCCTGAAATATTTTGTGCACTTTGAAAATTTTGGGGCTGTGTCCTGATGCTTCCCAAGTAAACCTCCCACCATCAGAAGTCAGAATATATCAATAGTAGGTCACAAAAAATGATCTGAAGATAACATGAATGTCAATTTTTTTTGTTTATTTGCTCAATATAGGCAGATATATCTTGATAATGTGATTGGATCGACCAAAAATAAATAGATTTGACAAAAATGTTTTAACTTGGAGTTTTTATAAATTTCAGAAATGTTGAAGAAGGTTGCAAAGCTAGCCATGTTTGCAGCGACGTCAGCTGTGGCAGTACCTTACACACTGGCATTTTTGGCCAACATGTTGTATGGGTGGCCACAGACCAATAACAAATACCGACGAGCTTTCCATCCTCGCAAGGTGTATGCACTCACATACTCCATCCTGCAGCAAACCATCTACATCAAGTTTGCTCCTCTCTACTTGAAGTGGAAGAAGTTCTACCAAAGCGCTCCAGACTATAGGCTCATAAAGGTAGGTCCAAACATAGTGGTGATTCAGTAAGCTGTAACTGTAGACCTTACTTATTAGCACTTATCTCAGTTCAAACCTCAGAGGATACCATCTTCCGATCAATTTATGTGAAATCATTAGATAAAAACATGTAAATTTGCACATCGAACAAACAGTAAAAATATTCTTATTTTAATACAAAAAATGATTCAGTGTGCATGATTTTATATGTATATATCCTTATTTGATATTTTTATTCAGGACATATCATATGGCAGTAATGAGAATTGCTTGGACTTGTATCTACCAGACCCGCGGTACAGACAGGAGACAGGGGAGGGGAGGCACACCGCTCGACCCATCATTGTCTTCATATATGGTGGGGCATGGGGGAGTGGAGACAAAAGCACATATGGCTTGTTGTGCTGTCAACTGGCAGACAGAATGCAGGCCATTGTCGCATGCCCCAACTACTCCACATACCCAAAAGTAAATATATCATATCTACCACATCCTTTACTCTTTAACTGCGTGGAATGAAAACAGGTTGAATGAGTAAATGAAATATGCTTTGTATAAGCATCTACAGAATATTTTGGTTCTTTCTTTGAAATTTATTAAAATATTGACCATGTTTCAACTGTTATTTATAAATAAAATTTATTTGGGTAATTGATACTTTTTTCAGTGAGGTAACGAAGGGCACATTAGAATATTGAGTTTTCTTTGATGGCTTTTTAATAGGTGAACACATGATGTGTTTCAGGGATACGTAGATGACATGATACAGGATGTGGTTGACTGTATGACCTGGCTGCAGCTGAATGCTGAGGCATATGGAGCTGACAAGGCAAGTCTCTTTATAACCCCAAGGACAATTTCTAGCCATCTTAAATCATCCCTTTCATTTTGAAAGATGTAAAATCTCAACAGGCCTATTTTAATCTCACTGAGATTCCCTGGCTGAGATTCCCTGGCTGAGATTCCCAAGTTAGATCTGCTGCATACCAATGGCATGCCTTTTGCATCATTCTTTGTCAGAACAAGTACCGTATTTACTCGTATATAAGTCGAGGTTTTTTTCCAAAAACTCTTAGTTAATGTTTAGGGGGTCGTCTTATACACGAGAGCAGTCTTATACTCGAGTATTTACGGTAAAACGTAAATACGGTAAAACGTAAATACGATGTTCATATTTTCGAAATAACGAATATCAGACGTAGCAGATTGATTTTAATTGCGTTTTAAATGATAAATAAAGGTATTTACCCAATATTATTGGTCTATTATTTCAAAACGCTTTGTTTTGACTTTGTTCTCACTGATTCCAATTATCAGCGTTCAGTTTTGCGTTTCGTCATTGTCTCCACTGCTTTGAGTCGTGTCTTCCCCTTTTGATTGCGTTTTAAATGATAAATAAAGGTATTTACCCAATATTATCACAAATTGTTCGAGAACAGAACAAAACCATCAATCCATTTAAAACGCAATTAAAATCGATCCACGTGTGAAAGCATTTCTGTCAACAAGGGAAGACACGACTCAAAGCAGTGGAAACAATGACGAGATGCAAAACTGTGAACGCTGACATCAAAGGCAGAATTGAATTGTGCGATATATTTAAATAATAATTTTAATAGACATAGAAGTAAAAGTAAAACGTAAATACGATGTCCGTGACGTAGCGGATCGATTGGCCACGTGACTCACAAGTCATGTGATCATTGACTTTGCAGATTTGCAGGAGAATTGCGTTTGATATGATAAATAAAAGCATATACACAATATAAACACAAAATACGCTTTGCAGGTCAAGAACAGAACAAAACCATCCATCATTGCGCAATATATTAATATTTCAATACCAGATAACAATCTTTTTCGCGCCAAAAACAAGAGCCTCTCCTACCTTTCAAAATGGCGATCCTGAGAAATTGACAGAAATGCTTCACACGTGGATCGATTTTAATTGCGTCTTAAATGATATATTAAGGTATTTACCCAATATTATCTCGATGATTTACAGCCGATCGAGTGCTATAAATGATAATAATTAAAAGCGATATAATGAATATCTTTGGCTTTATAATACACAAAGAAATATTCTACCACGTGTTAGTTTTGACGCTAAGGTCAAGGACGTCACGTACATCGTATTACATTCTACATCGTGGAGAAATTCTTGGTGGAGAAAAATAATTTGTGATAATATTGGGTAAATACCTTTATATATCATTTAAAACATATTATTTCGAAATGCTTTGTTTTGACTTTGTTCTCACTGATTCCAATTATCAGCGTTCACAGTTTTGCATTTCGTCTTTGTTTCCACTGCTTTGAGTCGTGTCTTCCCTGTTGACAGAAATGCTTTCACACGTGGATCGATTTTAATTGCGTTTTAAATGATAAATAAAGGTATATACATAATATTATCACAAATTACGTTTTGCAGATCGAGAACAGAACAAAACCATCCATTATTGCGCAATATATTAACAATCGTTTTCGCGCTAAAAACAAGAGCCTCTTCCCGTCACTTCCGCCTTTCAAAATTGCGACCACGTGTTGCGTTGAGTCGTGTCTTCCCTTGTTGACAGAAATGCTTTCACACGTGGATCGATTTTAATTGCGTTTTAAATGATAAATTAACATTAACACAAAATATGCCTTGCAGGTCAAGAACAGAACAAAACCATTCATCCATTTAAATGCATTACGCAATACGAGGTCGTCATTTTAAAAAGCGGGAGTGACGGGGACAAGCTCTTATTTTTGACGCGAAAACAAATGGAGTGTATCAACTCGCATTGAAAAATTTAATATATTGCGCAACGATGGATCCCTGGCTTCTCTTCGTGTTGCCGCACATCAAATTTACCGTGTTCCGCACATCGAAAACGTAACACGATGTACGTGACGTCCTTGATAATTGGAATCAGTGAGAACAAAGTCAAAACAAAGTGTTTCGAAATAATATTGGGTAAATACCTTTATTTATCATTTAAAACGCAATTAAAATCGACCCGCTACGTCTGATATCCGTTATTTCGAAAATACGAACATCGTATTTACATTTTACCGTATTTACTCGTGTATAAGACTGCTAAGATCTTATATCGTAAGCATATTTAAGTTTCACTTTTAAAATGACCGCCAAGTTTCAGCTGAAGCTTGAATGGTAGCAGAGCCGATATCTCAAGAAAAACCAACTCGACTTATATTCGGAAATTGGTTTTTTTCAAGAAAAATAACCTCAATTTTGGGGGGTCGTCTTATACACGAGTCGACTTATACACGAGTAAATACGGTAGTTGAAATGAAAATTTGATTTGTTCATGTTTGATTAATGTTACAATTTTTATTTTTTATTTTCAATTTTTTTTCAATTTTGACAGGAGAACATCTTGCTCATTGGCCATTCAGCGGGAGCTCATCTGTGCATGATGGCTTCCTTAGAGCTGACGCTGAAACGCCTCTTACACAATCCTGAGGCCATCATCCTGCCAGATGACCACTCCCCTCCTTCCTTTGTCACTTCTGGCCTGCAGTTTGAGGAGAGTCACTTTGATGGCAATAGTGCAGCTATAGCTGAGAGCAGCATCAATACTGGCTCATTCTATATGGTAGATAATGGCAACGAGGACAATGGCAAGTCTAGTGATGTATCAGAATCATTCTATATGGTCAATAAAAACAATGGAAACCAGGAATCTGATAGCAATGGAGAAAGTCAGCTTACCAAGTCGATGGAGGTTGTGGATAGTTTGCCAGAAGAAGGCAAGGTTGAACAGCAAGAGCCAGAAGTAGAACAAGAGGAAAAGGAAGTTTCAGTCGAGAAGGAAAAGACAGACAAATTAGAGAAAGCAGAGATAGAAGGGCAGGAGAAGGACAAGGATGATGCAGAAGTGAAAATCAGGGCTGATGGCAGTGGTGATGCTCCAGGAAAAAGTTTAGAGTTAGTTATTGAGGATGATGATGAAATGACACGATCGCAACGTGAGGTCAGAGACCTTCTCTCCTCCATTCGGTGTATCATTGGTAAGTAGGCAATAATATTAGATGTTGTTAGTCAGGTGCTCAGCTTTAACATTTGTGTGATCTATTTCTCTGGAACTTTTGGCAAAGGACTCATCTAAATGTTTAACTATGCTGACTATGTCTGCATATCTCTTGGAGAGAGGGGGGAATTTTCCTGTCATTCTGTCTGTCAGTCAACTTTGATCTTCTTTGAAACTACAGGCCACAGTACTTAGCTAATGAATGGTCAGATTTTGCATTGCTAGGAGACCATATTCATATTTTTATTTTAGAAATAAATCTAATAGATAAATATTACTTACTTGTCAAGGAGGCTGCCTTTTTGAATAACATGACAAATATCACACAATGGGAAAGGATTTAAATGATCATTTATGGGGCAATTTGCAGGCATTACCAAATATTTCCACAAAAATGACAAAACAGCAGTGATGATAGATCTAAGGCCAATGGCCTATGTTTTTTTAAAGAGGTTGACTCATTCTATTTTGGTTTGTTGTATTCTTCTTACAATCTTACATATATTACAATATTTGCTTTGCAGGCTGGCATAAATTATCATAGATTATCACTATTTCAAATGTTCAATGGACAAACTTATCATTATTTGTAACTTATGATAATAGTATAACCCAAATATGTGTTTTCCTAATCTTAGTTAAATTAATTATTGAGTTCTGAGTTCTGAGTTACAGGACAATGCCACCTTCATCACATATTTAATGTGCAGTTTGTACTTGCAAATACAAACACAAGGACATTTTTTTATTAATTGGACCAGTAGCTGTTATGACATTTTAATTTAAAGATTGACCATACCCAAACTATGAACACCAACTAGATTATGATCTCAGTGATTTTTGACCTCTTTACTGCTTAACATTTTAAAACTTAATTGTATGGGGTTATCATATTCAAATACAAATTCTGAAATTTTCAGCAATATGAGATTACTCTAGAACTAAAGTTATGCCTGTCTTTGCATGCAGAGGATGTCAAGAGACTGCTGCTTTCTTATACTGTCATATGTTGAAATTAGGAGGAAATTCATTTTTATTATTTATTCAAATGTGATCACAAACATCTCACTACTTATCATATTTGTGTTTAACCACAGGATTGGCAGGAGTGTACAATATTGGTGACCACTTTGTTCATGAATACATGCGAGGTGTGGAAGATGTATCCAGCATGGCCAAGGCCATGTATGGACCTGAACATTTTGATCGATTTTCCCCGTCCCACATTGTGTCTAATTTGCCTCCTAGAACTAGGTGAGTAAAAATCTTTCCAGAAGAGCTATTTTATTTGTCACTTGTGTTGAATTATTCAAAACAAAATACTGGTGCAAAAATCTTCATCCTTATGTGATATCACCCAGGAATTAGTCCTTTCAATATATATATATATATATATATATATATATAATATATATATATATATATATATATATATATATATATATATATATATATATATATATATATATATATATATATATATATATATATATATATATATATATATATATATATATATATATATATATATATATATATATTCCTAATTTTTTTATAATTTCTTATAAAATTATAGGCTGCCACCCATTGTGCTGATGCATGGGACAAAAGATCACATAGTACCGGAGTCATCGTCTGACAAGTTTTACCTTACACTTCAAGCCATGGGAGGTACGAGTGTCAACTACATCAAAGTGCCAGGATGTGGACACCCAGATTTGTGCCTCGACCTGATGGACACAAGCAGACCGTTTCACATTGTGATGGAAGCAATTAAACGAGAGGCTCAGCTCAGACTATGATATAACACAGAACCCATCAGGGTTCTAAAATAGACTATATGTGATGTAGGAAATCCCCAAATACTGTATTCTTCCTAGATTGGAAGTGTTTATTGTCAGTTGTCCTGGGCTAAAAGTAACAAATAGTCTTTTGCCCCAATAATTTCGTGATACTATAACTTTCTACTTTCATATTATTAGGTAATATAATCAAAAAGTTAGTTGGATTGATTTTGCCAATAATAAACTTCCAATCAGAAACTCCCATCACTGATCTTAAAATAGATTTTGTTGTGGGATAACAGTTAAGCAAGTTTGAAATATTGCATTTATTGACATATTAAATAAATCTAATAAATAAATCTAGTTTTCAACAGAATCACAAAACTTGTGTGATATATTATATATTATCAGATAATCATTTCATTATTAACATTCTCAATACATTTTCTCTTATCACATTAAATTGTTATTTGTTATTGTGGTTTTAAAGTTCAGCCTCTTTGCAAATTGGATTAACACATTATTGCCTAACTTGAGATCCTAAACATATATGCCTGGGGAAAGCAGTGGCTATCTTCACTTCCAGATAACAAGTTAAACTATTGTAAATCATAAACCTTGAATTTTGGATAAATTAATAAATTTATTCTTAAAAGATATACCCTGAAATACTTTATATTGAACCCATTGAAATTAGTGTTTAGAGAAAATAGAGAAGCTTCTTATAGGCATAGATTGTGCAAATAATCATAAAAATGATAAATTTTGAAACAGTAAGGGGTGCTATTGGGTTTTTTGCTGAAAAGTTCAGCACCCATGTGTACAGATGCTGCTAGTTTCAACTTTTATTTGGCAAGAAACAGATTTTTCATTGGGCAAATAAAGCAAGTTTGAAGCAAAATTGAATTTAAAGTGTGTGTCAAAATTCATACACTTTAAAGGGATTAAGCACCAATTCTACAATTGGGTGTTTTTGAAAGCTTAGCCACATATGAGCATAATGAGAGATTGAAATTATAATAGAGTAATAAGATATGTTGCTATGAGACATAGCAGTTGCACTCCCAGCAGAGGTCTGTCTGAGTCAAAAGCTGCACGTGACGGGTAAACACGGGTAGCGTGAACTTGATTTGACCTCAATTGAGGCTCTAAGTAGGGTAGCACTGTTTGACGTCATTTTGGTACTATTCAAAGGACAATACATTTCATGACGTCATAAGCATATTGCCATACTCTTATGACGTCATTTTACCTTTCAGTGCCTATATGATGACACTCCACATAAAAATGACGCCAATAAAGGAGTGTGCTTTCATTAGGGGCCTATATGTTAAGCTGTTGTTCAAATAGGTTTTACATACAATGATGGGGATGCATTTTTCAAAAAAAATTATAGACATGAAAGACAAGTACATTTATTACTAATGTGTGAATTTTAAACGTTTTTTTCAAAATCGGTGCTTAATCCCTTTAAGTATTTAATAGAGAAAACACTTCCCCAGGTAAAACAATCAGTGTCATAAATTGACTTCATTTCACTGCAATTCAGAAATTAAAAGGGGATTTTAGTTCAAATTATAAAATTGGTAATGTTTTCAAAATTATTATGATGATACACAAAATTCTAACCTTGTTTGTTTTAACCAGTTTCATTTTTCAGGAAATATTTTTGATCATCATATATGTGATAAATCTGTCCATTTCAATCACGGTAAATTCCAAGTATTATTACAAAAAGTCTACTCTGTGTAGGAGGTGACATTCCATTATTTACATAAGTTGACTGAATTTGTGTTTTTATGAAATTTCCTCCTTGCAATTCTCACCATGAGATTTGCTGATGCTTAATAAAAGGTGGTAATTGAGTTGGTATATATTTACATCTGAAATGTCGGATGCCAATTGCTGACTTAAACTAGATTCATTCCATATTGTTGAAGGTTAAGAAATGAATAAACCAAATTTATTGGGTCCAAGGAATGGCACAAATGATATTTGGATAAGGAAATGAATGTGGGAAATTGGGGTGACTTCTTCAATATCAAATCTTTATTGACATTTGGTCTGTTACTTCAAGAATTTTTATTTCTTACATTCTTGTGTGTTTTGGAAATAATGTTGTATCATTACATAAAGAGTATGCAGATAAAGTAGGGAATCCAACCATTCCATGCCATATAAAACCAATATACATCCACATTTTGATAACTCGATTTTTTAAGTCATGTTAATTGTGTGTAGGAGTTGTTTTGTTCACATGTATGAATTTAATACAAATCTTGTACAATGCAAATCATAGTATACTAACAAATAGTCCTCAGTAAGAATGTCATGTTATATGAAAAGTGAAAAAAAATGTCTCAATAACAAAACCATTATAGTTGATATCGTGATCAAATGTGGCTTGTTGTATATTGAGCATGTGGTGCTGAATAATGCAGATGTTAGTATATTAGTCAGTAGAAGTATGAGCTGCTCAATTGTGCTATTTGCCATTAGCTGCAGACTCGGTCTCTCCACTTCAAATAACTCAACCTGCTACTATTATTTCATTTCAATTTTTGTCTGAAATTTTGGAAAATAAGATTTGATGTTTGCAATTTTAAATTCTACGTCCTGATATTATTTATACATTCAGCAGTAATATTACCTTAAAATAAAGTGATCTCAAATATTCCCAGATTAACGACTGTTATCTGCATGTAATATGTAACATATGATATTTGTAATATAATTCAAAGAACTAGCATGTACATATAACTTGTAAAATACTATTTAATGTCTTTAGTAATTGAATCCTATTATAGCATGGTGCTTTATAAATGTAGATTTCCTCCTGGTATACCATATTCTTCCTAATAGAATTACAGGTCATGTGACCAGGCTCATTGGAGCCTTGAATCACAGTGATTCAGAAATGGATCATTCACAGTCAAAACCAGAAAACAGTTGAAATATTTGGAAATCTACGTAAATAAATATAAAAGAAATTGAAATTGTTATGCAAACTTGAATTAGTAAACTGTACAAATATAATTGTATTCTAATGCATATTGTGAAGGTAAAATGTAGAATAGTATATATAGTGCTGATTCCAGACAATGTGTCTGCTCATAACACCTGATAGTAGTAACTGGTTAGGATCCAAACTGCCAATTGTACTATTTTGGCCAGATTTGGTGTTTACTCTGTCATTCAACTTCATAAGACACATTCCATTTTGTTGTGTTTCCCAATCTGAAATACAGTTTTGGGTAAATCAAATAATTTTGCAGTAATTGGCTCATTGTTTAAAAAAAGGGTGAAAAAGTGCAAGAAATGCAATTGTTGATCCTATGTACTGAAAGGAAAATTATCAGCCGGAAAGACAGGTTGTGGGAATGAGAGACTCCATAGTAACTGGGGGAATGAGAGTGGTGTGATTGATGAGACTCCATAGTAACTGAGGGAATGAGAGATACCATAGTAACTGTGGGAATGAGAGACTCCATAGTAACTGGGGGAATGAGAGTGGTGTGATTGATGAGACTCCATAGTAACTGAGGGAATGAGAGATACCATAGTAACTGTGTGAATGAGAGACTCCATAGTAACTGGGGGAATGAGAGTGGTGTGATTGATGAGACTCCATAGCAACTGAGGGAATGAGAGATACCATAGTAACTGTGTGAATGAGAGACTCCATAGTAACTGGGAATGAGAGACTCCATAGTAACTGGGGAATGAGAGTGGTGTGATTGATGAGACTCCATAGTAACTGAGGGAATGAGAGATACCATAGTAACTGTGTGAATGAGAGACTCGATCCATAGTAACTGGGGGAATGAGAGTGGTGTGATTGATGAGACTCCATAGCAACTGAGGGAATGAGAGATACCATAGTAACGGAGGGAATGAGAGTGGTGTGATTGATGAGACTCCACAGTAACTGGGGGAATGAGAGTGGTGTGATTGATGAGACTCCATAGTAACTGAGGGAATGAGAGATACCATAGTAACTGTGGGAATGAGAGACTCCATAGTAACTGGGGGAACGAGAGTGGTGTGATTGATGAGACTCCATAGTAACGGAGGGAATGAGAGTGGTGTGATTGATGAGACTCCACAGATGAGACCTCCAAATAATGGATGAATGGTGCCAGACTGCCGATTGAATGGCATCTGTTTGGTATTGTGAGATTTGTATTGAAATAATGAGAATAGTATCTAATCAATACATAGCTTGATAGCGAGACACAAATATGTGATAAAAGGTGTAACAGGTATGTCATAGAATGAAAAGCTTGAAGGTCACTGTGCTTTATGTCAGAGTGGATCTGGACACATACCCATTCATAGAGATTGGAATTCAGGTTTGAGTGAGCTTCAGAGTACATGATTGGAGTGTGCTTGTAATCTGGAAATAGTTGCAACCAGAATGTAATAGGATCACTTATATTCACTCTGACCAATTTGTAATGCTGGATACATTGAACATTAATAATTTTTGAACAATAAAGGTGTTGAAAATATTTATATATTTGTTGTTTTACCACAACAGAAAGATGCAGGATTTGTTTCATCCATGTAAAATATTTCATTCTGAGCCAAGAGTTTTGTGATTTTACCAATCTTTAGGGAGTAGAAGAGACCAGAAAGGTTTAATGGTCCACTTATATTTAAATTTAAAAAAAATCTAAATGAGGACCACATTACAAAAGCTTTGGCACCAATTTGAATACATTATTAAATAAATCTAAAAGTATTAAAATTCATGTGTTTCTATATGTATGATTTTGTTAATTTTCCTGCAAAAATAATTTTTAGTCTTTTTATTAAAAATTCGTCCTATTGTGTAAATAGCATTTTTAATAGTATTTATTTTTCAAATAAATCTTGTTAACACTTTTGGGCTCACTAGTGCTATGAACAGACTTGTCTGGTATCAGCGCAATATAAATTTTATTATTATTATTATTATTATGTTTGAATTTTTTCAGAGGTTTTCTTCTTTCAAGTGATTATCGTGGTCAGATTGGTTAAATTGGGAGTATTACACATTAAACAACTATCAAAATCATAATATCAATAATTTCATTTAGACATTCCTCAAAGCACTTTGTTGCTTTGTTTTTTGCAAAAATAAGATGATTTTCTTGGTTTACCATGCCGCAAAGCTACATTATTCATTTTAAACTGGAAAGCAATTGAACTGGAAGAATATTAGTTCT
This sequence comes from Amphiduros pacificus, assembly GCA_949316495.1. Lineage (NCBI taxonomy): Eukaryota > Metazoa > Annelida > Polychaeta > Phyllodocida > Hesionidae > Amphiduros > Amphiduros pacificus. Next base: position 31,999,251 of record OX439002.1, read on the forward strand.
CTCTTACATGATAAGATTTATGATTACGAACCTGGTCACAAAGAAGTCAAGGCAAGATGTACATTTGTTCTGCTATGTGTTTTATTTGACTATTGAGTGGCTACCTGGTATGGACACGAGCAGCCCCCTGTAGTAAGAGGGCCTCACCACCACAATGTGACAATGTACAAGTTTGGTTTTGCTTCTCATTAAAATACAGTCATAAATAGAAAGTACAGAGCACTCTAGAAGACATAAGGCATTCATTCAAACCACAATGCAACAGTTGCCATGCCCACCATCCATGGCAACCACAGTGTTACACTTTCTCAATCATACACTTGTGGAAAGCAAAATGATATGAGCAGCTAGCCTGGGTCTAGCCACACACATTGGCTTTGTACAGTGCAAGCTTCTAAGGCCTGGAATGTGTGCTAAAATGACCCTCTTTTCAATGACCATTTCATTTTTGTGAAAACAAAACATGTTTTGTCAAGAGTACGATTAGGTCATAAATCCATCAGCAACTTTTACTTTGATCATTTTCTCCAGCATGGGAAAGACAACCGACAACAAATACATTGACATAGCAGGGATTGTATAGAGTTGGTAGAGTTTGTGCGACAGAACCACAGATGTTGGTGGGTCTCAGGCAAGGCAAAGTAGGACATCCATCCAGGCTAGGGATTATATTAACAGGGTCAGGCTCCAAATATGGGACCATTCTAATTTCCATTTACTAAAAAAAATAATAAATTGCAGTCCACGTGGCTATCCTTGTAACAAATTCTTTGTTCTTGCTGGAGCCATAGAGCTTCTGTCACTTCCATGATTTAAGTCATTGATGTCACAAGGAGGACCTTTCTTGCTGATGTCACCAGGAGGACCTTCTTAGCTGATGTAACAAGGAGGATCTTACTAGCTGATGTCACGAGGAGGACCTACCTAGCTGACATCACACAAGGACTTTCCATGCTGACATCACACAAGGAGGATCATTCTTGTTATTGTTACCGGGACCTTTCTAGCTGATGTCACAGGGAGGACCTTTCTTGCCGATGCCACCGGGAGGACCTTCCTAGCTGATGCCACCAGGAGGACCTTTCTTGCTGATGCCACCAGGAGGATCTTTCTTGCTGATGCCACCAGGAGGACCTTTCTTGCTGATGCCACCAGGAGGACCTTTCTTGCTGATGCCACCAGGAGGATCTTTCTTGCTGATGCCACCAGGAGGACCTTTCTTGCTGATGCCACCAGGAGGACCTTTCTTGCTGATGCCACCAGGAGGACCTTTCTTGCTGATGCCACCAGGAGGATCTTTCTTGTTGATGCCACCAGGAGGACCTTTCTTGCTGATGCCACCAGGAGGACCTTTCTTGCTGATGCCACCAGGAGGACCTTTCTTGCTGATGCCACCAGGAGGATCTTTCTTGCTGATGCCACCAGGAGGACCTTTCTTGCTGATGCCACCAGGAGGACCTTTCTTGCTGATGCCACCAGGAGGACCTTTGTTGCTGATGCCACCAGGAGGATCTTTCTTGTTGATGCCACCAGGAGGACCTTTCTTGCTGATGCCACCAGGAGGACCTTTCTTGCTGATGCCACCAGGAGGACCTTTCTTGCTGATGCCACCAGGAGGATCTTTCTTGCTGATGCCACCAGGAGGACCTTTCTTGCTGATGCCACCAGGAGGATCTTTCTTGTTGATGCCACCAGGAGGACCTTTCTTGCTGATGCCACCAGGAGGACCTTTCTTGCTGATGCCACCAGGAGGACCTTTCTTGCTGATGTTTTAAGAAAAGCCCTCCTATTAGTTGAAGCACAAAGACCCTCCCAGTTGCTCAACAGGAGAACCATCCCTTTGAAGAAAACAGCTAAATCTACTGCACTCTAAGATATAGCAATTCTGCAACCATCAGGAAGCCCACCAGCACTGCTGTCCTGTCACACTTGACTTTTGCATACAAGTTCATGTTACTTGTATTACAGTCATAAAAAATGTCTACAGTGGCATTTAATGTCTGGTAAATGATACACTACACCTGGATTAACCTGGTTTCCCTTAGTGGACATGCAAAAATGGGACTATACCACGGTCAGGTCCAGTACGCCTCATCAACCATCACTTCATATTATTATAACAAGTGGCAGGACTTGACCATCTTACGATCTCCTCTAATGATTGTCAATGATGTACAGTCACCTTCAGGTGGATGCTTGTTGTCAATGTTAAAAAACACATCCCTGTGTCACTCCTGTTCAACAATGTATAAAAATAAGAGATGAGTTTTCAACACTTTATTACGCTTTACACCATGGATCCAGGAGATAATGTCAACATTCTGGCCCATCACTGGCTCATGCACTGCACAATTTGACGATGTGATGCACTTGCAACCCCCACTGTAAAATGGAACCGCTCCTTTTTGACAATATTTTTAAATGGAGCAGTCCATTTATTATACAAAAGGGGTGGCAAGTATCAGTCATTACTTGTCTTATAAATTGGAGACATGCGTCCTTGTTAACATGGTTTAAGAAGAGAAATATATCTTACACAAGAATGGTTGGTGCTTTATACATGTGCACCTAAACTACATTTTCATACAAACTTTCATAACTCTAAATATCTTAAACCCATTTTCGCATGAATAATTAGCTATTCTTTCAATCTGACACCTGGTCAGCACATTAATGTTGTGGTCCCCATCCCACATTAACTCAAGTCTCAACTCAACCACTCTTTATGTTGCGACACTTGCTGTGAAACTGATATGCAGAAATAAACATATTTTCACTCATGCTATATATGCACATACTCGGCACACTCTTGGATACATAGAACAAATCAATCTAATGTACATGTCTGTACAAGTATACACAAATGACTTATAACTTTTAATATTAATTTCCATCACATGATTTATAATAGTATCTATATTCACCCCAGTTTGTCCATTTATACACACAGAGATTCACTGGCTACAAACTTGGCTTGGTATTCACATTTCATGAATTTTTTTTCAAACACAATTTCCTACATTCCAAGCCAAAACATTTTGATTAATCTATTCATCAGTGACCATCTTATTATCAATAATAAAGGATTTTCTTTCCTTTCATAACAATCTGGTTTTATAATTTTCAAACATATTAAGTATCTTATTTAATGAGCAGCTGATTTCAGTGGCAGCTTCAACCACCATCTTTGTCAAGACATTATATATCAACTTCACTCATTTTAACTCATTGGTTTGTCCTTGACGGAGCCCTCCCTCTAAGTGCCATATTTTAACTTCCAATGTGCCTTCTGCCCCTGCCCTGACCACATTATAGACCCACTAGTACAGTTACCACCCCTCCCTGTTTAGTACTTTGGCATCAGCCAAAAAAATAATTTGTTTCTGTTTTACATATATTTCTGATTTTTCCCTACTTTTGGCCTGCATTTTAAAATCAATAGATACAAACATTTCATTTATAAAAACAAAGTTTAACTCACCTAGACTAGCTTTTTTTCAATGGTAAACCAGAAACAAAAGATTTATTTTTCTATGCCTCACTGCTATCAATTGGCAGTCATCCCTCTCACAGCTAGTATACACACACATACATGCACACACACATACACACACAGTATTATTATACAAGTGATCTGGCTAGATCAAGCTAGGCTTCATAAAAACCCAAAATATACATTTCTACATCTTAAAGAGTAACAGAAATCTTGGATCAACTTTGTATACAAGACTGGCATATGCAGAAGTGAGTGTTCCGTCAGGAAGCTGTCTGGGTCATTAAGGCCCTCGCTCAAAATTCCATTATATTGTGGCAAATAACTTTCAATTTCTGTACACATTTGTACATTAAGCTTTAAACAAAGACCATTATTTTTTAAACCCAACTTTTGTTGCATTCTTTATGACCACTATTTATATATATATACCCAGTCTGAGTAACAAGTACCCTAACAAAATGAACTGGGATTAGCAAACAAATCAATTCTTGTCACATGTGTTGTAAATTATTGCTTGGCATGTAAAACATTGTCACTTGGTTGGTAATCAAACTTTGCCTATTTCCCGAATTAATGATGCCAAATCCAAAAGAGACAGTCAATCATCCTAAATTTAATCAATGTCTGTCTACAATCTTTTGGGCTGTCAATTACTTGTTCAGTGCTGTCCTCTATGGGATGGTTGAGGATTAATTGATAATTGGTGGTAAAGAACTAGGAGAAGAAGTAGGGAAGTAGAATAGTCCTAGTATTGTATTTTGTATATATGTGAAAACCTCTGTCTGTCAGCTCAATGTTGGCACCCGATTTGATGGCCATAGACACATTGGCTACTTAAAATGAACTTGGATCTTGTTATAACGAATGTATTCATCACCATGGCAACCTACTGTATTACATATCCTGAATCACCATGGCAAATCAACACCTTTAGGTCCTGACAGGTTTTGCCAATTGTTTGCAATCACCTGTAAATAATGCCACCTAGTGGAGCGAATGTCAGCTACCTTGTGGAGTGCTGGATATCTATATACGTTTAAATATATATATATATATATATATATCACATTTCCTAGCAGAATGACCATTCTCTTAGTGGCCTGTAGGTGGCACTGTAATGATTGTATAGATATGCACACAAGAACGCTGCTGGGCATCAGTCAATTTCAGTATTTACTTTTCTCATTTTCATCAAATGTCTGCAGTTTAATACTGAAAATTATAAATTAATAAATTATAATGGCTATTTTATACAGATGTCTATGTACAGTGAATCATCGCCTCCTGTTCTGTGATTGACTGCTGGATGTGGATGAGGTTGCTGTCTGACCCTCTGTCTGTCCATCTGTTGTTGGCGCTGTGTCATTCATACTGGCTCCACCTGCTGTAAAACATGAAATAATATATAGATAGATATATAGATAAAACAGCTCATTCATGTTACATTTCCGAATTTTACACGACTTCCATTATGAAATGAAAAATCCTAATATTTTCATGTATTTTTTAATTAACAAAAATGAGGCTAACAAATGTTAGGTCACAATGTTTGATGCGTCTTTTATTTATTGTTTTGTAAAGACATTTGAAGTTTATCTCACCTGGATTGTGGTTCTGCATAGCATTTCCTACATGATTGAGAGCTTCCTTGCTCTCATACTTGACCACTTCTTGGTATATCAACTCCTTCCACTGCTCCACTGTGTGCTCCCTCTCATCAACACTGTGGTCATATGGGGATGGCGCAGGCTGAAAACAAAACATTATTATAACCAAATGCTATGCTACTACAGTGTATATATAGGCTGCAGACACAACCTGCTGCTCTGCCACTACAGTGTTCATACAGGCTGCTAACACAGCATCTTTGCAACCTACTGCTCTGCCACTACAGTGTACATACAGGCTGCTAACACAGCATCATTGCAACCTACTGCTATGCCACTATAGTGTACATACAGGCTGCTAACACAGCATCATTGCAACCAACTGCTATGCCACTATAGTGTACATACAGGCTGCTAACACAGCATCATTGCAACCAACTGCTATGCCACTACAGTGTACATACAGGCTGCTAACACAGCATCATTGCAACCTTCTGCTATGCCACTACAGTGTACATACAGGCTGCTAACACAGCATCATTGCAACCTACTGCTTTGCCACAATAGTGTACATACAGGCTGCTAACACAGCATCATTGCAACCTTCTGCTATGCCACAATAGTGTACATACAGGCTACTAACACAGCATCATTGCAACCTACTGCTATGCCTATACCACTACAGTGTACATACAGGCTGCTAACACAGCATCATTGCAACCTACTGCTATGCCTATACCACTACAGTGTACATACAGGCTGCTAACACAGCATCATTGCAACCTACTGCTATGCCTATACCACTACAGTGTACATACAGGCTGCTAACACAGCATCATTGCAACCTACTGCTATGCCTATGCCACTACAGTGTACATACAGGCTGCTAACACAGCATCATTGCAACCTACTGCTATGCCACTACAGTGTACATACAGGCTGCTAACACAGCATCATTGCAACCTACTGCTTTGCCACAATAGTGTACATACAGGCTGCTAACACAGCATCATTGCAACCTTCTGCTATGCCACAATAGTGTACATACAGGCTACTAACACAGCATCATTGCAACCTACTGCTATGCCTATACCACTACAGTGTACATACAGGCTGCTAACACAGCATCATTGCAACCTACTGCTATGCCTATGCCACTACAGTGTACATACAGGCTGCTAACACAGCATCATTGCAACCTACTGCTCTGCCACAATAGTGTACATACAGGCTACTAACACAGCATCATTGCAACCAACTGCTATGCCACTACAGTGTACATACAGGCTGCTAACACAGCATCATTGCAACCTACTGCTCTGCCACAATAGTGTACATACAGGCTACTAACACAGCATCATTGCAACCTACTGCTATGCCTATACCACTACAGTGTACATACAGGCTGCTAACACAGCATCATTGCAACCTACTGCTATGCCTATACCACTACAGTGTACATACAGGCTGCTAACACAGCATCATTGCAACCTACTGCTATGCCTATGCCACTACAGTGTACATACAGGCTGCTAACACAGCATCATTGCAACCTACTGCTATGCCACTACAGTGTACATACAGGCTGCTAACACAGCATCATTGCAACCTACTGCTTTGCCACAATAGTGTACATACAGGCTGCTAACACAGCATCATTGCAACCTTCTGCTATGCCACAATAGTGTACATACAGGCTACTAACACAGCATCATTGCAACCTACTGCTATGCCTATACCACTACAGTGTACATACAGGCTGCTAACACAGCATCATTGCAACCTACTGCTATGCCTATACCACTACAGTGTACATACAGGCTGCTAACACAGCATCATTGCAACCTACTGCTATGCCTATGCCACTACAGTGTACATACAGGCTGCTAACACAGCATCATTGCAACCTACTGCTCTGCCACAATAGTGTACATACAGGCTACTAACACAGCATCATTGCAACCAACTGCTATGCCACTACAGTGTACATACAGGCTGCTAACACAGCATCATTGCAACCTACTGCTCTGCCACAATAGTGTACATACAGGCTACTAACACAGCATCATTGCAACCTACTGCTATGCCTATACCACTACAGTGTACATACAGGCTGCTAACACAGCATCATTGCAACCTACTGCTATGCCTATACCACTACAGTGTACATACAGGCTGCTAACACAGCATCATTGCAACCTACTGTTATGCCTATGCCACTACAGTGTACATACAGGCTGCTAACACAGCATCATTGCAACCTACTGCTCTGCCACAATAGTGTACATACAGGCTACTAACACAGCATCATTGCAACCAACTGCTATGCCACTACAGTGTACATACAGGCTGCTTACACAGCATCTTTGCAACCTACTGCTCTGCCACTACAGTGTACATACAGGCTGCTAACACAGCATCATTGCAACCTACTGCTCTGCCACTACAGTGTACATACAGGCTGCTAACACAGCATCATTGCAACCTACTGCTATGCCACTACAATGTACATACAGGCTGCTAACACAGCATCATTGCAACCTACTGCTCTGCCACTACAATGTCCATACTGGCTACTAACACAGCATCATTGCAACCTACTGCTATGCCACTACAATGTCCATACTGGCTACTAACACAGCATCATTGCAACCTACTGCTATGCCACTACAGTGTACATACAGGCTGCTAACACAGCATCATTGCAACCTACTGCTCTGCCACAATAGTGTACATACAGGCTACTAACACAGCATCATTGCAACCAACTGCTATGCCACTACAGTGTACATACAGGCTGCTAACACAGCATCATTGCAACCTACTGCTCTGCCACAATAGTGTACATACAGGCTACTAACACAGCATCATTGCAACCAACTGCTATGCCACTACAGTGTACATACAGGCTGCTAACACAGCATCATTGCAACCAACTGCTATGCCACTACAGTGTACATACAGGCTGCTAAAACAGCATCATTGCAACCTACTGTTATGCCACTATAGTGTACATACAGGCTACTAACACAGCATCATTGCAACCTACTGCTATGCCACTACAGTGTACATACAGGCTGCTAACACAGCATCATTGCAACCTACTGCTCTGCCACAATAGTGTACATACAGGCTACTAACACAGCATCATTGCAACCAACTGCTATGCCACTACAGTGTACATACAGGCTGCTAACACAGCATCATTGCAACCTACTGCTTTGCCACAATAGTGTACATACAGGCTACTAACACAGCATCATTGCAACCTTCTGCTATGCCACTACAATGTCCATACTGGCTGCTTACACAGCATCATTGCAACCTTATGCTATGCCACTACAATGTCCATACTGGCTGCTAACACAGCATCATTGCAACCTACTGCTATGCCTATGCCACTACAATGTCCATACTGACTGCTAACACAGCATCATTGCAACCTACTGCTATGCCTATGCCACTACAATGTCCATACAGGCTGCTAACACAGCATCATTGCAACCTACTGTTATGCCACTATAGTGTACATACAGGCTGCTAACACAGCATCATTGCAACCTACTGCTTTGCCACAATAGTGTACATACAGGCTACTAACACAGCATCATTGCAACCTTCTGCTATGCCACTATAGTGTACATACAGGCTGCTAACACAGCATCATTGCAACCTTCTGCTATGCCACTACAGTGTTCATACAGGCTGCTAACACAGCATCATTGCAACCTACTGCTATGCCACTACAATGTCCATACTGGCTGCTAACACAGCATCATTGCAACCTTCTGCTATGCCACTACAATGTCCATACTGGCTGCTTACACAGCATCATTGCAACCTACTGCTATGCCTATGCCACTACAATGTCCATACAGGCTGCTAACACAGCATCATTGCAACCTACTGTTATGCCACTATAGTGTACATACAGGCTGCTAACACAGCATCATTGCAACCTACTGCTATGCCTATGCCACTATAGTGTACATACAGGCTGCTAACACAGCATCATTGCAACCTACTGCTATGCCACTATAGTGTACATAAAGGCTGCTAATACCTGTATAATTGACATTGATTAAACTAATAAGGTTATACACAGCTGGATGCATTATTCATGTTGCCCCTAATATCATATTCATGAATGGATTTCATATAATTTTGTCCAAAGTTAATTATTAAGTTGCATATTTATCCTCTATATTTCATTTATTGTATATTAAACATTAACTCACCCCATTAACTTCCGACTCATCATACCATACATTGATGTAAGGGTGCATCAGAGCGTCGTCTACAGAGATACGCTTACTTGGATCAATGACTAGCATCCTAGACAAGAGATCTCTGGCCATGCTGGCCTTCAAACCAGTGTGTTCACTGCTGTCAGGTGGGAACAAAACATCTGGAAATAGTTTTTCAAATGGATAGCCTGCATATTTAGGCCTGTTTTCTACATAATTCCTAACTGTGGGTTGTAGTCTCTTCATGAAGTCTCCGGATGGTGTTCCTAACTGTTCTATTATTTTATTCCACTGGTCAATGTCTTGATAAAATGTTAAGGAAATCAACTAAAATGTCTCAGATTATATGTATTCTAAAATGTGTGTATCAAATCTTTTACATCTATACAAATGTATGAAGTATTTCACACTTAGTCCCAGTGTTAAATATATCTTGGTAGTTAGAAAGATATTTTTTCACAGGATTTAATTAAAAGAAAAATATTCTGGTTGAATAAGAACCGTTTTGTAGCTGCCAACCCTGACTAAAATGGATCAATTTGTGGCAAAACTCAAAATGAATGCTTGATTTGCAGCAAGGTTAATTTACTTAACTCAATCTCTGTAGAAGTAGGACTTGTGCTACAAAATATATATTTCTTGCTTCAACAGATAAGGCCGAAAAAGATAACCTTGTAGGATAAGATAGGTGGTAAATTTTGACTTTGATTTTAGTTCATATTTTCGTTAAAAGTGAGGAAATATATTGAGAATGGATATAATTTCAGGATATTATAACTGGAACTCTGTCTTTTCACTTAAATAAAAACTTGAGGGCAGCTGGTTTGAACTAGGGTAGATAGGGAAACCAGAAACAGGCTTCTTTTTCTGTTTAGGAAAGTCTGGAGAAACAATTTCAAGATCATAAGAAACTTTGTTGTCTATCATGCAATAGTATACAACAAGACGCTCCTCTATGTCTGACAATTTTAGAATTTAATATTTTATATTGAGTATTTAGCAATAATATTGCAGCTATAAAGGATACGATCTGTTCCAGGAAACATGACTCCCCCACGGATCATCTCGCCCATAATGCAGCCCACTGACCAGATGTCAACTGAAATACATAACAATCATGCACTGAGTACAAATATGCACTTGTACTTATCTTACAGGTGGAATATCATAAATGTAATTCTAGTAATCAACAAAATGCTATTGATTTGAACATGTCAGTTTAAATTTGGTAGACCTTCCTATTTAGCATTTTAATACACATTTAGCTCTTTAAAATGTCTCCCAAAATATTCAAATCAAATGGTTCTTACCATTTTCTTGGTAGCCCATGCCCAGAATGACTTCTGGTGCCCTATAATAACGTGTTACTACATAGGGTGTCATCATGAAGCTTGTTCCTGCAGTTCTGGCCAGACCAAAGTCCAGAATCTTTAGTGTGCAGTCAGATTTAACTACTATGTTACTCGGCTTCAGGTCCTATAAACATACATAAATATTGCCATCACTTTGAAGGTATACATTTGAATATAATTGTGCTTGCCGTTTTTTTTTAATTTGTCAATTAGGTATAATATTGTGTCAATCAGTTTGAAGATATGTGTGACTAACTGACCCTGTGTATGATTCCTGCAGAGTGGAGATGCTTGATTCCACATAACATCTGGTACAGCAGGTAGGACATACGTTCATGGTCCAGATCCATCTGGATCACCTGGCACAGGTTGGCATCCATCAACTCCATAACCAAATATCTGCACACAAACAATGTACACATCAGATCACAACAACATATTAAAAATACATTACAAATAGGACAGTTTATCAAGTCACTGGCCAAAGAAAATGTCCATTTATTTGGTTCACTCAGTAGTCAAATATATTATCATTGCACTCGCCATACTTTTGAAAGGAAGACCAAGAAAATATGTCCATATTCAAGAGAGTGATTATCAAATTTGCACTATAGTTTCTTTGTGAAAGGAGGAGCATTAAAAAATTAACATTGTCCCATCATAAGTGTTTATGCTGGATAATTTTTTTTATATCAAATCCTATGAATTGCTTGAATAATTGTCTTATTTGTTGAAAGGGTGGCATTTGTGCCAACATGATTTTGTCTCAGAAAATGTTTCCCTAACCCATTTATGTAATGTTGTATCTTCCCAATGTAGTCATTGTTAACTAACATATTGTATGAACAGGGTTGAATAAACACATTCTGACTTCTGAGTTCTATATTTCACATTGTTGTTGAAACTCTTATTAGGTTGATTTATTGAATCTTGTGCACTGAGATAATACCTTGCTCATACATAATGTGTATTAATGTCACACATTGTTGAGAATAGCAATGTTCACATTTCTCATTGTGCTTCTTGCATATCACTTATAAAAAGGCACAACGGATTCAAGAGGTTATTGACTATTTTTCTTTAACCTCCTCAAAGTGAGAAATTAAAGTTGTTCACTATCTGATATCAATGAGATGGATGGATTAATTTAATTCTAATTTAACTGGATATCTATTCCATTATCCTGGCTAATGACAAATTACTAAATTAATATATGTCTGGACCAGGAAGCAGTCTACCTAGGGTTGGTAATTGAATGGCTGTTAGATAAGCATCAGACAGATCCTAAAGGGTTGACCTCAATCATGATCAGTAGTTATCATGTTCATAAATGAGACTTCCAAACCATGAAGTCGACAGATCAGGCCAAGTTTCTCAGTCATTTTATTCTGTCCCCCACTGCTGGGACATTGTACCGAACATTTATCTATATTTCTATGTGATACCTGACAAATATCCATATTTTAAATGTTAATCCACAATTGGTCAGGAAATTGGATGTGTTTCTGAAAGTCTACGTATCTTTTTTAGGATATGTTTTATTTTAAATATCCATTTCTTACTTCAGGACTTCTCACATTTAGATCTTTTATTAGAAAAAATAAATCCTTTTCTTTTCTCAGGTATATCTATTCTGCATATAATTATGTCATATTCATACATATAAGGATGACATATGTCAATGTAAGAAGGGATAATGGTGAAATTTCATATTATGGAAAAGTTTCTAGTATCACATTTATTTAGAAACAGTTTTGCTTTCTAAATTTCATATTAAAAAATTGACAATTGCAAGAGAAACAGAAGCAGAATGTGACACTTTATATGTGAGAATCATATTTCCCCCTGCACAATGAGAATACGTAATACCATTAGCTGTTTAGGATAGCACTAATTATATGCACATGATGGGTTCATTCCATAATGAGTGCGTAATTTACCTTATTACAACACTAATTGGTGAAATAATCCACTTATTAAATTTATTATGGGAATCTACCTGAAATTACCATGGACACATACCAAATCAGAATGTTTCTTAATCATGACAGGAAAAGGAAAAGAAAAAGAAATATGCACACATGCATGTATGACCTTTATAATCAAACTGAATACTTACACATCTTGAAACTCTTCTTGAGATCTCTGTGGGGTGAAAGCATTTAATAATCCAATAATCTGCAAAAAGAGAATACAGAAGAATGCCCATGTGTTAACAATATATTTCTCATTCAGCTGTTTATCTAATTCATTTTTTAAAAAAAACAAACAATCAGACATAAAATGTTAAAAATCGTTATGGGCTAAAGACAGTGCACCACTTTCACCATGTTAACATTATTCAGGGACCAACTGTGGAAAATATTGGTCATAATTTGAAAACATGCATCACTTTAAAGTGTTTCATTTACAATTAACATTATTGAGTCATTCCTTCTAAAGTATTATGACAAGACCAATCAGGATACAATTATTCCATATCAGCAAAATCTCTATAACCAAAAATAACTGATCATACACTTTCCTATCTATGAGAATGACTCCTACGAAAAATAGAATATTTTAAACATGACTGTCTGTAGTTAGTCTCAGTCAAACTTGCCACCAAAGTGATTGGACCTTAGTTGGTTTTGGTGTTAATGGGAATGCATGAAGTGATATTTTTTAATCCAAAATGTTGTCTTAGCCAAATATATATGGACTGGATAACTTCTTATAGGACTCTACATGCATGAGAACTCTCATATCTATTTTCTGTAACTTTAAAACAACAAATTAGTTTTTTTTCCCTTCCAATTAAAGCATCTTTCATCTTTTATTTTTCTCTCAATATCACAATTATTTATATCATTCCTTTTTTTCCTCAGCATTATCAATTAAAAAGAAAAAAATAACTATAACAAGCCCTTCCCGATAAGTTTACAGTCAATATTTAACTTGCAATACTCTTTACTGCTGAGTTTGTAACATTCCTGTATCAAAATTACCAAGATCTTGGTCATAGGTGTAAATGTAAAATTTCAAGTCTGAATTTCAAGTGGCTATGTCAGAATTAAATCTGAACCAATTGATGATGATGCTAAGGGGAATTTCAGGATTTCCATAGTGCATTTGATCAATAACAATTCACTCATTTTGTCAATCTAAAATTAATCCCTGAAATTTGGAAATTATTTAATGTTGAACAGATTTAGACCAAGATGATTTCATGTTGGCAAAGACAAAAATATGTGTATTTATGCTGATGTTTCTGAAATTTTTAAAGGGATTTAGCACCGATTTTGAAAAAAACGTTTAAAATTCACATATTGGTGATAAATGTATTTGTCTTTCATGTCTATAAACCTTTTGTAAAATGCATCCCCATTATTGTCTGTAAAACCTATTTGAACATGAACCTAATATATAGACCCCTAATGAAAGCAAACTCCTTTCTTGGTGTCATTTTTATGTGGAGTGTCATCATAGAGGCACTGAAAGGTAAAATGACGTCATACGAGCATGGCAATATGCTGATGACGTCATGAAATGTATTGTCTCAAACAATGCTACCCTACTTTGAGCCTCAATTGAGTTCAAGTAAAGATCACACTACCTGTGTTTACCCATTCATGTGCAGCCATGGGCTGAGAAAATCTTATACAGACTGTGCAACTTCTATGTCTTGTAGCAACTTTTCTTGTTGCTCGATGTCAGACTTTAATACGTCATGGTGTTCATATGTATATATACTGTTGCAAAACCAAGAAAACAGGATTGGTGTTTAATACCTTTAAGATATACTTACATTTTTATGATTGACAAGTTTCATGAGGACAAATTCTCTGTAAGCTCGCTTGGCATGTGTGACATTTTGGAAGGGACGACTAAGCTTCTTGATGGCAACATTTTGCCCTGTCATTGTGTCATATGCCGCACTGTAAATAAACAAAACTTATATGAAAAAACTTCATATCATCAATGCCAAACATTACTTGGTACATAATATTGAGTTGCATTTAACTGTGTGAATGGATGACCCTGATGAATTTGTTGTTGTCTGATACATGGTTCATGATTTAAAATACACCAATACATTTTACCTGGGCCAAACTGAAATAAAATGTGGAAAAACCCATATGATTCTTCCACGGGAACCCTTTATTCAATGGCCAAGATATAAAAAAAGTTTATATGCAGGGGTAGTGTTGGTTATATTTGTATGCAGGGAAACAAAGGTTTTACCATCACTCAGAATTATGTTCATATGCATGCGAGATATGCAGATTAGGTTACTATGCAGGGAAAGCATAAGTTATATCTGCATACAGGGAAAAAATAAGTTGTGTCAATATGTAGGGAAAGTGGAGGTCATGATGATATGCAAGGAAAGAGGTAGTTATGCCCACATGTTGGTAAAGATATGGATATGTCTACACACAGTGAAAGTAAAGGATGCATCAGCATTTTATCTGTGGTTTTGTCTAGTTACTTATTGGTTTCTGTGTTACAGGCAGATTAGATGGTGGTTTCCCTTTTTGCAAGTATCAGTGGGTTTAAGTGTTATATACTGTATTGCCTGGTAAAGCTTAAAGCTACAAAGGTACATATCAAATGTCCACAAATAATTCTGACCTATCCATTTCCAACTGTTAAATATTATCATATTACCCAAGATAAAGCCACAATTGGAGTGAAGTTTCAGTGTCATGTAACAAATAGCTAGGTTAATAGCTAGATTCATTTAACATAGCCTAACTCTTTTGTATAGCACAGCCCCACCTTTATGAAGTATAACCAACTAATCCATAACCATAACCATGCCAGTTAAAGTGATACTTATTGTACATTACCATCTTTGTAAATGAAAGGACACTCAACATAAAATTCCTTGTGTCATTTCAAAAGGGTGCAAGCTCAAATCTGTCCTTGTTTTTATGAATGTGGATCACAATATCATGCCTATAATAAGATGGAGGTGGGTAATGTTTTCTTTATATAATCTATCTATTTGGTAAGGTATATGACTATGTGTTAGTGATTTCCTCCATGAATTAAGATACTTGAGTTTCATTCATCATGCCAGGGTATCTGAATAATGAATGAAGGTTATTTGCATGACCCAATGTCCATACAATGCAGGGTTCTCCCAATTAAACTGTACCCTATACCAGTGTTTCCCCATCTCAATTAGTTCACACAACTACCATTTATTCGCTCCACTGTTCTCCACATGAGAAAGATAATCTTGTATCCTTATTTGGATACCATTATCTAAGACAGAGTTTCCTTCCTTTACATAAATTTATCAAAGCAAAAGAACTGCTGACCAGGTATTTTCCAAGATTTTATAAAATGAAAGAAATTGTCACAAAACATTGTTTGACATATATTGGCATAAAAAAGCACCTGAAGATGAGATCCACTTAAGATCACCTTTTTTGATTTACAAATATCTCCTTTAATTCATCAACATATTGAGTAATTTATTTAGTGTTGTGAGACCCATCTGGGTACAGGAATCAATCAATATACGCTGTACTGGGCTGCGTACAGCAATTACACGGAGTGGCCTTCCCTGACTGACAGCTGCTGTGCTCTTCCTGTGTCATATGGTCAGTACACCAAAGGCTTACTGTACCTCCTCTTTGGCACAAGAAAAGTTAACATTTTAACAAATAAATACTGTACACACATACATCATGCTTGAAATAGTAAATGTTATAATTTTAAGATCCAAATTGCTAGCTGGTGGCTTCCTGTGCTTCAAGGTTTGGGTGTGTTCTGTGATTGCATGCGTCCCCATGAAGACTCAGACCTTGGCTTCATGCCTCTACCATAAAATCAATGGTTGTATTTCACACAGATCTGTCCACTTTCTACCTACGCAGACAGGCTTCACCTCTGAAATACTGATGGCCATGGGCTCCATGGCCACATGTGTACCACTGCAGACCGGTGTAACCCTTAGCACACATTTCTTTGACTCTTGGGCTACAGTTAGTGATAATTCATTTGTAAAATAATAGCATGAAATGTGGTCATTTCAGTGCAGCAATATTTTGTAAATATATTTTTTGGGAACCATAGCCTTGAAAATATCAATATTGGTAAAAAATTATGGAATACCCAAAGCCCATTGCCACTACCATTATTTTTGTCTCAAGAACGTAGGACAGGCATATCTATTTAAAAAAATGGAACCATGCAAAACTCAATTTATCCTAACTGTGCTTTTAAATGAAAAAGGTAGTTAACTGAAGTCAAACATATCAAAAGAAATAATGAGTGCAGCACTAACATTGTCATTTCTTCCAAGATTGTTTTTAACATCATTGTACAAGTTTCCATGGAGGGGGACATACTACTTAAATAATATTTTACAGAGTATACAACACTCAATACCAGCGGCAGCTAGGTCAGAAGTTATCTCTAGCATTGATGGTTCAAATGTAGGTCAATACGTCTTGCTTTGCATGCTCGCTTTCAAGTATATATATACATACAAGCAGCTATATTGAGTAAAGATAGCAACAATTAGGTGACTATAGAGTGCTGTGTGATGGGATCTGATTACTGCTCCACATAGTTACAGTTGCCTAGCAACCCAAAGATCAAAGGATCATTCTCATGTCCCCTTGTTGATGTTACAAAAGCTGATGTTACGATCACCCAGGGATCAAAGGATGAATCCTCAATGTAACCGTATGTAATATGTAACCGTATAAAACCAAACAAAAGCTCAAAGGATCTGTTAATGGCTGCATGAAGTCAGAAACTCATTTCTGGAACATTCCAAGGTAGGCAAATGTAAAACATAGAATATACATATTTGAGTCTGCAAATTGGAATGTTCCAATAAAGACTTGATGTCCATACATGATATGACTTTACTTCCAGGATCTAAGAGAATATCTAGGAATTGGAAGTACATACAGCACTGCTATTATTCTTAATATTGAAGCTAGGATAATTTCACGCAAGAATAATGCCCATAAATAATTAACAAGCCCTGCCCGTCTTTGCCAAACTTAATGCAATCAGTTCAAACTAATTGTCAGTGCAATGTTTACATGTTTAATATACTCAACTCAAAGGCTTTATATGATAAATGACTTGGCAGGAGTGTCCAATATTCCTGTGATCTTGAAAATATCACCAAATGTCAAAATCCTATTTAGCCTTTAAATAGGTCACTGTACATAGTGACATTGAATACTCCTCTGGGGCATCCCTAGTTCAATCACACATACCAAATTATCGATATTGCCCCATCCTCACAGTCAAAAGAGCATAATATGATCAATAAAAGTAACAATATTGATAGTCTTGACCTTGACCCAGAGTCAACAAAAATTCATCCCAAGGAATAATCTTTATATGCACTTCATATATCCAAAATATCATGTTCTGGATCTGTTTCTCACACGCTTGGAAATTGTGACCAATCTGGCCTTTAAAGAAATCAATGTGACCGAAATATATAAAATATTCACAAAAATGTGAACAAGCATATTGTGTCAGATAAATGTGGTGGCAATAAATGCTATTTATAGTCTTTTGCCAAATATCTCATTTAGATGTTTTGAAAATTGTATTTAGAAATAGCTTAAGGTAACACAATATTGAACTTGTCCAAGCCCTTCAAAGGTAGATAACAGCTGCAAAGTCATATTAATATTGCTGTTATCTTGAAGAAGATATCTAGAGCATTAACAAGCATTCACAAAGTTGCTCATGTGCTGGTCAAGACTTTGACCCAAAGTCTAAAGTGCATTCATATAAATTAACCTTGAATATTTACAAATATTTACATAATATCAAGATCTAATCTTCTCTGATTTGTTAAGGATCAGATTCTCAATATTTTGGAAGTTGGGACATATATGGCCTTTAAGTAGGTCAATGTGACATAATGTTACAAATATTATTCTAAAAAATATGAATAAATATTTTGCACAAGATAAATGTAGTGAAATGAATGTTAATTTCAAAAATAGCTGATCTTCAAAACACTTCAAGGTCATCAAATATTGAACTCTACGAAGCCCTTCATAGATTACATGTGCCAAATCATATCGATATTGCTGTAATCTTGAAGAAAATCTGGCATTTAGAGGTGAAGTTGTTCTTGTGCTGGTCAGGAACTTGACCTTGACCCAGGGTCACAAATAGTTCAGTTCAAAAAAATTCCCAGACCTACATATCATGTTATAGTATCTTGTCCTTACATTGAGGCATAACTGAATGAGGAAGAAAACAAAGTTTGATGGTGGTGGTGAATGCAGAAGAAACTGAGCAAGAACATAGTAAGTCAGCACAATCTAATAATGGTTGAATTAGTTACAAAGATGGTCTGCATGCACAACATGGGTGTACTGGGGTTTATATGCTATTTTGGTTCCCAAACTGCCAATAATTATTTTCCAACTATGGATAAAGGGCTTTGGAACTTGGGAGTCTTGTGATGATTTAAGGATGGACTGCATGCATACTTACCAGACAATGCCCTGAGCTCCTGACCCGATGGGTCGCAGGTTCTGGTACCTGCGGAGGATGGTGAAGGTGGAGTCCCCAACCTCCACCGTATAGAAATGTGAAGGGTGTTTATTGGTATTCATGGCTGCCGCCTTAAACGGGGAGCGTTGAGAAGCTCCCTCTAGTGGGCCGCCGCCATGGTTGTTGGTATGTGAGGTCGCCGTGGTGGAGACCTTGTGCTGACCTTTGCTGCTTCGGTAGTTGCCAGTTAGGTAGTCTGCATGGCTCGGACACATAGACCACCTATAAAAAGAGGCAAAAAATATGTCATAATATTTTATCATAAAAAACCAATACAAATCTTTGACATTGTATCTACAACTTCACTACAGCGTCCATATTTATGATGATGCAATTGTTGTTAATGATCCATCATAAAAGTTATACCTTGTCCGTAAATATTGAATGAAATTCATAATAGGCATGAGCAAGTATCTCAATTCTCACTGCATTGTTATTGATAAAATGCTATCATCCTTATATTTATGTTAAGAGCAGGAGGAATTATGTCTGTGATATGGCCATGTAGACCTGTATGGCCTGGAGCCCTTGCTTTCATGGTGGTATAATCAATGCTAATTACTGGTCAGTGATGCAGGCCAGCCACTCAGCAATATAGGACCATCTGTTAGCCACCTGCCTCCTTGCACCCTTCTTTATTAGCAGAGAATACTGGCTATTACATCGGACAATGTAACTTTCTTTTATTCTCAATGACAATGTAACTTTCTTTTATTCTCAATGACTGTACATATATAGTTCTATGTGTATACTAATCTATTCATTCAAACTGAAATATATTTAGTGCATGAAATTTGTGGACTGTGAGCCATATTTACCTTCTAATATGGGTGTATATGTTGCATTATTTACATGCAGCGGTTCCTGACTGACTCATTCCTCACAGTATATAATGCCTTACGTGGTGTGTGACATATTTGTTCTGTGGACATTATATTGATTGAACTGAGGACCAATTATCACAACATACATGAATCAGATGAACTGGTGACTAATGCAAGCATAAGGATGTAAACGGCTTGAATAACCTCACCCAACCACACACACACAGGTGCTACTGTCACAACACTTTATATGGACAGTTCATTTGATCAAGCTGATTAAAAGAGAAAACATTAAAAGAGAATGTCCACAAATCTGGGCAAGAAAAGGTGCATATTATGACCAGTCATTAAATTACAGCATATTATATTAAGTTTATGGAAGAATGGGGAGAAATGGCCATCCCTGTCCTGCCTAAATTCCACCAGCCAAATTTCATTTGCAGACGTCAATCTTGAACCTGGTACGAAAGCTACAAAAGAGGTCTATTGCATGAACACATCTGCCTTATAAATCTCATGAACACATCTGTCCTACACTTGCATGACCACATCTGACCTGTAGAGTATCAAAAATATATCCAACCTGATCGGGACCAAATAACATCAAAATGGATACAGGATAAACAGAATCCATTAATTGTCTGTTGGTATTGCAATTTTAAGGAAGGAAACAGCTGACTGTTTTCATATGATGGGACCTGTGGGACTTGTGGGATCCATATTAAACTTAGATTATGGGAGATAATAAGTCTCCCACACTGCAGATATCTTGATTCACTTCTTGACTCATCTGACATTGCTGAGGCAGCAAAATACAGCAATGGAAGCAGAGTCTCAACCACTCAGCATCTCTTACTGTAGCTGCACCAAAACACACTTCTATCTGGGTGTACCATCTGGATGGATCAGCATGCAAAGTCTAACAAGGTCTGCCCCCAGCCTTTGATTGGCCATCTATCTAAGTCTTTGAGTTTCATCTTCAGCAGACTTGTAACGGAGGCACCATCATGGGAAGTGGCACAGTAGCAGACTAAGAATTGGCTACGACAATCCAACATGACTCATATATCCAGGCCATTTTATTATTCATACCTCCATTGATATTGGTGTGCAAATAGTACTTATTTATAAAAACACCTGATGAACCTGATAACCTGTCAAAGTACTTTATCATGGGCCCCAATCCACACCTAAGAGAGATAATATGACACTACTTGCCAAAACACATAACTATCATGCCCATGTGTCTGCTTTCCCAAGAGCTAAGACGACGGGTGACCAATAACTTGGGGGCACAGCCAAGCTAACAGGATATAGTTTTTTTTTAAGTGGATTTGTCTTTTCAGCTCATGAAAATTCATCTCTCATGTGGCACTGGTATGCTTTATATTTGGGAGCCTCCTGTTTGTCAATCTCATGACCCTAATTGATCTATAAACATAACTGTATCTGTTATAAAGTTCAAACTTGAACTAATTAAGCCACAGTCAAATAAGGTTTAAAACTAAACCCCAATAATGGTCACATTCTAAAACTTTAATCTAGGGCATCTAGGCTATTTTTTGTCTTTGCCTTACATCATGTACCTGTAAATATTGATAATATCAATAAGGAGTTTTCAGTTCATTCATATATCACTTTCATGGTTTACATTCTGAAATGACTTTTAATCCACCATGAGATTGTAATTAAAGGTAATTCTCTGATGAAAAATTCCTGAAAAAGGAAGTCCAACAAAGATTTGGGACATCCCTTAATGTTATATTAGGACATGCCTCTATGAGAAAGTTAACAAGGTGGGGAAGGACAATGATACTAAAGTAATGAATATGGCTTAGGGTTAAACTATTGATTCCAGAGAAGGCGGTCTAATTAATATTTAACATGGTGCTGATGAACATTACAATCTTGGTAGTGACTTGCTAAAGGAATCAGAGTTAGAGAATTGGCTTTCCCAAAAGCATTCTGCATAGATTGAAAGTGGAAGTAAGGGTGGATGCATTGACC
The DNA here is from genome assembly GCA_949316495.1 of Amphiduros pacificus. Taxonomy (NCBI): domain Eukaryota; kingdom Metazoa; phylum Annelida; class Polychaeta; order Phyllodocida; family Hesionidae; genus Amphiduros; species Amphiduros pacificus. Next base: position 32,021,322 of record OX439002.1, read on the forward strand.
TAGCTAAAAAGGGTAGATGAGGTGAGAGGTTTCAGCCTAGTTGCATTCACAATGGATGAACGTTGGTCATCAAAAAGAGTGAGGCATGAAGGCGACAAGAAAGGAATGGGCGTGAAATTTGTACAGAGACATGATCAGCTGGGCAAGACCTAAACTGAATAAAATCTGCCATCTTTGACTACATTAAATCCAAACTGTGGTGCTAATGTGTCCTTATTGTGATGGCAGTTTGATTGAGGGTGAGATGTGCGAGTAGATGAGATATTGGGTGCTCTACTCATCCATACATTATTGATCTGCCCACCGTCACTGGGCTATTTATAGCTGTGTATACGACCATGCATAGAGGCACAATAGTATGCCCAGTCCAGCGTATGCAGCCTGCCTACCCGGCTGCTTCTCAGCCTCGTCAAGCTGTAAGAGCCCAAAACCCTCCCTTCATGCACACAATTATCACAGATAAGCACACAGGTTGGCTGCCATTCTTTATCACAATCCTTATGTATAACATACACTCCATAATCCAAGTATGAAACTTCCATTATTTACTCCATATTATAAATTATTGCCATTACATTTTGAGACGTGTTTGCTGCCGATTCCCTGGCTAGATGTGGGTTCAGGACAGCCTGTGGCCAGGAGGCTGTGGTACTTACTTGTTGTGAGAATTGTGGTTGTTGACATGTCTATGGTTTGAATTTCTCACAGCCATGATAATATAAAGCAGCAGTATATTCCACACCGGAGAAAGACGAGGTAGATCAACACTTGGATACAGACATGGCTGTCCTGCCTCTTTTCTCACTGATCTCTCATGTACTGAAGTAAGAGTGGAGTGTGGGATGGTGCAGGACAGGAAGGCAGGCAGGCAGGCTAGCTTGGCAACACAGGCCCACAGAGGAATGGCCTGTCTACGCAGGCATACAAGCAGGAATGGCCTAATGGTGTATTCCCATGAAATAATGACCAGTCTGAACAGGTTCACCAAAGATGGCTCAGATTACAAAGGAATGGCCTGGCAGTGATGGTGTGAACAGCGAAATATTTGTTTGCTCCCACACGAATGGGACCTTACTTGATGATACAGGATCATCAAGTGGAATCATATTTTGGCCCTTTGCAACTTCATTAGGTCATGCTTTATAAGGTCTTGGTCACAATGAATATGACTTAATATACATTTCAAACCAATCATCACATTATTATTGCCCCTTTTATATATGATGACAAATGGCAAAATCACCTGACTAAACATTGGAACAATGAAAAATAGTTCATATATGTATCAATGGCCAGTAAATGCATTTCAACCTGTATAGCATGCCCTTATGTCTTATGGACTTGCATGGTAAAACAAATGACCAATTCACATACATGATAAAGGCAGTGTAAAATGAAATAATTGGCCCAACAATACTCAGGCACTGAAGACAGAATATGCAAGCACAAATAGAATACAGGAATCAGCTGATTTTATAGGTTCCTGGCCAATCCTGGGTGAAAATAAAAGGTATCAATATCAACTAGGGATTCGTTGACATTCAGACAACAAATGTGCAGAAACTTAATTCTCATATGTGGCAAAATACAGCAACACAGGCATTCAGCATTCCTGGCAAAACAGGTAGATAATCAAGATTCCTCACTCTGCAGTTGATATGTTTTTCCTGACAAAATAAAGGAAACAATAACATCTGGCTGTGCAAGTAATGAACAATTTCCTGGCAATGTAGCCAATTAAAATGGAATCAATGCAGTAAGCTGAAATGTGATGAGGAGTAAAAACTGAACACCAGGTAAAACGTCTGTTCTCGTTCTTGTCTTTAACATGGAAAATACAGATTCATCACTTTCCATCCAGCTATATTATAAGCATCAACATACCATGTGATACAAAAAGACTTGTATGTTTAGCATCTACGTCTTCCAAGAAGAACCTTGAAATCATGATTTAGTAATCTTTATGTGGACTAAATCAAGAAGTCAAATTATTGTATCTCTGACACCCAATATCATAGGAAAATATAGGCCAATGGCTTTAGGGCTATGTTAACCATTGTTTTTGCAATATTTTGAAATATTAAAAAAAAAACATATGTGTGCAAATGGCTTCATAAATAATCATTTAAATCCTTTCCCAGAGCAGACTTGAGAAGGTGATAATTTTGGCCAATCAAAATGCATATTACAAATCTCATTGGCTGATATTTGTCATGTTATTCAAACTGGCAGCCTCCTTTAAAATTCAGTGATAGCTACTACATTAAAAAAAATCACACAAAGGAAAACAAATCTGAGCCCCCCCAAAATGCAACATATTAATTTTCAGAGGAGAAGATCAAAGTTGACGAGATACACAGAATTTCTACCCCTCATTGCAGAAGCTATGCTATGCATAGCAAAAACTCAACTTTCCACTGAAAATAAATATTGCTTGATAATATGAGCAATGAAAAACAGGTCATTGTAGTCCAACACCTCATACAGTATGGTGAGCAAAGTTATTAATGCCTGCTACAAATAACTAACACATGAAGACTACGCTGATCCAGCCAGCAGCATCAGCTTGGATTCCATATAACCAGATGACCACCATCATGAAAGGCAATGTGACACTAGGCCACATGAAAGCTGTTGTGTGTAACAGCCAAATGGAGGGAGGACAGTAAACTAGGAAAACCAGGACTATTTCTTCAGATAATTTGATCCTAAAAGCAAATTATCATCCCACTCAATCCAACACTCTTTGCCTGGTTACTTGTACTCTTTTCACGTTCCATCTATGACCAATTATTTTCATGATGGACATGTCTCGTTTCATCATAATATTATTCAGGTGATGATTCTCAGCACTGTATATAATGCTCTCTAATGATATTTTCCCTGGGATTGGCATGTCTTCCCTTATCAACTCATGATCCTGTTGATGGACATGTGACTGCTTCTTGTATAATTATTCTTTTGATCAGCAAGCTCTTTCTCTTCCTAGTCAAGATCGTGGTGATTTAGAGGACTTCTTTTCACCTTGTTACCTCTGCCACTTGGATAGACCTGAGAGCAATATAATTTATCATTACTCTACGGATAGACATGCATGTCTTTTTTTTTCTGTTCCATTATTGCATTAACAAAGTCGAAGTTCTCATACTGGGTTACTATCTCATCAATACAGTTGGGATTTGCCCTAATATACTGTCATATGCTGATGAAGGCTTCCTTGGAGATCCATGTTTTAACTTCAAATCTTATCCTGATTAGGGCTTTGTATTGTTCAGAATCCTTATTTCAAATTTAAAAATAATCGTCCTAATATCATATATGCTCTGTATCAAAATATTTTAGTGATGATAATGCCTCAACGCCATCGTCTCGGAGATGATATTGCTTCCAAATATTGTCTTAGTGATGGCTTTGATTTGGTATCATAGGTCTTTTGACAGAATTGTCTCCATATCATTGTCCTTTTGATGGTAATGTCTTAACATCATTGTCCTATTGATGGCACTGCCTCCATATCATTAGCTCATAGCCAGTCATGGCGTGTGAATTTTCTTTCTCTATGACCCCGTTATATTGTTAACAAAAATGTTTCACCTGCTTTTATTTATTGCTGTTTTGCTAAGTTGAATGGTCAACAATTTGTCTGTGCTGTTATAAAATGTATTATCTCAAAACCATCACAAATTCTCCATTCATTTACTTACCAAAAAATACAAGAGGCTAGAGCTGTGGTTGCTCATAAAATAAATGTGGTTTAAAAAAATCAATATCAACAATTGAAGGAAGCTTACCTAGAATTGACATTATTCATTTCAATGCACATGTTGGTCAGTGCCATCTTGAGAATTCTGGATATCGAAGATAACGCTTTTTGCGAACACTGTGAGAGAGGCCGAGTGTATTTTTGAGGTAGACACAGCATCAGATAATGTATGATCACCTCTAACTGACAGCAGAAATATAATCCCTGATAATCACAATGATAGAAAATCTGTTATTGTTACTTATGTGAGCATCACTCTGTTGAGGTTGAGGATAGTGGTGGAGACCAATAGGTAATGACTAAGACTGGGCCTGGGATGTGGTCTTATAGTGAGATAATACATGAGTCACCATTCACATACATAATACACACACTATAATGTATGTTGTGGTCATATCACCTTTGAAAACCACAGGTAACACATGATGGTTTGTTGGATACAGCACTGTGACCCTGTGTTCACATGTGCACTGAAGTGTGTCGAGGGATGTTGCACATGAGGAGGAGTATGGCAGCTGCAGGAGATTGAGGCAGCAGACTACCTCTGTGCCTCTAGAAGCAGCATCAGCAGCCCCCATCACCAGAGTGAATACAGCAAGGCCTGAGGAGGATGAGTCACAAGAGTGGTTCCTGCTTCTGCTGTACAAACAACAAGTGGCATGACAAGTGACGGTGAACCTCACTGATGCCTGCCAACACGCATACAGGTGCCTTGCGTACACCAACTACTCACCTACTGGCATGCTCACTAATCAATACTTCTTACTGAAGCGGACATCTCAGATGTAAACAAGTCTCATTCCATCACACTACACTTCTCTTAACTATCATTGATATGAAACCACTCCAAAGAAATATACAATATTTTGTCAGTAATTGATCACAAATCTTTGATATAGGAATGTTACAACAAAGAGTACTTTCCATGGAAAACATAATTCCCACCTGCAGAAAAGAGATTATTCATTTCTGATAAAACATTCAACCATTTTTGGGATAATGTTTGGACAGAAGAGTGTCAGAAAGCAGAATGGAAAAGCTAAATCAAACTGACAACTAGTCATCCATGACCAAACTTGTTTTCAATATTGCTGTATTGTATGAAAAGAGACACAACTCTCCTTTTACATTTGTGCAGAGTTTAATTGCTTCAAATTGAATGGAAATTTTATTTTTCATTATGAACATTTTAATAAATGCTAAAAACATTTCTACTATCAATACTCAAATAGTCCATGCCTCAATGCTGAAAACTGCAATTTTCGCTATCTGCTATCCCATATCTGCTGCATTTTCACAGCACTACGATAGTTTTTGACCCAATTCTTTACACAGCACATCTGGAACAGTGGCGAAAGTTTGTTTCGGGCATTGTTGCCTCTGCCTTTCAGCTTTATATTGTTATTTTTCTCAGTTTTGCCTAAGGAATGGTGACATATATTAAGCATAACAAACATGCAATAGTGCTGACATTGGTGTGTCAATGTACGATGTCAAAATGAATTTTCCCTCCCATCTTGAAGAAAGGCGGGCAGAAGTTTTCAATGTAAATGTTTTTCCATCATGCACTGCTCTCATGAGCCAATCCCATTAAATTTCCACGGACCAGCTAAATCTTTTTGAGAGCAGATAGGGTGAATTTTTAAAAGTGGGAAATAACTATGTCATATGGAAGGATACAATATTAATCAGGAACTGGACTTTGGATGTGACTTAAAATTATGTGCAAGTGGAAAGGCCTGTTGTCAAAGAAATAAATCATTTGTTAAAGACTTGTAAGAGTTGGGAAAAAATTACAAGGAGTTTAAAGTTAGCCACGGGATAATGGGCAAGTATAATAACATGTGACAATGGCCCTGTGCCATGCTACAAGATCAGAGGGAGATGAGTTACATGTGATAAGGCCATTAATATTAGTTTAGTGTAAAAATTCAGTTGTAAGAGTGGGCTTCTCACAAAATTTGTTAAGGTATTTTTTGTGAATACGTGAGTCTAAAATCCACATTGATTTTCACTGAAAATTGTAATTCTTGATTTAAAATCAATGAACCTATGCATGATTTAAAATTAATGAGTCTGTGCATGGATTCAAATATAAAAGACACAGAAATATGTTATTAAATTGGGCAACTTTATGCTAGATATTTCCCCTCCACCCAGAGATTGACTAATTTATCACTCAAGATATGAAAACTACCGTATTTACTCGTATATAAGACGAGGTTTTTTTCCAAAAACTCTTAGTAAATGTTTAGGGGGTCGTCTTATACACGAGAGCAGTCTTATACTCGAGTATTTACGGTAAAACGTAAATACGGTAAAACGTAAATATGATGTTCATATTTTCGAAATAACGAATATCAGACGTAGCAGATTGATTTTAATTGCGTTTTAAATGATAAATAAAGGTATTTACCCAATATTATCACAAAACGTAATACGATGTACGTGACGTCCTTTATCTTAGCGTCTGGGTGCCCACGAGACAAAAGTGGAGCGGCCAACATGTCAAATTGAACTTTCATATCCGTAGCTGATCGATTTTAATTGCGTTTTAAATGATAAATAAAGGTATTTACCCAATATTATTTCGAAACACTTTGTTTTGACTTTGTTCTCACTGATTCCATTTATCAGCGTTCACAGTTTTTCGTCATTGTCTCCACTGCTTTGAGTCGTGTCTTCCCTTGTTGACACTTCCGCCTTTCAAAATTGCGACCACGTGTTGCGTTGAGTTGTGTCTTCCCTTCTTGACAGAAATGCCTTCACACGTGGATCGATTTGAATTGCGTTTTAAATGATAAATAAAGGTATTTACCCAATATTATCACAAATTGTTCGAGAACAGAACAAAACCATCAATCCATTTAAAACGCAATTAAAATCGAGCCACGTGTGAAAGCATTTCTGTCCAAGCGGGAAGACACGACTCAAAGCAGTGGAAACAATGACGAAATGCAAAACTGTGAACGCTGATAATTGGTATCAGTGAAATTTTACTAATTTTCACACCACTGAATGGGAAGACATCAAAGGCAGAATTGAATTGTGCGATATATTTAAATAATAATTTTAATAGACATAGAAGTAAAAGTAAAACGTAAATACGATGTACGTGACGTCGCGGATCGATTGGCCACGTGACTCACAAATCATGTGATCATTGACTTTGCAGATCTGCCAGACAATTGCGTGTTAAATGATATATAAAAGTATATACCCAATATAAACACAAAATACGCTTTGCAGGGCGAGAACAGAACAAAACCATCCATTATTGCGCAATATATTAACAATCGTTTTCGCGCTAAAAACAAGAGCCTCTTCCCGTCACTTCCGCCTTTCAAAATTGCGACCACGTGTTGCGTTGAGTCGTGTCTTCCCTTCTTAACAGAAATGCCTTCACACGTGGATCGATTTTAATTGCGTTTTAAATGATAAATAAAGGTATTCACCCAATATTATCACAAATTATGCTTCGCAGGTCGAGAATTTATCCATGAAGTAAAACGTAAATATCATGTACGTGAAGTCACGTTAATTCACGTCCGCAACACGAGGAGAAGCCAGGGATCCATCATTGCACAATATATTAATATTTCAATGCGTGTTAAGTAGGCTCTGATCGTTTTCGCGCCAAAAATAAGAGCTTGTCCCCGTCACTCCCGCTTTTTCGATCCACGTGTGAAAGCATTTCTGTCAAAAAGGGGAGGCGGTCTACACGTGGTTGAATATTTCTTTGTGTATTAACACGCTTTGTTTTGATGCTAAGATCGATATAAACAATAATAATTAAAAGCGATATGATGAATATCATTGGCTTTATAATACACAAAGAAATATTCTCCCACGTGTTGGTTTTGACGCTAAGATTAAGGACGTCACGTACATCGTATTACGTTCTACATCGTGGAGAAATTCTTGCGAAAAATAATTTGTGATAATATTGGGTAAATACCTTTATATATCATTTAAAACATATTATTTCAAAATGCTTTGTTTTGACTTTGTTTTTACTGATTTCAATTATCAGCGTTCACAGTTTTGCATCTCGTCATTGTTTCCACTGCTTTGAGTCGTGTCTTCCCTTGTTGACAGAAATGCTTTCACACGTGTTTCGATTTTAATTGCATTTTAAATAGATTGATGTTTTTATTCTGTTCTCGAACAATTTGTGATAATATTGGGTAAATACCTTTATTTATCATTTAAAACGCAATTAAAATCAATCTGCTACCTCCGTTATTCGTTATTTCGAAAATATGAACATCGTATTTATGTTTTACCGTATTTACTCGTGTATAAGACTGCTAAGATCTTTAAGTTTTCATATTTAAGTTTCACTTTTTAAATGACCGCCAAGCTTCAGCTGAAGCTTGAATGGTAGCAGAGCCGATATATCAAGAAAAACCAACTCGTCTTATATTCGGAAATTGTTTTTTTCAAGCAAAATAAGCTCAATTTTGGGGGGTCGTCTTATACACGAGTCGTCTTATACACGAGTAAATACGGTAACTGTCTCCTCTTCTCAAATTATTTATTTCATTAGCATGAAGTATTTTGTTTATATAAATACAAACAATATGCTAAACCTGAACAGTTTGTGCATGATATGCCTGATAATTGCTGCAATATTAAACAATTTATAAGGTGATGAATTGAAAGATCTAAAAAGAAAGACAGGTATTACTTTAAATTGTATAATTTGTCAAATGTAAAAAAACATTTAAATAGTTTTTAAAAAATTCAAAAAACTTTTCTTGAGTTTCAACATTTGTGATCCACTAGATGTCGCTTGTGTCAAGTTACAATGCATGCTGGGATAGGTATGGAGACACTACAGCTGATATGATGACTAACATTCTGTATGCTTTGATGGGATTTTGGCACCTATTACCGTATTTACTCTTGTATAAGACGACTCGTGTATAAGACGAACCCCCAAAATTGAGGTTATTTTGCTTGAAAAAAACCAATTTCCGAATATAAGACGAGTTGGTTTTTCTCAAGATATCGGCTCTGCTACCATTCAAGCTTCAGCTGAAGCTTGGCGGCCATTTTTAAAGTGAAACCTAAATATGCTTACAATACAAGATCTTAACGGTCTTATACACGAGTAATTACGGTAAAACGTAAATACGATGTTCATATTTTCGAAATAACAAATATCAGATGTAGCAGATTGATTTTAATTGCGTTTTAAATGATAAATAAACGTATTTACCCAACATTATTGGTCTATTATTTCCAAACACTTTGTTTTGACTTTGTTCTTACTGATTCCAATTATCAGCGTTCACAGTTTTGCATTTCGTCATTGTTTCCACTGCTTTGAGTCGTGTTTTCCCTTTTTGACAGAAATGCTTCCACACGTGGGTCGATTTTAATTGCGTTTTAAATGATAAATAAAAGTATATACCCAATATTAACACAAAATACGCTTTGCAGGTCGAGAACAGAACAAAACCATTCATCCATTTAACATGCATTACGCAATACGAGGTCGTCATTTTAAAAAGCGGGAGTGACGGGGACAAGCTCTTATTTTTGGCGCGAAAACAAATGGAGTGTATCAACTCGCATTGAAATATTAATATATTGCGCAATGATGGATCCCTGACTTCTCCTCGTGTTGCGGACGTGAATTAATGCGACGTCACGTACATGATATTTACGTTTTACTTCATGGATAAATTCTCGACCTGCGAAGCATAATTTGTGATAATATTGGGTAAATACCTTTATTTATCATTTAAAACGCAATTAAAATCGATCCCCGTGTAAAGGCATTTCTGTCAATTTCTTAAGATTGTCAACACGTGGTCGCAACACGTGGTTGCAAATTAGAAAGGCGGAAGTGACGGGAAGAGGCTCTTGTTTTTAGCGCGAAAACGAGTTTGATATTTTAATTGCATTTTAAATGATAAATAAAGGTATTTACCCATATTATCACAAATTCGCTTTGCAGGTCAAGAACAGAACAAAACCATCCATTCATTTAACATGCATTGCGCAATACTAGCGTGAAAGCAAATATCGGACAGGCGGACTACACGTGGTTGAATATTTCTTTGTGTTTTAACACGCTTTGTTTTGATGCTAAGATCGATATAAACAATAATAATTAAAAGCGATATAATGAATATCATTGTCTTTATAATACACAAAGAAATATTCTCCCATGTGTTGGTTTTGACGCTAAGATTAAGGACGTCACGTACATCGTATTACGTTCTACATCGTGGAGAAATTCTTGCAAAAAATAATTTGTGATAATATTGGGTAAATACCTTTATATATCATTTAAAACATATTATTTCGAAATGCTTTGTTTTGACTTTGTTTTCACTGATTTCAATTATCAGTGTTCACAGTTTTGCATCTCGTCATTGTTTCCACTGCTTTGAGTCGTGTCTTCCCTTGTTGACAGAAATGCTTTCACACGTGGCTCGATTTTAATTGCGTTTTAAATGGATTGATGGTTTTGTTCTGTTCTCGAACAATTTGTGATAATATTGGGTAAATACCTTTATTTATCATTTAAAACGCAATCAAAAAGGGAAGACACGACTCAAAGCAGTGGAAACAATGACGAAACGCAAAACTGAACGCTGATAATTGGAATCAGTGAGAACAAAGTCAAAACAAAGTGTTTGGAAATAATAGACCAATAATGTTGGGTAAATACGTTTATTTATCATTTAAAACGCAATTAAATCAATCTGCTACGTCTTATATTCGTTATTTCGAAAATATGAACATCGTATTTACGTTTTACCGTATTTACGTTTTACCGTAAATACTCGAGTATAAGACTGCTCTCGTGTATAAGACGACCCCCCAAACATTAACTAAGAGTTTTTGGAAAAAAACCTCGTCTTATACACGAGTAAATACAGTAAGTCTACCCATCCAGGTGGCTGCAGGGCTAACGCAGTCAGTGAGAATTCAAAATATAATTTTGGTGACAAGAATTCTCAATAATTTGCCATCTTGAAATGCACCAGGAATTTGTTGATTAATCAAAATGCAACTTGCGATTGACCAACCACAGTGAAACTATCAGTGCCTGTAAGTCTGTCTTATATATGATTTGGGACAAACTTTTCAATTTAGAATGTTTTTTTTGTAACACGGATGGTTCCTTTTTTGAAAGTCATTGCCGACAGGCAATGACTTTCAAAAAAGGGAACTATCTGTGTTATTCTGTGATCGGTACGATCGTGGGAAATGGGTAGTCGTTTCCTGTGGGTTGTAATTCGTTTTTTTCTGTGGTCATAATTGTTAAAGCAACTGATGCCACTGTGGAGTGTTCGTCGTGAGCTTGCGAAAGATTCCAATTCACGCATGCGTCCGGCGAATGAATATATATCTAAAACGATGTCCTCGTGTTCGCCCATCGTTGCATTAAATTATCTCTTTAAAATGCTTCCCAATCGCTAGAACAAGGAATTTTCAGTAAGTTTAGTTCAAATTTGGTGTAAATCAGACAATTAGAACAGAAATGACATGAGAACGTCTGATCTCCGATGATTTGTGATAGCGCCTGAGCGATAATAGAGCAAGTTACGTAATCGTTCATATATCAAATTAAATGTTTTTTAAAGATGAATAAAAATAATTTCAACTACCCCATCAGTTTGTAATGATTGTTTCTGTTTAAATGTATTTTGTTGTTTATTTAAAATTTTGTTTTGTTTATTGTAATTTTTGTTTTGTTTATTGTAATTTTTGTTTTGTTTGTTAATTTTTTTCGCATCCGTGTTACATGTGGAGCATCACTTTTTCTTGTTTATTGTTCACTATCAACATTTAATAGTTTTCATCTTAACCAACCCAGGAATCCATGAGTTCAAATTTAATTTTAGGGATGCACTATTGGTGATAACATCGAAATGTGAGGAATGTATATGTCTTAACATTTTCAGACTCTTTTACTTTGAGCACAAAAGGAAAGTGGGCATGACTACAGCCAGTTCCCTCAATACTTAAGTACATTGCAATTTGGTATCTGACCAAATGACCTAGCTTTTTTTACTTTCTGTTGCAGTCTGTTAAGTGCACTTGCACTCTGCTGTTTGATCTAATCTATGGACACCGTTAAAGATCGCGGCCCCTGCCCTGCCCCCATGTCAGTTGCCTGAATACAGTAAACATTATAGTCTATTGTGTTCCTTGCAAAGCAGCACACATATTGTTCTGGCTTTGTCCTATTGGCCTTTGCCAATTGTTATTGTTTTAATTGTACTTCAAGTTTTCATGGAGGGGGAAACACAACATGTAAGCTGCTTCTTAAATAATGCCTTTACACAGTATAAAACACACCTTTCAAAACCAGTAGCAGCTAACGGGTGGTTCATATGTAGGGCAATAGATCTTCTTGCTAGGGCATGGTAGCTTATGGGATATTTGCATAAAAGCAGCTGTATTGTGTAAAGATAGCAAAATAAATAGAAAATAAGAGTGCCGTGTGAGTAATAAGAATATGATATGATCAATGTCCAATTTACTCACATTTGCTTAGCAACCCAAATATCAAAGTATCATTACTACGTGTCCCCTGATATTACATAAGCACATGTAACAACTCACCAAGGATCAAAGGATCAATCCCTCAACGTCCCTCATATTATATAACCTTAAATAACTTGCAAACTGTCAATGGCTACATAAGGTTAGTGGCATAATTTTCTGGAACATTCTGAGATATGCAATTGAAAAAAAAAATGTTTGGAATGCATTTTGGATTTTTTCCAAAAATATTAATTAACTTGATGTCCACACACGATATGAATTTATCCCTGGTGGGAAATCTTGTTCCATGTGGTGTTGCCCCAATCTGATATTGTCACCTGAGGGCAGCACTGCACAGAAAAAATATCCCTGCCAAGGATAAATTTGCATGATGTAATTTTGAAGATTGTCCTCATCCATATCACATTTATAAAAACTTGGCAGATCTAAGGTTTAGCAAAATGTCAGAATAAAAGATTCTCACGGATGCTCAGATGAATCATGTATAAGTAAACCAAAAAGCTTATAGAACATAGAAGCATCAGCTCAGACACATTGAAAGAAGGAAGGCAAGAAACAAATTACAAAATATGAAAGCATCAAATGAAATTATTTGATTTTTCAGCTCAACATGAAAAAGTGTTTGACCATTAGAACTTTTTTTTATGCATTCATATTTTGTTCTTCATTTCTAACTTCATTCAGGTACTGAACATTCCACATGTTAGATATGATTAATCATTTTTATTTTCATCACATTAACCATTTTCATCATGTTACATATGAAATATTCATTTGATTTTTATTACATGAGACAAATCTGTAGGAGCCAAATGACCCTATTACCAGTTAATTTAAGCATTTTTTCTCAGTTGCTTGTCTTATGATCTCACTCAATTATTTATTCTAAGAGAGCCATCTATGCAATGTTGAAATGTATACATATGGTGATCGCTGCTTCATGTCATTGCTTCTATGGACACATCTTATAGCCATTTGTTAGCTGTTCTCTGATTTGTAAAAATAATTGCTTTTGTCTCTACTCTACTGCCATGATTGATTAGAGAACCAGATGTTCATGCAGCTCTCATAGTATTAGTTAAATTAAATAACATAAGATTTTTACTTTCATCACACTAATTGATGTCATTTTGAATAAGTATTAAAGAACTGTAATGAGATTATGTTTTATGACTATGTGCAAAAGACACATTAATAAAAGGTAGCTGACTATGAGATTATTTCCCTTGTCTGTTAGCACATGATATTACCCAGCATTCCTTTTGACTTTGTTTAAACTTTGCTGTTGGGACTGAAATTTGTGTTTGAACCAGTAAATCCTCCACTGACATAGATTATGCCATCTGGCCCCTAAGGGTCAGTGCAGTAATTCCAGCTTGAAACAAAAATTTCAGAAACCAAAATGCATGTTTTTGGAACCAAAATGTTTATTTTCAGCTAAAGATAAATGCATCAATTGTACATTGATCTCACCATTATTCTTTTAAAAAATATAATCCAGAAAAAAAGTTTTTCAATTTGCTACTTTTGCTATCAATCTAAACTTGATGAAATAAAAATATAGATGTTGAAAAAAAAAGTTAATTCCAAATCAAAATATACTTTTAAAAGACAACTTCGATATTGATATAATGATATATATAATGATTTTGTCACTATAATATTTGTCGAGGACATTTTATATCTTATAGGTAAGGAACTCAAATTTGTGGTGGAAATAGAAAAAAATGTGCCCCAGATATTGATATTTTCGGTCAAGAGAATAGTAGTGTCAATTGTAGATAAACGATAAAACAGTTCTTGATTCGTGAAAACATGTGGAAGAGAATTGGATTTGAGTGGCATGAATCCATGAACAGCATATATGAACAATCTGAAAACTTTCCTATATTTTAGAAGACGGGTGAAATGAACTCATTTCCAATTCAATTTTTAAAATGGTCACTACATTTTAATTCATGCCATAACGCTGTGAGATGTTTAATTATTAGTTGCAATGAAACCCAATCTTTTCTTCATAAATCATGATGTTGATTTGAAGTTGGCGATCCAGTCATGATCAATATTCCCTTGACCAACATACCACACTCTAGTATAAAGGGCAATAGGGGTTGTATGTATTTCCAATGGGTAAATTAACCCTCCAATGGCAATGTTATGTCACTGTCAGTGTAACTCACTGTCACTAGTGTCAGTGTTAGTGGCCCGCTGTCACAATATGATGATAATTCTTGCCGAAGGAAATTCTCACAAATTAATTTTCCAATAAAAAATCACTGTTTAATGTGCGTAAATTCATTTAATGGATATATTTCGGATGTATCACCAATAACATGACGATGATTCAAATGAAAAAAATAAATTCTTGTGGGTGCTGTCATTTTCAACATTGAGATTTGACAGTTCGGCCCCGGGTTGTCATCGATAAATTTTCTTTCTCTAACGCACACATATAAGAAATCAATCGCTTACCTGTATCTCTAGTCAAAAAGATCAAACGTTGCTCTGCGTTCCTACCGTACAGATTGAGACAAAGTAACATATATTACTGAATAATTACATATATTTTGTTGGAAATCACCAACATTTCTAGCCGAGATTTCCACCATTTGCAAGCCTCAATGTCGGTGACGTCAGAGAAAGTGGGGTCAACGAAAAATCATTTAAAATCTCATTTTTATATAAAAACAACCATAAAAGTCGATGAGTATGGCCTATAGTCAAATCTTTTAGAATATCTTGATATAGTATGAAGCATTTTAGGAAATGTGAAATAATTATAACTGCAATGATGTCACCATTTATTGTGCTTTGACCTATCGGAAGTCCAAGTAGAAGTGACCTCATTTCCAAGCTTTGCTGACACATAAATTGGAAAACTTCCTACTTTTGTTTGAAAAGTTGAACGACAAGGCTAACGTTGATGGATTTTATGTAAAGGTCTCACAGTTCTATAGAGATATATTCCAATGCTGTTTTAGCAAAATTTGGTAAGTAGACAAGTTGTCTAAAATATAAAAAGAGTATCAATCAGGCGACGGTCACTGAACCTGACAGCACTGGTGACAGTGCCAGTCGTGAGTGCTCTAGATTCAGACTTGGCTCTATTGAGTTCTTGATGTAGACTTTAAAATTTTGGACATTTACTTTATTGAAATGTCTATAGAGCCGATTCTCCAAAGCCAAATACCTGAAATGTACATATTTCACCACAGTATTGGCTTGTACCAGAACTACAAATCAAAATTTAATCATTGATAATAGGCTGATTGCCGATCTCCATGTTGTTTTTTTTCCCCCATTGAAAAGTACACACCGGAACTGTACAACTTCACCGAAACCAGAACTCTACAACTCCACTCTATTTAATCATTGGTCGAAGAAATTGGCAGGGGGCCTATGGAGACTGGAATGGGTCTATTGTGGAATACCATTGAAGTCGGCCCCCACGTGAAGTCGGCCCTGCCATGGGTAGGTGAACTCTACCCCAAGAGAACCTGGCCACAAAAGAACCCGGCTCCAGTCACTCTGTACCAGCTCAAAACTCATAAAATCTCCTTCGAGAAGGCTATTTGACCCTAAGGGCATTAATTTTCTTCCGGTTACTCAATAATTTAGTCACCTAAACCCCAGTCACTCTGTACCGGCTCAAAACTCATAAAATCTCCTTCGAGAAGGCTATTTGACTCTAAGGGCATTAACTAACCCCGAGGACAATTGGTGCCATTAATTTTCTTCCAGGAACTTGATAATCTAGTCACCTAAATGTGGAAGCCGACTTCTCGTAGGGGCCGACTTCTCTCAGAGGCCGACTTCACTTGTTACCCTCCTGTACCAACAAATAATGTGATGATAACTGCACAGGCTCTTCAGCATTGCAAAATAAACATATATTTCTTTTGTGATCGTCAATGCAATGACCAGCTGATGATAGTGTTTGCCTCATAAAATAGTGTGATAACTAAAATGAAGATCAAATAAGTGTTTTTACAGTTATTGGTTTCCCTGTATGACCTTGACATGTTTGACCATTACTCATCATTAGTGCTATTTTTTACAATCTATTTTTTGCAACTAAAAATTAGTAGTAGATGTTGTCAAATGACTTTGATCTAAAAACTTTAAAATTAAAAATGAAAGTGAGAGCAAGGGTTGTATGTACAGTGGAAGGTAGTTAGAATTACAAATCCATAGCACATTAGTATTATTTTATTGTACTTGTCTCATTTTCATGGTCAGATCACAATGGTACTATATATTTACTTTTCTCGAAAAAAAAACCCCACAAACAAACAAAAACAGACAAATCACTCAAATGGCTTCAAATATTTTCAAGATAAAAGAAGAACTAAATTGGTTTCTTTGGGGATGAGGGGATACAGGTCTAATTGGGCATTATTGAAATATATTTTGGGTGGAAAAAATAATGTTTGAAGTTTTCTTTAAAAAAAAACTGTAAATTTTATTTATTTCATGACATTACTTACTTTGAATGACCTCACTGGTTCAATCTTCTCACTACCTCGGACCATGTAGAGGTATCATGCATTAATCCTATAATTTGGCTTTTTGAAAAGTTGGATATTATTTACACTGCATAACATCAATATTAATGCAAGTAGTATAATCTTCTCACAAACTCTCCAGTCATGCATATGAGTGAAGCTCATTAAAATATCATCCAATCAAAATTAAACAATCTCAGGTCACGGCCTGTTATCAGTTGGCGGGCAGAGACACTAACAAATCAGCACAATGCAAAATCTGTACACAACTTGATCAGTACACAACTTGATTTTGATGAAAAGTCATGACTTGCTGCCAATCCTAAATGCACCTTCTAACCATTGATGGCAGGGACTGATGTAAAAGAGAGGTGTCCCGTTATGAAGGCTAGGTTAAAGTAGGTGCATCAATATGATTGAAAGTGTGAAAAATATACTGGATAAAAGGTTCAACAAAGGGATTACAGATGAAAAGTACAGAGTTTGTAAAAAGAACCCAAAAATGTCATCCTGCTTGTGATAAGGGTGTAAAAATTGTCATTGAATTACTTTATAATGTGATCATATTGGAAAGCCACCACACATGACTAATTAATTGAATTATCACTACAGATCTACTAATTGCTGATCATTGGTGATTAATGACAGATTATAGTTGAAAACATCATTACTGGGTATGATATAATGATTAAATATTCACTCTTCTGATTAACCATCTTCAATATTTGCCAAGTTAATAAGCATGCTCGGATCCTTGAATATAATATTTTTTTTGGACTCAAAGTGATAAATGTTTTGACTCAACATCAATAAATATTTGTACCCATCTAAATTTGGTATTTGAGTTCAAATTAAATATAAACAATAATTGCAAAGTAAGAATTAAAATATTTACTAAAGTATTCATTATTTTTACAAATTAGAATATGCATCCTTGTTTGAACAATGCTAATACTACTAAGTCATCTGTCTTGGAGACATATATATGACAAAGAAGTAATAGTTTGTATAATAACATGAGCATAGAAGCTATGCACATAGCTGCCTACTCCAGCTAAGAGTATTCAAACCATCAGAGATTGCAGCTTGGTTGACATTTTGTAAAAAAAATACCAGGCACTTGTAAATATAGTGATATCTATTTAGTCAAACATCTTTTATTGGGGATGAAAGTTTATAATTAAATAAAGATGCAATTTCAGGTACGTCATTCCCAAAATGAACTTGTGTGCCTGGCAACCTCGCTAATAAAATAAAAATTATTGTTTGGATGAATTTTTGTAGACTTTGGGTCAAGGTCGAGGTCAAGGCCTGCAATATTGTTATTTTATTGATAATGTTCTCTTGAATGTAAAAATATCAATGTAACTTGGCATATGTGATTGAACTGGAGATGACTGAGAGAAGTTATCAATATAATTAGCTCACATTGACCTATTAAAAGGCCAAATAATATTTTGACATTGGGTGATATTTTTTTCAAGGTCACAGAAGAAAAATTGTAAAATCAATTACCGGTAAAGACTATATTTTACATCCAAATATTATTTATTGCCAATATACGTACCCTAAACAACATGTTCATAACTTGGAGAATAATTTGTGTAACTAGATTCCTTTAACCTCCTTAAGAGATTGGCATACGTGAGTTGGATAGTGCATGACCTAGTGTGCATTAAACACTGTGCTGACTTTAATTTTGTGCCGCTCAAGCTACATGGTTTTATGAATTGGCAGATGATCTTTTCCATTGATTGGCTGATGGATTTCAGCAGCTTAGGTTTTGATATTTTGCATATATTCATGTCATTATGTGTTTTATTGTATTTTCATATTTTTTATTTGCTTTAAGCTTGTAATTTTTATATTTTTTAATTGCTTTAAGCTTGGTGAGGGTCAGTGTTCCTCACAATGGCCTCAAGTGGATCCCATCTGAAGCGTATCCTCGCCACAACTCCCTGGGGTAACTCTGCTCCTCAGTCCAATAGGAGTCCTTTGCAACAGCAGCAGAGTCTCAAGTCTGGATGGCTCAGGAAGCAAGGAGGTGTGGTCAAATCATGGCACCGACGATGGTTCACTATCAAAGGAGATCAGATGTATTACTATGCCAATGAAGATGAAAACAAACTGTTGGGAACCATTTTTTTACCTGGTAATAAAGTGGTGGAATATCCGCTAAATACACAAGAGCCAGACAAATTTGTCTTTGAAATCACCCCAGGTGAGTGTTTTTTCAAAGGATTAATTAGTGATTTTGAAAAATATGTATAAGTATCATAAATTAACAATAAAGATATTTGCCTTTCATAACTATATATGGTTTAGATTGATGCACTGCAGTAAATGTCTGTAAAATATTTTTGAACAGGAACCTAATTTATAGACCCCTTTTGAAACCACATTTCTTTCTTGGGTCATTTTTATGTGTTATCAAAGAGGCACTGAAAGATAAAATGACATCATAAGAGTATGCCATTATGTTTATGACGTCATGAAAGGTATTGTCCTTTGAATAGTGCCAGAATGACATCAAACAGTGCTACCCTACTTTGAGCCTCATCTGTGTTTACCCGTCAACTGATGGCTGAGGCAGATCTCTGTTAAGAGTGCAATTTCTTTGTCTTATTGCAACTTATCTCATTATTCTATGTTAAACATCAACATGTTATGAAGTTTGTATGTAGATATGCTTTTTTTCACAAAATTACAGGTGTAATGCCTAATACCTTTACAGAAATACAGACAATTAATTTAATACATTTAATTGTGTTAATTGCATTTTCTTTTTACATGGTGCTTCATTCTTAGATAAGTGGAGCGCACCATGAATATTATTTGTACTTATATATTTGTACTTATTCAGGTGAGAACCGGTCACGGATGACTGTAACCCATGAGACTTATCCCTTGGCTGGGAGTACAGAGGATGAAAGACGGAGCTGGATTCAGGCCATCAAAAAGGTCATGTATGCTGGTATTGGTGGAGGTAGGTTAAGATTCTCCTGAAGAGGCTGTCATTTTAAACTGTAAAATTTAAAAGTAAAAATTGAAATGTGAAAGAGGAACCAACTGGTTATATGATTCCCAACTGAAAGAGATTTAAAACTAATTACAAAGTGATTTTGTGATCTTATGTTTTTTAATTTAATGTAAATGGATGCCTGAAAATGTTATTCCTGCTGTTCAAATTTTACAACATCCCAAGAAAAAATTGTGTCATATCATTGCAAGCATTCCTTGTGAGGATTGATTCGGTTTAGACTGGTTGTGTCCCCAGGTTATTGCAATGTAACTAAATGCATTTTTTTTTCTCCATATTTTACAGCAATATTTGGTCAAAGTCTGACTGAGACAATGGCCTACGAGAGTCGCAAAGCTAATCGTAAGGTACCACACATTGTTGAGATGTGTGTTGAGTTCCTACTCAAGGAAGGTGTAGAAACAGAGGGCATATTTAGGTAAGTTTTCCGCACAAGGAACTGCAAAATATATTTATGAGTTTGGAAAGTATCAGACTGCCATATATAAGTGTAATTGTCACCAAACCAAATTGACTTTTGCAAAATGAACCTTTTTATGTTTTGCCAAATTTGGTTCTGAGGTGCAATGTAAAAATCTCAAGTTAAGATACGAACCTAAAATTCCCAAATATTTCGTGTCGTCAATGTGCCAAGATTAGCAATATTACTAAAGTACCGTATATCCTGAAGCTGAAATAAACTGACATATAGTATTTAATAATCATTTTGAATGATGTAATTTGTTCTTTGCATTTACAGATATAATAATAAATAAGCAAATATTTCAGTAAATTAATGAATAAGAAATAAGAAACATAAATGCCTTACCTTTATTTATTTAAAAATACAGCTCAAGATCTTGTATTATATTACAGGTTGCCAGGACGTAGTATTGTAATCAAACAGTTGCGTGATGAGTTTGATAGTGGGGGTCGTCCTACACTCACCCTACCCGACACTGATATTCACAGTATATCATCTCTACTCAAGTTGTATCTACGAGAATTACCTGAACCTCTCATACCTCTTCAATTCTATGAGTCTGTCATGAGAATAGTGAATAGAGAAATACACCAAAATCCAGATGCAGCCATAGACAGACTGTCAACATTACTTACCAAGATCCCACGTCACAACTACAATCTCCTCAAATATCTTTGTCACTTTTTGCGTGAGGTAGCCAGCCACGACGGCATTAACAAGATGAGCCAGATGAACCTGTCCACCGTGTTTTTGCACAGCATCATCCAGCCTGAGGACACAGACCCCGCCCTGCTCATGGGCACTGCAAATGCTCGCACACAGGTCGTGTTCTTGCTCATATCGAGTTGGGACCGGATATTCAGGCTGGAATATAATCCTCATGGTGTAGGGGTACAGGTGGATAACTTGCTTGATATCGGAGCATCCAGCCAGGAAAGCTTTAAGGTGGATACCAATATGCCTTCCTCAGCTTCAACAGGGTCTACTAACCTTTTAGACCTAGACCTTGGGCAAGAGGTGGACCCGGATGTTATTCTCGCCCCGTTTGCTGCAACCACTCCCTCAGCCGGATCGACAGATATGCAGACACCACCTTCTCCTACTTATATCAATTTAGCTGAGTGTGCCTCATCTGCAGGGGACTTACTCTCCCCGCAGGATGCCACACCTTCCTCTGAACCAAGCTCTGATAGCAAACACAGAAGGGCAGAGATGTTCAGAAGAGAATCTGAGGAAGAGGAGGAGGAGGAAGATAACCCTATCTATGATATCCCCAGAACGTGGTCAGGGACCAATTCCAGTAGGGGATCAGTATTATCCTCAGGATCCTACCACTCAGCCAGAAATGACTATGTTAACGTTCCCTTGAGATCAGACCCGCCTCCACCTCCACCCAGGGAAAGACCCAAGCCTATTAACCCTACAGACCCACCCATATACTTAGTGCCACGCCCCAAGAATATTATATCCCAGTCAAGTGAGGCCGTGCCCAAGAAAAGCACATTTTATACGTCAGTAGACTCAAATCCGGATATGACAGAGGGTTCAAATTCCAGCATTGGTGTTTCCACTCCAGAGGGAAGTGGAGTGCCATTTCGACCAGCCCCACCACCTCCAGTAAAACACAGCCCACTGCAGCATGTTCCAGTCCAACATGCCATGTCAACGGATTCCATAGACACAACTGACTCTGGAACGTCAACGACAGAACCAGATGAAGAGGATGAGGCCATTGAAGCACTTGTCAATACAGATCTCACAGGCTTATCACAGGAACAGCTTCTTGCCCATGTACAAAATGTCTGTTCAGAATTAAATACACAAAGGTCAAAGGTAAAAGATCTGATCTCGAAAGTTGCTCGCATGAAAGACAAACACAAGAGGAAGCTGGTGGACATGGCTCAGAAGGTGGATGCAGAGCAGTCAGCCACAGCCGAGGCAGTCAACCGTGTCATGACCCTCCAGACACAGTTACAGTCGTATCAACTTAAATATGGATTCTTGTAAATAGATGTAGCAGGAATTGAAATACAATGAATTCCACATGTTATGAACACATCATTTTACATTAGTAAAAAATACTTATTTAAGTGCTATATGATGATAATGTGAAATGTTATGTGCTACTTATTTGGTAACATGAGGGCCAATTATGTTGTTTCACACATTAATCTCTTATCATGCACATGTATACCATGATATGTAGTCCATGTTTATCTTTAAGGTTTTAGCGATCATCTCTAAATATATATATATATATATATATATATATTTACAATGTTGCAAATGATGCAAACTTACAAACTTACAATGTTGCAAATGATGCAAAAGGCAACGTCTCATGTGGGATGAGGGAAGGGTATTTCTTGTACACAGTATCTAATACAGATCTACATGAGCAGATATAAAAGCATGCCTAAAGTGATGGTTAGGTGTCCCAAGATTGATGCCTTATGCTTGCTGTGGTCAGAATGTCATAAATAAGCAGTGATATTATTATCTGCCCCAATAACTAATACAATCAATATCAATCTCTATGGGATGTTAGGAAGAAAATTTGATATATTTTTATAATAAACAAATTATCAGTGTAAAAATGGAATAGTAAATTCTAAATCCGGCCTTGATTTTTACATTTGTAAGTGGAACACTACTGTCATGATAGTTGTAGAAATGTGGATGGGGTAAAGATCTATTGCAAAGCAATATTTTTTACTCTATCTTATCAGATAGAGTGTCTTTCATTTGTGGTTGATTACTGAATAAAATAGGGAAAGCTGTGATTACCAATAAATAATCCAATGATCTGTGATGAAGTAGTTTTTGTAGTGAACTTCTGGGAAAGTATTTTTTGTGTTATGAATTTAACAAATGTTAGTTATATATAAACATTTTCATTGACACCGAAAAGCATCATACATTGTAAGCACTGTAAAAAAAACTTAATATCTCATCATTAATTTGACCTCAAAGCATTCATGAAATCCCAGAGGTCACAGGCAATTTTACAGAGGTTTGGCCATGAAACTGTGATACAGGCAAGCTATCTCACTGAAATCAATCAAAATACACCAGCCCTGGTTATTGTGTTATACTGAATGTACCAAGTACTGGCTGTACTCTTTGTTACCATATGTAGTCAGATGTGTACAAACATGTGACCTCTATTGTGGTCTGTAAGGGTGCAGAGCCTGTCTGAAGGTGCCTCTAAAAACTTTATGAGCAGGTGTTTGCACTAATTCACTCATCAGCCAAACAAAACTTGTTGGCAAAGTGTCCAATGGATGATTTGGAATTTAGCAGAAGACTAAATATAAAGAGACATATTATTCTCAAATGACACAGAAATTTGTCTAGGGGAAATATGTTGGGTAATAACATTTGATCACAAAGTTTGGGTTATAACATTTATATTATGCGAGGAAAAAGTGCTTGGAAATCTCATTTCATGAATGCTTTCAACCCAGAGTTTTAAGGCTGCTTTTGTCAGTATGGTGCCAATTTTAAACTCTTTGTTTGCATCACTGCTTTTGTCAGTATGGTGCCAATTTTAAACTCTTTGTTTGCATCACTGAATGTGAATTTCCCAAATTCATTTGATTTCAGATGAAACTTATGAGTACATTTCAAGTTCATCTAATTTAATATGATGACAAACTTATTTCTATCAAATAGTGGTCATGGTACTTCAATTTATTTTAATGTAGCTTACACTCCATTATAATATTTAAAAAAAACTCCTTGCCACATTTTGGTCAGAAAATACTGAAACCCATTGGGATAATACTCAATTCCCTGTAAATTCTCTGTAAGGCAGCATCAGATGTACACAAAAGTTTAATATTGGAATTAAAAAAATTCATAATAGGAATGTTAACCATGACTCATAATATTCTAAACTGTCATATTTCATAATTTTTTTATGTGGATATTACTATTCACATACGGAGCATAATTGGGCCGCTATGTGACAATAAGAGACCTCCTGGAATTCTCTTGTAAAGCTAAAATATTGATTAATTTATCAGACCTAATCAAAGTGATGAATTTAAACTTCAGTATGTTATTATTGGTAAATTTCTGGTCTGTGATCATCTATGGCATTGATCCTAGAGATATTTGCCTTTTTGGATAATAAAAAAAATCATTCCCAAAAAGGAAATTTACATTTTTACTGACAGAAACCATTGTAGAATTTCCTGGAAATGTAAGATGATTGTGTCCCGAATGGTATAAATACCAATAGTAACACAGCTCTTTCATAACAGAAAAAGCTCACATGAAAACTACTTATTGAAGATGATTAAGTGATGAATGTAAAATTATTCCTACCGTATTTGGCAAAATAAAGAGACTTATGGCATTTTATAGAATCATATTTGCTGTACATGTGCATCCAGAACTATTTGACGCTTTATCTATGAAGTGATATTTTAGTTCAAATTGTCAGCAGCTTTTTTATATACATAAGAAGTACTATTTAGCTTGGAAAATATCTTGGTTCTCTCTTTGCCAAATCAAAATTGCCTTGCTATGCAGGTTGATTTTATTTTGTTCTATAAATTTAGAGGAAATTAAAACCAACTTGCCTACCAGTTATTTTTCAACCTAGTTGGGTGGATGGTTTATATTTATGCAAATATACATATGCCAGCAACCAGAAAGCCAACTCAAAACTATCTTGGCTTTTTAATTTGTTCAGAGGAGAAAATGCTGTTTTAGTTCTTAATATGAATTTCAGACAGCAGGTTTATGCTTTGCAGTATATTTAAATATGTGATGGAATCTGGTCTACCTGTTCTTGCTGAATTTATTCTGAAAAAAATAATGCTTTTATACTTTGCTGTAATAAATTTGCTGTGTACTGAAATCAAGAATTTCAGAATATTATGGGTACTCAAAGGTTTACTTTTTTAACATATATTTTGTACAACAAATTGCCAGTTCCAATTTATATAAATAAATATTATGGTTAGACATCATTAAGGTTTGACATGTGATTTTTGTTTTTGTCATTTTAAACGTGAACTAACCTTTTTCAAGGCAAGCATTAAGAAAAGAAAAAGGAGGAAGCTTTTTGTATTACCTCTGAGAAATGCTTTGTTGGAAAGTTAATGTAGTATAATATCCTGGACTATAATATTGTCAGGATTTACACCATTGTAATATTTTTAATATAAACAAACCTAGAAGCATATGAACAATATTTATACATAAAAAACTTATTAAATACACTTATGTATATATTTTTGTATAGAGCAATACAATTTTGTAACAAGTTCTTTTGTTTTTTTATTGGGGATAAAACAAATTAGGGGAAAAATATAGGGTTATATACTGTATACAGAGAAAAATTCGTGCCTAGTTATTTTCGTGCCATAGCCGTTTTCGACAGGTTTGCGCCGTTTTATTTTCAGGAATTTTGGATTTCTAGTACATAATATTATCACAAATTACGCTTTGCAGGTCGAGAACAGAACAAAACCATCCATTATTGCGCAATATATTAATATTTCAATGCGAGTTAATAACAATCATTTTCGCGCTAAAAACAAAAGCCTCTTCCCGTCACTTCCGCCTTTCAAAATTGCGACCACATGTTGCGTTGAGTTGTGTCTTCCCTTTTTGACGTGGATCGATTTTAATTGCGTTTTAAATGATAAATAAAGGTATTTACCCAATATTATCACAAATTATGCTTCGCAGGTTGAGAATTTATCCATGAAGTAAAACGTAATTATACCTCAGTGATGCGCGTATTTATGCGATTTCGAATGAATACGCGCATGCCGATTATTTGTAAAATATTGATTAGTTTGCGTCGGCCATCTTTAGACTGGTCCCCCATCGAGTGTCAAGAACATCGTGTTTATACACAGATGGCGGCAACCAGTCTATGGCTGTACGCGCCATTTTCGGGTCACGTGACGGGGTCAAATGAGGTGCGCTTTGTTTACAAATGTTTGTAACGATAAATATCTTGTTTCATGTTTCATTTTTTAAAAATACAGTAGTTGTCTGAGGTATAAAAACAAAACATACACTCGTCGGTCAGCTGTGACCGCGGATTCAGTTCGTTGGTGATGGCGGACGGATACCCTTCGCCTTCGGCTCAGGGTATCCGTCCGCAATCACCAACTCACTGAATCCGCTCACCCAGCTTCCCGACTCGGTATGTTTTGTTATAATATCATGTACGTGACGTCGCGGTAATTCTCGTCCGCAACACGAGGAGAAGTCAGGGATCCATCATTGCGCAATATATTAATATTTCAATGCGTGTTGATAGACTCCAATTGTTTTCGTGCCAAAAATAAGAGCTTGTCTCCGTCACTCCCGCTTTTTAACATGACGACCTCGTATTGCGTAATGCATGTTAAATGGATGAATGGATTTGTTCTGTTCTCGGGGTGAAAATTAGTAAAATTTCATTGATACCAATTATGCCAACTATTTACTGTACTCTTGTGACAGTACTCTTGTGTGGTCACCTGCCTCCAAGCATGTGACCTCTATTGTGGTCTGTAAGGGTGTTAGGCCTGTATCAGTAGACAAACATTGATGGACCAACAAGACTCTGAGCCAAATCACTCCAATGTCCCAATCTGAAGGTGCCCCCATTATTAAAAATCTTTACTTACCAGGTATTTGTATCAGATCACTGGTCAGTTAAAGTTTGTTGACAAAGCGTCCAATGGATCATTTGGATTTTTGAACATCAACTTTCAAATGGCACAGAATGAATGCTTGAATTTAGAAATACATGATTAATTCTTGGAATCATCATCTTTATATTGAAGCACTCATGAAACCAGATGTCACAGGCAATTTTACACAGGTTTGGGGTATGCTTAAATGATATGTGGCCACGAAACTGTGATTCAAGCAAGCTATCTCACTAAAATCAACCAAAATACACCGACCATGGTTAGTGTATTTTGCTGAAAGTGCCAAGTACTGCCTGTACTTTTTTAACCACCAGGGTTGGATTATATCAACAGGTTCCATATTGGGGGTACTAATTGGTGTTCAAAAACCAAGAAATTGGTGTTGGACCCCAAAGCATTGTGTGAACAAGTTGCACCTCCAAAAGAATAATTTCAGGGTTGGCCCGGGGTTCTTGAACGTTGATTTGGATCCCCAATATTTGCATTGATTCACATATATTTTCATAATATTTGTCACCATTACCTTCTTACAGGACACAGTTCTTAAGTTATATGTCAGTTTTCTATGGAAAACAAGCTGATTTCAGTCAGAAAGACAGCAGTATGCAGCTCAAATAAAAGAATACCAACTTTCACAAGGTACTGTGACCTAATTACTGTGGGGCCCAGATGGGCATTTATATAACAGCTACAAGGGAGCATTTGTATTGTTTTTATCTATGTGTAGATCCGAATTTTGTTACAACTTTGGATCTGTTGAAAATATGGAAGCCTTGCATCGATTCTTTCAATTAGCACGTTTCCTGAAACATGCTAATTCTTATATCGATTGGGTAAAGATAAAATATATTTAATATTTTGTAAAGTTGGTCTATTCTTAGGGCTGATTTGGAGCCCCAAAACTTTGGTGTTGCATTTCAGGGTCCAACCCCGAAATCTGTGGACGCCGATTTGGTATTGATGCAATACTTTGGGGTTCATTTTAAGGTTCAACCCTGATACGGCCCCCCTATTTAGACCCAGACCCTGCTGATACAATCCAGCACAGGTGGCCAAATGAATACAATCATGTGACCTCTATTGTGGTCTGTCTGGGTGTTAGGACAAGCATTAATGGACAAACAGGGCTCTGTAAGCCAAATCAGTCCATTGTCCCAATCTAAAGGTGCCCCACTGTTAGCAAGATTTTACTAAGCAGGTGTTTACACAAGATCACTGGTCAGCTAAACAATGTTTGTTGGCAAAGTGTCCAATGGATGATTTCAATTTTAGCAGAAGACTTTCATCTACATCCAAGTGGCAAAAAAATTATGATCGCAAAGTTTGGGGTATAAACATTTATATCATGCTCGGAAAATGTGCTTGAAAACCTCATTTCATGAATGGTTTAATGAAAACTTGAACATCGCCTGATTTTCAGCTTTGCTGACTTGAAGTCGCAGAGCTTCAGGAGTGGGGGAAATGTCTGTCCGTCTGTCAGGAAACATTTTATTAAAAATCTTCTTGAAAACTACCAGTGATTTATGTTTCATATTTTATATAGAGTTAGATAAAGAGGTGAAGATTGAGATTCCTTCAAATCTTAGGGATATCACCATTGACCTCAGTGCAGTGAGAATTTTGTAAGGAGCACATCTCAGTAAATACTTATAAGAGGAAATTAAAACTTGGTACACAGAAATGTCTTAGGTCAAAGCTGTGCCTCCTCATACATTTTAGCTCTGCTGACTTCTTTGAAGTTGCAGAGCTTTAGGAGTGGGGAAAATGTCTGTCAGTCTGTCTGTCAACATTTTCTTTAAACATCTTCCAAAACTACCAGTAATATATGTTTCATATATTATATAGAGGTGGGTATAGAGGTATAACTTGGTATACAGGAATGTCTTAGGTCATAGCTGTGCCTTGTCATACTGTTGTAGTCATGTGACCTTTGACCTTGAATTCAAAATTTGTGAGCATGTAACATCTCAACCATTAAAAGCACATAAAAAGTACTTCATATCTGTTATACATCAACACTTAGTGGAGCACCATATACATTGTTCAGATTTGACTTTTGACCTTGACATTTATATTATTGTGCACATCATATCTCATGAATGATGAACTGGAGATACTAAATATTTAGCATGCATGGAAACCACAAGGTGTTGCCAGTGTTTGCTAAAAGTTGTTGACCCACATCAGACAATATGTCTGTCATTCATTTAGCCAATGTCAGAAATTTATCTTCAGGATCAGGCATTTCTACACGTATGTGCTTGAGCCAATTGTCACAAGCTATGGTTGTAATTTTGTCATGGCAAAGAATAAGGTAGGAAACCAGAGAAATGAAAGTCTGAAACACCCATAGTTTCCTAGATGTGCAATTCCTGTGCATATCTTATATATGGGTGAAAAGTGACCGACCTGATCTGGCCTGCAGAGCCCACAGATAGTTTGCTAGTTACACAGTTTGTGTGTATTCATATAAGTCAGCAGAGTTATCAACCCAGGGGGTTACGTTTTATCATTTCTTGGGGAGTTTTTATATCTAATCGATGATTTTAAAATCATTGCTTGAAATGTTTTCCTTTCAAACTCATCTATTCTTAATTTAATCTAATCCATTCTATTTTCATCTTTTCTGATATAACATATTCAAATTTCTTATTATGTATTTCAATTTACCCTCATGTAATCCTTTTTTTTAATTCTAATTTTTTTTCTGATCTATTGCTGTCAAATTAATTCTAATCTCATGTCAATGGCCAAACTTATACTAAATACAGGGAGAGTACTACCTGTTGTACAACAAAGGTGAATGTTTTGTCAGCTCAATAAAATCATCACATAAAACACCTTTTCAAATGAAAACTAGATAGATACCTTGTGATAAAAGTTACAATGAGTACTTAAATAAACAGTGGTGTCAACAATAATAGTATGCATGGCTACAGCCAGGTTCCTCGATACTATATACATGTACATTGTTTTGGTTGATATATAAACTAATGACATGTCTTTAACTCTGTGCTGCAGTCATAACACCACAGAACATTGTTATTTCTTCCCAGGTTGTTATATACTTCATTGTGCATAAAGTTTCGATGGAAGGCTCCCATTGCTTTCCATTTTGAATAACATGACAAATGTTAGCCATTGAGAATCGATACAAGAAGGGCCAAATTAAATATGCAAAATCTGCTCAGGTCTGCTCCAGGTAAGGATTTAAATGATTATTTATGAAGTAATTTCCAGAATATGTTCCCAAACATTACAAAAAAAGCAATGATAGCATAGCTATAAGGCCATTGACCTATGTTTTATTTCTTATTTAATGTTATATACAAATTGATGATACCACATTGTGGTACAGAAAATGAACATATATGGTGAAAATATATTTTAACACATATTTATACTTCATGCTTATCTAATGAGTCAGATTGATGATGAATACAATGCATTGCTATTACCACTCTACAATCTACAAAAAAAAAAAGATTTATAAAAATAAATCACTGCCTCATGTCTTTCAGTCTTTTATTTCATTGAAGGTCTGTCACACATTTTGCACTCCACATTTGTTCTCTCAACATGTGAGCAATGTGATGAAAATGATATGCCAACATAAATTCAGAGATAAATTCCATTTGTGAAAAAGATATATACAAAATGGTCAATTTAGTATCTTTGATATCCACCCCCTCACCCTCTTCCTCCACCCCCTCGTCCTCCACGGAATCCACCTCCTCCTCCTCCACCTCCACGGCCTCCCCTGAAGCCACCACCTCCACGACCACCTCGGCCCCCTCGGAAACCACCTGAAAGAATGAATATCAATGAATGTCATTGTTATGAAAACCAATAATAAAACGTGTACAAGTTATGAATACCAATAATAAACCATTTGAACTGTTTGAATTGTGTTATTCAATTATAGCAGTATTCTTCATTGTTGTTTCCCTACCTCCTCTTCCACCACCTCTTCCTCCTCCACGACCACCACGGCCTCCTCCACGTTTTTCAACCTTACTGCCTTTTGGCTGTGGTAGAAAGCGTTGTAGTGGCAACAATTTGTAAGGGTCTATATAAAACTGAATGAAAAAATAAACAAAATTAATATTTTATCTATAACCTGTGAATATACAGCAATTAGAATTTCAATGAAATTTTATTTATCTACAAGATAAAATTTATTTACTAGACTTCATCCAAATGGAAATAAAAAATACACTGAAAATTCAATCATCATCAATTACCTTTTGTTCTTTTGAAAATGATCCAGCTTTCATGTTTGGTGCCATTTTAATGGAGAACCACTGATATACAAGTTAAGGAAAAACTTTAAATTGACAAGAGCTAATCAAGAAAATTATAGCTATACAAATGGGCAATTGATTTCTAATAATCTATGTAGCATCTGAAGTTTCCTTGTCCTAGTTCATGGTGTGTCAGTGTATGATGACTGCATTATTAACTCACTCAAAAATAGTGTCACTTTGTGAGTGTAACAAACACTTGCAAAGAAGTTTGAGTTAGCTGCTGACAGGATGAGAGGTCGCTGTACTGTCCAGACATAATAAGGGATAAGACTACCCAGACATAATAAGGGATAAGACCACCCAGACATAATAAGGGATAAGACTACCCAGACATAATAAGGGATAAGACTACCCAGACATAATAAGGGATAAGACTACCCAGACATAATAAGGGATAAGACTACCCAGACATAATAAGGGATAAGACCACCCAGACATAATAAGGGATAAGACTACCCAGACATAATAAGGGATAAGACTACCCAGACATAATAAGGGATAAGACTACCCAGACATAATAAGGGATAAGACTACCCATTCACAATATTATCAAAGGATACATGGTCTCGGATTGGTCCAAATATTTCATCCACTTTTCCAATTTGCTCTTTGTTCTCCAGATACACTGGTGCATTAAAATAAGGAATCTTCTCATTGGTGCATTTAGCTACAAGATCATCTTCACATGTGTGCAGACAGTGCCCTAATTCTGAAAGAAAAAATTATAAAATAATTCATAATATGATATTTCTCATATTTAATAAAACATCATGGAAAAGAGAAAAAGACAGCCAAAGTGTTGACTTTCAATAAAGTGCCACACATTCTCTCAGGAAATTCCCATATTTGGACATGCTAATGGATGTGTTTAATATATGGAAAATATGAGAAATTCTGTCGAAAATGTTTACAGCAGATTCATATAACAGAGGCAAAGTTGGAGAGCTTTCCTTTAACTACTGCTAATCATTGTGTACCAAATGTGCAGGAACTGCTTGCTAAGATGTATAAAAACATGGATGGCCAAACATAACTTAGCTGTTATGAATCTGTCTGTATACTAACCTACAACCTGCTCGGGTGGGCCCTGGTCTTGCCATCCTCCTCCTCCTCCACGACCCCCTCCTCTGCCTCCTCGGAATCCACCACGGCCTCCACCCCCACCACGACCTCCTGTAATATTACATAACATAGGATATTAATTATATCTTCCAACACTGGTGTGTGAATTATCAATTCCAGAAAGATGGAGAAAATTTATGTGTTAATAAAACTGCTTAAAAAAAATATTTAAATAAAAAGCTTAATCATTCCCAGCTCAACTAAATATATCTCAAAATGATAACAATATATCAATTGCATTTCCTTTCAAATTTGTTTTCCACTCAATCAGAGATATCACACTTACGAAATCCTCCTCTTCCTCCTCTGTCCCCTCCTCCTCTGCCGCCACCTCCACGGAATCCACCACGTCCTCCACCGCGATCATAACCCATCTCTTATTCTCCTTGGTTGGTCAAAAACGTCTGAAACATAAATGACCATAGCATAAATGGAAAGTCAACAAGATACCTGATAAGAAATGTCACAAAGGGTACTATAATAATATTGTGAACAATATTATATATGGCTACTGCCAGATTCCTTAATACTTTATACATTGCACTGATTGATATGACCAAATGACGTAGGTTTTTTCCCCTGTGCTAATCCGTTAAACTTGTGCATTTACACTCTGTTGTCTGATCTAATTCATAGACCCTAATAATATCAATTCCCCTGTCCCACCCCTATGCCAGTGTCTTGTATAACACCACACATATTGCTGTTTCTTCCCAGAATTGCCCTACTTAGTCACAGTTGACAGCAAGCCGAAATATGTTGCCTTCTGATGTTGCACAAGGTTATGTAACCAGGGACCAAGGATCAAACAATCATATCCCCCAAAGACACGTATAAGTTTTATTTATCACGTATAAGTTTTATTTAT
This sequence comes from Amphiduros pacificus, assembly GCA_949316495.1. Lineage (NCBI taxonomy): Eukaryota > Metazoa > Annelida > Polychaeta > Phyllodocida > Hesionidae > Amphiduros > Amphiduros pacificus. The sequence continues at coordinate 32,054,593 of OX439002.1, forward strand.
CTCAATAGGCCGATTGCGGGTCGCCATACTGCCCCATTGAAAACAACACGCCGGAACTGCACAATTACAATCAGAAGTGCACAAAAAACTCTCTAAAATCTAATCATTAAAAAAAACAAGATGGTAACCCGCAATCGGCCTCTGTCATTTTTTCAGAAAGTGTTCTGTTAAGCTTTATCTTTGTATTGTCTCACTGATCTCAAAACAGTTCTCGGTTTGTTGATAAGTGGTGTAGTTTTTACAATATCTTCAAAATAGCAATTTTTTCTCATTTATAAGCTGTCAGTTACCGACTCACATGAAATTCGTAGTGCCACCTATGAACGGGCGATAATTGGGCACTTTCGGGAAGGAGAATTGTCAACTTTCATGACAAATCGCAGGCCGATTCCGGGTCACAATAGTATACTGCCCAATAGTGCGATTGCAGGTTTCCATGTTCTTTTTTTAAATAATTGGAATTTAGAGACTTTTTTGTGCACTTCCGATATTGATTGTTTAGTTCCGGTGTGTTGTTTTGAATAGGGCAGTATGGCGACCCTCGATCGGCTTATTGAAAACAACACACTTGAAGTGCACAAACGAAATCAGAACTTGACAGAAGTGCACAAGAAAAACTCTAAAATCCAATCAGAAAAAAAACAAGATGGTAACCCACATAACCCTTGTTCTATAAAACAAGGTATCCTGCAATCGCAGCTTCCACCTTTGTCCACTTTCGTGTCAAACGACAAAACTGTCTCTGCTGACAATATATGAAGATTGTTTTGTAAGGTAACAGTCCTAAAAGAGTGGGCACGAGTGCGAAGCCTGCTTCACCCTCGTTCACATGATTCAGTGTTGCCGACCATGCTGTCCCCGCCACCTCAAACATGTTTGCGAATTGTGAAATGATTGACTTGATATTCCTGCTTAAACTTTTTAAAACACTAAAACAATACAAAGAGCAACGTGTTATATAGTATGGATACGATACAATTAAATAAATGAATGAATAAGGGTTAAACTATACTCACAATTCACTTTCCGCTACCACCGCGTGTTTCTTCAAACCGGAACAGGAATTGGGGTTGAGTGACCTAATTACATATTAACGTGACCCATTTCTGCGTTGCACTGTAAACACATTGATTTTCATCATCTTGACATTTTTTGTTGCAAAATGCAACACAACCTGAACTTATGAAATAGCTGCTTTACTAGTTCTTTGCATATAAGGACACTCAGACTCAGAGTTATTGATTGGTGAAGTTTGAAGCGGAGGTAAGTTTTCAAGGGAAGATGTTCCAAATTGATTTATTCAATGATTTTAATTACCACTATATTTAATGAAACTGAAATGGATCACAAAAGCAGATTTGTCCTGTCAACAGGAAGGGTTTGTTTCAAGCTTCCTACCAAATTTTTATGAAAGAAATTAGATAATTGTGAAATACTTTTTAATCTCAATGTTATTTTGTTCGTACTGGCAGCTTTTCATAATTTCTAAAGGTTTATTGAACAATTTAAATAACACAAAAATCCAAACTAAATTAGATTATTTACTTCATTAGACACAGCACAGAATTGCCTGAGAGGTCCATCCAATTAAGACTTTTCTAGATGAAGAGAGAATCTATTTTGTAAACAGAGAGAGATGGATATTTAGCTCTGCTGACACAGTCAGCATAGCTTCATTAGTGAGGGGGTATTTTCTGTCATTCTGTCTGTCCATTAACCTTAATCTTCTCCCCTGGAACCACAGGGTGCTGTTCTAAGATATCAGTACCTAAGATATTGTATTTTTTTAGGGGACCAATTTTGTCTTATTTTCATTGGGCCAAGATTTTTTTCCTTATTTCAATATGATACAACTATTTAATAGCTACCATTGAGTTGTCAAGCATGCAATACCATGGTTTCATCAAGGTATAAAAAATATCAGACAACTGGAAAATCCAATGACTTAAAATCCTCTGCTATATTGGATTAGAAATAACAACAAACAAGAATTTAAGGACCTTTCTGATCAGTTTAACAAATATATCATCATTGATCTTCTCGTCTGAAACATCGGTGTGAATTTGGAAGATACAGGATTCATATTAGAGTTAAATACATAGCAAGATGGAAATATATTTGTTAAATAAGTAAAGTCTTCATATGTCCACTGAATGAACATCATTAACACATTTACTTTAAACCCAAATTTTCCTTCCCAGTAATTTCAAAAGAACAAGGACAAAAACAATATTTCATGCTTTGTTCAGTGACAAACTTAACTGGATGCACATATTTTTGTTTATAATATGTGATAAGCCAACATTTATATCTGAGAGCAATAACAAATATTATTTTGCTCTCAGTTTATATCTTATAATCTATATCTAATCATCTATTAATTCAACAGAATAATGGCGACATCTATGGCAACCAGCTCCCCTGGGGAGATGAGCTCAATGACAGAAGAAGCGGAGGACCAAAAAGTAAAGTTACCAGGAAAATCTCACAAGTCAGCTGTGATCATTATGCCACCTGAGGATGTATGGGACCAAATCCAGGAGATAAGAAAGTATGTAATACCAAAGTATTTACTCTGCTAAACAGAGGTAGTAGATCCTCAACATACCTCTGCCTCCATCACCCAAAGTCGATCATGTACTTTATATTTTAAAGTATGTATTTCAGAGGTGCATCATCAGACATGTATATCCAACCAAACAGTGCCCACTAATTACACTTCTGTCTGTGCCAAAGGGTTAACCCATTGTCTTTGTAAATCTGTGACTGCGTGAGGCAGCACTATATCTGCTACAAGTAGGTCTCATCACGAAATGACTGAAATAATGTTGAAAGTGATGTAAAACCCCAAACAAACAAACAGACCAGAATTAATAATTACAATATCAATTCTGAATGAGGAATATTTTATTTGTTATATTGCTCTCAGGTTGGAAATAATATCATAAATTAAATATATATTCAGGACTATAATATTGTTTATGTGCAGGAAAAAAGTAAATCTTACGCCAATAAAAAGCTTATATTATGATGCTCACATTTTTATGTGTTTGAAATATTATTATATAATGAGACTATATTCAGGACACTGATACTGGTAATGTGCACCAAAAAAAGGAAAATTTACACCAAAAAACAATAAGAGATATGAAGACCACCATTTCTTTTATCAACAACTAATACTACTGAAAGAAATGGCGGTAAAAATCCACATCATGAGTGTTTCAAAAATGCAGATTAAATGGCTACATACAATCACATATGCATTGCAGAACCATTAAGTAAAGTCTTTGATTGATAAGCACTATGCCAAGGTATAATTATTTATTTATCAATATCATAGGGAAAGATATCAGTTTCCTCACACATGCAGAATTGCCATTGATTTTCAGCTGTTATGTACATAATTCATGAAGCCTTTTTTTTGGTAACATCAACTGTTGATGATAACTTCAATAGATATGTGAACATAAAAGCATTCATGAAATGCAATTTTCAAGCATTTTTCTTTGCATAATAATGTTTATACCCAAAAGTCTGCATTCAAATAATATTACCCACTTATCATTTAAATATACCCTAAATCTGCCTGTTAAATTGCCTTTAATAGGGGCATGTGGTTCCCCCAGAAAGTGATGACAAAAATTGAAAGCATTTCTTTCTTCTTTTGCTAGTTAATGATTATTTGGTGACATTTAATGGCTGCACAGCATTCAATTTTAAAATATGTTGAAGTTTTTCATTCATTAATGTTTTGAGTTTAAACTATTTGTTTTTTGAGTGTAAAATATTTATTTTATTTTTTTCAGGGAGCATGACAAGGCCTATAAACGATGGATGCCACATATTAATATGTTATATCCCTTCAAGGCGGATATAGATGATGGGGAAGTTTTTGCTGAATCTGCTAAGACAATTAAAGAAGGGTTGGCTGATATTCAACCCTTTAAAGTCATTTTCTCTAAGGAATCACTGAATTATTTTGCACACAAAAAGAGTTGTACAATGTGGTTAAAGCCACTGCCAGGAGACAAGGGGGAGGGTGAAGACGGTGATGTGGAAGGAGCCACTGCTGATACAGATCTTATGCCTCATCCTGCCGTCATGAAGATCCAAAACAAGCTAGAGACCATATTTCCAGAGTACACAGATCTCAGTACCATTGGAGAAAAAGGATTTCAGCCTCATCTTTCTCTGGGACAGTTCAAGCCTAAAGTTATGAAATCTGTTATTGAGGAGTATAAAGATAACTGGAATGAGATTGAATTTGAAGTAAAAGAAATCTATCTGATCAGCAGAGAAGATTTTGATGACCCCTTTCACATCAGACAGAGAGTACCACTTGGTAGTAGTAAAGGAAATTGATCTGGTGTTTTCACTTCAGTAAAGGCAAGGCAAATAACAAATTTTCCCACTATTTTGGTATGGAAGGAGTAAAACTGATTTTTTTGTTTTATTACTTGGTTGAAACATGGCTTGCTATGGTAATAATTAAATTTATTCTGGGATTTAGGCATGCATTAAAATTTTATTTTTCCTGGGCTTTATCCATATTTGAGTTTGCAGTCTCCACCATAGGGGGGACATGGTGAACTTATCACCTCTGTACAAGGTGCCTTTTGGTGCTGGCTCACCACATCCACCAACTTTCATGCAATTTTCTTAATTATTTTTTTTCAGATGTATTCAGTTTGATAAAATATGATATATTTGATCCTTCATATAAAGTTTTTGCATTGAATAACAAATTTTAAAAGAAATGAAACTTGGACATATTTCATCTAGTGGAGTAGCCATTTTCTGGGGTACCGGTAGTTATCAGACAGAACAACAAAAATTACCACTTTGTTTAAAGTTTGAATTCCTTTGATCTTTTATATTATTGATTGAACAGAGGTAACATGGTCAAAAGCTAACACATGGATTCTAGTTCAAGAGCACATGGCCAGTGAAAGTAGTACCGGAGGAATATTAAACTGGGTTGGCCAGAGGTAATAGTTTGCGTGTGCCTCTGGTGGACAGTGTGTTGAGTTTGTAGACTTAAATATAAGGCGGTAAAAATATATAATTTGCATAAAAATTGATGGAAGCTGCATCTTTTCCTCACAGACGCTGCATCTTTTCCTCACAGACACATGTCCTTGTACATCAAATAAAAAGATTAAATTTTAGTCCATTTTTAATGAATCCTCATTTTATTTTTTATAAATACATTACGACTGACTGAATGACATAAATTAATGACAATGGAATGTCCCCCATTAGATGTCATTATATATATACCCTTTAACTTACAACATCATTATAAAGTTATCATTTATACTAAATATAATGGAAATTCACTAATCTATCCATTCTTCTAAAGTATTTCACATGTACAAAGTGAATTATACGAAGTCTACAAAATGTACAAACAGCACACATTGACACTGGGCCACATAATGAAGAAATTGACTGGAGAAAATCTTCAACGTTTTTGTCTGTTTTAAATCTGACCTACATCCTAAAAAGTGTCATGCAACAGAAATCTTCCATATCTTCTGACCCATACTACAAAAGTAGGATAACATATCTTGTCCACAAATACAGTTTATGGGAGAAGACTCAGAAATGGCTGATCAAATCAGATATTACATTTATTACTTGGAATTTAAGTAGAAAATGGTCACTTTGTTTTGATTACTAATTTGATGAAATAACCTGTGATATCTTTTCTGATGATTTTCAATATCAGAGTTGCTGTATATTAACAACTGGAGATTCTTACATAATTAAATGAATGTTTGTCTTCATATTAGCATGCCAGAAGATCCACACACTGGGGATATCAATGTTATGTTCAATCCAAGAGGAGTTCTCAGTCTTTTTTATCAATATCTTCTCATGGAGAAACACGTGGACACAATGAATTTAAGATGAACACAAGGGTGACTAAGCTTGAAACAGGGAAGCAGATGTGATGATCCATGTGAAATTGTACAGCTCATAAATTTAGACACAAGATCCTATTTTACTTTTGAATTTGAAACTGTTTTGGATGATGTGATATTTTTAAAGATGATGAAATAGTGCTACATTCTTTCAAGGTTTCGGTGAGGGCATGGCTGGTGATGGGGTTGCAACTGAATCTTCTCCTTGTCCACCTGTTTGTAAAACAAGAAATAAAAAATTGTTGAATTAGAAAAGGAGAGAACTTACAATTTAACAATTGGTTTTAATTAATGAATGTTAATTAACCTTGGTAATTAATATGTACAATTAAATGAATAAAAAATATATTTAAATCTAGATCTGATACATACTTGCACTGGTGATAGAAGTGGGTGTACTTTTTCCACTAGGTGTCGCTGGGGCTGACCCCATACCTTGACTGATGACAGCTGCAAGGTTGGGGTTTTGTGCTATGGTCTGCTGTGCCATGTTTGTTTGTATACCTGTGATACAGATCAGAATCTTTGCAAATACTTTTAATACATCGATCATTTATATAATGGCATATATTGCCAATATTAATAACAGAATTAAACATAGGCATGAGAGATGCAGGTTTCCCAAGCCCTCTAAATTTGATCAAGGTCACCCATGAGCAAACCCACTCAATATATTGATAAGAAGTGTCAACACACCAAGCTCAGTGACACTATGATATAGCATAGTGAAAACAGAGTAAAAATTTACATAGACAGAGCGGGATATGCATCTCTCATGACAGAATGGGCCACCTACAATATGCTTAGCATGATGATGTTCAGAGCTTAAGTAAACCTACTGACTAATCTAAAAGAAAATCATTACATGACTGACTATGATAATAAAATCACTTACTTTCTTGTTGCTGAGGAGGTGGCTGAGGTGAAGGTGTGAACTGATGTGCCATTTGTGGATTTGATACCTGGGGCATGGACACTTGTGGAGGCATAGGCCCAGGCTGGTTTGATTGGCGCTGCTCCTGTGCCAGCTGTTGTGCTGCCACCTGGCGAGCTCGGAACTCTGCTGCACGCAGCTGTTCCATATGGAACTGCTGACGTTCCTGAAGTAGCTGCTGACGCTGATACTCCAACTACAAAAGATCAGATGTTATTGATATTAAACTTTCAGTGGATCCGATCCATAAACACTACCTCATTATAAAGAAGTTACCATGTAAATCATGAGTCAAAAATACAATATTGTTTCTTACCGCTTCCCTTTCTCGGTCCATAATGGCCTCCAATTCCTCAAAGTGACGCAGTTTGATTTCCAATTTCTTCATTTGAGTCTCCACGAGCAATGCCACCAAACTCTTGATCTTCCTTTCTTCAACTGCAGCTAAATGCTGAAAAAGATCAGAACAAGATCATGCAAAAACAAGGCCAACATAATTGAGAGACCATAACCATACACTTGAGGGTTTCTTGATGCGCGAGTTCATACCTTGGCTTTTACTGCGGCAGATCCCAGTGCTGATGCAGCTGCCTGAGCAACATGAGATTCATTCTTCAGCTTCCTTGTCTTGGGATCCTCCACCTCCTTCTCCACCTCTTCTTCTCCCTCCTTCTTATCAGCCTCCTCACTCTTGCTCTTCTCCGTCTCTTCTTCCTTTTCTTTTTCTTCATCCTTTTTCTATCAAAAGTTATGAAATTTGTTAGTCCTTAAATTTTATAATATTGAATGCTTGAAACTATTATGACTTAATTTTTTTCAAAAAATATTGTTGGTTAATTATTTGCTAGAAATCATTTCATTTACCTCTTCCTTTTCTTCACTTTTGTCCTCTGCTTTCTTTTCTTTTTCTTCTTCTTTATCTTTCTCTTGATCTACTTCCATTTTATCCTCTTCTTCCTTTTCTTTTTTATCATCACTGTCTTCTTTCTTCTCTTCTTTTACTTCTTTCTTTTCTTCTTCACTTCCGGGTTCAGTTTTGGTCTCCTCTTTTTCAGCTGCTATTTTATTTTCAAATTCACACAAATTCTTGAGTGCCAAACAGAAAAAACTAAAAAAATGGATTTATTTTTGTTTGAACAATAATAACACAACTTACGTTCAGTTTTTTCAGGTCCAGTGCCTGCAATGCCACTTTTCTCCATGTTAAATGTACTGTCCACTTTCTTGCCATCCTTAGTGGCCTGCTCTACAGATTTCACATGAGCATCTATCAATGCTGGAGGCACCTCATCCTTCATCTTTGAGAACTCATCTACATATTCAAATAATATCCCATGATGACCACAACACCTCTATTATTTGTAATAAAAGTCTTCACATATTTAGTTTTCACATGTTTGTTATAAAATGTAAAATGTGTTGGGTTGCTAAGCATTTGACATTGAAATGGAAAAATTGAGAATTTCAATGTTACTCGTCAAACTTACCAAGAGCAGCCTTTGCAGCAGAACTGGCAATGCGCGGGTCAACAACAGATGCCAGGAAAGCAACTGTTGACATGATAGGGTTGCCACTCTGGGAGAAGGGGACTGGTTGAAATGCTGTTGGTCCTGATAATAGAAACAAAGCAACTTTGACTACATACTGATTATTTTAAAACAATATAAAAAGTACAGAAATAATTTCAAATGTAAATGCTTAGAAATGGATAAAAATACAACATAATAATCATTTACTGTTGTAATGATACTGTATGTGTGACAATGATATCTTTGATTCATGGACATAAAGCACTCCATTACCTGCACTACCCATGTCTTCCTCGAGATAAGGGTCCTCAATGGGCAGCCTGAGGAAGTGTAGGATGCACTCATCTTGTGTCCTGCTCCCAACATGCTCACATACTTTGTTCCAATCATCTTTGTGCATCTCCAGGCCTTCCAACAGAAGCAATGTCTCTTGATCTGTCCAGTCTCGTGAACGTGTTGCTGCACTTTTCTCCTATATGACAAAGAAACATTCTTTTATTATCGCATTCTTATCAAAGTGATACTAAACAAAAAACATTCTCATAAAAGTGACAGCACAATGATTTTATTATAATCAAAGAATCAGAACAGACAAAAACATATATTACATTTATAATACTTACAGCAAGTGCTTTCTGTGCATACATATCATTTCGGAGTCCAAACTGCTGTGATTTTTCTTCAATTTCTTCATCCCCCATCTTTGTCTTGTCAAAGTCTACCAGCTGTTTGGCTGCTGTTGGCTGTGTGGTCTTTGGTGGGTTAACTGGCTGCAGACCAGACGGAGTGTCTGACAACACATGGAAGTGGGATGTGGAAGGTGGACCCATGGCGGAGGGACGATTCTCTGCATCCACCTGGTAGTTAACTAGGCCCCACTGCTCTAAGAACCCATGCACTCTGCAACACATTTTACACTTGATTATTAACTGGTTATTTTGTTTGTTTGTTTATAAGCAAAAGTAAAGTACATAACAACATTTGGTTTGATTCTCACATTCTAATTAATGATATACTACCTCATAATGGCACACACATCTCCAGCCAAATTTCTTCGGCATGCTGTGCTGGTGAGATATTCCTGGGGATTCAATCGGTATGTGTCAATCATAAAGTTACGGTATGCCAGGTATCTGTAAATGTAAACAACAATGGATTTTTATGCTTGAAAATTAAGCAGACAATAATAATATGACCTTTTATTTTTAAAGAGATATTTAAGGGACTTTAACAAAATTTATCTTATTTCAAGATCTCAAACAGCTGAATTGAGTAAAAATAGCATCAATACAGTGCTGTGTAAGTGGTAAGGATCTGATGACTGCCCCACTTGGTCACAGTTGCCAAGCAACCCAAAAGATCAAAGGACCATCCCCATGTCCCCCCCTGATTGATGTTACATTACTTATGTAACCAGGAACCAGCGGTCAAAGATCAAAGGATCAATCACTGGAATTAGACCCAGAGTTAGTCGAGATTTTCATGTTAAGTGCAAGGAAATATGTGGTGAAATATCGACCTACATTTCTGGGGTCTTTGATTTGTTCTTTGCATTAAAGAACTCTGGGTGAGCTCTTCTTTCTATGGCATGAATGCCATTGTAGTCAAACCATGCTGAGTAGCTGGGGATGATAATATGATGTGTCTGCTCAGTTGCTGTGTCTTCTTCCTCCTTCTTGGAATCAGCACTACCTTCACCCTCTGATTTCTTGTCTTCTTGGTCTCCCTGTATGCACAATAATTCAAATGTCCACATTACATTGTAATCCATTTCTATCAGGATTATTGTAGAACATAACATTGGAGATGTTAACGTCATTTATCTTTCCTGTCCAAAAACACAATCTGTATTGCTGACCCTTGTCATTTTATTAGGTTTTAATTCCTGATTAAATATTAAACAAGTTTTCTGAGAAGTAAAAACAAGTTATATGCAATAGCAGATTTCATACACCATCAACTAACAGCCTGATTATCCCTTATTCATTCTTACCAAAGCCTCTTCATCCTCAACATCCATCAGCGTTCCTCCCTTTAATGGCTGTAAATCGCTATCCTTTTTTGTTGATCCTGGGACTGTAACCATGAATTATTTTGCAATACAGATTTAGAGATAGGCAACAATGAATAATATAACATTGCACTTTTACTGTCTCTTAAATATCATTATATTGCTCATTATTTTGACAGTAACAGGCAAATTGTAATGGCCAATATATTCAAGTACAAAAAAGTAGACAATTGAGCATTTAAAAGAATAGTATATGTCAATCTGTAAAAGTACACTTTAATTAGTAAGCAAATAGGGCTGTATTCTTTGAAATTTTGAATGTTAATAAGAAGGAAACCTGAATGAAACACAAATAAAATACCTTGTTTAGGTATGTTAACCTCCTGTATGTTAGGTTCTGGGGTGGGATCATCCATATCTTTAGTCAGATCTTCATCTTCTTCTTCCCTGGCTGTTGCCTTCCTTGTCTTGGCTTGACTGACAGCAGGACTACCCCGACCACTACAAAGGTTATCATAAGATTAATAACGTGTGCTGTTGCCACTTGATAGCAAATTGTGAAGAAAACGGTTATTTATTCAAAGATTTAGAAAATATGAAAGTATGGAATATCTATGTTTATATTTAAAATTCTGGACAATATTAGCTCACCCCTTTCTTTTCTTTCTCTCTTGTATAGTTGGTGATGGTGATCTGCGCCTCTTGCTTTTCTTTTCTCTTTTTGTGCTGGCAGGTTCTAATGGCATAAGCTGCAAAAATGGTTTGTGACAAACTGTCCATTAAATAAACTCTTCACTGTTTTTTATTTTTATTTAAGTATTTATTTGAAGTTTTAACATTTCAATTAATACTTAAAAACTTACATCGTCTGTGCTAATTTTCATGGTCATCTTTGCAAATCCTTTCTTTCCTCTCTTGTTACTCAATGTTTCAGACTGAAAAATTAAAATACAAATTGATACTTAATGAGCACAATATCATTTTCATTAAGGGGAAATTAACCCTGAAAAATACGGATAAGTAATTTAAATATTAATATGAACATATATATAAGACATGGAATAAAAGACTGAGATTATTATTATAATACTCTTGCTGTTCTCAAATTTTCCAAATTGTTTGTTGGTGGTAGCCACCTTTTCATGGGGATTATACTAGTACCAGCTTTTAAGAAATATGTTATCAATTTATTGCAAATTACAGGAGAAATATTGTTGAAAGAATTCCAGAATTTAAGTATCAGTATCATTGTTAACCAAGTTAAATCGTTGTTAGAGGAGAAATGTGGATAAAATGGATAACTGTTACATTGTTCACTGCTTGCAAGACATCCACATATTCTTTTTAGATTTCAAAAATACTATTTCAATCATACGCAAAGCTATGAAATTTCTCACATAAATATAAAACTGAATTATTTATCACTTGTTACTTTTGCATAATGAAGACCAAGTATCTGAGGAAAAAGTAACATACATTCCCATCTTCATCTGTGAGATAATCTTCTTCATTCATCCATTCATTAAATTCATCCAATGCTAGAAGCCAACGTGCATCAACATCCCATGGTCCATCTGGTTCCCGTGGCGGGTCTGCCTCATCAATGTCTATGTTACACACCCAGGTGTCATAGCTGCAAAAATAGCAATATCTCAAATGTTATCAATAACATTCATATCTCAGTATAAATATATCAGGCATGTAAATCCCTTTTGATAAAGCATAACCCCCTGGGTTGATAGCTCTGCTGAATTAAATGAAAACACATGAACTCTGTAACTAGCAAACTTTCTGCAGGCTCTGCAGGCCAGGCCAGTCGTTGTCACCCATTTATAAGATATGCACAGTAATCGCGCACCTCCTATGAAACACTGCATGCTTCAGACTTTAATTTCTCTGGTTTCAAACCTTATTCTTTGCTATTACAAAATCACAACTACAATTGGGTTCCAGCCCAACCATAGCTTGTGACAACTGGCTCAAGGGCATACATGTTGAAATGCCTGATCCTGAAGATAAATTTCTGAAGTTGGCTGGCTGAATGTCAGGCATATTGTCTGATGTGGTCCAAAAACTTTTGGTGAACACTGGCAACACCTTGTGGTTGCCATGCATGCCAAATATTTTTTTTATAATAAAACAAATAGGTGTTAATTAACAATTACTAACCTGTCTGGATAATACCACCAATGCATCATAATGTTGTTATCCCTCTTCATGACTGGCCTCACCCACTCATCTAAAATGGGAAATTGTCATAATATAATGTATCATTTTCAACAATGTAGAATTTATATGACCTTAGTTGCAAATGCTCTCAGTTTAAATTTTATGCTGATCCATTCTTTATATTTAAGTCTTTTATAATTTATTAAGCCAAACATAACCAATATGTATCATGATGAACCAAAAATCTATTTGGTCATGTATGACTGTGACCAAAGTTCATACTGAGTGGGACATGGCCCTTTGGAATCAGATTTATATGAGACCAAATAGATGTTTAGCTCTGATTTATTCAATTATCAAAATTAATAATAACCATCATCAGGGACTGGTGGCATGGCATGCACCAAATGAGTGGCATTGTCTGGGTTGTCAACTATTATACCCTGGTGACGCTTCACAATGTCTTTAAGTTTAGCTAGCAGAAGCTTTTCCACATCTTGGCAAAGAAAGATTTGCAGCTTTTGCAGACATTTGTTTGACACCAGAGTGTTCTCTATTTGCATGAACATCTCCACATTACGGTCCATCCGAGATGGCGACTGGAAATCAAATCGTCTCCTGTTATTAAATATAAAAAAAACATAAGGCATTATATCCAAATAAAATGATTTCAAAATATATATTTATTTATATCAAAGGCAAGAATTCAAAGCAATTCAAGGCAAGTGTTCAAAATAATAACAGTAAGCCCTACCATCCTTGGTCACTTTTGAACTTGAAGACTGCTGCTAGAATATGGCATAGTGCCCCTCCACTTTTGAAATCCAGGAAACATTTTATCTTGAAATGAAATATGAGGATGTTTTATATTTGATTTTCTTTTTGACAATGGCACGGTTTATTTATATTCATGATATCCAATAATAAAATAGACCTCTTTAAACTTTTAAATTTATTAATTATGTTTCCCTACTCACAGGAAGCTTTGTTAATGCCGGCTTAACAACTCCTTTGCCAAAAGTATCTTCTTGAAATTGTAGCAGTTGAATAACCAGGCTGGCCAGACTTTTGTTGGTTGGAGGCTCTGTCTGGGTGTACTGTAAAACACAAAACCATGATTTTAATCAGTTTAAGGTTGCATTGTCTCTGCCTTGATCAGGTATATGTGAGAAAAATTAGATATATGCATATATATACATATAACCAAATTTATATATAAAAAAACACAGATTTTCAATGAGAACTGTGCTCCAATTCTAAGATACAAAAAGTACCTGGCATAGATGTTTCCTGATCAAAATGAGTGAAATTGTTGAGTGTCAAATGCTAAAAATTAATCCTGACAGAAATCAATTTTATGAATATTAGCCACAATTTGATAGTGATGAAGGAACAATTGTAACTATATATGTCAGAGATTTCCAACTGACACTGTTCATTCATGAGAAAAAGCATCCTGGTTAGACTAAGAAAAATACTTGTGTAAAGTTGATAAGTATATGTTAGATGATATTAGTATATTTGTCTCTCTCTTTACTTTCACAGGAACCTCACATTCTCACAGTATAGTTTAGTATTTATAAATCCAAAATTAAATTATTCCAAGCTAGCTTTCTTGTTGAACTTATGAATGAAAGGCATTGTTAGAACAGGTACCAAATTTAATGTGAACTATATCAAAAGATTGTTTATGAAGTTAGAAGATGACCTTTGATGACTTGATTCATTCTTATCTTTTGATATTCTATGATATATAACAAACTATTTTTGGTTTGTTGATAACTTGTGAAGATATCAAAGAAACTGTTAATTTACTTGTAAGTTTGAATGACATGACAGCTACAGACTCGCATGAAATTCAGAGCATCACCTATCATTGGCCGATAAAAGCACACTTTGAGGAAGGAGAATTGAAAACTTCTTTGATAATTTTATTCAGTCAAGCAAAAAATATGTTTTGGTTCAGTCAAGAATCAACCAGTGACTACTGCCATATCAGGAAGATTGTAACTGGGTACTTTATCTTTACACTTTAAAAAGATATTGCGTGGTCCACTTGGTAGCTAAGGAATTTAGTCAAGTGGTCAACTTAGCACTGCAGTGTTTTTGTTCATAAATCCAAATGGCCATTTACCAACAATTGGTATTCAGATATGTTATCAGGGCACTCTGCACCCTGACAAACTGCACCCGTCAAACTGCACCCATAAATACAATGCACCCAAGACAGACCTCATCCGCCAAAATAATCAAATTAAATCATTATGAAATGTTTTTATTTCTCTTACTTGTGCTCCACATATAAACATAATATTTGACAGGATTTTGCTCAACAACTGCTCAGCATTACTTCCCACCATTTTGAAGAACTTTAATGTTCCAGTGAGATTTCAGAAAGTAAGAAATGGCGACCAAAGTTTTGGTTACTTGCAAATAAAAGATTATTTAACAATGCTTTAACATCATTAAATGTAAATACATGGTGGCGGATGATAACTAATGATAATTGCAGGTCAGTCTGGGTATGGTTTGTGTTGGGTATGGTTTGTGTTGGGTATGGTTTGTGTTGGGTATGGTTTGTGTTGGGTATGGTTTGTGTTGGGTATGGTTTGTGTTGGGTGCGGTTGTGTGAAGGGTGCAGATTGTCTAGAAGAAATTATGGTCAAAATAACTGTGATACAAAGTGGACCGTGCTGTTGAACTGCCACATTAGACTGTGGTCAAGCTGCTGAATTTGGATATTTTATCAGTATAATTATCTACAAGTGTCAGCTGCCAATCTTAATCTTAACAAGAAAAAGTGGTGCTCCACATGTAACACAGATGGGAAACAAATTAACAAAAAAAAAAAAAAATGACAATAAACAAAACAAAAATGACAACAAACAAAACAAAAATTATGCACAAGACGAACACTCCACAGTGGCGTCAGTTGTTTTAACAATTATGACCACAGAAAAAAACGAATTACAACCCACAGGAAATGACTACCCATTTCCCATGATCGTAGCGATCACAGAATAACACGGATAGTTCCTTTTTTGACAACCATTGCCTGTCGGCAATGATTGTCAAAAAAGGAACCATCCGTGTTACAAAAAAGCTACTTTCCGCCGTAATTTGACCTCATATCCAGCATATAATTCTGTGAATATTCTCACTTTCACTCAGGCCCCGATATTAGAATTACGCATTCAAGTTTGTTGGACATTTTAATCTTGCCAAATGTAAATAAAATGCATTTCTGAGCATAGTCAAGGCTCACATATTTTCTAATTTACACTGGTAGGTAATTTACATTGATAAAATGCCCAAATTCGGCAGCCTGATCATGGTTTTATGTGGCAGTTCAATAGCGCGGTCCACTTGGTATTCTGGTTATTTTGACCAGGTACGGTCTACTTGTGCCCGACCAGTTTTCCGTCGCTACCAATTACCACCGATTACAGCGGCTTAGCCGGAGAGGACCCTTGTAGCCACTGCCAGTCACGGTCTACTTCATCGACGGAAACTGGTCGCTGACAAGTAGAAACCTTCAAATTTGATGCCAATGATGGCACTTGGTTTACCAGTTCCAGTGCTTGTCTTGTAAAGTGCATATTGAGGGTGGAGCATTTGAACATGTTTATTTATAACTTACATTTTCAAGAACAATGTAAAATTGTCTGATGATGGTGCAAGGAACCGACTTTTACTCAAAGTAGTTTGCACGATTTGTGGTGTGATGACAAAGAACAACAAGACGCGACAGCCACACTGACCGGCATAACATTCACTTGGTATAAAAACAATAAGTACTACAAATATCATGGTTATAACAATTTAAAAACAAGCTTACTTTCTTGCAGTTGCGTTGTAGCCATTGTTTAACAGAATCAAACTGAGCAATCGTCTCAGATGATTCGAAAAATTTCACGTTCGGCGACCCATCTTTCTTCTTTACTACCGCCATGATTGTTTCAAAATGAGGTCAAATGTCAGATACGCACCCGACAAATTGTGCCCTATTGCCTTTTATTAAAATCAATTTATAAGTTGAATCTGTTTAGAATTTTTTTCTAAAATTTACACAAGAAATTAGTATATTTTGAATGATAAATAAAATCCTTAACCATAAATATAACAAAATATTAGCCGGAAATAGAATGCGGAGTTGCACTGCTCCACGTCGAGGAAGCCAAGTAAAAATGGATTTGCCTGTACCAGTAAGTTTTTGGGTGTATATTGTATTTTTAGTTGGCATATTTTGTTCTATAAAGACTGAAAATGAACTACATGTATCACAAAAGTTATTGACCGTATATCTGATATTAACGGGTTATCTTTCTTGAACACAACTCATTGTTTGTTTACCACATTTTGACAGTCACAGGTTTTGTCAACAGATATTATAACAAAACATACCGAGTCGGGGAAGCTGGGTGAGCGGATTCAGTGAGTTGGTGATTGCGGAAGGGTATCCATCCACCATCACCAACTCACTGAATCCGTTCACGCAGCTGACCCAACGAGGCATGTTTTGTTTTTTATACCTCAGACAACTACTGTATTTTTTTTTAAATGATACATGAAACAAGATATTTATCGTTAAAAACATTTGTAAACAAAGCGCACCTCATTTGACCCCGTCACGTGACCCGAAAATGGTGCGTACAGCCATAGACTGGTTGCCGCCATCTGTGTATATACACGATGTTCTCTGACACTCGATGGGGGACCAGTCTAAAGATGGCCGACGCAAAATAGTTTGCAACTAATCAATACGTTACGAAATAATCGGCATGCTCATATTCATTGGAAATCTCGTCAATACGCGCATCACTGAGGTATAAAATTATAAACAAGTGTTTACATATATATTAAAAAAAGCATGAACGTGATCAGAGAGGAAGTGTGGCGAGATTTGAAAAAAAAAAAAAAAAGTTGCTGTGTGAAGTATTGGCTGCAGTAAAATTCGCCACTGATAAGAGCGTGTGATCTCGATGTTGCATTTTTACGTTGCCCTCTGGTGGACGCTAGACAAGTCTCCACTTCAGTTTTATTTTGCAAGTTTTGCCTAATATGTATATTTGGAATCAAGTACATTTCAGTTATTTTTTGTCAGAATCATGTCACAGATGAAATTTTACCCACACATTGCCCTTATTTCTGTATTAGAGCTTTGTTTTTAACCATCGGGAATTTGACCTAATTCTTGACCTAGTTATTGAATCGATGGAGGCCCTGTGAGGTTTTGTACAAAGGGGCCAATATGGGTCAAATGCGAACAACACTATCAGCTGCAGTTTGAGAGATAGCTGCACAGTTTGAGAGATAGCTGCACATGGTGAGAGATAGCTGCACATGGGGAGAGATAGCTGCACATGGGGAGAGATAGCTGCCCAGTTTGAGAGATAGCTGCACATGGTGAGAGATAGTTACAACAGTGAGAGAGAACTGCACAACTGAATGACAGCTGCACATGTGAGAGATAGCTGTATAGGTGAGGGATGGCTGCATAGGTGAGAGATAGCTGCACAATTGAGAGACAGCTGCACAAGTGAGGGATAGCTCCAACAGTGAGGGACAGCATCACTTCCCAGCCGAAGGCACTTGTGATTTTTTTAAAAATCAAGCTCGCGTAAGTTTTGCAAAATCCCAAGGCAAACAAGAAAAAGTGGTGCTCCACATGTAACACGGATGAGAAAAAAATTAACAAACAAAACAAAAATTAAAATAAACAAAACAAAAACTAAAATTGCGCGAATTGAAATCAATCGCATGCACACGACGAACACTCCACAGTTGCATCAGTTGCTTCAACAATAATGACCACAGAAAAAAACGAATTACAACCCACAGGATATGACTACGCATTTCCCACAATCGTACCGATCACAGAATAACACAGATAGATCCTATTTTTGACAATGATTGCCTATCCTATCAGCAATCATTGTCAAAAAAGGAACCATCCGTGTTACAAAAAACCCACAACAAGGCAAAATCTTCTTTCTCTACCACGCACTCACAAATCACTTCTCAAACAAAAGCGACATCTGATGGTGTAAGCAGAATTATTGAGCCAAAACATGGCCGCCTTGGACCGATAATCGGGGTAAGCTCCATAGACTTACAGCTTAATCATATCAAAACCTCGAACATTCAGACCTAACGTCAAAACAAACGCGAGAGAATACAGAGTACAGTGTCTTTACTTCAGGCTCAGGCCTGGCTCGTTTTGCACCAAAACAGGAATACTATCAGGCTTACTATCACATGACGGGGCGTACTGTCATATGACCGTGGAAAGCTAAGTCACATGATCGGGATCCCGATCCGCCCGCCCAGCTTGGCATAGGGTCGGCCTGGTGGCCCAAAGCGAATGCCAACAGTTCTCTCCATCCAGGAACCAGAATTTTTGGGGGTAACGTATGCAAAACAAGCCAGGCCTCAGGTTCATGGAACTTTTAAGTGGTACTACCTCCAGCTTTTGATTTTGAATTCAGTTTGAAGGACAAAGAAAATGACCCTTTTTATGTCTTTGCTCAGGCAAAAGGAGGTTGTCAGTCAGGTACCATTGGTGTATCTAACATCAAATATACAGCCACAGTTGTTGCACGAGATTATGGTCAAACCAACTGTGTTGACTGTGCTGCTGAACTGCCACAATAGACCGCGGTCAAACTGTAGAATTTGGGCATTTTATAAGTTTATGTAAATTATCGACAAGTGTACAAATAACTTGGTTGCTGAAAGAAACTTATAATCAAATTGAATGGCAATTTTGATTAATGTTGATCAATAAACATGAAGAATTCATGAGATTTATCATAGATAAGCAGGTCTTGTAGTCCTTTAGTTTATCACAACTTATTTTTGTTTTACCTGTGGTGGCACACTTTGACATTTGTATAATCTTAATAATCCTATGATCTCTGCATGCACATCTGGTTTAGGGACCAATCACAGCAGTCAAGACAATGGTAGACATCGGAAATAATTTCGATCAATCACAGAGCAGACAATTACAAGAAGTGTCCAGAGTAACAATGGTAAAATGTGGTGATCACCATGTGTCCACATTCGAACATCGCATAGATGGCTTTTCAGAATAAATGACAGAGACAAATAATTAAACAATTGAGGGGAAAAAAGTACCTGAATTACTTGGCAACAGGGTCAATTGAGGCAGCTTAGGATTTGTCTAGTATAGAATAATCTAGCATCATCAAATGCCAATATGATATCCCCAAGATTTGTATTTCAATCATGGCACATGTTGCATTGTTAAAAATATAATAACATGAATGGATTTGTATGATATCAAATCATTGTTAGGAAGTTAGTGCATGTAACTGGTACATTAATTCCTGAATTCTCATTTTCTCATAAAAATAATACATTACTTGTTGCATCTATGGTAAAATTATTCCACGGTAACTTGGTACAGCCTCATTCACAAAAGATGGTTAGATTTTGTATTGAACTGACCTTTGTGAGATAAATTACAAGATATGAAAATGATCAATATAGAAACATTGGCATTCTTGTGCAATTCAGAATTGTCTTTGTTTGCTTTCCAAATTCTATCACGTCACCAAATAAAGTATAGCATTTGTTAAGAATGATAATAACTTTCATATTAAAGTTACAATAAGATCATCTGTGTATGACTGGCTTTTTCAGGAACCCTCACTTTACACAGTGAAAGCCATCCTTATTTTAGATAATGATGGCAACAGAATTATATCAAAGGTATGTATAATAAGTATCTGTCATAATCTATACAATAATAATATTAATGATAAAAATAAACATTTATATAGCGCCCCCTCATATAATAAAATTTAATGATAATTATCATTTATATAGCTTTCCCTTATAATAAAATTTAATGATTAAGAATTATTTCTTATTTCACAATCATTTAATGTACCGTACTGAATATTAATATCTTTTTGTAGTATTATGATGATACATTTTCAACAACAAAGGAGCAAAAAGCATTTGAGAAGAATCTATTTAACAAAACACACAGAGCAAATGGTAAGATGTGCCCCTCAGCTACTTATTGAGGTACTGGAAGGTAACTTCCTGTATCTCTGAGAAATTGCTCTGTATGTCCTCTGTGTGTGTGTGTGTGTGTGTGTGTGTGTGTGTGTGTGTATTTGTTAGTGTCTGTGCTTGTTACCTATTTTCCTTTATTTCCCTTTTTGTGTAAGTTTATCCCCTGCAAGTTATATAAGGTTACATATTATCTGGGACATGGGGTCCTTGGTCGCTGGTTACAAAACCTCTTGTAACATCAGGGGGCACGAGTCTTTGATCTTTTGGCTTGCTACCAACTGTGACTAAGAAGGGCAATGATCAGATCCCCACCTTATGACACACACAAAAGTACCGGGTAAAGTTTTTTAAGGTTACATAATATCAGGGACATTGGGAGATTGATCCTTTGATTCTTGATCTGATCCCAACCTAATCACATACACTGCACTATAGTCTATTGTTGCTTTCTTTATTCAATTCAGCTGCTTGTAAGACCTATTGACCTACATTTGAACGATCAGTGCTATAAATAACCTTTTGCTTAGCTGCTGGTATTGAGTGTTGTATACTCTGTAAAGGCATTATTTAAACAGAACCTTAATTGTGTGCCCCTTCCATGGAAACAATGCAAAATAAAGCCAATAACAAACCAAAGCAATGTATATATAGTATCAAGGAATCTGGCTGCAGCCATGTGCACTATCATTGTTGACATCACTGATTACTACATTACCGATTGTGACATTTATAACAAGTTTATATATTTTTTAAACCTTTTTTTTTCAATTCATACAATACCTTTGATCAGAATATTTATGTCCACAGGAAAGATGAATTACATTTTCAGCTTTTAGAGTAACACATCATGAATAATTTTGATTTAATGTTATTTATTTTGGAAGAGAACAATCCCAAACATATTTTCACAGGCCTAAAAGTAAAGGCATTCTCATTTATCATGATTTGATTTTTATAAAATCAAATTTGATCTTGAATATTACACAGGTATAATGTATCTTTTTATGTGCAAGGACTGTCAGATCACTAATGTTTACAAACTGTTAACAATATGATTGCATATGATGAATTTATTTTTGTCTCAATCAGAAAATCATGATATACTGAGATTCATGTAAATGTCTGAAAGTATTACTGAAGTATAATTGTACAGTTGGACTGAAAAAAATGCATGTTTTCTTTTGCCCAGCCGAGATCATCATGTTGGAGGGTTTGACTTGTGTCTACCGCAGTAATGTAGATCTCTTCTTCTATGTGGTTGGTAGCGCTCAAGAAAATGAGGTAAAAAAGTTGTTCCGGTTGTATTAAAGTTATTGTGTGATTCATCTTAGCAGCAATGAACTTAAACATATTTTGTAGTTATACATGCTTGATTGATAACAATAAATTTCTCAAACATGTCAAACATGACATGCAAAGGGAATATTATTCTGTATTTCTGTTGCAGTTAATATTAGTCAGTGTCCTCAACTGTCTGTATGATGCCATTAGCCATATGTTGAAGAAGAATGTTGAGAAAAGAGCCCTCTTAGAAAACTTAGATGGTGTCTTTTTGGCACTGGATGAAGTTTGTGACAATGGGTGAGTTGTCCACAAGAAGCCACATTGTAGTTTCAGAAATGAAAACTAGAGAATGCTGAATGGGCATAGACAATTTTGTTTATCAAAGGTAAAATCAAACCCATTAAACAAAAAGAGATGCAACTTTAAAACTTAATCAAAGAAAATGAAAAAAATCAATTCATTTGATGTGAGGTGTTGATCAGTATTTGTTTGCTTCAAAAATTCATTTATAATATACATTTGCAGCTTTGGTGCTAAACCCAAATATTCACCATTTGTTCTCTTCTCTTGTATAACATAGGGAATTTCTTATCTTACAGAATAATCTTGGAGTCTGACCCCGCAGCCATAGCAAACAGAGTAGCATTCCGATCTGATGATATTCCACTTGGAGAACAGACAGTTGCACAGGTAAACGCTACATTTCTTAAAGTCAAGTTAAAGAAAGATGTCATAGAAGACCCAGCCTTATTTTTCAAGTCACAGATTTTATGTACTTCACTTAATTTGTGATGTAAATTACTTACTTGATGAAAATATGAATTGACAAAAGAACTATACATATTTACCAGGACATCCCAAATAGAATTTTACAATTCAAAAATTTAACAACTATTGAAATACAATTTTAACCCAAATTCTCACCAAAAGCATCTGACACAAAAATTACAGGTGAGTATATGTGATTTTTTGGTGTTAGGCGTACAAGGGAATCAAAAATGAATAAAAAAAGGGTTCGGTCTCGTTCAAGTTATTCTTTGGTGTGTTGCTTGCAAAGATATGAAATAAGCAGAAAAGCATGAATGCAGTTCACTTCAATATTGGGTACTGGATGTCTTGTAAATCCTTTATTCTGTTTTACTCTCATGCAAATGTACTAAAACTGTCACTTTTTAGACAAGGTTGCATTTTTCAATGATGCACAATTGTATTGGAACAAAATAAGGAGCGAAGAATTTTGACCTAAATTTTGATCAAAATAGGTGCACCTTATTCTCTTTATAATGTTGGGCTGTACAATTTTGATGCACATATATCATATCATTTTCATCACATTTTTACATCATGTGCTTTTTTGCTAAAAAGAAAAACAGTTATCAGCTGACTATACAAGTGATATTCAACAAGTGTAATAACTTTTGCCTGGTGATGGGGAATATGCTAGTTATCAAATTCTCAAAAGTGACTAAAGGGAATATAAGATTGCTCAGTGCTAAAATTATTTTGGCAAATATCTGTCAATCTTTAAACAAACTGAGGTTAAAAGTACTTTAAATAGGCTGGGTCTTTCTTGCTGTATATTTAATGGTTTAGGACTACATATAAATGTGCATGTAATTTGAGATTTATCAATGTCTGCCTTATACATAAAAGCAAAATTAGAATAAAAACAATAACTTACATGGAAATATGTAATAACAAGTATGGATAAAGCAAATTGTACTCCAGGTAGCATTTGTTGGTGGGCTATTTAAGCTTCACTGATCACATTGGCAAAATTTGACGAAAGGTACAATATATATTGAAATAATTCTTTCTATTTGCAGGTTCTACAGTCAGCAAAAGAGCAGATTAAATGGTCATTATTAAAGTGAATAATGCAATTTTGAATTATTATAGATATTACATATTTGTATAAATATATATAGGGCCAATCTATCCCTGAGGTATATATTATATTATACAGAATAAAAATCTGTTTCATGCTGTTCAGATATGAAAATTCACAGTGAAATGAGTCAGTTGACCTGATATACTGCACAGCTGTGAATTGCCAGGCAGATTGTTTTACATACAGGTATTAACATTACTTCGGATTTGCACTATGCACAAGTTTGTTTCAGAAAAACTCATTTTCAAGGGAAACAATTTGGATACTTGTGAAAAGAAAAAGATTGTTAGCTGAAAAGTAAAATAAGGAACAAAAATCATCAGTCTAATTTTTTCTCACTTAACACAAAAAAGATAATTTGTTTGTGTTCAAATTGGTGATCATAAAATAATGTGTTTTTGTACACAAATTGTATATATATAAATTGGACTATGGGTAATATAATATGTATAATAAACTAGATATGAAATACAAAGCTTGCATTTTGCTGATCTATGTTACAGTGCAATAACTGTTTTTTTTTTTTTAATCATCCAACTAATCTATAATTTCACAACAGTAATTTTATTATCAATAACTTAGATATACATTATTTATATCCATTTAATTACACCATCTCATTTCATGTCCATGTGTAACCCAAATTCAATTGCTTATATTAAAGCTAAGTATATACATAAATATGTAAAGGTATAAGTTGTTATTTTTAGCTATGCATCATATAGTTTCTGCAATGCGTAGGGGTGGAATTTTCTGTCATTCTGTATGTCTGCCAGCTTCTGATCTCTCAAACTACTGGTCAAAGTTCTTAGCTATTCGTAGGTAAGACATATTTTCAGGGGACCAATTCTATTTATTTTGCACTTGTCTCTGAATCTTTTCCACCTTTTTGTAATATGTAATTGATAGGCCAGAATTATCATCTGCTCAAGTCTGCTCTGGGAATGGATTTAAATGATCATTTGTGAAGCAAGTTGCAGGCATTTCCAGAAAAAGTTCACAAACATTACAAAAAGCAATGAGTAGCATAACTCTTCAGTCATTCTGTAGTTAGGTTGGTAAAATAATATCGCATAAATTTCACATTTCAGTGTTTATAACTGTAGATATTTAAATGAGGTGCAAATGAAATTTACTCATCCCAGGGAAAAATATCAAAACATGTTTGATACAATGACCAATTTACTTCAATTTTTACAAGGTATAACTGGATATACCCTGCTTCCCCAGACATTCTTATTGCCATACATCACCCCAATGTTATCCCTATGCCATGCCACAAATACAAGACACATGCTGGTTTGCTGCAATTTGTAATGAAACTATATAAACACCTGCAATAACAACAAATTCTTGTAAATAGAATGGTTAATGTTTCCCAAGACAAAAAGTCTCCTGGTGAGTGTGATCCAGTGATTAAAGATGTCTATATTTGAAGATAAAACTGACTAATATTGGATTAAACATAGAATAAGACATGCTATTAAACATGAGGTGCTATTATCAGAGGTCTGTGTTAGCTTCTAATAGCATTGGTGGCAAAATCCTGTTTTAATCACCAACATTTTATGATAGTATCTTGTCAAGCACCAGGCCAAATGCTATTTTTTCAGGACCCTTTCAGCAACAGAGGCTAAATCAGGTCAATTATCCAGCCCAGCACCTCCTATCAGCGATTTTATAACCAATAGGCTGATTGCCGATCTCCATGTTTTTTCCCCCATTGAAAAGTACACACCATAACTGTACAACTTTACCAGAACTGTACATCTCCTTTTTATTAAATTTTTGTCAGAGAGATTGGCAGGTTGGCCTTTAAAGGCACAAATCCAATGCTTTGTTGACTGCTAACATGGCCTACACAAACAGAATATTCCACATGATTCCATGCTCGAGAAAAAGATTGAAACATGAACATGATAAGCGGGCATGAGAAAGGCTTAATGAGCGACGATTTAATGAATTCATTTTTTAAAGTTTTTTTAGAAGTCTTTTGGCACATATATATTGTTTGTACTAAGAGTACTGGCATAGCAATAATTATGTACAATACAATGCTTCATGAAGTGTCCTTGGTGACCTGTCACTTATAATACAGATACTGAGAATTAATAGTGCTATTATAAATTCACTCAACTAAGAATGGAAATTTCTTGCACAATCATACAATTATGTATTTTGGGAGCATTTCTCTGTTGCTAAGAAACCGTGTTAGGCCATAGTTCTTAATTTTTATTATATTCAGAGATATAAGCAAAATTAACAAACTTGTATGTTCAGATACTCATATCTGGTCACAATTATACAAATCTCAGATCCACTGGATCACCATACCAACAAGATAACAAAAAAACAGCTACAAAATATACCTTTCCTGGATTTCTAGCTAAAAGTGATGAAACAGTGTGAAGAAATATTATTTTATAATATCTTTATGCTGTTAATTTATTGGCATGTCTTTGTATCTTTCTTTATAAACCACAGCACAAAGATGTTATCCCTGAGATCCTGGTGCCCTGGCAAGTGATGTATATTTATACACTTTAAATTGTAAAGAAATGTTATTTTTAATAACTTTCAAGATAATCAATAGAACTAACTTTACTTTGGGACATTTGAAAACTTAATATTTTTCATCAGTATTAATATTTGTATTATTTCTGATACAATGCAAGTACATAATTTGAATATAAACTTGAGGAAATGTTGATATAAATATGATAGCTATCATAATTTTTAATTTACAAATTGAAAAAGATGCAAAAGGAACAAGTGTTCAAGTCAATGTACAGTCTTTAGTGGAGAAAAATGGATAAGGTTTTGTGCAATAATGAAATCATTCACACAACATCAGAGGAAAATAATACACATTTAACAAAAATGTTGTACTTTACCAGACGATTGAAAAATCATGTTACAGGTACCGGGTATATACGAGAAGTTAAATAAAAGTATGAAAACCATTCCACAGCTCATTTTACACAGGCATATGTACAATGAAGTTAAATATAACTGATATGATAATTTTAGGGTACCTGCCAGTACATTATCAGATTAAGTGCAGCTTTGGTACTTGCCTTTTCCCTTGCAAAGCATCATCATATTTGATCCTAGTTCTTTGTAACAGTAATGTGAACATTTCTAACCTTTTTGCGACAGTTATTTTCACAACTGCTGTTGAATATTTCCTATGTTGAAACAATATTACTATGTAAGGAACAGAGGAATGAGTATTGCTCTCATTGGAGTATTGCAAACATTATAAAATATCAAACAGATAATTTTAAATCACTGGAATATATAAGACAAGCACTTTCTATACTGTTTTTTGACTATGAATAGTTTTTAAAAGAATTGGTTACTATTTAAAATTATTGAAATGTATAAACATTTCTACACGTCTATAGTTTTATAATATTGGTCAGATAATATTTGTTTTTCAAAGAATTACTGAATATATAATATTGTTATGATTGTTATGACAGTGTTTCAAGAATGCAAGATATATGAAGATCGTATATAATCAATATATTAGTATGCAACACTAAGATATAACTTCTGTATCCTGTTCAGATTAATTATAAGAGATAAGAACTTTGAGAATGTATAATATATTTCTAAATTACTTCAATAAAGTGCTGTTGTCGCTGGTGCTCACAAATGCTTTTTCACATACAATTCTTGAGTACATTTTGACTGCATAATTAGTTATGCTCATATTTGAGGTATCTGAGAAGCCTGCGGGGCAGCGGAAGACAGTCTATATCATGGGGCTGTATCACTCGTCTTATGGTCCTCCTGCAGCACTGCTGTAAAGAGGTACAAAGTAGGGGCAGTTTGTGGATTACAACTTTACGCTTAGATGAACCATTCTTCATTGCACAGATTGCCGTGTCACACACAGAGAAGCGTGGAAATACTTGGAGATTGACCACCTCAGATATTGGCCAATAGGGGCCCCTAGCATCTATGGTAAACAAGAGATCAATGGTCTGTGCTGCAAACACAGCTACAGCATTAGTGTGGTACTCCATGCTATAGGTGGGGTAGATACATCGAGCAACTAGATATTCCCCACTTGGGCTGGACTTGAGCTGCCTTATTGCTGCTGGAATGGCCAAGTTTTTGGCAGACTGAATAACATCCATAACATGAAAGTCAAATAGTTGTATATCTTTTTCTTTTGCCCTGAAGAGGTATCGGTTGCCATGTCGATTGTCAAATGTGAGAGCATGGCCGCCAGAGTCAGCAAACTTTCTCATTGTGATCACCTCCAGGGTGTCCACAGAGTGCACTCGTATTGTGTCTGATGCAGACCATGAGTGAGTGTTCATATCAGGCCGCAGCAATATTCGACTTTTATCTGGGGATATATAACACTCATACCAAAGCAACTCTGAATCCTTGGTGTAAAACTTCCCAAGACAAACTTTCTTTACAATGTCAATGAAGTAGAACTCTGGGACATAACATTCCCTGCGGTCAAGAAACTGCACTACTACAAGGCTTCCATGGCAACCAATAACTCCCACCCCATCCTTTGTAGTCTGCTGCTGCACATAGTTGAGGACCAGCCTCCTATAATCTAGTCTTAATTTCTGGGGAATTTTGCCACTGGTGTGGTAGGGTGGTATATTTACTTCAAACTTCACATCTGCATTAGCTTCTTCAACACATATTTTTCCATTTGATATTTTTTGTATTTTAATGTATCTCCCCTGTGTGACATCTGGTCTTAAGAGAAATCCTTTTGCTCTGAAATCATCTCTAATTGTACAATAATCTGCAGTGTCCATAAAACCACACACAGATGCTGTATCTTTCTGAGTCCATTTGTCAAAACTACACGAATAAATCTTTTGTCCACATTTGGCCTTGTCCAATCTTTCAAGAAACAGGTCTGGATTTCTTTTTATACTTTCCTTCGCACTGTGATTTCCCATGTCTCATTTATTTTTAAATTATTTTTGTCAGTTTCTGAAAAGGTGAAAATGAAAAAAATATTAATTGTTTTTATAACATTCATGTATCTAATATTTCAAACTCTATATTTAAAAGATGCTGAGGGCTAAAATAAAATCGATTTTTCAAAAAGGTACTTAAAATGATGTCGCCAAAAGTAAACGTTCTTTTGGCTTTTGACAATTTCTAATTTTAATTTCAAATGGGAATTTTAGTCAATATGAATGAGAACTCAATTTGATATTCAAATTGTGGAAGCCTTACTTACATGTATTATTAAAATATTTATATTAAGCTGTTTACAAAACTCATAAGGACCAACATTATATTATATGGCAATGGTTAAACTGTTATTATTTAATTTTGCTCAAATATTACTATTTGCTGCAATGATTCACATAAATATATTTTGATTCTTTTTTAAAGCAATTGTTTTTACTCTCATATTTTTAGGGAAGCATTTCAATTCTCATTGTTACATAACAAGTATCTTTATAAATTAATCCACCATAATATTGACCATCCATTGCAGATATTCTCGTTCTCCTATTTCAATTCTAAATTAAATTTTTGCACACATTTCAATTAAATTCCAACTCCTCGAGAATCGTTAATAAATATGTGTAATGCATCTTAGTTACCTCAGTCAAAGGAGTAAATGGATACTCTGTGCCCGTACCATCTATTGGTTTGTTGTAAGGACGCCTTCAAACACAAAGCCTTGCTTCTTGAATCATAATGAATTATCATGTAGATAACCAATGAAAACATGTCAAAATGACAAGATTCATCTCTTGTCATGCGTCTTCACGGGTCTCTGGATTCAATATTGTTTGGCATCTGGCACTAGATGATGTATGACTTGAAGGAAGAATTACCAAATTAATCCATTCTTGCGAAAAATTGTTTTCAACTGCCACATCGCCTTATTTTATTGGCAAACTCGGCTAAATACCCAATGGTACCAGGTACGGGCACTCAATATGCCATTTTGACAGCAGTTTGTGTATTCATCCCCTGATTGGTCGAGAGTGTTAGAAGTGGCCTTGACCTTCAAATTTCAAGATGGCCAAGAACGAGATGCCAAAGTTTGATATGGATAAAGAATTCGCAAATCTTTCCGAAACAGAGAAACATTATGTTAGGAAACTGGAAGGAATGAATGTTAAACGGGCAACAGATATGAAGAAGATGCGCAGTTCGAACAGATACGTTGGACTTGCTCTTGGAGTTGGGGTGCTTGGCATTTGTATCCTTTTTCGGCACTGAGCGATAAAAGGTGAATTTATATTTCATGTGTTGACAGACCCCTAACACAAGGTCAGATTTTTTCCTGTCACAAAGCTTAAACCTGAGAACTTTCGGCTTAAAATGGAATCAACCTATACATATCCATTTCTTATCATATGTCAAGATCTATTTACTACACTGATAATATGCAACAATTCCAATTTCCTGGTAAATTGCTGTCAGCTTGGAGTAATATTACTAATAATGAATGGAGGGGTGACGGGGAAAGATCAAAGGGGATATCATAGTTGCCGCCATAGGCCGATTGCCGGTCTCCATGTTGTTTTTTTTCCCCCATTGAAAAGTACACACCGGAACTGTACAACTTTACCGGAACCAGATCTGTACAACTCCACTATATTTAATCATTGGTCGGAGAGATTGGCAGGGGGCCTATGGCTATTGTTATAATGATGCCATATAGGTGCAAGATATGAAAGTAGTAAGTAATTTTGAGTGGATGGTATTATAAGCTTCATAAGAGGAACTATTCTGAATTTTCCTTTAAAAAAAAATTCAAGAAATGTGGTATAATACTTCATTAAATCTTTTGCCAATTTATTTTTTAAAAATACGAATCTTCAATTTTTCACTGTTCTGAAGTCGGCAACTATGATAGGATCAAAGGACTTTGAATCCATTGCGTGAAACAATGCATTGCCATGACGCCATAGCTCAAATAACAGCCGTTGCACCTCCATTCATAATTACTCCAAGCTGTCAGTAATATTTATTCTTTTGAGGTCCCTGACCTAGCAGTAGGGCTTTCATACATAACGTCAGTACAATCATAACGTCAGTACAATCGGCCTAGTAGTTTTTCCTTGGTGCACTTAAAAGCCTAGTACCCAGTTCTTTTGTTTATGAAGACATTTTAAATTATTATTTGTCATGGATGTTTGATACATAATGTTATTGTTTCACAGTATATAGAACCTCTATAGTCATAAACAAAATAAACATTAAAAAGACCTGGGAAAACAGTTTTCTAGCCCAGGTTAAAGAATCTGTAACATCCTAAATCCAACAAGGCTGCATTGCTTCAGATTACATGACCCAACCCGGCAGCTGTCCCAATCATTCAGTCTGATTTGTTCAAATATAATATATATGAAGTGGATTATTTTGTCATATGGAAAGCAGCTTCACCACTAAAAATGATTTTTTTCCTTGATGTAATATTCAGATTTTTATTCCATGTATGCAGTGAAGCAGGAAAAATTCTTGGACTTTGAAGAAGTTCCAGATCAAGTAAAGAAAACATAGCAAAGGAAATAAGATTGATTTAGAAATAAAAACAGATTTAAGACTATTGTCAGCTTGAAGGAGGAAAGTAGCAACCTGTAGCTAACAATATAGATGATACACGAGTGACCAAGTTTGAAATATTTCAGTGAAATCATCATTGCAAAAAGGACACAAGGAACCTGAGGAAATTCACAAGAATTTTAACCATGAAAAGAAGCCAGCTCTTTGAATGAGAATATTTGGGATTGAAGTTGTAAATAAATAAATAAACTGTATATAGATATTCAATAACCTTGTTTTTCATTTAGTGTGAGATTGTACCACCCTCTTCAACAACTGTATTTTCTGCACACTTAGGGACGTTGATATCACTATTTTGGTTAAATTGATATCACTATTTTTTTTTTTTTTTTTTTTTTTTTTCGTCCCAATTCTGTTTTCTTCCTGTCTCATATGATATCACTATTTTGGTTAAAATTAAAGAATTTTTGTGTTCAATATTCAATATGATCATATTTGATTACATATATTTTGGCTTCATCAAAATAAATATCAGTCAAATGTAACAAGTTTTTTTAGTCTTTAATTAACGTGTTATCATTTGTGCTTTATGCTTGATGATATCAGGAAAGTTATGTTTGACAAGGGGCCAAAATATTTAATTTTTTTTAAGAGTGCTGACAATCTATTTTCCATAATGCTTTGGGTTTTTAACAATTTTTCTGAGATTTCAAAAATTTGGGACACATTCACTTCACAATTCTGTTTATCTTTTAAAAAAATGGTTTTAACACTCACACAAAGATTGCACTAATACTAACCATTCACTCACAAAAGTGATATTGATTGTTCTTAACTTAATCCCAATTAATAGAACTCTAACACACAGGAATTTGAAAAATCACTGCCGGGCTTTCAGTGGCGCACATCAGACCCTATTCATGATTTGGATAGGGTACAAGACCATTTCTTGAGTGGACTTGAGGAGATGATTTTTACCGATCAGAATGTATGTTGCATATTGAATCTGGCCCCAACTTGTTATCTTGATTCTCATTAGTTAATATTTTGTCAAGTTATTCAAAATTACAACCTCCTTGACAACTCCTTGATAGCTGCGAGATTTTTTTTCTAAAATCAAAAGTGGAAAAAAATATTAGCCTAATGGAAATTAAAATTGGTTCCTTTAATATCATATCTTGCCTACTTATAGCTAAGAACTCTGACCAGTAGTTTCAGAGAAGTTTCAGACAGAATGACAGAAGATTCCTCCACTGCAGAAGCTGTGCCATGCACAGCTAAAAAGTATCAAGGTCAAAGTCCCTGTGCAAAAGTCAAGATTATTAATGCCATTCTAATAAAATAGTATGTAATGATAAGAACCCATGTGTTAACTTGAATTTTGATAAATTTATACTATTTGAGTAGAAATTTTATTTATAGACGTGTATTGTCTTTAATGCTATTCAAACAAGCGACCTTCTGTTTTGATGCTACTATTTCTCCAGATTTGCATGTACCCAGCATGACATTTAGTAAATGTAAGTGAAACCAAAAAAAGTTTTATCTGTTTTTAGACTTCTATTTTATCTAAATTTATTTAAAGTGAAACATTGAAATTTGGACAAAAATATTATATAAAAATAAAAATAATTGACCCTGACATTATTTGAACACGCAACCTTCTGAACTGGAGTCAGATATGCTATCTCGGTGCCACATTGTCCACCCGTGTATTGCATTTTGAGGAAAGTAAACAAATGGGTTAAATTGATACCACCTTCAGGGTATTGACAAATGTTTTTATGTAATGTGGAGCCATTGAATCTGTTTTTATAACAGTGAATTATCTAATAATGTATGGGAAAGCAAAGAAATAGCATCTGTTGTGTACCATACTTATTTGTGTATCTTGCAAAATTAATATAATTAAACCAGATTATTTCTGGACCGACAGATGGAACT
This sequence comes from Amphiduros pacificus, assembly GCA_949316495.1. Taxonomy (NCBI): domain Eukaryota; kingdom Metazoa; phylum Annelida; class Polychaeta; order Phyllodocida; family Hesionidae; genus Amphiduros; species Amphiduros pacificus. The sequence continues at coordinate 32,087,855 of OX439002.1, forward strand.
ACTGGTACTTCCAAATCCTATAATTATGCTCAGAATTTCTGTGTGCTGTTAAAGTCTTTCATGGTTTAGTGGATAGCATGTTCACCTTGTAATCCAAGTGTCGTGAGTTTTTATCCTGCATCAGGAGACTTCTTTATTTTTTACCCTCAGCCCCTGATGTAATCAGGCTGAGGGTATTGCAGTACTCCTGGCGTGGGTATGTATGTATGTATGTATGTCTGTATGTATGTATGTATGTCTGTAGCGAACATCCTTGTCATCGCGATAACTCAAGAACAAATGATGGCAGCTTCATGAAACTTGACACACATATGCATCTGGTGAAAACCTCGGACGAGTTCGATGGACGGCGACCTTGACCTATTTTTCAAGGTCACAGGGACAATTATGTGAAATCCCAAGAATCACAATAACTCAAGAACGAATGATGGCAGCTTTATGAGATTTGACACACATAAGCATCTGGTGAAGCCCTCAGAATTTTTCCTATGAAACATGACCTCCACCTACTTTTCAAGGTCACAGGGACAATTATGTGAAATCATCTTGTCATCGCGATAACTCGAGAACAAATGATGGCAGCTTCGTGAAACTTGACACATATAAGCATCTGGTGAAAACCTCGGACGAGTTCGATGGACGGTGACCTTGACCTATTTTTCAAGGTCACAGGGACAATTATGTGAAATCCCAAGAATCGCATAACTCAAGAACAAATGATGGCAGCTATATGAGATTTGACACCCATAAGCATCTGGTGAAGACCTCAGAATTGTTTCTATAAAACATAACCTTCACCTACTTTTCAAGGTCACATGGACAATTATTTGAAATCATCCTTGTCATCGCGATAGTACGAGAACAAATGATGGCAGCTTCGTGAAACTTGACACATATAAGCATCTGGTGAAAACCTCGGACGAGTTCGATGGACGGTGACCTTGACCTATTTTTCAAGGTCACGGACAATTATGTGTAATCCCAAGAATCGCAAGAACGAATGATGGCAGCTTTATGAGATTTGACACACACAAGCATCTGGTGAAGACCTCAGACTTCTCTTGATGGAACATGACCTTCACCTACTTTTCAAGGTCACAGGGACAATAATGTGAAATCATCCTTGTCATCGTGATAACTCAAGAACAAATGATGGCAGCTTCATGAAACTTTACACGCATAAGCATCTGTTGAAAACCTCAGACTAGTTCGGTGGACGGCGACCTTGACCTATTTTTCAAGGTCACAGGGACAAATATGTGAAATCCCAAGAATCACAATAAATCAAGAACGAATGATGGCAGCTTTATGAGATTTGACACACACAAGCATCTGGTGAAGACCTCAGACTTCTCATGGTGGACCATGACCTTCACCTACTTTTCAAGGTCACAGGGACAATTATGTGAAATCATCCTTGTCATCGCGATAACTCGAGAACAAATGATGGCAGCTTCATGAAACTTGACACACATAAGCATCTGATGAAAACCTCAGACATTTTTGTATGGAACATGACCTTCACCTACTTTTCAAGGTCACAGTTACAATTATGTGAAATCCCTATCATTGCCATAACTCGAGAACGAATGTTGGCAGCTTTATGAGACTTGACACACATAAGCATCTGGTGAAGACCTCAGACTTCTCTTGATCGAACATGACCTTTACCTACTTTTCAAGGTCACAGGGACAATCATGTCAAATCCACGTCATTGCAATAACTTAAGAACAAATAATGGCAGCTTCATGAAAATTGACACACATAAGCATCTTGGAAGTCTTCACATGAGTTTGATGGACGGTGACCTTAACCTGCTTTTCAAGGTCACCTGCCCATCTCAATAATTCTAGAGTAAATGATGACAGTTTCATGATACTTGACACACCTAAACTATCAAAGGAAGTAGATTTTATGGGTTTTTTTTACCCCTGCATCAATTTGCCTTGGTGCAGTGACGTTTTGTTCACAAATATTGTGTGGAGCGAATGTTGTGCAACGAGTTACCAGGGCTGAGGGTTGATGCATCTCTGATGCCTATGTTTTCAATTAATTGTAAAATGTCAGTAATGTGGTCTGATGAGTAAAAGTGTCCCTTGAAGTATTGTTAGTCAGACATTGTAGGCGTACCTTAAATGGGACAACACATTTTTAGTCACTAATTAGAATGTTTTCTATATCAGATAGGCATAATCCTTAAAGTAAAATCAGCAATTATTATTAGTACCAAAAATGTATGGCCTCCCAACTTTTTCTGTGAATGACCCCTCTGAAGTAAAAGTGAACAGAAAATGACCATATCTAATAATAAATGTATTTACCCTCATGCCTTTTTACTAATTATGTTGATGCCCTCTAATAAATGTTCGTAATTTTAACCTATCTGAACAAAAACTTAATTCAAAGCCCCCTTTTGAAAGCACACTCCTCTTTTGTTTTAAGTGGCAAGATCCTCTTTCAATATGGAAATCTAAGAAATTACAACTTGCTTCACATATTTTTTTATTTTTCTTTGCATTTCAAGACATCCAAAATAGTTGGTGTACCAACAAGTACATACATATTAGTTCTGGGTTTATGAATCTCAAGCAGAAAGTCTTGACACGAGGAGGGGTTCTGAAACTCAGTCAAGTAAAGTGGATTCAATGAAATATTTTCTGTTGTGAAAAGATTATCAGTCAAACCCAAGATGGTCCCTGGAATTACATATTTTCTGTTACCAAGACATAGTGTAGGCCAGCACGGAGAATCCTTCTCTCTTTTCTCCTAGCCATTCACCCAGATTTCAAACAATTCATAAATAAACAAATGCATGTACAAGCATTTGATAGTTATTTTTTACTAAAGCTGTTCCATTTTGAACCCACTAAGCAAACAGAATGTTCTTGTCTATTTTGTGTTGTGAACCTTCACTTTTTGTCCTTTTCACTTTCCCTTTTTGCTCTTCTTGGGTTTTGAATATTTTGCTTCTAATTGAGCAAAGAAATCGTCAGAAGCACTTTCTCTAGATTGTTGATTCTTAAGTATAAGACTTTTTAATGAGTCACTTTCATCTACCCCAAGCTCCTTGGCCAGATCATCTGCCTCCTGTGCTTCTTTAGCTGCCTACAAATTGAAGAAATTTAAAATTTACTGCTCTGTAAGTAAATCTTTCTCCACCAAATCAGCTTTGAAAAAAAAACTTAATGATGAAAAATATAATACTTGTTGCTTTTTAAAAATATATTGATAAACAAAAAATTGAAAAGACATGTTATAGATTTTTTTATCACAAAATATTATCAAGAGATGCTTTAACAAGAAAACTTACCCTCTTTTTCCTATCTTTCTTTTTACTTTTAATTTCTTTGGTGAACTTTTTGTAATTTGGCAGTTCTTTCTTATTTATGAACTCAGTGAGGATATCTTTGAAACGCTCTTCATCCTCCACAGTGGCACACATCACAGAATCTAAGATTTGGTCCATGTCTCCTTCATAGTCCATGTATGCAGATTTCAGATCATTTGTTTCCTCATCTGACCCTAGTATTGACAAAAAAATCATTTTTAGTGCATGGTAACTATTTAAAAGTTATTGTTATAAAAGTTAAACATTGAGTAATCTGCTTTAAATAATGCAAAAAGTTTTGTTAGATAATTTAAGGCTATGTGAAAAAATAGTCAATGATCAAGAATAGTAATGATTCATATTCTGCTGAAAAAGCACTCACGGGTTGGACACAATCAAGGTCACTAAAGGCACTTAACATGAAAAATCAACCTTGTGACCTGCATTTCTAATTTATGTTTTATTAAAATGCAAGGTCTCCTTTGACTTAAATCCAAAATCTTTTTGCACAAGGACATACCATTGAAATTTTATGGCTGCTTAACATACGTGTGTACACTGATTTTGGATAATTCAGAAATCTTATCCAAATTACTGTATTTACTCGTGTATAAGACGAGGTTTTTTTACAAAAACTATTAGTTAATGTTTGGGGGGTCGTCTTATACACGAGAGCAATCTGTGGACGAGGATTTACGCCCAAAAATTACGGCACTATGAGTTTTCATCACGAACATTCTTATTTTCGAAATAACGAATATCGGACATAGCGGATCGGTTTAACAGTCTTATACTCGATTTACGGTAAAACGTAAATACGATGTTCATATTTTCAAAATAACGGATATCGGACGTAAATAAAGGTATTTACCCAATATTATTTCAAATTATGCTTCGCAGGTCGAGAATTTCTCCACGAAGTAAAACGTAATACGATGTATGTGACGTCCTTGATCTTAGCATAAAAACAAAGCATTTCGAAATAACAAATATCAGACGTAGCGGTTCAATTTTAATTGCATTTTAAATGATAAATAATATTATCACAAATTCGCTTTGCAGGTCAAGAACACAACAAACCATCGATCCATTTAACATGCATTACGCAATACTAGCGAAGACACGACTCAAAGCAGTGGAAACAATGACGAAATGCAAAACTGTGAACGCTGATAATTGGAATCAAAGTAAAAAAACAAAGTGTTTCGAAATAATAGACATCGGACATAGCGTTTTAAATGATAAATAAAGGTATTGGATTTGTTCTGTTTAACAGTCTTATACTTGAGTAATTACGGTAAAACGTAAATACGATGTCAAAACAAAACATAACGAATATCAGACGAAGCAGATTGATTTTAATTGCATTTTAAATGATAAATAAAGGTATTTACCCAATATTAGGTAAACCAGCGTTCACAGTTTTGCATTTCGTCTGCTTTGAGTCGTGTCTTCCCTTTTTGACAGAAATGCTTTCACACATGGATCGATTTTAAATGCGTTTTAAATGGATTGATGGTTTTGTTCTGTTCTCGAACAATTTGTGATAATATTTTACTAATTTTCACACCACTGAATGGGAAGACATCAAAGGCAGAATTGAATTGTGCGATATATTTAAATAATAATTTTAATAGACATAGACATAGAAGTAAAAGTAAAATGTAAATACGATGTCCGTGACGTAGCGGATCGATTGGCCACGCGACTCGCAAGTCATGTGATCATTGACTTTGCAGATTTACCAGAGAATTGTGTTTTAAATGATAAATAAAAGTATATACCCAATATTAACACAAAATATGCTTTGCAGGTTGAGAACAGAACAAATCCATTCATCCATTTAACATACATTACGCAATACGAGGTCGTCATTTTAAAAAGCGGGAGTGACAGGGACAAGCTCTTATTTTTGGCGCGAAAACAATTGGAGTCTATCAACACGCATTAAAATATTAACATATTGCGCAATGATGGATCGCTGGCTTCTCGTGTTGCAGACTTGAATTACCGCGACGTCATGTACATGATATTTACGTTTTACTTCATGGATAAATTCTCGACCTGCGAAGCATAATTTGTGATAATATTGGGTAAATACCTTTATTTATCATTTAAAACGCAATTAAAATCGATCCATGTGTGAAAGCATTTCTGTCAATTTCTCAAGATCGCCATTTTGAAAGGCGGGAGAGGCTCTTGTTTTTGGCGCGAAAACGATTGTCAACTGGCATTGAAATATTAATATATTTCGCAATAATGGATGGTTTTGTTCTGTTCTCGACCTGCAAAGCGTAAGTTTTGATAATATTAAGTAAATACCTTTATTTATCATTTAAAACGCAATTAAAATCGATCTGCTACGTCTGATATACGTTATGTTTTCTTTTGATGCTTTTCAAAATTACGACCACTTGTTGCGTGATGCATTTTATAAAGGGATGGATGTTTTTTTTCTGTTCTCGATCTGCAAAGCGTATTTTGTATTAATGTTGGGTAAATACCTTTATTTATCATTTAAAATGCTTTGTTTTGACTTTGATTCCAATTATCAGCATTCACAGTTTTGCATTTCATCATTGTTTCCACTGCTTTGAATTATGTCTTCCCTTTTTATATGCTTCACACGTGGATCGATTTTAATTGCGTTTTAAATGGATTGATGGTTTTGTTCTGTTCTCGAACAATTTGTGATAATGTTGGGTAAATACTTTTATTTATCATTTAAAACACAATTAAAATCGATCTGCTACGTCACTCCCGCTTGCGTACTACCTCATATTGCGTAATGTTAAATGAATGGATGGTTTTGTGCTGTTCTTGACCTGCAAAGTGATTTGTGATAATATTGGGTAAATACCTTTATTTATCACTTAAAACGCAATTAAAATCGATCCGCTACGTCCGATATTCGTTATTTCGAAAATATGAACATCGTATTTACGTTTTACCGTATATACTCGCATATAAGACCGTTAAGATCTTGTATCATAAGTATATTTACGTTTTACTTTTAAAATGGCCGCCAAGCGTCACCTGAAGCTTGAATGATAGCAGAGCCGATATCTCAAGAAAAACCAACTCGTCTTATATTCGGAAATTGTTTTTTTTTCAAGCAAAATAACCTTAATTTTGGAGGGTCGTCTTATACACAAGTCGACTTATACACGAGTAAATACGGTAGTTTGTGTATTTACTACCTATGCTTTGGAGAGCGTTAAAAGAACTAACATTCTTTATTTTATAGTTCTTCTTATATAACTCTTGATGTTATTCAATTGACAAGTACTGGTAGTTAGAAGCACCTGGTAATTCACACTTACCTTTGTACTTCTTTTCAAATTCTTCAATATCCTTTACTGATATTTTGGCAAAGAGTAAGCGCCAATATTCATACCAGTCTTTGTCCTGAGTAACACCGTCTTCCTCATCTACTTCCCCTGTAACATCCAATTACATGTTTAATGTTATTTTTAATATTTTCTTATTGATTTTCATATTGAGCATGTTGGAAACTAACATGGTTTTGTTTCTATGGCATAGGGCATTAACTGGTGAATATAAAATGTCTTTATAACACATAACATGTTAAAATGACCAACACCTAAAGGTTTGACATGGTTCAAATTCAAGGCAAAGGAAGTCTAAAGACCACATAACACTGATTCTATTCCTTCTGATAACAAAAATAAATATGAATGGATAGTTGTTTTATCACTGACCTGACTCATCATACAAAGCTTTCTTGTCCTTATCAGAAAGCACAGAGTAGAGTTTGCCAAGTGCCTGAAACTTTTTAGTTGCTTCCTCCTTATCATCCTCCACTCGATCAGGATGGACCTTCAGTGACAACTTATGATATCCTCTCTTGACTGAAATATATAAAAATCGCTGGTCAAAAATAAAATCCAAAAAATTTCAATCTTATAATCTTTTCTTTCAATGATTTCTCTCCTGTTAGTTCCGCTGTGTAAAATGGCCACAGGGCCCAAAATAAACAAATTCACTGCCACTCATAGAGCCAACAACAGCAGAACTGCATTTCAAGTTATATATTGAAAGTCAATGTTTATCACAAAATTTGCCAATGTTAGCACATTCAGTTGATTAACTGAATGCAAATATTTACCTCACCATTTGACATTGTTGGTACATTTACACATCTAGGAACAATTTGATGAGAATATTTTCAATGGTGTGGATGCACTTACAGGCCTTGACATAAAGAGAAAAACGTTGGTTGCCCAGTTGGGCCACCAGAGCATGAGAAGTGGTGGCCCGAAGTTTTTAAGGATAATAGGATGTGTGATACAATAAAGAGCATTGTACATTAGGCTGTATAATGTCTGAGTGGGGGATACTTGTCCCAATCAAATGTCTATTTATTGTGATATGATATCTATCAAGGATTAGAATAATAAAATCAAGATAGTTTGGGCCACTGAAAGACCAAAAATATGGTTGCCCAACTGGGCCACTACAACAGAGAATTCACTGGCCCAAACAGAGGATCTGGTGGCCCAGGGCCACCACGTATGTCAAGCCCTGACTTAAAATACTTTGAAAATGGAACGGTAGGTCTGTCGTTGTCCCAGTTGTTTGTCATCAGTTGTACAGGTGCCAGGATAGTTTGCTTACTAGATTGATGACATTGATGTGCTCAATTCTTGTGTTTGTCCCATGCCATAGAATTAATATTTCTCTCATTTTGTTCAATTTGTTGGGACATAGGAGACAACTGGGCACATCAAGCAAGCAAGCACATATTACTCTGTCAAACTTACTACTAGTAATCCCATAATCATCTTCAAAATATACTTGAAATCCAATGTTCATGACTAAACAATACATTGCCCATAATATGAAGTTTCCCAACTTCGAGAATCAGCCTGGGAACTCAGCCTCCAGCAATTGCCTGCTGTACTCTAGAACTGTCATCATCTTTCCCAGTCATCATATCTCTAAATAAAATCCTGTGTATTTTGAAGCCCCCTTTCATCATTTTTTCAACTGACATTTCACTTGATGATGTGAAATGCCATTTATAAGTGTCCAAGTAACAACATCATGGCTACAAAGAGGGAAAAATGTCATGGGACGTCAGAAACACCACTGTGTTGTGGAGCTTTTGATCATTGCTGACAGTCCTATAATTAGACAGACTGACTTTCACCTGATTGTGCAAACTCGTAAACAATGGCGATATGATGCTGGGATAAAGAAAATACCAAGATTTTTTTCCTGACAAGCCTTACATTTGATGCTGAAAAAAGAAGTACATAGGCCGATTGCCAATCTCCATGTTGTTTTTTTCCCACTGAAAAGTACACACCAGAATTGTACAACTTTACTGGAACCAGAACTGTACAACTCCACTGTGTTTTATCATTGGTCGAAGAGCTTGGCAGAGGGCCTATAACTTGTTAAAAACCTGTTGCTGAGAATCAAGTTTTACATAAGTTAATTATGATGGACAATGCTTGTTATTTCTGAAAACAGTGTATTTCAGGTCGTTGACATTGAATATTAGAATAGGATCCTCAAGTCTTTTTCGTTTGCGTTTGTTTTGACTTAAGGTCTGAATGTTCGAGGTTTTGACATGATTAAGCTATTATAAGTCTATGTAGCTTACACCTATCATCGATCCATGGCAGCCATGTTTTTGGCAAAGAATTTCTGCTTACACCATCAGATTTTGTATGAGAAGCGAGTTGTGAGTGCGTGGTAGAGTAAGAAGATTTTCGTGGATTTTGTCCAAGGTCAGGATTTTGACAAGGTCTACTATTTGAATATTTTTGCCATCTGATAATTATTGTTCAAAATACCCTAGGTCAATACATATATTTTTTTATGATTTTTTGAAGGTGAGGCATTAACTGTGGTTTTCAATGGGACATTGTAATAATACTAATAGTGGTCCGAGGCCGGACTTTTTTCAGTTTTGAGAACTTACTTTCTGTTTGTGATGCATCCTTACTGATGCTAAGAACTTCGTATAGATTATCGGTTCCAAACAAATCCCTGCACGTTTCCAAAAGGCCAGACATATCCAAATATGATTTAACCCTGGAATGTCATAAAATAGAAGAAGAATAACTGGTCAAACAAATGATGCCTTTCTTTTTGTGGTTTTGAAGTTGACGTTTAACCGGAAGTTGAACAATATATTGGCGCCAAAGTACCTCGCATAGCAGATGCAGATACTACAAACATGTACACATAAACGTAATTTGTGATAATTAATTTCTGGAATCAACAAATTATAATTTATTTAAGAATAAAATAAAAACAGGGTTTGGAAGACATTCATCAGATGACACCACTAGTACTGGCACTAGTCTCATATTTGGAAGACCCTAAGGGGCGATCCATTTGATTTTTGTGGGGTGGGGTGGGACAGCAGTACTGGATGAATAAATTTTTTTTCTTTGGTAGGGTAGATGAATAATTTTTTTTTCTGGTGTGGGGTGGGTGAATAAAATTTTTTTCTGGTGTGGGGTGGGTGAATAATTTTTTTTTCTTGTTAACAGATTGTTGCTTCCCCAGACTCTGATCCTTCATTTCAAGCAATCCATATTCTTCTTCCCGAAAGTCCCCAATTCTCGCTCGCACATAGGTGGCGCTGCGAATTTCGTGTGGGTCAAAAACTGACAGCTGATAAGAATAAATCTATATTTTGAAGATATCTTAAAAACTACACCACTTATCATAAAACCGAAAACAGTTTTGAAATCAGTGAGACAATATGAAGACAAAAGAGAACTTTATGAAAATATGACATCGAGATAAACAAAACTTTATTGTCTTTGATGTGAGGCAGTCACACCAAGGTGACGAGTTGGTCATGTCACTTCAGTCAGACTGGTTAGACAATCATATATACGCTTTCACACCATTGTCATCCAAAATCATTTGAATTTTGGACCAATTTTATGATCAAAGACCTTTTCTGTCATTGTTTCCCAGCTCAAGCTTTGAAGGGGGATTGTTTGTAACCTTTGTGTCATGCTCTGAGGCTCTCAAGTGTCATGTCTTCCTGACATCACCGTCCCGACTAACGATCATTTACGATAACAAATATTGCACAGATCAGTACAAAACCAACATATTTAGATTCCTCATGGAATTTTAATATAAATAAAAAAAAGTTTGTTCGATTTCGTGTATTCTATTCGAAATAATTGGGAAATCAGTGAGAGCTTCACAGTACTGTTAATATTTGACTCACCGGAACGTGTGGTGACACCTAGTGGCCGACGGCGTATGACGTACGAGTTTGGAAAGGCAATAGAAGATAGAAAAACTGGAAGGAGGTGGATGAATACAATTTTTTTCTTTGGTAGGGTGGATGAATAATTTTTTTTTCTTTGGTAGGGTGAATGAATAAATTTTTTTTCTGGGATGGGGTGGGTGAATAAATTATTTTTCCAAAATCTCCCACCCCACCCCACAAAAATCAAATGGATCGCCCCTAACCTGTTCGCTTACCTTAACGTTAGGGGGAACAGGGACACTTCATGCAGAGGATCACAACTGTATGAAATGTGTTGTTGACTGTTGCTAAGATACCAAAAATGCATGACGTCACTATTTCATTGATAAATAGCCACACCACCATGATGACATCATTGATCCTTCAACTGCATGAAATAGTGCACCATTATAACCCACCAAAACCAACTAAATAAATACCATATTTTGGTTCAGATGGGATCAATGCTTATTAATACACATGAAAACATCATGTATTGATCTTTTATGACTAATCCATTAGCCAGTAGTTGCTGCATTAGACCTCATCACTGCCCAGTGATACAAAATTAGAAGTAAATTAAACATCATATTTCTCCAAATTTCCCACGCTTTTTATGACAAAATTGAGAAGTTTTGCAAGTTTAATTACCAAAATTTAAGAACAGGTGTACTCCAAATATTATTCTATTTAGTTTAAATAGATGGAATTTTGATTAATGGTCTATATTTTGAGATACCTAACTTTCTTCAAACTCAAGTCAAAAATTACCAAATGGTGTCAAAAATTTGCATTTATTTGAATAATTTTATTTACAAAAACACAAATTACTTGAGTTATAAGACATCTTTTAAAATTCTGTCTATTTAAACTAAATAACATCATTCTAGCTTTAGATTAATGCCTTAGTTCTACAGATTGATAGTGTAGTTGTTCACAAAAATGTTTTTCAAGTTAGCTCTATCTTTTCTAAAATTGTTACCAAACAAACCATCTTTTTCTGATTTTTACTGTAACTTTAAATGTAAAATGATTAAGAATGATAAAATTTTAAAAACAAATTAAAAATCAAATCAAAAGAAAAATCTATCCCTAATCATTTGACACCTTAAAGGTTGAAATGTTTTTTGTCGTTATTTTTATACAAAGCAATCGTCTTGCACCATGTCATTTTTGGGGTTTCAAATGACTTTTTTTGGCGGGAAAAAAGAACTTTAGAAGACACTGTTCCCCCTAACGTTAATGAGACTAGACACTAATAACTTGTCCATATATATAGATTTGGACAGTCCAAATCTATATATATGGACATGTTATTAGTGTCTAGTCTTCCAAAGTTCTTTACATCCAAAAATAATGTCCCTTAAATTTGAAACCCCAAAATTTGAAACCCCAAAATGAACCAAAAAATGACAAGATAATTACCAAAAGTGATTTCATTTTTCAAATGCTGTGGGAGAGATGTTTCTTGGTTTTTACTTTGTTCTGAGCATTTAATAAACTCTACTAATTTAAGATTGAAAATTTAAGCAAAAATATACCATTAATCAAAACTCGATTCAGAACAATATTTACAACAAAACTAAAGTTTTGCTCATTAACCTTGAAATGCTCTTAGTTTTGTCATGAAGAAAATTGTTCTTCTGAACAGATAAATTTTGTATTATTGGTCAGTGATAGGTCAGCAGCTCCTGGCAAATGGTTTAGTCATAAAGATCAATTAAATGTTGATCCCCTCTGAAGGGAAATGAATTTTGAATTGCTTTTGATGTATTTCAATAGAAGATAGTGCATATAGTTGAACAAACATAAATGTCATATTGGTGCATTGGCCATTTATTAATGAAATAATGATATCATACTTTTTTCACAACTTTTCATGGGGCTTTAGACATACTTGTTAGACATGTCTAGGCCCCTCAATATGAGAGCATAAATCTGTGTTCAATGGAGTAGCCCTTTTCCCTGACAAATTCAATATATTTGGCTTACTGACTGGTATGAGGTGGGAGAGTACTAAAAGGAATTTTGATTGACTAATGGGGGTATTGACAGGGTATATATCCTTATATATCATTCATGGTTTGACCCATATCCTATAAGTGTATGGGGATATATACTTGTAGGCATATTTTGAAAAACACATTTAATATCAAATATCAAATGAAAAACTTCACGCTCGTTAAATTTTGTGACAAATTTAAACACATTTGTATATCCTGTTGACATTTTGTTACAGCAATTCTACTGCAAAAGTAAGTTGTTTTATTTAGTTTAAATAGAGGATATTTTGATTTATGGTATACATCATTCTTCTCCGTCAGGTCAAAATATATCATAGAAGGTCAAAATTTTAACTGTTTCATTCATTGGACAATTATTAGGTCTAATGCAGTAGTTTCTGGCCAATGTAATAGTCAGAAAAGATTGACAAATAATATTTTCATCTCTAATCATAAATATTGATACCTTTATATATAAATATGTTATCTATTTAGTTGGCTTTAGTATGTTGTAAAGATGCACTATTTCATGTACTAGAAGAAGCAAGGACATCAAAATGGTGCTGTTATTTATCATTTACATAGGGACGCCTTAGTTGTTGGTATCTTAGCAAGTACTAAACGCTGGCATAGTATTGAGTTTAATCATAAATTAGAATATTACCCCCAGTGAGGATGTCATTTTAATAGTTGGACAAATGTAAAAAGTTTAAATGCATAGACTCTTTATAATATGAGCTGAATGGCATTTGAGGACATAAGCATTTTTACAGTTCAAAATTATAAATAACTCTATCAATAATTTATAACATTTTTTATCTTGAATACATAAAACAAATACAACTATCATACCACATCAATCTGAATTTGAATATGAGGTAGAATAATATGATATAATTAGCAATAAATTTTGTAAGATGGTTACCACCAGAGTATGTAAAATCTTCATAAATGTTCAGCATTTATGAAGTTATCGAGGATTCTGTGTGCTTTTATTGAACCAGATTTAAGTGAATATTTCATCTTTTTTAATGTTCTATTTGATAAGAAAATACTGAAATTAAGATAAAAGTAAATGTATGTGAGAGCAGCTTACTGTTTCAAGATAAAGTTATTATGGCTGATCTACTCATGTTCATTAAAAGGTTATCTTATGTATAACTACTGTGTAATGACTGTAATCCTACAAATGTCTGGACTAGAAATATTTGGACTCAGCCCAGCAGACATGCCATGTAAAAAACATGTAGATTCTGGTAGAAGTCTCAGAAACTTGTGGACAACCAGATATCCATCTGGTTAAGATGTGATTTTCCAGAATTTCTGGTGCAACTTATGACATTGTTAAGTTATGATTTTCAAGATATAATTTTCTGGTTCAGTTGATGACATGAATAAGATATGGTTTTCAAGATGTAAAAATTATTTGAACATATGGTTTTGAAGACGGGATTTTCTAATTCATTTCATGACATCATTTAGATATGATTTTCAAGGTAAGAAAAATTATTTGATCACAGATGTATGACATGATTAAGCAATCATCTTTAATTAACAAATATAAATTCCATCCCTTGTGAAAGTCAATTTTTTTTACAGAAAGGAACAAACCCTTAGATTATATTTTTTTAGTCATGCACAGGTCAACCTCACTATACTGAGAGAATTGTAGAGGACGTGCTGTACACTGTTTTTAAAACTGATATAAATGATTTTGATTTAAAAATATGATTATTACAAGTGAATCATTTTAAAATGTGTGAACAACTTCTATGAAATAGTAATACATGATAATTTGTCTCTTAAAAATCTTCATGACAGGGAAATAATTCAGTACATGACAGGTGTATTTTTCATTGCCAAGATAGCTTTTAGAGGTAATAATGTTAATATGAAAAGCAATTTGTTTTTCCCCTCAATGATTTCTGTCTTCTTCATATGAATATTTCATGTCTCATCCAAATAAAAAATCCATGTCTTATCCACATGAAAATTTCACGTCTTATCCACATGAATAATTCACATCATTTTGTTTTGATTAATCCACCAGTTAACCAGGTTAAAACTACATCTGAAATTCACATTAAAACCACTTCATTTTAACCAGTTTCAGCTGCTGGGGAAAAAGCACCTTCACAGATCAATTTCATGTGTCATGTTATGTTGACATTGCTTGAAATCAAATTTGGTGCTTTGTTAATCCTGACCTTGCACAGGAAAATAATCCTGAAGGTACTCTGGTAAACCAAATCAGTCAATCCTCAATCTACCTCTGCCTCTTTTGCCTGAAATTTGAGGCCACCATCGGTGTCTGATCATGAATGTTTATATTATGAAAATGTGTATTTCATCATCATCAGACACCTCAAAATAAATGGTGCCTGCTAATTGCCTTTGTTTTTTTTCCTTTGACTGAGCTGGTATCAACTAATTACAATATCAACACTGAATAAGGAATATTTTTCACTTTCCAAAATAGAGCTAGGTCGAGACCTGGGGGTAGAGGATTGGCTACCTCTGTTTGCAGAGTATCAAAAAGTCACCAAAAGCAAACTATATTTAATTGCATTTTACATTTGTATATAATATAAAAGAGTCCTAAATTTTCTTTTATGTGAAAATGATCAGAATCCCCATATTCTGTGACCTGCTTGGCCTATAATTGGGCCACAGTGATCTTTTAATGATACATGTTACCTAAAACTCAGGAATTCCCATAATTATTTCATAATATTTGTTTTTGTTTTGTTAATTTCTCCAATTAAAGTAGGTATGTGAACACATTCAATATCCAAATTTAAAACTAACCTTGATGGCACATTTATTACACTCTTGATCTACATCTAGTGATGCTACACTGTAAACAATTCAGATCCACTCTTATACAATGACATATTCTGCTATATAGTTGTAGTCAATCTGCTTTCCAGGTAGAGGGTGGACTACCACTGTTTACCAAGTAACAATAGAAGTGTAAAAATCACACAACATTTACTTAAAATAAAATTATCATATTTCTCACATTTGTTGTATCAAATAAACTCTTACATAATGACTCTTTGCTGTGGACAAAAAATATAATAAATAAAAAAGGTTTCAATTTTGACTTAGATTTGTAGTATCATCTGGGTACATCTGTGATACTATCAGGCTCACAAATTCTTTATAATAAACATTAACTGGATATGTTCTCTTGAAACATGCAAAATTTATTTTTATCTGCCCCAAATGATAAATCATAAGGATTCATATAACACAAAAAAAATAATAAAATGGACTGATTAATTTTCATCCTGTCATATATTTGATATTGGTGTATCAGAGCAGCTGAATGATGTAACATTTTGGATACTTTTGTCTGATTCCAAGTGACTCTTACACCACTTACATGTAGTATTTCTACAGTTATTTCCATATTATAATTTTGCATATATGAAAAGATCAAATATACCACATTAGATCAAAATCATGGAATACCTTTCTCCAAATTTTCATTTGCCTAACAGCTTTAAAATATATTTTACTCATATCATTTACTTACAAAAGTTTTCTTGCCAAACAAGTGCTTATTTTTCTGAGCTTTACTTGGTACATGTATACAATCTCTCATCACATTCTATGTTGCTCAATTCCTCATTTATATGATTTTTGCTTTCTTTATTTGCTTGAGGTTTATTAAACATCCCAACATCCTTTACCCATCACCATCACCAGCATCCTTATTATTGTCATCAATCATCTTCACATTTGTGTGATAATTACCAGCATTGCTATTTCCAGCATCCACATCCTCCCAGTCTATTTTCTTATTTCCCTGAGGTTTGCAGTGCAAACTCTCATTACTATCATCCATATTTTGTATCATTAAAGGATTTTCATACTTCATCTCTTTAAGGTTTTTTTGTTCCTTGTTCTGATGGGTTTTCTTGGCCTGTGACTTACAGGTCTTCTCATGCCACCTCAGACTAGCTGCTGTAGTGTAGGCTTTGTCACACTTCATACATTTGTATGGTTTTTCTCCCGTATGCTTTCTGCGATGAATTTTCAACATGCTGAATTCTGCAAATGATTTGCCACAATAATGACACTGGTATGGTTTCTCTCCAGTGTGATGCATCTTAATGTGAGTCTTCAGTGGAGGGGTCTGATTAAAACCCTTTCCACATTCAGGACATTTGAAAGGCAGCTCTCCAGTGTGTGTTCGCATGTGAATTCTTAGATTACGCTTGTTTGCTAAGGACTTTCCACACAGGTCACAAACACATGATCTCTCACCAGTGTGTGTGCTCAAATGTGTCCTCATGTGTGATGACTGAGAAAATTCCTTGTCACACAGTGTACACTTATATGGCAGCTCCCCAGTGTGGGTTCTTTTGTGGGTTTTAAGATGTGTGGCTTGTGCAAACCCTTTGTTGCAAATGCTACAAATATAGGGCTTCTCTCCAGTATGGGTTCGGAAATGAATCTTCAAGTTGGTTGTAAATTTAAATGTCTTGTCACAAATCTCACATTGATAGGGATGATCATTAGAATGAATTTTCATGTGGCTGCCTAAATTGCCTGTGTGAGAAAACCTCTTTCCACAGACTCCACATTGGAAAGGCTGATCTTTGGAGTGGGTTGTTAAATGTCCTTTTAATGAACATCCCACAGAGAAACATTTGTTGCAGATGTGACACTGATATGGTTTTTCTCCAGTGTGCGTTCTCATGTGTATCTGCAAGCCTTGCCTGGTGGTGAGGCGTTTATCACACACCCTGCACTGGTGTGGCTTTTCACCATTGTGCAGTTGGATGTGCAGTAGGAGATGACCAGTGTGGGATGATTCATATCCACAAACATTGCAGCTGTACACTGAACTTGATTTTGGTTTACCTGGAATAATAATACATTTCTTACACATAATCTTTATTCAAGTTATGTATTTCGTAACAATAATAAGTCTGTTACATCTATTATTTTTGGCTTTGAATACCATAAAATTGCCATGCACACTTTACATGTTTGGCCGAGGCATTTTTTTTTTCTCAAACTGACTCCAATAATTAATCAGAAAAAAGAGTAACATTTTGGCAAATATTTTGCTATTTGGTGCATCTCAGAAATAAATAATTACATAAGTCATGGTTTATTATCTTTGTAAGATGTGGGGTGAGATAGGAATGGTTGAGTCAAAATAATAAGAAAATCAAGCAAATTAATCTAGTTTACTAGTTTTATATTATAAACACTATTATTTGGTTGTATCAAATAAAAAAACATTTGCAAAATATTCAATGAGGAAAGTACCTACACAATATACAGTTATTTGATTGGTTTACTTGAATTATTCATTTAATTTATCACAGGATTTTATTTCAAAAGTTTTCAAACTTACCTTTGACACTATGAATTTGCCTCGCAACCTTTTTGGGTCCTATTACTTTGTGATAAAGTTCCTCCCCTTCTTTCTTGATATGACAACCATCCATAGCATCACAATTACTTGAAACATCATTTTCCAGCTTTATTTCACATGAAACTGCATCATCTGATCCTTCACAGAATCCACTGTCACATAGATGAGAATTATCACAATAATCCTCTTCTTCAATCTTAATTGCAGACCAGCCATCAGAAAGTGGATCAAACTTCAACTCTGGAATCAACTTTTGACTGTCCAAAATCTTCCACACATGATTCCTATCACCATTCCAATAGAATCTTGGCACAGATACCACAAGTTTTGTCGGTCCATCTATCATATCAAAGTCTATATATCCTGAATAATGCTTCTTCGATTTATAATGAGAAATACTAATATTTTCATGTTCCCTAATATAACCTGAGAAATTTGTTTTTGAATTTATTAACGCAGGCGACTTAGATTTTTGTGAAACTTGTGCAGTATTGACTGATGATGGTGCATCTCTAATATATGCTGAGACAAGACTAGACAGACTAGAATAAACACATCGGCCTTGTGCAGCTGTTTGACTTATTTCTGGCACTTCTTTTTCCCTTTTTATTCTTTGGGGACGGATCAAATCTGATAAACGACAATCAAGCCCAGGTTCACTAGTTCCAATACTTGTTGATTCAGTGTAAATCTTATTTTGTGAAACACATTCTGATTTCGTAAAATGTGATGACTGACTTTCATTTCTTGTCTCATTACCTTCAGTGCTGTTTGCTGGTTTAATGACTATTGGTTTTATATCACATACATTGCTCGGACTAGAAAGTGTTTCTTCTCCACATGTCATCTTAACGTGACAATCATCTCCATCTCCGGGGCTACCCCATGTCAAGTCAGTTTCTGCCTTGAGGACTTCTAGCTTATTGTTATCAGTATAATCTGTTTTTGTGTATTCATCTTCCCATTCCATGACAATAGTTGCCTCACTTGATATGTTGCTATCCTCACCATCCTCTCTCTCATTAAAACTGGAATTGGCAGGAGGACCTGCACCAACTGAGGTATCACTATTGGTATCGTTAAAATCTATATTGTCATGAAGTTTTTGATAACTATCTGGTTTTGTGTCTTTATCTAAAAATTCTTGGTTAAATTCCACAGATGGGTTAATGGTTTTTGTGTCCTTTCTCTCCATTGCTCAGTTTTTATTGACTAACATAATTCAAATTTTATTACATCCAATATAAGTTCAAATCGATCTCCACTGGCATCTGAGAACTGCGACATCCATTTGCCCCTTAAAAAGAGGAGAAAAAAATAACTAAATTTTGCTTTGTCAAGTTTATGACGGCATGGCAATTAATGTGTGTACATAGAAGGCACTAACAAATTACTGTAGAAAATTTAGGTCTTTTTCAGATTATTTTATTTTAGTTCAAAAGATTAACCTTCAATCTTCATGGAGCAGAGCCAATGTCTCCATACAATTTAAAGAATTATATTTCAAGAGAGAACTCAGCTATTTACAGATGGAAAATGTACAACTCTGATTGATTCGCTGTCTACCAGATAGTTTTAAGTGGATGTGAGGCAAATACATCAAATTGTCAAAGATAAACATAAGATTATCAGAGACAAACTTTCACTCTCTCCAAAAACACCATCAGAGGTCATGACTGGATATATATATATATATATATATATATATATATATATATATATATATATATATATATATATATATATATATATATATATATATATATATTAATACTGGTCCGACTGACATGCTTTATACAACATATCACATTTATATCACATTTTTAATGTTTTTTCCATAGCAAATAACCATTCTATAGTGCGTCTTTTCTAAGCATGCAATCAGATTTGAAGCCATACTCATGCCTCAGTCACATTTGCACCGGGCGCCGGCCGGGAAGTAACAATCGGCCGACTTCTCAGGGTCCTGGGCGCCTGGGAGTTTATCAGCAACAATCTGAGAGATGTTGCAGCTGTGGTCACATTATTAAGGGGCACCACACGGCACATGCAAGACTGAATGGCACAGACATTTGTAGGATATCCTAAAGACATCTAGATCATTGACAGACATCTGTAGGATATCCTAAAGACATCTATATCATTTGACAGACGTCTGAAAGACATCCTAAAGACTTCTATGTAATATCATAGGGAGCCCGTTGGATCATCTGACGTTGGCCTGTGAACACATGAAATAAAAAAAAATCCTATTTTCACCACACGATGCCACCGGCATCCCTAAGATAATCTGCCGATGTGCCTGCGGGACACTGCCGGGACCCTGCCGTGTACTTTAAGATAATATTGGCTGATAAGACATCAGGGAAATGCCGGCAACTTTTATGTTGCAGCTAAAAGTTCCTGATGACCCGTCCGATGTCTTAAAGATGCCCAATTGCAGCCAATGATCTCCCTGTGCCCACACGGCAATCTGAACTGCCGGCCGATTTTGTAAAAAATACCCATCGGCCGGGCATCTTGACTGAAATCGGTGCAAATGTGAATGAAGTATTACTGAGGTTTGCTTCCAAAACTGCAATATTGATTTTTCCATCATGCTTAGACATTAAAGTGGTTTGTACTTAAGGGTCTTCTTCAAATAGATTTTACAGACACTGATAAGAATGCATCAATAGAAAAGTTAAGGTGGGAGCACAGTCTAGACAAAAGTGAATCACCTTTCAGATATCGATTTTTCACTTTTTAGCTAATCTGAATACTGATGTAATATTCTATGTATACCCCCAAGTTTGGTGAAAATCAGAATATTAGAAATGTGTAAAATTAATGATTTTGTAACAGAAACATATTGAGCAGAGAAATAATCTGTTGTTTTATATAATTGCTAATACAGTTAGAATGAACTGCTGGTGCTACAATAACAGTTGTTTAGCATTTTACATGACATGTGTAGGGGACAGAATCTACTAGTCAGCATGTGGATGTAATTGCACTTGTTAAAATTAGTCATTGTTGTGCCCCTTCAATGTCACTTTGCACATCTAACTCCAATGTGACAAAGCATGGAATTTCAAATTAGCCAAATTTTATTTCTAATTATTGAAATAAGTATATTTAATTGGTGCATATTAAAACCATGAAATGAAAAAAATATATATTATTCAATTTCCTCCAATTGCACATCACATGTTTGGCTGAGTGTCAACTGCCTGGTTGCATTCACGCCTTCTTGAAAAGCAATGCTTACCAGTGACAGCTCAGGACTCTTTAAATTGTACATAACTAAATGCATCAAACAATTTATTTGTATTTTTGCATTGATTTGGGATTGCCCCTATGTTGCCTGTATATGCCAGGCAGATGGCCTGACTGCTAAGCATACACTGTGATATTGCAATTATGTGTGTGACAACAGTTGTGGGAAAGAGATTATGCATTAAATGGCTAAAAACACAACATGGCCATCAGGACATGCTTGGAGGTTTTTGGCCTTTTACAGAAAATGTATTTTTTGGGGAAGGGGTAAGTTTGAGCTCATTTTTAATACACTTTTTGAAATAGTTGGAAGCTGAAACTTTCAGCATATGATGGAAAACATGTGTATATTCATCAGTTTACAGGATTTCGATAACATCTTTATAGTTTTTATCCAGTGATTACGAATGTCAAAATATGACAATAAAATTTCAAGACAGGCTGTAGCTCAACCATGATTAGTGGTACTCAAAAACAAGATTACATTGCATTGTATGTCACTGTAGAATTAATATGTTGTATCTTAACATTTTGAACAAATTTTAATTTGAGCTCCACAGGATCAGAAAGTTGACAATTCCAAAAACAGACATACCTTGATTTATGTTACTCTATAACAAAATGTTACATGTGTATTTACAAAATAAAAAGTTTATCATCAAGATATATATGTTGGGAATCATGTCTCCAAATATCATAATTCTAGGTACAATAGATGTTGTACTATAAACATTTTAGTTCAAGAGAGTGGGCTCTGGGCTGTGAAACATGCTAGACTGTGCTCCCACCTTAATAGACATGAAAGACAAATATATTTATCACCTATATGTGAATTTTAAACTTTTTTTTTATTTGAAAAATTGGTGCTTAATTCCTTTACCAACAAGTATCAAAATGTCTCCTGATTGGGTTACAGGCGACGACAACAGAGCTGCGGACGACAACAAAGCTGCGATTCTATTTTCAAAGCATTTTAAGTGCATCTGCACTTATAAAAATATTCTTGTCTTGCCAACAAAGTCGAATGGCGTAATAAACACCAGCAAATATTGATAAACTACATTGCAGCTGTTGTCACCCGCAGCTCTGTCGTCATCACCTGTACTTTGAGCTTATCCTTTTTAGGTCAGGCAACCTGGCCAACAAGCTCGGCAATCACAGCTTTTCGTCGGTGACGTTGTTCACAGCTTTCATGTTGCGCTCAAAGCCCTGTGCGAGTATGCCTGTGCACAGCTGGTAATATGCCTTGCCCTGGTCCTGGATCATTGACAGCTTCAACAAATGTGAATCCAACTCAACGGAGGAGCTTCCCTGAGTTTTTGCCTTGAAAGGTTGGTTTGTGAACGCTTTAAACAATCATAGATTTCCTCGGTGAACCATATGACCCTTTATGATCCCAATTTCTGAGGTAATTACCTGGAAATATCTTGGTTTCTGTTGTGTTTGTTGCAGTGATCCGAGTATTCCGGTCATGACAATAATCTTGTCCTGGAACATCCAATATCTCTTGAATAGTGACAACATCTGTCATTAATAGTTCGAGTTGTAGAGTCTCACTCTTCTTTTTGTGAAACTAGAAATTCTTCAATCAGCATTTCCGTCGAGGATGTGTTGTTTTCACAGTACTTTTGTTCTCACAGGCCATAAACATGTGTTTATTACATTAATTGATGATGCTACATTAATTTGTAAGTACACATGCGCTGGGTAACGCAGTGGTATGATGATGATAATGATAATGATAATGATAATAATAATAATAATAATAATAATAATAATAATAATAATAATAATAATAATAATAATAATAATAATAATAATAATAATAATAATAATAATAATAATAATAATAATAATAATAATAATAATAATAATAATAATAATAATAATAATAATAATAAAACAGAAAAGTTGACAAATTGGTATTACTTTGTTATTTGTTGACCTAAATACATAATTAACAACTTAAAATCTAGCTTTTGGGCTTCTCTTATATTATGTACAGCCGACGACAACAAAGCTGTGGACGACAACAAAGCTGCATTTCAGTTTATCAGTTGATTACCGATGTTTATCACATCATTTGACCTTGTTGGCGCACACATATGTCAGAGAATAATCTGATGTGAATATTTTCGGGAGTACAGATGTACTTTAAAGGCTTTGAAAATGGGACCGCAGCTCTGTTGTCCTCTGCAGGTCAGTTGTCGTCGGCTGTAAGTTTAATACTCAATATATCATTTCTTATTTTTGGCATAGAATAGAGATCAGCGTGTGAATTTTTGTATGTGCAAAGACATGACTCTGACTTGTACATGTAAATCTTGTTCTGATTTTGAGTCACTGTCTACCAGAGGGTTTTAAAGCATTCATGAAACTACAGAGGTCACAGGCAATTTTACAGAGGTTTGGGGTATGCTTAAATGATATGTGGCCATGAAAATGTGATACAAGCAAATTATCTCACTAAAATCATTCAAAATACACAGACCATGGTTATTGTGTTTTGATGAAAGTGCCAGCTTCTGGTTGTACTCATTTGGCCACTAGGTGGTCTCGTGTATGCAAACATGTGACCTCTATTGTGGTCTGTCAGGGTGTTAGGCCTGTACCAATGTTCAAACATTAATGGACAAACAATAATTTGAATGGTTCTGAAATCATGGTAACAAGACAAAGATCACCAAATTAGATAACTCTTGAAGTGATGTGTCTTTAATCAACAAGTTTTTAGCTATGTCACATAGCCTATGTGTAGCATAGCTTTTGCAGAGTTGGAGTCTGAAATTTTCTGTTATTCTGTCTGTCAACTTTAATCTTTTCTTCTGAAACTACAGGCCAATGAGTTCTTTGCAATTAGTTGGAAAAATGTATTTTCAGATGACTAATTCTATCCATTTTTAATAAGGCTCAATTTTGTTTCCATTTTGTTATGATTTTTTTCAAAATTCTAATAGCTATCATTGAGTTGTCAAGCAGGCTTTTATTTTGAATAACATTATAAATATTCACCAATGAGAATCAAGATAACAAGTTCAATTTGTCCAAATTCAATATGTAGCATGTATTTTAATTGACCAATGTTATCATCTGCTCAAGTTTGCTAAGATTTAAATAATTTATGAAACAATTTCCAGAAAATGTTCACAAACATTCGAAAAAAGCAATGATCAGCATAGCCCAAAGGCCATTGGCTTATGTTTATGAAAGGTGTGTTGTGTACTATGTGAAAGAAATATTCAGTTTGTAAATACCGGTAAACATCATTATTACATAGCTGAGCAGTTAACATGTATGAGATTGTCCTTTCTTCCTTAATTGTTATTAGCCTCATTGTACACCAAGTTTCCATGTAGAACACACAGTCTGTAGGCTATTTGTTTTATTATTTATGTATATTATTTGTTATTTTAGGAATATTAAAGAAGGGATGGCTGGTGAATCAGGGAAGGTAATCGAGTTGTGTGGCTTCATCATTCGTGAGAACCAAGACGGCATTGTCAGTTTAGAGTCCATTATATCAGATGATGAACAAGTTTGTGCATCTCCCCCATGTGAAACCTCACAAGACGTTGCTTCAGGGAATAATGACAATGTCACA
The DNA here is from genome assembly GCA_949316495.1 of Amphiduros pacificus. Lineage (NCBI taxonomy): Eukaryota > Metazoa > Annelida > Polychaeta > Phyllodocida > Hesionidae > Amphiduros > Amphiduros pacificus. Next base: position 32,112,696 of record OX439002.1, read on the forward strand.
CAGCATGTACCTCCACTGGAAAATGACATTTGTTTGGAAAAGGGCAAAGAACATATTTCAGCCTGTCATCAGACGTCAAACAATCATGTCATCACACACCACAATGATTTAGTTTATGAACAAAGTGACAATCACATCAAAGGTGAACATGGTAAACTTGGAAAAAATTATATTCCTAAAAGTGGAACAGCTGAGCTATCCCAGAATGTTAAAAATGAAGATATTGTTACCACTTTCACTGTATCAAACTCAGAAGTCAGTTTAAATTGCACAGTGACTGGAGCAAATGATATTGTAAATTGGGAGGAAATCATGAAGGAAAGTTTGCAGAATTCACGTTTTAAAGAAGAGTGTTATAGAGATGGTTCAAAAGAAACAGCCAATTTGCCATTTACTAGAATTACAAAAGGGAAGGCAAATATTGATCTTGATGTAGCCAATATAAAATCAGATGTTGCATATTTTCCAATATCACATCACCAGGAAAAGACTATGAAAAATGAAATACTGGAGAAGGAAGAATTTTCAACTTTTGTGGAGGAAAATAACAAGGAAGGGAGTCATGGAAGATTAACAAATGGCAATGATGATGATGATGAAAATTGTATAAAACTAGAAGGAGAGATTAAAAATACTGAAATAAATTGTGAGCAGGTGCAAAATAATTTGTTTCAATCAGGTAAGTTTTACACTATTCAAAACTGTTCATTGTGTTCATTTTAAAAGCAGTCCAAATAAATTAGATTCTTATTTTAATAAATAATATGTTATTCATTGATTTTAGAATAAAAAGTTATTAATACTATTGGAAAAAAAGATAAGGAAGTCATGCATATATGGTCATCAATTAACAATTTTTTGTAATTCTGTAAAATTTGCATTTTGTTTCAGCAACAGATTGGGCAGGCAGTGAGGCCTCTTATATTTGGGGATCACTAGATCCCACAGATAAATCTCAAATCTCATTTCAAAAATGTTCGTCATCAGAGACATGTTATACCGCATCAGAGACATGTTATACCGCATCTGAGACATGTGCTACATCATCTGAGACATGTGCTACATCATCTGAGACATGTGCCACATCATCTGAGACATGTGCTACATCATCTGAGACATGTGCCACATCATCTGAGACATGTGCTACATCATCTGAGACATGTGCTACATCATCTGAGACATGTGCTACATCATCTGAGACATGTGCCACATCATCTGAGACATGTGCTACATCATCCGAGACATGTGCTACATCATCTTCGTGCCATACATGTGTCACTTGTGGGAGTGTGTTTACCAAAGAGACTAACTTCAGAGAACATGTTGTATACTGTCACAAGGTGTTCAACCACCAGAGATCTCATCAAAGCCAAACAAATGAAAGGCACACAGAAAATATTAGATTGATTGATGAAAGACAAGATTATGATATGGAGATTATAAAAGAAAGTGGTCCAGAAAAGGATTCAAAAGAAGAAAGAGTTGATGCATTTATGAGTGATAAGTGTGATATAATGATATTGACAGATAAAAGTGAATCATTGAAGAATAAGGGGAGAAGGCAGAATATCCTGAAACTCGAAAAAGAAAGGAAAGATAAAAGGAGGAGGTCCAAGGCATGTTCGCTCCAGTGTTCCAAATGTAAAATAGTTTTTAAAAGCAAGGCTGCTTTAAATAGTCACAAAAAAGAGCATACCATGCAGGGAACTAAGTTCTGTAGTTTGTGCAGTGATACCTTTATAACAGATTATGAGCACATGAAACATTTACAGAATCACAAACTAAAGGGCAAATTTAAATGTGGCATTTGCATGGAATATGTTTTCCATTCTGACATGCTTGCCAAACATCTTGAGGTCCATTATAGAGTTCGCAAAACAACAAAAGAGTCCATACATTTTTTTAGATGTTTTCATTGTGACAAAAAATACAAAGTAGTTCAAAGTTTAAGGTCACATGTAAAGTTAATTCACATATGGAAAGGCCAAAATAATTCTGAAAGGACATTGACTGTGGGGAGGGAGATTAAAAATCAAGAAATATTGAAATGTATAGAATGTGGAACTACTTTTCCCAACAAAGAAAGTTGGAAAGATCATACAACAAGACAGGAAAATGATATTAAAAGATGCCCATTCTGTGATGTCTGTTGTATTAATGCTTGCAGCTATGCCAAACATGTACGACGTCATGGTGATATCTCAAAAAGAAATAAATGCAATATATGTGGTAAAACATTCACAAATGTTAATGAAGTTGAAGTTCACATGAGAGTGCATACTGGACTCAAGCCATTCAAATGTACCATTTGTGATAAAGCATTCACAATTAAAAGCAATCGGAACAAGCATATGATTCGAATACACAAATTACAGAATAAATCAGACAAATACACAAAAAAAACAAGAGATCAAACAAGTAAAAAACATTTCAGTTGTTCTCTTTGTCAAAAGCAGTTTCATGATATTAGCCACTTGCAAAGACACATGAATATCCATGACAAGGTAAAACCCTTTTCATGTCATCAATGTGATAAAAAATTCTCAGAGAAACATCATCTTGAAAGGCACTTCTTGATTCATACAGGAGAGAAGCCTTTTAAATGTAGTGAATGTGGGAAGTACTTTAGGCATACACAGACCTTACAACAGCATAAGTGTGTACATACAAGAAATATGCCTTTCAACTGTGAAGATTGTCACAAGGGTTTTGTCAGTAAACAAGCCCTCGTCCAGCATTCAACAGTTCACACAGGAAAAAAAATGTAGATCAAAATAGGAAGCATTGAAAAAAAGTACAATGTCACTATTTTTTGTGTTGGGCAGGGTTTACTCATTTTAGTTTTGCTGTAAGACATTAATTCTTTTACTCTTTTTTCCTAGTCTTTGCAGGTATTGCTTTTTTGAATACTTTTATGGAGCCAAATATATTGAGTTGTGTTTTATCTTGCACTGAGAACATAAAAGATTATGAAGACATCCTGCAATACAAAACATGCACATATAATGAAAAGAATGTTAATAATTGATTTCACAGTTAAGTGGGCGGCGGGGTGGCGGGGGTGGGGTGGGGCAAGGTCTTAGTTTAATTCAAGGATTTATCTTTTTAGGATGTCTACTCTGTTATGGGAAAGAATTGTGACAAACATTACAAAAAACAAAGAGCAGCCTAGCTCTGAGGCCATTGGCCTTTGTTGAGGTTATCAAGCATGATTTACCATAGTCCCCAGACATTGGACCTTTGATGGTTTCTCAAGGTCATCATTGGTGTTCGCATGTGGCCTCACTTGGTCATGTTTTGCAAATCTTCTTTCTTAAAGGGATTGAGCACCAATTTTACAAAAAAAATGTTTGAAATTCACATATTGGTGATAAATGTATTAGTCTTTCATGTCGATAAACATTTTGAAAAATGCCTCCCATCATTGTCTGTAAAATCTATTTGAACAAGACCCTATTTTATAGCCTTATTATGAAAGCACACTTCTTTCTTGGTGTCACTTTCATGTGGAGTGTCATCATTGAGGCACTGAAAGATATAAAGTGTGGCAACATACTTATGACATCATGAAATGTATTGACCTCTGAATATTGCCAGAATGGCAGCATACTACCCGTGTTTACCTGTCACATGCAGCTTATGGCTCAGACAGACCTCTGCTGGGAGTGCAACTTTTATGTCTTATAGCAACTTATCTTAATACTCTTTTATAATTTCAATATGTCATGATGTTCATATGTAGCTAAGCTTTCAAAAGACCAAATTGTAGAATTGATGCTCAATACCTTTAACCACATCTGACTTGGATGTACATTGTAAGAAGAAAGCATATGAATCTTAGTCAAAGTTAATACTTATTTTATAAAAAAAACATTAACTATTAACCCTCAAGGCACTGCTCACCCAATCTCTTAAGGCAAACTTAAATTCAATTTTTAAAGTTTATATTGTCTTCAATTTTTAAAGTTTATATTGTCTCATGTTTTAATAAGTTCATAAAAGAAATAATGCTTCAAACCTGAAATTGGCAGTTTTATTGACCAAGAGGTATCCTATTGGCATAATGATTTTTTAAACATCAATTAATTCAGGGAGATGTTTTTAGCTCTTTTGACTTCAAAGAAGTCACAGAGCTTTAGGGGTGGCAAAAATCTGTCCGTCCATCTGTCAATATTACTTTAAAAATCTTCTCCAAAACTACTAGTAATATATGTTTCATATTTTATATAGAGGTAGATATACAGGTCAAGATTCAGATTCTTCAGATTCTTCCAAATCTTAGCGATGTCACCATTGACCTTAATGCGGTGACCTTGAGGTCACAAATTTTGTTCATAGCATATCTCAGGAATCGCTTATTTGAGGAAATTAAAACTTGGTATGCAGAAATGTCTTATGTTAAAGCTGTGTACAGAGATGTGAAAAAGTAAACCAACATGTTTTGCATTTCCCACTTGATTTAAACATATATTTATTCTCCTCTAGTTACTTAAAACTAATCACCTAAATGCATTTCCCACTTGTGTGCATGCATTAGTTTTTGTTTGCCAAAAATTTAATGTAAACATATGACTGATATCACTTACCAGAGATTTGAAGTGTTTTTTAGAGGAATAAAGCCATGTGCTCATGTCAATTTCACTATGTCCACTCTGATCATCTTTTTTATTTTGCTGCCAGAGGGCCCTCTGTCGGAAAATACTGATACCAATTTGCCATTGCTGAACCAACATTGGACCGGCACCATCAATTCTGTGCAGAAATCTGTACCTGAACAAATCTTGTAATTAAATGACATTATTGGACCAGCAGTGGACCAATATCACTTTCACCATAATCAAACCTTGAAGCCACCAGATGGTGCTGTTCAACTAATGTGACATCTATAAATAATCCTGGTCATTATCATGCCATTATCGGACCAGTATTGGTACAGTATCAAAGATAATGTTTGCTTGTGTATAACTAGTGCCACCACTGGACCAGTACAAGACCAATACCAATTGCCAGTATATGGTACAAATTTTACAGAATGCAATGATGCCAGCATATGACCAAAACATTAATGTTTACTGGGTACAGAGGTAGATAGTGAGGTGAAGATTCAAATTCCTTCAAATCTTAGTGATGTCACCATTGACTTCAGTGCAATGCAAATTTTGTAAGGAGCATATCTCAGCAACCACTTGTAAGATGAAATCTAAACTTGGTAAACAGAAATGTCTTAGGTCATAGCTGTGCTTTGTCATACTGTTTTAGTTATGTGATCTTTGACCTTGACACATTGACCTTGAATTAAAAATTTGTGTAAATGCAACATCTCAACCATTAAATATGTATATGATGCTAGACATAGCGTCAATATATATTTTTTTACATATTTGACCTTGATGCTGAGACCTTGTCTTTTATATTATTATCTGGGCCATATCTCATGAAATATGAACTGAAGATACAAAAATTATGTATCTCCATTCATTTACTGCAGAGATATTTAAACAGAGGGTGCACACGATTGAAGCCGGCGGTTCCACCAAATCCACCGCAAACCGCCAGATATCGCCGGTTACACATGATTGGGTGGCGGGCCAGCGAACCAGGCGGCAGGTGGACTCGCCGCTTTGCACATGATTGTGTACAGGCGGGCGGGTCGGCGGATTTCAATTGTTTGTACCCAGAGATTGGAAAGAACAGGTCTGCTACTAGGTGTCAGCATGGTGACACATATACGAGCTGAGGCCAGTGACAAAAGGGTTAACCAGTTGTCCTTGTAAAACTGTGACCAGGTGGGTTGTCATGTCAAGGACCTGCGACATGACAATTCAGTGAGGCAGCACTATATCTTGCTACAAGTAGGTCTCATCACGAAACGACTGAGATAATGTTGAAAGTGATGTAAAACCCCAAACAAACAGAACGAATGATAGTCTTTGTTTGCAGCTTTAAGTACAGTTTTCCTTTTGTTAATAGCTGTATCAATTTGGAAAACTATGAAAGAAAATATAACTTTTCCACACTGAATCATCAGTCATGTTTATGCCATTGACAGCTCCCAGGGTCTTTCCACTCAAAACAGGTGGTGCCCCCTATAATAATTGGTAACTGCAGAACGCAAGAATTAAATTAAATCCCTAAATTAAATTCTCTAATCAATGTTTCAGTATAAAATACTTTAAAACAGGGTAAAATATTGTAAATAATATTACTGTGTTTAAGTTTCAAAGATTTTTTGGGGTATAAAGCGCGTTTTGTATTTGTCGTGGAGGTCAGTCGGAAGTTGCGTAGATTTAGTTTATGTGGCATTGCTACTGCGCAAGATGGAAGTATCAACCCACAAATTCTAACTGGACTTGCCAAGGTTTTAAATGAATTCCGCCTAGCTAATTCACCATGGTTTGAATGAAGATATTGGAAATGGGATTGTTGCGCCTTGGCTTTTTGTTTTTATTTTTGTTTTTGCGGTAAGTGGCTAATTTAATGGATTTACTTGAGTCATAATACATTGTTTACTGTTTTGTTCAGAAATGTGTTGTCTGTCATACTCATGATACTGTCAGACAGAGTGACACTGACACTCTGCGTTCTAAGCAGGTATGTCACGATTATAATCAGCTGGTGTACATCAGGAAAATTTTCCAACCAACCCAGCTCAACACAGTCGATGGCAAGTGGCACTTTCTGCCTGACTATTTGTGTTCAAGCAGCGAGTCCATCTACTGCCTGGTTCACTACTTTGCTGGGGGATATTGACTGGCTGATTGCCACATTGGCCAGCCATTCATGCGTAAGCAGTATATTGGAAGATATCCCAGCAGATTTCGACTTTGATCTTGTACACCCTTAATCTTTTCCACAACCTAAATCATGATTAGGAACGTGCCATTGAGAGCATGGCTGTGATTAGTATGAAAGACTGACAGTTTGATGTCTTCTTATTGGTTTTAACCCTTGACGGATTAGACTAATTATATTTTGTTGGTTGACAGGACTAAACCATTTTTTTTCTGGACAAGTGTCTCTGCATACTAAATTGACAACATTCATGACCATAGTTATTCAATATGCTTAACAGAGTTCTGGAATCAAATGTTCATGAGCCAAATTATCTGACGTCATTATCATGATTACATTGTAACAGGTTTGCAGCCCTTCAGAATGATAAAAATGAAGTTATTAAGCCTTTCTGTCCGTTGTTGGTGGTAGGTGTCAACATCCTTTCTGTCCGTTAGGAGTTGAGTTTTGACCAACCACTCATATAAAATTCCCTAATTTGAGATCTACTGCCTGTCAGAAACATTCTATTTTGTCTTTTGGATCAATATATCCAAAATGACAGCATTTAGAAGATAGAGCACTGTTGCATACCTACTGAATAAAAAAACGATTTTTTCTTATTGTTCAAAATTTAACAGGTAAAATTCTGAAAGTTGGCAGAAACAAGCTTAATAGAACTACATTAATTTTGTACTAATTATTTGTACCAATTATTTGTTGTAAATTTCCAACAAAAGAGCTCCTAAGTCAAACTTCACTCAAACCAAATATAAAGTCTCACTGTAGAAAATAGGCTGAGCAGATAAGTTGCAAAATTGAAAAATTCCAAAGTTTTGCGCATCCACTTGTCTTTCGTTTTTGTGCATTTTGAGGGAACAAATGAAACATGCTTGATTGTTACCATCCCGTATAAACCTTTTTTATGTTGTGAGGGTCCATACAGAGACTGAAATAGTGTTCAGAATCGTACCATTTTTCTCAAACTTCCCAATTTTAACTTTCCCTAGGTAATTTTTTAAGACCCACCCACTGACTATCCATGTCAGTTTTGCATGTTTTTTTTTTGTATACAGGTCTTAGACCTATAGGATTTTATGGCATAAGAAAGGCTCTGTTATAACAGACTGTTACTAAGCGAACGGAGATGACGAGAGCCAATGTGAAAATACCCAGGGGGGATACTCTCATAATTTTAACCCATGGAGGCTGGGTTGGAATTGAAAAACCCAGAACCTGATTCATGACTGACTTAAAATTTGATATCCTGATTTTGGGATGATACAAAGTTAAAAATGATAATCTGACTATGGGGTGATGCAATAAGAAAATGATACACTGTTCTTTGGAGTTCTATGATAGTAACCCCCACGGTCAGCCAGTTCAGCCGATCTCTGTGTGTACACATGCCACAAATTTATAGCAGTGTTGAATTTAAACACTGCAGGGTGTAGATCCAGGGTTAAGGTCACATGTGTCTCGACCCCCACCACAGGCAGCCAGAGCGATATCACTATTTTATATACCAGTAGGTTTATACTTTGGGTACAGGACAGAGACAGAGAGTGGTTGGGACTTTCTCTTGTGCCATGAAAACAAATAAACAATTAACATTTTGAAAGACAGTGGAATTACAAGATGACATGTGAGACAAAACATTCAGCTCAATTGCAATTAGTGGTGGGTATTATAACACATAATTTTGGAGCAATATGTGCTTCTGAGGGGCCTGCAGATCACAGACCTGCCTGTCAGTGTCACAGACTGGCGGACACCTCAACTGCATAAATAAACATAGAATTTTTGCAAATGTAGAATATATGAAAATTAATAACTTTATGCACAAAAGAAAGGTATGCTATATGTTTGATTGTGTTAAAAATGTCTGAGTTTCAACTGCCAGTTTCAGACAGTTGCCAGTCACTGTAGTCTAAATTTACAGCAACTTCAAAATGATGAGAAATTATAAATATCATTTTCAAAAAGGAAACTGTATACAAATTCTTTTTAAAAAAAAAGACTTTCTTGTTATATCTTGCATATATGAATATTAATAATGAGCTCAGATTGCTTGGAGATAATTGCTTACAATGCCAGCCCCCTTTCTTGAAGGAAGGGGCTGTAACTCAGTCAAGAGATATGCACAAATTGAAAAAGGCAAGCAGACCAAAGTGAACTAGATGAATGAACACTGATACAGAACAAAGTATTCAGGAGGAAACATGTACAGAAAGTGTACAAATACGGATAAACATGGACAAGACAGATGTAGTGTGAAAAAAATATGAATGAGAAGTTGACCAATACTGACGTTTGTCTTCTGTTCGAATCTTATGGTGACCAACTTTGTTCCTTCTTCATGTCTTCTTCGTACCTTTTTCGTAGTGTTGGCATTCTTGATCCATTAAGCATGAGCAATGAAGACAGTGCAAACTGGCCATTTGCATCTCCTCTGCACAAAATTTTCAACATGTTGAAAACATTTTGCAGACAAAAGTTGCCATACTGGTACTGCTCTGCACTCCCAAGTTTAAACTTGCTATATATTTGGATTTTTTTTGTGATATTAATATTGTATCATCAGAATTAAATTCAATTTAATTTATTTTGCAGATATCCCTATAAACAGGATATTATGCTTTAGTTTTACAGGCTTCAAAGAATCAAAGGCTTGACCTTGAAAATAATGAAAGAAAACCCTATGTTCACCATGCAGATCCCATCTATCATTCATGAAATTGGTCTCAGGTGACAAGTTCTGTGAATGTTTTTACTTGACTGTCGTCAGATTTGGTCAAGATCCTTTTGTTGGAATTTCATGTTTTGTACAACATTGAGCTACTCTACCATTTGATCACGATTACCTGCATAGCCCCTGAATATGACATATGGAGAAACATTATGCTCTCAATTGATGTTTGGCATGGGACACAAGGTGTCACCACTAGTAAAGATCTTGTATGGGTGATTTGGTTATGATTATTGAGGTACTGTAACTTTGCCTCTTTAAGATAACTTTACCTAATACCACTTTGTGATCAATCTGTTTGTTCTGTGTGTGTGTTTGTGTGTGTGTTTGTGTGTGCAGGTGTTATATCTGCTCATTCATTTGAGCTGTTCGTTCCTCCAATGGAACTGTTATATATAAGGTACTTGGTCTATGTATGAGGCATCTTAGCATCCACGAGATAATAAGTTATATTCAGCAGCATTCAAGTTATATTATGCCATATTTAAGCAACAGCAATGTTTGACCAATTGGAATCATTTAATGATTTATTTTGACATTTAGCAAAACCTTTTTGTGACCAATCTCAAATATTTATTTATTTTGACAAATCATACAGATGTCATAAAGTAAGATTGGCTTAATATCTCCACGTTGTGTGAATTTTACCCCAGTTGGTGTTGGTTTTTTTCTGTGCAGTGCTGCCACCACATTGAAAAAGACTTCCCACAGGTAAGATCTCCACCAGGGGCAAGTTCATATTATGTATGGACATCAAATCAATATTTTTGGAACATTCCAACCTACAGTTTCAAACATGTATATTTATTCTTTGTTTTTACGCTTGCATATCTTAGAATGTTCCAGAAAAATGTTTCTGACTTCATACAACCATTGACAGATCCGTTGAACTTTGTTTTCAAGTTATATCAGGTTATATGATATCAGAGATATTTGGTGAGCCACCTCACCACACTTTTTACTTTCCATTTTGTTGGTCCAATTAATATCAGGGATATTGGGGGGGGGATCCCTTGATCCTTGCTTGTTGGTAATATAAGCTAATGTAACATCAATCAGGGGATATATGAGAATGATCCTTTGATCTTTTGGATTGCTAGGCAACTTTCACTTTCAATAGGGCAGTGACGGGATCCCATCCTTATTGTTGTTATCATTACTCAATACAGCTGCTTGTATGCAAATATATTTTAAGATAGCATGCCCAAGCTGGAAGACCTATTGGCCTACATTTGAACCATCAGTGCGAGAAATCACCTCTGACTTAGCTGCTATCGGAATTGAGCGTTGTATAATCTGAAAAAAGCATTATTTAATGTTTCCTCTGGGAAGTGATTTTTAAATATTATATCAATAGTTTTATAACAAAAATGAATATCATAAACAAATCAATCATCTTCAATTTTCATAAAATAAGTCATAACATTGCTTATTCTGGTCTGATTGACATGCTTTTTACACCAAAATGTCACATTTTTCATGCTCTGGGACACAAAACCATTCTATAGTGCATTTATTCTAACACTAAAAAATGTAACATTGCTATTTCAGCTGCATTCCTCTTTGTTTACTAATTAGTTATGTAAGTAAGTAATTGCCCCATGATGACGTCATTCTTTTTTTGCACCACATGAATTTGAAAGAGCTATTTTTAAAACAAAAACATGTTTCCATTGTGCAGTCACACTAACAGAGCCCACAGATCAATGTGCATTATAATTCCCCTCCATGTAAACATGATATACAATGAAGCCATTAAAATCTGGGAAGAAATGACAATACATATATGATGTTATACAAGGCACACAGTATATTCTGTTATTTGGTATCTGGCCTGGGGGTTAGGGCAAGGGTTTTGATATTTAACAATGTCTATGAATAAGATCAGACAGCAGAGTGCTTGTGCACTTAGCAGACTGCAGCACAGAGTAAAAGAGCTACCGGTATGTCATTAGGTCAGATATCCAGCAGCGAATGTATAAAGTATGTGTTTAATTTTAGGAATCTGGTTGTAACCATATTTACTCTGGTTGTTGACATCACCAATTATTACAGTACCAATTGTGACATTTGTCAAAAAGTATATAGTTTGTTTTTGTTATGTTTATTATTGTTTGAACAAACAGGGGCTTGCTCAAACAGGGGCTTGCTCAAAAAGGGGCATGCTCAAACAGAAGCATATTCAAATAGGAGATTCTGAAAAAGGGATGCTCAACCATGAGATGCCCAAACAGGGGATGCTTAATCATGAGGCACCCAAGTCCAATTAGAGAACAAAGGATATCATGAGTGTGGGTCCATATGAGAATTGGTAACAAATGTTGATTGACAATGGTTTTCGTGCAAATGTGATGATTCCTGAAAGTATCTATCAATAAAGTTTTTAACTGGATTGTAGAAGTCAATATATGTTACAATATTTGCTACATTTTATATGCAACTCTAAGAGCAATAATAAAAAATTGAATAATATAAATTATATAGAACAAGTTGCATATTTATAGTGATCAGAGACAACAAGGGCTGGTGTGTATACCTCAGAAACGTCTATGTACATGTTATTCTGTGATGCATTCGATTTGTTGTGATGCATTCGATATTTAGGGGATTGCATACAAATTCTTTTTAAAAAAAAGACTTTCTTGTTGCTGTAAAGGCTGTAGCCATTTGCAGACATCTTCATAAACATCCAGGATCAACTTTCGATTGTTTATTTCTAAACCTATGAAATTCATCTCTGATCTTTACAATGTCTTTCACTTCTCTCTGCTCAATTACAAACATTTGTGATCCACCCGATGCTTCTTTTAATGTCATGTGTAATGTGCACTATGATAGTTTTATAGACATGACAGCTGATATTCTTCATGCTGTGAAAGGAAAACATTAATATTTGGAAAGAATTACACCTATAAAAAAAAAAGAAAAAAGAACTTGCCAGAACTCGAATTTCGAGGAGAATATATATTTTGGGTGTAACAACTGATTTCAAGAAATAAAATTATATGTCAATCAACATTTGTTACTACTATGTGCCAAGCTTGAATGTCTTCAATGTTTACCCACAAGCAACAGATTTTAACACACCAGGTGGGGGCATGGCCCACTCAAGCAGTGAAGAATTGGTGGCAAACCAAATTTTGATGAGCATTTGAGCTGTGCCTTCTCATCTGTGGTAGTTCTAAGAAAAGGGAGGTTTGAGGGTGAATGCATGTGTGAAGAAACTTCCAAGGCCAGCAAGTTGTTGCCAATGTGTTTGACATAATGCTCGTGGGCAGCCATAAAACACAGGGAGGGCAAACAGAATATTGGCCATATTTTATATAAATATGACCAATACAGTACACTTTTTAAACAGAGAGACAACCCGGTATAATCTTATTTAACATTAGTCATGGCATACCCATTGACGCTGTGCATAATCACATTCAAACAGTGTGTCTAGTTTTACAAACTGAAAATATTAGCCACTCTTGGTGATGATCAAAGGATTCAGCTATCCTCTGAACTATTTGCTCCTCGAATGAGTCTACATAGTTCTCTTAAGACAAAGTATCTGTTAATAACGGCTTTGAAAGTCTCAAGCAGCATTTTGTTGATGATTCTAAAACACTGATCAGTATGGAGAGAGAAAATCTTGAACAGAAGGCAGTTTCCATGATTAAAACAATAGTACAATATACACCTCATTTTTGTACGTGTGGTGAGGATGGACATAAAGATGGCCAGAGATACTCAAGTATCTTTTATATGGTAGGTCCTACTAAAGCCACATTATCAAGGCAGTCGTATCAGGTTGGTGAAAACAGGAAAGGTTTTAAAAATATTACTACTTTTAGGTTATCATTCCTTTTTAAATGTAAGAAGTCTTTTTATTACTTACTCTGCATTACATATGTAGTAATCAGTTACTACCTCTGCAATCATTGCCCTGTTTTTATTCAAAGTTTGGAATTCCCCGAGTCAAGCATACTTGCCTTGGTCACAAAAATATCATCAAATCTGAATTGACCAACATCAGGTCATAAAGTGTAATTAGGTGTCTGACGAGTTAATATTTTGCTTGTATTTACAAGGCCTAGCGCTCCTATCGTTGACGCTACTAATTGCAATCACCAGTGAGTAACGTTTCACTGCACAGGCGTTAACAGAAGACAGATGTGGCTCATAACGTTTAGGAGTTCTCAGCTTTCCATATCTATTTGATGACAGGTAACACCAGCATTTTGGGCAAATAATATCAGCCCAGGGTGTGAGTTATGACTATTGGCAATCCCAATTGCCAGGTTTCACATTAATAATTTTGGAAATGATCTAAATATGTCTGAAATCGTGAGATAAAGTAGAAGAGAGTAGAAGAGAGTATTTTCTAAAAAGATTTCACTACTATTCTTCTTATGACAACTATATTTTTTAATACATATAACCAAAAATAACTATTGAATATAGGAATGAATGATATTTGAAGGACAGTATTCAGCTGAGCATTGCAATTTTCTACTGAAGTAATGTGAATTTGTATGACAGCTTATTGCATTAAAAATATATATTTGATTGTAAAAATGAAAAAATCTATATTCCGTTCTATTATTTGACAGATAAGTGTTTAATTGAAAAGAAACTAATCCTGTATTTGAATAATAAATGAATTGTCATATCAAGTATACACCATGAGATGGTGATATTTTCACAATAGAATTCATTAAAAAATTCTGTACATCAATTTGTGCAAATGCTTTCCTTTTTCCACACACCCATAGGGTTCATCTGATGTAATCTGCAGGGAATGTTACATTCCTCTACAAATGGACAGATGTATAACTCCTGTCATAACAGGTTAATTTGATTGCATATGGAGTGGAATGTCACTGCCACTTGCCAGATTTTAACTCCTGTCAAAACAAGTTAATTTGATCATAGCATGTTGTTTGTTTACCCCTTATAATGGGGCAGACAGAGAAATGTAAGTTGTCGTTTGTTGCCGACGTGCATTTCCTGTTTGAAGGGGGAATCAGTTTGAAATAGAATTTAAAAGTCATATTTAAAGTGAATCTTGACAAGAGAAATTATTTTTCACAAATGTAAGATATTTTTCACAAATGTAAGATATTTTTCACAAATGTAAGATATTTTTCACAAATGTAAGATATTTTTCACAAATGTAAGATATTTTTCACAAATGTAAGATATTTTTCACATATAAGCAATTTTTTTCTTCCGAAAATGACTTCCATAATTGCAAACATTAAATCAAGATGTTTTAAAGGTTTCACATTAATAACTTTGGAAATAATACACTTACAGAAATGATTTAAATATGTCTGATATCGTGAGAACAAGAGAAAGATATTAAAGATATTAAAAGATTTCACAACATTTTGACTGCTGTAATTGCAAACAATATAACACGTTAATTATAGTTTTAAAGATTACACCAAACATCAGATCAGTCACTGACGTTTTATACTGTTTAGTACACTTAGATATGCTGGAAACATTGTGATGACCATGAACAAGAATAGCGTTTTGAATAAATTTTTGTGCCTGAAATGGATTTTCACTGTAGCGCCAACTGCCAGGTATGGGGCAAGCAATGCTAGCGATTATACCATAACTGGTGTCTTAAATATGACCTTTCTTCTATGCAATTGTCGATGAAAACAAATCCCTGTCAGCCATTGAAATAATACAGTCAAATTTAACCCCAACATGAAAATTTCATTATCTTTTTTATATATTCTCCTGCATATGCAAAAAAAAAAAAAAAAAAAAAAAAAAAAAAAGTCATTATTCTTAATATTTTCTATGTTTGCAAAAAAATATTCAATTCTATAAGTTTTGATGTGCATACAGAACAAACATTAAAGGTATTATAATTGGCCCATAAAGCTGTCGCTTCTGGGTGTTATTTCAGTGCAGAACCTGAACAAATTGCTAGCTTGAGGAGAGTGATGTCATGGGGTGGAGCACAGAGAAACGTTAGCCACTGAAATTGCAATTACAGAGGACTGGCCCACCCAGACGTTCCTCATATAGAATGCTCCCAGGTAACGTTAGCGACACAAACGTTACTGCGTGAGAAAGCAAGACATGTTTTAAATGGTCTGACACATAAACTGACCAATCAGTACAACTGCTGGTACAAAACAAGTCTATTTGTATTCTTTCACCAATCAATTCACAGCCAGATGTTTATGAATACTAATGAATTGAGGTTGATTCTGTGTACACCTTTATACCTTTGGTGGCAGGGACTAATATGATAGAGAACCCCTGATATGGAGGGTATCTATTATTAAGTATCAGTGATTTTTTTGACAATGATAACTACATTTTGTACAGATGCTATGTTTGGGGAACCAAGTGTGATATATATATTGTGGAACAAGTTTTTAGAGAATTATTAAGGTGTATAATAACACCCTAAGTAAAATATTGACAAGGACGACTCAGGGAGTGTACAAAATGAAGCGACAGATAATACCCTACTGGGTACTTTTATTTGATATTTGATTTCTTAGAAAATTATCAGAGACTGTTTTTTTTAAAGTTTTACTCTATTTGTTTGGAGTCAAATTTGGGGGCAATTTTTTATTACATTGAATAGAGTAAGAGCATTTTCACAAGTGAAATTCACAATTTTTCAAAAATGCTGGTTGTCAACTTTGTTTCATGAAGTTGATTTTCCATGCTAACTAGCACCACTAATGTATCTTCTCTTTTTGTTCCCTTATATTTGCTGCCCATTTTGGACCCTGCACATGGTTTGGTCATCAGTTTGGTCATCATTTTTAGTATCCTCATATTATCTATTACATATTGTTATCCAATGCATTTTACAATGGGCTGTTTGAGGCTGATACTGTCCAGAACACCAGCCTTTATCATGTATCCGGCTTCCTCATAAGATGGGGATTATGATCACAAAGAATTATTATTTTAAAACAAGTGTTGATTTTAAAAAATCAAGCTCGCGTAAGTTTCCAAAATCCCAAGCGAAAAAAACCCAACTTCTTACTCTACTACGCACTCACATATCACTTCTCAAACAAAAGCGACATCTGACGGTGTAATCAGAATTATTTAGCCAAAACATGGCCGCCATGGACCGATAATCGGGGTAGGCTCCATTGACTTACAGCTTAACCATCTTGAAACCTCGAACATCTAGCCCTAAAGGCAAAACAAACGCGAGCGAAAATGAGCTAGAACAGAGATTCTGTGGACTAGTATTGATTAGAAGTGGCCATCTTGCTGGCCATGTGGCCAGAGATAAGGACAGGACTTCCCACAATGCCGCATACAGGAAGCTGCTCATCCTCCTTTAAATGAGTTGATATGGTATTTCACTAAGAAGATTGTCTGGTAGCTTCAGCAGAATAGTTTCTATCAAGCTTGTTGAATTTTTTGTATCCAATTTAGCATTTTGAATTACATAATGACTTGATTCAGTGATTTAAAAAAATTAAATCTGGACAGAAAGATTTAGTGATCATATCAAGTTTGGATGTTGATGTGTTAAAACTTCATGAAATCAGATTTTCAAGCACCTTTTTCTGAGATTCTAATAATATAAATGTTTATACCCTAATCATTTTTCCCCAATATATGATTTCTGTGTCATTTGTCATTTTGTTACAAAGTTTACACAGTGATACATGACAAGCAATCTATGATTACTGGTCAAATGACACCAGCGGTCATGTGACTATCTTGATGTGTCATCATGTCCTACATACATCCTGCCGCAGCAGTGGAAAATTTCAGCTTCAACACAAAAAAGTATTTGTACCAACCAGGATTTGAAGCCCTGGATCTTTAGCGTGGGAGACAGACATCTTTTCAATTAAGCCACATCCCACCCCCCTGACAGCAATATATAAACTCACTGCTATTTATGTTTTTCTGCCAGCAATATTTTGGTCTTACTCTTTATTTGCACTTCAAGAATTAAAATGTTACTTTATTCACAAAATAATTTTATTAACGTTAGGGGTAACAGTGTCTTCCAATGTTCTTTATTCCGTGCAAAAAAATCATATCCTTTGGAACATACAGCCCTCAAAAATGACACGGTGCAAGACAATTGCTTTGTCTAAAAATAACTGCAAAAACGGTGCCTGTTGTTAATGTGTCAAATGCTCAGTCCTGAGGGGATTTTTCTTTTGATGTGGGCATGTTTTTGCTCTTTACATTTTATCAATTTTGATAATTTTAGATCTGAAGTTAAAGTAAAAAATGAAGAAAGTAGGGAATTTGGATTACATTTTAAGAAAGGATGGTGATAATTTTGAAAACATTTTTTTGAATAACTACACTATCAATCTGTATACCTAAGGCATTAATAATTGACCATAATCAGTGATTATTGAGAGGTCACGCCCATAACAAGCTTCTTTTATAAGCCAATCAACACCAAGTAAAAAAAAAATGTCACATGTAATAACACAGCCAATCAGTGTCCTTGTTTGGTAAGAAAGTGACAACAATAACAAATACATGTGCAAGTATAACTCAATCAACTGGTGTCATTGTTTTGGATGTGTGTGAAGTTTGTTACTTATTCCCTTTTCACAGTTCATTATTTGGATTTTTTTCAAAATCAATAGATGCAGTTGTCAACATCTTATATTTGCAATATTGTCTTCAAACCTATCAGCACATATGTGAAACAAGTGGATAAAACTAGCACAGGTCAATTCCAAGGTCACCAAATTTTGTATGAGGGTTGGAGAGTGTCCAAATAAGCCAGCCATAAATTATTTTCTTGGCAAAATGAACGGTTACAAGATGGCACTACATACAACTTTTAAATTATCTTAGTAAAAAAACATTAAATTCTAATATTCAAAGCTAGATAAAACTAGCGCAGGTAAATTCCGAGGTCACCAAATTTTGTATGACTGTTAAGGGGTCTCCAAATATTTGTGACCTTTGAATTGATCTGCGATAGTTTTTTTTTTTTCTAATATTATAAGCTAAGTTTGATTAATTATGATAATTTTAAAATTGTATGTGGCACCATCTTGTAACTATCCATTGTGCCGGACCCCATGTGGGCCTGATTTTTTTACTCCCTGGTTTTTTGTCAGTTCGTAAAAGGCGAATGAAAAAAATCATGGCGCCTTGTTTGCCGTGAGGTGCGACCTGTAAGGGGAGAATATGGAGTTCTGCAGGTTGAGCACTGGACAGGTTTGGCAGTAATACCGGTCCAGATGCAACACGCCTGTTTGAACCCAAATATTCACCCTAGACATGGAGGACTTTAGGGCCCGATATTGTCCAACCGGCCTGTGGAATATAGCTCCACACATTTTTCCAATTTCCAAAAACTAATTTTAAAGTAAAATATGATTTAAATTTGGTATATTTGATATATTTTGTTAAATTCTCCATTAAAATGAAATATATGGTAACTTCTACACACTTATCAAAATATTAAAACAATTTTCACGAGATTAGCTTAACAGATATGTGGAGCTTGACTGCTGAAACGGGTCAATCCGGGGTACATTTTATGTATTCTTGAGTATATTGTCTAATGTAGCCGAGTTTTATAGGTGTGCTGATGGCTCTGCCCCATACCTATAACTCCCTATTATTAAAATAGGAGACAGAGTAAGGCTTAGGAACATGGGCAATGAATAATTAACAAAACATGCATGGCATTAAACAAACAAAAAAGACAAAGGGCAGATACGGAAACGGACTCGGACAATGATTTGAATGTGAATGAGAATAGATGGCCTAGATTTTTAATTACAGAAAGTTCTGACGCTGAACATACCCTGACAAAAATGTCCCCCTTTGCAATTGCAAAGGGGATACAAGGCATTGCTGGGGTACCAAAAATTGTTAAAAAGATGGGAAATAAATTATTGATTGAGGTTGAGCGGAAAAGCCATGCAGACAATCTACTACGATGCCGAATGTTGGCCACAGTTCCTGTTATTATAACAGCTCACAAAACTCTCAACAATAAAAAAGAAGTAATCAGATGCCCAGATTTAGCAGGAGTTTCTGAGGAGGAGATAGTGGATGAGCTCAAAGACCAGGATGTTGTGCAATGTAAGCGGATATTTATAAAAAAGGATGGTGTCAAAATTTCTATCAATACATTTATTCTGACATTTTAAGCAGCACAGCTCCCAACATCTATTAAAGTTGGATATTTGAACGTTAGAGTTGATGTATTTATTCCAAACCCTCTGCACTGCTTCAAGTGTCAAAGGTATGGGGCATGGATCTGATCGATGTAAAGGTAATGTAACATGTCCAAAATGTACTGCTCAGCACAGTGGAGACGATTGTTCTTCAAATATGATAAAATGTGTCAATTGCCAAGGAAATCATCCATCATATTAGCGGAATTGTCCTTCCTTTTTAAAAGAGAAGGAAATTCAGCAAATACGACACACTGAAAATATACCTTTTCCAGAGGCACGGAAGCGAGTAGAAAGTTTGAACACAACAAAGACATCTTATGCCAGCTTTGTAAAACCTAAAGAAACAAAATCAATAGCAATTCAGACCGAAATTACATGGCCAATCAATGACAAAAATCATTCCTTTTTTACAAATTCTTCTAAATCTTCAGCAACATCTACTCAGACTCAGGCACCCACTATCCCAGTAGTAACTCAACCAACAACAACATCCACTAAACCCTCTTCACAAACTCCCTCTACATCATCCAATAATAAAAGTATCAATAGTAATAGACCAGTACATAAATCAGACAAAAAAGAAATCAAAGAACAAGATAAAAGTAAAATAAATAGAACTAAATCCTTAGAAAGGAAGGACACAGGTGATCCTCCAGATATGTATTTTACACCTGTGCACTCGAAGCATAATCATAAAATTAACAAGTGATTATGTTAGATCATATATTTTTTCTCATTCTTAATATGGCTATCGGCAATATCATACAATGGAATTGTGGAGGATTTGAAGCAAACAGGCCAGAACTGGAGTTATTAGCCCAAAAATATAATGCATCTGTTATTTGTTTACAGGAAACTAATTTTAAAGATAAGTCAACAACATTTAAGGGATATGTACCTTATAATAAAGTTGACCTTGTAATAAAGTTGAGTTTCTATTTTTGTTAAATCCTGTATACCCCAGAGTAAAATAACTTTAAATACTAATTTACAAGCTTCTGCAGTCAGGGTTACCCTGCACAATACATTAACTATATGTTCAATATATCTACCACCTAGTGAGCCAGTTAATATTACAGATTTAAATAATTTGGTAACCCAGCTGCCACAGCCATATATGTTAGTTGGTGACTTTAATGCACACAACTATCTTTGGGGTGGCAGAAATACTGATGCCAAAGGACATATAATAGAAGATTTTTTAAATAATAATAGTTTGTGCCTTTGGAATGACGATTCTCAGACATATTTACATCCTGCTACAGGCTCTTTAACATCAAAAGATCTCTCTCCATGTGCACTCCAAATGTGCACTCCAAATAACCATTTTCCTCCACCAGACGAACAAATCCCCAAGTGGAAATTTCATAAAGCTGATTGGGCAAAATTTCAAACATCCTGTTTTAATAAAATAACTCCAGGAATTTTTAACAATGTAGATGATCCTCTTCAAGTTTTGATGATGGGTGTATTCCCAAATCAAAGCCAAATTCTAAAATTAAAGAAAAACCCTGGTTTAATGATGAGTGCAAAAAAAGCTGTCAAGGAGCGCAAAAAAGCTCTGAAAAAATTTAATTGACAGCCAACTCAATATAATTTGCACCAGTTTCATATAAAAAGAGCTAAAGCCCGTTATATTAAAATAAGCAAAAGAAAAAGTTGGAAAGATTACGTTTCTAAATTAAATACACGTTCACCAATTAAGAAATGCTGGGATATGGTGCGTAAAATTACTGGGAAGGGAGGTGGAGCAAGGATCAAACATCTAAATCATAATGGCCAATTAATTACAAATCTCACTGAAATAGGTAACACAATAGGTCAAACCATTTCCAAGAATTCTTCATCTGATAATTTTTCTACAAAATTCCAACAGATAAAAAATAGAAAAGAAAGAAACCAACTAAATTTCATATCTAATAACTTGGAACATTATAATAAATCATTCACAATATCAGATTTAAAACTTGCTTCAGATATATCCCATGATACCGTTCCTGGACCTGGGCCCGATTTTTGAAACAGTCTCAAGCAAGAAAATGTAAGCAAGAACTTGAAATCTGATATTTACTTACGTAAGTATGATCTTCAAATCTGAGATCATCCGATTTTTTTAACAAGTTTGGGACTGATCTTACGTAAGCACAAAATGGCACTTCTCATCCTGAACCGCATCAGTTTTGTTTTGTTGAATTGTATCATTTGTATGCTCTAAATGTGTACATTTTGTGTTCCTATAACATTTATTTTGTGTAAAATACTATTTCTTGACAAAAATACCTTCATATTTTGCCCAAATCACTAAATTAGGAGTTTGTTTACATTGATATTTGACCCCTCTGAACTCGTTTCAATGGGGCTCTGACAGGATTTACATTGTAACGTCGGGACAGTTTGTAACCCTTTATCCAGTGTTCTGGGTACCTCTGTGACGTCAAGATGCAATATTGTTACATTTTAACCCATTTTAATTTGCAAGAAAATATTTTTGAAAACATTTGCAGCTGTTTTCATCTTTTTCAATTTTCGATGCAAAATGTAAGCAAGAAAAACTGCATCCAAGCAAGCTGTAGGCCTTGCTTGAGATCTAAGCACAAACTTGAAATGTAAGCAAAAGATTCTTGCTTGAAAATAATTCAAAAAACGGATCTGAGCATGACTTGAGTACAGACTTGAAATGTAAGCACAAATTTCTTGCTTGAGATTGTTTAAAAAATCTGGCCCTGATCATATACACTATCAAATCCTCAAACACCTCTCTGACCAAACACTTGGGCATCTTTTGGATATTTTTAATAATATTTGGGAAAGTGGTAATTTTCCTCCTTCATGAGTGAAGCCACTATCATTCCTATTCCCAAACCTGGCAAAGATTCGTCAGATTCAACTAATTATCGTCCCATTGCGTTAACAAGTTGTATTTGTAAATCAATGATTAACGAACGTTTAGTTTGGTTTTTAGAAACTGCGGCTAATATTTCTGTTGCACAGAGTGGCTTCAGAAAAACGCGAAGTACTATTGACCATCTGGTACGTTTAGAAACATTTACACGAGAGGGTTTTGTAAAGGGCGAACATGTGGTTAGTATTTTTTTTTATTTAGAGAAAGCATACGATACTACATGGAAATTTGGGATAATGAGCGATTTATATGATATAGGATTAAGGGGTCGTTTACCCCTTTTATTCAAAATTTTGAATAATTCAGGGTCCGAGTTTGTTCATCACTTTCTGATGCATTTGATCAGGAAATGGGTGTTCCAAAGGGTAGTATATTATCTGTAACCCTATTTATTATAAAAATCAACAGCATAGTAAATTGTTAAAGACTCAGAACAGATTGTTCATTATTTGTTGATGATTTTAATTTATGCTACAGGTCCACAAGCATGCATACTATAGAAAGACAGCTCCAACAACATCTTAATAGAATACAAGAATGGGCTGATCATAACGGATTTAAATTTTCTTTAAAGAAAACTATGTGTATGCACTTTTGTAAAAAATGGAAGGTTCCCCCAGATCCTGATCTTTATTAAGGCCAAACTCGGATACCTGTTGTCGAAGAAACCAAGTTTCTTGGACTTATTTTTGACAGAAAATTATCTTTCATTCCCCACATTAAATATGTTAAGAAGAAATGCCAGAAGGCATTAGATTTATTACGGGTTCTTGCCCATACCGATTGGGGAGGGGACCGTAATATTTTATTGCAATTGTACAGAGCATTGGTACGTTCCAAGCTTGATTATGGGTTTATGGTATATGGATCAGCACGTCCATCTTATATTAAAATGCTTGATCCTATACAAAATCAAGGTCTAAGATTATGCCTTGGTGCATTTCGTACATCGCCTGCAGATAGCTTGGCAGTTGAGGCAGATGAACTGCCTCTTGATTTAAGAAGAGAAAAGCTTGCCCTTCAGTATGCTGCAAAAATTGCAGCTTGTCCAGACAATCCTGTACATGACGCTATATTCAATCCAAATTATGTTGATCTTTTTGAAAATAAACCAAATACAATACCAACTTTTGGCATTCGCATCAAAGAATCTTTACAATCTTTAAATATAAATCCAAATCAAATAGCTAAATTTCAATATCCAGAAACACCTCCATGGACCTATGAAACTTTAAATATTAATGTAGCCATGTAAGAATTAAAGAAATACTCAACCGATCCATCCCTTTATATAAATAGATACAAAGAAATAAAATCTGTTTTCACTGGATATCAGTGTATTTACACTGATGGATCATTTGATGATGACAAGGCTGCTGCAGCTGCTGTTAAGGGCAATCATATTTATTCAGAACGTCTGCCAAATAAATCGTCTATTTATTTTGCAGAACTTTATGCTTTATACCTTGCTTTAGATCATTGAAAAAAAATAGTGTCACAATCTGAAACTAACCAGAAGCAGCAATTAACTCAGTCATGTGCTGAGTTACAGGAACAATGTCAAGAAGCAAAAATTCCTCATTTCATGACAATGTTCATTTGTCACAGTTAAAATCTTGTTTAATTATAGAATGGCACTTGAAATTGCAATGGCATCTTTGAAGCTAAATTATTAGTTTATCATGAGAATCGGAAAAGTAGGTGAAATGAGGTTAAGAAATGCCACTGAAATAATTGTATTTTATCTGACACTTGATATGGCTCCACACGATTGGTTCTGGAGAATTAGCCCAAGTTATGGCAAAGCAGCTAGTGCCAATCTTGTGCAGCCTCTGTCAGCAGACCATATCGCCTATATGTTTTTGAAGGAATACCTGTCAGCTTAGGTTTTATGTGCTTTTTAAGAGAAACGTGATCTTTTCGTCATGGTCTGGATACAGTTTAGAATTACTAGGATTGACAGTTTAAAAGGGTGAAATGCAATAAAATTTGGTGGTATTATATGTGGCAGAATTGCATCAGTATTTTATTTAGCATTAATATTAAAGACAGAGAAAGATCATTCAGATATTATTATTTTTTCTTGCCGTGCTATTTCTTCTACATGCCAGATCATAATTGCCTGAAGATGCTTTCTGATAAATGATTATTGTAAATGTTATACATGGACAGAGAATTTTTTACTAAATTTTTACTTTAATCATGATAAAATTTTATAAACAGAGATATTCAGTTTTATTACCAAACAAACTTTAATTTAATTTCAATGCCAAAGTACACTTACAATGAGACAAAATGCTGGAGAATAATTCAGAGTTATGAATGTCAAAAGCTCACTTTCTTTAAAGGGCCAATATACCTTTCATTTTATAGGAATAGGTTTGTCAAGCCCCTTCCAAATATAGAAAAAATAACATGAACCAGTAGTAGGATTATAGTAGAAAGAGCCAATTGGAACAAAATTTGCTATATCTTGCAAATTATGGCCAAAAATATTCTGATTTTTACAGCAAACACCAGAAAGTACAGGGGATCCTGAGATGCACAACTGCACTTGTTGGAAATGGCTGGAACCAAGGATGAAATGACCATAGTATAAAATGGAATAAACTTTGCTCATAATGTCCAGATACAAACGTTTCCAACAGCGATATAATTAAAATCTGTGTCTTTTAATAGATATAGTAATATTCTACCACGTATAAACAGTTGTAAAAAATATCCACAAGTCGGAGAAAATATGAGTTTATTTTCAGAAGAGCAATTCAATTTATTTTCCATAAGGCTCAGATTTTTTTCCATTTTGTTATGATTTTTTGACAAATCTAATAGCTATCACTGAATTGTCAAGATGGCTGCCATTTTGAATAACATTACAAATACTAACCAATGAGAATTGAGATAACCAGTTCAGGTGAAATATGTAACATGCATTTCAGCGGTCAAAATTATCTGCTCAAATTTACTCTTGGAAAAAATTTAAGTGATTACTTACCAACAATTTACAGGCATTTCCAGAATATGTTCACAAACATTACAAAAAAGCAAGGATCAGCATAGCTGCATTGGCCTCAGTTTATTTATCATATTTATTTTTTTGTACTTAGCTCCCCAGCTTTAAAATTGTTACCTCACAATTCATGTTTGACCTTTAGGATGTGTTCTGCGTTTTACTGGATTAATAAAACAGCTGCAAAACCCAGAACGCTTCATTATTTTTTATGGCCTCATAAAATGTGCTCTATTTCTAATGGACGAAGAATGAAATTAGAAATGATGTTTAAAAGGTAAGGGATAATACATTATCATTTTTGAAGAATATTAATATTTTTTTATATAATATAAGAATATTTTTATTTTTTCATTATTAGGACAGAAATAGGTCGATTAAAAAGCAATGTAGAGACATGTCAAAGATTCCTAGCCATTGAGAACCAGACTTTATGAATAATTCCAAAGGTTTGAAAGTAAAATTAGTTTTGGGTGATTCTATTTGATTTTTTGATTTGTCTGTTTTAGGAAAGATATTTTAATCTTATAATGTGTAAAATGTGCTAACATATGTATCATAACATCACAATTTAGTTAATATATGTTATTTTATGTGCATTTTCATATCACTTATTCAAAACCATTTCTCTTCTCCAATTTACAAAGTAAAAATTAGTTAAGGTATATTAAAGATTTATATATTTTATAAATCATAAATCATGCTTGTCTTTATTGAGAAATGCATCAATAAATGTCTAAAATATATACTGGGTCAATGGGACCATTGTCGTGGGATGACATCTTACGTAGGCTGCCTGCATCTCCGCCATGTGCAGACAGTTCTCTGTACATTAGAATCAGGCCTCCCTCTGTCACATTTTCTCAAAAAGAACTGCATGCTTATAATAGTAATGCAAAAAACTCATTCCACTTCAAAGAATTTCTTAAACTATTTGACCTTTAGGATGTGTTCTGCGTTTTACTGGATCAATAAAACAGCTGCAAAACCCAGAACGTTTCATTATTTTTTATGGCCTCATAAAATGTGCTCTATTTCTAATGGACGAAGAATGAAAGCTGTAGCTGGCAGATACGCAGGCTGGTTGTGGCATCGAAGCCATCCAAGCAGCATTTTGTCCATGGAGCCCCAAATACGCAGTAAATATGGTGGTGGCCTCTGTGACACTCACCAAGCCTGGAACCATCAAGGTGCAGTATTCACAACCATTAGATTGTTTCAGATGTGTGTAAATGTGATATGTGTGATTAAGTAAAACAAGGCTATGTGGTATATTGATGGTAGACAGCTAGGAGACATTGATAATGGTGGAGCTCCCAGAATAGATCTATTAGGTCACAACTGCAGATGGTAGCAGCGTGAATTGTTCACCACAGATTATTTGCTAGCTACAGGATTGATTTACATTTAAAATGAATTAATCTTGTTTAATTGATCAAGATGACTATCATATACTCAGACATCAGTATTGATCATGAAGGAATGAAAGTCCCTCGGTAGGGATAAAGATAGAGGACTGAGTGTGTAAAATATTAGTACGTATTCATAAATATTTGGATGAAGGTTAATCTGAATAAGGTAACAAAAAACAGGTATCTAAGGAGATTTTGGATGTACCTATGATTTTATAATTCGAACGCTAGAGATGTGAGCAAACATGAAGTCAGGTAATTGTGATCTTTTTCCACCCACAAGCAAAATGGTGGCCATCATGAATCTCTGTGATGTAAATAGGTGCTCCTATATGCCCACGCTCCACAAATATTAGAACAGGTAGTGGTTTACAGATCCTATTCTACCCTTTTTGGACATGTTTGTTAACTGGATAAATTTGAAAGGCAGCTGAATCATTGAAAGGAAGAACTTACGTGATGTGATGACAGCCTGCCATTTTCTTCTCTGTCACCTAATAATACAAATGAAATATTGTTACCCAGGCTATTTCTTCCTATTTATTATCTATCATATGGATTTAAGAGATCTACCTGAAAAGGGAAAGATCAGAAACGAAGAGAAATATTTCAAATCCTTATTGAAACTGGAGTAAAAAATGTATGATAAAAGTAAGTCAGACAATTTTATACATATCAAGATATGAATGCAGAGCTTTTGCTACTATTACATGGTCATTGTGGAAAATATGGTCTGTGGGTCAGAGAAGCCATTGATCCGTGAACAACCTTGATATCCATTAGGGACACCGGGGCCACAAAGTATAACAGTTAAATGACCTAATTTTATCTGCCAGAGACTGATATTGTGCCAAATTGGCCGAGGACATATTTAGTCAGTAAGAGACAACAGGTAATAAACATTTACAAATAGCTTCCAGTCACAGGGAATATTTGATAAATTGAAGTTATTGTCATAGATTTATGGGAATAGCATGAAGTTTTATGATAAGATACATACATTTATAGGTTCTTCATTTCTTTTCAAAGAAGTGGGAGGCAGAAGTAATAATCATCTTTTTGTACATGTAGGGACCCTACCATTGAAAATAAAAAGAGATATATTTGTGCTGTTGATTGTGTAGTGTGAAAATGTTAGCTGATAATAAACAGTTATGTTGCATCAATGCTGTTAAAGTTGCAGGTATTTATGTTGATATATATATATATAAAAATGTCCTAATCACAGTGATCCATGCTATAATGGTACATTGTAGGTGTTATGTAACATGGAGTGATCATGTTTAAAAGCAGTGCCCTATTAGCTGCTATTGTCACGCTGCCAGCGAGATCAATTAAGGGATATTATTGCTCCAGTATGTGACATAAGGAAAGGTCAATGAATTTACCTCTTCTGAACTGTTCATTAACATTGAGTGTAATAATTATCTATCATGGCATACAGCACTTTCATACATGGATGGTTATCACTTTGCAAATACACATTGCCAGTGATATTAATTTTGAGGAACCTCTCTGTTTAGACTATTGTTTACCTTCCACTTGAATACTGTTGATATCAACACACAACTAAGAGTATATTTCATATGCTCGCAAAGTATTTTTGATGCAAGATAAAACTGGGTGTGCTTGAGATGAAAAATTAAGCAGAACTGGCAAGTATACAAAATACTCTGCAAATTTTCTTTTCTTTGCTGGAAACAATATCTAATTATGACATGCTGAGAGACTGGGGAGTGTCTAACGTAGATTGCCCTTTCTTACATCATGTGATGGAAAAGAGAAACAAAATAATCAACAGTTTAAGACCATGTTGTTGAATTACAGTTGCAAATGTACAGCTTAAATTGATTTTTTTGCATGTCAAAGCACCCTGCTGATTCTTTATAATTTGTATGTTTTCAGTGGGTTTCGCCGGGAAAGCCAGGATTGATGGGTACATGTTACTCTAACCAGGCTCGCAGTGGTAAGCGTACCTACCCCAGTGATATGTCGCTATCTTCCACCAACTCAACACCAAAAGGTGCCAAAAGCACAACATCCCATGGACGCCCTGCATTTGGTTATAAGGGCAAGAATATCCAAGCACTGCGCAATAGCAATGAACAGCCACAAGGACCAGATGATCGTAGTGTTTTGACTTTATTGGATAGAACTAAAGGCACAAAAAATGATGCAAATAGATCATCAAATAGGTTTGGGTTCAAGAGCACAGGGTCCAAAGGGGCCAGAGCTGATACAAATAGTAATATTATGTCAAACTCGTCAGACTCTCTAGACTCTCTTGAATCTGATAAGCGTAAAAATTCAGCATCAACAGGTTCATCTCGAAAGGGGCCATTACGACCTAATACATTCCTGCCCCGAGAAGCAGACAGATGGAAGATGATAGATGACAGTAGTACCACCGTGTCTATGTCCACATTAAATAGGAGCTGTCCTAATAGTAACTTGAACAGTCCAGATAATCCGGATATGAAACTTTTTCCTGTGGATGCTAATGGTAATAGTCCTCCGGAGGGCACCACCCGTGGTACGTACTCTGATTCTGCATCTGGATCCTTCAGAAATGCTGCAGCTCAAATTGAAAAAAAATTTGGAAGTAAAATGTTACCACACAATAAACAGCCTGCTTCAGCAAGTACTAGCGGTGTGGCAAGACCTACTGGGCTCAAGGTGCCAGAGCAGAAGGACAAGTGGATAAAGGCAGGGCCTGTAGATGGAGAGGGACAAAAAGCATCCAGGAATGCTATAAATACAAAGAAAAAGTTTGGCTTCTTTAGTAAGATTAAGAATGACCATAAATCTAGTCAGAACATGGACAAGAAGAAGTCAATGTTGATAGTGCAGAAGCCCCAAGATAACCGGATGGAGTCGACGCAAGCAGTGATGTCTACCAGTCAGAATACAGAGGAGGAAGACGAGGGAGAGGTGGAGAAGGTGCTATGTAAAGATGCTACCAGAGAAAAGACAATGACTGAGAGTCTCATACTGGAGGAAGGGGCCAAGGCTGTCAAATTGGCCCTTGATGAAGCTGTAATGACACCTGAGGGGGAGGAAAAAGACCTCAAAACTGCTGACGAGGAAACAGTCGTTCCCAAAAAGTCACAAACGGCACAAAGATCTGCACCGTTACAGGGTGCTACAGCTCGTGTGGATGACGATGAGGATGAACCACGGTCGGAGTCCTCTGATAGGCCAAGACGGCGAAAATCCAGTGCCCCACTGGCAAAAATGGACTCTGTGGAAACAAGCTCTATAGGGAGCATTAACTCTGATGATCTTATGTTGGATCTGGACATAGATATAGATTTGGATGATGATTTACCTAACCAGTCTGCTGCGTCTCTGGACAGGTCAGTGTTCCTCAGACCGAGAGCCAAATCCAAGGACAGTATAGATTCACAAGGCAGTGGTCTATCTCCGGCTTCCAAGTTAAGGCCTGCCCCTATCAGGAGACCTGCATCTGCTGACATGTCTGGAACAGGAGCCATTCCGAGGCGCCAAGGTAGCCTCAAGGGGGCATCACGGTCACGGGGAAACTCCACAAGTGATGCTGTCGCAGAACTGTCTAATATGATGACTGACAGTCCGGGACCTCCAGCTACATACATGCAGGCAATACAAAGGTGGGTGTGCCTCAGTTTATTAGATAAGATCCTTTTTTTTGTGATACTTTTTACATGCCAGATATAAACAGTCATGTAAACCCTGATATATATACATATACATATACACATATATATATATATACCATATACATATACATATACATATACATATACATATATATACATTTACATATATAATATATATATATAATCTAAATTACAGTTCTCTTTTTATTTAAAAACAGATATTCCCCAAATTTTATGACAATCCAGTGAAGAATATACATTTGACTTTGAGGATATCATTGTAATAATTCAGTAATTTAAAATTATTTTGCCTCATTCTGAACTTCAAAATGGTGAATTCTTGCACACCATTTCAGTTGTAATGGTTTTGTAAGTGAGTAATTATTATGGGACACTAAGTTTAAATTAATGACACTATAAAATTTAACTCGCATAAATGAATTATTTTATCTCCCCATATGCCTGTGGTGAGCCCAAGACTCTGTTTTGCTGTAATTTAATGGTCATTTGATCCCTTTCTATGACATGAGGTGTTAATTGTATGCAAAGTATGACAGCATTACAAAATAATATGTACAAAACAAAATGCCTTAACTGTCTGCCTTACAAGAGTATATATATATGTGCCACAATACAATACATATTAAGACAAAAAAAGGTCATGTTTGTCGTCACAGTCTGTACTATTTGGCAGGAGTCCGAGACAAATGGATAGAGATAAATCATGAATACCTGCTTCATATGTTTAAATACCGGTATTCAGACTTCATACTTAAATTCAGTAGTCAGTTTCCATGACAACTGCTCAGTTAGAAAGAGCAATGTATAGTTCCAAGGCATATAACCATGATGAAGCTCAGATCATGATGAAGCACTGTCAGTGTTCAGTAATCAGAGACAAAGTAAATGTCACGGCTTTGGATCACACACACTCAATTATGTTACTTTTATGTTGACAGCTAATTATGCACATCGCAGATACACACATTGCAGACACAAACAATAGAATAGCATATATCAGTCAGAGATAAAATCGGTGTAGTATGGACAGCTATGAGTACACATGTGGGTGTGAACACAAAATATAATTAAGAACAACATCTGTAGAACATCTATATATATAGCACTTGCTAATAATTCATGCAGAAGGAATACAAAATATCAAAAACATTGTTCTAAATTGATTTACAACATGGATTTGTGTACCTGCTGTTTTAAAACTGAATTTTGGTAATTCAAATATTTCATATTATTGCATTGGATTTAGTCACTTGGAAAATTTCCATATCAGGAAAAACAGTAAATCTAGTTCCAGAATAATCGTATATGGAGAATGGTGAGGTTCCAATTTATATCAGACAAGGATTTTAAACATTTACTTGAAATTTCCAATTCAAGGCGCAATCCCCGTCTGCAGCGTGGGATGCGACCAGCATCATTCCCAGGCCCCATGAAGCTTGGCGAGAGTCTGGACAGTGTCACAGGGGGCGCCATATTAGGCACCGTCCAGCGGAGATCCATGCTGAAACCTCCCCGGCATCAATCTATCTCTGACGAGGACCTCTTCTCAATGGATGGGTCCACATATAGGCACCTCATGCAGGACCTAACATCATTTAAAACCATGCTCTTCAAACTCAAGAGAGTCATCCAGGAGGTATGTGCAAACTTTAAAGAAGTTGTTTGAAGAATTTCTCGAACACTATCTCTGTTGGTGACATATATTGACGCTAACATTGCAAAGAGACGGTTTAAAATCATCAGAACCACAAACAGCACAACAGTAACATTGATGATTTGAATTAATTAACTGTAATATGCCTATAAATGCCTATAAATGTGACTTCAGCCGATGATGGCATGAAGCTTGTAATTTGGAAACGCTCTGTATTTTCAGGATGAGATTGGGTCTCCTCTTAATCCTGCCTGGAAGGTTAGTATATTCATGGCTTAGCAAAACTCATGCCCATTTTAAAAGTAAATAAACATTCTTTCACCAACCAATATGATGACATTCCAATGATTAATTTGTAGCAATTCCCGACTCAGAATGGTTACAAGTTGAGTGCAGGTTCCAGTACAGCCTCAACACCCCCAGCCACGAGTGCCCCCCCACCTGAAGCACTGGCTAAGAGCAGTCCTGTGCACAAAACAGTAGCGCCCCCAAAGGAGGACACATCCGGACTCATAGAGGAAGAGCTGCAACCACCTAATACCAAACCCATAGTAGAGGAGGTCAGAGATGAATCTGAGGAAGCAATCACACCTAAAGAGAATGGACTGATTAGTCCAAGGTCCACACTGTCAGACCTGGACACACCGGGTAGCACTCTGGAGGAAGTCATTCAGGTCCGGAGGGTAAGTAAACTGAAACTAGGCAACCACACATAATCTCAGTTTTTGCGAAAAAGTGTGTCATATATCATAGGTGTAGGAACAGGGGGTGCTCTCCTCTTTTCCATCAAAGTTTAGTGCACCACTTAAAATGAAACTGATGATCCAAAAACTTAGACTCAACAGCCTCAGGTAACAGTCTGAAGACATTCTCTATTTTTGCAAGAAAACCACCTGAAACTAATCATTGGTCTGCTTGGAGACTGCTCTGGGAGTGTATTATGCATGTGGGGTGCTGAGCCCCCACCTTTTCTCAAACTTAGGTTACCACACAGAAAGTTCAGAGCTGATGATCTGATAATTGATATGCAGATTATTATGTGTAGCCATGTCACAAAAATTTCTTAAAAAGCCAATATTTCGTGTTAGTAGGATGGGGGGGGGGGGGCTGAAATGGTTTAAATATTTGTTGAACTATTGGTCCAAGTACTTGATGGCTGAGTTGGAAATTAGCCTCACAGTACAGAAAGTTGAGGTGGGGGCTGGTAAGAGTTTATGTACTCAAAGTTCCCCAACTTATAAGTTGTGGATGAAATGCATCACAGAATTTTGATCACTACTCTGTTAAACAGACAGGAACCTACTGTGTATCTCTTAACCAGGTCAGGAGTTTATGGTTTTCACGCTCCTTTTTTCCCGACCTGTGACACTGGTTTTTTAAATGGCTTTGAAGTACAAAAGCCGGTCCCACTAGCACAGTTCGTAGAGTGTAAGATATGTGCCTTTCTTGATTAAATAAGTGGATGATGGAAGGTGGTGGGTTCAACTCCCACTGCCAGCAGTGTTACTTTCAC
The DNA here is from genome assembly GCA_949316495.1 of Amphiduros pacificus. Taxonomy (NCBI): domain Eukaryota; kingdom Metazoa; phylum Annelida; class Polychaeta; order Phyllodocida; family Hesionidae; genus Amphiduros; species Amphiduros pacificus. The sequence goes on from OX439002.1 coordinate 32,146,532, forward strand.
ACTGGTTAAAAGGCTCGAAAGTCGACCTGATATGGCCATAATTCATGAAAGGGTTGTAAAAATACCATTTCACAAAGTTTATGTACAAAAGATCATAAAAAAATACTTTATGAAGATAAATGGCATGAGGGTAATTGTTCTGTTGTAGGAGAATGCTGAATTGCGTCAGCAGTTGCAGTACATGCAGCGCCAGTTGGAGGAACATGAGAGAACCATCAAACTGCTTCAGCAACAAATGGTCAGTGAATATATATATTTTATACGAATATATTCAGGAAAATTTCAGGAGAATTTTGATTTTCATACCAACTAGGAATATTCTTGTTGACTATTGATCAAAAATGTAGAAATGAAATTTGAATTTGATACATGGATTTGAAATTTACTAGATGTAAAATTTGCAGAAGATATTTTGCTGTGCAATCAACATCTCAATGGAAAAAAAATAACAAGCTTTTTGGTCCCAAATGTGATCTTAAAATTTCATTGTCCAGAAAACAAGATAACACTTTTTATGTGGATACATATGCATTTTATCATTTGACTGATTTTAAAAGTAACAAAAGGGATGCATTCTAGTGAAGGGATTTGTTTGTTTCCCATTTTCAGTCAGATATTTCTATTACTTGAGCGAAAAATGCTATATGCACTTATTTCAGACATTTGACCAGATGTATAATGTTTATTCAGGAACATGCTCTCAAGGAGACAAAACGTTTCCCTCGCTATAACAGCAGCTTCCAGAACAGAACTCCCAGATTGACTAATCGGCCGCAAGTCAGCAACTTGCGCGCAGTACGTGTCATATCAAATCTGACCAATTGTCCTCAAAATAAATTTTGAGTGGATTTATTTGGTGTTGTGCTTTCATTATTGTTTACTCTACATTTATGGAAGGAATGGCTTGTTTTTTTATTCAGTGTTTTTGTCTTATGCAGATTATTATCCCCCCCCCTCCTCCCCCAAAATTGCATTTTGTACATTAATGAAATATTGAAAATAAAATTTTGGTTTCAGATTGATTGAATAATTTCCTTTGATGTATACTAGTGCATGACATTATATATCAGATCTATTCTCTGAAAAAAGTTAACTACAGAGATGGTAGATATTTAGTAATATTTAGATAAATGAAACTTTTTATAGCTGTCTTTTTGGATTTGATAACAACTGTTGACGTAGATTCATTTACTAACCCATGCTAATTGACTACTCCATTTTAACTCATCCTGCATGTCAACCTCATTGCCATAGTGCACAATATTTTGATTAATTTATCAACCTTGAACTTTTTCCTATTCACATAATGTATTAACAGATTGACTATAAAGAAAAACGATTAACAAAGTTCTTGTTATACCTTGCACCCAGAATTCCCTGTGCAAGTACAACATGCATACTTGGCATTTCACTGACCCTTATAATGTCTAAAATTATATTTCTATCACTGAATTATGTTTGCTTCCTTTTCCTCATCACAGATCAGTCATAATTTTTGTGCACATGTTGTTGTGTTTTAGCTATGCTGACTATGTCAGCATAACTTGTGTAGTGAGGTGGGAATTTTCTGTCATTCTGTCTATTAATATTGATCATCTCTAAAACTGCTATTGGTTTTCTTAGATATTCATAGGTAAGATGTAGTATTGTTAAGAGATGAATTACATCTATTTTCCAAGGGTCAGATTTGAAGATATATATTTATTTGGGACAATCAGTGTCTCAGTATACTGATCTGAAGTTGAAGACTTCCGAGATAAGGGAATATTGGATACATTAATTTTACTTCCTTAACATTTATTGACCAGTAAAGCTTTATAAATACTTAAAATGATTATTTATAAAGCAATTAGCAGGCTTTTCCAGGAATGTTTCCACAAACATCACAAAAAAACTATGCAATAGTGAACACTGTTCTTCAGGCCAATGGCCTGTGTTTTAAAGTTCAAAATGTTCATTAAAGATTCTTTTAATAATTTAAGTATCCCCTCTCTTCTGATACCTGTCAGAAATATAATACTGGGTGGTTTATATAAAGAATGTTTTGAGTGGCTATTTTGGGACAATGAAGAGATGAAAAATTACTGGTTTTGTTAAAACAAGCTCATTTCAATGCCGGTGCTTGTTGTTATTGTTATGGGAATGCTGAAGTGCATGTAAGAATCTAATATATAGCTTTGTAGTGGTGTAACAAAAATGGTGTTCTAGTCTGGAGCATCCAATGAACTTGGATGGTCTAACTGTTAATATTGCTACTCATTGCATGGCTTGCAGACAAAATATGAATGTGGTCACCTTAGTCCAGGTGGCAGAGCTCAAAATAACGCGGCTACACAAACTGACAAGGTAGTATCTCATTATTAATTTGCATGTCATTTGTGTTGGTATCTGTCTTAGTTTAAGTGTCTGTACCTTGTTGAAGAATTCAATGTTATTTTACCCACACCTCCCATAAAGCCATTCCACTCCTTTGTTGTGTGTCAGCAGGACTTATCCTAAAATATTTGATCAAGTATTTGCTAGAAGGACCAGTGTTAAGATATATTAATCTGTTATTTAAACAAAAAAAAAACTGCAGAAGAAATCTTGTTTTGATAATTTCAGGTGTAACATCATGTATTGAATTATGGCCTCCTGCAAGAGTGAATTTGTAAAAAAAATTCTCAAGTTATTTGATCAAATATGTGATGTTTTTACAATATGTGTGTGTCATAGATGTCACATAGTTTCCCATAATTCTTATGGTTTGATTAGCAAACACGCTTCATTTTTCAGGAGCCTCAATTCATTATGAATGATGGTAATCAGGTAAATGGAATTCATAGTGTTGACATATCCTGAATATCTTATGGAAAAATGTGGTTTAACATGATGAACCGGGGCATTTAGATTTACGTGTCTTTATACTAATGTATTACAAAAATCTAGTGCTAATCCCTTGAATGCTTATTACCCAGCTAAGAACTCTGTTTTCAACTATTTTTGCTTGTCCACACACAACATTAATGACTTTGTGATGATGACTACAAAAAACAAACAAACAAACAAACAAAAACAAAAAAACTAAATCTTAATGATGTTTTCTGGTTCTTAAATTCTGTTTGGATCACTTTAAGTTTGTGATAAGTCACTTACTAATAGCATTAATATCTTATGACACATTAATTAAACCTTTATTGATCAATGGTAAATGTTTATTAATGACTTTGAACACCTTCTTATGATCACACAAATGACCTTAGTCAAACAATCTGACTCCCTCAAATACATTGTCCCAATGGACTTGAAATCCATATATAAATCCATATATATATATATATATATATATATATATATATATATATATATATATATATATATATATATATATATATATATATATGGATTTATATATGGATATATATATCAGATATATATATCAGATATATTGTAACTTACTCACCATAGTTAAGTTACAATTTAGACAACATTTAATCACTGGAGTTCGAGTTCAATCAGTATTAAACTGAATTGGTGCACAGGAATGTGTAAACACTGAAAAGTCCACTGGGCCAATTGATGTAGGAGTTAGGTTGCTCAATTGAGCAATGGCTTCATGCTTCTGAAATAATGTTGCAAACTTGTGTTTTCTTTACCAATATTCAACTCTTGTCTTTTGATACAGCTTATTTAATCATACCTTTTTATATCTTATAAATAGTAGACACTAGTTATTTATGAGTTAAAGATTGTAAATTAGCAAAACCTAAAACACTACATATGAAATTTAATTGCTAATTGATATGACAACATATTAAGGGATAATTTGTTTAATTATATTATTACATGGGCTGCTTCTGATAATTTATTTTTGGAAGGAAAAAACTTTAAAATCTCCAAAGATCTCCAGTTCAATTCTTCTTGCAATCACAGTCATCTTTATCTTTCACAATATAAAACTATTAAATATGGTACTCTGATAAAAAAAATCAATAGACATTATCTGGAGCAGTTGGAAATGATTGGATATGCTTGATATATCTCAATATTGAGTAAACTATGTTACTTTGTAGTTATAAGTTTCGCACTGTTTATGTTATAGCTAGGCTGCAGAACACTGCACCACCTAGTTCTTTGTAGACTAACTAACTAGGCCTATACTAACGCTAGGTCGCTTCTTTCAGCCTCGCTTTGGTGGTGCCAAGGGAATGCTGCGACCTGGAGGTCAAGGTCAAAGTCAAGCAGACCCAGTTATCAGGTATCGTACTGACCCCAGAACTTTAGTCAACACTGGTTAATGAATGGGTGCACTAAATCTGTATGACGAACAAATTGTAAACAGCTGATTATAATGCCATGTAATTTCTATGTAAAATTCAGATTACTCTGGAGATAGACTGTAAGAAAAAATGTCCACACTTATGACTCCTGAATTTCCTTTGGCTGAAAAAAAACCCCCAAAAAACAACATACCATGCCAAGATCCAACAAGAACTGAGCTGTATATGTGTGAATCTAATGTGTTGTTGTCGCTCTGAGTGAATCATGTGATGTCCGTCATGTCAGTTTTTCTACTGGTTCCATGTTCTGGTATTGACAAAATGCCAGCACAACTACACAATCTGCTATATATATCCTATAGAATGACTATGAGACAACATGGCTGCAGTGTATTACTCATGCCATGCCGAATTGTTCTCTTTGGACTCAAATGCCATTCGTGGATGCGTCATCATCCATCATGGAAATGCATTGATATAAAAACTGAGCGATTGTAGGAATTTGTGCATAATAATATTAAATGAGCTTCTTCTATAATGGGGGAAAGTACCTTTTCCAAGGTTGTATTATAATGAGACAGTGATATAGATGATATAGTTAATCATATTGTAGTGATAGACCGATGGTATAGTATTTAATTAAATTCAGAAATGTATTTATGACCCCCTTAGTTTGCTAATATGTTAGTGTGTAGTATTGGACGTATTTTAACTGTGTAATATAATTGTGTAATAATGATAGTGATAATAGGTGCCTTCAGATACATGTAGACATGTGCTTGAAATGCCAAAATTGTATAGCAAGTTATTTCTGGAACCCTGTAGATAGGATAAGTTGGTATTTTTGTTGAGAGTTATTGAAATTGCTCTCCAAATCACAATTATGCTGTGTAGAATGTACACAAATGAGTACATAGACATGCAGTATTTATATTATGATGACATCTTCCATACAGTATTCAGATCTCAGATTTTGTTGAAAAATGTTGCCTTATATACATCTATTATTATAAATTGTATAATGGAAATGTATCTTATAAATTACCCATGTACACGCCAATTAAGTCCATGATTATTTAAAACTGTTGCTTTTATGATAAGCAGTCTTGGGAGTTATGTACAGAGTGACGTTTACACGGCTAATATTCCTGGTTAGATATTGTCAGATAAATGCATGAGAATAGCGTTTTCCCAGAGATACTAGGCATAGGATTCATCTACAAGCACCTTGAAGTAGAAATATGTGAGTTGCATATGAAGAGATACATATGCCTTTGTTCTTGTGAAAAGCATGCATAATTTATACCTCAGCATGCGTACTGTAAATTTGTGTAAATACCTCAGCAAACACTTGTTTTTTGTAATGTTTCAGAGGATTTATAACTTAAATTCGATTCACCCTGATTGCATGATGTACATCCCATGCATATGACACTCAAGTATAACTGGCATGCATATAGATATTGTCATGAAATGTGAATTTTGCCCATTCCTACTAATTTTAGAGAAATAGCTTCATAACTAATCCAGGGATTATCAGTTATGCATACAATGGACATACAATATGCCCCAGAAACTAACTTAGTTCCAACATAGTGAAATGCATGAAGATTATAGCTTACTCATTAAAGGCACACCTATAGAGAAAAAAAAGATTTTTTTTGGAATTCTTACTTAATCATTACATACATTATTAAACAGATTTACCATTGTTCTTTATCCAGCTTTAGAATTAGGAATCTGAACCCAAAGTAAGCTACACAAAATATTTCTTACATTTGTGATTTAGAAATGGAATGTTGTCAAACACAGATTTTAAAATACTCACAAAAGAAGGAATTTTTTAGCACACTTTGATATTACATTACATTACATTACATCAATCTTATCGGCAGATATGAAATTAAGTTTCATCACAATTTTGTTTGATAGAGTTAACTTTCAACCACTTCATTATATGTTAATTTTGTATAAAATTGAAATGCCATCATGAAAAACTAGGATTTGAAATGTCAGAAGATATATTCAGACTCATATTAAGTTTTTATGAACATATATACCGGTATATATATATATCCAGATTTACCATCTTAAAACACTATTCCAATGAGATTTATCCTATAAATTATAATTTTGGAAAGACATGTCAAACTGCAAAGAAAAAAAAAACAAAACAAAAAAATAATAATAATAAACGACATTTCAATATCTTAAAAAACCCTGAAAATGTAACCATATGTTGACTTTAAATTACAGAAAGATAGGGAATTTAAAGACACATCTAAACGTGTAAATAAATTATCTTGAGGCAGTAAGATAAACAATACATTTAAGTTTATGAGAATGAAGAAAATAAGGGTATACTAAGGCTGTTTATTATATTCACTGCATGAAATTGCATTTTTTTAATACCCATTGCTTTAATTTTTCATAAAATTTCTTGTGTAATTTAATACAATGAAGTAAATTTCAGTAGAGAATGAGTAAATTTGTATTTTCTACATCCACTAATAAGCATGCACTATTATAGGCCCATGCTTTCGTGTTGTCAAATTCTTAACTATGTTGATACTGACATATATATATATATATACGTAAATTATTCAGATCAAAATACAGATATAAAATTTGATTGGTTGTATTTATTATTAAGGATAGTGTATCACGGTTTAAGAAAAATGGGAAAATGGCCAACAGATGTGTCTATTTCTGGTTGAATTTTGTGAATCTTCAATGGAAATCTTCTCAATAAATATTAATTTTGATAGAAATAAAGAATTAAGGGAGACCAGAATAAGACAACAGCTGTGATCTGGGCCTGATAAATATGTAAAAATGTGTCCACAATTTAATAGCTGTTAGTCTTTCAAGTGTTACAGTTCTAGATATGAATTCACAAATGTTGTAACCCACACTTAGCATAAACTAGCTGTTTAAAAGTCACTGACTTCTGATAAGTTCTTACATTTGGTCCGCAATCAATTTTTTGCACATTTAATTAATATTTTGTTTGCCAAATATTGTGTTGTATATTGACACATTTGCTGCACATTACTCTCCCAATTTTGCCTCCTGGATTCTAGACATTAGAGGTAAAACTGCTATTCCTTTTTCACCAAAGACTACATGTATAATTTACAGATCTATGTTTCCTAAAATTACAGTTGCACTCCTAAGTTCCTTGAGTGAAAATGTAGAAAACCAACTAGATGTTACTTCTATATTTAGGTACATTTGTATCCAATTAAAAATTTGTATTTTTGAGAGGCTTGATATCTCATCTCATGAAATTATAATTTAAAACTTTAGAGGCAAGGCATGGATAGTGGTTTTAAGACTTTGAGAACACTTCAATGCTTACATAATGTTATTGATTAGGCATTCGATCATGTATAAATCAAACTTAATTTTTTTCTATAAACATTACATAATAATTGCTAATCAGCATGAAAGATGGATTTTTTTTTCATTTTTTGGGATGTGTCATTTTCAAGTATTTTCAGGTCAATCAATGCTTTTCATGATCTGGGATATATATATGTATTACCTGTTTGGTTTGTTACTTTGTTGTCCTGGGCTAGATCTTAATTTGCTTAGACTTGGTTTGCATGATGGTTCACTGTGGTGTGTCAAGATGTAAACATGTTCATTGTTAGATGTGCATCTGTCAAACAAAAATCTGAAATATGGGAAAAAGTCGAAAACATGAGAAAACCTTCTCTTTGTTATGGACTTATCAACTATTATCTCAGACATATCTTCTTTATATTTGATATCGCCATCTTTTTCATTCTAATACACCAAATAATTAAAGATAGTGAGGGAAAACAGTTTGATAGTTTAATCTTATGCTATTAACATAGTTAGTATTCAGTATCTCCAGAGATCTGCATGATATTTATTATTGAAAATATTATTGTTTATTATCTGAGATAGTATGATATCTAAGCCTTATATTTGTATTCATAATGAGTATTTCTTTTGTTTTTTATGTATTCATTCATATTGTAACAATATCTTAGTTCTAATATTCATAGATCACATAATAGAGTCACATATACTAATAGTCTTTCTTATATTTCAGTTCCAGCGGTGTAACAATAAAATCAAATGAAAGTGAACGAGATAACAAGGTATGTATGAATGTCTAGGCAATATGATTCTTACTTGCCATGCTTTGCAAGGCTCAGTTCGAGATTGAATCCACAGATTGACTCTGCTGGTTGTTATGAAGCTTCCATGCATCATAGATTGACTCTGCTGGTTGTTATGAAGCTTCCATGCAAGGCCACGCATCATAGATTGACTCTGCTGGTTGTTATGAAGCTTCCATGCAAGGCCATGCATCACAGATTGACTCTATGCAGTTTGTTATGAAGCTTCCATGCAAGGCCATGCATCATAGATTGACTCTGCTGGTTGTTATGAAGCTTCCATGCAAGGCCACGCATCATAGATTGACTCTATGCAGGTTGTTATGAAGCTTCCATGCAAGGCCACGCATCATAGATTGACTCTATGCTGGTTGTTATGAAGCTTCCATGCAAGGCCATGCATCATAGATTGACTCTATGCAGTTTGTTATGAAGCTTCCATGCAAGGCTGCACGTCACAGATTGACTCTGCTGGTTGTTATGAAGCTTCCATGCAAGGCCATGCATCATAGATTGACTCTGCAGGTTGTTATGAAGCTTCCATGCAAGGCCATGCATCATAGATTGACTCTGCTGGTTGTTATGAAGCTTCCATGCAAGGCCACGCATCATAGATTGACTCTGCTGGTTGTTATGAAGCTTCCATGCAAGGCCACGCATCATAGATTGACTCTGCTGGTTGTTATGAAGCTTCCATGCAAGGCCACGCATCATAGATTGACTCTGCTGGTTGTTATGAAGCTTCCATGCAAGGCCGCACGTCACAGATTGACTCTGCTGGTTGTTATGAAGCTTCCATGCAAGGCCACACATCATAGATTGACTCTGCAGGTTGTTATGAAGCTTCCATGCAAGGCCATGCATCATAGATTGACTCTGCTGGTTGTTATGAAGCTTCCATGCAAGGCCACGCATCATAGATTGACTCTATGCTGGTTGTTATGAAGCTTCCATGCAAGGCCACGCATCATAGATTGACTCTGCAGGTTGTTATGAAGCTTCCATGCAAGGCCATGCATCATAGATTGACTCTGCTGGTCGTAATGAAGCTTCCATGCAAGGTTACTCATCATCATGGCCCCTCCCAGGCTCATATAGTTTGACACACTTACCCCCTCTAGTGAGAAACACTGGATAGTAAATTCAGAAAGGCCTGAGCAAATGCATAAAATGACTTGACAAAATATCAGACCATGGGCTGCAGTTTAAGGGAGATGTCCTGGCTTTTTGGTTTTCTCCCACCTAACATTAGCAGCATTGATGAAGATGTGTGGTGAGCAAATGTAGAAAATGATTGACAAAATATTGGACTTTGCTCTCTTACAACTTCTCTCAATTACCACAAGGGTTCTCACTTCTCTGAACTTCTCATTGTTAAAAGGTCACCCAACTGAGTGAGGTCATGTGACCATATGTACATCATTGAAAAGTATCCCAAGAGATTTATACTTTGTCTCTTCCTAATATTCCACTATTTTCTTTCAAATGAGCCTAATATTGACGTAATTCCTGCAGTATATGCTGTATAGGAATAGATTAATGATTGTATCATTCCTATTCATATTGTTGATAAAAATAATCAACAATGTCTTTCCTGAGTGAAACTTCAATATGTCATGATGTCGAATGTAGATATGCTTTCAATACAGCAAACTGTAGCATATGTGTGTCATACTTTTTTGAGAATAAAGGAAAAATGATTCGTCCTTATTGTTTGCACTAACACAATCCTGGGATCACAATTCATTTAATTCAAATGATATTTATATTTACAGAAAAGTGTGCAGCAGACAATAAATAAAAATGTATCAAGTCGGAAACCGCAGCCTCCTCCAGCATCACATGGGCCAGCACGGCAAAGTCATCTGGCGAGGCCCAGTACTACAGGGTCCATAAGGCCAGCTGGGGCACGACCTGGCACATCTGGGTCACAGCGACCTAGTTCTGCTGGGGCATCGAAAACTAGCTTGGCTGGCTTTCATCGACCGAGTGCCACAGGGTCACAACGTCCAAGTCTTACTGGAACAACAAGGCCTAATGCTTCTGGGTCACAGCAGTCTGTCAGTACATCATCAGTACCACCAAGGCCAGAATCCCGACTTCAGCCTCCAAAATCAAGGTTACCCCAATCTGGTACCTTGGAATCAAAGCTGAAGAAGCCAGATACTAAGTCACGAGTGCCGTCCTTATCTGTTCAGAAAGTTACCAAGTCCAAAACACAGCTCCGTTCATTCTCCTCTAGTGTGGATGACAGTAAGTCAGGAGTCAGTTAGACAGAAGTTTTCACATTTCCAAGGCTACTTTGTTAATGTTATTAATTTCAGAATTTGAAGTATTCCATTTTTTTAACCCAGATATGTTGAAATCTTCTATTCAGGATATTTTTAAAAAATCTCTTTACACACCCAGGAAATTGTTCAGGGAATCTATTGCTTGCCAATTTGATAAATCATTCCATCTTTTTATTTGTGAAATGTAATCAATATTATTAGATTTGGAAAAAAAATGATATATTTCAAATTCTGAAGAGATGTCTGAAAATACTCCACGCATTGTGATTGTCACATAAAACTTTGATGCTATCAAAACTTTAATGATGACACAGAAATGAAAAGAACAACAATTTGACAAAATCATCTCTGTGTGTTATTTGAATACCACTCAGTCTTGGCTGTATATCTTATCAGGTATTTAACATTAGTTTTCTGATTTTTTAAAATCTTGAAATAATAAATATATGGTAGAATGTGTGGTTTCAAGAAGAGTTAGAATGCACATAGGGTTATCATGTCAAATAGGTTATCTTGGACTAGTGTAAAAATATTTTATGACAGTCCAAGGTGATGTGTACTCTGGGAGTTTTTGAAGTTGATGATTATAAATGACTTTATAATATATGATATTACAAACAAATAAAATTATCTGTAATTTTGTGGAATATATGATATTTAAAGAGTGCAGGCTAAGTCATCTTGCTGGACAAGCAAAGTTATAACTTTAAAGGTAGTTGTCTGTGGACAGTCTGTAGCCATTATAGTGGCCTTTCTAAGGAGTTATTGAGTTACTTGAAATATCATTCTTGAAAAGAATGTGGTAAGGAATAATTAGGGCTTAATAACATGGACAAGATTATCATTGTAATAAGTCGGTGAAATGCTCAATCCATGATGATAATTTAATGTTGTCTGTTGGATTTATTCCAGTTGGTTGGACAAGTATATTATTTACTTTTAGTGAGAAAACTAATATTGAATTATAATGTTCATAGTCAGAGACATGATTGCATTTCCATGAATTTGAAACAATGATTTACATTAAGAAGTGCAAGAAGAGTGATATGTATTGTCGTATATGATTTCAATGCTACATAATTAAAATTTGGTGTATGTTGGAGGATTTTAAACTATTTTTATAAGGAGTAGAGGTGAGTTATCAGAATTCAGATTTTTTTTTCATTCATCTTCTAGTGCAATATATAGCATATATTTTCCCAACATATCATTTTAAAATAATTTATCATGTTTGAAAACATTCCATTGGTTGTAATTACTGGCCATTAATTTATATGTTACATACACTGGTTAGGCCATTAAAATATTGATTTCAGAACGAAAGAAGAAACAAAAATATAAGTAAATATTGGACAATATAACTGCTTTTAAAACCCGCTTATTGATTTCTTGATATTTCTAAGAGACAAAGTTGGAAAAAGTTTTACATGAGCTAAGGAAACAGATCAGTTTTACGTCCTCTTATTGGGGATATTAAGTGGTATTTATTGTATTTTGCTTCATTGAGCATGTTAATGATCAAACTGTACAAAAAATACATGGGAACCAACTATATCAATATCAATAAGGTATCGATCCACAAACTCACTATCTGTATTGCACACTTCCAGTAAATACCCTCATAGTTGGCAGAAGTGGGGTGGAATATACTGCTATTGACTCTTAATACATGGAAAACAAATGTGCATATGACACTGCCTATCTAAAATTGTATGATTTGATGTGAAAACTCATAAACAAAAAAAAAGAATATCCATTATTACATATTAAAAGAAAAAAATCCTTTTGCTTCCAATTTTTGGAGTAAGATTATTTATAGAAACAGAATAAAAAGCCTTTGATGTGTAATGTGTCAGCTATATAATTACATATATAAGTAAACAGTTCAAAATGTTTGTGATTTTTGATTATGTATGAATTGTTCCTGTTGTGAAATATTGTTTGAGTCAGATTGTGATTATGAACTAAGGGTTTTAAATTTCAATCATGTTTCAGTGATTTGGATGTGAAAGAGGTCATCTTAAAAAAGTGAAAATATCATAAAATGAATTACCAATGTTATTTAAGAATTTTTTAATCAGTTTAAGATGTCTGCATGTGTTTGGCACTTGTCCTTTTCTCTGGTGTTAAATTTTGAGTTTGTGCAATAATATTATTAAAAAGACTGATTGGAAATGGCAAGCTTTTTTATGAATATATTCTGGAAGTTCCAGTTGAACAAAGGTGCACCTAATGATTTAGAATATTCAGTCATTAGCTTCCATCTATATAATTTACTGAGATATCTGTTTTTTAGAATTATGGATAATGGTAGATTTTCAGTGTCTCTGCAAATTATATTGATAAAACAGTTAATCAGACTGAATACAAATCTGTGTAGTTCTGATTGGAAGTATTTTGAAGATTCATACTAGCAGGAAACAATTATGAAACTGTACAAAAATCTGGGTTAGGTAATATTTTTGCCAATTTTAAAATGAAATTTTATCTTAAAGGTGATTGGTATAAATGTCAGTTATAATACAGAAATTTAATATAATTTTATTTATGGTATACAAAAAATTTGATCAATTATGAAGTTGTACAATTTAAAAGTTACTCATGGAATATACTATATACAAGGAGCAGAATTAAATTATTATTTGGAAGTTGGAACTTGTTCTTAGATTAATGACCAAATACTCTGTTTGTTCAATATTGTCTTTTTTGTTTGCAAACGCCTCTGATCTCAAATGTGGACATTCCATAGGATTGTTCTTGTGTTAAGATACTGCAGTGGTATGTGAAGCTTTATTGATTCCCAGCTAATAGGGTCCAATAAGTCTGTAACTGTGTAATTTGTTCGTCTATTGTTAAAGGTAAAGAAACGATTATAGAAATACAAAATGATTGTCAACTGAACTTGAAAAAGATACTCAAGTTCCAATTCTTCAAATATATTCAAGATTTTCTGGTGTACTCTTGTTTTGTGATCTGTAAAGTAAATGACTGTATTAAAATGTGGATGCAACCAAAGTTAAATGATTTTGTCATTACTTTTGGGGGAAGGATAGACAATTGTTTGATATTTTTTAAAAGTGGAATGATGATGAAACTTTTATTTTTATAGTGGAAGGTAAAACAGTAAATACATGTACAACATAGGTGAAAACAAAATATTTGACCCAGCCCTAATGGGCCTATTTTCTACTGTTTAACTCTGTGCATTAAACAAAACAGTGTTCTACCCCTGTTTGAGCATGATATTATCTTTATATTTTTTTAGCATATTTTCATGTAGACATTGAGTTCATGATGAGCTGAGGCCCTTACCTTTAGGGTTAACCCATGTTTGTAAATCTGTGATCAGGTGGATTGTCCTGTCAAGGACCTGTGGCATGACAAATCAGTGAGACAGCACTATATCTGCTACAAGTAGTTCTCGTCACGAAATGACTGAAATAATGTTGAAAGTGATGTAAAACCACAAACAAGCAAACCAATGAATCATCTCCACATGTATGCCAAAGGTTCAACTGTTTCAAAGTATGTCACCCGCAATAGCATGTAGTGAAGCTTTCTAATGTACACCAAGATAATAGTGACAGACTTTTTGTTAATTTTATCACAAATTTCCAGATCTTTGAAACCCCAGACTCCAGAGCTATAGTCTAGTACTGGGACAACACTAGCATATTGTATCACTTAGGAAAGGTGTCAAAGCATACATTTCTGAATAATGTGAATTTGGATGCAACTCCTCTTAATGCCTTGCCCCCCTCCCCCCTGCACCACTTAGTGTTGAGTCTGTTGTCTGAAATCTAGGTATTCATCTGAAATGATACCAAGATATTTGTATTTTTCAATAATATCAATATCATGCACACCAAATTTAAAATTCCTATTATGGCCAGCAATTGTTTATTCCTAAAATGAATAACACTAATTTTATATTTATCGATCTATAGTCTCCATTTTGAGCACCAGATATTAGCACAATCCCTTATTTTCTGTAAATCATTCTTCTTTTCTGGTAAGACTACAATGCCATCAGCAAAGAGTATTGAATTGAAACGACCACTATCTTGAGCACTGCCAACCTGTTAACATCTGGAACCAGATCGTTGACAAATAATCTAGATAAATATGGAGAAAGGGAACCTCCCTGACATGGCCCATTGGTAATATTGAACCAATCACCAGTTAATGGTATTTTACACAAGCCACTGGGTCATTATATAGAACTTTATACATTGATGTACATGTCCATCAATATTCATGCATAATCTATAAAATGATAAGTTTCTGTTGACCCAGTCAAAGACCTGCATATCAATAGAACATGTGAAAGTGTTTTTCTTTTGAACAAGTCTGTTGCTCACTGGTGATGCGACATTCAGTTTGTCCACCATATCATTTATGCTAAGAACACCAGTGGATTTCACTTAAGTTATAACAGCTACAGGGTGTTATAATGTAGTCAACCACTGCAGAACCTTTGGTAGATATGCTGATAAAATTATCTTTTTCAGGAGTTAGTCTGCCGTTTAATGTAAATAATTTGCAGTCTAAGACAAATTCAATCAAATAATCAGCATGTCCTGTTACACACTTCTCTATACTCATTGTCAATATCCTGCACTACATACTGGTACTTGCAGAGGGGACCCATATGCAGGATGTGGGGAAGACCAACAGGAGGCCCTAGTCTGTCCATCATCTCTGTCTTTAAACATCAGCATTATATTTGCGGTATTTCTTAAGGCATTTCCATTTGGTAGCTGATCTCAAAGATCTCGGATACACATTTATATATGGTATTCTCTCCTTTGGGTTACGGTTTGTTAGGCACATCTAGGGTAGCACTCATGATAGCGCCATCTTCTTCTTACTTCCTA
The DNA here is from genome assembly GCA_949316495.1 of Amphiduros pacificus. Taxonomy (NCBI): domain Eukaryota; kingdom Metazoa; phylum Annelida; class Polychaeta; order Phyllodocida; family Hesionidae; genus Amphiduros; species Amphiduros pacificus. The sequence goes on from OX439002.1 coordinate 32,162,113, forward strand.
GGACTTTCCCCCTTTTACATTAGGGGCACCACACTTTGTGCATGATTGATGTAGTCTACAAGGCCATTCTTGCGTTTTTCGCGTAACCTGTAGCAGAGCATATTGAGTGAAACAAGAATCTTGAACCTTGGTTCTGGTTAGCCCTTCCAAGAGAGGTCTGCAGTATGTATGAGCCTGTGAGCATCTTAGCTTTATAGGCAGCCTGAGCTACCATAGGTTTCTGGGATCTGTAGTTGCAAATTTCCATATCTGGTGTGTCAGCAGCCTCTCGAGCCCAGTCTCCAGATACTTTAGTGTGGATTTTTGGGAGGCACCATCTGTTAATGTGGCTAGTCAGTATGGAGTAACAGCTTCCTTGACTTGTCTCTTCCACTTATCTAGCTGCCCATGTATTCAATCACTGCCACTTTATACCTGTCTGCGACCTTCCTGAGACCTGCAAACCAGCTTTTTGAAGATTCTCCCTTGCTTAGCAGTTGGCGCATGGCAAGCTGATGGACAGCGTGCTTTGGCTGTAGGTGAGCAATTGTCCCGGCAAGGCCAAGCATTCTCCATGACCTAGTTTATCAATGTTAACTATTTTGTTGCTTTGTCATTTATCTAGATTTGTAATAATGTGATAACTTGGTCAAATAAACAAGATTCTGACTTCTGACTTCTAGGGGTCAGCAAAAATATCTTTCTTTCAATGTTTTCGGAGATATGGGCAGGGTATGTGTAGCAATTGTTTCTAAGTTGACGAAACAACCATATATTTTGTTTTCTCAAACTTTATTTTCATTCTAGGTACATTTAACATTAAAATTGATAATTACACCATTTAATTTTCATCAGAAAATCTTTTGACACTGAAAATGAGGAGCACCAATTATATCAAATATATTAATCTACAAATCTTTGAAGTATATACATTATTATCAGTCACCTCGACTCAAACCTACTCTTACTTAAAACTTTCCTCATAGTTTGGACATACTTATAGGGACAAGGTTTTAACTTTTTCTAAAATGTCCATTCTCAAATTCCATTTTTTTACTGCCATAAAATTTAATATGTTCATCAGTCTAAAAATAAATGCAAGTAAATCATATGATTATCATTCTTAGAGTATAAAATTAAAGCTGTGTGAAAGCAAATTTGTATGTCCTTTTTGTTAAAAAAAATCATCAACTTCTTAAAAACAGTACTACCAATTAGTGAATAGTGTCACATTCCAAACATTTTACATACAAATATGAAAAAAATCTGCCTCATGTGCCAATATATTGGGTGGTGCTCAGTCCTGAATGATTCTTCATCAATATGAAGCATGTCCCTCTCAAGTGGATCTCTCACACTGGAGATCCCATGAAAGGAGACAAAAAGGCTGTACCTTTAAAGCTTATATAAAAACTTTACATCAGTAAAACTGTAATGGAAAAATACAGATCGTCCCACACCTTAGAAAATCAAGACCTTTAATCATGGCATAATGAACTATCTTATTATACATGTACATGTTTTAAACAGAATTATTAATTAAGGAGAAAGCCTTTATTTCCGACTGCAAAAAGCTTCTGACTGGTTGTAAAAACACTCCTGCTATCACTGCCTCCCATGACTGTGGTGATTTGCTGAAAGCTAGCACCCTTAAAGGGATTAAGCACCGATTTTGAAAAAAAAACGTTTAAAATTCACATATTGGTGACAAATGATGTCTATTTTGTTGTCTATTTTCTATTTTATTGATGCATCCCCATGTTTGCCTGTTAATTCTATTTTAACAAGACCCTAATCTATTGCCCCTTTATGAAAGCACACTTCTTTCTTGGCATCATTTTTATGTGGAGTGTGACCATAGAGGCACTGAAAGGTAAAATGACGTCATAAGAGTATGGCAATATGCTTATGACGTCTTCAAAGATGTTGTCCTTTGAATAGTGCCAGAATTACGTCAAACAGTACTACCCTGCTTTGAGCCTCAATTGAGTTCACGCTACCCGTGTTTACCCGTCACGTGCAGCTTATGGCTCAGACAGACCTGTGCTGGGAGTGCAACTCTTATATCTTATAGTAACTTATTTTATTACTCTATTATAATTTTAATTTGTGATGATGTTCATATGTGGCTAAGCTTTCAATTTCATCGAATTGTAGAATTGGTGCTTAATCCCTTTAAGTACAAGTTCTAGCACAATTCCTAAGAAATAAAAATACCATAGCAGTGTTCATTTAGCTCACTGCTCTATTTCACAATATTAATAAGATTTGATCTTATTTGTGCACAAAAATAAATGATTTAAAAATGCTTGAATAGGCTTTGATTTGATCTGTTTTAAGGTATTTAGCATCAATCCTCTAATTTGTTATAAACTTTGAGTGTCATGACATATTTAACCTTATCATTTAGGACATTTCTTTAAAAAATTTAAATATATTTCGCAAAGCTCAAGTGGCAATTTTTATCTGAAGTAAGCAGCAGTTTATAATGAGAGTGAAAGGTTTTGTCAGAAGCTAAAGACTGTAAAGTCAAGAGTGGCAGCCACAAAAATATTTTTTTATTTTATGTGCAAAAAGTAATATAATATTGTAGACAACAGCAGAGCTATGATTTAGTGTATCAATTAATTATTAATGTTTGGACCTTGTTAACATGTGCATATATTTTATTGCAGATGCATTTACAAGGCTTTGAAAATGGAACCAATGCTCCTCTGTCATTGGCTGTACAATGCTGGCTTAATATTCATCACCAATTATCCAAGAAAGATAAATTAAAGTTTGATGTCTGATAAAAACAATGTCAAAATATATCATTTATCAGATATTGCACAATGGCTACAAAAATGTGATTTATATACAAAATTAAACAGACTTAGAATTGTAACTACTCAAAAGCCAAATTCTCAAAACATTTTACCAGTACTCTTTCAATGTTAAGTGATTTTGGGTACAAATAAATATGTGAAAAATCATACATGTTTTACAGTTTAAAAAAATATAATATACCAACATACATAAAGGAAGAGTATCGGTACATCATTCCCACTGTAAAATGTATTTTTTAATGGGTTCTTCAAAAATATTTTAGCATTTTTTTGGAGAATTCCATATGGAGAATTCCATATATCTAAATCATTAGTACCATAAATACCAGTAAAAACTTAACCTCTGGGATATATTCATAAATAATTCCAATATCAAATGCTGATTAAACTTACAATTGTTTCAGTCTTTAAAATTACTTGAAAAATGTATTAGTCAACAGTTGATATGCAGGCATCATATTTTTCAATCAAATAAACTATTTTGAAACTGGTAAAACGCAATGTATGGCACTACTTTACTGGAAATTTCAAAGAGAACATAGGACCTTTATTTCACCCAAATCTTGGGTTGGAAGGTGACTCAAAACTGAACAAGATTTTTTTTTTCAAGCCGAACATTCAATACCACAGTGTGTACAAAAATATTTTAAAAGCTACTTAAAGTTTTTTTGAACAGCCAATTTGTTACTGACCAAAAATATACAACAATTTTCAGGGCATAATGAATCCTTCAAAAGGAGTTATTTTTTGAAAATATATAATGCACTTTCTTCTAAAAATATTAACGTTAGGGGGAACAGTGTCTTCTAAAGTTCTTTTTTCCCGCCAAAAAACATCATTTTAACCACAAAAAATGGCATGGTCCAAGATAATTGCTTTGTATGAAAATAACTACAAAACGGATTTCAGCCTTTAATGTATCACATCCTTCGGGATTAATTTTTCTTTTGATTTGATTTTTAATTTGTTTTTAAAATTTTATCATTTTTAATCATTTTAGATTTAAAGTTGAAGCAAAAATCAGAAAAAGATGGTTTTTTTGTAACAATTTAAGAAGGGATAGAGCTTACTTGAAAAACATTTTTGGGAATAACTACACTAACAATCTGCAGAACTAAGACATTGATCTTTAGCTAGAATGATGTTATTTAGTTTAAATAGACAGAATTTTAAAAGATGTCTTATAATTCAAGTAATTTGTGTTTTTGTAAATAAAATTATTCAAATAAATGTAAATTTTTGACACCATTTGATAATTTTTGACTTGAATTTGAAGAAAGTTAGATATCTCAAAATAAAGACCATTAATCAAAATTCCCTCTATTTAAACTAAATAGAATAATATTTGGAATAAATCTGTTCTTAAAATTTAGTAATTAAAATTGCAAAACTTCTCAATTTTGTCATAAAAAGTGTGGGAAATTTTGAGAAATATGATATTTTGTAAACTTTCTTTTTTGTATCACTGGGCAGTGATGAGGTCGAATGCAGCAGCTACTGGCTATTGGATTAGTCATAAAAGATTACTAAATGATTTTTCCATATGTATATAAAAACATTGATCCTTTTTCAACAGAAATATGTTATCTATTTAGTTAGCTTTGGTGGGTTATAATGGTGCACTATTTCATGTAGTTGAAGGAGCAATGACGTCATAATGGTGCTTTGGTTATTTATCAATGAAATAGTGACGTCATACTTGTTGGTATCTTAGCAACAGTCAACAACACATTTCATACACCTGTGATCCTCTGCATGAAGTGTCCCTGTTCCCCCTAACGTTAATGGATAGAATTTCTTTCATAATTCATATCAACTAAAGACTCTTTAAAATAGGAGATAATTGGTGTCATATTTCCATAATCTTTCAATTAAATTCTTGATTTTAATACCCATTGAAACTGCTTGTTAAGAGTGCTTGGCACTGGAGTTTTTTAAACTCGTTAAAAAATATATTAAATATTAATCTACTCCTAAGCTAGTACCAGCTATGTGAACAATGTAAACTATAATGGTGTCTGCAAAAAATGGTTATAAACTGATGACTGATTGGAAGTGCTGAGCATACACATATCAAGGAGATGAGAGACCAGTAATGAGGTCACATGACCTATGAGGAGATCATGTGACTAGTGATTTGGTGGAGCATGTCAGCTGGTTTGAGTTGTGTATCGCCCTAGCACCATATCTCGCATGAATGGATCAACCTGTAAACAAAAACAAGTAAACAAGTAAACATTATTATCCCAAAAAATCCAAACATTACTATAATAAATAAATGCAATGATAATATCACCCAGTGATCCATACCAAGGAGTACTTTGTACTGGTGATTTTTTTTACCTTGTTGGCACATGCACCATGTTGCTATCTTCAATTCTGGACAATTCATCACTCATATTATAAAGATATTGAGAACTGTGTATGCTTTCAATAAGTGACTTAATTTTGCAATATCTGACCTCTTGGTGGTTGTTGAGAGCCTCAGTGATCATTTTCTCAATGTTTCGCATCATGGCTACCTTCTGCTGAGGTTTGAGGGGATATTCTATCTGACTCGGGGGTGCAGCCTAATTAAATAATACAAATTATGATTATGTTTCTGCTCCAAGGTAGTAAATGGTACACAAATTGACGTATATTAAATATAACACACCCATTATCAAGGTTAGCAAGACGAATCAAGAGAGCTTATTTGAAGAAATTACTGATCACAATTGAAGCCTACAAATTGCATTGGGAAAGATCTTTGACCATGCAATTAAGAATTTAATTTCTTTTACTTATTTGACTTTAATTTATATAACACAAGAATTACAATATAAACCTTTTCCAGGTCTGATAGCTTCCAACTAAAGAATACAAGCTCGTGCATTAAAAATGCTGGTTTATATTGCAAGTAATGAGTTTGTTAAGGAGTGGTTGCAGTATTTTAGTGGTCCATTTTTTGTCTATATTGGAAGATTAATAATAACAATAATAAACTTCATATAGTGCTCATATAAGACTGTCTTTTCACACTGCTAAATTTGGTCACTTCTATGCTAATAACCAGATGTTAAATACTTTTTTTTACAATATCACAAACAACAAAGGCCATGAGCTATAATGATCATTGCTTGCATGTATTTATTTTTAACATTTCTTGGAAATTGCTTCATAAATGATAATTTAAATCCTTTCCAAATGCAGACTTGAGCAGATGATAAGTTTACCAATCAAAATGCATGTTACATATTAAGCTTGGCTCCAACTTGTTATCTCGATTCTCATTGGCAAATATTTGTAATGTTATTTAAAATGGGAACCTCCTTGAAAAATGAGTGTTAACTATTAGATTTTTAATAAAATCATAGCAAAATGGGAAAATATCTGAGCATAATAGAAAATAGATAGAATCCTACTAATTGTAAAGAACTGCGAACAGTTGTTTCTGAGAAATTGACGGACAGAACAACAGAAGCTGTGCTGCCCATAGCCAAAGATTGATTAATATATTAATGAGCCATCAATATTATTCAATGCAATGCAATGAAGATATTTTGTTAAATTATTTTGGAGTAGCATACCTTGTACCAGAATGTCACAGATGTTGTTATACCACCATCCAGCAGTGATTCAAAGTGGTGCCACCTGCAAACAACATAAGTTCTAGTAACCAATCACAAATCACATTTTGAATATTTCATTATATCTTTATCTTCAATTTTTGTAAACTGCATATGGGACTTCTAAAACAAATTTTTTCTTTAAGTTTATTATGGTTGCCTCTGGAATAAAGATCTGCATATTTCAATATGCTTTTATAAAGAGTGCTTTAAAAAAAAAATTCCCATTACATTCTACTGATACTTGCAATTCTCAGTATCTGTCCATCAAACTAGTTTTAGAGAATAGAGTCGGACAAGATATGACCCCATCATACTTACCAGTACATTGGCAAATATAGGACATCACCAGGCCCCAACATCCCCTCAAACCCCTTAGCTTCCTTAAATCTGGGGAATCTCTCATAATCTATATCTTCAAAATTGACCTGAAGAGATAATTAAAAGAAAAAAGAACATCACAATCTACGTTAAAATAAATAAATATCTGTGCTGACTGTTACAATCACTTATGAACCCTTTTATGTTGTCAGGGTCCACATAGGGACAGGAATTGCATTCAAAATTGTGTATTTTTTTGCATTTTTCCAAATCCTAAAAAAGTCCCAAGTTTTTCTTAAAGGTCCCACTTATAATGCATATATCAAGCTTTCCCTTATAACTTTCAATATGCCTGAAATATCCAGGTAACATCAGTCCAGAGATAAATCAGTCCGGAGTAGCCTGTAACTCATAAATTATTAATGAATATTTATGAAACTTCTGCTCTAAGATCTAAATGATATCTCAGCCCCTGATTTGAGGAGGGGGCCTGTTACCCAGTAGAGCATCTGTGTTTTAGCTGGTGGTTTGTTCAAATATATTTAAGTTCTAAAATCAAACTATCATAATGTAGGTATCCTACCTGGCTCTGTCTATCATGTGGATGATGGACAGGGAATGGATAGAGACAGTTGAACTGGCTTGGTGGGAATAAAATCACTCGCTTGTGTCCTCTCACCTGGCAGAAGAGGTTTTCCTGCTCATCATAATGTACAGGTGTAACATTGCCTGAAATAAATATTCATATTTAAATGTTAATTTTCAATTATAAGGATAAACAGTACTTTTTTTTAAATGCATATAGGAATTTTGTTGCTGAGATTCAAGTTATTTATTATGAATGTGATAACACAAAACTGTGAATAAGATAAAATGAAAGTCTGAAGCACAAAAAAATCTTCTTCAAAAGAAGATGATCATATTATTGATCCAGTGTCTAGTTCAACTTCAGGCCAGAAAAAAAGGATCTTTTTTCTTTTCATTCCTAGTTTGGCAATATATATATTCAATCACAAGAAATATTGAGATTCTAATATGTTTTTATATAGTTACCTGGCATGCCAATAAGTAGCAAGTTTGATGTAAGGGGCCCCCACTTGTTGCGTTTCTGCTGCATGGTAACCCAATTCCAATTGAACTTGAGAAAATCTAATACTATATTCTTGCCTACTCCATCATTCAGGGTCTGCTGCAGGTAGAGTCTTGATCAAAATAAATCATTCACATGTTATCATACTTTCCCTGCACATTGATTCATTTAACATTTATATTCCATTCAACATTTGGCATAGTTTCAAATGTTCAATGTTAATGCATTATGGCATAAAATTTATCACTTTGATTACCGGTAAGTAAATGATATTAAAATTTCGTTCAAATAAACAGTCACCTCTTCCAAAGCGGGAATATTTTTTGTTGAAATTGGTTAACCCAGTTTCACAAATCTATTTTGACTATGGAGCTTATGTCCATGTGAAAAGACAAAAAAATAGATACCTTGTGACAAATGTCACAAACTGTACTAATAATCTCTGGTGTCATCAAATATAGTATACATGGCTACAACTAGATTCTTTGATACTATATACATTGCTTTAGTTGATATCTGAACTGATGACATTGGTCTTTTACTCTGTATTGCAGTTGTAACACCACACATATTGCCATTTCTCTCCAGATTGATATTGCCTTCATTGTGAATTAAGTTGGAAGGGGACACACTGTGTAAGCTGTTGCTTTAATAATGCCTTTACAGAGTATACAACACTCAATACCAGCAGCAGCTAAGTCAGAGGTTATTTATAGTATTGATGGTTCAAATATAGGACAATAGGTCTTCCACCTTGGTTATTTATAGTACTGATGGTTCAAATATAGGTCAATAGGTCTTCCACCTTGGTCATGCTAGCTTTGCAAACAAGCAGCTGGACTGAGTAAACATAGCAACAATGGAGATCTTATAGAGTGCTGTGTATATGATAAGGTTAGGATCTAGCAATCCAAAATATCAAAGAATCATTCCCCCTGATGTTACATAAGCTTATGAAACTAACCAACAACCAAGGATCAATCACCCCCAATCAACTTCAAATTCTACATGCAATTGGTTCTTTTCATGACAATCGATAAATACCTTTTGCTGTCCTTTGAAGTTTCATTGATTTTCTTCACAAACTCTGCAAATTTCATGTCTAATCTTCGAGTAGGTGGCTTAAATTCTTTATGTGCTTTGGCTTTCTTTTCATCATAATATTTGAAGAGGTGATTGTCAGACTCATAAACAGAGAATGTTCCATCTCCAAGATTCTCCTCCAGGTATTCCAGGCTCCAGTGTAAAGCTGATGATACAAGGTTGGTCTCCTCCAAAATCACTGGTTTCTGAAATACATACATTGAATATAAATAGTCAATATGATACATTGAGACAATGTTATTTTAAAGTTTTGTTTTGAAATATGTCACTCATAGTAAAGATGAGGATATCTTGAGGAATCTACAGTCCTGAGCATAATATACATGTATACTGTCATTGATATAACAAATATAATCACCAATGTTATGAGTTCTACCCATTAAATAATATTGAGAGTGAAAGTCAATATAAATAAAAACAAAATCTATACCGTGCTTATACTAAAATCTCTAATATGTTTATAACAATTAACAATATCACTGATGCCAGTGATGGCTCAAAACTACAAAAGATATGTGATAACCACTTATGTCCCTAATAGGCTAATGAAAGATTTTGGTAGTGGGGTATAAGTAGTACCGGTAAATATCTCATAAACAGCCAAAATCTGTTACCACGGATATAAGTACACAGTGACTGGCAGCCAGATCCAGACATTTTCATGTTTTTCACTCCCGATTTTCACAAAACCTTTCAATACTTTGTAAAAACTGCTCACATCGATAGAAGACAGTCTACTTCAAAGGCATGTGAAGTAAAAATGATATCCTTTCAATATTTACAGAATGAGCGGGAAATTCACGCATTCAGTAAACCTCTAGATTGTCCGAGTTTACATTGAGTTATATGATGATGTTTGGATACCTCACCACTTCTGACGTCATTTGACAGTGACACCATCACTCGTGCCGTGAAAACAAATAAACACTTATAACGTTTTGAAAAGCAGTGGGAATACAAGATAACGTGTTAGAGACAATACTCAGCTCAACTGCAATAAGTACAGACAAAGTTTGCTTGATGTTTGACTGCGTTAAAAATGTCCGAGTTTCATTTGCCGGTTTTGGACAGTTGCCGGTCACTGTAGTAAATATCTCATAAACTGACATGAGTCAAATTTCATTTTCAGGGGCCATGGTCCTGGACCAATGGGACCAACAGTGAAAATCTGCTACCCCATATATGAGTGGTAAATATCTCAAAAACTGACAAATGTTAAACTTGTAAATGACCCCTGTGAAACAATCAGATAAATCTTTAATCATGAACTGGATTATTTGAATGGTAAAATTTAAAAACATTTTAAAATAAATGTTTTCAACTCTTTTTTTGTTTGGACAACAGGAATTCTTTTCAGACTTTTGGCTTGAACATGAATGGGAATTTTGAAAGGTTGAGTTAATGATTGATAAAATCTCAATATCCATATATGGAGAGGTAGCAAATCAGTCTCAAGTCTAATTTGGCAAACTAAAAGTGCCAACTCCACTGACAGGAATTTTCCAGACTACCTATATATAAGTACTGGAAATGGATCTTTGTGACCAAAATTTGCTTCCCAACAATGTTTCAGCCAGAAGAACGTTTTCTTACCCCTTGGGAAATGTACTCATCAACTTTGGGATCGGTTATTTTCATTCGAAGAAGAGGTTCTGTTGGTATATCGTAGTTTCTCAGCTGTGATTCTTCCCATGTTTTGGTTTTCGTTGGGCTGCACGTAGCCATGTTTTTTCTTCTAATGGTAGTGCCACCTGGTGAGAGTTTCACGAGCTCTCAAAAAATGGTGGGGTTCTGAGAGGTATTTTAAAATGAAATATTTTAAATAAAATTTTATTTTTTATTTGGCACATAGATCTACTACCACAAGCAGAAATTTCTATGCTTGTGTCGAGAAGGTGACACATGTAATTTTGCATATATTCTATTGTACATTTTTATTAGATAACAAAGATAGGTTTTGAAAGAAGTAGAATTTTCAAAAAAATATTTGAATGCTCAATTTGTCACACTTGAATTTTCATGTCATCAATTTGAAGTTATTCATTTGTCACGAAGAAAGGTAATCTGTATGCAAAAAATGTTCCCATGGTAATCACCCTTATCATTGTTTCTGTAATTCTATATCAGGTCAGAAGACCATAGTTGAGATCTGATAAGACCAATGATTTACAAATATGATGTTTGATTTTTGTTTTAAATCCTAAAAATGGCAAAGCTTCTTGGAATTCCATTTGCAATTCCTTTTGGTTATGTGGTATTTTTAGTTAACTAAAACTCAAATATTTTAATTCATCTGATTGGGACAAGGTCAATAATCATATTCAATGGATTTACTAATCTATTGCATCTTGAGGGAAGATATTAGGAATTTATATTTTTTTCCCAGCCAAGTTTTTCAGCATTATTAGTTGCAGTCACTTCAGCACCGTCAGAGTACATCTCTGTCTGTGTCCAAATACCCACGTGTGCATCTGTCAACGAAAACTTCAGCATTCTTCTATTATCTTATCAGCTATTTCAGAGACAGGCTCATATGAGCATGATATGAGCATCCAAGAAAGCAACTGACTGAGCAAACTTGCTGCTTGTCGAAGAAGGTCAGCTCTATTCATTGTGAAGGATAAACAAGTCCTCTTAACCATTATAAATAAATTAATTTAATTTAATGTTTCAAAGTGGATACTGAAATATTAAAATGTTGATGAAATGACAAAATGACAAAAAAAACTTAAGAAGGAACACCCATTGAGGGCCTCTTTTAAAAATGAGTCCGATGAGATTTTAGTGTCCTCTTGTGGATAATTCTGAAAATAATTGTGCAGCAGAGGCAAATAGAAAATGCTCATTTTGACCAATAAGAAAACAGGAAATGGGTAAAGTTCTGAATAGTTCCGGCACGTTTTGTGACGACTGATTTCACTTCATTTTGGTGATTTCACCAAATTTAAGAACAACTTATGATTTTAAACAAAGTTTAACTAGGGTTAAATGTCATTGGATGAATATTCTAATTGCTGAATGATCGTCTTTACTGAACAGTTCTTCGCACAGAGGAGAAAAGCACGAGGAAAGAAAAGCCAAACATCACCTGTTACTACACCATCTTCTAAGATTGAATGTTAAAACACCGCTTGGACGTTGAAAGTTCACAAGAAAAATGTCACTTTCCAGAAGGGAACTCGAAGAACTTAAACCGATGATTGATAAAACAGTCAGGAAATTCATCGGATTCAGTGAACCAACAATTGTTACTGTAGCTGTGAATTGTGTAGATAAAGGTTATGATCAACGAAAAACTGTTGACAAGTTATTGTCATATTTGGATGAAGGCCAAGCAAAAGCATTTTCGCAAAAATTGTTTGACACCTATGAAGAATTCAAAGCACTTGGTAAGCATGGAAGAACAAGAAAACGAAAAGATGAAACACGTTTTGATGAAGATGAAAATACCAAAAGGCAAAAGCAAATTGAAGGAACACCTGCCCCAGCTGTCCCTGTGCCTGTGGTTCCAGATCCAGGAAACCCAAGTCCGGGACAACTGACAGCAGATAAAATCAAAGAGATGATGGCAAATGCGCAGAAAATGATTTCGGAAAGAAAGGCCCAGCTTGGAGTTCCAGAAGTCCCAGGTAACGACAAGCATTTTTCTGGTGTTTAATAATGCATTTATTAATTATTACATTGTGTTGCTATTTTGACAGTTCACTAACTTTGGCAGATTCAACTTTAATTAAACAATTTTAACAATTTAATTAGATTTCATTTCAAAGAATGATAACATCTGAGGAAACATAAGCACTTTTCCTCATTTTTTTTTATTGCAATTTGAAATTGTCTTGGAACCTCTAAAGGGGAAATTAGAAAACTAGAGTTCACATGAGTCTAAAATTGTTATATTGCAGTGTTGCCAAAGCCATCACCAGCTTCAGACTTGGTACGAAGACAACAAGAGTTGCAGGCTCGTATCCAGTCACAAATGTTAATCACTGGTGTTGGAGGAGACAGTGTAGCTGCTGCAATAGCAGCTGCTGCTCAAAAACAGCAGCAGGCCTTAGCACAACAGCAGTCTAAACCAACGCCACTGATTTTGGATGAGCAAGGACGTACAATAGATGCTACAACAGGAGAGACCATTCAGCTGCAGCACCACATGCCTACCTTAAAGGCAAATATTAGAGCCAAGAGAAGGGAACAGTTTAAGGCTGTTCAGGAGAAACCACCAGAGGAAATTTCAGAATCTAAGTTCTTTGATCCCAGGGTAGCAGCAAAAGGAGCCGTCAGGTCTAGAAGAGGTTTTCGTTTTCATGAAAAAGGAAAATTTGAAAGTTTGGCTGGAAAACTGAGAACAAAAGCTCAATTGGAAAAGTTGCAAAATGAAATTGCTCAAGCAGCGAAGAAAACTGGAATAGCTTCAGCAGCCAAGTTGGCTACAATCCAACCCAAGAAAGAGCTGAGAGAAGGGGAGATCCCTGAGGTAGAATGGTGGGATAGTGTGATTTTGCTGTCAGATAATTATGATAGTTATTACGAGAAAGGTGCTAATAAGTTTGAAGGTGTCACATTTCTCATTGAGCACCCTACACAAATGAGGGCACCGGCAGAACCAACAAAAGCACCCCATATCCCAGTCATGCTGACTAAGAAAGAGAGAAAGAAATTGCGTCGCCAAAGTCGCCAGGAAACTCAGAAAGAGTTGACCGAAAAAATTCGTTTGGGTTTGATACCACCACCCGAGCCTAAAGTTAAAATGTCCAACCTTATGCGTGTTCTTGGAACTGAGGCAGTACAGGATCCCACCAAAGTAGAGCAACACGTCAGAGAACAGATGGTAAAGAGACAGAAAGCTCACGAGGAAGCCAATGCTGCACGAAAACTTACCAAAGAGGAGAGAAGAAACAAGAAAATTGCAAAACTCCAAGAAGACACAAGCTTAGGTGTGAAAGTATCTGTATACAGAGTGAGGGAACTTAATAATGCTGCTAAGAAATTCAAAGTGGAGACAAATGCGAAGCAGTTGTATATGACAGGATTTGTTGTCCTGCAGAGAGACTGTAATGTAGTTGTAGTTGAAGGTGGACCCAAACAACAGAAAAAGTTCCGCCGACTTATGATGCATAGGATTAAATGGGATGAAGACAAGAAGAAATCTTCAAAAAAAGATGAGGATGAGGAAAGTGATGAGGAGGAAGTACTCGGTAATAGCTGTGTCCTAGTATGGGAGGGTGAAGTGAAGACGCGAGCCTTCGGAGAAATAAAATTCAAAGCTTGTCCAACTGAAAGTTTTGCGAGGGAGCAGTTTAAGAAGTGTGGAGTGGAACATTACTGGGATCTGGCTTACAGTGGAGCAGTTCTGGAGACTGCTGGAGAGGAACTATAACAATGGCAGTCAACTTTATATAAAACAAAAACTTTGTAAAGAAAACAAACAAAACAAAAAGACATTGAGTTGAAATTTTTGTTTGAGTTTTTTTTCAAACAGGACACCAAATGATTTCATATTTTTAAAGAATCATGCTACAAACAATTGATTATACTGTACTAAAAGGGGAAAGAAATCTTAAAAATATATGGATGAGCAATTTAAATATCATTAATATCAATAATTTGACAATAAATATAAGGCATGAAAAGAAACAAATGATCACTTTCTTGGAAATTACATAAAAAATGAAGTTGAATTTATAAATCTGAATATATAAACCAAGATCAATGTTTACCACAAACACATTACATATTTTTCTCATGGTCATCTGGTCATTATGACAAAAAAATACATTCATTTTAATGGGTAGAGAATTAATCAAATTAAATGTACGTGTTATAAGTATAAGGCTTGAAAATGGTAAATTTGTTGACTTTTATGCAAAAATATGGCATATTATATCAAGTTACTTGAATAAAAAATCACAAGCTTTTGGCAATTATAAATGATTAAAGCATACTTTTATGGCAGCCAATGACAACTACTTTTGGGCAATACTCATCTATATGAACAGGAATATCATACTTTAAAAATAAATCTATGTATTGCAATTATTTAATGTCAAGAGCAACACTATCTTATTCATCGTAAGGTTATAGCCAGAAGTGGTATTTCTAAAAAATAAATAAATAGTAGAAATTGGCTTGATATAGTGCAAAGTTTCATCAAAATGTGAAATCTTGAGGCACAGAATGAACAATAAAAACTAATTCCCATAAGAACAGTTGGTAATGCAGTAGAAATGAGTATATTTCCACATTGCTGTATATCCATGCTATGAATAATTATTCCTGAAATAAAGTCTTTATTCATTGATAAATTATTAAGAGTTATTATTTTATCCATTAGAATAGCATCTATTGCATTTTTTTCATAAAGTAATGTTTAAAAGCAGGAAGTGAAAAGCATATTAATGTGTTTATTTTGCTTTGTTGCATTAAGATCTGGCCATAAGTTGCAACAAATGTCAAAAAGTTGATTTTGAAATTCAACAATTGTCCATGGCTGTAGAATACTTTGTGATTTCAAAGATCGCAATAAAAGCTCTGTATATTCTCTATGAAAAGTTCCTCTTTTGACTGTTTTTTTCTGAAATGTTGCATGAAATGAAAAGAAGCAAAATGTAATGATAAATGATGCACCCATACTGTCACCTATTGGTTCACACAGGCTATTACTTCTGACCAATCAGATGAGCATCTGGACCCGTAATTTTGTGCATAAAAATCAAAGCTATAAATGACCATCATGACATATTGAAGTTTAACAAAGTAAAAGGATGAATCGCAATAAGACAGAAGTAGAAAGCAGAGATCTGTCTCAGCCATCAGCTGCATGTGACCGTAGCATGAACATTTTGAACACGATGAGGCTCAAATCAGGGTAGCACTGTTTGGTTTCATTCTAGCAATATTCAAAGAACAATACCTTTCATGACATCAAAAGCTAATAGACATGAAAGATATATTTATCACCAATATGTGAATTTTAAGTTTTTTTTTTTCAAAATTGGTGCTTGATTGCCCAAACTTTTTTACACATTTGGCTCACAATGGAGTGTCTGAATCTGGAATCATGCTAATTTTTTGAGTATTCAGAGACATTCCTCACATTTTTATGGTATTTTAATCTGCTCAAAGGAAATTTTGATTTTGATTAGAAACGGTAAAGACTGATGGAAGATTCGTTGATGAAGACCATGGAAATGTTTTTGGCTTTGCCTCAAGATTCTACCAGTGGTGAATTTTATGCCTCATAAGCAGTTAGCCCTTCTTGGAAAGAATGGGGGACAGATTGTAATGAATACACTCCAGTAATGAATTCACATTTCCCCCACTGATGAGTACAAGGTGTTGACCACTTCATGGGATAGGGGCTTAAAGAAAAGTTTGAAAAAATTGACGGATCCTTTGGATGGGAATAAGATATTGAGAGTATCAGCTTCATGTTGAGTGAAAAAATTAATACTTTCTCATCTTTGGAAAAAATAATTGTTTGTTGGTCAATTTGAAGGGGGGGCCAATCATAACAAATTTGACTTGCTATGTTCAGCTCAGTACATCTGTATGTACAATTGGAGCAGTTGATGTGAACACATTAGAACAGAATATATTAGAATAAATTGGAATAGAAGAATATATTAGAATAGATTACATTAGAATAAAATATGTAAAAAGTTGTATTAGAATAGATTAGACAAGAAAAGATTAGAATGCAATAGATTACATTAAAATGGATTAGATAGCAGATTACATTACAAAATATTAAGCAGGAATTAGAGGTTGCAAAAATGTAGAGATCAAACAAAAGACATCATTTCACAGTGGTGTGAAAAAATCTTAACTCTGCAAATATTCAATCAACAATATCCTACCATTGTTTTACAAATGTAAAGTACTCAAAAGTCAAAGAAAAATAGCATTTAACAAAGGCAAACAATGTTATGCATCAGATGCAACCACCATTATGGATTAAGGTGGCAAATTTTTACTTGATTACTTTATCAATCATTTAATTTTCTAGCTGCAAGTTTGGTTGCTACTGATTTGCAGGATAGCCTTCGAGGCATACTAAGTTTGGGAGGTGGGTCTCTTCTGATGTTTTCTTCCTGGCACAACTCATCGCATGAATGATTATCTAGGTTTAGAGAGTCACTTAATTGAATGTGAGCACTCACATATGATCGAGGGTAAAATATGAAAGCAAGAGACAAGGCAAGTGGCATTTGTTTAAGATTTTCTACACATTCTTTCCCAATAGGAACCGTCTATGCATAATGAATCTTTTTGTTGGCATTAAAAAGGTGTGCTGATTGTGCTGGGTGAGAGTCTGTATGGCCTGACAACATGATGTTTTCTTTTCTGTGAAGAACTAAAAACTGCTGTAAATTGGTCAAAAATTGCCTTGGAGGCTTTTAAAGACCTAAAATAATGATCATGCTGGATCATGGAAAGTAATTGTTAAAAACCTATTTGGGCATTATCCAAAGAAACATTGAAATATAAAATACTCAATGTACTAAAGAAATGTTCATTAAATTATTAAAAAGCTAGATTAATATTTTTTTCAAGAACACTGCACAAAATTATATGACAGTATGAGTCTGATTTAATTATGTATAGTTACAAAATTGATCAGATTTAATTACTCTGGATATCTGACATTTCACCTCATGTTTTTCCAAATCTTTATACTATAATATGGTAAAAATGATCATTTCCACCATCAACAGTGGCCTGCCTGGCAGTAATGTCATAAAGTATGCATAAAGACAAGTGACATATATATGTATATATATTGCAAAAATGAAGCCTCCCAGCCCCTTTTGCTGTAAGCTAAAATAACTAAGATACACTCAACTCATGTGATGGCGATATTCATCATGTTATTACAATAAGTAAACCTTATAAATATTGGCTAACATTGTAAAAGGTCCTCTTTTGAATACTTTAGCCATTATAAATCTTTGTGGTGAGAAATAGTTAAGTAAAATTATTGCTTGTTTTACACAGGTTTGTGGACTAGTGATTCTCATTGTGTGCATATCTGTGCAAGATGGAGAGGGAGATGACTCAGCAGTTTTTAGAGGTAATTTGAAAAGTACAACTATAAGAACAAGAACGGGAATAGTCCATACATAGGTTGTGATCTGAGCAGTAAAATGTGACACTGGCAAACAATTCATAGAGAAAACTGCCACCTGATCATGACTAATTTTCAATGATAATAACATTTTATTTAAAAAATATTTACCCCTTAAAAATGCATTCAATTGTGATGCACTAAATATGTGCCGACTATAATCAAACTTTTTAAATTTTAGCAGTTAATGGTTGATCTACATTTTCAGTTATACTGATTAAAATTACAGCACTAAATTAAAAATGACCAAATATAATCAATAGAGTGAGTCACAAAATTATGGGGATGGCAGAATGCAAGCTTTGCCACAAGTTTAAGACATTTTAGTTGGGATTGCTTGTTGCACAAGTTTTGTCATACAAACATTGCAGGGCCTTTAACATTTGTCTTCTTATATCAGCATTACCAAATTTCAACTGGGAATAAGAAGGCCAAACACAGTTAAATAGTTGTGTTTGTGAAGTTTCAAAGTTGAGTTTCATGATTATTCAATTGTACAAACCAAAAATTGAAAATTTCCTATGTGTACAGTGTTCAAATAATTAAATTGTACAGGAGTGATATTCTAATTTTTTTAACAGATGCTCTGTCCTGGAATCTGAAGCGTACCTGTTTCAGCAACACTCTTACTCAATCTAATGCGTTCTTGACACTTGATTGCGCACGGGGAAGCAAAGCCTGGCTGGAGAGGCTGGTATCTGGAACGGATACTTCAGGAACATGCGTTGCCAACCAGGCAGCTCTGCAGGCAGGGTAACAATTGCCTTCCAAACACTTTTATTATGCTAATTTTACCAAAACACACCATCTCCTACACAAATGCAAATTTGATTAAGAATTGATATTATTCTACTTCTGAAAATTAATCTTAATTTTGATCTCTTAACTCTACCTTTGAATATCTGTAATTACTCCAAGAGTCTGATCTGGAATTGTAATGATAGAAGGATTGGCAACTAAGATGCACATAGCAGAAGAAATACATATACACATTCAGTTCAATCCTTGAACCGATCATGTCTGACACCAGAACAGAACCTAATAGGGAGTATCAATGTGGTTATTTTTATTTTTTTTATTTAAGAGGACATGTTTATCTGTGAAGCAAAATAAGCATTGTACTATAAATGTCAAATGTCAAATGTCAAAAATGTCAAATTATGACTGAAATTCTGATTAGTAAATCAATTCACGAATCAATCAAGAATGTTATATGCAGCCAATATTTTTCAATTTATATTAAATTTTGATATTCACAAAATGAAAGTTTTGTAAATACTTTGTGGATGGATTAAATATCAAGAATGAAATGAATTTTCTATTTTGGGAAATATTCAAGTTTTCAAAAGGAGTAAAACTTAAGCTAAATCAGATTTTTACATGCCTCTGATTGTGCCAGGCAGACCTGCAATTTGCATTTGTTTACTGAATGTATAATATAAATCTAACTTTTGGTACATAAATCATATTTTGTATTCCTTCCTTAATTCCAGCTCTGCATAACATTGTAACATAGTCATTTATTAATTCCTATTCTAAATCATTAACATCATTATATATGTTTGTACTGACCAGTTCTCTTTGCAATAACATTATATTGAGATAAAATGAATATTAAAAGTATTGTGTTTGTTTAGGACAGTAATTGCAGATAAGAACAAGGAATGTGCCGGGGCAGGGTACCGTACCTCATGTTCCTTCCATAGGAACCTCGGCCTGAATCGCGGACACAATTATCTCATGGCAAGATACACATGCATTCCTAGTGAGTTCCAATATTATTATTTGGGAAAATCACGAAACAATTAATGGAACAAGTGTAATGTCACAAATATATTGCTTGAATCTTAGATAGTAATGGAATGAATTTTACAAGGGGTAGGCATGAGAATATTTTTGTCTGCAATCCCAATTTAGTCTAATTTTTAACCTTTTTAATGGATTTTGGATGCTATAATGCTAAACATATAAATGCCAAGTACCAGTATATTTTCTGAATATATTGATCAATCTAAAAGATTGTGGTTTGTGCTATCTCAAATAAAGTATAAGGTGACTATGTAAGTAATAATGCAAAGGAGAAATCTTAGTCACTCTTTCAAAAAAGAAGGGCATAAAGTCCCATTTTTATCCAAACTAAAACAGAGCCTAATTACAAATGAACAAAACCTTCCCATTACCATTGTCAAAAATATATTTACTGATAATATAGTTGATACAATTTTAACAGATATATTTAAACATATGTTAAATGTCTCTGATTTTAATATGTTGTATGAAGTTAACATATTAAGGATATGTTCCTTAAGTAATTGTCTTAGTGAGAATGGTATGCCAACAAAATCCCAACAAACCCCTTTTATTATTCATATTAATTATGACACTTCATAGATTATACAGAATATAATTTGATTATGTAATAATGGGCAGCTCTGTCTGTTTTATACTGTTTAATGGTGAATAAATGAGCTACTTTGCATTTGAGGCTATCAGTTAATGGAGTTTTGTCTCTATCGTTAAATTGTCACAATAAATTGTAAAGTTGTTTAAGGGATTCCCTGATAGATTTATATCCAACAAAAATAGATCCTAATTTGGTTTCACCATGGGTTATCCACAAGAATACATAATAAATTAACATATTTCTCTTTCCCTTGCAGATAATGATGATTTCCATTATGATAACGTTATTCATTATGATCAGAAATTGGGGTCAGTTCTATCAGAGACCAACCATGAGCGCATTAACTGGGATGGAAACGAAGGCAGAAAATGCACAATAACTCGACCCAAACAATCCAAGAACCCAATCATATTAGTGCCACTGGTGATAAACGTCATATGGTTAGGCAGCACTGATAAATGTTGGATTATCTTCAAAATAATGAACAAGGATACTAACAGTGTCATAAGGACTTATGATAGTTATGACAAAGAGAATAGCCGAATAGAGCAGTTTGATGTGTTCAACAATGACCTTGATGATGTCATCACAGTTTATGCTGATGAGATCGAGATGACCTCAATAGCCAGAAGTACTGGAAATTGTAATACGAGATGTTATAAGGGAAAGATATGGATAGGCTTTGCATGTAAGAGTCCAGAGTTTTAGATGTTTTATTCACACTTGTTAAAAACCTTTTTCCTAGGGTAATGTAAAGAAAAAGGTGCAAGGCTGCTATATATAAAGAGCAAGGTATTGTGTCTCAGTGAAAGTTATACTTAAATAAACTGCACAGATATGGGAGTTTTGTTTTTAACATACATTTGTTACTTTGTAAATAGTAATCTAATGTCTGTATAATGATAACATATTCTGTACTATCCCAGTCATCTGTTTGTTAATGTCAAATATATTTGCAGCAAAAGATCCACTGAAAATTGAGTGTGGCACAAGGTTTACCCAGCCAGTGTCTTATGCATGTCCTGTTATTTTTATGACACGTGAGTGATATTAATACTTTCTTTACTGTTTTATATTAGCAGTATATATATATATGATATAAATGGTGTTAAGTACTACATATATAGGTATGGTTGGAATATGTTGAAATTCTCAAGGTTTAAAATATGTCCAAATATTATTTTTCTTTCAGCAACTCAGCCAATATGGGGTGAATTCACTACCCAAGAATGGAGGCCTCCAACTAAATCCATTACCCAAGAATGGAAAACACCACCTGAGTTCACAACCCCTGAATGGAAAACGCCAATTGAATTCACTACCCCACAGTGGCAGGCACCAAATGAATTCACTACTCCACAGTGGGAGAAGGCAACTATAGAGACAAGTGGTAACAACTTGATATGATATTTACTGTATTGACTTGATAATTTTAAGAGTAAAATTACATTTTAAAAACTCATCACAATTTTTTGTTTGTATTTTAGAGTAAATAGCCGAGTTAAATATCAAATGTGATTAATGCACATGTCAAACAAAAAGAAAGCAAGGCAACTGCTTCTATTTGCAGACATAAATGTTTATACTCATATATTTCATCATATTTTTAGGTGGCAAAATGGCTGTATACAGCACAGCAGGAATAATTTTTGGAGTAACCTTTGTTCTTGGCAGTTATACATGACAGAGCTGGTTTCTCCTGTGCTATCATAACTTTCTAAAATTACGAGAGAAAGAATGGGTTATTCCCGAAAGGATTTTTATATGTTCAAATTAATATTCACCTACTTTACCCTGTATGTAAAACAACACTTAACAATATATAGAAAAATATGTTGATTGGTAATTTTATGATTATTTTGATCTTAGGATTTGCTATCATGCGATTGAATATATGATACATGACAATTTGTTTCCATTGTAATGCTTTCCAATATATACAAAAATTCAAATTCAATTATCTCAAACTAAGTTCTATAAAATACTATTACCTCTGTGGTGCTAAAATGCTATGAATAATATTACATGTTCATATGCAGATGTACAGGCTTTGAAAAAACATGTTAATCTGAGAGGTAGTAATAAACACGGTTCCATTGTAGTCTTATTAAAACTCTTTGTTTTCAAATATAACGAAAGACAAATCATTATGGTTCTTAAGCAATTTTGATGCAATATTCGGCCAACTTTGTGTTTTTAGTGCTTTCACAGTTTGGCTACAGCTACAAATGATTTTGCCACTAAAATAATGTGTTATTGCACTTGTGACTCGACTCTGTTCAACTTTTAAATCCCCCACCTATTTTCCTTACTAGAGTTTCGCTTCCAAAAAATCAGTTATATTCACTTATGGTAAAAAAATATATCATGTGACAGGGGTACCTATATATCACTGATTTGATATTTCAGCATAATACTTTTTAAAATTGAAGAATAAGTTATAATATGTCATCTAATGTGATAATCATCTGTTCAGAGCAATTGTTTTAACATTTTAACCAAACCAAAACTGTCTAAATAAAATAAATAGAAGTTACATTTGGTGTCCGTTCTCTTGAAATACAATGAAACAAAGACATTGCATACATTATTTAGAGTATTTAATTTAGAAAGAGGACTGAAGGTGTTTAGAATTTAAGATGGTTCCAAAATTGACTTGTATAAAAAAATGTGTACAAAAATACAATGTGAAAAAGAAATTTACTTAACAGCCAGCATTGAACCTGTAAAATATATTGTAACATTAACATTATTATCTCGCCTGCGACAGCTGTCAGTGAGACATATGTCAATTTCTGTCTGTCTTTCTTTCTGTCTGTCCATCCGTCTGTCAACATTTAGGGCTATGAGCTATATTTAGTGGCTATTATAGATAGAGTTGTCTTTATTGGCAGGGTGATACATCCCGAAAAGATTTATCTTCAATGAACAGTCACACTTCAGTGAGCAATTCAACATTTTGCAGAAAGAACTAAGAGAGAACGATTCTCCATAGGGGCTTGTTAAAATTCATGCTGGAGTGAGCAGTCATGCCGCAGTGAACACCGAAAAAACATTGAATTTTACATAAGGTATCTGAGCTGTCATTTTGGCTGACGATTCAACTTGATTAATAGTTTGGAGTATAATGAATGAAGTTGTGACATTGTAGTTTGTGTGCATTATGTCATAGCAACCCAGTGTTTGGAAAATGGGATAGTTTCCCTTTGAAGTGATGTGTATCACTGCCATTAATGGAAGCTATTTTCTGTATATAACATGACTCTTATAATGAGACAGGACGTGGCTTAAAATGATGTCAACATACTGAAATTGACTGTTGTCATTCCATACAAGACTGAATTAATAATAAGCAAAGTATTGACTCTTATTGGTCCGCAACAAGACAGGGCAATTGGAGTCATTCAATATTCTATTTTAACATTTTAAGAAACATTTTTGTGCCGAAATTGATTTATTTTATGATTTATTGTGACAAAACATAAGAATGTCATAAAGAAAGATTGACTTAAGATTCACATAATGTGAATTTACCCTGGTGGAATTTTATTTTTTTCTGTGCAGTACTGTCCTTGCATTATCAGATTGGAGCAACACCACATCAACAAACTTCCCCACCAGGGCTAAATTCATATAATATATGGATGTCCAGTCAATAATTTTGGAACATACACTTGCATACACATATCTTGGAAGGCTAGTTGCATATGCTTGTGTAACATCAGGGGATACATGGGCATTATTTCAGCAACACCTTACACACAGTGTGTCATATTAACATGGATTCTTGACGAATAATGAAGCAAATAACAATCCAAGAAGAAATGACAATACAAGGCACACAGAAAACTATCTTGTTATCTGTATTTGGGCCACTGGCATAGGGTGGGGCAGGGGGCCTTGACATTTAGTAGTGTCTATGAATTAGACCAGGGTGCAAATGCAGCACAGGGTACAGGAGGTGCGATGTATACAACTGTATCCATGTCTACAATTATTGTGGACACCACAAATTATCAGAGTACCATTTGTGACATTTGTCACAGGGTATCAAGATTTATCTGCTTTTATATCTGGACTGATTGGTCCTGATATCAACAGAAAACATAGGCATCAGAGATGCATCAACCCTCAGTCCTGGTAACTTACTGTTCAACATTAGCTCCAAACAATATTTGTGAACAAAACTGCACCAAGGCAAATTGATGCAGGGGTAAAAAAAAAACATAATAGTGCACATCTACTTCCTTTGATCGCTTGTGTGTGTCAAGTATCATGAAACTGTCATCATTTGCTCTAGAATTATTGAGATGATGGGCCTGTGATGGACCTTGAAAAGCAGGTGAAGGTCACTGTCCATCAAACTCATCTGTGGTTTTCACCAGATGCTTATGTGTGTCAACTCTCATGAAGCTGCCATCATTTGTTCTTGAGTTATAGCAATGATGAGGATTTCACATAGTTGTCCCTGTGACCTTGAAAAGAAGGTGAAGGTCACCGTCCATCAAACTCGTCTGGGGTTTTCACCAAGTACTTATGTGTGTCAAGTCTCATAAAAATGCCATCATTTGTTCTCGAGTTATCAATGATGGGGATTTCATAATACAATTGTCCCTATGACCTTGAAAAGTAGGTGAAGGTCATGTTCCATAAAAAAGTCAGGTCTTCATGAGATGCTTATGTGTGTCAAGTCTCATAAAGCTGCCATCATTTGTTCTCGAGTTATAGCAATGATGAGGATTTCACATAGTTGTCCCTGTGACCTTGAAAAGAAGGTGAAGGTCACCGTCCATCAAACTCGTCTGGGGTTTTCACCAAGTACTTATGTGTGTCAAGTCTCATAAAAATGCCATCATTTGTTCTTGAGTTATCAATGATGGGGATTTCATAATACAATTGTCCCTATGACCTTGAAAAGTAGGTGAAGGTCATGTTCCATAAAAAAGTCAGGTCTTCATGAAATGCTTATGTGTGTCAAGTCTCATAAAGCTGCCATCATTTGTTCTCGAGTTATAGCAATGATGAGGATTTCACATAGTTGTCCCTGTGACCTTGAAAAGAAGGTGAAGGTCACCGTCCATCAAACGTCCATCAAACTTTCTTATAACAAATACCGATATTTCTTACTGCTCTAAGAGCTGTATACAAAAAAGGTTCATCAGGGATGGTAACACCATCCATAAAATTAAAGGAACAACAGCTGGCCAAGATGAACCAAGCTAAGCATATATTTGTTCAACATAAATTCACAGCATAATTATAACAAATATAAATCTATGGGGTAATAACTCTGGAACCAACTGATCCTCATAATTCTATATTCCAAATTTACAATATATCAATGTTTAACATTATATATTCAAACCTTTACAGTTCCACCTCAAATGTAGGAGAATTTAATGCCCTATCTTTGCGGATTTCATATAAATTGACATTTTTATATTTTTGGTGGTATTTCTTAAATTCTTCATGTAAACGTGGTGGTATCCAATCTATTATTTGCCATCCTCCTTTCCCATCTTCATCAGGATCCTTCTGAATGTGAACAGAGAGTCTATCACAGAACAGTCTTTGGCTGCTAACTGTACCACCTTCAAATTTTTCATGTTCAGGATGGTGATCTTCTTGTGCCAGGTGTCTTTGCTCAATGATAGACCAAGCAAGTGCCTTCATTTCCTCATCTTCTTCTTTTTCATCCTTGGGCCAGTTCCACATATATGCCAGAGCAAAGAGGACAAGGTTGGTTTTTGTCAAGTCATGGTCTTCCATCGATTCTTCAAGAATAATTCCAACCCTTCTCACCAGGTGGCGATGTCTACGGAAATATGCTAACCCTTCAGCATATGCTTTATCCCAAATTTCGGAGCTTTTTCTGAGACTCTTGAATAGCAATTGAGCCCAATTAGTCAATGCTTTTTCTTTTTCATTTAACCTGCATTCAAGCTGTTGGGGGAGACCATCTTGCCACTCCTCCAGCCATACTTTACCAGCTGGCATTGTCAAACCATTCCCAGGGGATCCTAAAATCCAGAGAGTTACTCTTCCACCTACTGATGCCTCAATATATTTTGGTGAGCAAGCTGTTAGTTTGTGGAGAATGCCATATTCTAATGGGAGAACATACCAAACATTAGTATTATCAAGCTCAGTGGCCCATCCCAGCCATAACTGATTTGTAAACCACTGTGGGACATCTGGGCATTTGACCATACTCAGCGAGGATCTAATCTTCTCAATGGTCACTGTGTGCTTCATAGTGGTCTCCTTCGCACTCACATCACTTTGTGTCATTCTCACCTGAAAGAAAACATTGCACATTAATACTTGATTTATAACCATTGAATGAATTAATCTCTCCTGAGATATATAAAATATATTGACATACATGTCCATTTCCCCAGGTGCAACAAATAAGTTAATATGTCTTAAATGTGCTTATGCTATGAGGAATATCTGGTCATACTCAGCTTTACAATATTCTCACAATTGGCATACAGTATTTTTAATATGGTTTCTGTTTTGACAAGGAAGGTCGAGAATTTGTGTCATGGTTGGTGGTGGACGGCATTGTTGGGAGGTGGGAAGCCTTTGGGGTGACAAAGTACTTCACAGAGAACAAACATGATTTCTATTTGTTTATTTCAGTTGATACCGGAATTTAACCTATTTACATCAGTTTTGTTTTGAAAAATAGACAGGGGGGGTTGTGTTGTTTATTTTTGATACAAAATATCTTGTTTTCTTTTATGTTTTGATTTTACATAGTATTTAACAAGCTGGATTTGACTAAACTCAATGATATATTTTCTCCTAAATTGTTTTCTGTTACAGTGAGGCCAGATTAAAGTAAATTTTCACTGTGCCCATGCAGTAGACAAAACACACAGAAAAGACCCAAAGCTTTGAATATTATTTTAATATATGCGAAATATTGCTGATGTTCCAATCCACATTGTCCACCAAAGGCACACATAAACTCACACTCCTCACAGCCCTGGGTCAAAGCATAGGGAATCTGAAAAGCTAAGATAGTGTCAAAATTGTGTGATGTGATTAACGCAATGTCAACTCTCTCTTTACTCATATACAACTAAAGGGATGAAAGCTTAAATCACAACCATGGATGAGATCATTTTTATTCCATGTATAAAGTTATCCATTTTACTTTTATGAACTTGAGGTGTGGATATTTCTGATCTGTGCCATCCAATCCTTAAATTCAGTGTTTCAAAATTAATCCTAGCCTTACCTTAATTAATATTTCTGCCCAAATCTGAGATCACTTGTACAAAAATTCAAAAAGCCTGTGATCCAATTGAGGGAATGATGGAAATCAATAGTGTCACATACAATACTTTAATCCTGTGCTCAGTGGGGTGTGACAATGCCTTGTTGTTCTTTGCAAATATTATGACCAATCAACCAACAGGGGGCGCAAAATTTGTAACATTCCTTGGGAATGATATTATTTAGAGGGTGTTCCACCACTGAATCACCGGTCTTTTCTTATTTCTCTTGGAACACAATTTTCAACTTCATCAAAGAAATATTTTTAATAGGCATAAGGTAAAATTTTCACTTTTAAAAAATGCTTTGTTATCTTATCTTTGAATGAGTCTTATCCTTTAAATTTTAGGATGTACATAAGTATGTTTAATCTGATTTTAAACATCAGGTTGATATAAATGTGGAGCAAGAGCTCTCATGCCCTTAGTTTATATATATAGTAATGCTATATATAGACACATGGCTGAGATCAAACCTATTTTTATCATTTGGTTTGCAGACAGCTCATGGGTCAAAGACCCATCACTGCCACAGGCAGATTAGCATATCAAAAGAAACATGTGACCATGGGACTACTTCCAAAGTGTAAATATAAACAAGTTTGCAAAAGTGCAAAATGATCGCTCACTGACCTGTGAGGCTGAAACCAACATGTGTGTGAAGTTTGTTACTTATACACTATTCACAGTTCAGTTTTCAGATTTTTTTTCAAAATCGATAGATCAGGTTGCCAATATGTCATATTTGCAATATTGCCTTCCCAATCTCCCACGTCACACGCCGTTAACCGCTAGTGGCACCACGCATTCCAGTGAGTCAAATAATAACAGTACTGTGAAGCTCTCACTGACCGGGTCCCCATTTATGTCATCTAGAATCCTCAAAATTGAACTTTTTTTGTTACACGGATGGTTCTGTCGGCAATGGTTATCAAAAAAGGAACCATCCGTGTTCAAAAATCTTTCATTAAAATGTCACCAAATGTAGTATGAGGATTGAAGGGTATCTAAATATGCTTGCCATAAAATATTTTCTTCTATGGATTGTCCTGTTTGCCTCAATACATGACGATTTGAAATAGTTATTTTAACTATAACAAAAATATTAATGAACTGTGAATAATGAATAAGTGACAAACTTCACACACGTGAAACCAACAACATGAGAAAGTAGGATTGAGCTTTCCACCCCACAAAGGCTGTACACGATTGGCACCCGCCGTCTAGCTGGCGGCGAGAGCGGCAGATCGCCAGATCCTCCATTTTGTCCCGTCGAATTCGCTGAGGGTATTCAGAGGGCGGAGGTCGGCGTCCGCCGCCTTCCGCCGCCGGTTCAATCGCGGAGAAACGGGATAAACCGGGCTAACTTGCCGGACCCAATCGTGTACAGCCAATGCCATCTTGACCACAAAACCAAATCACGCAGCTCTTGAAGTGGCCCTGCACAATTGTAAATAGTTCCAAGCAAACACTGAGAGTAATTTTGTAAATACTGCTTTCATTGGTATAATGTTTCAGAAATAGCTAAAGCCTATATTGATAACTATATAAAGCTTTACTCAATTATAACGTTTGGCATATGGGAGCAAATTTTGGCGTATGGGAGCAAATTTGAGCCAAATTCTGCCGCAAACCGCCAGATATCGCCAGTTACACATGATTGAGCAGTGGTTTTGCCCGCCAGCAAAGTGGCAGTCTGCCAAATCTGCCGGGCTATACCTCCTGGTGGGCCGGCGAAATAGGCGGCGGATGGACTCGCGATTGGTCCGGCAGAAAGTGCCACTTTGCACACGATTATGTATAGGCAGGCGGGTCTGTAGATTTTGCCGCCTCCCCCGGTGGGTTGCAATCGTGTGTACCCTATGATAGGTTCACCACGTCGCCCTTGGTGGAGTTTGGTTCCAACCAGCTTTCTATGCAATCAATCCCGGGGGGGGGGGGGGGGGGGGGTACTCTCATAGTCAGCGTTACCGGGGAAGCTGGGCTAAATAGGGTCCTTTTCGCTGATATTTTCCCTAAAACAGGTTAAGATATTTTATCGTTTTCCCTAAAACAGGGTACTGTTTTTCAAATTTCTCCCTAAAACGGGGATCACAATCCCCCTTTCCAAATCTCCCCCCTCTGCATCATCCCTAAATGAGGGTATAACAAATTCGGCTAGTCCTAAATCAGGGTACCAATAATGATAGAATATTTCCCTAAATCAGGCTCCGGGGGTTTTCAGTTCCATCGTGGTTAAGATATTTTATCCTTTTCCCTAAAACAGGGTACTGTTTTTCAAATTTCTCCCTAAAATAGGGATCACAATCCCCTTTTCCAAATCTCCTCCTTCTGCATCATCCCTAAATGAGGGTATAAAAAATTCAGCTAGTCCTAAATCAGGGTACCAAATTTCAGCTAGTCCTAAATCAGGGTACCAAATTTCAGCTAGTCCTAAATCAGGGTACCAATAATGATAGAATATTTCCCTAATTCAGGCTCTGGGGTTTTCAGTTCCATCCCAGCCTCCGCGAGTTAAAATCATGAGAGTACCCCCCCCCCCGGGCAATCAATCTTAAAGTCTAAATTATATTTCCATTATGATATGCAATAAAACTCTAGGAACCTACTTTTCACGCTACCTTGACACCATCTAAAGATGTTTATTGTGATCCTTAAATAAGAAACAAATCTAAGGCTTCGAAACTGAATATTTCCCATTTTCGAATTACAGTTCACTTATTTATGTCCGAGATACAAATCGAAAGTAGGCCTTTTACAATGTGGTTTCGCTTTGACTTCCAGTGACATCAAAGATTGTAGATTCTTTTGGTTGGCGACATTCATATTTGTAAGTTCACTCTTAAAATTGTTCATAATTTCATTGATGTTTTCATAAATGTTATGATAGAAAACATGCAAATTTTTACCTTTCACAAAAGTACATGTATGGTCGCCTTGTTAAGATACCTGTTCATCTGTTCCACCAAACTAAAAGTAGGTCAAATCGCCCTCTAGTGGCAGAAAAGGTAGTTTCAAGGCGCCAATCAAGCAGGTTGCGAGGGAGCGGTGATTGGAGAACATTATTGTGGTGAAAATCTTTTTCTCGCCTAAGAATTCGTTTATATCAAATTTTATTGCTTTTTCATTACAAGGCTACTTTCTGCATATTTTGTCTTTTTCTGACGTTCATAGGTCTACATCTTTTTCATGAGAAGACATTTTAAGGGTGGGCCATTAAGTTATTCATTCAAAGGGGGTGGGGGTGAGGAAAGTCAGAAAAAAATATTGGTGAGACTGCCAACCCTGAGGAAAATATAAATTGATTTCTTCAGAGAAAAAATAAAGACAAGTCACTCCCACTGTAAGACACTTTCAGCTCCTGACAAGAGGAACCGACCTAAAAATAGGTTGTCACAAAATGTCATGAATAAAACATTAAAATTGCAATTTATAGGCCTTCTTGACTGTTAGCATCAAAATAAAAATAATTTAATTTGATGATAATGAAAGAAAGGTCAAATTAGCCCACGAGAGTATCATTTATTTACAGGGTCAATTGCAACACAATATGCGAGGTCCATTGTGGCTACTTCTGTTGGTCTATTTTGCTGTAATGATTACTTTTGAAAGTTGTGTTAACTATAAATATAAATAATCGTAAATAAAGCGCATCGTTTTCTAATAAATTATACATCTATAATAGCATACATACAAGCATAAAAAATAGGATGTGTACACCTGGGGAAAAATGGTAACCGAACTGACTGAGAAAAAAAAAATGGAAATATGTTCTGGTTATATACATTTATAAAAAAAAGTATGAACATGGGGTATTGGACAAGATCAAATTCACCACTGATAAGAGCATGTGTGCTTGTTTTGGTTCACCATGGGTCCCTTTGGAGGAATTTGTTGATGCTAGACCAATCTCCCCTTTAGTTTTATTTTACAAGTTTGTGCGATGGGTTGCGCAATATAAATATTATGAACATAGTTTTTTTTGTCAGATTATGTGAGATATGAAATATTATCAAAAACGAAAATGATGAAAATAGGTAAAAAGCAAATTAATGCTGTGAGCTACAGAGGAAGAGGCCAACAGAGGCGTGGTTCCAGAAGAGGTTTCAGAAGAGGTGGAATTGGTAGATCCATGAGTAGAAATCCTGATGTTTGTAGTTACTGTGAAATACAACATGGTGAAGGAAAGCACAACTGCCCTGCATATGGGAAAATCTGTGGTCATTACAAAGGGAAGCATCATTTCTATAAGGCAATGTATGAAAAGAAAAGATACTTGCCAGAACAAGAGGCACATGTTTGCAGAAGATCCCAAGCAATTTGAAGAGGATGAAGAATATTCCTCTGCATATGGATTTGAAGAATTGAATATTTTCAAAATATCCACTGCAACCCAGAGACAGAGTAGATAAACTGATGATTGGACTGTGAACCTGAATTTGAATAAATATGGAGTGGTAGCCAAGATAGACACAGGAGCTGATGTCAATGTGTTGACCAGGAAAAGCTTTGAAAAGCTGAAAGTCCCACTGAGAAAATCTTAAATAAAGTTGAGTGCATATAGTGGAGATGCTATTAAAACTGTAGGAAAAGCCACAGTACCTTGTACATTTGTGAGAAATAATCAGAGAATCAGCAGCACTATGACTTTTGAGGTCATCAATTCATGGAATGGAACAAATATAAAAAATGACAGTGTGAGACTAGGACTGGTTATGAGGATGTTTAAAATCCAAAGTGATGAGAAATTTGTGAAAGAATTTCCAAAAGTGTTTCACTATGATGGAGTTGGAGATTTGGATGTTGAAGTAACTATTGATTATGATGATAGAATAAAACCAGTAGTCCATCCTCCCAGACAAGTGCAGTAATAAGAGACAAACTTGGATAAAATGTCAAGAAATTACATTCTTGAAAAAGTTGACCATCCTACTGAATGGGTCAATATTTATGTAATAGTGCCTAAACCCAGTGGAGAACCACGGATGTGTTTAGACCCCACAGATTTGAATATTGCAGTGAAGGGAAGAGCATTACCCTCTGAACACAGTAGAGGATGTAGCAAGCCGCATAGGGAACAGTAAACAATTCAGTGTATTAGACGCTGCGGAAGGCTATTTCCAATTCAAACTAGATGAGGAGAGCAGATATTTAACCTGTTTCAACATGCCATGGGGAAGGTACCGATATAAAAGACTACTAATGGGAACTGCTTCAGCCCCTGTAATTTTCCAGAAGGACATGGTAGAGATGTTTAGTGATATCCCAGGTGTGGAAGTGATACATGATGATATTTTCATGGTGAAGATGATAAGCAACATGATGAGAGATTGAGAAGAGTCTTAGAAAGAGGAAAAGAGAAAACTCAAGCTGAACACCAAGAAGTGTAGATTCAGAGTTGAGGATGTGGATTATGTTGGTCATGTGATCACATCAGAAGGTCTGAAAGCATCACCAGAAAAAGTGAGAGCTATCATAAATATGCCAACACCACAGAATAAAGAAGAACTTATGAGTTGCATGGGATTATTTACATACCTGAGTAAATATATACCCATTTTCTCTGAAATAGCAAGTCCAATTAATGAGCTGAGAAAGAAAGATATTGTGTTTCAGTGGAGTGAAGCACAAGAACAGAGTTGGTTGAAACTCAAGGAAGCAGTTTGCAATGCACCTGTTCTGAAACACTATGATCCCAGAGCTCCAGTAACTTTGAGTGTAGATGCATCGAAGAATGGAGTAGGAGCAGTGATCATACAAGATGATAGACCAGTAGCTTATGCATCAAAGGCTTTAACACCACCACAACAAAACTGGGCATAGATAGAAAAGGAAATGTATGCTATTGTGTTTGGAGCAGAGAAATTCCACAAGTTACTATGGGGTAGAGATAAGATTGATGTAGAGAGTGATCATAAACCTCTTGAGTCAATATTCAAGAAACCATTGAATAAAGCACCTCTAAGATTGCAGAAAATTATAATGAGATTGCAGCCTTATAGATTGGTACTCAGGTATGAACCAGGCAAAGATTTACATATGGCAGATGCTTTAAAGAGAGCATACTTACCTGAGTGTGAAGAAACACCTGAAAATGAGTTACATGTTAACATGTTAATGTGATGCCAGTTTCTTCAAGCAAATTAGAGTTGCTTCGCCAAGAAACAAAATCAGATCTAGTTTTTAGACTGCTGAAGAAAGTAATCACAGATGGGTGGCTAAATCAAAGAGATCAGTGTCCAAAAGATGTCTTATCTTTCTGGAACTTCAAAGATGATCTGACAATATGTGATGATGTGATTATGAAAGGTCAGAGTCTAGTAGTACCTCCAAGTTTGAGGAGAGAGATGAAAGACAGAATCCATGAAGGACATCTAGGTATAGAGAGATGTAAGAGGAGAGCAAGGGATATATTATTTTGGCCAGGTATGGCAAGCCAGATAGAAGATATAATCTCACAATGTAACATGTGTCAAGAGATAAGATCAAAGCAAACAAGAGAGCCATTAGAACCACATGAGTTGCCAACTAGAACATGGGCCAAAATTGGAGCAGATTTATTTGAGTGGAGAAGTAAAAACTTTCTTGTTTTGGCAGATTATAACTCAAACTATTTGGAAGTAACCAAATTGTCTAATACAAGAACCACGAGGCAATGAAAGATCAGTTTGTTAGGCATGGTATGATAGATACCATGATAAGTGACAATGGGCCACAGTTTGATTCCTATGAGTTCAAAAAAATTGCTGAGGAATGGGAATTTAAACACATTACAAGTTCACCACATTATCCAAGATCCAATTGATTAGCAGAACCTTGTGTTAAAGTAGTCAAAAGGATACTGGGGAAGTGCTATAAGAGTGGTAGTGATCATTACAGAGCTTTGCTTACATACAGAAATACACCTACAGATAACAAGCTTGGATCCCCAGCACAGAGAATATTTGGAAGAAGAACCAACACAAGTCTTCCAACAGCACCAAATTTGCTCAAACCAAGAATAATACCTCCAAATCAGGTAGTCACAAGAAAACAAGAAAAGAGAGGAGAAGCTAAGATGTATCATGACAGAAAGAGCAAACCATTATCACCATTACAACCTGATTCTATGGTGAAGGTTGAGCCAAATCTGGTTGGAAGCCAGCTAAACTAGTTAACCATACAGACAAGCCAAGGTCATACATTATTAATACTGGTAATGAAGTATACAGGAGAAATAGAAGTCAGCTACTGAAGACAAAATAAAGGAACCCTGTGCTGCCATCTACTGAGTGGGAGCCACGTCAGACCAAAATTAGTAAGAAATGAAACACCACCACATATACAGGTCAGACCAAGTAGTCCAGAAACTGCAAGTAAGACTGATACAACAGTCAAATATGCTGATACACCAAAGAAGCATGCAGATATACCCGTGAAGCATTCAAGTCCTAAGTCAGTAAGCAGACCAAATA
This sequence comes from Amphiduros pacificus, assembly GCA_949316495.1. Taxonomy (NCBI): domain Eukaryota; kingdom Metazoa; phylum Annelida; class Polychaeta; order Phyllodocida; family Hesionidae; genus Amphiduros; species Amphiduros pacificus. The sequence goes on from OX439002.1 coordinate 32,197,311, forward strand.
ACTCTCATCACACACAAATCACACACAGCCAACAAACAGACCTCCAGATGTAAATACCAGAACCAGATCAGGTCGTGTGAGTAGACCACCATCAAAATACCAAGACTATGTTCCATAAACTGATGCACATTGTCACAATAAACTTGTGCACAGGAGTCAGCTGAGGAGAACATATACGGCCAATGTTATAGTGTTCATGTTATTCAAGTATTTGTGTATTTTAAATGTTAAATGTATTAGATTGGTTTTGACAATCAATGTCTGACAAACAATAAAAATTGAAGTTGAGGAATATACTTTGTCAAATTAGAATTGATGATAACATTATCTGATGATAGATATATCATTTAGTTCATGACAATTCTAATTTATTTGTAGAAAAAAGACAGTTGTGAAGGATGAATATCAAAGACTGTAAAAGCATAATACAGGGGAAAATGTATAAATATTTTACATCCTGAGCTTTAATGGACATGTCATATAGCTCTAAAAATACATGGGATAGGCTAAAAGAAATGTCAGCACCCTCATATATGCCTAAAATACAAAATATTTTGAAAATAATATTTGACCTTGAAATGACCTTGATATGACCTTGAACAAAGAAAACTGAGAAAATCAATGAATTCAGCAATGCAAACTGCATGAAAAAATATTAATTACTAGTGATTTTATAAGCATTTAAAGATTGTGACCTCAAGGTTATGGCCGTTATAATGTAAAGTCTATGGGAAAAAATATTCCAACTCATTCAAGTCAGTATAACTGGCAATGAACTTTAACAATCAATTAGGTCTGGTTTGTTTATTAATGTACACCCTTCTCCTGTAGATTTCAAGTATCAAATACAGTAATATCAATGAACAAATTTTTGCCCGGGGTCTTTTTTTCACAGGGATCAATGAGAAATTCTACGCATTGGATTATATTGGGCATTGAAAAAAAATGTTAATTCTATGAAAAATCTTCTGGGCAAAAAAGTTTTTCATCACAGACTTATGGAAAAGACATTATTTTTTTAGCAAAATATGTGTACAAAGAGAGATAAACCAGACCTAATGCATATATTTGAAATTTAAGCATATTCTAATACAATATATAGCTATTTCTGAGATTTCTTACATTTTTAGAAGCTAAACCCCACACCGATAGCCTCTTTGTACCCCTAAAGCATTGTACTTTATTAAACTCGGATCGATAGTAGACTGTAATAATAATGTGAATCAAACTACACATAAAATACAATTCTTATTTACAACTAAGACAGGATTTTATAACTGATATTTGATTAATCAGAAATATTTACAATTTTACCCACTGCAACTACAGTTGGACCCTACCGGTGCTAACGAAATGACCAGTTAGGCTTGCACTGATTTGTATTAGAAATTTATTTTACCTCAGAGACAATATAAAAGTAACTTTGATCAACAGCTTATTTAATTAAGATGAGAAGCACAGTAAGATGATAACTATATATTTTCATAGATATAATGTTTTATAATGACTCAGTTTATATGTAAAAGACTTACAATTGTAATGTTGCCAAGTTAAAGTTTTATACTGGAAGTTAAAATTTGACATAAGTGATCAGTAACCAAAAAAAGGAGATGTTGTAGTTGGTGACTATTTCATAGTTTGTAAATGGATAATATTACAAACATAACACACATGAGATAGTTCAAATACATTTTTCCTTCACACAAAGCCAACAATGCCATACCCCCTTTCTAATCATATACACCATAGCTAATGAAATGGCAAATAGATTTGTATTGATCTCTTATGTCAATAAAAGTATTGAATTGAATTGATGTGATGACATCATTGAGAAGTGGGCATTACATCATTAAACAGTGATTAAAACGGGGTGTGGCATTGTTTGATGCCTGTGGTTACAACAGTGAGTGCTGAACACTGGCTGCACGGGTAGAAACCGTTTCCCGTTTCTGCAGCTGTTTCTGTAATTAAAACAACACGTTGCATGGGACAAATTAATAGAAAACATAAAGCAGACCTCAAAAGTGAGAGATAGCTGCACAAGTAATAGATAGTTACAACAGTGAGACGCAGCATCCCTTCCCAGCCGAAAATTGAGAATGGCCGAGCACGTACAAAAAGAAAGAAAGAAAGAAAGAAAGAAAAAACGGCAATTTATTTTCTCCACCCCCTGCATGAATAATGATCCTTCCCTACCAACAATGTATGTCAGTTATAGATGGCGCTATGACGAAAATAAAACAGCAGGCAATGCAAGAAATGTGCAGACTTTGCATTAAGCAGAATTAAAGCATTGTCCATCGCACAACACAGTACTTTTGAGGTCTGCTTTATGTTTTCTATTAATTTGTCCCATGCAACGTGTTGTTTTAATTACAGAAACAGCTGCAGAAACGGGAAACGGTTTCTATCCTCGTGTGGTCCACTGACAGGTGAGCTCCATTTTCAAAGGTCACTTCTTTAAATTGATTCAAAATTTTACATGTAGTTTCCATGACTGTGTTTAATTCATACAGATAATTAATTTTCATAATATTAATTTCAGTTCCTTAAAGAGCAACACCTAACAAACTTCTCATCCTTATGGTCCACAGGTCCAGTGTGCATTAATGTCGCTCAGTTTCACCTCAGATAATGTGTGACTGTTATCATCCCTTATGAAACTTTTTGTGCTGTGGTGGTGTAGAGGATCTGAAACTCAGTCAAGGGTATGGTAGAGGGGGTGACAAAAACATGTTAGATCCTGAATCATGCCAACAACATTTTACACTTTAAATTTAAATTTTCACAACTTTTGAAATGGTGATTTTCTGGTTAATAATGTCTTGTGTTGGGGGTACTAAGACATGTGTGTCCAATGTTGTAGACAATGAATAGTACAGCAGACAACTTAATTATCAAACCTTTAATCATAAAACAGAAGCAGTTCACATTCTATAGTTTGAAGAGAACATTGGTTAAGTTACCTTCAATATATTCAAGAATATCCAGGTGCGAGTCGAATTTTACACATTTATCAAAGAAATAGTGTAAAGGCCCATATGAAATAAATAACATTTGGTAGTATCTGGATGCTTACCAAAATTTTATTGAATTTCCAAATTTGTGCAAAGGACATAAAAGTAAAAATGTCATTCACATGTTTGAAACAATCCAATATGCTATGTACTTGCATCATCTGTATCTACGGTAATCACCATAGACTTTCTGTTCAACAATGTGTTTTTGGTCGGTCACTGCAGGGAGTGGCCACCTGGCATAAGATTGTTTTTTTTTCTTGATCCTGTCACACAGTCTCTTTTGGTTTCTTCTCATTCACTTCCCAGACCTCCACACTCTCTGGTCTAGTAAAATGTGATATGCTCCCTCCACACAGCCTGCATAGTGTTATATGATTTAGTGAGCTCACAAGCCTGTTTGTCATCATAATACTAGTAATTATCAGGATACTGTAATTCCTTGATATCTGCTTCTGAACAATATGCCTCCATATTTTAAAACAATTTAGCTTATTTGTAGAACATAATTTGTTCAGACACGTGTAGAAATCTAGATCCTCTGTTTGGGCCAGTGAATGCTCTGTTGTAGTGACCCAGTTGGGCAGCCATATTTTTGGTCTTTTAGGGGACAAACTATCTTGATTTTATTCTAATCCTTGATAGATATTTGTCTCATATCACATTTAAATTTAATGGAGTTGAATTTTGACATGTAACCCACACTCACACACAAGTCACTATGCAGCCTTATGCACAATGCTCTTTATTGCATCCTATTATCCTTAAAAACGTCTGGCCACCACTTCTCATGCTCTGCCTCTGGTGGCCCAACTGGGCAACCAACATGTTTCTCTTTATGTCAAGGCCTGCACTCTGACATTTGATACCATGCACACTTGATATCATGCACATGTCCTGAACTTTTGTAGGTCAGAGTTTCGGAGGCAGGGATAATCCAAACCAGTAACAAAAAAAGTTTTCTCTAATTGGAGTGTCATCCCTGTGATGTGGCTACTGGCTTTCTCTATTTATTTTTTGTGGGGGACTTTTCCAATTTCCACAACTTATCATCCCTTACCTATTGGTGTATTCATGATTCTAAGGTGTATGGTACAAGAGCTTTAACACACCAGTGCAGCTAAACATATACATCTCTCAAGATGGTCTCTCACACTAGGTGCTGTATTTTATTCAGGAAGTATATTGTGTGCTGATCATTCTGGTACTTAATTCATTTCACATTCTGAGGTGTAATACTGTCATGGTGTGGATAAAGGCAACTGTTGTTTCCTTGGCAGTTACTTTCCATAATAAAAGCAGTTGTTGAGTGTCATGCAAAAAGGTTAAGTGGGAAGAAAATTGACATTGAAATTTCTAAGATAGTGAATTGAGAATAATTAATAATATGGTATATGATATCATTTTCATCTCCCTTTGACCTTTAACCGTGTTTGGGGACTTTGCCTCAAAATTTTGTTTCAGGCTATTATTTAGCTCAGGAACCGTATTCAGGAGGTTTTTCATATTTGGTATATGGGATGACCTCAAAGAGTAGGTGTGCAAAGTCAGCTTCTTTGACCTTTAATCAACTTTGGATATGATATTTTGGGGGGGTTATTTCTCTACAATTAAGTCATATTTGGTATGTAATATCATTTTATTGTATAGTTGTGAAACATCATGTATATTTGCACTTATGACCTGTGATCATGTTGATTGAATGTCAAATAACCTGGAATATTATTCTTGCCAAGAATTTGGATGTTGAAAACTGATGGCTGTTGGGTTGACATAATTCAATATTACCTCTAAATAGCATGCAACATATCTTAGTTATTGTTGAAATACCTTGCAATTTTTTGTTTCAGCATTGACTGTAAAGATGTCTGGAGCTGGTGTGGGTAAGGGCAAAATTGCCAAGACTTTAAAGCGCAAATCATCAGCAAAGAAAGAGAGAATTACCAAAAATGAAAATAACCAAGATACCCCAGACACATCCTCTGAAGTCAAAAGCAAATATTTCAAGGAAAACTCACCATCTCAAAATGATGATGGAAATGATACACAAGCTGCGATTTCAGTGAATGAAATACACCCACCAGGGAAGCGACTGACACAAGAATTCTTTGAGAAATCCTGTGTTGACCTGTCTAAGGCCCTTTTGGGAAAGATTATGGTGAGGAAGTTAGACTCAGGGGAGCATCTAGGCGGAGCTATTGTGGAGACCGAGGCATATCTTGGAGGTGAAGACAAGGCTGCCCATTCTTACCAGGGCAAGAAGACAAGCAGAAACGAAGCCATGTACATGAAACCTGGCACTTCCTATGTGTATAACATATATGGAATGTACCAGTGCATCAATATTTCCTCACAAGGTTAGAATCATAAATATATCAGCATTTTTATAAAGTGTTGTCATTTTGGGACAGATTAGGAATATATTTCAAAATTGTGGGAAATATTGAAAATATTTGGAGAGGTTTCAGAAATTCTCTTTGCAAAAAATAATTGGTTTCTTTAAATTCCTAACTCATTCGTTAAGAATGACACCCTGTTATCATATGTCTTTGGGAGATCCAAACTTTTTGGGGACATTTTTACAATTTTTTGTTTTATAATAACTAACCTCGTTGTTTTAAATGACATCTTGTCAAGATTACACATGTAGTAATTTTCATATATAATAATATATTTGCATGTTTAGGAGATGGAGCTGCAGTGCTGATACGTGCCATTGATCCTGTGAGGGGCCTTGACACTATGAAGTCACTGCGAGGGGCCAAAAGGTCAAAAGGGGGAAAAGGCCTCAAGATCAAAGACCTAGGCAGTGGACCATCAAAATTGACTCAAGCTCTTGATATAAAAAAAGACAATGGCAATAAACAAGACCTCACAACATGTGATTATATCTGGCTGGAAGACGCAGAGGACATTTCTGAAGAAAACCTTGTGATAAGTACAAGAATAGGAGTAGATTATGCTGGAGAATGGGCTAAGAAACCTCTGAGATTCTACGTAAAGGACAACCAAAGTGTGAGCGTCCGGGACAAGACAGCAGAGCAGTTACAGCCTGAAGAAAAGTAGTCTTAACTTTTAAGCTACACATTTTTTATGTCATAATAGAATGGATTTCAAATATATTTTTATACATAGGTAGGATTGTCATAAAATTGACTTGGTATGCTCTTCAATTTTAAAAATATAAATACACATAGGGTAGGATTCTCGTAAGAAGTTACTTGGTATAATTTTTAAAATATAAATTGATTCGTATATGCGAGAAACTAGATTTTATCAGACATGCAATAATTACGAAAAGTAGCATCAAACAAACTACTTTAAAGTATGAGATGTTTAATTCAATATTTCAGAAATAGACATTTTACAAATTTTAAAGCAAAATGCTAACACTTTACTAATGTGATATATTGCAGGAACATTGAGGTGATTGAGAAATTTACCAAAAACCTCTGTCCAACTCAAACTAACTGCATTACTTCATCTTCAGTAGACCTAGCAGATGAATTGCACAATGATCATTTGCCACATATCTATTCTCAACCAACTAATAGTAATCCACAAGATGTAACACAATCATTAAATTTAAACTCAGATGCCAACAGGTACACTATGTCTGATTTTGATCTTGATGGACTAACCTTAGCCAAATCTTTGCTTGGTGCCATACTTGTTCGCACACTTCCCTCTGGTGTGGAACTCCAAGGTCGTATAGTGGAAGCTGAGGCATATCTTGGGACACAAGATGGCGCTTGTCATTGCTATGGTGGGAAGAGGACAGCCAGGACTTCTACCATGTTCATGCCACCTGGCACAGCCTATGTGTATAATATTTACTATAACTACTGCTGCTTCAACATCTCTTGTCAAGGTGAGAATATTATCTCACCACAGAGCTTTTGATCTATTTTTTATGAGATGAATATATTCATTTCAAAACAATCCAAAGCCTGTTTTTATCTTGCATAATTGGGTACAATCAGTATGAGGTAATTCAATATCTATTATTTTACAATACCCATTTCCCATATAACTTAATGACACCACTTTAGGGCATTTAACCATGGCTTTTGATAATTCCATAGTCTACAATCATAAATATTCATGAATTCGATATACTCGCTGGATGCATTGACTTTGGAACTTAAATTTGTATTTTTCAGGTGAAGGCTGTGTGGTATTGGTTCGTTCCTTAGAGCCACTAGAGGGCATTGCAGAAATGAGGACCTTCCGAGGTCAGAAACGCAGTGATCAGGGTGAAGGCCTGAAAGATCATGAATTGTGTAATGGACCTGCAAAATTGTGCATGGCTCTGAATATTGATAAGGCAAAGTTTGATAAAACAGACCTGGTCAGTAGCAAACATGTATGGATTAAAAAAAGTAGTGGCAAAATTGACTCACCAGTGACCAATACGGCAGACAGTATTATAGTCAGTACCAGAATAGGGTTAAAATCAGCCTCATCAGAATGGGCTGCCAAACCATGGAGGTTCTATTTGAAGGGGAACAAGTCAGTTAGTGTGCGGGACAAAGAAACTGAAGCCAAACTGGACAGTATCACCTGAGACAATAACAAAATAAAGCTGACAGTTTCTATGAGTTCTTGCCCTGTAGTGTGTGGGGTAATACTTCATGAATTGATAACGGGTAATTTAAAAACATAGGCCATGCAGAGCAATGCAGATCTTTGCCTTTTGTAATGTTTGTGAACATTTTCTGGAAATACCTGCAAATTGCTTCATAAATGACCTTTCCACAAAACAGACTTGAGCAGATGATGATTTCAGCTAATTAAAATGCACATTACATTTTAATTTGTTATGTGGCTGTTATTCAAAATGACACCCAGCTTGACAACTCAGTGACATCTATTAGATTTTTTCCAAGCCAGAAAGATGGAAAAATTCTGAGCCTAATGGAAACTGGAAAGGATTGGCCTTCTGAAAATACATCTTACCGACTATGGTACCTACCGGTAATAGCTAAGAACTCGGACCAGTAGTTTCAGAAGAATGACAGAAAATGATTCCTCTTTGTAGGAGCTATGCTATGCACAGCTAATAAGTTTTAAAGGGATTAAGCACCAATTTGACAAAAAACATTTAAAATTCACATATTGGTGTTAAATGTATCCATCTCTCACATCTATTAACTTTTTGATTGATGCATCCCCATTAGTAGTCTGTGAAATCTATTTGAACATGCATAGCCTAATTTTGAAAGCACACTTCTTTCTTGGCGTCATTTAAAAGTAAAATGATGTCATAAAAGTATGGCAATATATTTATGACATCATGAAATGTATTGTCCTTTAAATAGTGCCAGAATGACGTCAAACAGTGCTACCCTACTTTGAGCCTCAAATGAAAGTTGACGCTACCCGTGTTTACCCGTCATGTGCAGACAGACCTCTGCTGGGAGTGCAAATCTTATGTCTTATAGCAACTTATTTTTTTACTCTATTATAATTTCAATTTGTCATGATGGTCATATGTGGCTAAGCTTTCAATACACCAAATTGTAGAAATGATGCTACCTTTAAAGTAATAACCTTATAATACATAAGCAGTACAGAACTTACATAACCTGAATACAATGTGCCATATGCAGTACTTGTCGCAGACTAGAAAAAAATTGTTTTCTTACTTGAAAAATGGGTTCAGAAGAATTTGTTTGAATGTTTTTAACAAAAAGTATTGAGATCAGCATTTCATATTTCTTATTACCCTGGATTAGATTTTTCTCAATTATATTTTTTTATTCTAATAATTAGATATTGTCAGGGGACCAGCTTTTTTCTTAAGTTGACACTTTAATTTTTTTCCCTCAAATTTAGGGTGGGAATTCAAAAAGGAAACAAGATGTTTCTACCTGGCCTCATTTAACTGATGTGTTGATGATGGCATCTACCAGTAACCTACTGATCTAGTTAGTCTTGCATAGAGTTACTCACATCCAGATTGCTATACATAATGAAAAGAGCTTGCTTGATGCTTATGATTATTTTTGCTTCCACCTCATATTTATATCACTATTGAATAAAACTATATATTTATGAGGTTTTTTACATATTTTTTTTGTCTGAGTACTGTTATAATTTTGTCTGAATTTACAAAGATGTTATAAATAGACAAACAAATTTTAGGACAAATAATATATTTTTCTACAACATCAACAACTCTTTTTCTTGATAGATTTTAATTTGTAATAATGAGTATATTTACATATATATTTACATTTTTGTATTTACAAGATATCTATTTTGTACATACATATTTTTGATATTGTCAAAATATCTGAATAAAAATACAAATTGTAATTATTCTTGTTATCCTCATTTTAGGTTAAAATGCATAACACACAGCATAAATCTTTAGCCGACACTGATACACCTGGGTTTTAAAGAACCTAATAATTACTTGATATTCTTACTCCCACACTCACTTTTCTCATGTAATGTTAACTTTGAGGCACGTAAAGGTAAAATGATGCTATTAAAGTATGACATCAGCTTATGATGTCATCAAAGTCAATGTCTTGAATTATGTTAAAAGTGCCACCTACTTTAAGCCTCATCTGGGGGTCACAAAGAGTTCAGGCTACTCGTGTTTGCATGTCATGCAGATGTGAACTGTCACAGACTTCTGCATATATTACACCTTTGGCTTACTATAACATTTTACTACTCATTGTAAAATTTCAATACACTACGATTTTCATATAACAGGATTTGTGCCTAAAAACAAAACTACAACTTTATGAAAGACATTTTTATACACTTCCATCTTGACAGTCTTGACTTCATTCCAATGTATTCTTTATGCAATATTCCAACGCATTACATCAGTGTACCCCTGGCAGTAATTTAAAATCAATATCCGAACTTATTAAACTTAATTCTTTATGACTTGTTATCAAAGGCGGTCTTTATTATCATGTCAAAAGAAATATCCCCAGTTATTCTTCAAAAAGAGTAGGGCATTCAGTCTTGCTGTTGATGTCTATCTGACCTGATATAGACAATATAGCACTGAAAAGGGTTGTTAATACAAACAAATTAAATTCCATTTACATAGTTACCTGGTAGGAGTTGAGCAGTCAACAAGACTGCACCAAGATCCTACAAAAATATGATTTTACAATCTGCACTCCTCTGTACATTCAGACTACCAAGACATTTTAGAACAGTATAAAATATCCCCACCAACATTGAAAGCACCACTGAGGCACATGCATGCCAAGTAAAATTGCAGATGTCAATGAATACCATTGTTTAATATCCATTATCCATATCCAAATTCACACGTGATTAATTTTATAAATCAATTTTCTATTTGACCACAAGGTTTTGTGATTAATATGGATTTTGTGAATAGGAAGAGTGGCACATTATCCTGATTTTCAAATGTCAACAAAGCATTCCCAATCTATAATTACATTTCTTTATCATTGGACACATTTCCTTGCATATATGAAACCACCAGTGGCACATTATATGGCTTAACATGATTTAACACTTCCAGGTCAACAAAAAAGTAATCAGAGAGAGTTATTGTGTAGTTCTTCCATATCCAGCATATCTGTATCAGTGACCAAGTTGAGCTGTATGCTTTGGCGATGCTCCATATTTGTGGCACATTTCCCAGCCTGGGCGTGACGTCATCTGTGGACGTCAAATCCCATAATGCCCTGATCCTCGTGCTGGCACATGACCAGCACATCGCGGAACTTGTCCAGCAATGTGAGGAGCTGAGAACGACGCACGTTCTCATAATACATGATTTCCTCAATGTGATGCTTGCCGTTAAAATACGGACATAATCTGAAAGATAAATATCAAGAATGCTAGTGATTGAAAACCTCTTTATTCAAATAAATAACATTGTTTCTTCACAGAAAACATGAAACTAGACAATTCTCAGTGCTTGAGCTTCAACATTAATTATCTACCAGGTGTCTCATGTCATGCATGCTAGGATAGGTTTGTAGACATGGCAGCTGGTATGATGACTATCATTTTGCATACAATGAGATTTTTGGCAACAATGTATATACAAAAAAAATTGAATCTAGAGAAGAATAGAAAGACAGTAATGATAATTCAAACTATTTTTACTAATTTGTTCACTCATGCATGAGCAATGAGAAATGTTAACTTGGTATTACAGAATCATGGGAGGTTTATGAAACAGTTCCCACCTGGCAAATAGTTTGAGGTCCTCGGGGTTGTTAGCTGCAGGAATGCTCATGATGCTCTGCTTATCATGGGCTGAAAGTTTGGCCAGGAGCGTGTCCTGAAGGCGCCACTGTGCCCTGGTTTCCTCGGTGATCACTGTCCCATCATTGGCCACTTCTACTGAGGGTGTCCTCGTGGAAAACGTACCAAACGTGTTCTGACTAGGCGAACCTTCACTCGTCACTGAAAATACATGCCATTCCACCTGATGAAAGGATATGTCAAATATGCTGTGAGGTGCCTGAGACTGAAATCCATTTTATTTTTAATTGCAAAGGATACATTAATGAAAGAAATAGACTATTTAGTGATTGTATAAAACATTTTAATACATTCCTAGATATGAATACAACAGAACAGCTACAAGTAATGTTCAGTGAAATTTTAGTACCCAAACTTGCCTTGTACATAAAAAATGCTTTCAATATAAGAAGAGATCTATATAAGTTTGAGGGAGGGTAAGTGACTTATAAGCCTTCTAGGCTGGGTGGGCAATTTCAATGTTTTTAGCTTTTTGGGGAAATTGAAATACTGTCTTTAATGAACATTGTATATACCATATTGTCACTTAAATAAATAAAATCTTATCTTATCTTATCTTATCTTACATACCCAAAGTTTTTCCAACTTTTTTTTCACAAAAGCATACATTCTCACCTGTCATGTATGGAGATTTATTTTTTTACAATTTGAATATAATAAGTCAATGGCTCTATCAATTACTTATCATTTTAGTTCTAAAAGGTATAACATATCTAAATTTTAACTTTATCATATATTTTAACTTTATCATAAATAGTGTGTAATAAAACTATCAAATTTAAAAATTATTCCTTATGGAAAAAGGCTAGCACAAAGGAATGACATTGTGGGTGAATGTGTAGACTTACCTGAGAGATTATCTGAGATGCTGACAGACTTGCTGGCAGGCTGGGTGGTGTCCTCTGCCACAGGGGAGAGGTAGACAGTCTGACTGCGCGCCCTGGAGGAGCCTGTAGAGTCGTACAGCAGGCTGCTGGTGTAGCTGGAGGAGCGAGACTTTGAGCCTTCTGACGACGGTACCAGGAATATAAAGGTGTGCAGCTGGATAAGCAGGCGATGCCGTAACATCCACACCACAATCTGAACCTCCTGGGCCTACAATACAACAACAAACATATAAAACTATGCTTGAAATACACATCTAATAATTTAAGTGACATCATCAAAATAAGTCTTTCTTCCAAAGTACAAAATGTTTTTGGTGATTTGATTTGAAGTCAGATATATTAAATATTTTCTCAAAAAAGACATTCTTTAACCATACAAGTCTAAGTATGTTTATAAGCTTTCTAGTTTATAGGCTTTCAAGTAAGAGCTTTCTAGTTGACTGTTCCCATCCCTTGGGAAACTTTTTGTACTGAGGTGGTCCTGATGTGAGGAGGGGGCCTGAAATCCCAGGCCTGAAACTCAGTCAAGCTTCTCGAGCACAGATTTAGATTAATATAGAAAAGGATATTGCATTATGTGCTACCTGTTGGTGGGGCAGGCCAAGGACATCTCTATGTTCCCCCAGTGCTGTAGGAAGAGAGAAATCAGCTAGTTCTGATGTCAAGGATTTTCTTGGGAACTGATCCACAAACTCCTGAACCAGACTGGAATTCCTACAGAGAAAAAAACAAATTTCATCTGTGTTGGTAGGAATTCAATAATACTCCTGAAACGATTTGTGTGTTTTGAAAAGGGAGCAATTATTTAGGGTCTTGTACAAATAGATATTTTCCTAAATAACTCCATTAGTCGAGAATATGCCTTGAGTTCTAGAGATTTCCAGTTAAGTTACACTTACTGTCAACTGCTATGAGCAGACAATATCTGGAATCTACGTTACATAAATGTCACCTTTACCTCTTAGATTTTACAGCCAGTTATTGGGATTTGTTATTCAAAACTGGATATATAAATGAAAAACAAATACATATATAACCTATTAATGATTTTCATAAGTTTTTTTTAGTTTGAGCATAATTGCTTTAAATGCTTATCTCATGTTTCATACATATGTACCAATATATTTTCATCTCTTGTCCCCCAAGATAAGTTTTATGAAAACTTACACATGAAGGTTAGTGTTGCGAGCCAGAACATAGATGTTGCTTTCACAAAGTGGGTATATAATTGTTGCTTTGCCCCAGTATACCAAGTGACTCACCAACTGGAACACCTATAAGCATAAAAAAAAAGTGAAATGGTGTTTTTACGACCCTTTCAGCAAAAATGTCCATATCAGGTCAACTTTCAAGCCTTTTAACCAGTGTGAATGAAATGCTGCCGGCAGTGGGAGTCAAACTCACCACCTCCCATCCTCCACTAATATAACAGTTCCTGTACTTTACCAACTGTGCTAGTGGAGCCAGCTGCCTACAAGCTTTCAATAACCTTTATACTTTAGTTCAATTTTTACACATAACCACTATTTCAACACCAAAAATGTCAATGAAAGGGTTACAAGCTGATATTATGGGTTAATTAACCACATATATTGTTTTTTTAGTCTAGTAAAGGTTATTACATGACATCAGAAGACAATATTTTGTACCTTGGCTAATTGGATCAAGACCAACACAGAAAAACAGGATAAATTTGGTGATGACAGACTGCACAAGTCTCATTACATATTGCTATGCGAAGTATCTTGCGGTGTAAACTATTATCATTTTTACTTAAACATAAACAATATTTGGGGCCAGAACCAAAGTCTGAAACAAAATTTCCTCAAATAGGTAATATTGCTACCTGTCCGAGTGAGAGGTCGGCATCGGAGGCAAGATTCTGGAGGCTTTTGAGGGGGCTAGTGACCCTGATGAGTCTTATGAGGGAGGGGCTGGAGTCTATAGGTAAAGCTGCTATCATGCTCTCCTCATCCTCCACCAATAACATCCCATGGAACGGCCTGCAAACAACAGCCAATATGCATCATGATTTACTACCATTTTACCATCACTGTTTTATCATACCAGTCTCTCTCTCCATACCAGCCGTATATAAGGCTACTTATTTATTTTGTGCTTCTGTCTTGATTTACTCTAATTACCAGAAAATGGTAGGATTCACTGTTATGTAGTAATTTTTCATTGACTGCAGTTATAAATTTTAGGCATTTGAAGGTTAGAAATGATTTCACTCAAAGGCAATCAATGTAAATATTGATTTGCAACAAAACTAGTAAAATGACATTAAAATATAAGTTACAAATGGGCTGATTTATTGAATCTAGTGCTATGGTTTATTTAAATAAATTGTTTGAGGTGAGAATTGGAGGGTAAGAACCCACCTTATGTTGGCTATGCATCTCATAACAGCGTCAGCCTGCACCCGTAGGTGGCGCTGCTCTGAAGGCAGCTGCAGACTGTGCACTTTGTGGGGCAGACAAAAACTCACTTGAATCCACTTGTTGATGTGTGTCTGCACCACACCAGTATTGCACAAGCTGGAAAAAAACAAATCCTAATACAGCAAACTTCTCTATATATCATGATATTTTATGACGGGATTAGAAATGATAAAAAATATCACAATACAGCGATCTACATTATGTGTTTTTTAACTTGATTGCTCCTTTTTCAAAGAATGTATAGGAAATGCTTTAATTTATGTTAGAATTCTTAAACAAGATGTACATACTTATCATATATTTGTTTTAGCTGTTTTGCAAGAGGCACTTTCTTCAACATCAACTGAAATGGAGATTCCAAAGAATCTGGAAACAACATTGAAAAATACATTACGAAGTTTCAAAAATATATATCTTTGAGGTTGACACGCTTGACAAGGCTACAACATACACTGTACAACATACTATTTTTGTCTTTTGAAAGTTGAGAATATGGTAAAATCTAGCTTTGAAACTGTCAATATAAGGGTAAAATTCTAGTCTGGGTGTTAAAGATGGTGAACAGGAACATAGCCAGATAAATCAACTCTTAAAAGGCTTTTTTTTATTAAAGTTTAAACACATTATTCTGATATCACTTTGCACTTCTAAATAAAAGGAATTATTTCAGGCAGTTGTGTCCTTAAAATCAAAATGTATATATTTTCAGACTCCTTTGGTGGGTATATAAAAGAGTGAATGTTAGTTTTGGTGTTAAGGTGTGGCAGAGTGGTAGATGTGAGGTGGGTACCTTCTGGCATCGTTGCCACCTCATCCATACAATGCAGCATCATGTCCTTTTCACCGTGGAGATAGCGACACCTTTTCTCCTCGTGTCTCAGGGCCACTGCCAGCTGTTTGGCCAGGTCCTGGTAGCAGCGCAGCATCCCCTCATCACACTCATTAGCCTATATATACATCATAAACAAACTCACTGAATGATAACAAATGCAGATATATATTATTGTATTAACATAATGCTGTTATAATGGAGGAGAAATGACACCCATTAGCATATATATATATGCAATAAGTTCTATGATGATACATGTAAAACATAAATAGACAAAATTATGGGAATTGGAAGGCAGATAGCGATAATTTATAGTTTTTAAAAGAGCCCAATATGACTTACCCTGAGGGCAAACACGAGGTTGAAGGAGCTGATGGTGGGCATGATAGTTTCCCGCTTTGGTGAAGGTTGTGTGGCTGAGAGATGCTGTAGCATCATAGGGTAGCCCACAAACACCACATCGCTCACCTTCACCTCAAACTTACGCCCACATAGGCCTGGCCTCGCAGCCAACAGGTTGCCAAGCATCTGGTCTGAGTACCTAGGCAAATCACACAGATTATATCAAAAGTTATTCCTGCTGTGCTGAAGTGGATACATCCTCATCTAATAATCTTTAAACCTTTTTTTAATGTTTAAAATAATTTTATTTCTCCTTTTAAAAATTAACAATTATGGAGGCTCACCCAACAAGCATGCTATGACTGGCATCAGAGACATCTGAGGCAGCTACATGACTACAAAAGAAGAGTTTTATTACAAAATTATAATACTAGAAAATTATTGAACCACTGCCTTTTTAAGAAGAAAAAACTGCACGCTAACCAATCATTAAATTACTGTTTTATGAGTTCTTTCCTTTTAATACTAGATATAGTGAAATAAAAATATTATGATTAGGCAAAGATGAATATTAACAGAATCAGAAAGATGTACTTTCCATGGTATAACCAGGCTCTCCACTGTGGTTGTGCAACTGTTATAAACTGAAAGAAAGTCTTTGCAATAATAAGCAACAACTTATAATGGCACTTGCCTGATACCAGCACTGTAGTCCTCTATTATCCTCTGAGCATATGGTGTTTTCTTTGGATCTGTAGAAAACATAATTATACAGGTGATAGCTTAAAATAAAGGATGCAATATTTTCTGCATGAAAACATGTACATAATAAAACAAAACCCTTTATATGTAAAATTAAAGAACTATGTTATGTTTGTTTTAATTCTTTTCATTGAATACAGGTGAAGTCAGCCCCAAAGTGAAGTTGGTCCCGGTCACTCTGTGATGGCTCAAAACTCATGAAATCTCCTTCGAGAAGGCTAGTTGACCCTCAGGTTAATTTCCTTCCAGTAACTTGATAATCTAGCCGACTAAACCTGGATGCCGACTTCTCCTAAGGGCCGACTTCTCCTAATCCCATATTCATTGTCAAAATAGACTTGAAATCCACTGTTTCCAGACACACCACGCACTGCCCATTATATTGAAGTTTCCCTACTGAATGAACTCAACCTCCGGCGATTAACTGTTGTACTTACTTATTGTGTCATCATCTTTCCCAATCATAATATTTCTAAATAGAGAAACATGTGCTATCTGTAGCGTCTTTTCCCCAGTTTTTAACCTGACATTACACTTGACTGCACAAAATGGCATTCAGAAGAGTCCAAGTAATGACATCATAGCTACTAACAGGGAGAAACATCATCTGACGTCAAAAGCACTACTGCGTTGTGGAGCTTCTGATCGTTGCTGTCACTACTACAATTAGACTGACCCACATTTACCTGATTGCGCAAACTCATAAACAATGGGGAAACAATTCTGTGATCAAGAAAAACAAAGAAATATTTTCTGACAAGCCATGCAACTGATATTGAATGAAAGGTTACATGGCTTTTTTAAAACCTGCTGCAGGAGAACAGGTACTACCTGAGTTGTGACTTAACCCCTAATGGACAGGAAGGACGGCAACGTCCACCACTGGTAACGGACGGGAAGGACGTTGACGTCCCCATTGTTCTGGCTTGATGACATCATTTGTAACATTCTGAAGGGCTGCAACTTGTTACAATGTAATCTTGATAATGACATCAGACTGCCTTAATCATGAACTTTTGACACCAGCACTTCATTAAGCACATTGACTGACCATGGTTATAAATTTTGTTAATTTTGTATGTATATACACTAGTCTAGAAAAGAATTGGTTAGTCCTGCCAATCAACAAAATTTAGATAGGCTAGTCCATTAGGGGTTAAAGTTAAACTTTGCAACATATTCTGATTATTCATGAAAACAATGGAATTCAAGTTCTTAATTACATTTTGACTGATTGAATAATTACTTGTATATTTATGGCCTGTTGCAGCAAAAAGCGCAATTTTGCTGAAAACACCTGTAATGGTGGCTTTTCATATTAAAGAATGGCTTGTTTTAAGTAAATTATAGTTCAATTTGTTAGGTTTTTGTCTGATCTAACTGAAAAATAGCTTTTTAAAGTGAGGAAAAATATCGAAAATTGAGAAAATGGCACATATATGGTCAAAAAAGGGGTCAAAAAGGGCGTAATGGTGTTAGCATCACAAAAATGCACTTTTTTCAAAGCTGTACATTTCTTTTTTCTGATGGAGCTTTGTCTTTTACTTTGATACAACTTCATGCATAATTTTATTTTGTTTCTAAAACTGTTTTCAGATTTAGGCTATCTTTTCTAGTAATTTTTTACCACATTTAAAAAAAAAAATTGACCTCTGTAATGATTTTTAGGTTTTTTAGTGGGAATATGTTATCAGGAGTGTTAAATAAGTTTAAATATGACCTGTAATCATTATTTTTGGTTTAAATATTCTCTAAGGGAGTTATTAACAAGAAAATGTCAACAATTTAAGTGCCAGAAGTGGAATATCTTTCTGTCAACAAAAAAATGTATCCAAAGTTGCATGGTCGTAATGTCCGTCCCTTTTAGCCATAGCCCACCATATCCAGAATTTAAGCATGCAGATATTTTTCTCACTATGCATATATACCATGGTGCCATATGACTTAATTAAAACTATAGTTGTTTAGATATATCCAGAATTAAATTCAGCCAGTAGTGATATATAGTGCCCGTAAAGTCTGTCCCCATGTAATGTCCGTCCCCCCCTGGAAGCCTTTTTAGTACTCTCTCTTGCAGCATTAAATTCTCTTGTAAATGGCACAGGCAGACCTATATTCAATGGTAGCATAGTTTAAGATGTTATTTGATAAAAAATGTCCTCTTGTATTGTCATTATCATACAGATCATGGTTATGTACTGCAATTTTACTAAAATAACACCCAAAATAGGAAAAAAATTGCTTTTGTGACCACAAAGGTTTCATATACAGAAAGTAATGTTGTTTTTTTAGTAGCCTATGGATGTAACTTCACTCTAGGAAAGAAATTTTTATATTAGATTGGGAAGATTAGAAAACTAAGTACTGCCAAAAACAGCTTTTAAGGGGGGACGGACATTACATATTATGCCCATTTCACATTATGAGACACTATGCTCATAGATGGCTCTATATAATGCTATATTGGTGTTATAATACTTAAAACATATATTAGCAAGCACAAGAACTAATATTCATTCAAACAATTATCAGTTTGACCAAAACCAATAATAGAAATCTTTATTTTTTGATGAATTATATGATAGAAAAGCCGTTTGATAAAAATGAAAATGTCTTCACTTCCATCTTAATTCATTTTACTTTTGGAAAGTTTCATACTTCACACAATTTAAGTAGAATAATGATATTGATAGAAAATAATTTACACAGTTAATATATTAATAATGGGGACGGACATTACATAATATACACATTTCAAAAGATTCAGTCAAGTATGGAATGCCTGCCTTAGCCAGGCAGCTGTAACAACAGTCACCCTGCCCAAGACAGGACTGAGGAGGGAAGCCACCCCTTAGTCAAGCATCTATGACAACAGTCACCCTGCCCAAGACAGGACTGAGGAGGGAAGCCACCCCTTAGTCAAGCATCTATGACAACAGTCACCCTGCCCAAGATAGGAAGCGGTACGGTAAAATCTAAAGCATACAAAGCTGTACTGTTTGGTAATGAGGAGATTCAGTCTGCAGAGCAACTCACGGATTTTTGTCAAAAGAGCTTTCAAGTGTAGGTGCATCTAGTTACAGCTACAGGAGATCCCAGTATGACAACAGCCACCGTACATTCATCCATGTCACCTCAGAGGACATTGATAGAAACAAACCAGAGAGAATTGTAAAAACATTACCTGGAACAAGAAAACTGCACAGTGTGAAAAGTACAGAGACTGGCCTTAAAATCATGACCCGGGTATTATCTTGTTACTGCATCAATTGTATCAAAGGAGAGAATCTGTGTGCAAATGCTATGTACATAGATGACTGGCAAGCCCAAACTCTTAAGCCTGATGTAGGAAAAATGGCTGAAAGTTCTCAGCCAACTGCAACTCCTGTCCCATCAGCTAAAGTTACCCAGCGCAAAAAACGCAAGTCATGTGTGGAAAAGGAGCCAGCATCCAAAAAGCCAAGGACTGCCAATTCACAGGTTAAACTAGGAGCCTATGTGGCGATACCTGTGGACACGGCAAAAGGGCGACAGTTTTTGTATGTGGCAGCTGTTCAATCCCTCACAAAGACACATGCAACAGTGAGGTTCTTGAGAAATGTCACAAAAACTGGAATGTACAAAGAAGCTGACACGGATGATACTAGTAAAGAGGAACTGAAATGGATTCTATTTGTGTGCCCAGAGCCTCAGTTGTCGCAGACAGGAAGTAGACTCAGGTTCTTCTTTGAGTTTAATGATGAACAGAAAGACACTATGAAGAACTATAGTCTGGGGTAATGAACCAAACTACAATCATTATAATGGTCAGAGACAATCCATGAGAGACACTTAGAAGTGGGGTGGTATATCTCACTTGATAAGACAAAAATAAGTAATGATCTTTCAACAACATGTGAAATGTAATGTCCGTCCCCAAGTAATATCATGACTAAGGTAGATGTAATGTATATATGATCATGCAAAGATTATTTGTATTTGAGTATGAATTGTGTACTGTCTTAGATTGAGTATCTTGAATAATAATGAATCAATGGTATCATATATTTTATAAAATTGTTGACATGATCTTTTAGTCTTTATGTTGTACCCATGTGCCTGGTGATGGTTAATAAAGTTTTTCAAACATAAGCAAATGTGATTTGTTATGATATATTTAACTAAGAAATGGTCAAATTACTTGATGAGAGTTATTAATCTAAGGGAAATAAAAGGTTTTTATCAATTAAAAAATTATGACAATTTTGTAATGTCCGTCCCCACTCAAAGCATGTATTATGACTGGTTATCAGTAAGATGAATGAAGAGCAATGTCATTGCAAGTTGTGTTAATCATCAATTAATGTCTGCAGCTATGATATAACATAGTTTTACAGAGAATATGTCCAAATTACATGAGTAATGGAATTTCAAGCAGAATAATTCGTTCAAATCTATGAAAATAGCTCAATTATTGGTAAAAAAATGTAAAAAATTTATTAGGAGTAAGTGTATTTTTGTTGATTTTATCATCTATGCCCTACTCACATTGAAAAAAAAGTCAAGTGGTACTGTTTTAATGTTACTGGAATTGGTACTGGCATTAGAGCATCTTGTAATGTCCGTCCCCAATTTTCTCAACCTTGGATCACGGTATTGAAAATTGTGGAAACAATTATTAGTAAACTGTCTCCTAGATACTTTTTTCATAAAATAGACATATTTAGGTAAATAAATTGATAGGTTTTGAAGGAAAATGACCAAATTTATTTTTTGACCCCCATGCTAACTAGAAGTGCGCTTTTTGCTGCAACAGGCCTTATCTAAACGAGACCGTTTACAAATAAGTAAATGTGACCATCAAGAAAGTATAAAATATTATTTCTAAATGATGTGACAACGTTTTCGCTTCAAGTTCAATGTTGACAAGTGAAGTGGTGATGTCCTAAAATTTAGTGCCAAACCAAATCAGGCATAGTGGGCGATAATAGGAACTCACTTTGGTATAGTGTTTCCTTCTCATCTTCTGTTTCATATGGATATCTGAAAAGAAGCCTGTCCCCTCTGCTTCCAGATGATACCAAGCAAATGGCGAGAGGATTTATCTGGTCCATGCTAACCAAGATATTTTGTATGTCAAATTAGGTTCATCCTCCATCCATCAGACTTTTCTAACACCAGGTGGCAGTCAGAACAGCAAACTTCATGAGAGCCATCTGGTTTCTGTTTTGCATGAAACTGGACATGTCCATGCCATGGAGTCTATCCCATCAAGCAAGTATATTTTACTCGTCCCTTAAAAACGAAATTGAGAAAAATGATTGCCAATGTAACATTTTCAAGATGCTTTTGAAAGGTATGTTTTAGCTGAGAGCAAAAAAAATATTGCTCTCAAGTTTTAGGTGTGCTGACTTTGTCAGCAGAGCTTACAATGAGGGTTAGCGAATTTTTTGGTCAATCTGTCTGTCCGTCAACATCAGTCTTCTCTGATGATTGACTGGTAACCATTCTTGGGCAATACATTTTTTTGCATTTTTTGCAAACAGTGAATGATTTATCACAGTTCATAGAGACCTGTAACATCCAGTGTCCCATTTTGCTGATTTAAATATGTTCTCTGTTTGTAAAAAGAGCAATGTGGGGGTAATGGAGAGAGCCTGCCATATTGTGTACAATTAAATATGGCACTTCTGCTACATTGTCTGTTCTTGACCTACAAAGCTGGGTAAATACTTAAATTATCATAAATTTATAAAGAATTCTCACTGCATACTATATGCTATGAAATGAAACTATTAATATTTTGGCAACAAATGTTCTTACTGGAAAACTTGATAAGAATGGAAAGACTGTTATTGGTTAGAAAATAATTTATCAGATATACTGATATCAGATTGCATGTTAATAATCATTTTTGTTACTATGAGCAAAGAACCTAGATCAACGTTGATTCAGGTTCTTTGATTTTGTTGACATGCAAGTTTCCATGCACAGAAAATGTTAACACACCAGGTGGCAGCATGATTTACCTGGGCAGTGAGGACTTGCAGCCATTTCAAGGAATTGTTCACAATCTTGAGCAATGGGCAGCACAGCTCTAAAGTCTTTGATCCATATCTATATTTTGTGACTATTTCTCGTGAATTAAAACAAGAGGAAATTCTTTCGATATGTGAAGATTATGGTCATAATTGCAAGTCAAAAAAGTGGACCAAATATATTTAGAATTCCCCCTTTCAATGGTGTATTTTACATGAAATCAATTAATGAACTGAGATATGTTTGACAAATATCAAGATAACCCTTTTTATAACCCCTTCATAATTTGTACTGAGTTATTTAGATTATTATCATAAATCTTAGTTCATATCTTTTTTTTTAAACAAAGATATATAAATACAATTACTTGAATCATATGAATAATGTGCATTTTACATTACCTATTACCAGTATTTAGACATTTTAATTTTTCTACAGTTTATGCTCTTTTATAATGGGCAAGTGTGATGGGTTGTACATTTGCAATTTAACACAGAAACTGGGGTAGCAAGTTTCAGCCATTACCAGCCATGCATAGAAACCTCCACATCCTCCCTACTGCAATATCTCTTATCAATTATAATTTCCCTTCTAAGTTATATCCATGTCATCACATAAGGAGTATCACTGCGGGTCCCCTATCTGAGCTGATAATCATGCTATAAACCTGATCTGAACAACACAGGAGAACCCTATCATATCAGCAAGAATTTCACTCTCATATAGAATATGTATACATGGATTATCAGATAATGCTTTCTCATATTTTCCGGTCATTAAGCACAAGGTAGGATGCCCAGGCATGATGACAGGTGTTAAGTGTTTAAATCCAGGAAAAGGTGTCATATCTTCTGAAGGGAATGTATAAGTATGCACAACTATGCAATAATGGAGGAAATGACTGACACCCTGAGGATAAAAACTTGACATGTCTGGTCTGTTGCGAAAGTTGAAAATTCTGTTTTACAAATTTTGCACTCATGGAGATTGATCATTACAATAATTCACTGAAATTATTCTTTGTAAAGTAACCAGGCCAGGCCACTAATTGCTTCTTTCATATGAATATTTTTACACTGATTCTTCCATATTGGTAATTCAGTGCAAAATGTCCTTTTATTATTGTCATTAATCAATTATTCAAGATATTAATGTTAAGAGCAGCTATCCATTTAAATGCTGACTCTACCAATGTTATTTGTTTATTGTCAAATCTATAATACTTTACAAAGAACATGTTCACATAAAATATAAACCACAAGTATTGGATCTAGACCATTTCATACTTTATTGTAAATATGACCAATAATAATTTAAATTGTTAGTTTTGTCTACTTTCTCCCAGCAGACATGTGGTTTAAGGACAAAGTCATACTGTTCGCAAAGAAATCTGTCACCCTGCCATTTTGGTTTGTAAATTATGTAAAATTTGTGTAAAAATGACAAAAAATTGCACAATTAGATATTTAATCACATGCAATTTGATAACAATCTGGTTACATTTTTTGTTGACTTTTTGACAGGTAATATAATAGCAATTTTGTATCTGGGTGAAAATTGCATCAAATTCTCAGTCATTATATTTTTGCTGAAATAACCTTGAAAGTGTGACAGCCAGGACAGGTCATTATTTTATAAGAAAAACGACTTTGAAATTATTTGAAATTATTAATGCCGGAAGATAATTTTCAAAAGAAAAATGTATGGATGTAAGTGCACAGCAAAAGAGCCCAAATTGACTCAAAGTTTAGTTTCTACCAGACAAAATTCCCATTCCCTTCCAAAAGTTAGGCTGGTTATATCACAGACAGGAAAAAGATTATATACTACATACTGGGCTGTTGTCCACCACAAATGAATATCTAGATTTAGAAAAAAAAACTTTCCTGTGAGTTTATTTTCATATCAGGTACACAGTGCTTTTGATTGAGGTAGTATTTCTGTGGCAACAGTCACTCCTACTTGTAGAAAATGCTAGACAATTTTGTTGTAAATTTGATCCAGCATCAACATGATTACATTTAACACAAAATTCAATAAGCTCCCTTCTTTATAAAAATCATCTTTTTCCCTTTTTTTTATAAAAATCTAAACTAGAAAGTAATTCTTTTATGCATTTTAAATCGAAAAGAGTATTGATTTATCAATTCTATTGAAGAATCAAATCCCCCATGTATAACTGGTGGTATTCTGTTGAAAAATGAAGGATATGTGCTGAAACAGAAGTATGAGGCAGTGTTTTCTATTTTCTACTCGTTTTACATAATTCAGTCAAGACTGACAGCCATGACAGTTTTTATTTCAAGCTGCATTGAATTTGACTGAATTTTAACCTCTTAGAATTTAATCTTCATTTGACCAATAAGAATTGTTTTTAAAAGAAAAAAATGACATGTGTGTCAACAACATTTAAAGGATGTCAATTACTGGAAATGCTAAGATTATAAATCAGATGTTGACATTGGGGTCATTAGCTGGACCACTTCAAAACACCACATGTAGGGCATGTGTCTGGAAACTGAAAACCAGTAAATCTGTTTGATAATATTATTATTTAAAATGCAATATCATGGAGCAGCGTGAGATCTGTGCTGAACAAGAAGTTAGAAATTCTCAAATCCTATATCATGTGACCATTACCCATCCTGCAAATGCCCTTGTGAGTAGGCCCGCCCCCTCCACACCGTGAGGGCCTCGTAGGTCACCCCAGGCACATGCTGCTCAAACTGATCAACTTCCACCAGCAGTTGATCTATTTTCAAATTCACCAAATTGATCCCAGACTGGGTTAAACAACACTAACCTGTGGTGACCTAAGTTGGTATGTGCAAGCTACCGCTCAGAAAATTGAGAGGAGTCTCAGAGAAAAAGGTTAAAAGCAGTATGTGCACCTCACCTCAGACGTCCTTAGCAGGCCCTCTGTATACCCTGGGATGCCATATTATTTCATAAATTCTCATATTAATGGAGAGCATCCCACCGCTAGGTTGTCAGGCCGGTTTACACTTCTTTGCCCTCCTGCATTGCGAGGATTACCACTAAATGATCTTTTTGATCTTTCAACCCATGAAATGCAATTATTTGAAAGTTTGAGAGTTTGTGGTTTGCTAAGATTTTTCTGAGGTGGATAACCCATGGTTTTTCTTTAACTGTGATCATGATTTGAAAAGTCAATCTGTCACTTCAAAATGTTATGATGCAGAAAAAAGGAATAATCGCATTTGAAAAGAATTATAATTAGTATTTTGTTTGTCACAACAGAAAACTGTTAAATTTCTTGACATTTCGAGATCAGCCATTTTGCCCTTTTGTAGACTGTGCCATCTCTATCTTTCAGAATGGCTTATTTATGAAAGCCCTTTTGTAGACTGTGCCATCTCTATCTTTCAGAATGGCTTATTTATGAAAGCCCTTTTGTAGACTGTGCCATCTCAATCTTTCAGAATGGCTCATTTATGAAAGCTTGAAGTATGGGCCACACAATATATGGCATTGGATGCACAATATATCGCATAGGATGTCCTAATCTTGGCATGCCCAACATGTTTTAAAATCAGTGTTTTTTTCCTATAGGAGAACATGCGTGACTTTGAAAGTGACATTTGGAGTAAGGAAGAGTCATGGGGGATTGAAGATTGAATAAGATCTAGTTGCAAGTGCATTTACACGTATTGTGTGCTCAGCAAAATCATTTGTGGTAGTGGTAGTCAAGCCTTGAAGACACTTTAGAAATGGTGACTAAAAGTTGGTTGAGAAATGCCTCAAAATCTCTTTAGGGCCTAGTATGTATTGTTTCAGTTCATCATGAAAACATAAATACATCTCAAAATTGACACAAAGAAACATGTTTATTTTTGCAAACTGCAAATGATAGAATACACTAATAATATCTCCTTTAACAAGTCTTGTTGTAAATAATACATTTGTCCCAATCAAATGGCTATCGTGATATGATATCTATCGAGGATTAGAATAATAAAATCAAGATAGTTTGGGCCACTAAAAGACCAAAAATATGGTTGCCCAACTGGGCCACTACAACAGAGCATTCACTGGCCCGAACAGAGGATCTGGTGGCCCCGGGCCACCGGGCCAGTGCGTATGTCAAGCCCTGAAGTAGCATTGTTTTTGACAGAACAGCGTTGTTTAATTTTTAAAAAGATATTTTTACCAACAAGAAATGATAAAAAAATGATCAGTGATGAGATAGGAAGATGTGGGGTCAGTAATGTAGAGCATGTTTATCATGGTGCAGAATATGACAATCAGATTGACAGCTGTGTAATGCTTTAGGAGAAGTTCAATACAACACAGAATTATTATGTAGTATGGACTGCAAGTTTCCAAAGTAAACTACATTTTGTGCATATTTACAAAATTGCTGTATATGTCAGTTTTGAAAAAAGGCAGCTTCCTGTCAGCAGGAATATTAGAAAGAACATTGTCAATATTTGTATCACAGAGAGACGGGAATGGATTTTTTTTCATTTTTAATAATATAAAATCTTACAAAGCAAATATTTGAGACATTATGCAATGTTTGTTATATCACAGTAATAAAAATTGTGATGCATCAAAAGGGCAGTGTACTTTGTTGTATGTGTGTGGTTGAAAATGAAAAATGTTTTTTTTTCTCACACCCCATCCACCTGACCTTTGACAGGCAAATTACCATGGCAACAATGGGGCAACAATGGGGTCAGTGTTCACTTTCAGCAACCCATCATTGTCTGTCTCCTAATGACTCCCCACCAGACATGCATAATGACATGGCATGCGGCATGCGACATGATAACTGCCTGCGAGATGTGGCCAGATCAAATAATCATTCACTCATCATGTTCTCTGTCAATATTTTGAGCCTGATTAATTTTGATCACAGTTGTTGATTGAAAAATCATAAATTTAGAAGAGTATGAAAACATAAATTGCAAAATTTATGGAATTGAAAGAGTTCTTGAAGGAATTCCAGCAGGATGACAAACACTATTGGTTTTAACAAAATTAAATGGAAATAAATTTTATTTTGTCACCAGATGGCACCAAATGGCTTTTGAAGGTAAGAAGAACAGCACCTCATGAAACTTAAAAAAAGAAGTTCGTGTAAAGGTGTGCAATTTACCAGTGCAGCACTTTATTACTAGCATGTAGAATTTACAGATGTTGTCAGCATAGATTACTGCATAACATGAACTGTTTTGGGCAAGCTGGCCTTAACTGATTCTGAAAGAATATGTAATGAACCCATCATTATGTCACATAGACAAAGATAGAGCTTGGAAAATACCATATAATTAATGGATGAGCCTGGTACATCATGTTCCTACAACATGGTCATGTCATGTAAAGAACATGTTTTTATGCTTTATTTTGTATATCACCAAGATATCCCTGATGATAGTGTCAAGGTAATATTAATGACTGAGGATTTTTTGTGGTGGATGATGGGTGTTTTTATTTTTATTGGGTAATCTGCTGTTCGTGTTTTTCAGTGCACACAATGTGCTTACGATCCAGTTGCTTAGGTTTTCTAAGAAAATGTACCTGGGTAAAATAGAGGTAAGTATTTTCTTTTTAATCATTTAATCAAAACATTTAAACAAAAACATCATTTATAGAAAACAATTTTTCAGCAGTAGGCACTTATTGAGTGAAATATACATTACCGGTAATATTTTGTGTGGGTGGTATATCTTTGATCTGTTGGAGAAGGACTACAGACTATTCAGGTTTTAAGACAATCTCACAGGTGAACTTAATTACACCATACTTTGCTCTAGGTTATCCAAAAATCACATAAGTTCAAAACAACACAGGCATTGAGCACATGAAAGAGATGTCAAATTAAAAACCTACAGGTTCCTTTCATGAGGACTCATCAAGACCTATTTGACTTTAGCCCTTGGGTGCGGTTGGCCCTGAAAAGTCCTGAAGTCAGCCAAGACAGAACCAAACCGAGAGAGAGACCAACATGAAACTTTGCCGAAGCCACCAATTACCTTTGCATGTCAGGACATCCCGATGACAAGAAGACGCTCACATTATAAATCACCTTGTAAATTTCTGACCAGCAGGTGCTCGGACGGGAACGTTTTTTCAAGGTACCCGTTGTTGCTTTCCACAGATTCACGAGACCATGATTTCTTATCTTTGACCATCTCTAGACCTTACTGTTTAAAAAGCCCAAGAATATTCCTTATCGTCACACCATCATCTACTGCCTGTACTTTGCAATTTTACTTTTGTCATCACACCATATTAATAGTTATGTACATTTTAACCACCCTCTTGTGGTCTGTATTTAAGGATTATTAAACAGATTTATCTGAGAAAAAAATTGTGTCAGAATTGAATAAAAAAACAAACATATGATTTTTTGAAATTAGCAAAGTACATAAAAATTACCAATATGTGGACATTGATGACAAAATATATACAATTTACAATGATTTGTGTCAATGAAAGTCAATACCGCAGGTTAGATTGACATCTTGGAGGCACATGGGAAAGTCAAATACTCTGAGAAAGTCAAAAGAGCACTTGGTGCAGAGAGTTGATGAAGGTTGATGCAATTTATGTGGCTTCAACAGCTTGGTGTCAGATTCTGCCACTAGCCAAGTGTGTATTGCTTGTGATTTGTCATGGTGCAATAAAAGCTTAATAATGCAGTAAATCTTAAAGATTACCTTTAAAAAAGCTTTGTGAACTCTATGCTCAGTGCAGTTTGTAGTATTGGTCTACTGTGCTGTATTATATAATCAGCTGATGAAAAGTGAAACTATTAGTTGAAAGATATTTTGTTTATCATAACAATTTTTTTTTGCATGAGTTCAAATATTTTTAAAGTTTCCAAAGCTGGCTTTAACAGTAAAGCGAAGTAAAAGACGGCATAAATATTTGACCCTTTCTCAACCTTGTGAATGAGTTTATAACCGATTTGATGGGTGCCCAAGGAAGATGTTGGCAGGTAGGTGGATGGCTAGAGATGTCACATAAAAGCTCTGCATGGAGGGGTGAGCATTAGTGGCTTTCGCCCCACCTCTGACATGTCCATGCGACACCGCCACCCCATAGCAGACCCCATATATCACGCCACTCTTTATTCTGCGTCTTCTATGATCTTCCACTTTATTTACCTGGACATCCATATATTACATACGCTTGCACACTATTATGTCCACGCGAGGTGACATGAGAGCAATGACCATGCTTTACAGGGCATTTTGCACTCCATAGGTTTTTGCAAATGGAAGACATATTGCATGCCCTTGAAAAGCCCTCTCAGTGAAATTGACCATGGGACATTTTGATTCAGACTAAATTTGTCATTTAGTTGAAGTATTGAGATGATGCAAAATGTGGAATAAAAGCATGTTACTCATGTCAGTATTTAAAGCAAAACACCTGCCAACATGCATGGAAGCTTGCTGGCGGAGATTTCAAGTCATGAGCCATGGAGACGTCCGTGACCCAAGCTTGACAAACCCACTCAAGCCAGCCCACCTTGCAGAACTTCTTATAATGCCAACTTGTTTAACTGACTCAAAACATAGATAGGTGAGACACTTGCACAAGTGAGAATAATTCCTTGACCGATATTGCATTAGAATCTGTAAACTTGCTTGATATATATCCTATATGATTTCTTATCTTTGTGGCATCATCATAACTCATAAACTTAATAAAAGTGAGATTTATGTGATGACCTCAAATAATACTTAGAGCTTATATGGTCAACTGAATCCCTCGACAGGTTGCCACATGGCATTATAAGTGAAGGAGTGATGATTGCAGGCAGCCAGTGTAAAGTTATGGGGACCATGTCCAGTTAGTTAGGCAGAGGTAGGGACAGGAAGGTACCACAAGGCAGTCCCAGTCTCCAGTCTGCTGCGCCCCCTACAGTTCCCTATACTCACCACCCCATCTCTCCTCTACTATTTCACTCTGTGCTATACTGAAAAGACCACCCATTTCTTGAAAATTTCTTTCTTGCAATACTTCTTTTCACTTTCTTTAGTAGACAACTTTTATGTTTGTCAGCGCACAATATTTTCAATATATCAAAAATATTTCCAGGCTTTCAAAGATTATATTTATATATGTCCAGACTTAGGATGTTTTTTTTTCTCTAGCAGCTTTCTACTGAGATAGAATTAATGGTGTGCAATGAAATGGTGAAAAAAAAATTGACAAAATGTCAAAACGTAATATTTCTGCTGCCAAAATACAAATATGTGATTAAATATGTTTATGGTCTGTGAAACTTAAGATTGCTATCAGGGCTCAGTGAACACTTCTTAATAGAAAGCCAACTTATAAATAGAAAAAGAGAACATCTTTGTCAACAAAATATAATCTTTTCTGAAATCACGGTCATGGTAATAAATCATAAAATGCTGATTTTTTGGAAAGACCTAAACTTCAGACCTAAAGTTTGTTTTCCTGTCATGAGTATTAAATATCATGAGAATTTATGCCATTGATGTTATCAAATTACCATGTATATTTGTCTATCATTTGCCATTTTGTATAAAAAATATAAATCATTTTATGAAAAACCAGAATCAAAGAAAATATTGCATTTAAAATATGGTCTGTCCACAAATGTTAGATTTGATTTAGAGTTAAATGAGGAGTGACATTTAAGGTTAGCAGTCTGTCCATGTCCAATCAACTGGCAAATATTGAAATCAGACGGCTTCCACAAAAGTTAATTCATTCTGATTGGCTGACATATGGCACATAATATGAAACATAAACAAGTATAAATTGTATTTTAGGATATGAGGTATGGAAAGTTTGTAGAATATTTAAATATATATGATACTGATAATCAAAATATGTTGTAGTCTTTTCCCACATTAATGGTAATTGTCATATTTCCCTGACAGATGCTGGTACAAAGTAAAGCATCAACACTTTTTGACAAGGAAAATGAACATGTAAGTTTTGCTGGAGGCGATATTAGTGAAAGTAATGACAGGTGTGGTGCTTACCCACGCTGATACCTCGCAGTTATACGTGGGAGATCTATCACTCAGGAGGCTGTAACATGGCCACTGCATTGTACTGGACTGGTCAGCCACAAGACTCACCTATCTTGACCATTTATAATGTAATCACCTTGCATGAACCCAGGTCAGTGAATGCTGCCATTACCCCTGTGAGGAGGGCATGTGGGTGGCACCCTCTGGAGAATGTCCAGTCCTGACAGATATGCAACTTCCCATCTCCAACACCTGGTCTGGCCAAAAGGAGATGATTGAGTTGGTTTTTTCTTTATAAGAAATAATATGAATAATATTTCAGTTTCTCTTATATTTCTATATCAGGCAGATTATTAATACAAAAAGTACAAGGTTTAAATAATGGCCATGATCAAAGAGCAAGTTGCTCATTACAAGAAAAGGGCATGTCGATGTATTTTTTATAAATGCATGAACAATGGAAATAGGGAAGTAACCTATTTCATTCTGCAGAGCTGTAAGCTTATGTTGTGCAAAAAGTTCCAGTGACAAGTAAAAATATTTGCTCAAGATAAGAAATGACAAAAAAGCAAATAACATAAAACATACCAGTCTGCCTCCCAAGACTATCTTTTTTACTGTCAAATGGATAGATTTATAAATATTTGATCCAAAGTTTGAAATAATAGGTTTTCATTTTTCCTGTGTGTGGTATGAACATTGATATGTGGTAACATTATAGATATATGTAACATTGTAACATAGTACATGCATGTGTTTGACTTGTTATACCTGTGTAACATTCTAATATAACAAGTGTTTGGAATGTTGTCTGCAAAAATCCAGTTTGTTGTATGCAGATTGACAATCTCAGATAAAATTTAATAAACAAAGGAGGAAATTTTCTATCATTAATGCATCATATGGCACATTATAAGGCTGAAAAAGTGCAGGCAAATGACTGCCTCTATCTTTGATTCAGATAAGTTTGGCGTGTGACTGCACAATTTGCAGGAATTACCCACCTTATCCCGAGGGCACACTTTGCTAATAATTACAGGGTAAGATGAGGTTTGTCTCTGTGCAGGCCAAACATTCACTAGGTGACAGATCAGTGCAAAACTTTAGAATTATCAAATATGAAACACTTGCAAAATTCATTGAAAAAATTGATGTTATTTTCTCATAATTTGCTACATTATGTTCCGAATTAGTAGTAAATAGAATAATGGATGATAGCTGATTTACATTAAAGTCATTATGTTTGTAATATTTCATTGGATATCTGAAATGTATATGTATACATCTATTGTGTCATCAAAAGTGGTTATAGGGACGGGAGGTAACCTTACAATATATCTGATTTATTCATGTATTATATGTCACAAAAGAGCTACCGGTAAATGAAAAATGAATATTAATTCAGAATTTTTTTTTGTGGAAACTTTTTACCCCACCCAGAAATTGATTTGACATATTTGATATGTAATGATATAGTTGATATTCCTAGACAGGGTCACAAATCATAGAGGCCTGTTCTGATTGAACCCAGGGTTCACCAGTGTTGATACATCAGGTGGTGTGCTTGAAAGTGACATGGGTGCAGAAGATCAAAGAACCTTCCAGTGACATGTGTTTAGCATGGCTGGTTACATGTGGCTTTGTAATCAACACACTGTCTGACACATGCTGCTGGGGAGATAGAAATCAGTACATTCCCTTCAAAGCTTACAAGTCCCATTTTCTCAAAGTAATCAGAATTTGACATTTGAATCTCATCATTGGGGAGTTTCATCTTGCGCTGCCACCTGGAGAGCTGATTTCTGAAACCAATTTTTTAGAGAGAAGTGGGCCATAACTTCCATGAATAAAAAAAGTAAAGCTGACATTTATATACCGCTGATACCAGACAATGTCTGCTCATAGCGGTTGATATTAAAATTTATTCTTTGGTTTGCTGCAACTCTGCAATTTCAAAGGCCTTCTACCATCAGGAAAGTGGGCCAGTTTTGAATTTTACTCACTTTCCAAATTCAAGTTGTTTATAAAACTTACACTTCAATTTCTTCACCCTTAAAATTTTCTGAACTGAACAAGATTACCAAATAATTTGGATCTTAATTTTGACCCCAGTTGTTTTATAATAAAACATTATAACATGTTGAGAATACAATTTTCTGTACAAATAGAAAGTACCGGTATGTCTAATCCAGCAATGTCCTATCTAACAATGCCCTATCTAACAATGTCCTATCTAACAATGTCCTATCTAACAATGTCCTATCTAACAATGTCCTATCTAACAATGTCCTATCCAGCAATGTCCTATCCAACAATGCCCTATCTAACAATGCCCTATCTAACAATGCCCTATCTAACAATGCCCTATCTAACAATGCCCTATCTAACAATGCCCTATCTAACAATGTCCTATCCAACAATGTCTAATCCAGCAATGTCCTATCCAACAATGTCCTATCTAACAATGTCCTATCTAACAATGTCCTATCCAGCAATGTCCTATCTAACAATGTCCTATCCAACAATGTCTAATCCAGCAATGTCCTATCTAACAATGTCCTATCTAACAATGTCCTATCCAGCAATGTCCTATCCAACAATGTCCTATCTAACAATGTCCTATCTAACAATGTCCTATCTAACAATGTCCTATCCAGCAATGTCCTATCTAACAATGTCCTATCCAACAATGTCTAATCCAGCAATGTCCTATCTAACAATGCCCTATCTAACAATGCCCTATCTAACAATGCCCTATCTAACAATGCCCTATCTAACAATGCCCTATCTAACAATGCCCTATCTAACAATGCCCTATCTAACAATGTCCTATCCAACAATGTCTAATCCAGTAATGTCCTATCTAACAATGCCCTATCTAACAATGCCCTATCTAACAATGCCCTATCTAACAATGCCCTATCTAACAATGTCCTATCCAACAATGTCTAATCCAGCAATGTCCTATCTAACAATGCCCTATCTAACAATGCCCTATCTAACAATGCCCTATCTAACAATGCCCTATCTAACAATGCCCTATCTAACAATGCCCTATCTAACAATGTCCTATCCAACAATGTCTAATCCAGTAATGTCCTATCTAACAATGTCCTATCCAGCAATGTCCTATCTAACAATGTCCTATCTAACAATGTTCTATCCAGCAATGTCCTATCCAGCAATGTCCTATCCAACAATGCCCTATCTAACAATGCCCTATCTAACAATGCCCTATCCAGCAATGTCCTATCCAACAATGCCCTATCTAACAATGCCCTATCTAACAATGCCCTATCCAACAATGCCCTATCTAACAATGTTCTATCCAGTAATGTCCTATCTAACAATGTCCTATCCAGTAATGTCCTATCCAACAATGCCCTATCTAACAATGCCCTATCTAACAATGCCCTATCCAACAATGCCCTATCTAACAATGCCCTATCCAACAATGTCCTATCTAACAATGTCCTATCCAACAATGCCCTATCTAACAATGTTCTATCCAGTAATGTCCTATCTAACAATGTCCTATCCAGCAATGTCCTATCTAACAATGTCCTATCTAACAATGTTCTATCCAGCAATGTCCTATCCAGCAATGTCCTATCCAACAATGCCCTATCTAACAATGCCCTATCTAACAATGCCCTATCCAACAATGCCCTATCTAACAATGCCCTATCCAACAATGCCCTATCCAACAATGTCCTATCTAACAATGTCCTATCCAACAATGCCCTATCTAACAATGTTCTATCCAGTAATGTCCTATCTAACAATGTCCTATCCAGTAATGTCCTATCCAACAATGCCCTATCTAACAATGCCCTATCTAACAATGCCCTATCCAACAATGCCCTATCTAACAATGCCCTATCCAACAATGTCCTATCTAACAATGTCCTATCCAACAATGCCCTATCTAACAATGTTCTATCCAGTAATGTCCTATCTAACAATGTCCTATCCAGCAATGTCCTATCTAACAATGTCCTATCTAACAATGTTCTATCCAGCAATGTCCTATCCAGCAATTTCCTATCTAACAATGTCCTATCCAACAATGTCCTATCCGACAATGTCCTATCCAGCAATGTCCTATGCAACAATGTCCTATCCCACTATGCCTTTTCTCACAAGTCCATCTCACAACCTCTACATAGGGGGACAGAACCTGTCTAGATATCACCCAGCCAATAAAGAAAAGGGTCAAATTCTCTATATGGCATATTTTCTAAGAAACAAGATGAAGGAGTTCCCCGCCTCAAGAGGATGCAGACCTTATGCATTGAGAGTCGCCTTTTTCCTGTCATATTTCATGTCAGATTCAGGGATGGGTCAGGTCAATGTGTCGTGGTCGTGTGTCAAGGAGATGTGTGGGAACAGGTGATGACACCAGATGCAGAGTAGGGTGCATGGCAACAGTTGCTATGGTAGCCCAACAATAGAAAGATGCTGCAGCACCCTCCCTGGATATTCTACCCCTCCCTGAGGGTTGTAATAACTGGCACATGCTGGATAGCTGTGTGGAGGATAGCCAACTGAACTTTGACTGACCTTAAAAGTAGCTGCAGATTATTCTCAGGAGAGACATAGCTGCCGGAATGTGGTCTTCAAAACATATCACTATTCTTACATAACACAGAGATGAAAATATTTAGTTCCCTATAAACCTTTAGTGTTGGAAAGAATATAAATTCTGCTATACCAATTGTGAGTGGACATATGAAGTTTCGCATAACTCAAACTGAGCATATTTCAGATTTGATTCCAGTATGAATTATAATACAGGGGTCAATGCCAATGACACTGAAGACCTACATTCTCCAGTGTAAGATATACCTCACCACAAATTCTACAGCAAATAGTAAGAAAGGCCAACTGCTGATAAATATTTCACAGACTACCTTTTTACCTGAAAGAATCAAGCTGAAGCATAACATTGCATTTTTTATATCAATCTTGTGAATTCATTCGTGTGGCAAAGTGGATGACATTCAGTCTCACATAATTATCCCCTAGCATGACAATACCAGACCTCACACTGGTATCAGGATTGTGAATACTTGGGGGTCCAAACAAGTGCCTGTGGGATATCAACAAAAGACAGCGTCTTCTTGGTGTAAAATTTCTGAGTGGCAAATTGATACTTTGTTGCGATAATGACCTTTTTTTCATTAAAAAAGTTTTTGTTCAGCAGTGGGGTTGTGTTTAATGTTGTCTTATGTGTAATGACATAAGATGTTGGATAAATCAAAATTAATGAACTGAGGACAAAAAGTTCAAAAGGACCAAACATTGATTTATCAGAGCACTTGGTGAATGTCTATGTTGCATTAAATCATCCAGCAGTTTGATTAATAAAACATACCTCTGTATTTCAGGTGCTGCCAAAAAGAGACACAAATAAAAGTATTATTTAACTTTGTGCAATGCAGCTCACCTGTGAAACATAACAAGGTAAAAATATATTTTCAAGCCAGAGACAGGTGAGCACGCCCCTTTTTTTCCTTCAAGATATACAAATGTACATATCAGCAGGGTTACAATAAGTTTATCATCAGATCTTTTTTATATTTTCTTTGATATTTAGCAAAAAAATAAATCTTGACAAAAGATAAAAGATTTTGTGGTGAAACCTGAATATTGTTTGAAGAATGTTTATCTCAAAAAGAACTTTCAATTAGAGTTTTAACATTAAAGTAATAGAACTTGATCGCTGCGTGTGTCATACACAAAGCCTAAACGAGATAAGTATTATTTTCCTCAGACCAGGGCATTAACAAAGAATGTTGGAAGTAACATGATGCTAAATACGCCTGATACAGTTGTCAAAAACTATGCACAGGTTAAGACTAGGTTAAGAAAAGTTTAGTGGTAAGCATCAGCTTTTTCAGTTGTTGTTGCACAGTTCTCATTATTTCCCATCTAGCATTATGTAAAACCATTTCTTGACAATTTTTGGTTTAATTTGCATTGAGCATAGAACAGAAACTTTGATGTATCACAGTTGCCTGCTATGTAAATGTTGACTCTTTTAATGAATGCTCAAAAAAGGGACTTGTATTATTGCACATGAAAACATTCAAAATAAGATCAAAAGTTGACTAAATTTGGTGGGTGGTCCTGAGCATAATGAAGCAAAGTTTTATGAATGGCTGAATATCTGATGCTTTATGATGCAGAATGAAATGTTGTGATAAGAAAAGGTATCTTTGGTTTTATTTATTATGGCCTGGATCACAAATACCATTTCTATGTCATGATAGACTATACATGTTTAACGGTGGATTATCAATGTGAAATGAGATCTGAACGGCTAAATTTTGTGGGAGGTCTGGGGTGAGAAGGAAGCCATCGGATCAAAGCATTTCATGTTTTAAAATTCATGTCATGTCAGGCAAACAAATGGACATTACTAGAAGAATCAGACAACAATTGGTCAGGTGTTTGGATGTCAAAGATTATGTTGTCCGTTCAGACATTTTGTCAGGTGGTGTCACTGGGGTAGGTTAGGTGCACATAAATAGTACCATTTTAAAGTCTGGGATCATGTTCTGTTGACAAAAACTAGTTGTAAAGCCTCACAAATCTCTGCTGTTTGCCCTAATACATTCTCTGCTCAAAGGCAGATTTCAAGGTTGTTTTCATCTATTGTATGATGTTGATTTACAATTTTATGCTTTCTTAAATTGTTTGAAGAAAATATTTTTTAAATGAAATATTTTTATCAAATAAATTACACAATTGTCCAGAGAAAGAGAATGGCAGATATTTACTTTTAGCAAAAGAAAAGGGACAAACCTTTAAGCCAAGAATCTGAATGTTTCTGGCCCGTTAAAAAAATATGGTTGCCAATCTGCAATGACCGACCACTGACCACTGTAAGTGTGGCTGACACAAGTCTGAGTGACCATTGCTGACCTCTGGTGTGGGCACAACATATGCCCTCTCCCCAGGGACAGCTCTGCGACTGGTCAAACTCTGACATGTTCCCAAACAAACCAGCATCAAGGCCCCTAGGGACAGGTGTTTTGCCCCCTGTCTGGCACCAGCAGTTCCAATCAGTAGCAATATGATAGGTGACATGGTCAGACTGGACCTGACACATAAACACTTCACAATATGAGGAATTTGTCAATGTATTATCCATACACTTACTGGTAGGTATATTTTAGGACCAGCATTGTCTTCCACAAGCAATTTAAAAATTTATACCATGAAAATGTATACCATTCATATTTTATACCATTAATATTTTGTACTACCGGTATGTAAATGTTAGGTACATTAACAAAAAATGTTTGTCCAATTGGAAATATGATTTTTAAAGGTCAATATTAAGATGCAATTAGATATACATATATTGTGTCACACAAATGTTTGCCAAGGTGAAAATAGATTAAGGATTCTTATTGTACAGGTTTACCAGTTTAATTTTCTTTCTTTATTTCTTGGATATGCTATTTGAAGTGATATTTGAGAAGAGTTTACTGGTGTCTGCATGATAAATGCATTTAGAATACCTGATACCAATGCAAATAAAGGGGATTAATATTCCCGATAGAAGCTGTCAAGGACAGTTGTTTACAAACAGGTATGTGTCTGCTATGCAAAACAGACAAACTGAGATGCTATCACCAGCTGCCTATTTCTGACTGTCAGCCATAGGGGTAGAATTCAGGAGAATATTTATTTCAATGAACATGTGAACGTATAAAGTTAACAAACATATATTGATCAAGTTTAAACTGACAGAAGCAAAACATTTATTAGTTTAAGTTGTTTTCAGATGATTTGATATTTTTATGCATGGATCATTCTATAATTACACATTTAACAAGTTTCTTTATACCTAAAATTGATATAGACTATGATTATTCGTATGGCTAAGGTTGATACAGACCATGATTATTCGTATGGCTAAGATTGATATAGACTATGATTATTCATATGGCTAAGATTGATATAGACTATGATTATCTGTATGGCTAAGATTGATATAGACTATGATTATTTGTATGGCTAAGATTGATATAGACTATGATTATTTGTATGGCTAAGATTGATATAGACTATGATTATCTGTATGGCTAAGATTGATATAGACTATGATTATCTGTATGGCTAAGATTGATATAGACTATGATTATTCGTATGGCTAAGATTGATATAGACTATGATTATTTGTATGGCTAAGATTGATATAGACTATGATTATTTGTATGGCTAAGATTGATATAGACTATGATTATTTGTATGGCTAAGATTGATATAGACTATGATTATTCGTATGGCTAAGATTGATATAGACTATGATTATTTGTATGGCTAAGATTGATATAGACTATGATTATTTGTATGGCTAAGATTGATATAGACTATGATTATTCATATGGCTAAGATTGATATAGACTATGATTATCTGTATGGCTAAGATTGATATAGACTATGATTATTTGTATGGCTAAGATTGATATAGACTATGATTATTTGTATGGCTAAGATTGATATAGACTATGATTATTCGTATGGCTAAGATTGATATAGACTATGATTATTTGTATGGCTAAGATTGATATAGACTATGATTATTTGTATGGCTAAGATTGATATAGACTATGATTATTCATATGGCTAAGATTGATATAGACTATGATTATCTGTATGGCTAAGATTGATATAGACTATGATTAGTAGAATGGTTAAGATTCCTACGCTGTCTTGTAAATTCTATGTGGAATTAGATTGTCGCATACACCATGAGAGGCCTGGAGAGTGTGTGTTGGTCAGGGTGTAACCTGATAGTTGATTAAGAGGTGCAGACAAGGTGCCAACAGATGCACAGTCATGTCCAGCCGACACTGGACACTGCCCCAGCCACTCTGCCACTCAGCTCAACATGCCAACCCAGGATTAGACAAAATTGTTTGGTCTGCTTGTCAACTTTATCAAAATGCTTGTGATTTTCCATACATTTTTGCAACTTCAATTCATGACCAAAAAGGCATAGCCTGTGAGGTTTTATTTTCTCTTGTTTATTTTTTCAATTCTTCCTTAAGAGGTTCACATTTTTTTATTTTCACACAATATATTTCAAATGCATATTATGTGAGTAACAGATTTAAAATCATTATCAATGCAAATTATGGTGGAATGTAGGAATATTGATGATGATTGAGGGGCAACAGATTAAGTTATAATTCATCCTAATGCTCACATCCATTTATTATTGTGGTTATGGAATATATCACTTACAGTCAGTTAAACCCTTATGAGATGCCTGAGAGTAAATAAATGTTATGATTACACTTGAGATTTTAAATAAATTGTTGACAGATATGAGGCATGTTGTGATATAGATGTGATTAGTCCGGGTGATATGTGAATGTGGGGATCTCGGGCAGTTTGTTCAGCACATTGTGGGCATC
This sequence comes from Amphiduros pacificus, assembly GCA_949316495.1. Classification (NCBI taxonomy): domain Eukaryota; kingdom Metazoa; phylum Annelida; class Polychaeta; order Phyllodocida; family Hesionidae; genus Amphiduros; species Amphiduros pacificus. The sequence goes on from OX439002.1 coordinate 32,238,317, forward strand.
ATTGTTTAATAGGTCCTCCATCAATAATAATATGAGACATTTAAGATGAGCATATTAAATAAACTAAGCAACCATATTTATTCCATATGCTATAGGGTTGGATATCACCCTCTCTAAGAGTTGTGTATTTGTGAGTGTAAACTCTTATGATTATATGTGAAGAATATGACCAGAGCACATCACAGAAAAGATCATGAAAATGATAATATTTTGTTTTACACATGATATGAATTATATAGCAAATATATTCAACTGATGACAATGTCAGTACAACATTATATTCACAGATAGCCAGAGCTACATCTGCTGTCAACATCGTCACTACATCTATACAGTATAACTCATTAGTATTAGTGTTTTTGACAGAGGCAAGGATGGGATGTGGACTTCCACTCTCTGGCAATCTGAGATTACCATAAACGTGAATCTAATTTTCTCAGTACTCAAGTAAAGCGCAGATTCTATTTCTAGCAGAGGAGTTTTTTGCCAGAAATGTGTTGTGCAAAAATACATGCATGCCAGAACATGACAATATATCAAACCAAGGAGATTAAAGATCTGTGATTGACATAGAGAATCAGGAAGGATCCAAGAACATAAACAGAGATCAGAAAAGGCTTGTTAGTATGTCAGACACCAGATCTGGGACCTCAGCTAGGAGACACAGGTGTCTGGTAGAAGTGTGTCAGCCCCATGCCAGTCATGAAATATTACCCAAATATCCAGGGTAGCAAAATCATTATTTGCACCACTGGAGTAATGTGTGTGTGTTATTATGCATTTTAGTTTAGCACTAAGCAAGTTGCTTCTGAATCCAAATTGAATACTAACAAATAAATAAAAGAGTGATCCAGTTTGATCCTGAGCCTTAACTGCAAGGATTTATGTTAGATGATATAAAGTATGATACATATATCACAGAGGGCAGCACAAGCATTCCCAGGTCATTTAGCTAACCATCAGAGGGCACTACATGTCAGCCAACGTTTTGAACAGCAGCAAAGTATTACCAGAACAGGACATATCACAAGAGGGCATTTTTTTAAAGAAAAATAGAGGGCACAACATGTTTGCTAACTTTTTGAACAATAGTAAAATATGACCAGAAAAAGAAAATATCCTAAGAGGGCTTTTCTTTTTTTTGTTTGTTTTTTTTTTAGCAGAAATGGAGTGCACATGTAGGGGAAGCTTATAGGCATGTATCTGTGGCCTGGGTATGCGTGTACCCTTATTCTGCCTGGGTCTCAGATATTCCCCAGTGTTTGGATTATTTACTCAGTTCACAGCAGGACATGACATTTGGGGAGGCTTTTCCCATTGCTAATGTTGTGCAAGAGATGAGTGTGCAGTACTTTCCCACCCTCTGCTGCATATGTTTCTGGGTATGATCAAAGTGGCCACAATCAGGAATGTCCACACAAGTTAATATTGTGTAAGAGCACTTGGGAATCAGGTGGGGAGTAAATCAGGTGTAAATGCTACGCTGTTGGATATCAACCATCAGGGATTTCATCTGGTCTGACCAATCCGAATATCTTGTTTTCTGAATTAAAATTTGACTGAAAAAAATATATCTGACCTGTGCATGTGTCATATATTCTCATTATTTACATGTCAATCACATCATTTACATGTCAATCACATCATTTACAGTGTATTTTGGACTATGTATGTCATTGGTGGTACTTTACTAACCGGGCGGAATGCTTCAGCACATTTCAGTGTTAATCTGATACCCTGTGCATGACATGTATAAAGGTGGTGAAATTCCAAAGTAAAATGTAAATTGGCCAGAACAAAATTAATGTGGTATTGTATTCTATAAACAATGGTCTAGACAGCCAAATGAGTTGGAAAACTGGTGACAAATAAATCTCACCTGATATTCAAGTGTGATTAATGTAAGCCAAACACCCTTATCTCTGGGGTCCCAGTTCTGTTCTTGACATGAAAAAATATATAATTTAGTCTTTGAGTAATACACTAAGGTTTAGTTCACTTTGTCGATGTTGCCTACGGTCAAAGAATGTTCTTTTTTTAATTTGTGTGCCATATCTTTATTTAAGTAATTTTAATTATTTAATGTTTGGCATCTATGTTAGAAATAATGAAAAAACTAATATGCTAATTGTCTCATGATATATACCACAAAACTTTGATAGTACATTGTATACATAATATGTCTTATAAGAATAAAATGATTTGTTTCATGAACAGCAGATGGATACTCTTTGTGAATGACACGCACCTTTCCCACTAGAATTTCATAAGATATGATGTTGATGCTATTGGCCCCCTCAGTGACCCAGGCTGGTTGGTCAGTTGGTGCCCATCTCAAGATGTCATTATATTGCCTCCCAGACATCTCCCAGTCCATTGCCTCCTGAGAGGAGGCTGCCTCCTCAAATTAATCTCACTCATCCTGTCTCTGGCCAGAAGGACACTTCATCCTTGTATATCTTCATGGTCAAACATCCATGAGAAATCCTTCATGTGATTCAATTATAATTTTTTTCATCTGTGAAAAAAAATAATCACAGAGTTTTACAAAATAGTTTACTCAATCTCTGTGGATGGTTTGATGTTGCTTATCAAAATCTAAGATAATGTGCAGGAGAATTTTATCAGTCTCATCAGTCAAAAATTATTGAATTTTGATTTGCAAGTGGCTCTTGGATATGAAAATGAGATTCAGATGCATGTCAACTTGCACAAATTAGTGCAAACATGGGGAGGTCACTTTACATTACCTGAGGTGTCACCGGGGTGGAGGGATGAACCCCCCTGGATGAGATACATCCACACCCTCCTGACACTCCAATTATAAATATATATCCACATGTTATAGATATGAATAATTGACATGATATCTTGTCAGGGAAATTGACACTACCCCAGGCACAGGCTCGGTGTGTATTTTGTGAAATATGGGAAATTGTATTTAATCAGATATTCCTGATAGGCACAGATAGGCAAGCAAAATGATGGTAATCCGTCACGGTGGTATCAGATCAGGGTGTTTATATTAGCTTATTAGAAAGAAATGCTATAGTTTAGTGTTTATTTGAGAAATTGGTTGATAGATTTAGATTGGTCATTTAGGATCTGATTTCACATGTGCCCAGCTTCTGTATTGAATTAAAATTTAATTAGATAGTTTTTTTCGTTTAGTTAGATTTTTTTTCTTTTAAAGTTTTAGATGATATTTATATTATACCTCTTTAAAAGAAATATCTGGCAATCAATTATTCTCAGTAATATTCAGATTTTCTAAAAAATGTTATCCCAATTAATTACAAAAGGCTGGTGGAGCTATGTGTATGTTGTTACTTGCATAATTCTTAACTTAATTCATCAATGTGATTGACCATATACTTTGCACAGGGGGGTGGAGTCAACAGGACAAGAATGGCTTGGTTAAAAAGGGATTCACAATATTGATTTAATTCAATCCAAAAACAAATGCTATTATGAGTAGTGTGGGTTCAGGGATTTCCCTTGGGGAGGGAGATGTAGGTAGTACAAACATAGGGCAGGAAGGGGTAAAGTAGATCTAATGAGCCTATTACACAAACTCATTACCCAAGGATGCCAGAATAAATGTGTACATATTATCAAACCAAACCTCTGACAGGGCCTTGGGTAACATAGATAAACACTGCAGAAACTCTAGTTCATCTTATGTGTATGGGAGAATCATAGTTTGAAGCATTGATCAAAGTTTTGGGTTGTTTTGTTTTGAAATGCATTGCATATAAGAGATTTCTCAGATACTTAATATGGCAGATAAATTTCTACCGCATCCTTTTAAATTTAATTTGAAGTTGCTTCTAGTGCAGAGAGAAATCAGGAAATTAGAGTGAGATGTGAATGCAAAACAAGCATTTTGCATGTTTAGTTATTCTATAGATCTTAAAATAATTTATTCTATAGATGAAAGGCAGAAAATGGGTTAGGCCAGTGTTTGATAGGATCAAGGTGAGTCAGGTAGGGTGCCAGGTGAGACAGGTAGGGTGACCAGACTGATTGAGGATCTTTTGATCTCCTATTCCAGGTAGGGAGGTTGGGTGCCAGGAGAGACAGGTAGGGTAACCAGACTGACTGGGGATCCTGTAATCTTGTATGCTATGCATCACTACTTTCAACACTTAAAAGTCTGTTCTGGTCCTTGCATAAAAGACTTATCATGTAAAAAGTTATAACATGTTCGGGCATGTTTAAAATAGTGAAAGGAAAATAGATGTAAGGATCAAAAGATAGGATATACGTCATGATACTTGATCCTGAAAAAATAATATTACTGACAGGCACCTTTCTTGCCAGGTGTGGTCATTTAGTACAGAGTCATGAGTCATCCAGTATGATATAAAATTGTGAAAAACATGTCAAAGCTGAAAGGACTTTGGTTCACCTCCCATTCTATTTAGACAGGTGAATGCCATATTTCATTGGCAAATTTTCTACACAATTTTGATTTTTAACAAGAAGATTATTGTCATCTGAAAGGGGATCTGTATTGGTTTAACTTAATTGGAAAAGAAGAGAGAAAATAAGAAAAATGCTAAATATTCTTGAACCTTATTGATATTATTTGCACAAGCAAAGACCAGCAATAATGCTTGTTTGATGACTGTCAGTAGGTTGTCCAGAATTATTCAAAATTCCAACAATTCTTGTCCTCAATCAGTATCACATAACAGATATAAGTTTGTTCAACCAACAAAGTGTATGCATACTGTCACACAAACCATCATGGATACTGGTGACCACTGTCAAATGCTTTCTGGCCGTCTATCAATCCAATATATATTCATATCAAAGGCACACTGTGTGAAGCTTACGGACCAAGTGAGGCAAAGTGTAGTATTTGATTATCAAAATATCAGAGATATATATGCTAATTTTCCATTTCGTCAACTCTAGGGGTCATGATATAAAAAAATTTATGGTGGTTCCTGCTAACAAAGACAGCTAAAAGCACAATTCTTTTAGCCAAAGAATGGAATTTTATCTAGTGAGAAAATTTGGAATCAACATCATGATAAAATAAGAAGTTGATTTCACAGAATTTTATATCTTATAGATGCACACAAGTGTAAAATAATAGTACCAGGACAAATGTCTAGTTTAAAATGTTTGAAATACAGTAACCGTTACACACAATGTTGCTAAGTATTGGACATGTTTGTATTTCTCATGAACTATGTCTACAAAGTTTAACATATCTTATTTGCAGAGAGGACCCAAATTGTTTACTCAGACAAGAAAATTTGCAACAAAAAAGGGTCTATAAGGTGTCTAACTGTATTTACAGATACTGTTTATCAGCTGAGTTTATTCTGTAGATCTTTATTACACACCCACATAAAAACATGATAACAATTTCACAGTTATGATTAAATTTGAAGAGAGATAATTAGAGATTTTCTGTATGGAGATCTTTAAATATCTTTATTGTTTTCCAAGCATATTTGTCATGGTTAATCCAGTAAATATTCACAGGACAGTGTGATGTTCATTGTAGAGGTTTTCCCAGTGAATATTAAAACATCACCAAAATTATATAAAGAATATTTAGTGTAGAGTGCATTTGACACTGATTAACACATACAAAATTAAAAACATGAGTTCCATACATTTGTATATGTATATAGGAATGATAAACAAAGAATGTTAGTGTTGCCTATGGGATATTAATTAAGGCAGGATTAGTGGTTAAGCAGTACCTGGCATGTACATATGCTGTAGGCACTGATGGTTCCTGAGGAGAGATTTACTGCTGATGTGTGTCCCGCAGCAAATAGATTCAATTAAAGACACCACAGACACATTAGCTAATTAGTTAGTTCGGACCGGTCCTTCCTGCCCATCACACACAAATTGTTTTGCTGTACACTTTAATTATTTAAAACAGTAATACTTGGTGATAGGGTAATAATCAAAAATATAAACACTTTAAAAGAAAATTACTAACCTCTATTAGTTAATCAGAATGGATTGACATCTGATATTAATCTGGTAGTTATATTTTGCAATTTTTTTATTATATGGCCCAAGAATACAGAGGTTTGTTAAGAAAGAAAAATGTTCAATTGATCACTTTATTTTGTATCTTTGTGTATATGCTGATTCAAACACAGAAAAGCCCTGTTCAGATTCTAAAGAAACATCAAACATATATCTTAAATATATTATCATTGTTCTCAGCTTTGTTGACAATATCAATTTAATTCATTTGTGGTGACTTTTCCAGCCATCAAGCCATATCTAATACTTGTTCTAAATCAGATACTGACAGGTAGTGCTTCAAATATCAACAGATGGTTTCACTCAAATGCCTTTGAAGTTATCCAAACTTAAGTCATCTTTTGAGTGCAAAATTTGTCATTTAACAATTAATGAGGCCTCAAAGATGCCATAACTCAGCATATACAATGGCGTGGTGCCCTCTGTCAGTGACAGCTTGTGCTTTTTGTCCTTTTAGGTAATTTGGCATCACAATTTAGACTTTAGTTTGCCCAATGGGTCGGCCCAGGAAATGCTAGGATTACAGTGTGAGTTAAGTCATTGTAGCGCGGGACTTTGATCATCGTATTAGAACTCACCTCTACAGGTGTACACACTGGTAGGGTTATAGTGCTAACACAGCACATTAACCGCCTTGATGTCATCCTCTTTTCCTGATAATTTTTTTCTAAATGCTTCAATCGATTACTGTGTAACTAGTTAGTAGGTTGGAAAAAGGATTTAACCGCGCCCCCCCCCCCCCCCCCCCCCCAACCCCACCAAAAAAATCCTCTACTGACTGATAATATTTCTCAAGAATCCATTTCTTTTAAATTATAAAGAAGGTCCATGAACCCTTATAGATCTCAAAGATTATGTTATGGATATGTTATTAAGATAAACATTAATAGTGATATGTTAAGTAATGGTCAATATTGGTCTGTTATTTATATCAGAAATCTCATAATAATGCATGGCATTCACAGATGAATGGCAAAGTTTGCTTGGTACGTATGTGCAGAAAGCCAACCCGTGTCAGTGCGGTGAATGCATTGTGAACTCTTCTTGGATGTGAAGATGCTTTGGACCACCTGAGGGGTAAGAGTGTAAAAAACTGGAAACCAAACCCTAAAAAACTGCCATGGTCGGGGTAAGAAAACACTGCCGAGGGCCAGAGGGATTTCACAAGTTAATCGAAATGGAGATGAAAATTACAGTATTGCTATACCACATCAGTGTCATTGATTTCGCACCTTTGATGTTAGTTTTCTCAACATAACGTGCCATTAAACTATTACATTTATGAATCTTTTTAGAGAGATAAAAAGTGAGAAAAAATGGGCTTTGCTCACTAATGAGATTTTAGATGGGATTCAGGATAATGTTCACAGCTTCTGGCCATGTTACACAACTAATGAGTTAGACTTTTTATCATTATGATTTTATTAATGAAAGATTAAAAAGTGTTTTCTCCAGGTTTCAAATTCCATATTCAAAAACTTATGATTTTTGACAAACAATATGATGGTATATACTATGGATGAACATCATTTTGGTATAATGATTTTATTTTACAAGAATGAGGTAATATCATAAACACTTTTTAAATTTTCATTGCCTTTATGCATAAACATCTGCCTCTGAGGGCTGGAGAAAAACATCTCAATTGTAGATGCTATAAACCATCTGATGTTAGAAAGCATTATTGTTGCTCACTCCAGGTAGTTGTAATTCTATAATATATCCTTAGCCACAAAGCCGGGCCAAGTTATATCAAACATTGCTAGTTGTTCATCCAATTACAGCCATTTCATATACAAATATTGCAATTAAGGACCATTCATTATTCCTCTTTGATGTGGATTCTTAAAACCTTCACACAGCCTTGCACACAATTTGAACAAATTTACTTTAAAGGCGGTAACACTTTCATTTAGGCTATAAAATATGTGGTTTGTAGACCTTTTTATACACTGAGAAAAACAAGAGATATACCAAAAATTCTTGACCCTCTACCTTATAGACTTTCAAATTTAGAAAACAAGCACCAGATCACCATATCAAAATTTACATAATCAGTTCAAGATTTGAGCTTTCCGCAGCTGATTGCAGCCAATCAAACTTTAGTATTTCAGCAGGCAAACCCCAGGCACCACTTGCCATGATGGCTGTGAACCGTGGATCCTGGTCATCCTACCAGAGTGTGGTGGCAGCTGGCAAGTGGTTCTGATTTTCACCAGTCTCCCAGCCTTCATTTCTCATCATTCTCCAAGTTCATCACAAGACAGGCAGAAGAAAACCGTCAATCCCAGGGCAAATAGAAGTATATCATGAAATGTGTCAAGGTAGCATTGCTATGAAGCTATGCATGTGATTAAAACGGTTTTTTCTCCCTCTCTTGAACCTTTTAAAATATTACAAACTTAATGTGTAGAATCATCAATAATAAGTTCATTTAAGCATTTGTTTTGGTTGTCCAAATGTTCTGAAAACAAAAGTATTGTGGCCATTGTCACTCAACCAGAGCAGCCATCAATTCATAATGGATGATTTTAAAAGTCAGAAGTCAATTTGTTGATGGGATGATGAAGGACGTCTAATGAGCTCTGTTTGATCTGGAATATACCGGTAGATGCCTTTAGTGGTTGTTCGGGCATTCTGTCATGGGGCCTGTATCACATATGAGATGATGGAGATAGACCATGCTGTACCACCATGACTGCCTGGTGTCTGACCGTTATGACTTCAACTGTCTGGACCATAATGCAATGAAGTTACGGTACATGTCTCAATTGGAAAATTACCTTCTCATTATTCAACTTTTTAAACTTTTACTCAATCACTAATGAGGTCCATGATAGAATCAACCAGGGTTCATTGTCCCTCTAAATTTAAAATGTCATTAACTTAGTGAAGTCAGGACATGGTTTGCTTTGTCAAACAGTCCACAGCATTCTAAGTCGCTTGTTGCCCCATGCAGGTATTCATGTAAACCCTTCATTTTTAGACTAACATTCATCCATAATATCAATTTAGCCATTATAACTGTGGGAACAGTGACTGACTTCAAAGTTGTGTTTCTGATAGGGTCAGTGTGTGTACATATCACTTCACAGATACTTCAGAATGTGGGGAGATACTTGAGACTGAGAGGAGGCAGTGAGAGACAGTGGATGTCTGAGACAGGGATGCTGCCCTGGTTGGCGACAAGATTTCATGGGAGTTGCAAGACAGGAAGTTTGTAAACAATATGGCACCATGTCCGTCAGCACCTGATGGCGTGTGCTTGTGGTCACGACCTCTGTAACCAGGGAGTTTGACCTTTGTCTGAGATATGAATATATCAAAGGATGTGTGGCATGGTTATCACATTTTAAAATGTTTCACATACAAAATATGCACATGTTGATCTTTTTGTGAGTTTCTAATGTTTATTGCACACATGTTGAAAATCTTTGCATGTTTTCTCTGCATGTTACAAATTCTGCATTATTAATGGGGCAAAATAATTAGAAAAAAGTCATGGGAGATTGAAAATAGTATTTGCAAACACAAAAAGAATTGATATGCACAAAAAATGTCAAAAACAATTATAGTGGCAAGCAATTTGACCTTAACAAATTGGAAAACATATTATTTTTATTGGTTTATCTGTGTTTTCCCTTTGAAGAAATAATGTACAACATAGGATCGTGTATACTGCACACAGTGCATCTGATATAAACATTTCCTCAAGATAAGACCACTAAAAACACCCACAAAATAAATGAAATCTCAGGAGATGCTGTTGATGGCTAAGTGATAAAAATGTTTTATGAATGTCTGATATCCTGCTGGGTAAATATTTGATGTTTGTAAAAATCAACTTACTGGTTTTATCAGACAGATCTATTGGCATAGCAACCATAGCTAAGGTGGCCTTTTGGCTCCGGGATACCTTACTCAGAAGTCAACTAAGATATTACTGCTCATTGATTGTGATACCTGCTTATTTAATAGGTACTAGTAATGTTATCTCAGATTTATAATGTCTGTGAACACATCTTAAGATAGATAAACTGTTCACCGTAGACATTTTCAAGGTATTCTGCAGTTGCATAGTTTTAATGATTTTTATGAATTTATTAAATCTAATAGTAAAGAGGAGTTCTAATCACCAATCAATTTTTTTATTCTCCTTTTTCACAAGGGGACCCCAGGAGCTTGGCTTCTCAGGTTATCAGGGTGGGACCGAGGGGCAAATACTGAGCCCCAAGGCCGGGATATGGCACCTCACCCGTGTTAACCCCTGATCATCCACCCCTTGCCCCGCAACCACCCATCATGCCATCCTCACTCCAAGAAAGTGTCTGTTTAGACTGATAGGATATTTCTCTAATATTTCTAGATTGAATTAAATACATATTTACACAAAACAGATGAATACAAGTTTTTCCACCATTACAATCTTTTCACATGTTTGAGGGGGATGAGGGTTTGAAATTGTGTTTAACCATGTGACCCTCCTTAGCTGCTGGGGTGAGGGTGGTCCTTTAATCTGGAGGTAATTATTGATGATTATTTTCCTAAATGGTCCTGACAGCTGAGGTACTTTACCTTAATATCCCTTACACTTATTGTTCAAAACTTTGGTTAAATCAGAAATGTTCACATAAGAATGACAAAATAATACAATTCACCATCCTGAAAATTACTTTAATTCTAACTGTACAACATCAAATTCATGCAGAAAAATAAAACATTATTTCCAGAGCATATGTTTGGAACCCTCATACTGTTTCTGCAGATTAATTGAATTATTTTGACAAACCAAACAATTATCTATACTTTCCCACCAGGCTGCTGTAGCAGAATCATGTTGGTAGCAATTTTATAAATTAGCAAATTGACGTAAATAGTTGCCAGTCTACTTTACCTTTGGATGTCATATGGAAATATATTTAGACAAATCTTAATCTCCACCTTCAGGGTCCTCCATCAATTTGGATGATATCATAAATTTTGATGCTTTTAAAATCTTCACAGTTCAAATCAAATTCCTACACTATATTTTAAAGGTATTCAAATAGTATATGAGGAGCATGATATTTATTGTTTGGAGGATTGCATTTAATGTGTGACTGAAGGGGTTAAACTCTCACTTCAGATAGATAGTTGATGGATAGTTGATGGATAGTTCCCACAGTTATCTCACACTCTGTAAGCAGAATTAACCCATGCTTGTTTTAATTTCAATTTTCATTAATTGCCAATATAAGTGAGGACTTCTGAGTGGGAAAAATATGAATGCTTCTGTACCCAGCAATTCATTTAAACACATATTCAGAAATCCCAAACAATATATATTAAGTTGCAGGGATTGACATTATTAAGCACTGGCGTGATGGCCCTGAAGGGTTTTCAACCCCGGGCTAGTTTGAGCCAGTGGTTTTATAATTCTACTGGCCCAGATTTAAGTGAATATTTCTTAGATTTTTTGTTCTATGTTAGTGGCCAGTATATTTATCAAAAAGTTTGGAGGCAAAAGAAGAATCTCAAGGTAATCATGACCAGGCTGACCTTTACAGTGATATGATTTCTGATGTTGGAATAGAGGAATGACAGATAATGTCATTACAGCATGGAGACACTTACAATTATCGGCCATGGGATCAGCCATGGGATCGGCATCAGCTTATCATTGGATCTCCTGTCAGGTCCCCCAGGGAGTGACCACTATGACCACCTAGGTCATGCCTCCACCCGATCCTTTACCCCCCAGTGGTCCTACTGGACACTGTCCACCCTGGGTCAGACCCACACCTCCGCCCTCCCAGCACTAATGAGATCGGGGTCTGGTCACATGATACTCACCTTCATCTTCACAATGAATACACTTCATTTGACCTTGGAATGATCTTGCTGATTCTACATTATAGTATGCCAGTTGGAGCATATGATAGTACCAGGACAGCATGATATCCTGTGCTCCTTTGTAACTTGGATCGCCATGATCATCACTTTTTGTTATCCGGGATGTGAAATAGCTACTGGAACCCAGCATTTTTTGTCAGTAAACACAAATTTATTTAAAAATAGAAGTAGTTTACTGAATATTGTACTTTGTTCTTTCATCAAAATATATTTTTCACACAAAATTCTGGTCACTTGGGATGTTATATCAGCTGTTGTTTCACTAATTGGGTTAGTCCAGCAGTTACTTATACCCTTCCCGTGAGCACAGGTCCTACCCCTGACTTGTGGACTTCTAGGGCTAGGATAGGGAAAAAGGTGATAAAACCACTTAATGCAGTAACGGTAAATAAATCAATGAGCAGTTGCTTCGAAGGTGGTCCTATATGTTTCAATTAAACAAAATCGTGGTAGAATATTTTGTGAATATTCATAAAGAATTTCTATGTTTGAATATTATTATATTCTGCCAGAACTATTCATATTTTTAAAATTTCAAATGCAATCATAATTTGCTGCTCTTCAGTTCTACTAATTTTTATGTTTAGGTACAGGTTCAATAACTGAAATAAATGTCTTTAAAATAACTTTGTTATATCAGTGTTACATCTCTGTTTTTGGAAAAGCTGTGCGACAATTGTGAAAGAAAAAGATTGACACAAGAGTGTGCACTGACATGTCTTGAGGTGCCAGGTGTCAAACTTTCTCACCTTTCTTGACCTCTACCTGTGCTTGAGCTATTCACATACATTCATAGGTCATTAGCCTTAAAGAGGATGAGTCAAAGTTGACAATTCCCAGCTTAATTAGCTTCATTTTCCTACAAAATAGCCATTTTGAGACAGCTTGAGGCGATCATCGAGGTTATTGTGGTTCTCCTATTATTTTTCTTAATATTTCTCATATTGATCACTGTGGCCTGTGGTGCAAAGCCTTCTGAAGGACCTTGGAGTGTTTGGATATGGGCGGCGCAGTGTTGGTCAAGAGATCCTCCAAGCTGTCCATCTTGCTTTCGGCCATAATGGTCAGTATGCGGTGAACAATACACCTAGACACTTATTGTACACACACTTGGTCACAAGGAATCTCAGAACCTGACCACACCATGGGAAAGTCTCTTAGGTTTTATTATAATGTCTGATAATCTGTTAGACGGGATTGACCTTTCCTTTCATTGCAAGGTCATTTTTGTGAGTATAGATGTTGGCATAACAACATGGCTTCGACGTGACACTTCCTGCTGGGATATTGTCCAGCACGATAAGTTTTACTTTGTTGACCACAGAAGTATCTCAAGCAGGTGCATGTTTGATTACAGTTTGACAGGTTGTCAAACATTGCAGACACTTAATGGTCAAGGACCTGTGGATCATTGTCAAGACCTGCAATACCCAATCTCCAGTCTGTGTTCAAATGGCACCTCTTGTGAACTGAGAAATTTGATTGACTGAGATAGCTTCAAATCGCTGGTATATCCATGTAATATATGATGACAATCTTTTAGAATTTCAAATTATCATTTTTGCTCTCATATATTTTTTCTTGTGCTGATTAGAACTTTACTATTGCATATTCTTATCATCATTAAAATTGCCTTTGCAGTAATTTTTACAATAAAATGTCCCATTGAACAATTTTCTGGCCCAGAATTACATATAAATATTTAGCTACATTTTACACATACCGGTAATACTCATATCTGCCAGATCTTGATTTATATATCAAAATGTGAGTTCCAAACATAAAGCACATTACTAGTCACATCTCTAAGTCTAAACAAGATGATTTGGAAAGAGGATCACGGGCCATAAACTGTAGTTGTGGTATGATGGGTTGGTTTGGTTGTTTGAAGATGAGCATGAGGAGTAAGCCACAGACACAAGTATGAGCACTCAGCATGCTTATCTGTGGTAAAATACAAAGTACAGAAGGTAGATATAATCACAAACAAATTGGATACTGTAAATACTATTTTGCTGATGACATCTATCATTCTTAGATTGTCAGGTACCCTGTCCTTGCCATCTGTTGTTGTATGTTCACCTGTGCGACATGGGACCAGTCTTATAGATGGAAATGCAAGGATCTGCCCATCAACTCACCTGGTGACCATGGCAACACAACTTTGGTAGAAAGGTCCACCAGGGGGCCCTGTTACGAGGTGACGAGGCACGACTGAGAATGTGATGCTTGTAAACTGAGGTGACAGGGCTTTAGGTTAGTGTGGCTAATAGTTTGTCACTTCTTTTTGTCATGGAGCATCTCGATCCAGGCAATCAAACTGAAGAGAATGGTGCATCAAGCCATGGGGAGTCAAATTGGGTGCAAATACCCACAGAACCCCCATGCCATTTATGAAGCCAAACTGCAGAAAAATGCAATTAGTTTCTGTCTGGTTCTCTCATTGTACAGGGGCACCTTGCTGTTAGAGGGTACTATGTCCACGTAGGAGATCAAGTGACCCCTCTGCCACAAATACAGTGCCATCAACAATCCTCTGTGCCCAGCAGTCACTCTGGCCAATGGCTCAGTCGATACTCTCTTTCTGTGGGACCACTGGAGCTGAAAATCGCAACAGAGTTGTCAGTGGCCAACTGTCTGTCACAAGTGTCATAATTCTGTGGTAATAACATGGTTAGATTTTCGCTCCACCTCTTCTCATTAGCGCAGGTAAAATATATGGAGGAATGATTGGCTGTGTTTTCTTAACCCATCAGACCAACTTGTCCACCTCGCTGCATCCCACATTGATTAACTTACAAAGTGGATTCACTCACAAAGATTTGCATAGAAAATTATGCGTAACTTGATGCCAGACCACCACTATCTTTTTTGTCAGCAGGACTTAGCATGACACTCGACCCTATCCAAAATATTGCATTTTTTTAATGAGATTGCTTTATTGGGTTTTTGACCCAAGTTGCTCTCTGAAACTCCATTGCAATTCAAGTGATGCCAAACTAAAGATAGTCATCTCAATTATCAGATAAATGCTTTCCAACTCTTCCCCCAAAAAGTCATTCTCACAAATCTTTTTGAGTTTTATTAGAATCTTATAAAAGACAATATTTTTTGGGGGGTTTCTCCATTTCAGATTCATATTACACACTGAGGAGAGATCTATTGGGCGCAGGTGGAATTTGATCAGATTGATTGCATAAATATTGTGTGCTTTAACCAGGAGAGGTTTCTGATTGTATACTATAATAGAAGTGCAAAAGTTCACGCATGTTTACATATGGTCACTCACACAATGCCAGGCTGCTTGATCTTCATTATTATTGCTGTGAGCCAACCAACCAGCCTTACTGGGCTCAGCAAAACACCCACCTGTGGTGCCACAGAGAACGAGGCCCCAAACACTGTATGTAATAACATTATTTGTGTCCATTTAGGGGGCAGACAACACAATCCAAATATTAGGGATTTTGGCAAGCCCCCCATTATTGTACATATGAGTTGGTATTTTGTTCATTTAGACACAATATATATGGTATTTAAGGGCTCACAATGAACCATAATGACCCAACACCTTTATATTCACCCCATTGATGGCCGCTATATTAGGAGATGTTGGATGTGGTAATTTGGCTCCATTTTGAGCGTTTTCTTGCAAATTGAGTGCAGCAAATAAGTACTTTGGGGTAAGTGGTGGTAAGCAGTGTCTACTGCATAAAATAGGGTGACACAGATCCGTAAATATTAAAAAAATATATCAAAGAAAAAATCCTCAAAATCAAGATCATTGATAGACAAGTATATATAATAAAGGATTAACAATAGAATTGAGGAAAAAATATAATTTTTACACATAATGAGGAACATCTCACAAAGAGGTCAGATGAGATGTGAGAGTTGGCCGGTTGCTGTGTCACTCTGGAAGCCGTCACGTGGACCCACCCGTATGAGGCAACCTCTGAACGGAACCATCATCTGCACCAAGACGTCACCTACAAGACAAATACTAATGCTATGCTATTTAATAACTGAATGATACCTGCATAACTGCATCCACCCCAGATAAATCTCTTGATTCCTGTAACTATTATCAATTTTTGTGTGTCAGAAAACATAAATGATGTCCAGCGGTATAAATATTGCACAGGGAGAAAAGAGAATAGGAACAAGGTATTGATGAGATACATGGACGGTGTTTGAATGGATTATTGAGTATTTAGAACAATTGGTCTTTTTGCATTGAGTCATTCAAAACTTCTTTGACAGCTGTTATTAAAATGATAAATACTGATGTTGGAAGAAATTTTGTCGAGTTTTTATTTCAGTATATCGAAAGCATCCATTTCACTGTGACCGGTCATGTAGAATTATCTTTGATCAATCAGGAGGTGAGGTTTTGAACACCTTAACTAGGATCAGAGCTTCACCTGAAATGACCACAGCAACTTTTATTAAAGGCACCATCTGATGTTCACCCAATACTTCTGTGTGATACCCATTTCTTCATCAGAATGGAATATGCCACAGGAGATCTAGATTTTGTGATAAGAGAAAGTTAAGATGGGGCCACATCTCTATTTTCATTTTCCACGTAGGCAGGTGCAGTTGTTTGTGAGGGGAACTGAAAAAGACGCAAAAATGGCTTTACTAATAAATCTCAGATGTCAACGGGTTTTGTATTTTTTGCATACCTTGTGTGACAATATGATCTTGACAAAGAGCACAGAGTTCATCAGGGATGCTCTTTATTTTTGGTTGCATTAACCAGTTGATATTGGGTTGCACCATATGAATATTAATGACGGATCACAGATGAAAAAAACTTCATGATAGTTTAAGATCATATTGCAGGCAAAATGACATAAGAAATAAACTTGGAACTGGACCCCAATTGTGAATGATTTAAAAAAAGAAAAGAAAATTAAACTCCTGGTAATACTAGTTTATACAC
This sequence comes from Amphiduros pacificus, assembly GCA_949316495.1. Classification (NCBI taxonomy): domain Eukaryota; kingdom Metazoa; phylum Annelida; class Polychaeta; order Phyllodocida; family Hesionidae; genus Amphiduros; species Amphiduros pacificus. Next base: position 32,255,184 of record OX439002.1, read on the forward strand.
TGTATGAAATAGATTACTAAAAGAACATGATCTTCTACAATCTGTGAGATTGACATACATCATTATATGTATCAGTGGCAATCACTCCAGACAAAATAAAGATAACATAATCTATGTGTTTTTTCAAAACCATAGAGCCTCATTTATCAAAAAACAACTTATGGAATACTTAACCGGAAGCCCCATCTTTGGAAAAGGTTGTTTCGAGTCAGCTATCATAAATGAAATGGTAATATACTACGTCAGCGACCCCTAGGTTCAGGTTATGGTTTTCTATGCGATGAAATCTGATACTTTTCACCTTTGTCTTATCTCTAAATCTTGTCTTTTCAGACTGTAGACGAGAGAAATGATTGCCCCACTTGGATTAAGAATCACACCCTTCCCATCCTCAGCTTTGGGAACCTGATTTAACATCAATTCTGTTATTACAAAAGATCTTACTAAATGCTTATACCCAAACGATGAAACCTTGTATCAAAACATGTCAGTGTGGGTGTTGCTGCATGCCAGACAGATGAAATTTTATTTCAATATTATATTTCAACTTCCCAAAGGAATCACCAGACATTTTGTTGGTTATGCACAAAAAAAAAAATTTATTATGTGTAAATTCTAAAAGTATATTTCTGTAAAGTCTAAAAGTACATCTCAATATTTTATTTTATTTTAATTTTTGGTATAGCACCATACTCCACCCTTCCCCCCTTCATCTTCAGCCTGAAACCAGCAGTCTTTTGAGGCGTGAAACACTTGCCTAATAATATGGTATTTGAACAGTATAATGTAAAGTTAGTGTAATGTGAGCCAGGTTTTCTGTGTCATGTTCTTTATGGAGCAACACTGTATCCTGCTGGGGGTATTTACCTGCAAATGTCCAAGTAATTTCCTACCTCAGTACCACATTATCACAGTTAAAAATTGCCTTATTCAAGGTGAAAACTCCATCCCGCAGACGTCCCACAGAGAGCGATTCTCAGTGTTCACATGCGTGAAAGATATTTTATTCTGTATTTAATATCAAGTTATGATAAGGTTTCCTTGGTCTACCAAATATTATCAAAAGGAATTGTTTAGATAAAAAGGTTATGATTATTGAGAGGTTTATTAGTAAAATTGTGTTCAAGGTCATTATGTCCATGAGAGAATATTTATAATGTGTATGCGTGTGTGTGTCTGTTTGTGTGTGTGTGTGTGTATGTCTATTTGAAATGGCTTAATGATAAATGAGATTTGTTTCTGGCTTGTCTCTTGTTTGAAATGATCCCGAAGCAGTGTTAGAGACTGCCCTGCCCCCTGTGGTGAGTGTCATACGTGATATTGAGGAGGGTGTTATGCTGTGTTATGCATTGCTGGGTCGAGTGGCTTGTTATGGGGCGTGCCATTCCCCCACACTCCTAACATGTGGCAGTTATAAACATAGACCTCACTACTATTTACACAGGTGTAGTTTTGTAAAGAAAATATTATCTTATGTTGAAAAGCTATCTTTGAAAAAAAACTGTGGATAAATAACAACAATGGAGGGCATTTTGGGTGACAGGTTTTGTGTGAGTGACACGGTGAAGGACTGGCTTATCATACAATCTCCATCGTGGGATTATACTTGTGCCACTCTCAAGATCTCAATCACCATGACAACACACAGCTTTGCCTCACATATAAGACGTGTGTCTCAACGTCTTGAAAAATCATAAAATAAAATGAATATCATATTCTGGATCCAAAGGATTGAACTTCGCAATGATTATTTTTTACAGGAAATCTTATTTCTAGTGCTGGGTAGTGCAGAGTCTGGGCTTTCTTGTTTCTGACCAGCATGGTTTTCAAAGAAATGAATATGTACCTCGTCAGTTCTTTACCTGAAGGAAGAGTGTGAGAGATTGTGAGTTTGAATTCAACTGACTACCAGTGGTTACTTTCAAACTGATTACCGTAAATTCTCTAGAAAGTCGACCAGATGTGGCTTATGTATCTGAAAGCTGTAAATTCCAAAATATGTTGTTCTTAGATTGAGTAGGCAAAATTTGTTTTGTGCATTTGTGTCCAAATCTTAATTAAATATCTTGAAATAATATTTATTTTCACAATTCAATGTTATTTGAATATTTCAATCATGAATTTTAAAAGTGGAGCCACATAATTCATATGCCATTATTGAATGATGTGTGGGGATTTCAATGCAGTTTCTTATTTTGATGATCGAGAACCATTAGAATACTGATTGCAGATTTATGGTTTGGTTTAAACTAATATTAGTATTGTAGATAATTGAATTGTGACTCGTTAATACATTAAACTCTATGGTCAGTAGCAAGGCAACTGCACTATATAGCATCTTTTCAAAATATCAAAACAAATTGTCCACTTCAAATATGATTGTCCTAATGATACTGAATAATTCTCTGTCTGCTGCCAATTTCCATATAATTCGGTCACAATTGCCACTGATTTACGGACTGCAAACATGTCACATGCAACTGAAATGCGGAATTTTGTTCACAACCTTAGGGTACTAAATTACTCAGAAATAAGGAAGATTGAAGCAATTTAAGACTGAGAATTTGTTCAGCGGGAAATCGGTTGCACAGTGCTCTCAATTTTGTCTCGAGAAATTATTTGAAGTACATGCATGAAGAGCTGGTATAACTAGGGTTGGAGAAGTCGTGTCTTACTGAGTTGCCCATCCAGACAGCTTTAATTAATCATAAGTGGGGGAGAGAGAACTACCCCAGCATTCATAGAGTGTACATAACATGCAACTCGTGCCTGTTTCCTCAGGGTCCTCTGTGTTATTAACCATTCGAAAAAAATGAACTTAATTCCTTTCCGCCTTCGGAAGCATCCAGTTCTCAGTCAAATGTTACAACCCCAATGTCATTGGACAATAAAAACGTGCTCAGTTTTGCCAGCAAGATAGTGAAGGCATTTGGAAAATGTAGCAGATACATGTTGAATTTACATATGTCAGTAACTTTTATGGCTTCTGGCTTATCATTGGCTGTCCGTCTGAAATTATCCTCAGGTGCGTTTCAAAAGCCAGCTTCGAGGACAAAGAAAGTTAATATTCTGGAAAAATTGTAAAAACAAGTAATTGTGAAGATGACAGTAATGGCTGAGGGTTGTTTTGTGGTCGGTGATGGAGAGGATCCAAGATAAAGGCAGAGAAAGAAATGCAAAGCCATGGGCATAGACCCTGAAAATTGAATTATATTATTCATCACTTGTGCAGTATGTGACCATTTTTTTATACGTTTTGTGTTGTCTTCAGACATTTCAACAACCATATTACCAAGTTAAATGCTTTTAATGAAAACTTAACATTCCTTCATTTTCAAAATCATGTTTAAATGGAATTGCAATACAATTTTGAATTAAACGTTTGTTGTTTATTAAGTTTGTTCATTTTTTTATAGTTTGAAAATAGGCAATTGAAATTAGAAGGACCAAATTTGACCATCACAGATGAATATATTCCTTAACCAGTTTCTCAGAGTTCAACTCTGGTCCTTATTTGGAAATATTTCTGCTTATGCAGGAGATATATTGATGGCAGCTGAAGGCTGATATGATCAAGTGAAATGCTCAGAATAAAGTATGTATGAAAGAAATAGCTAAAAAAGATATTGTGAAAGACATATTCTGAAAGGAACTGTACAAAGTTCATCAGATATTTGACTAGTCAGTGCTCTTCAAACCAGACTTTGATGTGACAATCACCATCAATAACAGGAGGCCCAACCCTACTCAGTGATTTGTTTTCTTTTTATGGTTACTTTTGCTTTAATCGTGGGTGATTTTACTCTCAGAGAATGTATTTTATGTCCTTTTTTGTATTCTTTTCTGGTATTTGTTGTGATAGAGTGATTATTAAGGCATCAAGAATGCATCTGTAGATGGAGACATTGATAATACTTGGCATTTCAGAGCTCCATCTGTTGACAAAACTATTGCGCTAATCACTACCTATGTTCTTTGTCAACAAAACCAAGGACTGTCATTATTTTGGAGTAAAATGGTATTTAGCTGCATTTGATTGAAAACCTGCCCAATATCAATCTTCTTTGAAAACAAAAGGTCCATTACTTGGAGTGAACTTAAAGATCAGAACAAAATATGTAAGACAGTAAAGTGTTGATGAGTGTCGGAGCTTGATTAGAGGGTGCGGGTGGGTGAACTGCCCATAGGGGCAGGGTAATAAGGGGGTGGAGAATGCACTGTCCTCTGGTCCCAGGGGTTGAGACAGGTGAGGGCTTTATATGCTATGTACAGTTATAGAGGTTGGGATGTTCAGTCTGAAGAACACACGTTACAGGTGGTCTCTGCATATCTTTGTCATTCAGGCAAATTTCATTGAAATCGAGGGTTCAAACACAAGCAGGTTAAATAACCTAAATACATTTTACATAGGCTTTATATACTTTAATGTGAAAGGATGAAAGAAGAATGAAATTCTAAACACAAATAAAAAATCAATGGAATTTTACACAAGGGAAATTTGGGATAATGGAATAAAATATTGCTTTAATAGCTCAGTGACAGAGCAGTTGACCACCAAAGTCAAAAGGTCCTTAATTCAAATCCAGGTTGAGAAGAAATTGTCCAAACTTGCCTTAATCTTTAAATTTTGTATTTTTATTTTCAGCCATCTTGATGTCATGGCTTACAAAATCTCAACTCCCACATTCTCAATAGATAGCACTATGAACAGAGTCTAGTATCAGCACTATATAAATTTTATTATTATTATTATTGTGGTCAAGAGCAAAAAGTGTGAAAGTGCCCTCCTGAAATCTTAGACACTGACTGGCTGGTGACCCAGATAAGGCTTTGTCAAGTCTGGTGGTTTCTCTTGAGCTAAAGTTATATTATGGAGAGTTGAGGACTGTACATAAGCTATCATAATTCCTACAGTTCTGTTAAGATAAAGAGATCGATGATAAACAGAGGGTAATCTTTGCAATTTATGAACAATAACTGTATCAAATGATAAGAAATGTCACATTTTCCTGATAACTAGCATTAGTGGAAATTTAAGGTTCTAGTAAATCACATCACGCTGCAACCAGATATAATACTTCCCTGTAAGCTATTCACAAATCATATTTACAGGAACTTAAATAATAGTTTTAGCCCATCCATGCATATGCCAAGAAGGAAATTTTCTGCCAAATTACAGTTTTTGTTTGATTTATCAGAAACTATGTCCGCTTCATTCCTGGACCATATGTTTAGTGGTCACATACCTGGTGGTCAGTTTTGGCCAAAGTAGACATTGATAGGAGTGACCACTCAGATAAAGCTACCGGTAATAATGGGGTGCTCTCCATCACTGGTCAGCAGGTGATTCCCACCAGATATTTAAAGACAATAGATGCAGTATTCTATTTCGTGGAAAATTTGTAGATTATGGATTCTAATTGAAAACCATGAACCATTTATCAAGAAATTTATAAAGAAAGTGGAGAATGATCATTGAAAGTGATTGAAAAGCTGTAAAAAAGAAGGGAGGACACTGTCCTTGGGAAACTGCACGGGAGATAGCACCATTTTCAATTCTTTCAGGAAATCTATTCAACAACTGAATTTCCTCTTATTGTTATTTCAAGTATTATTATAAAGCCAACTGGTATCCTATTTCATCTTTATAAAAATTATCTGCAGACAAAATATGTGGCACCAGTTGAAGTTTAAATTCCACTTGTGTTGAAGGGGTCGTTTTAAACCATAAGTACATTAGAACTTGTGAAGTTTGAATCATATTTAACATTGTTATATGAAGTTGTTTAAATTCACCCAGACATGGAGCCAGAGTGATGGAAATAAGAGCTCAGAATCCCAGACTTATTTGCCTTGCACTTGATCAGCACGGTATTGCCAAGAGCGATAACAATCGTAATATTTGCTGATATTGTCGGTGTTAGTTTTACTTCAATAGACACTTGACTTAACACTTTTGCATCCTTTGGGACCAGTAGAATAAAACGTTTGAGAGGAAAAAAATATGTCCCGGTCCAATTTGCGTCCACAGCTTTGAATTGCATTTTGAGAAATTATTCATTTCAGTGATCATTCAGGTGCATTTGAATTGTGATGCTTTGTGATTTATAGTTCATCCAGTGATGGAGGAATATGATAACGTAACCCACATGCACAAGCCACAGGGTAGGACGCACAGTTCATGCTATTGAGTGACTTCAATGTTCAAGCAATACAATTGTGAACTTTTTTTTCACTTTTCTTTCATATTCAAACACTTTTTTTAAAATAGTATCTGTACAGTAAGACATTTGAGCTGACAAAAACTCTGCTGTTGTTGACTGAGCCAATCTTCTCTGTACAATATAAAGCTCATGTTTGTTCGTGAGTTCTTGCCACACCTGGTCAGGACCTTTCCTTATTGTATGGCCCATAGTCCAGTTCCTTTAGTAGTAATTTGAGATATTCAATAACAGATCACTATGTACATTTAAATTCAAGACAGAAATGATTATCATTTCCCGACCAAATGCTTTCATTGAGAGTTCAAAATGTGAAACAAATTGAAGAGACACATACAAGACTTCCTTCACTTTCAAAATAAACTCCCCCTTCAGGACTCATTCATTCATAATGTTCATAAAGTGATTTCAATATAAAATTCTCCAAAAAAAGACACAATTGGGCATGACCTTTGTCCCTTAGCTTTGTTTGCTGATAGAGTGGGGACAGTTTGCAGACTGTGGATCCTGTTTTCTTTGGGTATGCCGCATTTCATATCCACAATATGTCTTTATGACTTTGTGATTATGGCCATATTCAGCTGGCTCGCAGGCCTTTAGTGCACCTTGTCTGAGATTGTGGCATACTTTGTGCACTCTCATTGCAATATGCAGACTGGCTCCACTCAGACAAAGACAAAAAGGGACAAGGATAAACAGTTTACTTATTTTGACATATCCGTAGTGTATTCTTGTAAGGAAAAATAAGTAACCAGAATTTAATTGGGAATCCACTCGTCTTTTACTTTCACTGTAAAAACATTGACAGGACTGAAAAGTAATTAGATACAAATTTATTTCATTTTCAATACATCACTTGTTCTCTCCTTTGCTTTGGGATAAACGTTATAACACTCTCTCTATTTATGTGATTACTTTGGCATGATTTGTATCAAGTTTATCATGTGTCTTTATGAGACAGGGCACGGTTTATTGGTCATACAGCCATATATTTATGAAATGAATTTACATGAAGTGACCTATAAAATGGCATCATGCTGTATTAAGTCACTCCTATTGGTCTTTGTAATGAGACAGGGTGTGGCTTGTTCCCAAATGAATAATAATGAGCGGTCAAATTGCTTGGTATACATCACTTCACAAGATACAAACTTTGAATTTATATTTCTGTTCACACTTTCAGTTTTATTGACTTTTAACTGACTTCATGATAGAGCTTGATATGACAATGAATGTATATATGTGAATAGAAAATTATATATTTGGTTTAAAAAAACTTCAAGTGTTTGAGAGTATTTAAATCATGGCATTTTATGCTTTCAGATTATTTTAAACTGAAACAGGAGATATTAATGATCGCTTTATTATTAACTCAATTGAATGATTCTGAACAAGAAGAGATAAAACACAAGTATTTAAAGAGTGATGTAAGTTTATGTTCATAGCACATTATGACAAATGAGAATGATTGCATTGTTGGTGACATAGTAGATGATAGACTGATATGTAATCAGTAAGCAGGCAGTGAAGTATGCCAGCAGTGGTTACATTGCGGATGTCAGGTTCCACCCAGTCTGCCCAAAGCCTTCATTATGGAAGAAAATGCACTCACACACAGATAAACCATTATACTGTTTTCCTTTTTTTGGCAGAATCAGAAAGTAATTCCAGGCTTAGTATTTTCCTATTTTTCATATAATCGTAAATAATTGTTTTGCTAAGTGATTTGCAATTGTTTTCTGTATGTTGAAGTCTAATCATTCATATTGCCTATATACCAGATAAGAGAGGATCATTCTTTCACTGATTATATCCAGTCTGTTAAGTAAGTTTATGAAGTTTGTGAACCATATAATCAATATCTACGCAAGTAATTCTGATGTATGAAATTCAAGTTTTCATTTACCAAAAACAGAATATTTTAGACATTTTACTAAAATAGGCATTGTTTATAGATTGTATGATGTCAGTACCTGATGATGTCAGATATGTATTACAGATATTGTATATTTGAACAAGATTATATAAATATGATATCTTAATAATTATCCTGTTTAAGGACCAATCACGACAGTCGAGACAATGGTGGGAGACAATGGCAATTATTTAGACCAATTAGAGAGCAGCTAACAAAGGATTAACAGAAGTGTCTTTAGTTACAATGGCAGGAAGCTGCGATCACCACATGTCTATATCATGTCCGCATTGCACAAGGTGGCTTTCTCAGAACTGAGAAAAAATGTTAATTGACAACAGGGTCATTTGGGGCAGCTACAGATTTTCTAGTATCTCAGTAATCTTAAAAGAAGATTTATCATGTAGATGATGAGACAGGCCTATTTTGAAAGAACAAAACAGGTTTATCTATAGCTCAGCTCTCGCTTTAAAAATGTCACGTCCTCAGGATCATTGACTTCTCTGTACGGTGGCCTCAAACGTGACTTCACAAAATGGCCAATGATTTCCTTTCATGCTGAGCTTTGAGTAAAGCTGCAGAAAGCTGTGGATCCAGTCTGACCCCTTGATTCTCATGTATGATTCACTAATCAAATTTACTCAAGTCTTTTGAAAGAGGTGCGAAAAATTTCTTTGGGTGATCTTATTCCAAGATGTGTCAGATGAAGGAGTTGTTTTTTTTAAAGCTTCATAAACGGATTCACCATTGGACACTAAATAGTCTTTTTAAAGGTCTTCTTCTGATTAGAGAAAAAGAAGATTAAGGTACTTTTGTATTTCACACTTTGAAATTCTTGACAAAATATTGACTCAAATTCTTTGTGATTTATGTAAATCCTATTAAGATTCCGACCACACATTCACTATGAATTTTACATATTTCAGCTGATCTCTTTGGATAATATTAAAGGTGGAAAATTGAATCATTCATACTGAAAAATATATTTGTAAGGCTAATGGATCTCATATAGATTTTACACATTTTTTTGCTTAGAGAATATGAGGTTTGAACCTACCCTATGTTTTTTTATGACAATTCCTGCATTTTATTTAGTTTGAACACCATTAACAAATAAAAAAAGCTATTTAATATCATGGTTAACTTCTTACAGTACGTTAAGCAAATAAAGTTTGCTAGTTGAAGCAACCATAAAAGAATAGCATTTACCTTTGTTATCAAATAGATGGAGCAAATACTCTTGAATAAGGTAGGGCATCTGATTTCATGAATATAAATTTCTTGCTACAAAAACCTTTTCCACCCAAGTGAAAACAAAGCTGTCAATGCTTCCAACTTTCAATTACTTTATTTTACTTAAGTTTTGACAGAAGCACTATAATTATCCCCCAAAGTAATTAAACAGTTAATAGGTGATGTATACCCATTCCCCTGGTGAAGAAATGTGAAGAAAATGGGTGATTAATCAATTGTAAAGCTCAAGGAAACTGTGTTAGACAATTGACTGAACATATTGAGAACATCTTTAAGAAGAAAACAATGCATTTAGATGAATGGGTGGATTTCCTGGTACATTATGTTGATGGGGGCCCACTGAGAATGAATAATAAGAGGGGTTTTAGTGTGGAGAAAATACAATAGCAAAGAACAGGACAGACAATTTTCAATGGACTTAAATGAGTGTTTGATGTTGAAAATTGAAGGATGAATGTCTGATTCTAAAATCTCGATAACACAAAGAGATTTTCTTGTGTGGTTGTTATCTTCCCAGTTTTTCAGTGTTGTAAGAAAATTCCTGTGACTTAATAAAATGAAATTTTAGTGGATTCTTTGAGAAGTTTGGGTAATATATGGTGTGGCTCTTTCTCAACAATATCGTATAGAAATACAAAGAATTACATTACATAAGTTATAAAGCTGCACCCTTTGAAGTTAGGAGATAAAGAAGAGGAACTATATAAAAACTATAAGAAAGGAATGGTTGGTTGAGCGGCTGATGGTTGAGTATTATTATGCTCCTCTGAATACAATAATCTTGTGACAGAGATAATTGAATGGGCAACTCAACCTCAATGCTATTCATATCTGTGCACAATAAAAAGCTAAAATTTGTCTGTACTCTATTGTTGTAAAACCACTCTCTAGTTTTTAATGCAAACTTCCACACAATAGTTTTACATTGTTGAAGACATATTTGGTGTCAAAAATAAACATGTACATTTCTATGAAATATCATTTTATAAATGATAAACGATTGTTAATAGTTTGAGAATATGAGCTATTACATTCTTGCCATTTGTATGATTTGAAAAATAAGAATTGCAAAGGGCAAAATTAGCATCTACTTTTGAAGTGGTTTTACTTTGGATAAAAGGATTCTCAAATTTTATAAGCAGTGTTGATTCAGGTGTTACAGCCTCTTTTTCCATGAGAAATGGTGTCTCTTTGGTAGCATCCAATCACAATGCCTGGTAAACATTATGGGGGATTGTTGCGGTTGATACACCAATGACCTTTGACGACCTTGCAATAGATGCCGATCTGGGGATGAAAATGATACTGACCCAAAGGACACTCAAGACTTGGTCGGTCGATTGGTGTGGGTGATTTTCTAAAGGACAATGGCATGAAACGGTAACCTTATATAAAAAAGGTCGCTTTGTGAATAAATGGTCACAACTTCAAACTGCTCCCCACAATAAAATCAAGGAGGAAATATTTGCAGCTAAGTATTGCACATTGAATGATATAGAAATTTGGAAGCTAAGCTTCTTTGTTGCCTTGTCCAGAGTGTCACATAAATATTTGAAAAAAGGTGGTTTTTACGAAGGCAAGATGAGAAAAATGAGGTGCGGAAGTGTGTATGAAAATTAAACCTAAAATTTTCTTTGATATTTCTTAAAGCCAAGTCAATTTCCTTTCATTTTGTCACAAACATCAAACATATTACATTGACAGATAATTTATCAATGGCTCTCTTTGGACAGCCTTTTTCTGTGGTCCAATGCTTTCAACACATGAGAAATGAATGTCAAATGTGCAATAACCAAATGGTGTTGGATTATAATATTTCTCTTGTATTGAACTGATTAAACATTATTTTCCAAAATAGGCAGGAGATTACAGTTAGTGTTGGACATAATTGATCAAATGTTATTAGTTTTGAAAAACTGATCCTCACTTATGTAGAGTTAAACTCAATATTGTGTCCAATTTAAGGGACTTTGGTGTCCTATTAAAGACCTACAACAAGGTCATCATTGTACTTCAAGGTTATATATGGTATTGAGAATATTAGATAAAAACAATTGAGTGGTGCTGCTATTTAACAATTTCATTTGGATAATTAATTCTTCAATTGGTATATTGTATTTAATATGTTGTTGAGTATTTTTTATGTCAGTTTGACTGGGGTTGGCTTGGTGGCAGTCAGCATGATCAGCAGATATGAAACAAGTCAAATGGGAAGCCACATTAATTAATGTCCTTTAACCTTGATGCAACTGATGCAATTAATTGGTCATATGTTAGAATGGGTAACAGCATGAAAGCCATGGGAAAGGTCACAATGAAAGATTACAAGCATCAAAAATACAAGCAGATGGCAATTATGTTAGAGTCCACAGAAATTCCCACAGAAGAAGTGTCCATCTGGACCATACCACAGCAGAAAGAACCGATTCACCGGTCTCCAAGGCTACAGGGGTAGGGCCAGAAGTGTGCATGTTGTATCAGTTATCATGGTGAATCATCATAAGCCTCAAAACTCCACTTGTTTCAACAGATGGGTAACACCACAGGACTGTGGGATTATACTGTCTGATATCCAGCCATGTGCATTAAGATATTAATTAGACAGCTTTACATCTTTGATTTGGGGGATTAAGTTGATCATTTGGTGGGAAAATGACCTTTTCGTTATTCAAATAGAATTAATGACCTGATCTTTATGTTAAATATCAGATTGTAATTTGTATTATTTTGATTATATAATTATCCTCAAACAGTCTTGTCCATAAATCTCATAGAATACATATAGTAATAGCCTAAGGAATGAGATGTCTGAGGCTCTGCAAAGCATAATGAGTGTCAAATTGTCAGTTGTGTGTCTTTGCATCTCCTTACATTTCATTTTGCAAAAATGACATATCATTGATTCTCAAACCTGTCGCATCTGTTGGTATTCATTGCTCATCATCCTTAAATTTGACTGCATTTTCAACATGACAGAATTTTGAACAAGGAATCTTTGTACAAATATAGACCCTCTGGTGATTTTTTTTACAACTGACTGATTATCACATCAGGTGGAAAGGTGACAGATGGGGCTATTTTACCTGCGCAAAATTGAACACACAGCATAAAATCTTAAAAATCATACAGTGCTGTCAGCACAGAGTGTTCACATGAAAGATTTTTACAGTTCACATCATGAATTATGAAGTTGCTTAGACATTTTTAAAATTTCAATATTTCAGATATTTGAGGATGAAGGTGCACAAGAGGGAGCAAGTGCTTGCAATAAGTCACAATAATTGACATTAGTCATCCCCGGAGACCTTCCTGACAGCTCTATTTACACTCCGACACATCTTGGCAAATTGAACAAAAAGCCAAGAAAATGGGCACAAAAATGTGAGTAGAAGACGGACAGCGAGACATTCAAAGATGGTGACAGGTTCAGCGTACCTGACCAAATCCATGGAAACTCTTATGAAGATGGACAATGATTGAAAAATGAGAACTGATATGGGTGCTGACAGACAGAATAGACCTTTGCATGCAGGGTATTTGAATTTCACCAATTACTTGAAAATCTCAAACCTGGATGAAAGATCATGAGATGTGTTATTTTGAAATTATTATTGTGGTCAGGTGAGTGATAATAGGAGAATGGGAAGGGAGGTGCATTCTCCACACCTCCTTGACAGATGCATGGGTAATTACCAGTAAAATCTATCTCAAAATAGAAAATAATGAGATGTAAATCGCATAATAATAGGGAGAGACATTGATACTGTAAAATGGCCTGTATATTTTATTTAATTGACATTGAAATCTATAAATACAAGAATTTGCTTTATTACATTTGTGATGATTTTATTTCATAGCAACAAACTAATATATATTTAAAATATATATTGTATTGATACTCTTATTATTGATACCTTTTGGGTTTGAAACATGTATAACTTGTTCCATTTAGATTCCCAATTTCCTCTATATCAAAGATATGTTACTCTATATCAGAGATATGAATTTTAAATTTTGTTTCTGTTATTTTACTGTTAATTCTAAATTTACTCTTTTTTTCCATTTTTTTCTGTCATTATCTCCTGGGTGCATTTACCATTTAAAAAGAATCTCGTTCTTTCATGTTTAAACAATTTCCTTGATTTTTTTAAAGCAGAAAAATAACAAATCAGTTTGTAAAATTTTTTTTTTTTATTCATCATCTGTTTATAAACAAAATAATTACATCTTTATACAATCTTTATACAGAAATATATACAAAAGAAATCATGATTTTCAAAATGACCTAAGCATAGACTTTGCCAAATAGACAGCTAGAGAAAGGAAAATAAGGAAAGTATGCCACATAGGCACTTGATGGACAAACCACAACATATATAACTGTCACGACTCCATTAATGCCGGTTTTTGGTTATACTGTACTTAAAAACCCCATACCACTCTATTCTCTTCATATTGTGCTTTCGGCTCCACAAGACCCCTATTGGCACCACAAAAAATAATTCTGATACTTTGGGGACAATTTATTCTAAAAAGATAATGATCAATGATGGTCTGTGTTAAATCTCCAGACCATAATAACTAAATTGACATTTGTGATTGTGGTGTTTTTATGAATGATCGGCTCCAAAATGGAGTTTTGTGTCATTAGGTGGGTATGGCATTAGGCAGATGACTATTATGGGCAACAGAGTTTACTGACACTATTAGTTCTGATTTAATGGAGGTAATTCATTTCTGACCCTTTTCAACAATAAAAAAATCATTTTAGTCCCAATTTCTACCATTGTATTGTGCACTGCAGACAGGATAAGCATCATTTAACTATTGTATTTAATTGAACCAGAAAATCCTGTTCACAGAGGCAACCCTCTCCTTGTGTTCCAAATATCTGTTAATTCAACATAAAAAAAATCTTCCCAATATAATATTGCTGAAAGAAGTTGGTCTATAAAAGATGGCACAAGACCCAATCGAGCCAATCCAATAGTAAATGCCTTAAATTGAATGTTGAAAAGGCTATTTAGGTGGTTTGAAGTGTGGAACTATTTGACCCAGGCATGGATACAAAGTTAGGATGGGGTGAGATGGTCAAGCTGTGCTACATCAAGCATTTCCTCTTGTCACTTCACAAATATACAACATACACACAGTACACCAAATAGTACCACGTCTATCGTAAACATTTATCACATTTGATATTCTGGCTAATTTTGGGCTACTGACTTTGTTTTCTTTGCAAACCAAGAATGTACTACTATACTGTGGTGTGAAGGGTCTGGATCCTCAACTGGATCTCCACAACAAGCACATCACCAGCTCACACTTTGAACTATCTTAGGTGTATATTTGTTTGGAAATTTAGAGTGACAAATGATGCAATTTTAAGACAGTTTTAGAAGAAACTTGCCAATTGTTAATGTCAAAATGAGTTAATCTGATGTCACCAAAAACATTTAACTAGACAAATACAATACTGAATTTTTAAAACATTATAATGAGTAATTTTCAATACCAAACACTGAACTGAAACAACAACTAATATTTGAACTGTGATACAATATCAGAACCATTTTTAAAGTAAACTTGCAACTTATTAATGTCAAAATGTAAACTTATGTCACCAAAAACCTTCAACTTACCAAATACAATAGTAAATTTTAAAACATTATAATGAGGAATTTTCAATACCAAACACTGAACTGAAACAACTAATATTTGAACTGTAATACAATATCAGAACCATTTTTAAAGTAAACTTGCAACTTATTAATGTCAAAATGCATTAATGTAACATCACTAAAAACTTCAACACAATATCGAGAAGAAATTGAACTTTGAAAAGGTTTAGTTTCAAATATCAAATACTTTAACTTCTTTAAACAATAAATTCAAATTTGTTAAAACTGTTATCAAATTAATTGCAAACAAATTTGAAACTCACTTGAATCAGATCACACATATTACTCAGAAATGCTAGGTGCTCCATATTTACATTGTGAACAGGAATGTTTATGACATAAGCTGCCATGAAATAAAGCTTTTGATCATATATTATGCAAAATGTCACCTTGTGAGTTGTGCTTTATATTTATGACTAATGCTTTTAGAATTGACATATATATGTATGCCCTCAAAAACAGACAGGATCAAAGGAAATTCCCAAAGTAATTAATGAGATCCCAAAATCTGCCATCTTTAAAATAAACTTTTCAACTGACATTCAAGCCTATGACTAACTGGTATTTGCATAATTTATAATGATAACATCAAGCTTTTGATATTTTATCTTTATTTTTTCTTCCGCAGATGATCAAGTTTTATTTCTCTTTTAAGTACTCTTTTGCCTATTTTGATCAATATAACAACTGGGACAAGTGGGTATTATATGGGTAAATAGGCTTATCTGGCAAGTTTATTGAATGAATGAATATTAAATGAAAAGTAAGCTTTTTAAGTACATCCTGCCAATACAATTACACTGATATCGGCTTTACATTGTTGTGCACAGTAACATGGATAATGCTCTAATAATTGAATTCCAGAACATTACAAATCTAAATATTTTATGTTGTTAAATGAAATGAGTGGAAATCATCAAACATCTTATGCAATATACTGTTGGGAATTATGTTGAAAGGCCATAGACCTTTATTATAAAATATTAAATTTAGATGCCTAACTGGCAGTGCTCTGGTTCTTTTTTTGTAAAACTTAACATTTCATTGTTTATCTAAACTGATTACTGAAACAAATAATGAATTCTTGTCTGAGTAATAAACAAATCATTTTTCATTGGAAATATACCTATAATGCTGATTTAACTTAAACGGAACTGGACAGACATAAACTGAACATTTCCAATCAAATTTATCTTTTTAAATTATTCTGAAACTTGGGAAAACTTCAAGCTTTATTTCTTACTTTTTGTCCACACAACATATTTTTTTCATGGAAGAAATGGTCTTGGACCAAACAAAAGAATATGAAAACATACAGAAACATTTAAAACATAACTGTATTTGCGATTGTCTTTTATAAAAATGTACCATTTTGCATAATGTGTCTTATGCATTCAGCTACATTTCGTGTCTTTATATGGTTCAACCACATATTCTATCACAAGAGATCAAATATATAGACTTATACAGGATGCAAAACATGTTTGTGTCTGACTGAAGACCATTTATACTTGTAGACTGTTTTTTATGGCCATACACCCTGTATTGAGGTCTATATTATCCAGATTGCTGGACCTCACTGTTTGATGTGACCCAGGGAGGGTTCTTCATGTTATTGTGCCACTCCTCCTGTCCATCACATCATTTCATGTCTTTTTTCTCCAGCTTCATTCTCTTACTGGATAAAAATGGCCCTTTGCAAGATGCTACAAAGATGCAAATATATATTAAAAATATATATCAATCAACAAGGCATAGATTTCTGCCTTGTTGAACAGCTCTTCTCCACATTGTTTCAAAATCCTCCAGTCTGGGTGCACAATGTAACAAAGCCCGTCCTAATCGGATCTTGCCAAGAAACAGGAAATTTCCTTCTCCTTTCCTTATGCCACATTTCTGTGGAAAATAAACAGCACCCTTATACTGGGGAGTCTTCTGGATCATCTGCAAGACGCTGTCATCAGAACTTTGGATTTTTCGGAAGATTTTGCTTCGCTGTCTGATAATGTTTGTGGCGTCTATTCTTACTTCTGATTCCTGTGTCTCGGAATTATGGAATACAGCTTCTATACTTCCTTTGGCAACTGCAAAGATAAGAAAATTCCCTGTTATTAAGTTGTCTGTTGTACATACTAATACACTATCAGGCAATACAAACAAACAATTCTTGGTGCTTAAGTACTCTAAAAATTTAGAGCATATGAAACTGTAGAATGCACAAGTCATTTGATAATCATAAAATCTAGTTTTTGGTCGGTATTGAAATATGTTTTTATGCCAAAATGTTCTTTAGACTGGGTGACAGATCCCATTTGTGGATTATTATGTTTCTCCTTCCAGCACAAATCAGTGCCTGGATAAGAATTAGATTACATCATAAAAAGTTAGATCATGCCCCAACGTTTTATTCTGTGCAGATCAGTGTAAAATGCCCAAACAGTATCTCAAAAACAACAATGGTTTACAATTTCATCTAAGATGGTTCTTAATTTCAACCCTGAAGACAGTCTGGGTCTCATAAACAAAACATTTACTGTTTTTATCACCAAACAGCCCTGAGATTTTATCCAGTAGCATGATAATATTTATGTTTGCAGGCTTTTGTGGGCATTGTATAGATTAGGAATACAAACCCTCCACACAAAATACCGGCTGCCATCTCCCAGAATCATTGAATCTGTATATTCACTCTGTTTTTCCATTAGCAACAAATATACCAACCTAAAACTGGCATCAGATGTTAAAATGTACAAGATATATCCCACATTTATGGAAGCCTCAGACATCTTTTCACTGGATTTGTGACTTGTCATGACAGGACCTTTTCACCGATGTCTGGCTTTGTGTGCTGGTCCCAATTTCAGGGGCGTTGAAGTCAACTTTAACTCCATATGATTAGAGTATGCATGGTGTAATTTCTGCATATACGCTGAGATGGACTCGTGACCTTGAAATCCATACTCATGAATGGGATAATAACTTCTTGTGGTTTAAAGTCAGTCGGGAGAAAAACAGCTGAAAATGTCCCAAATCTAACTGTCCACCCATGTCATGTGAGGAGACCTTCAAATTGCTATAATTGCAGAAACTTAACCCCCAAACACCTCAAATTCAATTGAAATTTTTCTTCAACATCTTCTTAAGATATGCTCAAAACTTCAGGTTTCACATTTCATATCCCTGACAAATTTTATCATTCACATCTCTTTGTTCAAAACCAAATCCAAAGAGTTTGATGTCAACCATTGAAATAAGTTGCAAGATTGATCTCTTTCATATGAGTTCATGAAAGAATCTAATCTGTTATCTGGTCTAATCATGCTTCCATCTTGATATAGCAGCAAACTAGAGTTGACAGATCAAGCAGGAGGGATCTGCATCCGTCTTTGCCGCTGTCT
The DNA here is from genome assembly GCA_949316495.1 of Amphiduros pacificus. NCBI lineage: Eukaryota > Metazoa > Annelida > Polychaeta > Phyllodocida > Hesionidae > Amphiduros > Amphiduros pacificus. The sequence continues at coordinate 32,273,653 of OX439002.1, forward strand.
CCATGACCGAGACCTTTCTGTCTGCCGCTTCCTCGACGTCTCGAGGGCCCTGATTGAAAGGGACAGTAAGCGTTGTAGGCTCTCTCTGGCTTATAAAGATAGCAAGAGTTTGGGAAACAAAGAAGACATTTTTGTGGGGCTTTCGTATCCATTACTGTCAAAGGATACAATTCGTTTGTGATGACTCACTAATCCCTTGTTGAAATCTGCACCTTAATCATGTCTCCCTTATTTGTCTGATTTATTTTGAAACTGAAGTCTAAATTCTTTCAGATGAAACTTGATGCTCTAAAAAAAGTTCTTCCAAGCCACTTGTCTCTGACTTGTGATGGTTACCACTCAGCATCTTAACTTAATTGGCCACAATTACAAAGAAGTTTGCTTATACTTTTTTCTTCAGAATAGCAATTTAGTCTGAGATAGATGGAAGTATTTTTAAAACGGCAATTACAGTATGGTTAAGCAGACCTGGACCAGTTAAAGTTGTCCTAAATGGTGTGCTAAGTGAACTAATAAAACAAACTGCTCTCAAGAGCAGGTAGAGCACTTTTGCCTTCTTCAGGTGGCATTATTGGTAGTTGTGAATGCCCCCCATTACACAGTCAAAATGGCCAAGCAAGTGACCACCTCGGGAGATAATGCACAAATTACTCGCTCCCCAGGTAAGAAGTAGTGTGACATTACACCACCCCCTCCCATCTCAGCACTTGAAACCGCCATCAATCCACATCACTTCTGATGAATCTCTACTAATTTAAATGCCATTAGAACAAACACTTCATTTTCCCATTAAGTTTCCTATTAATTTTTGAAATTGTACTTAAACCATTCTTTGGTGCACCAAAGTACCCTCATGGTTAAACTCAAATGCAATTTGTTTAAAACGCTCATAAACTTACAAATATTACTGGCATTTAAAAACTATTACAAAGAATCTGAAATCCTCTTTGCTCATATTCTGGAAATACTTGAGACGTTTGACAAATACAACTTTTTCCAATGTACAAATCTTATATGAAAACATTTAGTTAACAATGAATCAAAGAATTCATAAATAAAGAACTTATGCAAGTGAGAAATATGAACAAATTGGAAAATTCATATGTGCACTCTCCTATTCCTTTTAGTTCTGAATAGAGAGACAACTGAAATTTTCTTTTCACACTTGTCCTATTATGTGAATTTCTGGCGAACAAAGTAGAGGAAATCAGTGTAAATAAGTGATGTTGAGGATCTTCCCTTCCTGCTAAATGTACCCTGCCAAAATGTTTCATGATAACCGGGTGCCGTTATATGTATGTTTACATGTCGGTAAGGTGAAGGAGATCAAGCTGTTGTATGTCTGGGTGATGGTGTACCTGACAAACCTGGCATTGATCCTCATAAACCACAGCCTCCTCATTGCCACATTCCACTCTGTGAGAGACCTGCCAAGAACCTTGCATGTCCCTCTCCCCCCAGACCTGGACACCTCTCTCATCTGTCACTGTTTCTGCACACTACTATGGTCAACTACATTCGTTACTTGGGTTGAATAGTGCTTGGCATTCCTATAATGCGGTTTGATCATTCAAATGTGATGGCATTTATTTTGGTCTATGTCCACATATCTAGTCTTTTGTGATCTGACTGCTGCACGCGATCAAGACTGAACGTCCTCAAGTCTGTGCAGAAAAATTTCTACAGTTGCAAACTGCGTATTCAAAATTCACTCGGAACTGTCATGCCACAACGGTAGGCAGTGTGATGGGAGTGCAGTGTTTGGGTTGACAATGTTTACTGACATGCACAGCATGAAGAGTCTGCATGTCACTGCCCAAAGCATATCCCCATCTCCCATCTTGAGATCTTGGTGTCCCATACAATGTTTTTCTAGTGTTTATTTAGATTCTTCCTCACAAATCTTACTTGCCACCCCTTAGTTGTTATGACACCAAGTCAAGTATGCAATTCACTCCCCAAGTTTATGATAAAATCTTGACAATCCATCTTGACTGCTCTTTCCAAAAATAGTGAAATTATAGTTTTTACCCCACAAATGAATACTACCTATAATTCTCATTTCCTGCAAGAGTGATATCATGGCCAAATTTTCAACACTGGCCATTTTCCTGATTTAATCCACCACAATGCCCCATCAGGGTGCTTTGGATGAATAAATGCTGCTTGTCATGAAAACAATGTCCTGAGCTGGAGACTGTGTGTAATTTATATGTGAGGAAGGTGGGTAAATTGTGCTTATCTTTCAGCTTGATCTGACCCGGGATGAAAAATATCAAAGCTGCAACCTTCTGAAGGTGTGCTATATCCCTGGGCACTGATATTTCAGTCTTTTGTTTGGCAGTAGAGTTCGGCCTTATCTCTCAGATCCTCATCTAAGTTACCGACCTACAAACAGGCTAAAGGTGGGCATTTATAAACCTAGCTGACAATCTGTGATGGCTCTTGGCCTCAGGCCACTCTAGGAACTCCAACCAATCATATTGGTGGTGAAATCGCACAAATGCTAGGCCTTAAGATGTTATCGATACCGTCCCATCAAATATCTGCTATTCAATATTCTATAGCTGAGTTTTGTTCCACTCCTGGAGGGCCCTCTTGTTCTTTTAGTGTTCCATGGCCCTGTCACATTTGATCTGATAACCCAAAACCAGGGAGAATCCCTTATATCTTTTATTTAGCCGGAAAACCTAATTGCCGTGGACAATTTGGAACAAAACAAGCACGGAATGTGAATGATCTCTATTCAGTCGCACCAACTGACGACATATCGGCCATCACCTTGCACTCCCAAGACTCTATTACACAAAAGAACACAATGCAAACTTTAGAGGCGGCTATGTGATTGGATGCATTTTGTTCTGACAAGGGAACTGAAGCTGATGAACACGATGAAACCACTTCCTGAGTGCTGAGAGACCTTGTCTCCTCACACTTTACCTGGCAAAATGCTTGTCATTTAGGCCACAGCCAGATAAGATCAAACCATACAGGATGCTGCTACCATTTACAGCATTTAGGCTTCGACTGCCATATGCTATAGTGAGGACTATTTACTATGAGATAATGAGAATTTCATCATCTCATTGACACTGGTCTGTATCTCCATTAAATAGACCACTTTTTGCAATGACATTTTTGCTAGTAATTGAAATTTAATATGACAATCTTATTTCTCTTCTATGATGACACAATTATGCTGACAAATAGTCACAAAAGCTATCTAGATATCTTGTCAATGCCTTTGCGTACTTTTCTGGATATCAGAACTGGAAAAAATAATGAAAGGGTCATCAGAATAATTATCTATAGTCAATCTATACCACAATTATGTACTCAGAAAATATAAACTCAAACCATCTTTCAGACATGAAAAAAGAAAAATGCATGGTAATTACCCTATGGAACATTTGATGAGGGCTTTGAAGGACATTGTCAATGCTTGAAATGAAAGGATTCAACAAGGTTGTCCATACATTAAATTGCCATCTCACACCTTGGAGATATATCAAATACATTTCTCTGCCTGATAATCACTGACAATTATCAGTATTTGCTCTTCTCCATGCGCATTTCTCCTTTTGCTTGCGACAATTTAATGACAAAGGTATTTTCCGCCCTTCTATTACTTCGGATGTCACCTATAATAAGCTGAAAGAGATGATTGCTGCTGTCAAATACTGCTGTCACAAGCTTGTTTTACATTGGCTTTCTCAAAATTGCCATTTTCCATGATCTGTCACTGTGTTGTTTGGCTGCACATGTCCAGTGTGTTGACTGTAATAAGGCATGTGAGCCTGTGTACCATGTAGACTTGGCACAGGGTCTGACCTCTGCCTCCGCGCCTTGTGAACCTTTGTGATCTGGTCTCACTTCTCATGTCTATGGGTCACACACATCACCCTCTCAGACTTCAATGAGATTCCATGACTTTATCGCCTCTCATGACTTCTGTGAAACCCCATTTCAACCTCAGTTGTAAAGGACTATAATTTTCATCTAACACCTTGTGACAGCGATTACAAGTCAGCTTGTTTCTCTTCAATGGGCTGCTGACATCTCAAAACTCTATACTCCCGCCCTACCCTTCACCAACCCATTATTGTCTACTGGCTGGAAAAAAATATATACAGTCTGGGTCGCTTTGCATCTGAAGTTGAGGTCTAATACAAGCGTATTAGGTTGCATGGTTTTGAGAAACTGCCATTATTTCTTTAGGCCTGTCATTGTTGAGGAGCTGTCCAGCTGATTTTGTTCCGACTACTGAAGCTAACAACAGACGGGCCGTGGATTCAGTTACAGCATAAAAAGCCTACTTTGCTGCAGTGTTTCTACACTTGTTTGCGCCACCTAATGAGCGTCTTTCACGGCCATCCTGACTCGCGACAGGCCCACTGACATCTTCAACATGGCTGCCGGCATGCATGCTGCGAGTCCCCAGCAGCGTCGGCACGATACAACACTATCTGTGCATTGTCTGGCAAACAGCAGTTGTTGCCTGCTCCGATCTGTGGTTATGGGGAAATAGGTGGTGATCTCAACTCTGTAATGTCACCGCCCATAAATCTGCAATGCTTACTGCCCCTGACACCCTCTGTTTCATCCACTATCTTCTTTCAAATCTCAATCTGTTCCTTATAACACTTTGCCTGGACAATATGGCCTCAAACTAGCGAATAATGGTGCAAAATTGGTTCTTGTGAGAAATTTAAATAAGAGGATTAAAAGGAATTAAGATGAAGTTACATACTGGCCATAGATCATAGTGTGAGGTCACCAATGTTTGATGCAAAGTAATGACACTTCCCACAAAGAAGCAACTTTGTTTGAGAAAAAAAAGATGTGGGAAAATGAAACAGCTTAAAAAGAGAACCTGATAAAAAGAGCAATCCACATTGATCCCCAACTATCTGAAAAGTGGGCATCAATTTCACGACATCACAGAGAAGGCACAAGCAAATAATAGGGTTTAAGGCGTGGTACACTTCTCCACATATAGAGATAAAAGGTGTGGGTATAAATTAGAAAAGTTAGACACAAAGTAAATGTCGCTTTATTATGGGTCTTGGCTACCCTTTGTAATTGCAAAGTATGCTGGTGAAATCTCCAAAATGTGATACTGTTTAAGTTGCAAACCAATTGAACACTTCAAACTCTACTACACCACCACCAACGTTGATGGGAAGATATTTGAAAATGAGCAATTTCCTTGACAAACATGCCTTCTGGCCACAGAAGGGACATAGGGACATTTAAGAAGCAATAACGTCAAGTCTGTCTGTGACCCTCATTTATTGCACCATTTTCTCATGGTTTGGGAGGCTGGCCGTCAGATGCGCTATTACAGGGTGGATAATGAAATGGCCATCAAAACCTACTCCCTATTCTGACATCATGCAATTACAGGTAACTCACCACTGCATGGCAACTTCACCACATTCATGGTATCGCACCATCAAATGCTTTGTGCTTGTCGCTTGCACCATCAGCAGTTGTCAATGACAAAAGATGACACCTTACTTCCAGCACAGACTCCAGGGCCAGACTAAATTACCTCAAAACATCAGATCAGATTCAACACTTTCCCACACATCCCTATTCAAAAACACCCATAGAGAGCAATTATGTCTCATAGAAATAGCAGGGCATTAAATAATTCTTCTTTGAATACCTGACAAAAATGGGTGGTCTTTATCTCATGGCACCCTTCAGACATCCCTCAATGATGCTTCATCCCAGTTGTACAAATGCATCAAAGAGTTGAAATATAATATTAGATATATATCACAGAAAATATGCACACAAAAGAGTCTGCTGCAAACGACTTTCATCTGAAAACATATGCTATGAATCTAATTCTAAAAGTTTACTATTGAGATTCCTCATAAGATTTTATCTTCCATAATAACCACCAGACTGAGTATAAAGTTTTAGAAATTGGAAAATTTCTCTGTTAAAAGAATTTCAGACCCCCTGTAGCTTTACACTTCAAACATTTATTTCTCCTGTATATGCAGATGCAGAAGCTTTGTGATTTGTGGTTAATATTTCAATATTTTTGTCAATTCTTATTCAGACATTCGTGCCCTCAAGGCATCTCACATTCATTCAAAGGGAGGAGGGGACGGAAACGCTACAAATGCAGAAATACACCCCACTGCTGCTCTTTGCATTTGCACAAAAAACAACTCCATATGTTTGTAAGCTGTATTCATGGGCCTCACTGAATCGAAAGCTTTCTCAGGGTGGATAAAGGCAAGAGGCTGGTGGATATGCTCCAGTTGTGACAATAGTGTTCTGCTGCTAGACCTTGGACCTGGACGAGCAGGACAATACTGAGGTGGGACCTTGGTGGCCAGATCGAGAGGGCAGGGCATTCAGCAAAGCACAACCATATGATCCAACCACACCACATTGTGCTCTCATTATTAACAGTCTATAATTCTTCACATAGAATCACTCAGGATCAAAGACCATCAATGAGCGAAAGTAACAATGATTTCGTCAAGGCTACACCTGGAATTTCTCCAATTCCACAAAAGTTTATTTAAAAGAAATCTCATAATGACCAATGGCATCACCTTTTAATTCAATTTTATTGACCTTCATCTGGGACAATAATGACTGACCCAGCCTACATGAATGATATGTGTTTGAATAGGAACAATTATCAATCAGATGACTGAATGAGTGAAACGCTTGGTTTCTATTATTCAACCAATTTCAAAATGCTTATGGGCAGATATGTATTCATTGAAAACCAACATTAACTACTGTAAAATTGCACTTTAAACATGCCTTGAATCTACCAGTTTCATTCATCATATTTATTCTCCACTAGTACATTTATCTTATAAGATACTGGAGAAATAGCCAACATAAAGTTATCTATACAAACACCCTGTTTACTAATGCTCAATTATATAAACAGTAATATGATATTACATAAACAATGTAAACAGAAACAGAACATTGCATAAACCCAGGTTTCTCAATGCAGCATGAATAAAGGACATGCTTTTTCTTAACAGCTTCAAGAAAGTTAGTGTTCATTCTGAAGGATCATTTCAATCGACTGTGAAGCAACAGGTAAAAGGTCATGTTGATTCTCCATCTTGAGGCAGAGTTTTCCCACCATGTCACTGGTTGTCTTGACCTGATGTATCTTAGGTCCTGCTGAGTTTCACTATCAGACCATGCTGAATCTCCCCACCATCTAAACATACTGTAAATACCTGCTACACTGATCCTTGGAGAAAATCACTACTCAAATCCAGAAGGGGGCTGAAGGGCCTCAGTGGGTATCTGGACCTCCTCACCGGATAATACAAGCAACCCCTGCTGTCCAAGCATCAACCCTGCTGGGGTGGGTCGGAATGCCGTTATCTCATCACCCTATACCCTAAGTGTCTACACTCCAAAATGTGGAAATAGTGTCAACAACGGCTTTCAAACATTCCTATTCCCTATCTATTTCAGAATAAATTAGCTTAATTTTTCACAAATATTTTCAACATGGTTCAAAGTATATGTATATTTGTTGATGGAAACATGTCTGTATTTACCATACTCATTAATTACTTCTTAAAGATTTTATTTCAAGTTAAAAATATTCTTATTTTTGCTAATAAGTGCCGCTGTGGAGGAATCTTTCATTAATGCTTATATACATTAGAGTGCAAATGACAGCTGATCATTTAACCATTAATTAAGCTTATTTATCAGTGTTTATCAGTGGCGGTGGTATATATTATCTGGGGAGCCATCTGACACAGTAATGAGCATGCAAATGGCCGTGGCTGATTGAGCTAATCCTTCAATTAGCCCATGAGATAAACCAAGATTACCCTGATGTCATATTATGCATGCTGAGATTGACATCTTGGCAACGTTGTGTCACCCAGTAGTCCCAGCATGTTTGTACAGAAACAATCTGCCACACTTTGCCTTGTCCATATTGTCTCTATGGCCTCATTCCACTGGGAAAATACTTATATTTCTTCTCAATTTATATTTCTCATTTCTTCTCCCACATTTTGATAAATATTTATATCACATTGTGTCATTGTGCTATATGCAAGATTTTTTTACCTGAGGTGTCTCTCAAGTATTGCATTCTTTTCAAATTTCTGTGGGTGACAAGTGCAATTTTAGTAGGGACCAAATTAGCTAAAATTCCATTAGTGTTTTGTTACTGTACTTTGGAGAGCAATATAATACTGTAATTTGGTCTGAGGGGAGGAAGTGTTGTGCATTGTTACACCAGCTTCTTTTTTTGTATAATTCAACCACAGGACCACAGGAAGAATCCAAATTTTCAAAACAAATCTGGATCAAATCATTAAGCTTTGACATTTTGACTGCCATGGAATCCTTACACTTTTCCTCTGTCATTCTCCCCCTATTTTTTAAAGGTTTTCTGTCAATGAGTTACATCAAATATGAAATGAGGGAAACTGTGAATGAATGCTGTCTTAATTTTCTGTTAAAGTTTGAAAAAGGTCAATTAAAGATAACTGATAATTTGGATTTGATAGGAAATTATACAGCAGAACACCTGATGGGTTAAGGCCAGTTAAGTAAGTATCACTCTAATGACATTGTCACCATAGGGCTGAATATAACATTGTCACCAACTTGAATAACACATTGTTACAGATATAATACAGGTATAATTGTCTTAATCTGAGCCCATCTTCTCAACCTGTCCATCACAATGCCCTATTACGACAGCGCAAGTAATTCATCCTGCCCCTCTGGACTGTTGGGGGTGCCCGCAGGGGTGACTCTGTGCCAAGCTTTTGGGGTGCTTTCAGGTGGTAATTTTGGAGGCTGTAGAAGAGGTAATGGGTTTTCTATAGACAGGTGAGGTGTGTTTACATGGCTATTACACCACAGTATGGAGGAAAGCAGACTTTGCCTTATTGCATTACACATACCCACAGGGCCACCTCCAAACAAACCTGTTTGTCTCCCTTTTTCTTCTCCATTGGAAACATCAGGCCCCATGTTCGTCTCTTTTTCAATTCTTTATCGCTTCCAATTTATACCTTTTTTTCTACATCTGTGTTTTTCAAAACAGAGGGCTTTTATGCTACTTTATTTATAAAATGCAGTCTCATGCAGTAAAATGATCCCTTACTGCTGATTTCTTAACACTCCTCCCATCCTTGAATTACTAATATTTTTTTCCCACATTCAAAAGATTGATTTCAAGTTCTTTTACACAGGTTCTTGACCACTTTTTCCCACAGAAATGTCAGTGGTGCCATTTACAAGTTCACATTAAATATATAGAGGGCAGAAGTCATGAGTGTGAATAGTTTATAGATAGTTATAGGCAGTGACCACACAATTTGCTATTGAGCTTGCTTACTGGTCATCGGCTGACCAGAACTGATCCGACTGACATATGTGAACAATCCACCCTCGGCTGACCAAAATGGCACTGACAATATTTGCTATCATGGATGGTTTCATTGGCAATTAAGATGACAAATGGGTACTGGTCTTTGAAAGGAACATGTCAGGCAAACCAAAACATACATCTATGATCTTTGTGGGACATGTCTTGGACGAAAGGTGGTGTGTTTTGGGCCTGAGCTATGTTAATATATGGTCAGTTGGTGTTTGTCAGACCAAGCGAAATTCCTTGTGTGACATTGAAAAATGTGCCTTCTGCAAAGTTGCAAAGGTATGACAGGGGCTAAAATGATCAGTCAAAATGAGAGAAAGGCCAGGTTTTTATGTGACTTGAGTGCAATATCTCCAAATCGCATGCTTTAAGGCAGTGATTTCAGAGTGGTCATTAGTAAGTCAGGGCTAATGCAGGCGGCGGGGAGGGTCTTTGTACATTGTGGGAGGCAGGCAATTAGCATGGCACAGGTTAACCCTGGCCTTACTCCTGGACACCCTGGGAACATAAGGACACTGCTTTCCCACACCTGTAATCTGGCCAAGCATGTAAGATGGCACACTAAAACAGGCAATGATTATGCCCCTCTCTCCCCTCTGGACCTCATTCTCTCATAATGTCCCTTTGAAGAAAAATACTTTCTCATTTCCAGTCAGTTTAAACATGTACACAAAATAATCAAGCACATATATCCTTGATTAAAACAATTTCATTTGTTAAAGCTACAAACCTATATCGCATATAAAGGATCAAACCAACAAATTACAAAATAGTGTCTGTGCTAAAGATGTTATGCTCAGGAGCAGGTTTGGTGGATCTAAAGCCCATGTGTAAAGCGCTTCACACTGTGAGCAGAGCACATGGTGATATCATTTGGTCACTCCCTTGGTCACTCTTCGAGTCTGACCTTTGATCATGCTGATAAGTGGCAGAGGATATACGAGTCCTAGCCATCACCTCAGGTGGGAGCAGAGATGGTCCTATCACATACCAGGGGTCACCACTGTCTACCTGACCTGGTCTCCCTGGGATATACACCACGATGCCTATCAAGGTGAGCTTTACCGCTCGGTGCCTTCAGCCTGCTGTTGTAGCAATACAAGCCAGATGGGCATGAAGGAGGTCGGGCAGGTCAGCAAAGGTCATCTGAATGAAAGCCACAATGGCCACTGAGATATATACTTTCTAAACAGATCCATGGCACCGTGATGAGCGAGCTGACCTCAGAACTATTTCTCCATTTCAACACATTTTTTGTCTTGATGCCATTTGCCCACTTAACCTGTCTCCTATGCCATCATAATTTTACCCAAGAACCACAAATCTAGGTTCTAATCTCAAAATCAACAAGTCATACTAAACTTTAAATGTATTGCATTTTAAGTCCGGACACATTATGAACCTTCTCTTTGTTGAATCTTAACCCTTGAGCTGTTATAAGACTCATGTGGAGCCTGCAGCTCTATATCAGGCCATTACACTTCATAGCATTTACTGCCACATAACTGAACACAATCTCCATGCCCATATCCCATTGTCCTCTACAGTGCTGCCCTCTAGCAAAGGTCCCCAATATATGCACCTCTTCAAATATCATTTACTGCATATAAACAAGCAAGTCAAGCACAACTGCTCTCATCTCTGAAAAGTCATGAACATGGCAATTCACTTTTACAACCTACTACCAAAGTGTGTGTCTGTCTCAAAAACCAGATTGGATCTTTATGAGAAAGACCCATTAAAAAATGTCTAACATATTTGGTAGAGTCCAATTTGAGTTATATTGTGCCTTGAGTCAGATCTGTCATTTATCATTTTGTGCATCAACATATGTGCATTCAACTGTTCTGGCCTCACTTGATCTACATAAGCACTCAAATATTGAGGTTTATTTCTGGCACGTTTTAAAATTTCTTTTTCTCTCGAACTTGATCCAGTCTAGATCTGGTCTTCATGATCAAAAGACTGTATTATGTGAAAAGATTTCATTACAATTCAAGTCCTTTCTCCCAGAAACTTCTGACTGATGTCCCATATATGATAATTGAGACTTTGTCTCTATTGTGCTTTGTTCTGGAAACCACATTTCAGGTGAAGTTAAGTAACAATGTACATTTGTGATGTTTATCTGCATCAAGATACCAGACTAAATAGGATCTATTTTGCTCCCAGTGTTTCTGTGGGAGAAGGATTTTGTCCTCTGCATTCTGATTACATTTTCAGATAAGCAAAATTTGCATGTTTAGAATCTAAAAATGGCTCCCATTAAGGTGATAAACATCAACATGCCTTGCACGGCAATTTGGAAATGATGGCAAATCAATGCAAAAAGAAGCTGTACTATGCACACATTAGTAAATTTGGGCATTTTAAGCTGAACGCTAGACTGCATGATCTCGCATGCGTCCTTCGCTCTATTCACTCTGGTAGAGCTGCAATAGAGAATTTTGTGGGCCACTTGTCTGATATCCATCTCATGAACTTTACTTCAAAGGCTTTTCTTATATGTGGGTGTTTATTTCTGCTGGCCAATATTTGGGTCAAAACAATAACGAAAGAGAGATGCCAGTCTGAGTTCTGAGATCTAGATTCAAATTTTAAGTCTCATGGGTTACATGTGTGTTATTTAAAGTATCAAAATTGAACACAAAACAAGGTCATTTTTTATCATCATAAAAAAAGTACCGTCCTACTTACCAAAGTCATGGGTACACACTGCTTCTAGAAGCTCACTGTCTGTGCAAGGCCGACATTCTGAAAACAAAATATTTACAAGTATTAGTTAACTTATTTAAATCAACAACTGGCATTATACAATGATAAGTGGAGAAGCTTCACAATTTCTTTTCATTTTTACAAAATATTTCTCTAGAATGCTTGTCTAGATAGCATGATTTCATCTTAAAAATATTGAAAACATTACTAGGAGGGGGAAGGACACAATTTGGATATTTTGTATGAGCTATTTATGATGAGTTTGTTGCTTGCCCATAAGAAGTTTTACATAAACTGTGATAGTGCATATTTTCAAAATTGATGGTCAAAGATTGTTAACCTAATTGGCTTCAATTTTCTCCTTTACAAAATGGTGAATACACATCAAGACTTGATTTAAAAAATTAGACTACTTCAGCTGATTTTTCCCCTGGGTGTCTTGAATTTACAACTCCCACTGTGAATGTCATAAGTGAGTAGCTAAGCTAAGGAGATTTTCATGGGTAGCAGATTCATATAGTGGCCTTTGATTCCTCTTTAATGGGATGAAGTCATTTTATTTGGATGCATCACGGCAGTTATATGGGCATGTGCAGTGTCATTGACCAGGGTCCTTGTTATGGCTTTTTGGTGCTGTGTTGGGCCATCAGGCCTCAAGCTTGACAACCCCAGCCGCCACCTTTGTGTCATCGCTGTACCGTGTGTGGACCAGGGACAGGGAGGGGGTGTTACCTGTTAGTGGGCCCCCCTATGCGCTTGCCAGTTCACTTTGGCTTCATATTAATCACCTGGAGGTGAGGATGCACAATTCTTTTTCCACGCCCTATCACCCGCGACTTTTTGGGGGAAGGAACACTTCAAGGCACTTCATCCTCCCTGCCCTTGCACAATTGCGAGGCCACCAAGCCCAGAAATAACCATCCACGTGAAAATCACCATGCCACATTGTATGCTCTGCTGAGGACAAAACATCTCATATAACAGCCACAAAGTGTCTTTTGTGTGCCTTATGCCTCTGAACACCCTCTCCTCATATCACATCTTTTATATAATCAACACAATATGCAACATCAGTTTTTATATTTAATGTTTGACATTATAATAGATGCAATTTTTTCTCAAGAAAAAAAATCTTATCCTTGGTTGGTAATTTATTCACAAGCAAACCTATTCTGCAATTCTACTTTAAAGACTTTTGAAAATTTAAACACTTATGCATATTATATTCATTAAAAAAATCTATATATGATGATCTCAACAAGATGGGATCAAGCCAGTAAGGTGCTGCAACAAAGAACAGATTACTAGGATGACCCTAGGCTCCTTACATCCCCCATACACATCCCTAAAATGCACTTACTTGAACTAAACTTTTTTTGCCCCCCTCTAATGTTTTGGTTGTGCTCCTACCACAGTTTATATTCCTTCTTATTTGTGACTGTTTTTGTGGTAAACCTCTAAAAGGTCATATTCACCTCCCATATTCAAAAGCCCCAAGTACATTAGTGCAAAAGGTTTTCATCAAATTTGCTCTGATTTTTTAAAAAACAAATTCAAATGGTGAAAATAATCATATTAAATACTTTTGGGATTAAAATTCTGAATACAATTATCACATGATTATATCATGGCAATGTTAGCGGATTCACTGGGCCCTGAACTATCTGCGGGCTGCTTTCATGTCTGCCCTGTGTAAACATAGCACCCTTTTCTACCTGTTTGCCAGTGTTTGGAGACCTAAGCATGCCAAAGAAGTGTTTTAAAGCTTAGTTTTTATGTTGTTACTGTAGTAAATAGTGGAGTTTTTCTCCCCTATGTCTGACGGAGACTCCCTGTCCTGAAGGTACCTTCAAAGTGTCTCTGACACATATTATTATCTCACACCCACAATGGCTAGCCTCAAGCATCTCCATAGCACGCTTTCCAGATTTATGATCTATTCCTCCCATTTTTGTGTGGTAAAAACATCTGCAGTAAAGCTGATTGGTGAGCGCTCTGTTTCAAAATCATGAAGCATTCCACTGCTCCCAGTCAATGGCCTGATTTAGACAAGATATTCCCTTGCACTTATCATATGTCTTACACCACACACAGACAGACCCCTCATAAATAAAACCTTCCTTTGAAATATTATCATTAGATCTTTATTACAATTTATGTTCAAAAATGATATGTTAATCATATATGGTGGTAACAAAATCTTGAGAAAATGTATGCGCTGTTATTCTCTGTACACGTAACTCGGTAGTCTTGTCACCACAGCATACTTTAATTTATTATAATTGCTATTTTGCAGATCACCATTAATCTTCTTTTCCACTCTGAGATTGCACATAATGTTACATATATTTCACTGGATAGCCTCAAAGAGTGGTCTATGTTATTCAGCTTAATAACATAGTTAGGTACTTTTCCTTAAAACCACAGGTCAATAACAATGTCACACTTTAAGAAAGAGAAAATGTTTATATATTCCAGATTTATTGTGTATTTCCAAGTTTTACTGTGAGAATTTTTAAAGATTTGTTTAAATCATCACTTTCACATACTGTCGGTTTTTGAAACAGGACATGTTCTGTATATAGTCCATGTATATTTCATGCCAATCATGTATAATTCTTCTCTGTATGCATGACACCAGAGTGTGAAAAAATATCACCTTTCTGGTTGGCCAAAATGTGTTTATTTGCCTTTGTGATGCACATGACAATAGATAAGTTATTCCTCACATGGGCTCATAAAAAGCTGCACATGTTTAACTCTGTAAAGTGTTCAACATAACACTGCTCTACTGCCCACAGAAAGTGGGAATGATATTTTATTATGGCTATCTTAAAAACAAAATTAAAGGCACAAGTATCTAATCCACAGTGTATAAAAATAAATATCTATTTCATTTTCTGTGTTTAAATTACATTTTATCAAAAACCAAAATTTCAACAATCAAAAAAAAATTCTTATTTTTACTTTTAGAATAAGAATACGGTAATTGGGATGCATATTCAACAAGACCAGAATTTTAAAATTACCATAAATTTATTAACTTAAGTCATTTGAGTTTATTCAAATGTGCTTGGCATTAATATAGCATAAATGGTGATAAACTGATGTACATGCTTGAGTGTCATGTAAGCAACAAGTGCACGCTCTGACATGAACAGAACCCATGAAAAGTGTCATGCACGTACATATTACAATAATGACTCAAGGCACATTTGTTTTTCATGAATTATTCTGGCCTTTTCCTCATTCTAAATGTATCACATTGCATGCACCTGTGATTTAAATTAAAATACCAAGTTCTTGGCAGGTGTATTTATCAATATTCATGAATTGACACTGGAAAGAAATTATATTTCTTTGGCTGAATAAATCAATTAAATTATGAGAAAATATAGCTGTTATGCATTGTTGCTTAATTAAAACCATAATATCCTCTATAAACAAAACATTTTTCGAGGTGGTGTAAGTGCACAGTAAACTTTTCCCATTGCTAAATATAAGAAGATTTTCAGCTTTGGTTGAATGGAATGTATGTAAACTGGACAAGAATTGAAAATGTTTGTTTAGTCATGAAAATCTCCAGATATAAAGTCTGGGAAGAAGTGCTGAAAAGAGCACAATCTTCTTACTAAAAATGTTTCAAAAGATTTTAGCTGATAATGCTTAACATCAATAAAGAAAAGGAATGTCTCCATTTGAGTGGTGGATAAATGTATTGTGCTTTTTGTTGCCTGGCAACCAGGATGAATTGTTGCAGTATGTGGAATAATCCCAAGAAATAACAGCCCCCTCCATTACAAAACCAACAGTCAAAAAGAACAGTTCTAATGTTGATGTTTTTACAAGGATTAGGTCAGTGCGTCTCTATTCTCTGCCTGAATGATGCAAAAAGCATTTGGTTATTCTTGCCCAGTTGTAAATGCCACCTGTTTGCCATGTTATGGTCAGGTATTTTGTGTAAGACACAATACTAATGGACCTTCTGGCCAGCCCACAAGGCAACTATCTGTCCGGCCCTCACGTCTGACACACACAGCACTAACCACTGTCTGGTCCCCAGGAAATATCTCAAACATTTGCGGTATCAAACAGCAAGACTCCTAACGTGTGATGATCGCAGTTCCAAGGAATCACCTTTTCTTCATGGTAGATTTTCAAGTTGAACAGGATAGGATTCTTGAGTGCATAGCACTGAGGATAACCGCATGATTCTGAGAATAAAGCGAAACAGGACTTAACAAAGAGGACACATTAAAGATGAATTTAAATTGAAGGCAGAGAGTGGTCCGAATCTAATTTATCAAATGTCACACGTTGACAGCTTGTGATGAATTAGGAATATTAGTAAACAAACCTCAGCCAGTGTTAGTTTGCAAGGATGTCCTGTTCTGGTTTAGCATGGGTATGAGATGAGTCACAGACCATGTCCCAATTTGGACGTGTCAAAAGGTTCTCATTTGTGAGGCTTAAGAAAAAGTATCTCCTTACATTTCACCAGAAAGTGTATACATATTCTTGCTGTTCGAACTATTTTTAAAAACCCCTACATACTCTTCTTTAAATCTGCTGATTATAACAATGAGACAATTTCTAATTTTCCTTTGTTCAAATTATAAGCAGTAAATACTGACGATCTCAATGTATATGTATGTCTCTTGGCAGTGTCTGGGCACTGATCGTGGTAGCCGTGCTGCCCCCACGAGTCCGACATGTGCAATGCTGAAGCTTGCCAAATCTCTGTGCACACCCCCAACAAACGTCAATTGTGACATTCCTGGCTATTTAAACTGTCACTCTCCTTACATAATTCCTGTTTACTTGGACTCCTGTTGAGCATTTGACAAAGGGAAAATATTTTCACAGTAAACTGATAATGAGGATCCATTCTGTAACAGTGGATGCCAATGCTTTTTACCCACTAAACACATTTCTTCAATGAGAAGTGTAATGGGCAAATAACTACAATATGAAACTAAACAAAAGAGCAATAGAAGGACTCCCAATACAAACAAAGGAGCAATCTTTTTTATGCCACCGGCACTTGGTTCAGGTGTCGGACAATATCTTTGCTAATTTCTAAATGTCAAAGTGGGTTGTTTACTGTATATTATTCATATCTCCAAATGCCTTTGGCATCACACTGCTATGCACAATTTAAACTGAAATCCTCTTCCAAAATTTTCACCTTCTCAAAGTAACATCAGTTCAGCAAAAATGACAAGAGCCCAATTTGCAAACCTACTGGATCGTGCTGTTACTGTTTTTCACCATTCCGTCTCTTTTCCCCTGGAAAGTTTTCTTTTGGCAAGTCTACTTTCCCACGACGAAGCAGTGTATATGTTGATGGTGGGTGAGCACAGGACTTGGCATGGATTGAGAGATGAACAATACACATTCGGATACATATGGCTGTGGCTTCTGTGACGGACATCTGTGCAGTTTAGTCTGGCTTCTGAAGGGCTTCAAGCTTGTCCAATTAAATTCCTCAAGAGTCCTTGATGTTGTGCCAAGTTTGCCCGTGTATTTACATCCATGGTTCATATACCTGCACAACGACACCCAGCACTAGTCTAATATTTAATTTACCCTTGGTTGGACAATAGCGCCCTTGGCACCGGTCTTCCCAAGTCTTGGATCTTGAACCAAGCCATATTGTTGTTGGGACAATGTTGGGAGATTCATTATGAAATTTTATGAGGTGTGCTGTAAGATTCAGGTGGGAGCTATGTTTGACGGGTGTCAGGGGGGTGTGCAAATATGCCCGACTTGCCACCCGCCCAAGGTCCCGACCCAGTATTATACAACCTATGGGAAAATTGTGAAAACATGGCATCTTATACACTGGTGAGGGCCCTTCTGCTCTCCCCTGTCAGATAACTTGCATTATTCACCATTTTGCAACAAATGGGCAGAGTAATTGTTGAGGGACTCCATGGTAATATGTCTTTCGTAACTCTACACAAAGATCTATTACTCAAGTGTAAAAACACATCAAGATTTGATTGTCAGGTACACAATTCACAAAGTAGGAAGGGACCTTTTATTGCAAAAATGTACATCACTGGAGATATATACATGCATATACATACAGATATATCTCTTAGCATTACTATCTATAGTACTCTACTTTATTGGTGTTGCTGAAATGGAACTTAGGAAATACAATATACCAATATACAATAAGGCACTCACCTTCCATGTCGTCATAGGAATAGGAAGCATAATTTTTTTGTATATCATATTCCAATTGAACTTGTCCTATGGTTGTGGCACTGAGGTCTGAGTGGGCCTCTATAAATAACGTTAATGCAGTGGACTGATGAGGTTTCGTCCTTAAACAAATCTCCCTCGTCATTTGAGGGTTTGTATAGTTTAACATGACTAATGGTACTAAATCCTCCAGCTCAGCAGAGGTTTGACTATCATATGACTCCAGTGAGATCTTGGCAATGGTAAAATGAGCTTTGGCTTTAAAGCAGGCCTCAAGATCCGTAGTCCGAAACCCGAGTTGGAAAGTTACACGTATAGCTCCGTATGGATGCTTCCAGTCTATATGACCTTCTGAACATGTCGTCTTCACCTGACGCACTCCCTTGCGTTCCCACGTTGTGTCCCTATAAAGAGAAATATAAATATATATATTTATATACATACACATATATAAATTTGTTATTTATTTTTTTGTAAATCAATTTGTTCCTTTTGAAAGAATTATTTTGTTAATGTAATACTCTTCCTGAATGTGGAATGTACTGAATGACACTATATTCTTTTTTGTATGTGGTAAAAATGAGTTATTGCTTGGTACAAATTAAGATAGGTTAGTTCAAACAGATAGCAATCTATGAGCAGGCCATACTGTCTTTGAACATGTTGAATACTGAACTTTTTTAAAACTTGAAATTCAATTAGCTTCAGGTAAGAGAGATTGTCAGCCACCTGTCTGGGGCTTCATGTGCCATTTGGTAAAAGTACAATCACAAAAAAACCCATGTGCCTATCTCTTAGCAATGCCCTCTAACAAATATTTATTTCATCATAAAAAACTGACAAGAAAAAAAGCAGATTGGTGATTTTGATAGGACAACTGCCAATATTGATGGATTTTTGATTGGTCCACATTTTCTACTTGCTTCTGACCTTTTTATTTGTCATATTGACAAGGCAATACACAGCAATCACATAAAGATAGGCATGTTAGATATATGGCGACACTGCCTTTAGTGCTTGTCTACGATACATTGCCTCAAGGATGACCTCTGGGATGACTGGGAGAGACAACTGTCATTCCAAGCCAAGACTTTTTTTCATTTGTCAAGGCTATTTTCTCTTCTTACATGCTGCCTTAGAACACTTTATCAGTACTTACATTTTTAAAATGACACAATCATAGAATACACGGCTCGTGATTCTGAGTGCAAAAGCCTAGCAGGGCATGTGGGAATGAGGAAAATGCAAGACACTGGGCATTCAACTGGTCACCCATATTATACAAGTCCCCCACTACTCCCTCTCCCACATAATAGCACGAGAAATTGCTGTAACATGAAAAAGTGCTGTAACAAAAAATGGGAAAGTGTTGATATCATAAACAGAAGGATCAAACCATAAGAAAAATAAATATAAGATTGACTCTTGTATCTGTCCTGTCATAGTTTCCAAGTGATCTCTTGAAGTTATCTAGTAAATCAATATGAGCCGATGGATCCAATCTGCCCCACTCTGACTGAGAGGTATGGAGTCTGTGGCAGGCACTGCCTGAAGTGGTGGATCCCCTTCTACCTGGATACACCTACCGGGTGATACTCAACACCCTGTCAACATTGCAAACATGCACCACATTAAAGCACACCTGGACCACAGACCGCCTCCTCACAAAACAGACGCTTTTTTATCATTCACGGTTCAGCCTTGGATAGAATACTCAACACATAGTGGCAGGCCAATCCTGGTCACCGTGATCAACACATTCCTGAAGCACATATAAATATATGCATATATGTATATCACATATATCTAAATTGGACTTCTCCACCATTCCATATTGCATATACAATATTATAGTAATATACATTATGCTGTCACTTTCTTACAACACTTTGATAGATCTGAAGGCATAATATTGAAAACTTAATCTCTCTGTATTATATTTTTTGGTTAGTCTCTTGTTAAATGAATCTCCCTGCATCGGTTATTTTAATATCTGGCTCAGAGTTGGGATTCTTCTCTTCAAAGTGATGAAATTCACATAGATCACAGGCAGATGAGAGTCACATCCCACTCAAATGTGTCATAGATCTGTCAGATTCACAGAAACAATGACATAAAACCTTCAATATAAGCAAACAGGGTTCTCAAATTCACCCCTACTTTCACCATATGTTGTATCAAATTTCAATCCTGTCTTTTGACTCCTTTTTTAAGGAGTTCTGAGACTCAAGCATGACTTTTATTCTCTGTAACATCATCCCTTATTTAGGATGCCCAGCACACACACTGTCCATGGGTGTTGCTCCCAAACCAGACATATAACATGTCTACCTGAGATCCAAGCCATTCTTCACCTTTTGTTCACCTATCAAATGCTCTTAGAAATCTCTAAACATCTACTCGGTCAGCAGCTCAAGATTCACCTCTCCACAAGCCCAACACAACAAGTCCTGTCAGGGCCTGGTCTTTATTTCATTCAAGATTATATTCTTACATATTTAACGATTTGACATTTTGATATTTAAATATATGGCCCAGCAAATTAAACTGCATGATGTTGTATGAGATGCAACTATGTTAAACCCTTTTCAATCCCAAACTGATATACATGTGTCACCAATATCTTTAACATGTCAAACACTACACAGTGACACACATGTAGCAAATTATCCAATTTATGTTATTTTTCATTTTTTTGTAACAAAATGCACAAATTCATGCCATGTATTTAGGCCACTTTGTGTGGACCCAGCCAATCCCGTCAGAAATCTCATGACCTTTTCGCCTATGACACAATTTATTGGCATTAAAATCACTGAGAGAGTGTGTTAGTCACAAGCCTTGGTGCCCAGGGGGAATTTACCCTGGCCTCAAACAGCACATCAAAGGCAGCAGTGGTATCAATCTTATCATATGCTATCAGCCAGCAAATGCCCTCAGATATGAACCAGGATTTACTCTGATTTCTGTATATTCCATCTGGTATTTCTCCCAGACCAACCAAAGCATAATTGGAGGTGTATCAGGTATTTAATCAAATTAAACCATGGATGGCACTTTTCAAGTTTTTTTGTAATTTACATCCTGTCAAATATTCTAATTCTGTCATATTAGACATATACATGCTTCTTGTGTTTTTTTAAATCATTAAAAATATATATCTTGGTTAAAACTGTTTGGTGATTTATACACTAGCTTAAGTTAATCAGGTAACCAATTCAAAGAGATAAAACATGCACTTGCAATCATCCTATCTTAGAGCAAATATATGATTTGTGAAGATAACACAAATATGGACGTATTTTTAGTTTTAGATTTTAACCTCCCGTTTAAGCATGATAATTACCATTATTTAAGAATATTCAAACTCTTTTAAAAGATAAACTGTTTTATATGTCATGATAAGATCACTACAACTTCCAAGACAAGGATAAGGATACAGCTAAAATAGATACATTCAACAGGCCAAATTCCACAACTATTACACATGGTCCTTGCCATTATCATGTTTGTAACTTCCAGTATTGTGCAGCGTATAATCTCAGTCAACTACTGGCCGATAACAGGGCTTAAACACTGTGCCCCCCCCAATTCTTCAGCCTGTGATAACAAGGCCCATATTGACAGTACCTGCACACCTATCTACCTCTTATCAACAGTAATCCATTTGGCTTCATAACCTGACAATAGTGCTATCAGCCTGGCACCTCTCAATCCCTGATCTCTATTGGGTCAAGTGTATTGAGCAGCAAATCTGACAAATTCTACTCTTTTATCTCCAAAGTTCAACTTTGAAACTAGTAGAGTGTCATCTTTATTTGTAATAAAATCAGACTCAATCAGTTCTTGGCTACACTTTTTTGTAGCTGACTTTAACCCACTTTTGGTATGAACTGTTGATAGTTAACAAAAATATTTGTGGGAAAATATCCTGTTGGCGACTGCTGTCTCAAAGTCTGCTCCTGTTTTTAGTATAACAGAAGCGGCGAGAACAATGTGTTTGAATCAGTGTTGTGATTCAATCTTGTAACTATTGACTAATGCACTCACTGTTGACCTTTGCTATATCCTGCAGAGTAAACTACATCTAAATCCTCCATGCCAATACTGACTAGTGGAGTGGCCCACCTACGTTATTGGCACAAGTCAGGGGTGTGCCTAGCACACAATACACGTGGGCCACATTTGAAACGTTTCCTCGGGACCTGTCACCACACATTCTCGATTAATGCCTTTGTGCAGCATGTTCACATTCCTCTACACAACTCTATGTTCATGTTTATCATCCTCTCGTGACACGATTGCTGAGCCAACTTTTAGTTGGTTACGCAAAAACATACAAAGAAATACAAATGCCTTTGGCTCCCTGCTGTCTCAAATCTGTCATGTATATCAAAAATTGCTCTTGATATTCCGTGCATATCAAATGCTGGGTGACTTTTTTTCCCCTCACACAGATGAGATATGTTTCTCTTGGGGCAGTGAACCCAGTCAATGGCAGCGATTTCCTGGGCTTGGGAAGTCTTGGCACATCTTCAAGTCTACCAAACTAGCCGCTATTCATAAATCTGTCATACTTGTCACAAATATGTGTACACATTCCCCACCAACAAAGTTAATTATTGCACTCTATGTTGTTTTTTTTAGTAAGTTTTAAAAAGCTGTTTTGAAAAAAGAACTAAGCATTTTTACATAGCAACCAAATAATGCTTGTGACCTGGTAACAGACCCCATGCTGACTAACAACAGTTAGCGTGGTTAGTACATCAAACTGCCCTCAGTTTGTTCGCACTTCCAAAGAAACCAATAGTCAAACCACGAGTCAAAATGAAGTAAGCCAATCTAAATAAAGGTACATTGTGATGCAGACAACACAATCAGGCTTCACTGAGGTCCTTATGGATAATAAACCAAGTTAAGCATGCTCTCCATATGTTTATGACCACATTAATGTTAAATAAGAGAGTGGTCATAAACTGGCAGGTGCTGTCAAGGGTCCCCTACTATCAAATTATCTCTAACTATCAACTCTGATAAAAAGCAAATTTGATAATGTATTGATTGATCATGCAAAGACAGAAAAGATTGTTATATTAACTATCTAATGCTCTTAAAAAGATTTTATGGAATGGATTCCTTATTGAAGCAACAAAAATATCTGTTAGCATCAAAACTTCTTGGCATTATCAGGATTTAGTATGTCTGAAAAGGGTCAACGGGGCTATCAAGCTCACAGTTTGATAAGAGAATGCTTCACAACTTCATACCTGATAAGTCACGACCGTTTCCAGAATAAGCAAGTTGATTGCAAATCTAAGGTGCTGTCACTTTTTCATATTTAGTTTCCCATGGGCAGGAAATTCCTGATCATTACATTAATGCTGGGCTGTGACAAACATGTGATCTATGATGTGATGAAATGCACATCAAACCAGACTTTGCAGGCAGCGTCTTGCACATTTCTGTGGTGCACGTAATTGATGACCTTGCAGAGCCTGGAATCCTGGGAAGGGATGCTGGCTTCTGTCACCCGCGGCAACCACCCCATTCCATACCAACCTGAAGCTGATTAGCAGCTTGTTGCCAGTGTTACCAACACAAACTGTTTTCTTTATTTATCACTGAGTACTGTATGTCAGTGTGACTCACAGTAATAATAAGGTGACCATTCTGATATCTGGAAAGGCTCTGGAAAATGTACATCTAGAGTGTGAACAAAGCTTTGGCATGGAGTCTGGGAGGCTGGACTATCCCGATCCAAACCAGATGGCCAGCCCACTTCCAGGGCAAGAGATATGATTAAATATTGTGAAGCTTGTGTTTGACCTTAATGGCACTTTCAATAGTATGAGGTCAGCTGTATGGGCAGTAAAATGCTAATCTGTGGGAAGAATCTAAAAGTATCTGTTTTGATGAAGTATGTTCCTGAACACCCTAGAGAACATCGAGAACTGATATGATACACACAACATCATAAATGGTGTTGTTCTGTGAGCATGAAGATAGGGCTTCCCGGCAGTTATATGTCTCCCAGAGAGGACGCTTTCCCATGGGTGCATGGTGTGCCCTCATTCTCAATGTGACATGCAACTCTCCTTTGTTGTGGAACAAAAGGCTGCGGCAAGTGGACAAATTCCAGCAGGAAACTTGCATGAAAATCTACATGCAATGGCACTCATCACAGGCATGCAAAGTACAGCTAAGGGCTCATTAGACACCCAGAAATGCCTACAAATTGTGTCCCCCACATTTCCACACTTCTGCGTCCCCGACTGATATGCTCTGAATATATACATAAGCAAAATATAATGTGACAATTACACTTTCGAAACTTGAATATGACATGCACATCAGTAAGAATAGCCAGAATGAAATGTACATGATGTTTAGGGTTTCGATCATCTGTCCAATGTCCTTGTCTTGAAAATAGCATGTGAAATTGGCATAAGTTTAAGCCACATTTCACCCATGTTGAAGCTCAACTGAGAGGACAAGATTTTTTTCTCTAAAAATAATAATTACAATTTGTCATAAAATTCTCTACAGAATCTACCCATAATTTTTAATATACCTTGTTATGATGGTGTGTGAGGAATTTTTGGTAAGAAGGCAGGAAAAAAACTTTTCTTGTCAAAAGCATGAGCCAGACAAATTGAGCCAAACTAATTGAGCCATGTAATTCAAGTTTATGATTATCAGAGTTCTTATCAAAACCTAACACCTTAATAATGCTCAGCTTCATATCAAATTTATTTCTTATTTCTTTACTACTCATAGATGAATGTAAACGCTCCATAAATATTGTCCCATCTGAGTAGAAATGATATGAGGTCCATTTGAGGAATTGTTGGCAGAATATCCTTATCTTCACAGATTTGTGACAAACCCCAGGAAATCAGCATGTCTGAGTTCACCAGAGATGAGAACTGAGCAAGAAATCTACAAGTCTGGCACCTCTGTGGTAAATGATTATCATCGCACATTTCCAGCAAAATCTGACACCTGGAGCTCCACAGATAGGAATTGCAATGAACACATTTTATGTTCTCACTTTGTTGCCATGTCTGACACATGTCCAGGCAGCGGCGGCATCACATGGAGCAGACACCACCTGACTTTGATGTGCTTTGAAGTGGTCAGATCTGTGCTGGGTAGTTAATTACCCTCCCATAATGTTCCCTTCATTACTGACACATGGGTGGAGGTGGGGGCTACTTGTTAATTACACCACCATTATGGGGTCCTCCTCAGCAGTTTGTTTCAATATCTTTCCTGATGAAGTGGACACACTTCAAACCTATACTCGACTTTCAAATTTTAATGTCTTTTAACGTGAAAGCTTCTAATTAAACTGCCTCGGAGCCTTTTATTTATGCCTAATTAACAGCTTGCTCAACAAGTTAAATGTTTCCAGACTAATATGTTTTCACTGATTTCACAGGGAAAAGCATTTTTCTCAAATTTGACTCTTTAATCTTGGCAAAATAAATCCTTACTAAATATGTCCAAGCTATCTGAAATCTAAGTTAAGTTCAAAAACTAAACTTCAAAAACAAAATCCCATGTAAGTGAACTAAAAGTGCTTTCAATAATAAATCCAGATTGGCCTTGGTAAGCCCTGTACTCATCCTGTGGGGACCTACCATATGGTGTGATCACAGGAATCGTTGGCACTCTCTTCCAGGGGGATGTGAACCTGTCCCCCTCCTATCTGTACAAGTAGCTCCAACAGGAACATCAACGCCGAGGCCAGCTTACAATCTGGCTTCTTCATTCTGCACAATTCCACTGTCACACAGTGGCTTCTGGACAGTTAAAAAAACTCCCTTTTCTTGTCTGGTGTTGCTTGATGTATAAGACAACTTTTATTGGATCCAGGGTCTCCAATAATATTCGGCTCTCTCTCTGCGTTCAGTTTGCATGGTAATTGTAGTTGCTGGTAAAAACTCCAGGAAAAAATAGATCCCACTACATTTTGTTGACTGTCACATTTCCACAGATGAGCACACTTTTAAAATCCCAGGCATGATACACGGTGATGTGTAAAGCTGTCTGTCTGTTTGTGGTACTCCTGCGCTCGTTCACAGCACGCTTACTGACTCAAATGAGTACATTTCAGTGGGTTCACTTGTTAGGCTGGGGACAAACTGTAAGCGCGCTGTCAATGGTCTTGGACACGCGCGAAAAACTCTGAATGCTTGGTTTTGGACCTGGCCCACTTCATCCAGACAGGGATGGCAGGATGGAACAAGGCCATTTCATACTTGTGAGGCTGGTACGTTATCGTTCTTAATGCATCTTTAGTGATGGCAAATTATATTTGAAAGAACCAGATAAAATCTAATAGTTTATTTATATTAACATCTTCCAAAATTGCCCAATAAACATGAAATCAAAACCCCTTTGTAAATATCCGCGTGGTCGGGATAAACCATATTATAATCACGTGACCAAAGCAACATGGCAGCTTCCTTGGCAAAATGTGACTTCGTTTATTTTCGATGATTTCTAGGATATCCAAAGACTTATGCTGTAATGGAAGTTGTGAGTTGAAATAGTTACAATATCAACATTAACCCGCACTTGAGTGTCGTGAGTTAAATGTTTGGAGTTCAAAGATATCAACCAAAACCTTCCAAACTTGACTCCACAGAGACTGTTGACGTTGTTGTGATAATATCATCTGTCAATCACTGAGAAATTTGATTGACAGATAGATGTGATCATATTTTCAGCAAGAATTAGCACTATCACCATTGCTATAATCTATTTAATAATATTTTCCAGGAAGAGAGGTAGCTGTAGTTGTTCTGGCACAAAAGATATGTTCCATTTCTAAATTTTCAGGCATGATCTTTTGCTTCGAATTGAAATACTTAATACATATACTGACCCCTGGTGGAGAAAAATATAACTACACTAGTCAAAGCAGTAGGTGGCGTCCTCTAGTTTTGGTATTAGATGGTGGAGGTAAAAGTAATATAATGTGAGTTTCAAGCACTAATAAAAAATAAGATGGCTAAAATCATGGAAGGTTACAAAGGAAAAGTGCAAATAACACGGCAAGATTAACAAATCAGGGTTTCATCCCAATTCATGAACACTATATCGTTATCAGCTTTTCAACCATACCAGCCTAAAGAATTGTAAAGTAGAATCAAGGTTGCTCAGATGAAATTGCTTAACTCTGAAGAAATATTGATATTGAATTGTTGATATTTTCAATTCTCTGTGAAGACAAAATTGTCAACTTTCCTTTTATAACAAAATAACATAATATTGTGTTCACAATTTTTAAAAACCAATTTGAATATATTCGTTTTTTTGTCTACCAACTATCTTTTGAAAGTGAAGAACATGAAAAAGTTTATCAAATTCCCATGCAAGTTGGAAGGATAATCAGAAATCAGTTTATTTACAACTCAAGCGAAAAAATATTTTTTCATTGACACACATTTATATTTATGATAGAAACTTGAAATTTTCTGTCACTATGATGGTTTTGTGTTTCTTTTCTGACAATTTTGAACATTTCAGAGCATAGTTCTTCCAGTGCATAATGGAGAAGCCTGGTTAGATGAGTGTCTGGCCTCGGTGGTGGCTCAGACATTCTCCGGGACTCTCGAAGTTTCCATCTACAATGACTGCAGTAATGTAAGTCTTGTAAGATTTACTTAAATATTTCAGACTTTTATTTTGACATAATAAGTACAAATTTATGCTTATATTGTTTGAAATAAGCCAACATAGTAATACTATAGGAATAGAAATAAGCCAACAAAGTAATAATATAGTAATAATATCAGATATGTTGATATGTTTGAATGACACAATTCATGCCTTGATTTAGCTATTACATCTTGTATAATCTGACACTTGCAGTAATTTTTAACTATATATCAAATGTCTTTTAGCTATCTATCTGATCACCATGAAAAAAATCTTTAAAAGTTGATGTTAAAAGAGCAAATATTAACATTAGACCCAAGTTTTATGATGTTTAATGATGTTTAATGCCAAGTGAGAGTTCAATGTGATGTCTTGTTTGAATGTGCTCAAGATATTTAAATGACCCACATTACTCTTGATATTCAGTTGAAATAAACTAATATGCAGTAAATTACAACCAGTTTGTTCATTTGATTGCAATACACACACACACACACACACACACACACACACACACACACATACATGTGAATATGTTTTTATCTTCAGGATAATAGTTTAGGGTTGATCGAAAAATGGAAAGAAAAACTTGAGGAACATGCCATCACTGTTATATTGAGTGGCCATATACAAGGGGAAGCCAAAGGAGGTAATTTCAGACGTTTAAATCACTCACACAATTCACATGTATTAGATGATTCAGTAGGATTAACAGTAAAAAGGGTTTAATATTAATGACTTAAATTCTCATGATCACATGTATTAGATGATTCAGTAGGATTAACAGTAAAAAGGGTTTCATATTAATGACTTAAATTCTCATGATCAGCTCTTCCCATATTCACCATTTTTATGATGCTGCAATCATATTCTACCCATTTCTTTACATACAGCATTCTCAAAGCAGATATTGCAAACTTGCAAGCTTGCTCAACTTAAGAGCAATGAGAAGACATCTAACTTGGAGACATTCAGACTCATAATTTTTTAATTGCCCATACCAGACCTTGATCATGATTTAGATCAGGTACGAGACTATTGGCTTGTTGACAGATCATCTAACTAAGATTTCTGACAAGTCAAAGAAATTGCTTTCCAACCCTACAATTTTTTTGGTTGCCGTGAATGGTCAGTGAACAGATGTTTGTATGACACTCATAGCATTATAACTAGGATTTCACCTATCTGAGCATCTAAGCAGCAGTAATGTAAGGCCAGTTGGGGTCATTTAATAATTTATTTTGACATTCAGCAATACCTATTATTGACCAAATTGAGTTATTTAATGATTTATTTTGACAAACCCCTGAATAGCATAAAGATATGAATTTTTCTTTCTTGGAATTTTTTCTTTGCGGTGCTGCCCTCAGGTGGCAATATCAAACTTGAGCAACACTGCATGGAAAAAGATTTTCCACCTGGGATAAGTTCATATCATGTGCAGACATTGTCAACCTTTTCAGAATATTCCAAACTGCAGTCTGCTAGGCAACTATGAGTAAATAAGGCAGTGATCAGATTCCATCTACACATCACATTGTAGTCTTGTAGTTGTTGCTGTCATTTCTCAATACAGTTGCATGTATACAAATACACTATAAGCTACTATGCCCCAGCTGAAAGAGCTATTGTCCCACATCTTAATCTTCAACTATGTCTATGAATTAGATCAGACAACAGGGTGCAAGTGCACCTAACAGACTGCTGTACAAAAGCTTGGTCATTGGCTTAATAGCTTGGTCATTGCAGTGCAGTGTATATAATATTAAGGAATCTTGCTGTAGCCATGTCTATTATTATTGTTGTTGACAACAGATTATTGCAGTACCTTTTGTGACAAATTCTTGACAAGGTATCTAGTGATATATAGAACTAGAACAAGCTCCCCTAAGTCACCTGTACTTCAGTTAATCACTTCTAAACTGTGCAAGAGTATTCTCCACAACAACATTTTGAAGAAAGTGTTTTGAATTGATTGATACGACTTACTCAAGTATTGCTTCAAGGTTGGAGGCAAAACATACTCAAAGTCTCTAAATTTTAGAAAATGTTTTTCTATTCTCAAGCTTAATAAAAATTTTAATAAAATGGTAAATGCAAAAAAATTAAAAAGATATTCTCCCGGAAATGTGGTTTGATAGGTTTTATTTGCTTTCTGCAGATAAATCTTTATAAAATGATGTGATTTACATGATTAACTTTGCAGACATATTTGAAAGATATATTTTTGGGGGGAGGAATACAGCTTCAATGAGATAATTAATAAAAGTCCTTTTTTATATTAATCATATTTCAAGGGCTGACATATGAATAAGGGCCACATTTATTTGGGAATTTAGAGATAAATTACTTGCAAGACTGATTTTCACCATTCTCTTATTTTGATGTTTTGACAAGATCACATAAATATGTTAATCCAAATAAGTGGTTAAATCAAAATTAGGCTCTTTTCTGGGATGGGATGGGATGTAGATTTTTATATATCTTTGAACACAGTTAACAAGGTTTAAAATATAATAATCAAAACATACCAGGCCATTTTGCTGCATGTTTGTGTTTTAATATTGTGGTATATTCATCAATCTAAATAAAAGGATGTGATAAAAACAGTTGTCTCTTCTATGGGATTTAAAAAAATGCTACTATAAATGTGAAGATGATAAACATCTCTGGAAATATAATCATTAGAACCTAAATTTGTTGAAAATCAACAATAAACTATCTGTTTGTTTAACAGTTGGTTATGCCAAGAACAGGGCAGTGAATCAGAGCACTGGCAAGTATCTCTGCTTCCTGGATGCTGTGAGTAGATTGTCTTCTCATATTTTTCATATTTTTGAATAAAACATTTGTAAATATTCTGTCAGAAACTGTCAGTGAAACATATAACAATAACTGTTGATGTTGACCAAGACAATTTGACTGAGCCAAAATGAGAACAAACCACTTCCATGAATAAAATAAAAAAAAATAAACCTTGATAATTTTATTTGAGGAACAAAAATTCATTTGAATTAGAAATGTATGGGAAATTAGATATGAACAGTGATTATCAGTTTATTTTTACAGTTCATTCTTCCTTAATTTTGTTAAAGAAACCCAGGCCATATTTTGAAATTTAGGAAGGAAATGATTGAATCTGAAATAAATTCAATTCTGTTAATTCCAAAAATCAATTTTATATCTTTTAACAGTTCAATTAAGTTGAAAATATGAAAAAGATCATTTTTTTAAATGAATAACAAAACTTTATATTGGGCAACTTATTTACCACTCTAGAATTTTCTATTTATTTGGGGTAAGATGTATCTTGTTATATTTCAGAGAAAGTCATCTGGCCATTTATTCTTCAAGATAATGATTTGTAAATAATTAAAGGTATTTTCCTGGTCCTTTACTTTTCTAAATATGTAGGATGATGTGATGCATCCGGAAAGAATCTCACAACAGCATGCTGCAGCAGAGAAACTGCCACAAAATACAGTGAGTATACCGGTACATCATGAGATGCTTGAAAACTGTGATCTGCTCCAGTCAGTCCTAATGTTCATTCAACACTAAGACTGTAACTTTAAGAATTCCATTCCAAATACTTTCCTTGTGCACTAATTTTCAAATGGATTTTACCCAGAAGAGGAATATATTTTGTTTATACATCACACTATTCTGAGTGACCCCATTGTTGACACTAGCTGCCAGCAAGAGGCACGGTCTGCTGCACTGACTAAAAGAACTTGAATATACAATTTGAACTCAGAATGCGAAACTACCTCTTCCACTAAAATATTCATGAAATTATCCAGTCTTAAGTCGTGCATATTATCAGGATCAATCAGACTTTGTACCTGTGATTCGTTATTTCAGCTACAGATAAAAAAGCTCATAATATAGTATAGTAAGTTCAAATATGAGAATAGAAACCAATACAGTTTTAAGGCAGGTTTCACTTTCTTGTTAGTCACCTTTCCTGAAACTGAAATATTTCTTTTATAAATGCAAAATTTCAGTTTTGAAATATCAAAGCAATATGGCAGCCATTGATCTTGATATGATCACTGACTAAAAATCTAATAATAAAAATGTGATTATAATTTGGCCCCCATGAGAATAGAATCGAAAGGGAAGAAACAAATTTAAAAAAAATAATGATATGGCAAAAATAAAACAGAATTTTATATAAGTGTAATGGATTGTGATGTTATATGTAAAATTGAAAGGATAATCTTTTCTTTACCAGTTGTTGGGGAGTGGCTTCTATCGAGATCCACAAGATTCTACTGCGAGATATACAAAATGGGCCAATACTCTCAACTCTAAGCAGTTATACACTCAGGTCTCATTTTATTTACGAATCAAACAGAAAATTAAATTTGACATAAAACTATTGAAGAGAAATAGATCCCCTAATATGCAGATTAAATTATAAACTTCCTGGATTTCAAGAAAATACAGAATGTTATAATTCTGCAGTCTTTAAAAATATATGGATAAAAATGAATATATATATATATTATTTAGATGGTTCCCAAACTTCTGAACATCTAAGCCATATTTCCAAAATACAAACAGATGTGATTTAAATTTCAGGCTTATACATCCCATGGTCCTACAGTCATTATGCCAACCTGGTTCTGCCACAGGAATGTGTTCATGACAGTGAAAGGCTTTAATGAAGATGGGAAGGTGAGGCTCAAATTACATAATATCTGAACACAGAGAATTGAAAGTTTTAACTTTAAATTTAAACCACTAAAGTTGTCACTTCTGAGAAAGTTTTCTAGCCCTATGTATGGTGAAAAGAATTCAAGCAAGAATTCTTTCAAAGTAAAGACAATGGCAAGACAATGTTTAATTCATATAGTTTGTGGGACATCTAGTTAGAAATGATATTCAAGGCCTATTTCAATCAGCCTATAAGGAGTTCCATAGTACTCAAACTGCATTACTCAAAGTGCAGAATGACATCTTAATGGATATTGATGATGGTAAAACGGTAATGCTGGTACTACTTGATCTATCAGCGGCTTTTGACACTATTGATCATGAAATATTGCTTAATAGACTGGAAAAAAGATGTGGTATCACAGGGACTGCCCTTAAATGGTTTAGATCATACTTGTCTAATAGAAAACAATGTGTTGTAATAGATGGTGAAAGATCTGATAATATTAAGATTAAATATGGTGTCCCACAAGGCTCAGTTTTGGGACCTTTATTATTTACGGCATATATGGAGCCTTTATCAGATATAATTGGTAACTATGGTCTCAAGCATCACATCTATGCTGACGATACACAACTCTACATCACCATTGATCCTAAGTCTAAAGAAACTAGAGTTAAGTCCTGCAAGGAGATGGAAAATTGTATTATAGAGGTTAAAAAATTCTTAATAGAGAATAAAATGAAGATAAATGATGGAAAGACAGAAATGCTTTTATGTGGTAAAAGCTGTGAATTCAGAAAGAAAAATGTACCTGAAGATATTCTAGTAGGGGAAACTAGAATCCCTAGATCAAATTCTGTTAAGGATCTAGGGGTTATTCTAGATCAAGAACTATCTATGAAATCACAAATCAGAAAAATGTGTAAAAACGGTTTCTTCCATGTAAAAAATTTATCAAGAGTAAGAAATTGTTTAGATGAGGGAACAGCCAACACCCTTGCTCATGCATTTGTCACTTCTACCCTTGACTATGGAAATGCCCTTCTAGCGGGTCTTCCTGAGTGTGAATTAGCCAAATTACAAAAATTACAGAACGCTGCGGCGAGGGTAGTTGGGAAGCTCAAAAAGAGAGATCATATCACGCAAAAACTTAAGGAACTTCACTGGTTACCAGTAAAAGCTAGGATTGATTTCAAAATATCTCTATTAACATGGAAGGTGCAAAATGGCTTTGCCCCAAAATATTTGTCTGATTTATTAGAATATAAACAGTTGGGTATGGGACTGCGATCTAATGATAAAAATGAATACGTAGTACCTAAGACTAATATGAAATCTTATGGAGATAGGGCTTTCATGGCGTATGCGCCAAGGAACTGGAATGCGCTGCCCCTTGAAGTGAAAAAGTGTAAAACTGTTGAAACTTTCAAGAAGAAACTTAAAATATTTCTATTTAGAAAACACTATCTTAATGAAGCGCTTCGAGCAGACTTGGTCTGATATAGCGCTATATAAATCGTTATTATTATTATTATTATTACATGGTGGATGATTGACTTCATATTGTGTTCCTAATTTTTAGCAATACTGATTCTACTCTAAGTGAAAAGTGGCACTGTACAACAGAAACAATGCAAATCTAAAAGAATGGTGTTGTTACAGAATTATTTATATTTGCAGGGCACCCCTGAAGACCTGCTATTTTTCTACAGACATCTGAGACACGGCGGTCAGATTCACAGAGTGGATGGGGAACTGCTCATGTACAGATACCACCCCCTTGCTACCACATTCTCAGTCCACGAGTGAGTTGTTACCAACACGAATACAAATCAGTTTAAAGAACTAAGAGGAAGAATTGACGTCCAGGTATTAGTACCTGTCTCGTTCATACGTTTTTAATAACACAGATTTCTTACGGCCCAAGCAATATGCTTTTTGATTTATTTTTGATTTATACAAGATGACTTAGTTTGAATAGAGTATTGTCTTTGGCTGTGAATAACAGGCCAGCCAGTTATTTTTTCAGCAGCCATAAAAAGGGATTAGTTCATATTTGGTCCATATTTGGTATCTCACGGAGATGGCTGGGCATTTCGCCGAATGTAAGATGCAAAACGACTATTTGTGGGACCTGGAGCAATGAGAGTTGCAATACTAAACCAATTAACAACCTATGCATTGATTTCTGCAATGTTCAGTCTTATACTGGTAAGACTTTAGCAGTTGAGGATTATTTCATTAGGTCAAGATGCCCTCTTCAAGGTTGCAACATTGTTAAAAAATTAAGTCTCTTAGTTAGCCTAAAGAGGGGATACCCAAATTTCAGTCCTTCCCACAAGGGATTTGTACCAGGGCAGGCGACTTTACCTCCAACACCACCTCTGCACAAAAACCACTGACGATGGAATTCATGGAAACTTCACTAAATCAAAAAGGTTACTTTCAGACTTCTTTGATGGGCCTAATGATTGCTCACTTATTCATAAGGTGATTTTCCTGGATGATTATAACAGAATCAATTTCATCAATCAAATCCTCATTACCTGTAAGGCTCTAAGTGGTAAGGTACCACCACACTACGGGATTTCCTTACACTATTTTGAAAAGTGCCAGAACAGAATTTGTTGGGAATCAGTGTCATAAATTTTATTATTATTTATTATTATTATATTAAAAGACATTAATGGTTAGGTGTGCCATGTAATGTTGATTTGACTTAGCTTTAGAGACCTTTTAATCAAAAAATGGAAATGAGGTGTACACCATACTTCTATTTATATATTAACTTTGAAACATTTCAGAGATACAATATGGGAGGCTCGTCTAAGTGCAATACAAGAACAAGTGCTGGCTGGCTGGGAACAGTTCACAATATGGAATGCTGGCAAACAGGGGCGCAAGTTTTACAGATCACTTCTACCTGAGCACAGGAAAAAGGTATGTTGATATATGAGCTGTTCTCATGGAATCAGTTTCGTAATTTAAGTGAAAGTAAATAATTACTGTAACAGGAGTGTATGATCATGATCCAAAATACATAAATTCAAATATATAAATATAGTACATGTTGTCGTATATCTATTGCAATTGTTGAGAAAATTGTGCTTAGCATAACATATTTTGTGCCAAATAAATTTCTATTTTTATTGATATTTATGAAGGTCAGAGCATTCTGCGATGTTGATCAGAGGAAAATTGAGAAGGGACTTTATATCTTTGAAGAATCTCAGGTGAGTGAAGTATATGCTCAGTGTTAAGCAGCTTCAGGATTGCTTTCTCTTATCCAGCCAATTTTTGCTTCACAGTGAAAAAAAGCTACTCCTGGATTTTTATGCAAACCAAACTTTTATTTTCCTCCTCAG
Source organism: Amphiduros pacificus (assembly GCA_949316495.1). Classification (NCBI taxonomy): domain Eukaryota; kingdom Metazoa; phylum Annelida; class Polychaeta; order Phyllodocida; family Hesionidae; genus Amphiduros; species Amphiduros pacificus. Next base: position 32,309,696 of record OX439002.1, read on the forward strand.
TGTCAAGATATAAGCAGCCATTTAAAAAGAAGCATTGATGGGCTAAATTTCAAATATTCCATTTAATATTGCAACAGATAACGTTTTGAATACATCCTGTATAAAACTTGAGGGTGGGTGGATAATCAAAATGAGCATGTGGCGATAAATCCAAAATAAAGCAATGGGTAGCTAGGGGGACTCCAATAAATATCCAGTTATCCTCCTGTCACAAGGCATTGGATTTCTTTTTCTTTCTTTCATATATGTTGGTCAAGGATTCTGCCAAACCTCGTGTTCCAATCATTCATTTCACACAAGCCAAACCACCATTCATCATATGTGTCAAGCAGGTAAGCAACACAGAATTTTTATTTTTTATTGCTTCTATTTACAAAATAATACACATTTGTAAATCCTTTCAAATTTATGATATTTCATTTCAGGATTTGACTGGTGGGAAATTTGAAGAGAACCTGTCTTCACTTAACCTAGAAGAAGGAAAGAACTACTTTCATTTTAACTGAATCTAAAATTTTAAGATTTTCAATTTGGTGAATTTAGTACCATGTGCCTATGAAATAGAAACAGACAATTTATTGGTTTCATATTGATATTTATTGTGATAAGTTGGTGCCATTAATTCTATGCAAACTGGAGGTGTGCATATATCCTGCCTGTACTTTTTACAGCCACAGGGTTTCCTACAAATGCAGTTTTTGTGCATTTTTGACCATAAATCAATTTGACATTAAGTGACAAAAGCAAAATAAGGAAGTGTTAGTTAAGTGTTGCCAGAGGGCTGCATTGCAGCTTTCCATTTGATAGTTCTATTGTTGTTATTGATCTTTTCATGAAAAGTACATTTTACTTCAATATTGACATAGAGTAATCTCAAAAAGATTTGTATTTATGTGTATCTAAGTTTTGGGGAATAAAGTTGGCACCTTATGTTGGGTGCATTTTAAAGAATAAAATAAGTATTCAGTTTATTTGCCTTGTCTCAACATTTATGACAGCAGGACATTAATGTCACTTCTTGATCTTAAAGATATCCCGGTTGTTTGCCTTCCTTAGCACCCTTGCAACCTAATAACTTAAATAAGTGATTGAGGGGTCACTTTCTATTAAGACATTCATTCCACAAAACAAAAATATAATTTTAAGTAACATTTATGCAAATTCTATGATAAATGTTGAGATTTGTGTAATGATTTATGATGATGCATCAGGTGATGCTCTGAGTTCTGTACTGCTACAACCCTCTCAACACAAGCAAAGCTGCTGCTACCTACTCTAGTTTGACAATAGGTATGAGACTTAAACTGGTATACATAATATTTCACTCAAAAACTTACTGTACATTATAAATTTACATATATTAAATAGTCATTGTTTTGCTCAATTGTTCAATAGAACATATCCCAAAATATATATCTTCACTCAAAATGTCCTACCAGAGAACAATTGACCTTCATTCATGATTTAATGATTTTTCTAGAAATGTTGAACATTTTATGATCATCATTTGTAAAACCATTATAATACCTATATTTTAAATGTTCTACCTTCAATACAAAACTGACTTAATATTCCTCTGGTGTGTAGTGCCATCGCCAGCCTTTACTCTATTATTCAAACCACAACACTCAACCCTGTGCAGTTCTGAAAAGAAGAGATGAAAATATAAAGTAGATGGCATAACCTTCAAAATAAATTTTGGAAATAGCCAAGCACAGCTCTTAGATTAAATGTCATATCTTCTTTTGAAAAAGTGGATCCTTGTACCAGTACACTGATCCATGCAAACCTTGTGTCTGAAGTGTTCACTCTTTTCTAAAGCTGCCCAAAATAATGCACCTCCAGGAGTCTCCGAAGTGTGATTTGAAGCATATTATGGGTGTTTATGCAGGATTGGGTGAGAAGTCACTGACAGTTGCTCAGATTCTAACATTGCCCACAGGAAACATACATTTATTCATGTAACAAAACTTCAAAGGTATATGTGTCAACACTCCATTTGTAGAAAAGGAGCAACTTTCAATGGAAACTGAACTTGGAGCATTTTATCATAGCCTTAGATAAATATGAACAATATAAGTGCTATTTTTTCAAATAATGCACACACAGCTATATTTGCAAATTTACTTATTGAGTTTTCCCCAATACTTTGCCATCCTGCACTACCCATAGATATCTGCCACAGTTCCATGGTTGACCACAGTGTGACCTCCATGTTGGAACCGTGTTTGGTGCTACCCTCTGCTGGCATACAGGCACACTACACCCATTTTTTAAAATGTACACCATTCTGTACAACAAATAAAATGCAACTCTCAGGGTGGCTACAAATGCACAATTGATTGCTGAATAGCAAGGGAAGTCTTCATGTTATTGCTTCTGAACAGGAGGACGAACTGTCCCCTGTTTAGAATGGATCAGTTGTCATACATGTAACCACCTGCACGCTGCCATCTCATACCTACTGTCATTGCTAGGTAAGTCTTGCATAAAACTACAAACAAAACAGTTAAATTATTCAACTAAATTCACACACACAAAAACTATATTACTCACACAGGTCTCTATGTCTTGCATAATGTCTCATGATACCTTGAAATAAATACCAGTATGAATTTTGCAGGAATATTTGTTTCTTTTGTAACTTATCATCGTTTATTGTTTAAGACTTGAATTGTCACATTTTGCACTATTTCATTAGATCCAACAATGGTGGGACATCATGTGTTTCATCTAATATGTGAAATGAATTACACATTATTTTTTCCTCCATAATATTATCAACGGTGCCCTTCTGAAAGATGCAATAGCTTACCAACACCACTTTCTACACTCTGAAGTGCAAAAGAAAACTGCATTTTTCTATTTTTATGACTTATTATTCACAAGAGCTAGTTTAATGGACCAACTTAGCTAGCTGGACTAGCTGGTGGACTAGCTGGTGTCTGGAAGCAGGCAGCTAGCTTGGTATTAATCGCAGGAGCTCATTGTGTCTGAGCTTGCTGGGCTAGCTGGAATCTGGAAACGGGCAGCGAGCCTGGACCTCCTTGGGGTACCCTTCAGTGGACTGCCCATAGGTGACAGACTGCTCTCCGACATCGCCCTCTGGGGGCTGCTTGGTTCTCTCTCGGGACGAGGCTGCCAACGTGGACTAACACTGACTGGTTTAGGTGGACTGATCGTATCTAACTCCACACTCTCCTCCACATGTCTACAACATCTTGAAGCATCTGCTGACATCTGCTGTGCACTATCTGTTGGGTAGCTAATTGGGTTTAGTGTAGCCATATTCTCTGTTTCTGCAATTAATTTCTCAATATCTGCCTGGTCTTCCACTATGGGGGGAGTTGGGGCACTTGCTCTTTTTGTAGAACCTGCCTTAGTGGAGATAGTAATGTCAATGACTGGTGAGGCACTTGGGCTTGTATTGCCTGATGAGGCATAGCTACACACTTGCTGAATGCCTAGATTGGGGCTGCGCCTAGATGGCACTGTATTTCCACCACTAGAGGTCACCACCTTCTCTTTGATCAGCATGGGACTGCCGGTAGGGCTGCGGATGGTAGTATCCTGCAGCAGCTGTTTCAACTGTGCCCCTGCTTCTTGTAAGGAGGGTGATGACACTTGTCTCAAACCAGATTCCTCAGTATCCTCGTTATTGCTGCCATCTTCACCTTGAGTGAGAGGATTTTCAGGCAGGACAGCAGGATCCATTGAATTTGTATTTGTGCTGAGAGGATGAACAGTGTGCACAACTGTTGGGAGTGGAATAGGTGAAGTTTGCCCAGAACCGTCTGATGCTGGGATAGGGTACCAGCCATGTCCTAAAGGTGCCCCCACCTCTGCACCATACAATCCTCCCTGTACTTCCTGCCCAGCCATGAAGTAAGTGGTCCCGCGGAACACATACTGACCAACTGGGCTATCTGATGGCACCATCTGTGTCGTGCTGAACGGTGGTGGAGAGACTGCTGGTATTGAGGCAGAAACATATTGGTGATTGACGGGTGGGAGTGTTGGCCCACTTCGGTCTGGCGGTAGAAGCTGAGCAGCAAAATGCAGCATCTCAGATTCTGGCGTCTTGCAGAGTGGGGTTCTCTGACGGGCCTTCTCATCCGGGGTCATTCCACAAAACATATCTGAATCACACAAATATAAATCAGAAATCAATATCAAACTGCAGACATGAGGAGCTCTGTTCAAATGGGAGAGATCAATATAGACAATATATGAGAACAATACAGGCGCAAGCTTGCAACAACAACAAAAATGTTTCAAATTATATGTAAACAGAAGCTTAAACATAGGCATTGAAAGGATGCTTAAACACCCTGGCAGGAAACGATTACCTTTTGAAAAAAAGTTAGAACTTTTCTCAATGAATCTACACATTTCTGAGAAAATGTGCATGCAGACAATATCTATTGAAACGCATTTGTAAAACACCACAATAGCATGAAAAAGGTATTGAATTGGCAGAATATTTAGCAGCGGATCATAGCATAGTATGAAAATTGCTTTTTGTCCAAATAATGTCTCATTCTAATGTATTTCTGGCCATTTAATACAGACATAAATAATGATCACTCCAAACTGCCGCCCCTGACTTATACACCCACAACCAATGCCAGGGTGTAATCAAATCACAAATTTTGAAAGCAAAAAATGACAGCACATGCATACTGAACTGTACCTTGTGATACTGGGGGAGAAGTGTCAAATCTCATGAGCTGTATGCTCTGCCTGCCCGGCTGCAGCTCCGGGGAGGGGACATTAGGGGGTATGGGATCACGCACAAAGTCCCAGGGCGACTGACATCTTGCCACTATTCCTGATTTTACACCCAAACCTGGCCCAGCTAGCATCATCAACTCACGGTCATCGTCTTCTGAAAGCCACATGTTATATTCTATTGGTGGTGTGACACTAGGCTCATGCAGATCAACTCAGGAACATAATGTACATGCCAGACTGAACTAATGACTGTGCAGCATAATAAACTTGTAATACACATGTGGAGAGAACTTAATGCTTTAAATAAAGAGTAAAATTTCAACACAAAAATGAATAATTTGACATTACATAAAGATTTTCAAGTGTTCCAGTTCCAACAGTAACAATATTCATGGTCATGGCCATTCCTGTTTTAACATTAATATTTTAACAACTGTAAGCAAGCCATGCAGGGAGCAAGCTGGTGCAAATAGACACTGAGGCCATGGCAAACTTACCATGGGAATCTGTGATGCCTGAATCATTAGACTGGGTGCTGGATAGCATGTTCTGGGGTGATTGGCCACGGCTGCTGTCAGAAGGCGTCGGGGATCTCTCATCCCATCCTGCCATAAAGAGAATCAATAAAGCCACTTATTTCCTACTTATTCACGGTTTATCAAAGCACGAAATATGCATAGCTTAGGATCAATTATATAGCAATAAATTTATCAAAGTGAGATTTTGAGACATTAGACATTTTGATTACCTAAGCAATTTGCCTGTCCGTGGAACTCTTGGTTGAGGAGGACCGTTCTTCTGTATCCCTTGCCTCTGAGCGTGACCATGTGGGGTATGGCTTGTAGCAGGGCCGTCACACTATGGTAACCATATGAGGCAGTCACCAGGCTCACACCAAAGTAACGTGCATAAGCAGTTTCAAACTGTGACAGACTCAGGCGGCCCTGGTTGGCTTGCAGAAGGGTACGCACATCCCGGGCAAACAGCTGCAGAGCACATAACTTCACTATACCTCCCTTGTCTGGGCTGGTTACCTGATAAAGAAGATTTACACTCCTTATGATTTTTTCACTTCTAAACTTTTATCTAATATACAGTTGCACATTATTCAAATTAGATTCTTTGTTGTGAATCTTTGGTGCATACCTGTACGTAATGTGTGAGGTCTGTGCACACCTCAGCAATAACGAGTTGCTCCGAGTATGTGGCCTCAAAGATGGAGCAGAGTTCACTGACACCCATGCTGCCCTCTGGTTTGTCCATCAGGATGAGGAGGATGCGCTGAGCAAGCTGCTGCTCATGGCTGTGATCTACCAGAACTATCACCAACCGACCCTCCTGGCTCTCTATCTGAAATACACAAAACAGTTAAACTGTTAAAGTTTGATAAAAGGTATTCCACGAATCAGTCAACATGATTATTTAATCAATAATTAGTCTCAATTGAATCTTTGAAAATCAATTCTTTCCACTGGAGCCCAAATTTGAGAAATTAAATTAAGTTATTTTCTTCAAAAGTAACCATACCTTGGCTGTATTTGGGATCTTGTCAATAAGCTCTGTCACAGATGACACCCCGTAATCATGGAGACGAATGCTGTGGCCGTGGAAACGCATGAAGAGGGTCAGGAACTCTGGCACGGGTAGCTGGAGGGTGGGAAGTGACTTGAGCAGGGCGGCGACCTGCTCCTCCAGTACATTGAGCAGCTCCTGCTCAGTCAAACACAGAATCTTCTCATCATCCTCATCTGCCACCTGCAAAACACATCCCACCAGGTGAGACAAACCCACAACACTCAGAATTATGCTCTTCTTTTGATATCTATATGTTTTATCTGATCATTCAGATATTTAGACCTTTCTTTTTGAGCCAGGAATAGATTTTTTCCTTTTGAATAAGCAATCTTCAACCGGACTGTAAAAATCATTCTCAAATGAAATTCTTTTATGTATATCTCATGTTTTTTTGTTCATTCAGAGATTATCAACAACATTTTTGGGGTTTGCAGTTTTTGGTTATCATAGCAAGCAGATACAAATCAATTTAAATGCAAGAAGAAAACCAAATTTAAATTTCAATTACCTGCAAAACATGGGGAATTGCCTCAAAGAGTTCAATGAGTTTGGTGAATCCGTAGTCTGCCACTCGGCACTGCTTGCCAAAGTGGTGGTGGTATGCTGGGATGAACTTGTTGAAGGGCATGCGGCACTGGGGACTGTGTCTCAACAGGTCAATCACCTCCACTGCAAACTGCTTGGACCTCTCCATCTCATCTGCTGTTTGCTCTGTGTCATATCGATATAAAACATAGGCATCAGAGATGCATCTACCCTCAGCCCTGGTAACTCATTGCACAACATTCGCTCCACACAATATTTGTGAACAAAACGTCACTGCACCAAGGCAAATTGATGCAGGGGTAAAAAACCCATAAAATCTACTTCCTTTGATAGCTTAGGTGTGTCAAGTATCATGAAACTGTCATCATTTACTCCAGAATTATTGATATGGGCCTGTGACCTTGAAAAGCAGGTTAAGGTCACCGTCCATCAAACTCATGTGGAGTCTTCCCAGATTCTTATGTGTGTCAATTTTCATGAAGCTGCCATCATTTGTTCTTAAGTTATCACGATGACAAGGATGATTTCACATAATTGTCCCTGTGACCTTGAAATCAGGTGAAGGTCATGTTCCATCAAGAGAAGTCTGAGGTTTTCACCAGATGCTTGTGTGTGTCAAATCTCATAAAGCTGCCATCATTCGTTCTTGAGTTATTACGATTCTTGGGATTTCACATAATTGTCCCTGTGACCTTGAAAAATAGGTCAAGGTCGCCGTCCACCGAACTAGTCCGAGGTTTTCACCAGATGCTTATGCGTGTAAAGTTTCATGAAGCTGCCATCATTTGTTCTTGAGTTATCACGATGACAAGGATGATTTCACATAATTATCCCTGTGACCTTGAAAAGTAGGTGAAGGTCATGTTTCAAAGAAAAAATTCTGAGGTCTTCACCAGATGCTTGTGTGTGTCAAATCGCATAAAGCTGCCATCATTCGTTCTTGAGTTATTGCGATTCTTGGGATTTCACGTAATTGTCCCTGTGACCTTGAAAAATAGGTCAAGGTCGCTGTCCACCAAACTAGTCCGAGGTTTTCACCAGATGCTTATGCGTGTAAAGTTTCATGAAGCTGCCATCATTTGTTCTTAAGTTATCACGATGACAAGGATGATTTCACATAATTGTCCCTGTGACCTTGAAATCAGGTGAAGGTCATGTTCCATCAAGAGAAGTCTGAGGTCTTCACCAGATGCTTGTGTGTGTCAAATCTCATAAAGCTGCCATCATTCGTTCTTGAGTTATTGCGATTCTTGGGATTTCACATAATTGTCCATGACCTTGAAAAATAGGTCAAGGTCCCCATCCATCGAACTCATTCGAGGTTTTCACCAGATGCATATGTGTGTCAAGTTTCATGAAGCTGCCATCATTTGTTCTCGAGTTATCGCGATGACAAGATGATTTCACATAATTGTCCCTGTGACCTTGAAAAGTAGGTGAAGGTCATGTTTCACAGAAAAAATTCTGAGGTCTTCACCAGATACTTATGTGTGTCAAATCTAATAAAGCTACCATTATTCGTTCTTGAGTTATTGTGATTCTTGGGATTTCACATAATTGTTCCTGTGACCTTGAAAAATCGGTCAAGGTCGCCGTCCATCGAACTCGTCCGAGGTTTTCACCAGATGCATATGTGTGTCAAGTTTCATGAAGCTGCCATCATTTGTTCTCGAGTTATCGCGATGACAAGATGATTTCACATAATTGTCCCTGTGACCTTGAAAAGTAGGTGAAGGTCATGTTTCATAGAAAAAATTCTGAGGTCTTCACCAGATACTTATGTGAGTCAAATCTCATAAAGCTACCATTATTCGTTCTTGAGTTATTGTGATTCTTGGGATTTCACATAATTGTTCCTGTGACCTTGAAAAATAGGTCAAGGTCGCCGTCCATCGAACTCGTCCGAGGTTTTCACCAGATGCATATGTGTGTCAAGTTTCATGAAGCTGCCATCATTTGTTCTTGAGTTATCGGATGACAAGGATGTTCGCTACAGACATACATACATACATACATACATACATACATACATACATACATACCCACGCCAGGAGTACTGCAATACCCTCAGCCTGATTACATCAGGGGCTGAGGGTAAAAATCTCAGGTTTAAATACTATAACTTTGGAAGATTGTGGAAAATCAAGAAAATGCGAATTTTTGAGAGTGAAGCTGGTTTCAATTATGATGACTAGGCATTTAATGAATAAGGCATGCAAACTTACCCCTTCTTGGTATCGAAATGATCATATCCTTGCCTATGCCTGTAACCTGTAAGTAATTAATCATTGATCCATAAAATTCTCAGAAGGTGCATACAGAACTGGTGATTTATTACAAATTTATAATAGGAATTTCATTATTTTTGCTCACTCATGATAAATATTATACTTACAAGGATAGTGGTTTCAGGGAGTTCGCTCAGCATGTCCTCTATGTAACATATGCCATAGCTGGTGATGTCAAAGGGCCGTCCTATAACCTTGTCTGAAACATGATTATCAATCAAATAAAACACCAAAGACAACATCCAAAATTTATGTATTTGGTGTTCAAATATAAAGTGTAGAAAAAAAACCTTTCTGAAGCAGAGCATGGCATCCGATATGGTAAGTTCAGAATTTTTACATTAATATCTTGACACTATAGACTCGGCTAAAGCTATCAAAATTAGAATAAAGAAAATCAAACTGACTGTAGACAATGGGCAGGTCCAAGACAGCAATCTGCTTGCTTGCCTGGTACTTGAGTACCCTGAGTAGATCTGAAGTGAACCGCTTCACCTGAGCTCTGTGAGACAAGGTCACCATGCGTCGACTGCCACCGCCAATGATCTTAAACCATATGTTAAATAACTCTTATTATAACCCATTCATTACTCCCAAGAAAGCATTTTAAATATCCAGAATTGTCTCACATTTATTGTAAGTGTATTGTCCTACCTGTACAATGTGGGGAATGGCTTCAAAGAGTTCCATGAGTTTAGTGTAGCCATAGTCAGCCACTCGACACTGCCTGCCAAAGTGGTGGTGATAGGAAGGTATGAACTTGCTGAATGGCATGCGGCACTGATTGCTATTCTTCAGCAAGTCCACAACCTCACGACTGAACTGAGAAAGCTGCTGGTTCATCAAAGGACTCACACATGTCCGACCAAATTCTAGGAAGATATAAATATATATGTATATAATTTTTTTATTCGAAACCTGATTTACAATATTCAATAAAAGTAGGTCAAGGTCATGTTCCAGCAAGAAGTCTGAGGTCTTCACCAGATGCTTATGTGTGTCAAGTCTCATAAAGCTGCCATCATTCATTCTTGAGTTATAGCAATGATAGGGATTTCACATAATTGTACCTGTGACCTTGAAAATTAGGTGAAGGTCATGTTCCATACAAAAATGTCTGAGGTCTTCAACAGATGCTTATGTGTGTCAAGTCTCATAAAGCTGCCATCGTTCGTTCTCGAGTTATAGCAATGATAGGGATTTCACATAATTGTACCTGTGACCTTGAAAAGTAGGTGAAGGTGATGTTCCATACAAAAATGTCTGAGGACTTCAACAGATGCTTATGTGTGTCAAATCTCATAAACTGCCATTATTTGTTCTTGAGTTATTGCGATTCTTGGGATTTCACATAATTATCCCTTTGACCTTGAAAAATATGTCAAGGTCGTCGTCCATCGGTCTCGTCCGAGGTTTTAACCAGATGCTTATGTGTGTCAAGTTTCATGAAGCTGCCATAATTTGTTCTTGAGTTATCACGATGACAAGGATGATTTCACATAATTGTCCCTGTGACCTTGAAAAGTAGGTGAAGGTCATGTTTCATAGAAAAAATTCTGAGGTCTTCACCAGATGCTTATGTGTGTCATATATCATAAAGCTGCCATCATTTGTTCTTGAGTTATTGCTATTCTTGGGATTTCACATAATTGTCCCTGCGACCTTGAAAAATAGGTCAAGGTCGCCATCAATCGAACTCGTCCGAGGTTTTTACCAGATGCTTATGTGTGTCAAGTTTCATGAAGCTGCCATCAATTGTTCTTGAGTTATCGCGATGACAAGAATGTTTGCTACAGACAGACAGACAGACATACATACCCACGCCAGGAGTACTGCAATACCCTCAGCCTGATTACATCAGGGGCTGAGGGTAAAAAGAATTAAATTAGTGGTGAGCACCTAGTCTCTTACCAAGGTTAGCGGGTGGTTTGTTCTCGGCCCACTGGACTTTCTTAATGCCTGAAGCTGTGATGGCCACCTTCACACCTGGCACACAGCTCACCAGGTGCTCTAGAGACACTCCCCCCTCTGTCACCACCCTCACGTCACGGAACTCGGCCGAGTAACAAGCTGGCAAGCTGCAAGCCAAGAAAACTAACAACCATCACAGTATGAAGAGTATCATCATAATGTGGCATCATATCTCAGTAATTCTTAACCACAGAATATCAAAGCTTTGTGAACTACACAGGAGTAACGTCTCACCTCATGAGGGGCATGCTCCCCTCGTGGGACTGCAGCAGGGTGTGGATCTGGGAAGCAAAGCCTTTCAGCTGCATCAGAACATTTGGCAAGGTGCACGAGTCCAAGGCCTCCATATAGTTGGAGCTGCCCTCCTTGCAGTGTAATCTACATATCGGTGACTCAAGGATCTCCTCAACCTGGAACAATCAAACCAAAATATTGTCCCTCTAAACTGAACCTGGAACAATCAAACCAATATATTGTCCCTCTAAACTGAACCTGGAACAATCAAACCAATGTATTGTCCCTCTAAACTGAACCTGGAACAATCAAACCAATGTATTGTCCCTCTAAACTGAACCTGGAACAACCAAACCGATATATTGTCCCTCTAAACTGAACCTGGAACAATCAAACCAATGTATTGTCCCTCTAAACTGTTTCTTACACAACTATTGGACTGATGTAGTTCCAATGGTGGAACTAAATATTGCTGAACAATATGTGCTGAGTTCTTTTACCTATTCCTTCCATAAGAGAGAAGCATAGCTATTTAAATTGCAAAATTTTGAAAAAAATCTGGGGTTTGCGTGCTTAACATGATGAGAAATACAAAGTAAATCTGAGGGTTATGACTGAGCAGTTTGGCAAGAATTATTTAAACGGAACTGAGACTAGGAATATATGTATATATACCTCCTGATCTGACTGTGAAGGGTCTGAGTGTGTTGGACTTTTCCTCAGGCTTGGTACGAGAGCCACCATCCTTCCTGCTCCACCTTGTTCCTCTATCTCCACTGTATCCTTCATGCGATACAGCTCAGAAACACTTATTGTACGGTGAAATCTGCAACAGTTTTCAACCATGATAAGTATATTATCATAGTACTAAAAAATCACCAAAATTACTCAAAATTTAGCAAGAAGTAAATTGTAAATTTAATTCAATCACTGACCTTTTCTCAAATATTTCTATGAACTTGAATAAAGGTATTGTGTTACCAGTCACTTCCTTCAACAAAGAAATCACTTCACATCTGCAATAACAGAGGTAAAGGGTAAATGAAACATTTTTCTTGACCCAAAACTTGATTAATTTCCAATGTGATTATCAGTTTTAATGTGACAATTTTTGAGTCCAATATTTTGGAGGTGGAGAGATATACCTTGTATTGGCATTGTTTGAGCCATTGTCATGGCTGACGAGGGCCACATGTATGCGTTTGTAGCCAATCTTCTTGCGGTGGAACTGGGAGATGGCAAACCTGGCCTCATCAATAGTGGGCACTCTCACGTAACTGATATTAGTATTGTCTGGTTGTGTCTGAATATACACTCCTAAAACCTACAAATTATTGACAATACCCTTATCACTACCATTAACTCCTGATTATATAAGTCAATCAGTATTTATAAATAATAATAGTGGCAAAATAGTATCACCAACAATCAATACTGGAGTTCTAACCTGTACATGTTGCTGGAACTCTGTGTAGAGGATTTTCTTCCATTCCCTGGCACTGATGTTGTAGTCTAAGTTGGAGACCATGAGCTGAGTGGGTGTGTCCAGGCCTGGTCCAGCGTTGGCCTCTTCCTCCCAGGCACCACTCCCAGACTCTGCTATTGACGCCTGCGGTGTGGGAACACGGATGGGCTTAAAGAGACCACCTACTGGCTCACCTGGCCGAGGGCTGCTGCACGTGGAACTACCTCTGAAAATTAAAGCAGGGCTTTCTTCATAATGAAGCTTAAAACATAAATTTTGAACACTTTTATTTTTGCTCTATAATTTCAATAACAAATAACAAATGCCATCTTTCCTTCTTGCTATTTTTACAATATATATGTAAATTATTTGTTATTAGGAAAGATTAAGTGGTGCATAATGAAGTGCTTTGAACAGAATGGCTGGCATCATCGCTTTATGAATTTTATTATCATTATCATTAGAAATCAACTTCACCTTGAGTTGGGCCTACTGGCTCCGGGGGTGCGTCGGAACCCCCCTGAAGGGCATCTCAGGCTGATATTCAAGGTGAGTTTAGGGGAAGCTGCTGCAGCATTCCTCCATGGAAGCGGTGCTGCTGTGAAGTCATTGTCACTACCCCTGGATGGGGGTCCAGAGTGGGAGGCGGTGGTGGAATGAGAGGAGGAGGGGCGGGAATGGGGCCCTGAACTACTGCCATCGCCATCTTTACTCCTCCCTCCTCCTGACAGCTGATCCTCCTGGACAATGCACAAAGAGATACTACATAGTACTATTTAATGTTTCACCTGCATAAAACATTGAATAGGAAAAAATACAAACTTCCTAATGCTTGATAAAAGTCAAATTATTTTTTGTGCAAGTTTGATTCAATTTTAGATCTTTTTATATCTGGTAGAGAAACTATCAAGTGAAAGAACAGAAAAAGTCTTAAAGCAACAGAAACCATTCTCTCATTGATATGATTCTTATACAGATGAGATAATTGACAATAAGTACATCCTGTCGCCAGAAAGTGCTAAATGTTTAACTCTGTTCACAGAACATTCTTATTTGTTTTAACATTGACTACCTGATAGAACTGCTGCTGCAGGGACAGCACCTCTCGCGTGGGTTTCTGATCCTTAGTCAGTCTGTCGATGATGTCTCGGAGTTCATCAGGACCACGGAGAGCCGGAGTGGAGCTTCGAGAACTATGGCTACTTTCAGCTGAACCACGAGATGCTTGATTGTTACGCGATGACTGATTCACGGTGGGAGATCCACGCCCAGCTCGGTTGCTAACGGCAGACCCACGGCCTGTCTGGTTGCTATGGGAGGAGGACCAAATAGGCTGGTTGCTCTGAGGTGGACCCATGGATCCACGTTTACTTGGGCTACTCGTCTTGACTGTTGAAATAATCTTACATGGTTTTTCCTTGTTATTGTTGTTTTCACCTTTGGGTGGGGTGGTGCTCTCTGTTGAAGCCAGTCCTCCATCTCTCGTCCCAGGATGCTCATCATCATTGGTTTCAAGAAATCTGAAAATTTAATTGTCCTTGATTCAAGGAGAGCTCAATATATTGGATTTAAACTTTGTTAATACCAGACATACAGTTGACTTTCACCTGTGGCCTCATTTTAATCACTCTCCACATTATATGATAAGCATTTCCTCAAACTCTAGAGAAGTCCCTTTTTTATTGACACATGACTATTCTCTGAAATAAGAAGTTTTTCCCTGTTACCTTTACCATTTATCAAAATGAATCATTTAATCAAGAGAATTAACTCTAAAATAATACTTCTATCATTAACAAATCACTGATGGATTCAGCAGTGTCTGAAAACATGAAAGTTGCCATCATCACGCCCTTGCTGAAGAAACTTGGTTTCGAACGGAATGAAAAGAACTACAGACCAGTTTCCAACCTGACATACATTTCTAAACTTACTGAGAGGGTGGTGGCAGACCAACTGATCCCTCATCTGGTAAGGAATGGCTTTACAGACTAATTTCAATCAGCATACAAGGAATATCATAGCACCAAGACTGCCTTATTGAAGGTGCAAAATGATATCCTGCGTGATCTGGATGAGAAGAAGTCGGTAATCCTGCTTTTATTTGACCTCTCTGCGGCCTTTGACACCATTGACCACCAGATCCTATTTGATAGACTGGAGACAAGATGTAATGTCAAGGGTCACGCTCTCTCTTGGATACGGTCATATCTCAATAATAGGAAACAATGTGTGAAGGTGGGGACTAACAGGTCCTCTCTTAAGCCCATAAAATATGGGGTCCTGCAGGGCTCAGTCCTTGGCCCCATACTATTCACCATATACATGACACCTCTGTCTGATATCCTAGCCAAATATGGTCTCAGCTATCATATTTATGCTGATGATACCCAGATCTACATCCCTATTGACCACACTTCCATCCATCAAGTTGACATAAGTAGACACAAATTAGAACAATGTGTCCGTGAGGTCAGGAACTTAATGATCTCAAACAAGATGAAGATAAATGATGGAAAGACTGAAATGCTAATATGTACTGACAGGTACAATACTGTCACTAGCGGCAGTATCCCTGATACTATCAGAGTAGGGGACTCTGACATCACCCCTAGTGAATCAGTAGTTAACCTTGGTGTCATTTTTGACTCCAAGATGGACATGAAGGCACAGATCATGAAAATGTGCAAGAAGGGCTATTACCACTTTAGGAACCTTGCGGCTATCAGATGATGTCTAGACGAGAAGACGGCTGTAGCATTAACCCATGCTTTTGTTACATCCACTCTTGCCTATGGCAATAGCCTTCTCGCAGGACTTCCTAGATCTGATATTAAGAAGTTACAATACCTTCAAAACTCTGCAGCCCGTGTCGTAGGAAAAATCAGGAAATTCTATCACATATCAGAAAAACTGAAGGAATTACACTGGTTGCCCGTTCATGCCAGAACACAGTCCTGAACACAGTCCTGAAGACAGCGCTATGAACAGACTTGTCTGGTATCAGCGCTATATAAATTTTATTATTATTATTATTATTATTATTATTATTATTATTATTATTAAATATTGTCTTTAATATCCATCATAGTTAAAGAATAATGCAATGACAACTTTTATTTTTTTAATTGTTCACTGAGGGGTGACTGGTCATTGAGGCATAACGATCATCACTGATACCAGCACTGTTCATCATGATGCATCATCCAACCAAAAATTACCAATCTCCACCAATCACTGCTGCTGAGTTTTTTTGAAGGACTTTTCATATCCTTTTTAATTTTTTTACAGTAACAATAACAATGCCAAGGTCTTAATTACCGGTATACCTATACAAGCACAAATTCAAAAATCGTCTGTTACAGAATATAACTTGAAAACATGTAAAAAACATGTTTTTCATTTTAAAATTTATGTTTCAGCAATTGCAGGACTCCATCACCATTTTTTAAGTGTTCATGGAGATGTGACTGCTCACTCAAGCAGGATTTTTTCAGCCAGCTTGTGAAGAACATTATGATGCACATTTCCACCAAAATTCAAGCTTGGATGTTGCACAACAGCCAAGATGAATGACATGTCAAAGTTTTTTGCACAAAATGTTTAAGAGTTCAACTACGAGTGACTCTTTGCTGAAACAGGACTTTGATCTTTGATCTTCATTAATATGTATCATCCTACTGAAAATGATCACACTATCAATAAGACAATAACAGCCCTGAATAAAATTATTGTCAATACTATTTTCAATGAGATGTCACTGCTCACCCAATCATGAATATCATCACTTTCACCAATACTCTGAATCAAGTTGCATTACCCAACCAAAGTTAACAGCTCCATCCATTTTATTTACTTGATGTCAGATTCATTTTTTAAGTATTCGGTGAGGCTAAAGATTTCACTCAAACATGAATTTTTCAGCATGCCCTTATGCCAAGTTATGGAGAACCTGATAATGATACACATTTCCACTAAGTTTCAAGGTAGGATGTTGTATAATAGCTGTGATAACAGACACAGCAAAGTTTTTTTTGCATTGCTCACTTAAGTACATTTGTTCACTAAAACATGACCTTCATCTAAATAACTGATACTACTCTTGGAGATGTATCATCCCATCATAATTGACAGCTCTAACTATAATTGCCATTGAATATAGCTCATGGTTCTAAATGTTGACAGACAGACAGATGAACCAAGATACGGAAAGTGAAAATCGTATAAGACCTACTTTGCAGCTATTGACTGGTCCTGCTCCGGTTCCATTCCAGACATGGCTGCCAATTGACTGAGGCGTGCAGCTGGGGTGGACCCATCCTTCTCGCTTCCAACCAGTTCTAAGATCTTGCTTGCAGAGGAAAAAGTACCTTTCAGTTTCACTGGGTCATTTTGTTTCACCTTGCTCAATTTTATCCCTGAATTAACAGCAGACACCACCTCACCTGAAATATATAAGATGCACATTTTACATACTGTAAACCAAGTACTGATAAAAATTGAAGTTTTTATGTTTTATTTTTGTGGTTGTTTTATTAAAACCTACCGGTAGATCTTTGGAATATATGGCTTTTATTTTATTGACAGCCCAAGTCAAGCATGTCAATTTTATCCGACTTTCTCTTCTGTGTTTATAGTTGGCAATATGAGAAGGGATCCAAAGCAAATAAACTTGCTGAACAGTGCAGCATGAAATTTCAGCATTTCATTTCTGATTGAATAGTAATAAAATATAAATTCCCATTTTTTCCTTCCACATATTGACTTCTTATAAATGAGCTCTATTTGAACTCATCCATGCAGCGAATGATGTGTTAATCAAAATGTTAATGACTTAAAATTTACTATAAATATCATTGATTATGACCTTAATCATTAGTTTTGTTTTCAAGCATTTCTATTTTTTGAAATTATTATTCATTATCATAAATAATTAAAATGCGCTCAGAGAGCGCAGAACAATGCCCTCCTCCTGCATACCCCTGTGGCCAGTGCTGCCTAGTGGCCAGTTTGCCCCGCACCTCAAATTCACAGAATCAGCATCCATAATGTAGAATCAAACCCCAATGTTCTGGAGCATTGAAATGAGGGCCACTCTAAATACTAATGGGGATGTCGATTTTCACCTGAAAAGTAGGTCACACTGACCCAATTACATAAATTAACATTTTTGCAGCTTATACCAATTGATAATAAGTAATAATGTTTGATATATGTGTATTCTGCAAAGAATTAACAAAATCGGCATGTCGGCCATTTTGAAAAATGGCTGCTGTGGCTTCAAAATTTGGTCAGTATTATCCATCATCGAACTTAGCCTAGCCCCTCATAAAATACACCTGTACACCAACTTGTGTCAAAATTGAAACATTTCTACAGAAGATAGAGTGCTCACGGCCAAAGTTGACCCGATGGTCACTGCGACCTTGACCTTTGACCTTGGTTGGAAAAATTCCATGGAATCTTTTTTTGGGGTCTTTAGTTTTACAAACATTATGTAGAATCAAACCCCAATGTCCTGCAGCATTGAAATGAGGGCCACTCTAAATACTAATGGGGATGTCGATTTTCACCTGAAAAGTAGGTCACACTGACCCAATTACATAAATTAACATTTTTGCAGCTTATACCAACTGATAATAAGTAATAATGTTTGATATAAGTGTATTCTCAAAAGAATTCACAAAATCGGCACGTCGGCCATTTTGAAAAATGGCCACCATGACTTCAAAATTTGGTCAGTATCGCCCATCATCGAACTTCGCCTAGCCCCTCATAAAATACGCCTGTACACCAACTTGTGTCAAAATTGAAACATTTTTATAGAAGTTAGAGCGCTCACGCCCAAAGTTGACCCGATGGTCACTGCGACCTTGACCTTTGACCTAGGTCACCAAACTTTCATGGAAAATATTTACTTGGACTATATTGTTGTAGGCATATGTAGGATCATCCCTGTGGTCCAGCGACTTTCGAGTGTTGGCCATTCCAAATATTGTGACGGATGCACGGACACACGGACGGAAAAGTGATTACTATATGCCCTCCCTCGGAGGAGGAGGGCATAACTAGAATCATTAATACTCTTTAAATTTTAAACCCAAAATCTTAAATATGATTTATATATCTGAAGCTAAATTCTCAATTGGCATAAAATAAAAGAACACAAAATGCATGTAATTTTACGAAGCCAGCTGTCTGAGATTATATAGATATTTAATTTGAATTTGATTCTGCTGCAGGGCAAAGTATGTAAAGTGCTATGTTACATAAATATGAAACAGTTATCACAAAAACCGATCAAAGAATATGACTTAAGTCAATATTTCGTGCCATTAAATCCAGATGATTTCCAAACAGGACTAGATAGTTTTTGAGTGGCCCAAAACTGAAGATAGCTCAAGGTCATGCACTTTCCAACTCACATATGCTAATCTCTTGTGCTACGAGGTCAAGTAACTTAGTTACATAAATTATTTTCCAAATCATAAACATATAGTACAGGATAGTTTGGTGTCATGTAAAATATCATCAGTGGTATTTATCTGATTTTGAAAATTTGCATATTTTTGGAAGTTGTGACCTTTTTGGCATATGTCAATGTGACCTAGTTACATAAATTACAAACATATTTCTGAGATAAATGTAGTGGCAATAAATTTAATGAGTAATGTTTTGCCAAATATTACATTTATAATTTTCTCTGATTTGTAAAGGATCAGATTATTAATATGTTGGAAGTTGTGACCTATAATATGGCTTTTAAGTAGGTCAATGTGAGCTAGTTACATACTTTTATCCTAAAATTATGAACAAACATATTGTAAGATAAATGTAGTGTGAATAAATGCTATTTGTAGTGTTTTGCAAAATATCACAAATAGCCAACTTTGAAAATCGGCTCCTGTGACCTTGAAAATAGCTTAAGGTCACCCAATATCAAACATATCCAAGCAACTCATATGTAAATCATCACTGCTAAATCAAATCAACATTGCTGTAATTATTCCGAAAATAGAGCATTCACAAGCGAACTCGCTCCTGTGCTGGTAATGAATTTGACCTTGATCCAAGGTCTCAAAAAGTTCAGCCCCAAAAATTTCCCAGGCCAACAAACTATCATGTTTTAGTATCTTTCCTTTGTTCAAGCATAACTGAATGAGGAAGAAAAGTGTGGCAGCAGTAGATGCAGCCGCTATGGAAACAGAACAAAAACATAGTCAGTTTGAAACAGAAAAGGGTCCCTTTTACTGAATATGTTTGGCTGAAAAAATAAACAGGGCAGCTAAAAATGGGAGTACATTTTTCATGGTGGAAATTCTTAATTCCTATGTATTTGGTCCATTTAAAGGGAAAGGACTACATTTTATATGACTACATTTGAACACATAAAGTTTACCATCTCGAGTTGGAATTTCCATATCACTTTGGGCCTTCTGAATGGCTTGTATTTTATTGATTCTTTTGGCCTTTTTCCTCTCTTTCTTAGCTTTCTGGGCATCATGTTTCTTTTCCTTTTTGGAGAGGTCAAATTTTACTGCTTTTGCATCACTTATGTTTTCGGCTGTACTGTTTTCCACACTGATGACCATTTTTTCTGCAGCCCTACTTTCACTCATGGTCCTCTTCACAGATGGAGGCAAATCTTTACTCTCCTTTTCCACCAGACCTTCACTTGTAGTCCTTTTCCTTCTTGAACGATCCCTCCTTCTCCGTGGTGTATCATGTGTAGGTTTTTCCGTGGACATCCCTTTCTGTTTATGAGAACTGCTTGAGCCATTTTCTCCATCGCTCTGTCCTATTCTTGCTTCCTGCTTTTCCTTCTCTTTCAATCTGTTAGGGCTTGGCGAAGAAGAGGAACTTGCATAATCAACTCGAACATGGTTTCCAAAAACATCTTCTCCATCCATACGTTTTCTTGCCCTTAAATAAATATTCAAATAAAACAAACTGATAATAAAAAATAGTCCTCACCTTCAGCGGCCATCTTGCACTTTCTACAGTTTTGGTGTGATTTTTTTTAAACCTGAGAAAAAGTGTCAAAAGGTGAGAGGTGAGGTGAGTGTGACTGTTGTCTCAGTGCCAACTGACCATGCTCTGTTCACTGGGGGCTAAAATGCTCAATCCTTGTAATCTAACAGGTCATGTGACCTGTTAAATGTGGAGGTACAATTTTTAAACCCTGATTTCAGTTTGGTGTTCATTTCAGTTGCAGGGCTTTCCTACTTCCAAAATAAGTCCTAAGATTATCCTTGTGAAATTCACAAATCTACAACTTGGATATTTGAATATATATCACAAATTAATATAATTTCATGACATCTGGAGAGTAAGACAAACATGTCAATCACAATGTAACCACAGCTCTTGTTTCTTACCCCTTTATATTCTCAGTATTTAGAAGAAAAAAATAACATAACTTTAAAAAATACATTTAAAAAGATACATCAAATAAACATTTATTTTATGGGAAATGCTTTTATGAGATCATTATTAAATTTCCTCTTTGATTACTCTGCATTATACCCCAGTCACATTTGCGTCAATTTCAATAAGATGGGCAAGTCAGGGAGTCAACTTCTATAAAATTGTATGAAAGACCTTCCATCACCAATGGTCTTAATGGATATCTATGCCAAGTATTAGTATTGTTAATCTATTAGCATTATAATAAATTAATATTAATTTTCAGAAATTCCATTTGCGTAACCTTCAGTTTATAGTTGACAAGACAAATGGTGTTTTAATTATACTATTCAAATAAAGAAAAACCTCACTCTAACCTTTGAGCAGAATCAATATTGGGGAATTTAATATAAGCTGTGGAGCCTGTGATTTGGAGAACTCTTCCGCCACAGTTGTCCGACAGTTGCCGCAGACGCCCCCGTATCTGGTTGGTATCAGTGAAGGGTGGCAAGCCAGTGACATACAGCTTGGTGCTGCCATCTGGTGTCTGCAATAAGGCAATGTGATGCATTCCAAAGATCGTTATATTTTTTTTAAAGCAATTTCTAAAGCAATTCATATCCTGTAAATGTATATTGTAGTCCATAGTGAAATTAGAAGGATATGCTATATTATCTTATGTGTGGAGCATGGGGGATATTTGTTATTTGAATATTGCAAGGTCCCTGGGGTATGGGGATCTTTATTCGAACTGATTTTCTGGTAGTTCTTTTGGTAAAGACATCACTTGGGCAATGCATTCCTGAATCTAAGCAATGACTTCATATGAGCTGGTTATGTACATCTGATGACAATGAAATGAATCACATGAATGAGACAAGGCCTTGTAAATTGCACTCACTCTCGAGTATGGTTTTGTACATGGAGGAAGATCTGAGGTGATTTCTTCAAACGAGTAGTGTTCATGAGCACAAGCCACCAGGGCATCTCCGACCTGATGCGGGTGAATTAGGACCACATGCAACTTGTGGCGGTGCCGGAGGTCAGATAACTCTGATGCAAAGTTGACATCTCCTAAAGACAGGAACAAATAATTATTAATCACTTAACTGTTTTTATTTTATTTGTTGTCAATTGAGTACATCTCCCTGATAGAATCAGAATTTAAAGATAACGAAGTAATCATTTATGGAAGTTCACAGAAATATAATGACGAACAAAATATTACATTAGCATTATTAATCTTAATAACAGTTCCATTATTTCAGGGGAATGTTTGCAGTGACCTGTCTGATATTTTAGCTTAATTTCTTTTGCCACAATTTCAATTTTTTTGGGAACAATTTGAAAGAGATGAAATTCAAAGAATCAAATTAAATTTGACTCAAAGTTTGAATTCGGAATAATAATTGACATACATCCCCCATAATTATACTTGCTCTGATATTAGAGGCATTTTGAAGGCAAAATAAATTTAAAGCAGTAGGAATATCCATATCTACCAGATAGAAGAATGACTGTTGCCGGTGGGCGATAAGCATCTGCAAATCTGCGTAAACATTGACGAAGTTTATCATCCGCAGCATTCTTGCTTGTAGCTATGATGTGCACCACTGTAACCTAAAGAAAAACATGTACCTTTGTTGCTGCCCAAAAATCTATGTAGGGAAATCCATTGGAGCTTCATAATAAAACTCAGGCAATAACAGGCTTGTTGTTATTGCCCTGTCTGGTTTGTGCCCTGTCTGACCTCATCATCTGGGCACTTCACACAGCTATATTTTTCAGGCCATTATGATGTTTCTTATTTATTTATAACCATTTATAATGTTACTGATAGCTCAAATCTACAAAATGTGTGTAATAAATCATTTATGTCCCTGATGACAGATTTTGGACCTCAGTCCAGATGCTGACAGGTTCATCCCACAGGGACCTTCAGGTCAAAGGCTGTTATCAGGGGTATAAGTAGTAAGTTTATGTCAACCAAATTTATGTAACCAATGGTAACCTCCTGATATTTATAATAGGAAGGCGTTTAGAAATGAGTGTGATAAATGTGCAATTGATAACTAAATAAGAAATAAAATACTAAATATTTGTAAAAATATGCAAGTTGAATTTTCTTTATTAAGAAATCCACCCAACAGTTTCAGTTTAAATGGACATTCAAGAATGGCGACACAGTGAAAATGATATTTCTATATTAACCTCATGTAAATCGAAATTGCATATAAAAAATTAGATAAATTCTAACCAGGACTCAAAAACTCAACACAATGTCAAAATGGTCTGTTTTTGTGAACCTACATCTTTGACTGCAAAATCTATAAATTTATACAATTGTTTTTACCAATTGTTTGCCTGTTTTTTGTTGTATTTTCTCCAATTATTCAATAATCTCTTGAAATTCCTTGCAAGGAATCTGAATAATCCCCCCTTCTAAGGCATTACATGTATACATGATATCAACTACTGACTTGTTAGCATTGTTCTGTCAACAAACTAAGATATTATAATGAACTACTTTTTGCCCTACTGGTGTTTCGTGTTTGTGGTTACAGGCACTCTACACAGTGTCGCCAATTGTTTCACAACTACTCACTTCCAAGTAATACTCTACTACCCACTAATATTCTAGGATCCCAAATCTGTGGTGGCACATCAGGAACCAATACCTATGACACAGCAAAAATCTGTGTCCTTATCCTGTGAGTCATGGTAAACAACCTATTGTTATGTCATACCTGGACTTAATATGACAGAATTTTTGATGTCACATTAGTTTGCAACAGTAATACATCACAGATTCATTTAAATGTAATTCTTATATCATAACATAATTCCAAAGGAGTCAAGGATTGGGGTTGGAAAAGACACCAAGTAGCGATAGGTCAAAGATTGAGGTATGGACACATGTGGAAGATGGTGTTTACATATTGGGACTGTAAAGAACCTAGATTTGTGATTAGACAGAGATTAGGACAGAATAGGGACAGGACACAGAATAGTGCCCTACATATATTCCCAATTTGATAATTCTGTTCTATTATCTGACTTTATATGCTTATTGGCAAAATATAACTTTTCAATCTTTTAATTTAAACAAAATCATACTTATATCTCATACCTGGGCATAATTGAGTTGTTGAATGACATCTTTGTTCTCTTTACTGATGTCACATACACACATGAACTCCACCTCTCTGTGGTCAGTGAAGAACTTGTCCCGGATGCGTTGGACCAGGGTCAGAGCCGACCGTCCTCTTGGCACTGAGCAGTTTTCAATATCCCAGAACACACCAATCGGACTCAACATGTTGTCCGAAACTGAAAGATCAGATATTGTTAAAATCAAAGTTGTTTACATACTTTTTGATTTTGTTTCCAATTATTCAACAGATTTTAAATGGATTATCAAAAAGAACAATATTTTAAACATTATGTTAAATTATTGCTTCCATAAAAAAAGGAAACACCAAAAAAAAATTAACAATAAAACTATTGAGAGATATCATTTGATGATAATATGATAGATATTTTAGCTTTTGATACCTGTGTTCTGGTCACTGCTGGTGGCCATAACTGGTAGAATTCACCACTGGCTGGACTCTGTCCCTGGTCCATACACCCCACACATTGCTGGCCAACCTGCCCTGGAATGATAATAGACTCACATAATAAACAGACAGAACAGATAATTAGAGATCATTAAATCCACTAAATTCAAGTTTATTTGAGCATTTTAATGAAAATCAACCATCATGTCATTTACTTGATGAAGACAGATTTTGCATAATTTTGTACAAGTAAAAAAAAGTGTACTCTTTAAAGAAATTTTCAACATGAGTATGACATAAAAAATGAAATCGGATTGCAGGGGGCCAGATTCCCTGAAATTTTCAACTGAGAAGCAACATTCTGCCTTCGAGAAGGTGATTACTAAAAAAAAATAATCAATTTAATTAAACTAAAATGATCAAACAGGTTATGGTCGAACAGGGGAATGGTCCAATCATGGTCCATATGAAACAGCCAGTCATCTGTTACATCGTGTATATAAAGATGTATAGCTACTGACCATGAACTTCATCATTTAGTCCTTTATGATGACATAGCCCAACAGCAAGAGTTGAATGTTTAATGGTGTATAGTGGGATCTACTGTTAATAAATATGCAAAATAAATTTTAGTCAGAGGGAGCTTACAGCCACTTATCAACTCCATCCACATAAATGAATATATTTAATTATGCAACCTCTGGTAAAACTTTGAGTTCAACGTTAAGGGTTAGTAAAGGTCTTTTGGGACAAATGGCCTTCTCCTCAAGCCATTACAGATTGTTTTCCTACATATGGAATAAGTACATGTTTCTCTGTCAGCTGCTGATCCATTTAAATTTCTGAGATCTAGCCCAGATCTTACTCACAGGTCAATCTATGTATACATATGTAGAGATGTTGCCTTTTTGTAAAGGCACCTCGCTAGTCAGCACTATTAATAATTGATTTTATCAAAAAAAGCCCATTCCATTTGCTGATCTCCATATCAAGGCCTCGAAATACACACTAGCCTGGTGGCCCAAGGTCACCAAATACTCTGTTTGGGCCAGTGAATGTTCTGTTGTAGTTGCCAACTGGGCAACCATATTTTGGGTCTTTTAGTGGCCCAAACTATCTTGAATTTATTCTAATCCTTGATAGATATTTGTCTCATATCATGATCAATGAACTTGTAAATTTTGAATGGAACAAGTAACCCCACTCAGACACTACTCACTATACAGCCTTTTATGCAATTTGCTTTATTGCATCATGCAACCTATTATCCTTTAAACACTTTTAAGCCACCACTTCTCATAATCTGGTGGCCCAACTGGACAACCGACATTTGTCTCTGTATGTCAAGGCCTGATATTGTTTTGTTACTCCCATTGAATAGTAGATACCAAAACTACAATTTTATCGGAGCAAGAACTATATAACTGCTCTAAATCTTATCACTGATAAAGGTGATTGGCTATTGACATCACCTTGATGTCATGATGATATCAACAATATGCCTTGGGTGAGATTTATAGTGGTGATCTGTCTAGCTTATGAACAATAAATGCACACAGACGTACACAGACTGATTTGCAAATATATTGATATATAATGTAAAAATAAATAAATAAAATGATTATTTCTTTTGCATAATATTAATATTAAATTACAAGACATGACTAAATGCAATTTTTCACTCCACTGAATGGAAGACAATGATGGCATTCAAATCTACATTAGGGATGACTTCAGTAGTCTTAGGGGCGACTTCAACGGGTTCTATCTTAGGGTGGCTTTAACAGGTGCTGTCTTAGGGGTGGCTTCAACATTTTCAGCATGTTTCCAATCCGTTTTAGGGTTGGCTTCTGGAATTATCCAACACACAAGGCATTTTGAGGTTGGCTTCAAAGCAAACCAACATTAATGTGAATTTTGAATATAGCATGTAAAGGAGACGGATCTCAAGAACAATAGAACAAAATGTTAATTATAGTTTTAAATATTTCACATTAATAATTCTGCTAATAATAAATTTGAAATGATTTAAATAAGATATCATGAGAACAAGAGGAAGATTTTACTATATTTTGTCTTTGAAAATGACTGCTGTAATTGTGAATGATATAACAACATATTTTAAAGATTTCACATTTACATCTCAGATAATAATTCATTTACAGAAATGATTTTAATATTTATAATCTTGTGAGAACTAGAGCAATACAATCATGTGTGCTACAAATGCTTGCATGTGCAAATTTTCATGCTTTTACACATGCTTTCACATGCACAGCTGCAATCTTAACATATTATTTCAGATCATATTCAGCCATCTATGAGTATGATATTTATAAATAGCAAAAGTTGTGCACGGGAGCAAATTTCAAAATCTGACCAATTCCATGGTCGGCAGTTGCAAAGGGGCCCAGAGTAGTTTGTGCTCGCAAATTTGATGCGCTCATTCTTCTTTTGACTCACAATTATTTTAATGATAGAATTATTAATTCTAAGATGTAGGCTTAACCCTAAGGGACTAGGCTATCTAAATTTTGTTGATTGGCTGGACTAACCAACTTTTTTTCTGGACTAGTGTATCTACATACTTATTTGATAAAATTTATAACCATGGTTATTCAACATGCTCCATGAAGTGCTGGATCAAAAGTTCATGATCCACTCAGTCTGACATCACTATCATGATTATATTGTAACAAAGTTGCAGCCCAAGGAAACGTTACAAAATGACGTCATTGAGCCAGAACAATGGGGACGTCAATATCCCTCCCGTCCGTTACCGGTGGTGGACGTTGCCATCCTTCCCGTCCGTTAGGGGTTAAACCCTATGGGACTAGGCTATCTAAATTTTGTTGACTGGCAGGACTAACCAATTTTGTTCTTGACTAGTGTATCTACATACTAAATTAATGAAATTTATAACAATGGTTATTCAAAATGCTTAATGAAGTGACGGGGTCAAAAGTTCATGATCCACTCAGTCTGACGTCATTATCATGATTACATTGTAACAAGTTACAGCCTTTCAGAATGTTACAAATGACGTCATCAAGCCAGAATAATGGGGACGTCAACGTCCCTCCCGTCTGTTACCGGTGGTGGACGTTGCCGTCCTTCCCGTCCTTTAGGGGTTAAACACATTGCATATCCTTTGATCATGGACTAAACCAAAAATCTATTTCGTCCATGGTTTCACTAAATCAGTAAATGTCATGTAAAACTGCTCGATAAACATATATTTTTTCAAAAACTCAGCGAGAAATGAGCGCATCATTGAACTTTGCAATTGCTAACAACAACGTTTTCTGGCACACGGATCACAGTATGTCAGCATTGAATATGACACTGACAGTGTCACTGAGTGTGACAATGTCAACATTCTAAACATTTTAGAACTTATGTAAAAGTCAAGGACAATCTTAAGGTGTCGACATTTTATATCATACATACTAAATGATTGTCCGAAATAGTGACTCTCTACATCTTTGGATCGTTTTAGGTTGAAAATGATAAGAGTAAAAGTTAAAAACAAAACTTTTCCGATTGAATTTCTCTTCTCATGCCGCCATATTTGATGTTTTGAAACCGAATTATGAATGAATGTCTCCGACATCCGGTGCTATAGTTCGCTGTACTAAATCATTGAAATATGTACAGTGGATATTTTTTCCATATAAATCATTTCTATATGTGATTTTTGTTTATATTAGAAATAATAAAAATATTTATTGGCGCTAATCCTGGCAAAATATATCTCTTCAAATTCAGTAAGACGCGTATGAATATATTGACTTCCTTTTCCGCCATTTTGACTGCAAGGTGTTGTGGTTTCAGTTGAAGATGTTCATTGCTAGGCCGAAAATTATGTATTTCAACATCTAATGGATTTCGATTGCATTGAAAAGGATTGAGAATACTAATTAAGGATAGTATCCGTATATTGGTACCAGATTTATTGAAATTTACACATTTGAAAAGAGGGCTTTAGACCTCTAAAATTGTGTTTTGACATTTGTATTTGGCCTTCCAAGGCCAACTGCACAGACGTCCACCGAAACTCAGCTGCTCGAATTGTAAAAATAAACATTGAAGTGGGATTACCTGATTAAAGATTGAATATGGATGGAGAGGAAAGGGCATTTTCCTCTCCAGAAGAGGAAATTGAATATCTGAAAAGTCTAACTAGAGATTATAAACAGAGGTTTGTATGAGCTTTTGAATTTGGATCGAAATGAATGAAGGATTCTGACTTTGTTAATGCACCTGGTCATATTTTAAAATTGCTGAAAATTTGAATTATCATTTTCTGAAGTAACCTGCCAGTTAGGTTATACATTATGTTGTATTTGTGAACTTTGATACATGATAATGTGTCAATTTTCTCACGTTGAATAGTTTGCCCTTGATTCTCATAAATTTTATAAACCTGTCAATAGTTCTCAAAACAATATATTCATCTTCTACCCTTTAAATTCTTTGTTGTTAAAACTTGTTACATCATCTTAAAGGACAGGCACACACTTTAGCAATGCCCATTCTATATATCTACTTATTTTTTTCCAAGCATTTAGTGATAAGAGCCTCCAAATGTACATAATCATATTTTATGTGACGGTAACACAAATTAGATATAAATTGTGAGCAAATTGTTTCCCAATAGGCTTATTGCAGGTCGCCATACTTCCCTATTAAAAACAACACACCGGAACTGCACAATTAAAATTGGAAGTACACAAAAAAATCTCTCTAAAATCCAATCATTAAAAGAAAACAAGATGTAAACCCACATTCGCACTATTAAATTATTTCAGTTTGACCAATTCTATGGTTAAAGATAACAATGAATACCAAAAAAAGATTAAAATTATTTTGAGAAAATGTGTATCTTTTTGTGAGGGCCATATGAATGATTGTAATGTTAGTGTCTTATTTTATTCTAATTACACAGAAACATGATCAGATTTTATGTTGCAAGGCAGACAAAACAGAAAAAAAGATTTAATGAAATAAAAACAAGATTGCCATGAAGAGAGAAAGTTAAAAGAAATGATTTTATATATGCGGATGTTCATAGATATTTCATTGTACCTGACTCAATTTAGTGCTGAGAGGCATGTGACCTCTGACCTCTTGTGCTGACATGGACCGTTCAACAGCCGCCTACTTACTAGATCTACCTGGGAGCTTGATGCTTGACTGATCTTGTGTTACCGGCTTACTTTGTACCCACTCAGAGCATGAACAGTACCTTTTCAAAAGAATACATACTATCAAACCGTTTTTTGACAACATAGTCATGGACATTTTTTGTGAACATGAAAAAAGCTATCTGTAATGTTAAAGCTACATTTTTATGGGAGTTCATTCATTCATTGGAGTGCACCAAATCTTGTTGGTCAGATTTTGTTCAGATTTGGAACATTCTGTTTTTTCGAAAGATTGTTTTATACCAATTATTTTGATTGGTATTTATAAAAAGTATATATGAATACTAAGAACTCATCTCAGGTAAACAAAAGAGGTGGATTTTGATTCTCCTTCATTATAGAAAACACACCAAAAAGGAAATTTTCAAGAAATAGTATATTCTGGGGAGTTAGAAGAAAAAACCTTGTCAATTGTTTGAGAGTCCAATGTTAATCTTCTTTCCATAATCAAGACAATATAATTCAAGAACAGCTGTTGACAAGATTATGTGGTAACCTAAAAGTTGAATCTTAGAGTAATATACTGTATTACTCTTAGGTTGAATATACCAAAATCCTTTTATTTCTGGATACTCACTTTCACCAAACTGCAGTTATGTGGTTGTGTTGTTGTTTATGGAGGCATTTCAATTGGTATATCATAGATGATGTTTATTCATGTGGTTTATGCTGAGCCAATATTGTTCAAACTTGGCACAGATTATCATCACAAGATGGTCTTACATAACTTGTACATGTTGTAATCTATTTGACAAAGCCATATATGTACAGCATGTGCATTGTTTACATGCAACGCATATTTGTTGTATTTTCTAGGTCATATTTACAATATGTTTAAAAGCATCAAACAAAACTTTTGTCAACAACATGATAGATTTGTTCATGTCACATCTGAACACCCATTGCCTGTAGGCATGTCATATTGGAGAGAATTGTATTTTGCAATATAGGTCAACATGGTCAACAGGTGTGAACATACAAAATATCATAGAGTTTCCATTACACATACCAAATAAATAAAAATAATTGTTGATTAAAAAAACTCTCAAATTAGCTTCAGTAGCAGAATAAGAAAATGTGTGTTTATAATAACAGAAAAAAAATTAAATACAATCATTGATAATATTGACATCAAATATATCCAATTATTTGTAATGTTCCACCTGCATGCTTGTCATTTTGCAGCTTGGATGATGCTCGTGAAGAATTAGATGAGTTCCAGATAGGAAGCCGGGAGCTGGAAGCAGAGCTAGAAGCTCAGCTAGAACAACAAGAATCCAAGAACAAAGAACTCAATGCTGCAAACCAAAGATTACAGATGGAGGTTGATCTACTTCGGGTTAGTATGCTCATAATATGATCAATTGACATCTATTTTTAGCCACGACTGCATTACCTTCAAGTGTGAAGTGTGAAAAACCAGCTTTTTGTACATATCTAAACATTGGCATCAAAACAATGTTTCATATCCTGACCAAAGTAGAGAACTGCATTAGCTTCCAGCCTCTCATGGAGCATGGATGTGGCAGATAATGAAAAACTGTCATTGACTCTGAAGCTTTCCTCCAGAATTTCATAATGATTAATCTAATTGGCTCTTTGTTGTTTCTATGCTATGTCTTGTTTCTATACAAGGCATGTTGTTTTTATGCAATCAACATTATCAGCATTTGACACATTGGAGTTTTACAGAGAATAGTAAGATAAGTTACTGACAGGCATAGAAGTAGCATTATCAAATGAGGTCTGTCTTAGACCAAACTGCATGTGATGGGTAAACATGGTAGCATGAACTATTTATGACCCCAGGTGAAGCTCATAGTAGTATAATACTGTTTGACATCATTTGAGCACAGTGTCTTTGATGATGTATTAATAAGTATATTGCCACTCTTGTTTTATGCCATTTTACCTTCAGTACCTCTTTGATGACTCTGCTTAAAAATGAGGAGTGTGCTTTCAAAAGAGGCCTGTACATTGGGTCTTGTTCAAATAAGTTTTACAGAAAGTTATCGCAATGCATCAATCAAAAAAGTTGGAAAATTGGAAGGCAAATATATTAATTATCAATGTATGATTTTTATGCAGTATTTTTTAAAATAATGCACAATTCTTTTAAACGATAAAGAGTGAAATCAATGTTCACTCTATTTGTATTGCATTAAGGCCATATGTCAAAATAAGAAATTAAGAACTTCCAAACATTATGTAATGAAGAGAATATATAATCTTATTTTTAACATAATCTGGTTTAAAAACAAAACAAAAGTCACATTTAATCATCCCAATATCAACCTATTGCTGCAGGATATTGTACCATGATGAAATTGATAGCAATAGCAGTTTGATTTGACCAGCAGGGTTTCCCTCAGATTGGCTCAGATTTAATTTTCTACACTGCCTAATCCTCAAGGTTTAGATATAATGTTGTTGCCAAATGACCATGAGAAGGGACTGAGATATTTATGATAATCTATTAATCCATTCATAACTGAGTTATATTTCTTGTTAAGAATTATATGTCAAATAGTACTGACATTTGCACAGATCTAATTGGAATTGGGCTGTTGCAAATACCTATGGTTCATTAGATAAAGACAATTATTATTTGAAAATAGCACATCATTATTTTTTTTCTGAAATCAGTTTAATTCTTGTGTTCTATATAATACAGACTCTTTTTTCATCGTTGTGTTCAGGACTTTTGGTGAATTGATAGCAAATCAACCATTCTGTGAACTTAAGAAACAGCTGATTACACTTCATGGACTTTGTGATAAGCATGTCACAACACGATAGACATGCAGTCAGGAATACTTCAGTCTGAGGTGTTAAAGATCAGTTACAGTGTTTGGGCAATAGAATCAATACCTCAAACCTGGGTCCATTATCCAAAAGCACTCCATAAACTGCAGAATCAATACAGTCCTCTGAGTAATTCTTATGAGCTTAATTAGCTGTAAAGCAATTTGTGGCAACTATCTTTGAGTTGACCAGAAATAACAGTAATTACATGTTTGTTTATATTAATTGGGTATATCTCAATAACTAAAATATTTTTGTTGTTGTTTGAATTAAGCTTTTTTAAATATGTAAGATATCTGTTTTTTTCCAGTTAAAATAAAACAAAAACAAAACAGAAAATAATAACATTTCAAATACTTTATTCAAAATTGATTTCTATTTGAATTAGAAATAAATGAGTTCATTAATGCAAAATAGACATTCATTATTTACAAAATGTGATCTTCAACAAAACAAATTTAAATGTGCATGAGTAAATATTATTTATTTACTGAGCATGCTCAAGCTCGGTAGATTCAGTTTTTTACCAAATACACATAAAAAAGTAGTCCCGGCTGTGACACGGAAATTATGACACAAGAGAAAGGCATCCCATTCATTCAGTAAGACCAAAAATGGAATACGTTCCACTGACTTACTCTTACTATTTATGACTCAGATTTCTTGGTGGTTGTAGGTGATAAATCCATACTTTGCATTTTGAAATATTTATGTTGTAGAAATCTATGAAACTGCTGCATTATATGTTTTGGTCAGTTTAGTTTGAGATAGAGGAGGCTCAGAGGACAGGTGTGGCAGGATGGGTGGGTGTGATGCTAACAGGCATTGCCTCTGGTATTGTATGCTTGTAAACATAGACTCTCAGTGCAAAATAGCTCAAAGCAGACACTGTTGTATATGATACAGATCTGCTCGAAGTCCCAAGAAAAAAATATCACTTTATATTTAAAAGAAATAACCATAGGATACTGTGACATACCATGACATGAATGAATATAAAGCCACATGTTGAGTCAGAAAGGGCTTTGAATAAAAGGTCAGCCATGGAGTGTATATAGCTTTTAGCACAAGGTATTACAAACACAGCAAGGTGTGCAAAGTCATTCACATTGATTTGTGGTGATGTAACACATGTCACAAAACCTACCGTATTTACTCGTGTATAAGACGACTCGTGTATAAGACGACCCCCCAAAATTGAGCTTATTTTTCTTGAAAAAAAACAATTTCCGAATATAAGACGAGTTGGTTTTTCTTGACATATCGGCTCTGCTACCATTCAAGGTTCAGCTGAAGCTTGGCGGTCATTTAAAAAGTGAAACTTAAATATGAAAACTTAAAGATCTTAGCAGTCTTATACACGAGTAAATACGGTAAAACGTAAATACGATGTTCATATTTTCGAAATAACGGAGGTAGCAGATTGATTTTAATTGCGTTTTAAATGATAAATAAAGGTATTTACCCAATATTATCGCAAATTGTTCGAGAACAGAACAAAAACATCAATCCATTTAAAACGCAATTAAAATCGAAACAGTGGAAACAATGACGAAATGCAAAACTGTGAACGCTGATAATTGAAATCAGTGAGAACAAAGTCAAAACAAAGCATTTCGAAATAATATGTTTTAAATGATATATAAAGGTATTTACCCAATATTATCACAATTATTTTTCGCAAGAATTTCTCCACGATGTAGAACGTAATACGATGTACGTGACGTCCTTGATCTTAGCGTCAAAACTAACACGTGGTAGAATATTTCTTTGTGTATTATAAAGCCAAAGATATTCATTTTATCGCTTTTAATTATTATCGTTTATAGCACTCGATCGGCTGTAAATCATCGTGATAATATTGGGTAAATACCTTTACATATCATTTAAGACGCAATTAAAATCGATCCACGTGTGAAGGCATTTCTGTCAGAAAGGGAAGACACGACTCAACGCAACACGTGGTCGCAATTTTGAAAGGCGGAAGTGACGGGAAGAGGCTCTTGTTTTTAGCACGAAAACGAAATTGTATTGTAAGCAAAATAATTATTATTTAAATATATCGCACAATTCAATTCTGCCTTTGATGTGGTGTGAAAATTAGTAAATTTTCACTGATACCAATTATCAGCGTTCACAGTTTGATTCCACTGCTTTGAGTCGTGTCTTCCCTTTTTGACAGAAATGCTTTCACACGTGGATCGATTTCAATTGCGTTTTAAATGATAAATAAAGGTATATACATAATATTATCACAAATTACGTTTTGCAGGTCGAGAACAGAACAAAACCATCCATTATTGCGCAATATATTAACAATCGTTTTCGCGCTAAAAACAAGAGCTTCTTCCCGTCACTTCCGCCTTTCAAAATTGCGACCACGTGTTGCGTTGAGTCGTGTCTTCCCTTCTTGACAAAAGCCTTCACACGTGGATCGGTTTTAATTGCGTTTTAAATGATAAATAAAAGTATATACCCAACATTAACACAAAATATGCCTTGCAAGTCGAGAACAGAACAAAACCATTCATCCATTTAAATGCATTACACAATACGAGGTCGTCATTTTAAAAAGCGGGAGTGACGGGGACAAGCTCTTATTTTGGGCGCGAAAACAAATGGAGTGTATCAACTCGCATTGAAAAATTTAATATATTGCGCAACGATGGATCCCTGGCTTCTCTTCGTGTTGCCGCACATCAAATTTACCGTGTTCCGCACATCGAATTTCTGTCCAAGCGGGAAGACACGACTCAAAGCAGTAGAAACAATGACGAAATGCATAATTTGTGATAATATTGGGTAAATACCTTTATTTATCAGATCATTTGAAATGCAATTAACGCTTTGTTTCGACTTTGTTCTCAATCAGTTATCAGCGTTATCAGCGTTCACAGTTTTGCGTTTCCCGCTTGGACAGAAATGCTTTCACACGTGGATCGATTTTAATTGCGTTTTAAATGGATTGCTGGTTTTGTTCTGTTCTCGAAGAATTTGTGATAATATTGGGTAAATACCTTTATTTATCATTTAAAACGCAATCAAAAAGGGAAGACACGACTCAAAGCAGTGGAGACAATGACGAAACGCAAAACTGAACGCTGATAATTGGAATCAGTGAGAACAAAGTCAAAACAAAGCGTTTTGAAATAATAGACCAATAATATTGGGTAAATACCTTTATTTATCATTTAAAACGCAATTAAAATCAATCTGCTACGTCTGATATTCGTTATTTCGAAAATATGAACATCGTATTTACGTTTGACCGTATTTACGTTTTACCGTAAATACTCGAGTATAAGACTGCTCTCGTGTATAAGACGACCCCCTAAACATTAACTAAGAGTTTTTGGAAAAAAACCTCGTCTTATATACAAGTAAATACGGTAATTAACCCCATGCTGACATTGTAGGGGTAAATAGGTAACCCCTGCCTCTGAAGTGCCTCACAGTTAACAAACTGCAAATATTGTTATGGATTATAATTATCATAGATTCAGCATTGTGCCAGTTTAAGTATGAATGCTCTCTCAGTTTGTGGTTTGCGTATGTGTTGTATCTAACTGTAAATTTTATTCTGTCCACCAACAAAAGTTGTCATTTTAATGATAGAAATAACTAATCAAATTAGGTGAGCAAACATTTAACTTCAGATCTCTTCTGAGTTCTTTTCGGGATGAGAGTGTTTTAGACTATGTAGTATGACAGTCATGTGGTTGTGAAATACATGATAATCAAGGAATGATGTCCACATACACCATATCTAGTTGGGAATGCCATGTAATATGGATGTCTATTAAGTTTTTTTTTAAGTATAATGAGCATTACATCATACTGGCAAGATTGAGACATCTCCTTGGTATTTCCAGTAATTGTAAACTGTCAGCTAGGACATTAAATTATCAAAGTTCAAGTGTCTTACATCTTGAGATTTGTACTTCTGAAACAAGAACAAGAATAGACACAGGGTGACATAAACTCGGAATAACCCATTTTCCCTAGTATTATAGCTCATTTCCACAAACTAGTGAAAGGTCATTTCTACTAGTAACAGCTCATTCCACTAGTAATAACACATTTCTACTTGCAATAGCTCACAGGATAACATAAACACGCAGTAACCTATTTTCCCTAGCATTATAGCTCATTTCCACTAGTGAAAGGTCATTTCCACTAGTAACAGCTCATATCCACTAGTAATAACACATTTCTACTTGTAATAGCTCATTTCCACTAGTTGTAGCTCATTTCCACATGTAATAGCTCATTTCCACAAGTAATATCTCATTTACAATATTATTATAACCCATGGGAAGTTGGTACATGTTACCTTCTACATTCTGAGAAATGAATTTATTTCATTTTATTTAGTAACATTCCATTTTTTCAGTTGTCTACTACAGCGCATCGAAAAATTCATGTTAACTTGAAAGTTGAATTTGATTAAATTACAGATAGCATAATGGAAGAACTATCTTTCTCGTACAAGCAGACCATCGATGATAACAAGTATTCACAGTACAGATATATGTTCAGGTCCAGTTCAGTTTAAAATCTGTCAAAATGTTGATATTTGCAAATGTTCTATTAAAAATGAACAATGACTCAAATTCAATTTTTTAAAACAATATACTGTTTCATTGCGGTAAAGTTGCAATAAACATGAGAAATGGCTTGTAGAGCCTGGGGTATTGATTATAATCTAATGGCTTTACGATGTTCATACTTGCAGCATCATATGGTGTACTGAGCACAAAACCACATTGTCCTATAATTTATAAACACTTTTTAACTTTATACATCAGTGTAACCATACAGTTCAAAACATCATATGATATAAGATATCACTATTTATCTAAAATTGGTAGATAGGCTTTATTGTGTGTGGTTTTAGATCAGTCACATTAAAATGTAAATTAATATTAAATGATATAAATTGAAAGACCAATTTCTGAATTTGTCAAGGGCCCACTTAACCTTACCAGGTTTATTGTGCATGAAGGCTGTGGCATGAGGTGTCCAGTATTTAAAAGCTCCATACAGAAAGGCTTTAGATCCGGTATTATAAGTATGTACAGACAGTACAGTGTTACAGTGTTGGCATATAAGTGGACCAAATATGATTGTATGGCTTTGTAATATATACATTTGTTAAATCTTATAAGAGTTTGACCATTTCTTTCACATCCAGCCTTGTTCAGACCAGTTGACTGACTTAAGCCCACAGTAAACAGCCCCAATACTCAAATAAACATTTAGATTTGCTTATGAGCAATTAAATGGATTTGAAGATGCTATTTGTCATTTATGTAGTGGAATATTTTTTCATATGTTTAAATCATAAATAGAAACTATTTTTACAATCCGTATAACAAATTTATGATAATTTCTGCATTTCAACCTTGGTTATTATGTTTAAGTTATTCATCAATGGTTAGGTCTCAAAAGTTAAAGTTAAGAATAAGTTATTGAAATTCAAATTTTCCATGCTGACTATTTAATAGGCCTATTTTTATTCAGTGTCCCGTAGGAGATTGTGACCTGTAGATAGCATTTGATAGGTGAATAATAATCCTCTGTTACATTAATATCCCATTGATTCACTGTGCCTAACCCTGCTATGAATGTACTGCAGGCTCATGAATATCATATTGTAAACATAATAACTATGGCTTATGTCCCAACTGAAATCCGATCCAATTCACAAGGGCATCTTGGGACATAGACAGATCAAGAGATGCATAATTTGACTCTGGTCTTAGATTATTACAATTATTTGTAACTTCTGACATGGTTTGAAAACTTGAATTATAAATATCATGGCTACGTAACACAATAGAGGAAAATAAAATAAGATAATTTAATAAATTGGTAAAACACAGCATTCAAAAATTTGATTGAACTATATATAATATATACAAAAGTTCAAACTGACACTCATTTCTGTTCTTTCTTTTCTGAGGTCAACATATTGAATTATCAAGACACCAAATTTATAATCAATTATAAGAGTGAATTAATTATATATAGAGCCATTGAATTTTATTGAGGTGTAGCAAATTTGAGATCAGATCTACAGTAAAACAGATAGAGAGAAATATGAATGATAAGAATATCAGGAACAGGAATAAACATGAACAATGCTGCTACATGTTGCACACTGCATTGTGGCAGATTAATCAAAAGTGGGCACGATTTCAAAAAATTTGTTTTACTGATATTTATTGACATATAAATTCTTAACTGTGGATTCTTATCTTTTATTTCCATATATGTTAATGTATTTTATTCCCTGATGGGCCATTTTATTGGAAGAATGAGTTGATGGTCACAAGCTTGTACCTCCCAAAAATCCCTGAAAATGTTATCATGGCTTCCATACAGACAGGATATTTGATGGGAAAGAGTTTTGCATTTGACTACTGTATTATGTTGGGCCACATCACCCAGACTATCATTAGAGTATGTATGCTCTACTATTGATCCACCAGCCTGTGCCTGTTTACAAGGGCAGCCCATAGCTTGGCCCATGTAGAATCTGAATGACGCATTTTATTCCTTGCCAAACCCAAAAGATGTGTTGCCATTTTGTTTTGTGTTGGATATTTTTGACAATGTGAAATGGTAATAGATATTAGAATAGCTAATAAGCTTCTATAGAAATAAGACATGAGGGATTTAGTGGTCATATATATCATGCTCACGTTATGAGCCATACATGTACTTGTATATGAAATATGTATTATATTATAGACAATACGATGGACAAGGCAGGCTACCATCTGCGCATCACTTTGCAGTGCTGTTTCCAGCCAATATTAAAGCAGTGCTGCTGTACCCAGTCTGACGTGGGTGGCAACTTATATAACATTTACAACTGAATAAGTTGCAATAATTGTAATTTTCAGCAGCAACAGTTTATCAGGCTAATTTGGGATGTTGTTAAATATGCCAGGTTAACTTAGATTATATATAAATAGTTTTAGAATATTCAGATATGTCAGCCAGAACAGAAATCATTGATTAATCCACAATTTAAACAATTAATTATCCAAGTCTGTTTGGAGATTTAACAGGAGTAAATAGTAAAGGATCTTTCTGTTACATTGCATACTTTGAAAAAGAGTTGTTATATGAGTTTAACCTTCAGATATCTGTGTAAGACTTGAACCTCAGTTCAGTTAAATAGATGGGAAATCATTATCTTTTGATCCAGGATAAGGTTAAGGTTGAGACATGCATCTTACACATTCAGTCGGGAGGAGTTCCCAGCTATGGTCTGTGATAATCATGATTTAAATGGGCTCACAGAAAACCAAATTTCAATTCTGTTAAGATTACACTGGAGCATTTTTTTTAATTCAACAAAAATGCAAAATGTGGATGAATACTTTCATACATGAAATGCTCTTGTTGATCAGAATACTGTATTTTTGCATAATACTTTGTAACATGTTGAACCACTCAAACTGACCTGACTGTCCTTTGATGATGATATTTATTCATCCACACATTACCACTGATCTAGATGAGTAATTGAGACAGGTCTTTCAAAAAATTAACTACTTTGGATTTTTACTGTTATCTTCCACTCTTCTTTATTAAAAACTTAAAAAAGAATTTATCAGTAATTAGTTTTGGTATTACAAATGTCTGTAAAGGGATAAAAATATATAGAAAAAGATGGTCACTTATTGCCTTTACAATAGTATGCATACATCATTTTTAAATGTAAATCTTGTGAAATATTCATTTTGTTGTCAAAACATTTGATAATGTTGCAACATGATTAATAAGAATCGTTAAAATGGTGACCACTTTATTATACAGTTATTAATTCCATTCATAAGCAGTTTCATTAGACAATAACTATGTTATCAATGCTGATGTCATTAAAGCCCTCTAATGTAAGTAAGTTATCAGTCTCAATGAACTTATTGCTATCAGCCACTCTCTCAAAACAACAGTTATGAATGAGATATGAATGTGGTCTAGCATTGTTCCCCGATGGTTATCATCATGTGGGACCTCTGGCTAGGTGACTCATGATGGACAATTCTTATTTCATATTGATTTAACTATTATGCATGGTGGCTTCATGAAATGGTCATTAAACTGATATGACAAAGGCTGTAACAAAAGAATGTGTTACGTAATAGTTAACTTTGATTGATTGGAACTGGAAAACCGCACTTTAAAGCTTGAACAAAATGCAAACTTGTTAATCATTGAAACAAAAATTATGTCTAAATGATGAATAGGAAATTGAAAATAAAATCCAGTCTGCACTGTGAATGTTATGTGTTGTTAGCCTTGCCTTTGGATCACATCTGTCTCCTGATGATCCTCTTGGTAAATCTTAGTGTATTTCAAACAAAGATAACATACCAAGGATAAACTGTGATGTCATTTACAACATACTGAAAATACCTAGGGAGTGAAGCTATTTGGGATCACAACAGGGGAGAATTTTAGTATTCACATGGAGGACATCTAGCTAAGCTCAGAAAGGCAGTTTGCCAAATCTCCAGAGCAAGCCAAATATATTTGACCTGACAGAAACCAGCACAATATTTGTAGTACTTGCACATAAACTGTACTGAATCTTACCTGCAAAAACCTCAGTCTGTGTCTCATATTCAAGTTCATGATATAAAATTCACTAAAACAGCAGGAGGTGTGTTTATATCATGTTGTAGGTTATTAAACCTTTGCCAATGGTTGATTCTCGCAAAAAGGAATGAAAACCCCCAAAATAGGCATAAAATATGAATGTCTGATTGTCATGGAAAAAGCCCACAAATGTAGATAAATGCATTCTATTTTTCATGTGAATACACATTTTTTATATTTAAATAGTAAATATCTAAGAATCCCATTGGGATGAGGCAAGTGTGTGTGTGTGTGTGTGTGTGTGTATGTGGATTCATTTACATTATATAAAATACTAGTATATCAAGAATAAGCATCCCACACAAAGTGACATGCTGGGCAATATAGGAGTGGCAGTTTGTCATGTGCTGCTGTGTAACCCGAGTCCATCCTGTAGTCATATTATAAAGGCATCTCTTATTGTAAAAGTCTAATACAGTATTTTTCATAAAGTAACAGTCCACTCTCTCTCACTCTCTCTATTTATATATACATGTATATAAAGCCACCACCTGGTTGGATATTTTTTGCTAATTGTGAAGGTTATTCTTGAAAAATGGCTTTGGGAGGCATATGAGGCACAGTGGCCCTTGAACATATTGTCAATGTCAATAAGAGCATTGCTATGGGTAATAAAGGTCAAGACAGAACAGTAAATCCCTCTGATCTAAACATGCACCTCAGAATACACAGATAACAATAAGTCTGTTAAATTAGCCACAGTTATAGCCAAGAGCTAATTGTCACAATCACATTTGAAAGCGAAATCATAAAATATGGTTGGATCGTTAGATATTGCTTGTCCAGTGATAAAACTTGGATGCTTGAAGTAGAGTGACCAGGACAGTTACCAGGAGAGTTACCAGGATGGCTTGGAGCACCCAGGGTCACAGATCCTGCATTGTGACAACACTTACCTGTTAAATTGATCATGTGTGTTGCCTGGGGTCAGGTTTGATTGGTGAAACTCATCTCATGAACACAGCATAGTCAGGTCTGGAGGTCATATTTGTGGTTGATTCTGATTTAATGGATAAAATGTATCTTTGATCTAATGAAATAATCATCCCCTCAAGGGGATTAGTGCCTGGTGCTCAGCAGTATATCAGGAATAAAGCAGAGATGTGCAAGCGGTATTAAAAGATGATATAACAATATGATGTCATCTATTTGCAGATTCTTTGAGCCAATATAATGAAAAACTAAATTTTACACAAATTGATGGATGCTCTCTTTTGAAAGTCACATTGAAAAGGGAATTTTTAAAAGTACATGTAATTCAATTTTAATCAAATAGCTTTATTACTCAAAAGGGGCTTCCCCTTTCTTTATTGCTTTTTATGTTAGAATTATGTAACACCAACCAATTCTTGATGTGAAAAAAGGAGCTAATGCTTTGATATCAATAAATACTGACTTCTGACAAGTGTACCTTCATCAATTTTATATTTAATTTTCATAACTCGAATGGAAATGAAACCCTTACAAAATATGAATAAGCAATTTAAATGTCATTTTCTTTCAGTTCTTTGACTGTTCTCAGTAATAATTTACTCCAGGCGTAATAATTTACTCCAGATATTGAGAAGGCCAGATTCTTAATTTCAGACTGAGCATGTGAGCAGTAAAAGAGAAATGTCAGATTTGGGGGGAAAACACATAAGTGTACAACTGAGACGGTTGCAGAGCCAGTTAGAAGTATTAATTAAATAAC
This sequence comes from Amphiduros pacificus, assembly GCA_949316495.1. Lineage (NCBI taxonomy): Eukaryota > Metazoa > Annelida > Polychaeta > Phyllodocida > Hesionidae > Amphiduros > Amphiduros pacificus. The sequence continues at coordinate 32,352,856 of OX439002.1, forward strand.
TGGAGTTGGGAAGGGGGGTTTTGTCAGTTTTATTAGTGTTAACACATGGCCACACCAAATGACATAAAAAATTATTTTGACCTGCAATCATTTGAGATTATTTAAGAAGGTGATTGAAATTTTCTTTGTTGTACATTAAATGTTCAAATAGAAATTCTGGATGTAATGTTCAGATTCTTTTAAGATATGTAAATAACTTAATACTTTTGATAAAACACATTCACAATTTAATAATATTATCATAATTTATTTGCAGGAGAAGTTAGAGAAGCAGCAAACTGCTAGTCACCGTCAGACAAATGAGCTTGAGGATGAACTCGCACAAACCAAAGCCTTCAAGGATGAATTACAGCGGTATATCCGCGAACTGGAGCAGAGTAACGATGATCTGGAGAGAGCAAAAAGGTATTTCTTGGTGGATTTTGGCATCTATTGATGTTCACTGAAGCATTATGTTAGTGCTATGTACTATGTGTGTGATGGCAGCATTTCTGTAAAGTCCTCAAATATTAAGATGCAATAAACTGGAAACTGCAGACAGGTTTAAGAATACGTTTATCTTTTATTTCAGTTAAGTCATATTTTTTGTTGCCAAATGTTTCGTTTGATTTGTCATTTGCTTGACTTTCCAGAGCCACAGTAGTGTCACTAGAAGACTTTGAAGCCAGATTGAATTTGGTAAGTGCCATAACAGAATTAATAGCTTGTAATAATATGTAATCCTTTCCAATCTTTCGGCTTGTGCATTCTTCTTTATTTATTATTTTATAATTTTTGAATGGATGCAGATCTTAATGATGTTAATTTTACAGGCAATAGAGCGCAATGCTTTCCTGGAGAGTGAGTTGGAGGAGAAGGAGTGTATGTCTATCACAGTTCAGCGCCTCAAGGATGAGGCTAGAGGTAAGTAGCACATTTACAAAACATCCTAACTGAAATATCCATGATATATATGAGTAAACTTTAACATTAAAGGGATTAAGCAGTGATTTTGAAAAATATGTATAATTATCATAAATTAACGATAAAGATATTTGCCTTTCATATCTATATATTGTTCAGGTTAATGCACTTCAGGAAATGTCTGTAAAATCTACTTGATCAGGAACCTAATTTATAGCCTTTTGAAAGCACACTTCTTTTTTGGTGTCATTTTTTATGTGGAGTGTTATTATAGAGGCACTGAAAGGTAAAATGACGTCATCAGATTATGACAATATGCTTATGACATCATGAAAGGTATTGTCCCTTGAATAGTGCCAATAACGTCAAACAGTGCTACCCTATTTCGAGCCTCATTTGAGGTCAAAGAGAATTCACGCTGCCTGTGTTTACCGGTCACGTGCAGCTTATGGCTGAAACAGATCTCTGTTAATAGTGCAACTTCTTTCTATGTCTTATTGCAACTTATTTTATTACTCTATGTTAAACTTCAACATGTCATGAAGTTTGTATGTAGATGTGATTTTTTTGGACGAAATTACAGGTTCAATGCTTAATACTCTTTAACTTAAAAAATATTTTTAAGACAATGTTAATTTCAATTTTTTGGACCACTGGGCATATGGTCATGTTATGTCTGCAATTAGGCAGACAAACACACTTTCTTGTATCCATCATACTCTTAAAATATAGATAGGTCAACATATCTATTATTAATATATATCTCTGATCCAAGTTATGTGAATTTGAACCATTTTTAGGCTTTTGTGATTAAATGAATCGCTACATTTAGGACATCTAATTTTTACATGGGGGCAGAATTCTCAGTTTGATAATGGCTTTGAACACCATCTAATATTTGTACTGAATAAGAAGGAGAATTTAATTTTTTTCAGACTTAAGAGAAGAATTGGCAGTGACAACTGTGAAGTCTCCAGGCAGTTCACCACTGGAGGAGATAAAGTCTCCAACAGAAATTAAGAAAATGGATATGACAGATAACATTATTAATACAGATAACAACTCTAACATTGACTCCAACAAACTGGCAGACACATCCACCTACAACACACCTCCCAAAACTCTGCACCTTAACAATATGGAAGGTAAAACTTACCTGTTGTTACCTAAAACTTGAGCTCCATCTGGTTAAGTTTGAAGTAGACCAAAGATATTTTCTAATAAACCATTATAACATAAATTTTCCCAATTTATATAAGGAGTAACAATTATTTTCTTTTAATTATTTTTTATGGGATGTAGGATGTTAAGTTAAAAACAGGTCAATTTTAATTTTTTACTTTATGATTTTGCTTTTTCGTGAAGAGTCAAAGAGATGTGATGATGATTAATGTTGTTTTCAGGAATCATGCATCACAGTAATGGCACACCTCTGACGCCCTCTGCTAGAATATCTGCACTTAATATAGTAGGCGATCTCCTGCGCAAAGTAGGCGTGAGTAACAAACTTAATCATTTCTCAACAAGACTACATGTGATTTTGCTCAAGATGGGGCAACTTTTGTGATTTTTAGTCTGGGTTTGATTTAAAATGTTAAGGCAATTTACTTATTTATCAAATTCATTTTTATTTTAGGCCTTAGAGTCCAAGTTAGCGTCATGTAGGAACTTTGTTAAAGACCAGCCCAGGATTAACAAGTCTGGATCAAATAGTCCTCTGAATTCACCCAGGTAAGAATATTAAACATCAAATTGAAATAATAAACAATTTTTGCTTATTTTGTCAGATTTTATGATCTCATTTCCTTGAAAATATCTCATCCTTTTGTAATTCTGTGTGCCTTTGATGAAACATATTTTTTATATTGTTCTTAAATTTCTTTATGCTATTAATGATTTGTTGAATTCAAATCAAAATTAAGAAAGTAGCTATTTACTTTTATATACTCAAGGCTTTGATAAAACCTCTCTTAATGTGGCATTGATAAAATCTGATATATATATATATATATATAACCAAGAGAAATGATTAACAATTCTGATCATGAAGGTGATAAATTTTCCTGCAGCTGGCCGGAATTATTAAAAATTCCGAGCTTTCTTCAGAATGGTTCTCCGCGACCTTCCACAACCACACCTAAGTCATCTGTGTCTTCACCCACCTCACCTCTTCCAAATGTTTTCGAGGAGAGCTAGCCAATGAGGCACAGGTATTCCAGAAATTTACTGGAATGGTCACCTGACTTATGCCCTACCACATCCATGTCTATAATCTCCATGGATGGTGCTGCCACCTTGCGGCTTAAAACACTTTCACTCTAATACCTCAATAATAATAAAATTAATTCTCCATGCGCTGGTCCCATTTCACTGATAATATAATACAGTTCTGTAGAAACAAAGATCGATTCAAATGATTACAATTAGGTCTTCCAACTGATAATTGACTTGGTTGCTTGGCCAAATATCTTAGCTCAGGAATGTCAAACTGTTTGCAGCTTGGTGAAACACCTTTCAGTTAACTCACGAGCATCATGGAAATGTGCTGTTCTTATAACCTGATATGGTAGAATTGCATGAGGCTAGGCCAGTTTTAAGACTTTCTAATCAAAATGCAATGTTCTAATATATGTCTCCTTCTTTTCAGGCTTTTCAAAAGCACATAACTCAACTTATTCAGATTATCAAATAAAAATATTTCTTTTAAACACTTTTAAAACAACTGCCTGGCTGTAATACTTATTTAAGGCAGAATTTTGTATGTTTAAGTTGACATTTTTTCTTGATCTTTTATTCACCTCTGACCCAGGAATCAATATTTGATCAGGTAATCGGCATAGAATATACAATGCCACTCCTTCATATATCACATTGCAACTTCCCCCTCCCAGCCTCGCCTTACTAGCTTTCAGAGCACATAGTGAGCATAAGTCATTTTGACAAACATAGTCAAATCAAAAGCTGAGAGAAGACATAAATACATGCAAATCAGCATAGAATTGCTTTTACATTTATTGGAGTTAAAATTATATTGGTATTCATTAGCATAATTGCATTTACATTAACATTATATTTCATGTGATGTAAACAGTGATAGATATAGAGAAAGACATAAGATAGAAATGTTTTAGTCAGTTCAGAAACATTGGCAGTTATCCAAATTTTTTGCAGATTTTGACAAAATAAATACCCAGCTGAGAGCAGCATGTTGCTTTTTATTCCCCCGCATTTTTCAGTAACCATATTTGAATATTATATTTTGCAGAGAACTAACTTTACATTGCCCCCTTTCATTATGTATGCTAATGCATGCAAAGAATGAAAAAAATAGTTTGAAAAATGTTGGAAATTGGGAATAATGAAATATTGATTAACCTAGATGCTGCCACCTGGTGGGAAATTTTTTCAAACATACAACAACAAACTATCATTTTTTTCACTTCCATTCTTTTTAATACAGCATGATTTTGTTGGTTTTTAAAAAGAAGAATATATTGTTTATAATTGCTGTCATGAAAGATATGTATGCTTCAGATCAGAACACATAAGCTTTCAGAAGAAACAAAATTGATAGAAGAAAACCTTGATAAAGTTGAAGAATGTGATTATTTCCCATTTATGCTCCTTATTGTGTTGACATATGTGCATTAGCAATAGTATGAAGATGTGCTGGTATGTTGATATTAAATTTATGGTACCTACATTCAGGTCTGATCTAAGGACTGGAGGACCCCCTCGCACACACAGGTGCCATTAGCATTTTGAGTGTTTTTGACCAAAATTTCTTGTGTTCTGTTGAAATAAATAGTGATGTGTTGATGTTGTTAATAGTGGAGATTTTTTTGTGAATTTAAATCAATTCAAATGTGTGTCCAGTGTTTAGTATAATACAACACAGTATTATAACATTCTCCTATGCACATAAACTTATCAATTTATATACCATTCCTCACCATTTATATAAATACATATCACTCTACCCCACCTACCATAAACAAGTTATACTTCATTACTGTTGGGAGTGTGGCTTTACACATTGCTTTGATATGGTTCAAGTACTTTTATATGGCAGTTTAACCCTTTCCTCTCTCAGTTTAATAAGGTGTAGTGTACAAGTATGTATTGTCATTGATATCACATCGCGTTTGAGTATTAGGTGTATATTTCTGGTGTTGCTGAACCTATATAAATGATCTAACTTTAATTTTATCATCTGATTCAAATTGCACCAATTGTTGAATGATTTGACAATATCAATTATTGGTACCAATGACTTCACATATTAATGCAGTGAATACACTAATGGAAGACATACAGCCCAGATTTATATTAATGTTACCTATAATGAATGCTTTAATTTTGTATTGTGTATGTATCCTGTGTTTTATAATCATTGGTGCAAAGTGTAACATCTTTGCTTTTAAAGTAAAATAATGATCTCTAAAATGCAATAAATGTAAAAGATGAAATAAGTCAATTTATAATATTAATACTTTTTAAGGTTATGGATTGGTATAGCATTTGTGTTATATTTGCTAATAATAGAGTTTGTATGTTGCAGAGCCAAGCGATTGCATCGGTCATCAACAGGTCCAGCAGTCCCTGTTGGAAACAACAACCCTGTGACTGCCACACAGCCAGGCTATGGTGTCAAGATCACTGTGTGAACAACTCACTTCAAGGGTTCATGTGTCTTGTCTACCTATGAAGGAATGAGACAATATTTATGGTCACTGTTAACTTCACACAGTTTACCTGCAGCAACTGCTTCTGTCACTCGACAGTAAAGTGACGGGGTAGAAGACTTTTAACAGTATTGAGCCTGCAGTTATGATTCTATTTTGAAAAAATAGCATTGAAAAAATGAAAATATTTGGAAGTTTTTATGATACTTCAGTCCAAGAAACATTCATACTGGTAAAACAAATGTTGGAGTGGGATAATACTGTGGTCAGATGATGATCATGGATTTCAAAGTTAAAAGGTCATTTAGATTTCTGGACTGTTGCAAAGCTCCTCTGAGAAATGTTTTCAGGATGATTGATTGATTTATATTTGAAAATATAGTGCAATTGAGCTAAAAAAAAAGAAACACTAATTATTTTGATAAAAAGTTCTGCACATTGACACTTCAATGGTGCTTCTTACGTTTATCAACTGAAAACATAATTGAGTAAATTGAAGAAAGATTTGTCATTTGCTCACTTGAATTTGGAGTAGCCTTAAAATAGATTTTACATCATATTTGTTGCTAAAAACTGCAGGTAAATGCAATATCCAAACAATGTGTTCTTGAAATGTTATTAAACTGCAGTGTTGTCAAATAAAGTGTATATTGATATGAATATTTATAACCAGTTTCTAATCCCTGTACTTGTGCCATTTTGGTGTAGATTATAGAAATGATTATTATATTGATACCGGTACAACCATATAATAGTGATAAGTTGGGCTTCTTGCAAAAATGGCACAGTTCATTGTAATCTTTGGATGAAGCCAATGAGGATACTTTTTCCAATGTTCTGATAATTCAGACATAGAATGGAACTTACTGAAATCATTGAGATGATAATGCTGAGGTAAGTCTAAATGATATCCAAGGTACGGGGCATGGTTATGGTTAAAGTGCTATTTTTTGTGGGAAGTGCAATGTTGTCGATGCTGTGTGGATGATAGTGTGGGTGACTATAATTCCCCTATCAATAGTTTGTCTACAGAGGATCCAGCAACATTTATCAATATTGACTGCACAATGAAAATGTATCAAGTTCAAGGGTTCAAGTGCGTGAACAAATGTACCGTAGGTGGAAGGAAGATACAAAAAATTGTCCTAAAAGAATAACAAAGGTGGTCACAAGGTGGGCCCAGGAGATGACCGTTCACTACTTGGCTTGGATCTCATTATTGTTCATATAATGAGAAAATGTTTTATATGTCAGAGTAACTTGTATTATATTATAATTTTATTTATGATAAGTAATATGAGACTGAATGATATCAAAATTCCATAACAATTGTTGCCATTTGGTGACCACTGTATTAATACTGTAATATTTGGTATAGATTGTCACCATCAGCTTTGACATGTTTGAAACTATTGTGAATGGTGATCATTGAACTCTACATTCACATTGTCATAAAAGTTCCATGATATTAAAATGGCATGAATATTTATGGTGTACATATTTTAAAGGCTTACCCGTTTTATATGTTAGAAGAAGTTCCTAAGAGGAGCATTTGCCTGCTATTGATAACAGTAGTAAATGATGGTTGATGATCTCCAATGATCAGCTAGTTTTGACAAAAAGAATTTAATTTTTTTCATTCTGAAATTCAGGATTAATTAACATCCAGAAATTTGATTGAATTTGTGGCACCAGGAAAAATATCTGAAATATAATCCTTTGTCAGTTACAAAAAAATAAAAAGTAAACATCATTTATTTATCCGATTGTTTGCACCATATTAAATTAGCAATTGTAATGACAGTTAGAGATATGAACATTTAAATAATTACCGCTAGTAATTAGAGGAATTCCTACTTTGTGGTATTCATCTGTCACCGGGACGGGGTGGTCGAAGGGGGGACCAACTGGGTTGAGGGGGGAACCAACTGGGGATGGGGTGATAGTTGCTGGTTAGATTTACAGCCTCAGCAAATTTTGAACTTCATACCGAGATAACAAACCTATATCAATTATATGCCAACCTATGTCTGTCTCATTGATATATATATATTCACATGATACTTAATCCATAAGATGTGATTTATATTTGTAAAATTCAGAACAGTTGTAAAGTTAGAAAATGGAATAATTTTTAATTGGATACATAAAATGTCCTTTATATCAAGGTAGTTTCAACTGTAGTGTATTATTAGTATTTACCATTTCAAAAAATTGTAATTTAATCATGAAATCTTTTAAATTTTGATTGGTTTAAAAAAGAATTGAATAAGAAAGCAGACTGAATAAAAACATTTAACTCCGATTATCTTTTTCAAGTTATAGCAAAAAAAGATCAAGTTACTTCAGAACAGCAATGCTACATATGGCTGATAATAGGAAATAAACAATTATTATGGTAAATGAAATGAAGCATAACATTTTGACAAGAACATATTCTTAAATCAAACAGGAGGAAACAAAGTTTTGTAAAATCAAGCCAACTCTGTTGTGGATTATTTTTTAGAATTAAGATAGATATAGCTGATTTATTAAGCACTTTTTATGTAATTGCACATTATTGTGAAGTTGTTTTAATGAGTCTGTGCAAAAGGTAGCTTTTACGGTTCATAAATGGTCATTGTTTCATTGCGCTCTGGCAGACAGGTTGGTTGAGAGACTGGTGCTTGCATAATATGGTAAGTTCAGAAAAAAGTGGAATTATCTAACAATTTTGATAGTTTTGTTTTTTGGTAGAAATCTAGCATTAGTATATTCTTCTTTGAAGCTAACTCACAACAAATCCATTGTCTCCTAATTTGCCACTGATTTCAAAAATATTCTATTTCAAATGAACAGATGTAAATCTAAAATATAAGGAAATCAATATATGTCAATTTCAAATTGTACAGTTACATTTTGTATAGTTACAAATTTATGAACATTTGTTTGTTTGCCCTTGTCAGAAATAAAATTATTGTACATAATTAGAGATTTATTGACTTGATTTTATGTCTGGCCCACAAAATGCACACATTATCAAAAATAGAAAATGATGATTCCCATAGGGTTATAAAGCACTTCCACAATGACCATAAAGTTTGCTGCATTATCATGTAACCCCAAAAGAATGAATAACCCATCATTAATTTGTATTGAAATTCACAAGTGAGGGGATTTTGGTCTGTTGAGTGCCCCCTTGTGGAAGATTCAGAAAAATACAATTTGATAGAAACAGAGCAATAATAAAATCTTATTCTTGTGTGAAAGATCCCAACAGCTCAGACAAATTCTCCCACGATTGAAAGTAGGTCACAGTACCCAGCTGCCTTGGGAGGTGTCAAAGATTACAGAATGATAATGGTAATTAGGTCACAGCATATGAATGCCGTGTGAGGGCTGATACAGACAATCTCACTTACATGAGGTTAGTTGCTACTCCCGTTATATTGCTCTCAGAAATGACAAGTTATGTTACAAACAATATTCTGGTTTCCAAGCAACTTAAATGTTTGATGGAACAGTGCCTCCTATTTTCACACACAAAATCACATCCCCTATATTTTGACCTCCAAAAATGGCATAGTGCAAGATAAATGCTCGGACAAAAAGAGCTCAAGAATCAGAATTGTCTTTTGATTAAGATTTACTTAGCTTTAACATATGATCAATTCTTTTAATTTAAAATTTATAGCACAAAATGTCTGTCAAGTTTGATCTCTGAATCATTTGAAAGTAGATGTGCCTTCTGCTAAATCTAAATCATCCATTGAACACTTTATCAACAAAGTTTGCTTAGCTGGCCAGTGATTTTTGTTTGTTTGGGGTTTTACATCACTTTCAACAGTATTTCAGTCATTTCGTGATGAGACCTACTTGTAGCAGATAATAGTGCTGCCTCACTGAATTGTCATGTCGCAGGTCCTTGACATGACAACCCACCCGGTCACAGATTTACAAGGACAACGGGTTAACCCTTTAGGCACGGACCTCAGCTCATATGGGAAATTGTATCATAAGCTCAATCTCGGCACAGCCGGGGTTCGAACCCACGAACTTTGGATCACCACAGAGGAACTGATGCTAATAAGCTGGCGCTCTAACCAACTGCGCCATGGCCCGTGGCCCGCTGGCCAGTGATCTCCTGCAAACACTTTGTAAAGGTTTGCTTACAATGGGGCATTTTCAGATTGGGACACTGGAGTGATTTAGCTTGCAGAGGCCTGCGTGCCCCATGGTCTTTGTATATTTATTTGTTTATTTATTATAGTGACACATGTTACAAATAATAGCAAAATTTAAACAAAAAATAACATAACATCCACCCATTTTGGGTTATGAGTCACTCTGATATAAAATATTACTTATTTACCTGGCGCCAGTGTACATACACATGTAATACATTGACAATAAAGAGAAAAATGTGACATTTTCTTAATTATAAAGTAACTTCCTTCGTTTCATATAGCAATTATATAAACAGTCTCCAGTGCATTTGACTAAATCCTCATCATTCATTAAAATATAAAGCTTCACATCATCATCATATTCAAGAAAATCATTATAAAATTCCATTGCATTTGTGAACAGAGCATTTCTATATAAAGTATAGCATGGACATCTTAACAGAAAGTGAATTTCATCTTCCACATCATTATGATCACATAATTCACATATTCTGAAGTGCCAGGGTATATTGGAGTATCTTCCGGTCTCCACTTTCAATGGGAAAACACTGTTCCAAATTCTGATTTAAATAAATTATAAGTTCTCAATTTAGCTTGGTGTTGTCTATCCACATTCCATCCTTGAATATCTAATTCATGTTTCAGTTTTCTGACTTCATTTACATTAATATGTTCTTTATTCAGGAATTTTCCTTCTAAATTAAGATTCTGTAATAGTCTAAATAAGTCTGAGCACCAGCTATTATTCATTTCAATATCTAATAGAAATACTTTCTTACATAATCTAGTATCATCAGCCTTAAGAAGGCGATTCCACAATCTAACAATACACTGGTACCTTTTATTTTCCGCTGAGATCCACCCCATGTCCCCCATAATAGCAAGATTTGGAGTAAACCTGTGGACCCCTAGGAACACTCTAATTGCCCTATTCTGAATGGTAGAACAGCAGGAATATTTCTTAAAGCCCCAAATTCCTGAGCCATATGTCAGTATGGGGTTGACATTGGTTTGGAAAAACTTTGTGTAAGTGTCAAATCCAAGTCCTTTTATTGATTTCATTTTTGAAATAATTTTACCTAGAGCCCGACCTGCAGAATCAGCTAATGTTTTGGCTGCTTGGTCAAATGTGAGAAATTCATCAAAAATAATACCCAAATATTTATATTGCTCTACAGTTGAAATACACTGATTAGAAAGAGAGAATTGGACAGATGATCTTTGAACATGTTTTGGTCTAAAATGTACAACTTGTGACTTCTTGTTACTACACTTTAACACCATTCTACACCATTCACTAACAAAATTAAGCATCACCTGTAAATCATCCTCTGAATCAGCAATCAGTGCAATATCATCTGCATACAAGAGAATATTCAACATCATATTTCCCAGAGTACTATGTGGCCACATGAGCACAGGCATGCTATTGTGGTCCATATATGGGGTTTTTGTTAGGCCTTTACCACATACAAACATAAAAACATGGCACAGTGTATTATCTCATATATATCATCAATCCAAGTAAGGTGCTGTTTTGAGCAGATTAGTATTATTCAAGAACCTACATGAAACAACAGTAACATGGCAGTTTATGTTTGTATGTGGTAAAGGCCTAACAAAAACCCCATATATGGACCACAATAGCATGCCTGTGCTCATGTGGCCACATAGTACTCGGCACCTCCAGTAAAAGGCAAATTCCTGGCAGTTTTAATTGGGTTGATTTAAAAAAGAAAGCTTGTCTGTTTCACAACCAAATTTTTTTTAAGCATACCCTAAAACTCAAAATGCAGTGGAAATCTTGATTCTCTTAGATTTCATAACAACTTTAAAATAAATGCCTTCACAATGACAGCTGACCTCCAGCAATTTATGAGAACCTTGTTTACTTTTAGCACTCAAAATTCAAAAGTGAGTCATAAGGGCAGTGCCTTCACAAAGCATACAACCCATCTTACAAAAAAAAACCCAGCAGTAATCAGTAGCTATTTAACTCAAGATTCAAAACTGAATAAGGTCACCCATGTGTTATTTGGCAGCTTAAAGTATATCTGACTAAAAAAAGTTATATAAAATGTATTTGGTAGTCAGTTTCAAGGAGTGAATATGTACATGTAGGAGAAATCTTGAGTGACTAAAACAGTGATATTAAGCCTGAGACCTTGAAAAACAAGTCAAGGTCACCCTATTTTGGCCTTTCGTAGGGTGTACATGTGGTAAAAATCTGGAGCCTGTATCTGAAAAAGCTGATAAGATAGAGCAGAAGGTTGGAGTTTTTGCTGACAGACAGACACACAGGCTGAGTCCAATATCATGGCAGTTTATGTTTTTTTTTCATCTAAAACACTGACAGATAAGTTTTCTCATCCATAATGTTGACTGGGATTGACCAAAAAAAAAATATATCAAACTCAGAAAAAGTCATTTTTTAGTATTTCATTCTTTATTTACAAAACACTTTCAACATTTGCCCACTTAATTTATATCTACAATAATATTGTTCAAATGTAAACAGTTTGACATTTTACAATCTGTTTGTACATAACCATAACGTAACATAAGAATATTATTTGGATCTGGCTGACAATAATAAAGTGTATAACAAAATCAAGATTGCAGACAATATAATAAAAATATTCAATTTTATTTTCAGGTTTTATTTGGCAAATTTATTTATGATGTGTTATCATTTTTCAAAGATGCAGAATATTTGGGCCTAACATCTGGTGAAAATAACTTAGGACAGAAATATATCCTCAAAAAAATGTAGCCACTATCCATTATGTTCAAACTGTAGATTATGTTCATTTTTCACATAGTGTTGATGTCATTAATCCATGTTCTGTAGAGAGTTCAAAGTCTATATTTTTAATGATCCTTATCACACTCTACTTGTACAAGCAATCTATAAAATGTCTTCTCACATTATAATGGCAAGAGATTATTCTATTTCAATACTCGCTCCAACTTTTGATAATGTTTCTTTAAGTTGCTCTGCCTCCTCTTTGGAAATCTCTTGTTTCACTATCTGTGGAGAAGATTCTACAAACTTCTTTGCCTTTTATGCAAAAGAAAAGAAAAGACAAATTTATTTGACATGCAATCCCACAAGACTTCATCTAAAATTTCATGAGACTTATCATTTAGTTGCTGCATAAACTGATCATTTTGACAGACAGATGCCATGATGATCATAAATATTGGCAAAGAATAACAAAAGGCATTTTTTACCTGCACCAGGTTCATTCCCTCTATTAGTCCTTTGATTTCCTTTATGAGTGCCACCTTTTTGCCAGCATCAAAACTGGTCAGTTTCACTGTGAACAAGGACTTTTCTGGCTTTATTTCCTCCTCTTCCTCCTCCTACAAACAAGTATTACCTTAGTGATATCACTTGCAGTTCATTTAAGACGTCTAGGTTGCATCAAAATAACATGAAGCAATATGGCATCAAAATAACATGAAAAAATATGCATGACACTTCAGAAATGTTCCCAACATTATGAAGCTTATTGCCTTTTCTTGTTGTCCATAAAATCATAAAATAATGTGTATCAATGATGGTATGCCATGCAATAAAATTGAATGCAAGCAATACTTATAAATGAGATATTCTACATTTTGAATTCTATAATTTAACTTCTTGCTTTCAAAGAAATTAGTGTTTTAATAACTTGAAATCATTATCTTCTTGTTTAAAATGGCAAATATGTGAGCAAATTAAACTAATTGGAACATACAACTTGATAAATTGACAATATTTGTTCCAGTTACATTCTTAAAACAAAAATCCAAGAAGCAAAAGATTTCTGTTTTTGATTAAACTTACTTCATCATCCTGAATAGTAAATTGAAAAAGGAATAAGTTACTACGAGTTTGTATTTGTCATTAACAATGAACTAATCACTATTTAACAATGTCAGGATTGGCCGACAGATTCGGGGAAAGTGTACAGTCTGCACACTCCTGACAGCAACCAGTGGCAACTACAGGTCATAACAATGTTATGAAATCAAGAGTGTGCATGTCCTGGACACCATTTGAATTATATGTGTTGATCCGTATGCTTATTTTACTTTGTAAAACTAATGTTCTTTTCAGAATTAGATGGTAGGAGTTAGAGTAGAATGTGAGAGTAGAATGGGTTCTGACCTGAGAGGCTGCTTGTGCTGGCATGGCTCCCATTGCCATCATTGGAGCATCAGCTATCTTTAAGGTTTTCTGGAAAAAACAAAACCAACAACAAAAATAATTATATGAAGAGATCAATAACAGATATTTATTGCAAGAAGAGCTCATGTAAAAAAAAAATTAAAACCACTTTTTGAGGATGCACTGCTACTGGTTATTGGTGATGATGTGTCGATTGTTATCAGTACAAAACTCAATTATCTCTTTAATTATATCAAAATGGAATGATTTTTTAAAATTTGAAATGTAGCAAAAAGCTTCCAAAAATAAATCAATATTTTTTACAAAACAAAATGACTTTTTGTTGTCTAATACATCAATATTTACTTCCATGTCAAAACAAGAAATGAAGTTTGGTCTATTCACATACCTTTAATAATTCATTAAGGTCTGCTACTTCTATAAGTGTAAGTTGGCTAATATCTTCTACAATCTTCTGTATCTTTGGTGCATACACTTTATCTGTGCCTTCAGCCTGTGGAGGAGGTATGACCTCTGTACTGTAACTTCTGTGATGAAACACATTTTGGGGTATTGCACATGTGCATCTGAAAATTAGAATAATAAGTAATCAGTTGCTATAACAAATCAAAATGACATTAAGAAGCCTCAGAGTTAGAAACAGCATGCAGCTTGCACAGAGACAACAAATCAAATATTAAAGACAAGAAAGGCACAAAAAGGTGCCATCACTTTGTCCAGAGACAATATCCCATCAATATTTTGCTCTGTGGCTAATATTGTGCAAATTTTGATGTCTCGCACAACAAAGTCACCTGGAAAGTCATCTGAAGCCTCACTTGTTCCCCTCAGATTTGTGTGCATTCTGATTGGTCGAAACATATGGTATTGTCATCACTACATTTTAATGGGAAAATTGTAGATTCATTAGGGAAGTTCAAAAATAGCTTGATGGATTGAAGAATCTATTCATTTTTTGGTGTAATTTCCAAATTCTTCATGCATTCCTGTGTTTTTTTTTACTTGGATGTAAAGCATCATAATGTTCTAAAGTATTCTCAAGTTACCATTTCCTTTTGGTGAAGTCAACTCTATTCAGCAGTGGCACCAAGGGTTCTCTACGGCTCAGTTGCTATATAAATTTAAAATTATTGTGGGACTGGTTGGACTTATTCATTTAGTTACAGCTGCAAAACATTACAGATGCTTTCAGAACGTCCATGGATACTGAGATGAGAAATAAGGGACGAGCAGCAAAATCTCATGAAAGGTTCATTTCTCTCCTAGAAAGTGTTCAATGATTTTTTTTATATCAGGATGCTCTTTTGATAGCATGAATTTTGGTGTAGACCTCAGTGGTGTAGCCAGGATTTTCTGAAGGGGGGGGGGGGCTGAAATCTGGATATGTTGGCCTCCTAGTCATTATCAGCCCCCTTCCTCCTTTGCAGCCCCAAAGTACTAGTAAAAAAATTTTTTTTAGTCGGAACCAAAACAATGTTCTTTATTGTATCACACATCCTTTTATCCTTAGAAACTTCGGGCCATCACTTCTCATGCTCTGGTGGCCCAACTGGGCAACCAACATTTTTCTATTTATGTCAAGGCCTGAACCCGCAATCGCACTTTCATGATACAGTACACTGGAAGGTAAACCTTTGAGTTTGATATCAGATTCAGAGTTGACAGGAATAGTGTCAGTAATACTAGTGAACAAAGAGACCAGAAATGTACAGATTTGCCTGGAAATGAATGGAAAACTCCCATTTTGGAAATAGCAGGAGGTTGGGAAAGCCTGGGTGTGGAATGTGAATGCTGAAGCTCAATCTTACTAATCTGACCTCTGACTCTGACTCGGTCTGAGGCTCTCAGATTCGAGAACCCACACAACTTGAGTGGATCGAAAAATGATTTCCAGTGAAAAGGCAACGGATCAATAAAAGTCCTTTACCTGGTTGTTAATTGTGTGTTCTTCAGCGCAGAGGCCAATCTACACGTTGATCTTATAACGCTTTGCATTGCGTTTTAATTGATTAATAAGCTAAATATCCAAAACTTCTTGCAAGGACAACAACCCTCGTGCCGGTCCTGGGGATTTCCGCATCCGCAAAGTCGCACCAAGCCGGAACCGGAAAAGCAGGTGACATTTAAGCATGACGAGAAAAACACCAATATTTGGCCTTTGTGTTATCCCGACAGAAATGTATTGTTATTCTGCTCGTGTGCGATTCACAATGGTAATGTACAAGTCTTAGTTGCAAATTAACAACCTAATAATTGGGTCCATAATCACCCCACCCTAAATTGGCACGGTCGACTTCACGTGAACTCAAAGAGTCAGGACAGACATCACTGTATGCAAATGAAAAGCTGGCTTCAGACAGATGTAAATAAGTGGCTATTTTCTCACACATGAAGTCATTTACACCCACCATAGCACGGGATCTGTGTGTAGAAACAGTCTAGATATATGCAAGCATAGAATGGTGGAGTTTTTCATTGGAGGAATACATCAGTGATGAAGAAAGAATCCTGAAGAAAGATGAAGACTGAATGGGTAAGATCATAGGTGAATGAAGACCTGTAACAGGTCAGGACTCAGGGTGTGCAACAAGCAGTCAACTGTAGTGGAGCGGTAGGGTGTGACAGGGTGTTGCCGGAGAAAATGTGGCTCGATGTGAAATATGACTACACAAACACATAAGCAATTGGATCTATGCAGAGAAACCCGAGTCTTTGCTTGCTGTGCATAAAATGGAAGCATCTCTGAGCAGAACTGGAACAACAAGGAGGCTGGCTCCACAGTGTGTTAGAATGAGGATAAATGCAGTTTAGTTTTTTCTACTTCTAATCTGGAAAACAAGATCGATGCTACAAACAAACTGCCAAAATATTAAATATTCAAGAGAGGAATTGGTCCATGAAATATAAACTGGAGCATATCAATATGTTAACCATGATAAACAGCATTGTTTACCAAATCCATGCAACGGAAGTATTATTAATGCAAATTAAGTAGAGTTACTTGATGGGAATAACATATATCCAGTATATTTAATAGATCAAGTAATTTTGAATTATTTAAAATGAATGAAAGGAATAAAATGATAATGGATGACTGGAAACCAAACCCCAATGCTCAGCCTTTTGTACCAAAAAGGAACTACAATATTCGTAATCTCCCACAACGACAGATTAAACATTTCTCAAAGCGGAGGCTTATTACAAAAATATTCCAAGGTGGTTTAGTGATGATTCTTATTGTTACTCTATTGATAAATATAATGTTTATTGTTGATACCAGCAATAAATTAAAACAAAATACTCAAAAAGATGAACATGAGGCTTCAAACTTTCTGAATCGCATACAAGGAGTTAATATGGCTAAGCCAAATAAAATGAATCAAGAACAGTCAAAGATTGAGGAGCAGTCTAAAGCTTTAGAAGTGGCCGTTATTTCTAGCAGATCCAAGGTATCTGTATCCATAGATGGTGCTATGATTCTTGAAGATGTTGAAACTGATAAAAATCGTGGAATCCATATATTGGTGCTGAATCAAGCCACTGGAAGTGTGATGGCACAGAGGGTGTTTGACACATATTCTTCTCATGAAGATGAAGCCATGGTTCTTTTTCTGAACATGGTCTCAGATGGTCGGATTTTAATCTTTACAGTGAAGGATGAAGGTTCTTTCCAGATGAAAGTGACAGCTAGAGAGTTACTGAAACAACTTGGGAGTGACTATGCTGAATCTCTTAACTGGAGAGATATGTGGGCAATGGTGACAATCAAATCTGGAAACAAAATAGACGAGTCCATCAGCAAATCTCCTGATCTATTAAGCTGGGGAGAACCTGTCACATTAAAAGCTAATATACCCCTCAAATCTGTAGAGGAAAGTGAATGTGACTGGCCAAATGATGACATCAGTATGAGAAGGAAAGTTTTTTGCAGCAAATTTGAAGGCTATGGCAGTGTTTGTAGCTGCAAAGCACCTGCCCCATTAGTCTTCCAACCAGAGCCAGTTAAGATGTTTGACGAGAGGATCAGGAACATTCCAGTGGCAGTGATTGCCAGCAATAGACCTCATTACCTGTACAGAATGTTGCGTTCCATGCTATCTGCTCAAGGAGTGAATCCTCAAATGCTCACAGTGTTCATTGATGGGTACTTTGAAGGGCCGCTTGAAGTAACCAAGTTATTTGGTTTAAGGGGAATTCAACACACACCAATAGGAACCAAAAATGCCCGTATTTCTCAGCACTATAAAGCCAGTCTCACCGCAACATTCAACCTGTTTCCAGAAGCCCAGTATGCTATAATTATAGAAGAAGATCTTGATGTATCTTCTGACTTTTTTAATTATTTCAGTCAAACTTTACATTTACTAGAAGAAGACAAATCTATTTATTGCATTTCGGCTTGGAATGACCAGGGTTATGAGCATTCTTGTAAGGATCCAGCACTTCTCTATAGAGTGGAAACAATGCCTGGATTGGGCTGGGTTTTAAAGCGGAGTTTGTACAAAGATGAATTAGAACCAAACTGGCCCACTCCTGAAAAGTTTTGGGATTGGGACATGTGGATGAGAACACCGGGAGTTCGGAAAAATAGAGAGTGTATAATACCTGATATTTCACGTACTTATCACTTTGGATCAAAAGGAATCAACATGAATACTTATTTCCAGGAACTCTACTTCAAGAAACATTCTCTGAATACAATACCTCATGTGAAGTTAAAAGAACTCCATAATTTAAAGAAAGATGCATATGAAGAAGTGATCAATAACATGACAGCCAATGCCATCCTCTTAGATCATAGTAAATCTCCATGTGAAGAGAATTTCATTCCTGAATCAGATACTCAAGACAAAACTTATGTTATGTACATTCGCATGGACCATGCCACTGAGTTTACCACCTGGAAGCAAGTGGCCAAATGTTTCCAGATATGGGACTTGGATGTCAGAGGTTTCCACAAAAGCATGTGGAGAATGTTTATGCGGGGAAGCCACCTGTTGGTGATTGGTGTCCCAGCTTCTGCCTATGCAAAGCATATGCCTTCTGGGGTAACTCCAATCTACCTTCAAGCCACAGCTAAACCAGATGAAAACAAATCATGAATGTTATGTGACCAGACATCAGTCAGTATTATGTGTTGATATTATTGTCAAAGGCATATATTCTATCAACTGTAGGTTATTATATAGATTTTCATAGATATACTGATATATATGAATTAAAAAGATGAATTACATTTCCAGATAATTATATTGACTTTTAAATCACACAAAAGGTGCATATTTTAATAAAAGGATTTTGGATATTGGAGTCAGTTTTGCACATACAGCCTTGAGAAATCCATTTAAAGGTTTTATATTTCCTTTTACTGTCAGAAAATGATTGATATTAACTAGCATATAAAACATGGGAGCAGATTGATCTATTTTCTTTCCTTTGTGTCGGGAAGAACACTATTATTATATATATATATATACATATATACCTGAGTTATAGGCAGGTTAAGAGACCAAATGCACATCTGATAAAATTGGATAAAATACAGGGCAATCCCAGCCACATTAATTATATAATCTAATGATCGCTAGAACAGTATGAATGCATGAAACATACATTATACATTTGGAAATGACTTGAAAATGAGGTTTTTTTTTCTGTATTTTGTGTTTACTTTTTTCATCTTTGTCAATGCAGTTCATGTATACAAATATCAACCCCCCCCCCCCCCCCCCCACACACACACACTCCTGTCCCAATTACATAGGCCTCCATGAACCAGATGTGTGTATGACAGTCTTTTTCAAGGTGAGATTAAGAACCTGTAATTTAAACATTATAAGACAATTTCTATGACATAGCCGAGTAACCTTTTTTTCTATTAACATATTAAATAGTTATTAAATATATAATGGCCATTGGAAATTTTTGCTGTTAGATTATGTTGTGGTTGGAAGCTTGTCCAAACAAAAAGGGACTATTGAGAATAAATTATTCCAGTAACTGTGGCTGGTTGTTAATGCGAAATTGTAGACAGTAATGGATGCTGCTTTTGCAGAATAACCTAATCAATGTTGCATACCAGTATTGTGCAGCACAGGTCATTAAGGAACATTTTACCTCTAGTGAAAACAAAAGCTGCGTTTGAGCTTCCGATGCTCATAAATGGTATTTTTGAATGTGAAAATTATGTTTTTATTCTGAATGAGCTGTATAACTGAATACCAGAGATATTTCCTTATACATTCATTACTTGATTTACTTGAAGTTGATTTGTAAGATCAGAAATGACATTTTGCCAAAATATTTGTCTTGATAAATATTTCTTGGATATGATGATAATTAATGCTGACCAAAATGCCATTTTTTTAAAAATTATATACCGTAAGTATGTTAATTCACCCATGTTAATATAATTCTTTTGATTTGACATCAAGAAAACCATCTTTTGCCCACATATTACATCTGCCATACTAAGTACAGCCTAAATATTAATGTCATTTCCAAAGCACTTCAAATTTTGCAAGTGTTATACAGAAGTGAAAACGTCTCTGAAGGAAAAAAACAAAACAGTGTTTTGTATCATAAAATATAAGTGTTCGAACCATAAGGGTAATATAAATTTTTATTGTAAATGAGTTTGTTTTTTGCTGTTTTTAGAAATGAAATAAAGATTGCATTTATATTAGTTTGAGTTTATTAATTCTTGTGGATAAATTAAAATATTGATTCAGTTTAGGGAAACAAGAGAGATAAAATGGAGAGTTAGAACTTGTTTATGCAGCAAATATATTACCTTGGTTTATGACATGAGACAATGGCTCATTAAAAATCACAATATCCCATTCTGACCTGGGACAATGGACACATCTAGGTGCTTAAGGTAATTGAGGCACTGGTTATATATAATGTACTGGGTTATAAGGCATCTGAGCCTCAAGAGATTGTTGTTGGCAACATAGAAGTTATTTTAGGCCATATGCATTTGAGTAATGACAAGTTTCAACCAACTGGAGTCATTTAATGATTTGTTTTGATGAGTTTATTTTTACAAAAGCTTTTTGTGACCAATCTGAATTATGTAATGATTTAATTTTACACAACAGAAGAATGCCTTAAAGTTAGATTGGCTTGATGCCTACACATTGTGTGAATTTTTCATCAGGTGGTGTTAATTTTTTCTATTCCACCACATGGGGAAAAGATCCCCCCACTAGAGGTAAATTCATATCATATATGGACATCCAGTAACATTCCAAATTGCAGTCTCAAACATGTATATTTATAAACAGACACTGGACAGACAGGGTGATTATTGTGAAGTATTTGAAATTCCCTTCCAGTATCTCAAAAATTAGAAATTACTTTTACTCCTGAAATATAACTAAAATGTTTTGAAACAGGTATCAAGCAATTAAGAAATAAACACGAGAAAGACTAAATTTACCAAGTCTGTCTCATGACCGGCTGTCTAAGGTAGATAAGAGGGCCATGAGCAACCTGTATCAGGTTATGGAGTGATACTGGTAATTAACTTTTCCTGACACAAATTTAAATTCGTTCATTATTAATTAGGAAATCCATATTGTAGGGAGTGGGAAAATGTGGACATAACAATTTTCCTTCTCCCATATTTCTATTATATCTGTTTGTTTCAAATGTAGATAAATGTGCAACAACCATGACAGCTCCAACCTATTTATCACATGCTATTATGAATCCCACCCCCAAAGGAAAACCTTGAATAGAACAGGTGAAGCATACATATTTATATAGGTCATCATTACCAGTATATATTGACATTACCAAACATACCTATCCATGAAATGACAGGATGAAAAAAAAAACACAAAATCAAGTACATAAAATTATAAATTTAATAAGAATCTTACATATTTACATTCATATGTGTAACAGTTTCACACATGCTTCCATAGGCTTGTTAATTCTTTCCAACTGAGAGGCTATACATTAAAACTTGGCCCAGTAGTATCTTTGTCTACTCTAGTGAGGTGCAAATAAACATATAAGCATTGTTTTTTTAGCCAAACATTGAATTTTACTCTCTGCATCAGTATATATAAATATATCTATATATATATTTATTTATTAGACACGCTTGTCGTTTTAGTATCTTTTAAAAACAAAAACTATTTCATCATTAATTAGATTGTATTTTGAAATTTCGTGTTTTACATTCTTAAAATGTTTCACATTCTTAAAATATGTAAAAATCTCGTAAATCATGATAATTAAGGGATATTTAAAAAGCACCCTGCAAAAGTAAATCCTCAGGATTAAGTTTTGCTTTTGATAATATGGAGAAATTAATCCAATTATTTAAGAATCCATTCTATCTCCAGCTGCCCACCAATACACACACCCAGTCAAACTACCAACAGTGTGGCAATTGCAGAGGCTTGCCACACAGGGCGCTGGAGAAATTCCTACTTTTTTATCAGACGTGTTAAAAATGCCAAAGGCTCTATTAACATATGTGTAGTGTGACCCATGAGCAGACTAACTGCAAGGTGTATGACCTGGAAAAAGTGTTTTTCATTGAGTCACAGGACTCTGTTGGCCAATTTAAAGAGGACTTGTTTGTTGAGGAAATAACTGTGGACATGTGCTGCAACGCCCCATAGACAAAAACCATGAAGATGAACAATGTGCAAGTGACCATCAAACTTGGCACATGTGGCAAAGCAGATATTTTGCTGTTTCAAATCTTTCAAGAATCAAATTCCCTATGAAGCTGCACCCACCAAAACAGAACCTGTGTGGCGAGATTATTGAAGGTTAAAGGGTCAGATGTCAAGATTCCAAGCGCCACATGTTGACCTGATGTGTTGTCTATGGCGAGGACATATAATTGAGATATTGAGTACCAAAATGTCTTCACAGTACATATTATTGAGATATCGAGTACCAAAATGTCTTCACAGGCCTGAGATGCATCAAGGGGAATACACACCTCTACTTGAAGCCCAACACGGAGCCCCAAGCCTCAGCACAACTTACACAGGAACAGCTCCAAGAGTAATGACCAGATCTGGTGATCAGAGTGGTGAAGCCTAACTGGATCTGTGAAATGATTAATTGTGGGGCCCACATTGACATCATTTTGCAAGGAAAAGGCTATAATGATACCCATCATAGGTTAAGAATGACTAGAAATTAATATCAGGAAAAAAATGTCTATGTGTAGGTTTACATATTAAGGACAAATGTTTTTGTTGGAACTATTTCTAAAGTGCGTTCATAAAGTTGGACTGTCCAAAGAAGCACTGGAGACACTAAAGTTTAATGATAGGTGAACCTCAAACATAAATGTTTGCTGCAAAGCATAAAGTAATAATGTAATTTTATAGACATTTATATCCCAGAAAAAAGACTCTTATTAACAATAAATCTTTCATATTGATATTTAATCTCAAATGGGAAGGACGATCATAAGCTTGTGCTAGATATATTTATTATATTTCATTATTCTTCAAGGAAGGAAATGCAATGTATAACAACTTGTCATGATATCAATATCGACCAATCAGAATTAAGTATGGTAATAAATAGTCTAGCTGTCAACTGCATACACTAGTATCCGTTCACACTGTCCACCAGAGGCACACGCAAACCAGTGATAGGTTCACCAAGTCGCCCTCTGGTGGAGTTTGGTATCCGTTCTTACACACACACACATTTGCCCATTATACAATAAAAAATTAATACACTGCCATAAATTCCTTTACTTTCAATGTAGTTATGTCAGTAGGTTTTCCCATGATCTTGTCATTCATTTTAGATCACCACATGTATTGAAAATGCCATATTTCTTCCAAAAAGTCTTTGTAATGCAGTCACAGTTAGAGCCCATAGATCAATATAACTTGCAATTTTGCACCATATTGCCCCAAATGGTTCAGAGAATTCAAAGCCTCAAACTTTAAAATGCTGTTAAAGCAATTTATGATACCTAAGATTTTTTCTCTTTATAATGGTATATATTTGTAAATTGGATTTACAGCCAAGGAGATTCAATATTTAGGCTTGTTTTGGAGATTAATTTACAGGCCATAAATATCATGAATTTTATGAGAAAAGGGGAAATTTAATTATTTTAATTATGTTATTGCTTGGGTTTGATTTATTTTTAACAAGAGGAAGTGTTAACGAGAATGAAAGGCAGACACCTATTTCACTGCATAGTGAACTATTATATTTCTGCACATATTGTGTAGTCATAATTTGTAACCTAATTCCATAATCTGGTGATGTATTGTATTAGACACGCTTGTTGTGTTTTACATTCTTTAAAAAAACAAAAACAATTTCATAATTAATTAGATTGCAATTTGAAATGTTCTACAGAGCATTAAGACTTGAAAATGGTACTCTGGTGGTCTAGATCAGAAGTTTTCAAATACAATATAGAACGCACAAACATCTTGTTTGGAGCCCTATGTTTGGATTCCTCCAATAGCAAATAATTGGCTTCATTGATTACTTCACATATCATCATCCTCATCATAGTCTAATGATTTATATGGGGCTCTCCTATTATATTGTTGATCGTAATTTCTTCCATATTGATTTTGGCCCCAGGATGACTGTCGGTTTCCAGACCTGTATCCCTGTCCATAGTAATTGTCTCTTCTGCCATATCTCATATTCTTCTTGTCTACAAATTACAATAAACAGCACATATTATCTCTGTTTCTCTTAGTTTAAATCATTTATGACCAAAACTGTCTGGTAAAAATAGTTCTGTTATAAAAAAAAATAGATGGAAAATTCAAATAAATTATCAAAATCTCTCCAAGGAATTAAGCTACAATAATGTTATTCGGTTTATTGAAAGAATGTGCACAAATGATCATTGTGTCATATTTATCCAAATAAACTATTTTAAGACACATTAGTTGTCATATAAGTTATATGTTGGCCAGCAACTGCACATGATGATAAATGCAAGTAGCATGAACTCTGCAACTCCAGAGGCTCAAAGTAGGAAAGCACTGTTTGACATCATACCGGCATTATTCAAAGGTCAATGATTTTAATACATCATTTCACCTTTCAGTGTTTCAATATAAACACTCCACAAGAATATTACACCAATAAAAGAAGGTTCTTTCAGAAAGGGGCCAGTAATAAGGATTTTGTTCAGATTTGTTAAACATAACCTTATCAGAATATTTCAATTCAAAAAGTAAAATGACAGAAAAGGCAAATACACTGATCACCCATTCATGATTTTCATTTTTTTTCTAATTGGTGCAAATTTCCTTTACTAAATCTCAGCAGTTTTATTTCCTGCTCATTTCACAACTCACTTGAATATTTTCCCCCAAGTGGAATAAGATCAAGCAGTTGCTGGGAAGGTGCCTGTCCAGCATGCTTGATGACTTTGACCAGGTCTCTTGCTTTTGGAGCATCTTCTTCTGTCATTATTGTATGGGCTGTTCCAGTATTTGAACCTCGCGCTGTGCGGCCTATGCGATGAATGTAATCTTCAATATTTTTCGGAATGTTGTAATTGATTACAGCTTTGATGTCATTCACATCTACAAGATAAAAAGTTAAACAATTAAAAACTCAGCAGTTATTTATGACCAAACCAATTATAATACCCTTAAAACATACAATTTTGATGTAATCCTGAGATTGGTTCTTTGCTCTTTGAACATAATGAAAGCTATGATACATACTTTTGAATGTCTTGAGCAGATGTATCAGATGAGAAAAGAAATTGCTCAGAGATGCAGATGACAAGATTTGAAAATTAAGTTAAAATTCAAGGCACGGGTCTGAGGTGCACAACATTATGGGTTGCAAAGACATAGTAAAACAAATTTAGGGACTGGGGTTTTGAAATGGGTGTTTAGTAGATTTTTAAATGTTTCTTTGAAATCTTTCTTCAAAATATATCCGAACTTTTTAAAATAAGATGTGTTGAAGTAAATCTGGTTTTGTTTAGAAATTATTTATGAGCCTTTCAATCAAAATTGATAAAATATTTCTTCCTCAAAAGAATTCTTACCAAGGCCTCTTGCTGCCACGTCAGTTGCTATGAGAACCTGTGCTCTCCCACTCCGAAAGTCTAAAGATAAATTGAAAAATACCATATGAAAAATAAATTGAAAAATACCATATGAAAAATACTATACAATACTATATTTAATAGAGTAATTGTTTTTACACTTAAACTGCAAGTGAGAAAGGTGTATGTTTTACTGATCCATATAAATCTCATTATTATCAACAGAACGAACTGATCTGGAGCACATATCATCATCAAAAGATAAAAAGATATTATTTTGCAGAAATGTTAAAATATTCAATAAAGGACATAATTCCATACCTTTAAGTGCATGGTCTCTCTGCATTTGTGACTTGTCACCATGTGTTACAACTGCACTCAGCCTGAATAGTCAAAATATGAAGAAAATGAATATATATTTATATACATATACACCAACTAAAGATGAAAAATTGCAGAAAAGTTAAGATATTCAATAAAAGAGTTAGGAATTCAATGATTACTATTTCATTTTTACTTTTCTAAAAGTATTAAATAAAATATTATTGATTTAAATGCACTAATCTCAGGGAGTTCAAATTAAGCTTACCCAGCACGTCTCATATTTTTCCACAGTTTATCTGCTGCAATCTTTGTGTCTGTGAAAATCAGTGTCTTTGGGCGCTCATTGTCTTCTGCAAGAATTTCTTCGTTCCAAATGTTGCAAAATCTATAAGGTAAAATAAAAGTGTATAAACCTCTTGCCTTATTGACAGTTAAAATGGATGATCTTTGTTAGGAATATATTTGCTGATAAGACAAAAAGGGCAGATGAAAAAAGTTGATTATGAAAATTTACTTCCTGGTGGGTCAGTACCTCACAAGAGTTAATGTCAGGGTTTTTATTGCAGCTGCATACTGCTGTGCTTGCTCTATCTCAAAATCATTTTGACTGTTAGTATGTGATGGAAGGATGGAAGAAAGGGTTGACGGATTGTTTATTAAAGGTGCATAACAAAAAAAGTACACAAATTTCACATACGTTTCCCATCTGGTGGCCTCGGTGCATACATGTACTATTTGTTTGATGTTGGGGTTGGCATGGAGCTCGGTGTTGCCTACATTAATCTGTACAAAATTAGTCATAAAATCCCCGGCCAACTCCTGCACATCTTCAGGCCAAGTGGCGCTCCACATCAATGTTTGACGGTCAGGCTAAAAATGAAAATTTTAACGTAACTAGGTAAGTTTAAATTTCACTTGCAACACAAGTTTTATACTTAGTTTTATAAGAATATCGATCACAATCAAATGCTTGAGAGAATATGCATGGAGCCTATGCCTCAAATAAGTCTTCATACTTTGAGGGCCATCTACAGATTAAGGCCTCATGAGTGAGATCAGCAGACTACCCACAAATCTTAATCATCATCTTTATTCAACCAATCTGATCCAGGCAGCCCAACTGGAATGATCAATTTGTTACAGGACAGAGTCAAATAAATATAGCTCTCACCCTGATTTGGTTAATGATTTTCCTGATTTGAGGCTCAAATCCCATGTCCAGCATACGGTCTGCTTCATCTAACACCAAGTAAGTGCACCTTTCCATACTTGTCATGTCGCTGTCCAGGAAATCATTAAGCCGACCAGGGGTTGCAATGCATATCTGAGGTCCTAAAAATTCAAATTTTGTTTTTAAAACATTCTGTTCTCTTCTCCTGTATATCACACCAAATATTTTATCCTTAAGCAAGGATTATTATTATTAAGAATAATAATATAAATAATAATAAAAATAATAATAGAAATCAGACCCAGTCTGCTCATGGCGATTAATCAAACTTGAAACCTTACCATTGCCGAGCCTTATCATCTGTGGCCGTTTACTGGTTCCACCGTACACCAGGGTAGAAGAGACACGAGCAGCTCGTCCATACAGCCTCACGACCTCTCCCACCTGCTGAGCCAGCTCTCGCGTGGGAACCAGTATCAGACACTGTAACCCAGAGAACACATCAGTACACAACAGCACAAAGGACCCTTGCTTGAGTTCTTAAGTAGGAACAAAAACTAAATCAGCTCAGAAATGAATGATACTTACAACAGGACCTTCTCCTCTGTTGACGCGGGGTTGGTTACTCACATGTATCAAAGCTGGTAGTGTGTACTGCAAATCAATGGGGTGACAAATTTAATTTATATTAATTTTGAGTGAAAACTTCAATCTCAGAGTTTGGGCTGGGGTCACAAAACATTTTATCAAAGCACCAACAAAACTGCTTGTGAATTTCTGAGTACTTTGAAGTTTTAAATTTTTTTAATGTGTTGATGAAAATTGCCCTTACTGAGAGAGTTTTTCCTGATCCAGTCTGGGCAATTCCAACCATGTCCATGCCACTCAGAGCTAATGGCCATCCCACACTTTGTATCATAGTCGGGGATGTCATGCCTTCATAATTCATTGTTGTCCTTATGCTTCCTATAAACAAAGAACACATGAAATGATTGATTTAATAAGTTCCTTTCTGTGATAGAGTAGGTAAACCCAATCTATACAAGGCACATTTGGGATGAAATTAAAAAAAGAGTTATATAAATATATCTTAATATCAAATATATGGAAAACTTTTGACATTTTGTCCAATCACACAACCAATTACACATCAGAAGGGATAATTTTGTTGACTATTACCTGGAAATGACATTTCATTGAGGGCCAAGACTGGTCCAGGAACAGCAATATCTTTAGGAGCTTTGATCTTGATCTTGCTTTGACTCATGAACTCTTCAACATCCTCCTTTGAAATTAACAATATCAAAACAGCAATTAAAGATAGCTGAAACATCTATCATAGAGTTGGCACTGGCTTTCTCTTGGAAATGATCTGCAACTAATGATACCAATGTGTATATAGTGTCATATGATATTTACCAAACATCTTTGTTTTTTTTCCTTTGACACATTTACTATGTGATTGCTGTTGTTATATGGGTTATCTTATTCCAATCAAGCCCATGCTTGCAACAATAGGAGGCTGTATCTTAATTTATAAATGAAATCATGTTGATGTGGGTGGGGAATTTCATTGATTTTGATTTGTATTTTTTCCACACTCATTCTATGTTAAAACATCTGAAACTTTTTATCAGATATTTGTTGGTGCTGAGAACAAAACCAAAATGTCCTAAAATGTCCTAAAACTATGTTTTCCTCTCACATCATCTCTTTGTTTTCAATGTCAAGTTCAGAATTTGATAAAAAAAAAAACTTAAATATTATCTCATATGTTATAACTTAATATCTTAATCAAGCAGGGGATTTATGGCCTTATAATCATGTAATTTAAACCTCCTTTAAACAGTTAGTTATATTCAGCCACCTTTTAACAGATATGTAATATGTTGCAAAGAAATCAATTTGAATATGAAGTTGCTTCAATTTTTTAAACTTAATATTAAAATAACGTTATTGAATACACTGAAATATAATGAACTAAGTTTCACCTTTGACCGACTAGTAACATCTGGATGTTCCTCATAAAAATTCTTCCCAAACCTTGGTAGATTTGTAAAGTCCACTTTCTGTTGTCTTGACTGCCGTGAATAGAAATCCTGTCTGTCATCTCTGTCATAAAAGTCATTTCTAAACTGATTGTCTGGATTAAGTCTTCCAGATTGGTTATGGTCATTCCTGTCACTTCCATATCTTTGTGAATGCTTCCTTGGAAAATCAGAGTCATAGCTCTGAAATCTATTATTAAATCTCCTGTTAAAACTGTCTCTTTCAGAGTGTAATCTGCCAGTATTTTCTCTGTGATTTTTCTGTGAATCAAAAGTCCTTTGATTTGATCTTGAATTTAGTTGATAAGGGGTTTCAATTTCTTCCCTTGAGGATGATTCATCTGATGACTCCACCTGTGTGTACAATGTATCACTCGACGAGGAACTTGCTCTGAAAAAAAAGATGCATTTAATAAAAAGGTTATAAAGTATCAAAAATTAAGTAGGTTGATTTTGTGTATCCTCTTGCCCTACCTGATTTCTATTTACAGTGTCAGGTATCTTGTTTGAGGGGAGACATGAGACAATGGCTCATAAAAATCACAAATGTCTCATTCTGATCCATGCCTGAGGAGACAATGGCCCCAATGATCTCTTTGCTTGGAAATTACATATCAGTAGAGCAATGAACATAAATCTATGGTAAAAGTTATATACACTGTCCAACAATGTATCATATAAATTTGAATTGTCTCAACAATTTTAATTTAAAAGGAGACAAAAGTCACATCAGTGTTTTTTTCTTCTAGCAATATCTCTGTAGTCTGGATCAAATACTCGTTTAGCTACAAGACAGTCAGGCTAGTAAGTAGAGATTTACACAAACCCAAATCAAAGTGTACTAGCCCGAACCAGTAAATCAAATGACAAAAGAGAATTCTTTACATTTGTTGCAGATAAAACTATTTGGTTCCTCATGGGATTTTATCTGAGTATGACTATAACTCAGGACTATTTCTGTCCATGAAGTAAACCATGATTGGCGGCAGGGCTAATTCACCAAAAAGAGAGTGCATGTTATCAAGAATTGGTTATTATTTTTGCCCAAAATAAATCCCAGGCCAGTGCAAAAGATTTGATCCCCAATAAATGAATGAGTATTGTAAAATGCTATCAGAGAGCCCGCTCTGAGGAGAAACATTGAGACAAATGTCTTATGATAAGGCACAGGCCTGATGCATGTTCACATTCCACTTTCAAATCAACAAAAATGTTTTAAACAAGACACACAGTAGGGTCTTGCCTGTTGCCTCATTTTGCTAATTTACCACATTCAACAGATTAATGATCAAAATTCTGAGATGCATTATTTCCTCAACTTACACTTATCAGTCAGAGAAACGTAGGTACATCAATCTGCAAAAAGCCCTTTTTTACTGAGGAGTGATTATTCACTGATATAAGAAGATTGTACCTGATGCCTATGCCATTCATCAAAATGAATCATTTAACCAACCAGCCTTCAAGTTTCATAGTGCAACCAATAATACCTTTCCAGGAATCATGGTCATGGTCTCTTCAAAACCTTATTCAAAGCGTTCATAGTGGTATGACTGGTCATTGAGCAAGGAGTTCATCACTGATACCAATACCATTCATCAATTTGCTTAATCCAACCAATGTTGTCTGCAATCTCCATCATGTCGTCAATTTATAATGGAATAACTGTTTTTTACAACTTGTTTACTGAGGCATGACTGGTCACTGAGGCATGAAGTTCATCAATGATACTATTCCCAAATTCAACATCAAAATAGACCTAATACCACTTTTTACAGAAATACCTTGCTGCTGTCCATCCAATTTAAGTCACAACGCCAGTAGAACTTAATTCATCGGCAAATTTTTCTTAATTTCAGCATCATTATGAGTTTGCACAATGAGGTGAGAGTGGGTCAGTTTATTCATGGGAGTGACAGCAACAGACTGAAACCCCACAAATGCAGTGGTGCTCCTGACTTTATATGAAGTTTCTCCCTTTGTGTTTCCATGATGTGATCACTTGGACTCAAGATTATAAATGGCAAGCCTAATGTTAGATACAAAACTGAAGAAAAGATCTTTCAGAGGTCACACAGGTCTGTATTTCGAGACATTATGACTGGGAAAGACTGTTACATGGTCTATAACTGCAAGAGTCAATTCAGACCTTGACATATGCACTAGCCCGTTGACCCAGGGCCACCAGATATTCTTTTTGGGCCAGTGAATACTCTGTTGTAGTGACCCAATTGGGCAACCATAATTTTGGTCTTTTATTGGCTCAAACTATCTTGATTTCATTCTAATCCTGATAGACATTTGTTTCATATCATGATCAATGGACCTGTAAATTTGATTGGGACAAGTAAGTCCCATTAGTCACCACTCAGCCGTATGTACAATGTTCTTTTTAGTATCATGCATCCTATTATCCTTAGAAACTTTGGGCCACCACTTCTCATGCTCTGGTGGCCCAACTGAGCAACCAAAATTTCTCTCTTTATGCCAAGGCCTGCAATTGCCGGAGGGCGAATCTCTGGTAAGCAGTTCTCTTAGTGGGAACACTTAAATATGATGGGAAATCTACGGGTTGCCTAGTATTTTGCACTCGTTAGTACTTTGCGCTCAGGGCCTTGCACATCCTGTTGGTGAAGTTGTATACCCACAATTCTCGCTATCTGCTCTCCCAGCTTTTTAGCTGGTCCGTGAGAAAATGACGGGATTGGCGCGAGAGAGCGATGCATGACGGGAAAGATGTTGCACTGTAAACTTCCGCCCGCCTTGCTTCAAGATGGGAGGCAAATTTCAGACTGACATTGTACATTGACACGCCGATGTCAGCGCTAAAGAGTGTTTGTTGTGCAATCTTTATATAAGTATATTGCAATCTACGTAATTCATGTCAACATTACACAAGCAAAAGTGAGATAAACAACGATGGAAAGATGAAAGGCAGAGGCGACAATGCCCCAAACAGGCTGTCGCCGCTGTTCCCGGATGTGCCGTGTGCAAAGAATTGGGTCAAATACGATCGCAGCGCTCTGAAAATGCAGCGTATATGGGAGAGCAGATAGGGAGAATTAAAAGTTTTTGATTTATTTATAAATCTGGTCATCTATTGTCACAAAACAATCCCAAGATCTACTGCGCGTCCAAGAACAGGGGTTTGTCATTTTTTTCCCCAAAAGTTATTAACTCTGTCATTCATTAAATCTTTGCATATATTACAGGTCTGTCTTTTTTGTCTTGATTATGTAAGTTCCTCTAATATCACTCAGGTGCTTACGCAAAGCCCTGATCAGACTTTTGTTGTCATTTTAGATCTAATTGTCTGATTTACAGCAAATCTGAACTAAACCTGCTCAGAATTTTATGCTCTATCGATAAGAAGGCAATTCCAAGCAATATAATTGAAAATTTTGTGCAGCGATGATAATGTTGTCATCTTGAACTTTTTGTCATCACGCACTTCTATATCTTGTTTACATGTTATAGGAATGTATTCATAGGACGCGTGTGCATGCACAAATTGGAATCTTTTACATGCACACAACGAAAAATCCAGTGGCATCAGTTGCCTGGATGGACCATATTAACCATAGAAAAAGGTGAATCACAAACCACAGGAAATGAACACACATTCCCCACGATCATATATATATACAGTTACTTTTTGACAATCATTGCCTGTCGGTGAAATGGTACAAATTTGAACGTTTTATTTGACTTTGTTGTTGATATATTGTTCATGATGTCATTATTTTGAGTGCAAATTGCTGAGCAATCCGTATCGAGCTACTGCTGTCCTTAAAACAGAGGATTTCAAGTTTATTTTCATGTTGAATACAGTTCGCCGATCTTTCACCTATTATCGCTCAAACGCTAGAGAGCACCTTCTTTTCACCACTTCCGGGAGTAATGTTTGTTGCGGTCAATTATACATATTTTCGCCCATGTAAACAAGGCCTTTAAACTGTGTATTCAAGTAAAATAATCACCAAGAGACATTAATAATACATGCAAACTGTGAATAATAGTTTGTTTTCTCAACGGGACATACAAAAATGTTTTAATGTCGAACATTTCCCCATTGAATGTGCATTTGAAATATTCTCTGTTTTGTTCAACGACTTAAATTCAATATGGCGGCCAGTAAGCAGGAAGTTCATGTTCTGCACATGCTCAGTTCAGAGAACAGCAGAAGGGTTGTGAACTGTATACTCGCAAGGGACCAGTTACTGCTGATGAAGTAGACCGTGACTCGGCAGGTATTGCTATTGGTAGCGAAGGAAAACTGGTCCCTCACGAGTACTATTCATCAACTTGCATCGTCCATCCAAAATATACATGTTTATATATTACATTGTGACAGGTCTTCTGACAGGTCTTCTGACAGGTATTTCTTCCCACTCAATGCTGACCACAACTCACAAGATTCGGGAGTAAGTGAAAGTGAAATTCAGAAAGTTCTGCTAACCTTGAAATACACCGATGAATGAATTGGTTCCTATGGACCCGTGCCACCTGGCATACGGTTTTCAACATGCTCTGCATGGTCTCGATACTGTATCACACTAACACGCCTTGGTCCAGAATTCAGAAATAAATAAATTGTTCAAATTATTTATGTTAAAGATTATGATGACCTCGTGCAAAGTGATCTCGACTCATGCTTCCATTTCCATGTCAATCAACCACCCTCTCTTAAAAACCCATGGAGATGAGACATATATTCTGAAGTCTATATAGCGTCAGTAACGGTAACAGAGTCCTTCTTTCTTGCGATCGCAGCGCCACCTCAATTGACTCTGTCTTTTGATAATTGTAACACAGAAAGACGACATTGACTACGAGATACTCAGTGTTTCACAAATAACAAAACTATTTTGCAGGCGAACTTCTGACAAACTTTCTTATTTTTGTAAATTGAATCATTATCGCAGTTGGATCAACCCATTGAACGTTAACTAACAAAAATTGGGAGAGAAAGAAGCAACATTTATATGAGGTAAGTGGCTAAATGTGAGATTAACATTGGTTTTCTCAAGTCAGGAATCGAGCCATCTTCACTGATCGAATGGCAAATCTGGGAGGTACTCGAAACTTTTTGACCTGTAACTTTCAGTGCCAGCAAGGACATGTTAGAGGGATTGGCAACTACGATAAACATTACAAAAGTCAGATTTATACCATGCCCGGGATATAGTGGGTTATCTATTCAAATTCAGTGGAGACATGCAGGTCTGGCCACTGAGCCCAGAACTCTGGCAGAAGCCAGAATTTGCAGAGTGGGTGGGGCCAATATACAAAGTATATACATAGAGCCAAGAGCCTTCCCAGTCTGTGTATTTTTTTTAATTCCACATTGCTAAATTTGTTTTCTGTGAATCAAAATATGCATTGTGGTAGAAAAAAGTCACTCTGTGCCTTATGAATATAAAAAAGAGTTAATTAAAGAATCCATTTTGTTTGGCTCAAATATTGAAATCATTTTCAAGAAATGTACTGCAGTGTTTTATAACACGGATGGTTTTGAGAGTCATTGCATGTGGTGGTGTACAAGGTACACAATAGAATATGTTTGTTGTTATCTTTATTCAGGCCACTGCCATGGGGGTTGGGAGGTGGTCTTAATTTTTAACTGTGTCTGTAAATGAGATCAGACAGCAGTGTGTATTTTTATTTGTGTAATTTTATTATTTTAGGTATTTCAAGTTTTGTTTAGTTATCTATTTGTCCAATAATCAAGAACAGTTTCTAGGACTAGTGAAAAGACGTAATTGCAGTATTAATTCCATGTATTTATCCAAATTCTCCTTATAAGAAAAAACAAAAAGAAAAACCAATCCACAGTCCTTTTTTTCAGGGCATGTTGTCAGGTTTTTAGCTCTGCTGACTTCTTGAAGTCGCATACCTTTAGGAGTGGGGAAAATGTCTGTCTGTCTGTCAACATTTTCTTTTAAAATATTCTTCTCCAAAACTACCAGTAATATATGTTTCATATTTTATATAGAGGTAGATAGACAGGTGAAGATCCTTCAAATCTTAGTGATGTCACCATTGACCTTAGTGCAGTAACTTTGAGGTCACAGATTTTGCACTAAGCATATCTCAACAACCATTTATAAGAGGAAATTAAATCTTGGTATACAGGAATGTCTTAGTCATAGCTGTGCATCATGATACTTTTCTACTCATGTGATGTTTGACCCTAACACATTGACCATGAAATCAAAATTTGTGTTCCTGCAACATCTCAACCATTAAAAGTGAATAAAAAGTACTTCATATCTGTTATATATCAACGCTATGTTGAGCACCATATACATTTTGTACAGATTTGACCTTTGACCTTGATGCTGTGACCTTGACCTTTATATTATTGTGCAGGCCTTATCTCATGGATGATGAACTGGAGATACTGAATATTGGGCATGTGTGCCAACCCCAAGGTGTTGCCATCGTTTTTGACCCACATCAGACAATATGTCCGACATTCAGCCAGCCAACATCAAAAATTAATCTTAAGCATTAGACATTTCAATGCATTTGCCTTGAGTCAATTGTCACAAGCTATGGTTGGACTGGAACCGATCATAGTTGTGATTTTGTAATAGCAAAGAGTAAGGTAGGAAACCAAAGAAATGAAAGTCTGGAGCACCCATTGTTTCATAGGAGTTGCGCGATTACTGTGCATATCTTATAAATGGGTGAAAAGCAACTGGCCTCTACTGCAGAGCCCGCAGAAAGTTTGCAAGTTTCTCAGTTCATTTGTTTTCATTTAAGTCAGCAGGGCTATCAACCCATTGGGTTATGTTTAATTTATTTTTGCCATATGAATTGATGCTATAATTGAACTGATGCTATAGTGCGATTGTGGGTTACCATCGTTTTTTTTTAATGATTGGATTTTAGAGAGTTTTTTGTGCACTTCCGACTGTAATTGTGCAGTTCCGGCGTGTTGTTTTCAATGGGGCAGTATGGCGACCCGCAATCGGCCTATATGGGATGCACAGTTCATTTTATTTTTTAATGATATATTTTTTTTGTTAAAATTAAAGAATCAAGTGAATGTGACAAGACTTATGCACAAGCACTTTACTAATTTAGATTAATTGCAGCTGCTGACCAACTTCAGGGTTTGAAAACTGCTCATATTCATGAATGCTGTGCCTAATTGTGCAACAAGAATCTTTTTATGCCAGTATGGCCAGTGAATTTTCACAGGCAAAAGTTCAGCTCCAGTCTTAATTCTAATAAAAACTAATGGCAACCAAAATTGCAATGGTCCTGTGAATTATACATGTAGTATGTAACAGAAGGCAACTTAAAAGTGGAACAATTTTGTGGGTCCTGATTCTTACTGCGACTATGCTTGCATTATGTAAGGATTTTTCCATACGTTTGCACAGCTAATATGGTTGAAAACTACCCATACCCATGACTGTCGTGCCTGATTGTGCAACAGAAATACATGTATGGCCAGTGAATTTACTAAAAAATTTTTTATATATGATGCATCTGAGCATCCATGAGATTATTGAGCTCATCCATGAGCATTATTGTTGGCAAGAAGTTTTTTTAGGCCATATACATTTGATTTTTATTTTTGCTCCTGATTATTACAACAACCCTGTACCTGCTTGCATCAAGCAAGGGATAATGCCATTTATGCTATGGATTTTTATAAGTTTGCACAGCTAATGTTACTTTCCTTATATCAGATGAGTGTGGACTCATTGGCAGGATACCAAGCCTGTCAAAACAAAGCATATAGTCAAATAAACAATACATTATGCAATAACAACTTTATACACTGAGTTAGTTAATTCAAAATAACAAAATTAAAAGAATATATATTTTAATCTTATAAATTATGTGAGATAATGTCTGGTATATTTGACACCCATTTTTGATGTATGTTTTGTGACAGGAAAAATAGAATAATGATATTATCATGATCATGAGCACCAGTTTTTATCAGCTTCTTGATAGATTTTGTGATAAGTGCTGATCACGACTTCTGCTATAATAAGGATCTAAAACAGAAGGAGAGTCCAAAGTGTGTCATCCTCAATACAAAGGCGTTGGCCGTGTACATTATTCCCCAGCAATGCACTCATGCATGCACCGGGTCCCCTAAGTACTAGATGATGGCTATTTTAGGTTTCAGGTCAATGAAGTTGTTGTCACACTTGTGTGTACCCCAGCATACTGCAGGTTGTGTGCTGATAAATGTCAATTTTACCTCACATGCTATAGCTGTATGAATGGAAGGATACCATACTCTTCCATATTCTCGAACTTGTTTACATACATGACAAGTGGTTGTCACCAATTGAACCACTCATATCTATATGGATCAGACTTTATCACTTTTCAGGTGACGGTGGATTTCTTACTTCCTCTTGTACTTTAATTTGACAAAGTTTCATAGTTATATCAGTATATAATATTATTTTGAGTTAATTCTAAAAGCAAACTCCTCTTTTGACAGCTCAGCAATAGGTAAGATAAGAAATGTGTATTATTGCTTATGTCGGGTGGGGGGGGGGGGGGGGGGGGGGGGGGGATAAAAGGCACATGTAGAGTTAGTGAGTTAATCTGAGTGTAATGTTGATTTTGGAATAGTGACCATTTTTCTGATCACTTGTGGAAATATAAATTTTAAATGCCTGGTTTTAAAAGTGTCTTCTGAGAAATGTTCTGAGAAATGCTGAATAATGTTTTCTTTTGTTAATAATCCAGAATAACTTTCCCCTACTTATAAAAACACAAGGGGCATGGTTTCTGAATAAACATAGTTTGGGGGGATTCTGAAAACAGCCCATAGCAGGAGAACTATGTTGAGTGAGATAATAAGTAAATTGTTTGTAACTTTATTTTAATAGATCCTTTGTAAACATGGTGAGATCGCAGTACAGTACATCTGAGTGATAGTGGCTCTTCTGTCTTCTAAAAAAGATCATGTCTGAAGCTAGACTTGCCAATCATTCTACCTCAACAGACAATCAACCAGCCATGGGTAAGTTGCGGTGTCATAAGTTGATTTTATCATCTTATCTTGTATTGATTTTGAATTATATATTTTAGCTGATCAGAATGACTTAAAATTGAAATGAAATAATAAAAAGAAAAAAAAAGATAGAGTTATATCAATTAGCAAATAACTGATCTTTTTAGTCAGGTAAAAAGGTGATCTGAAATGTTCATGCATGGGTTTAACTTCATTTGGTTAAAGCACAGCTTTTGCTCAGCATTTTTTTATGACATGTTTGGATCAATACAGCTTTGCAGTGCCCCTGCCTGACCCCATTTGGTCACATATATTCCTGACCAAATAGATGATTGGTGTCAACTGCTCATTGGTTATTGTTTGGTGTTTTCAGCCACACAAGGCTATCAAGAGTTACCATTGCGTGATTATCCACCACAAGATGGCAGCAGACGTATGTACCAACAGAATCGGTTTTCTGCTGGAGACCTGTACCAGCCCCCAGGGGGCAGTCTTCAACGACATAATTCAGAGACTGGACGATCTTATGATGCTGATACACAGGATTTAAAAGATCAGCTTCCAAGTAGACAACTTGGTGAGTAACATAATTAATATAGTTTGTTATGCACAATCTGCCCCTCAACTATTTTATATGAGGCATTTGATAAGAAAAAGATTGATAAATATATCTCAGAATCAATGCAGGATAGATCGCTGTATCCTTATATAATAGTGGACATGGCAAAAACAAAACACTGAAACTGGCAGCCCTACCTGAATATAGGTTAATGCAACAGAAACAAGACCAAAAAAGAAATGATCAGGTGTGTTAGTGTCAGTAGAAATATAAATCAAGGGAGAATTACAGGCCCATACATTTCATCAGTCCTGCTCAGCATGGAGCACACTTATAAGAAATGCAGCAGCACCTGACTTGTCTGTAGGTCAGCATAGGTGGAGTGATAGACACAAATATGGTAACTTTTACTCCTAAAGTATAAAAGGTGATTGTTTTTATTTTCCTAAATATCCTAGAAACAGCTAAAAAATGAATTGCAACTTGTTTTCTGTGGACAATTAAATATTATTCATAGTGGGTTCAGTGCAGCCATGATTGGGTAGGACTATTTGTGATGCAAGCTTGGTCACAATTCCTCATATGAAAATCTAGTACAGAATAAAAACGTTGGTGATATGTAGGGCACAGCTGATGAGAGGTTCAGAGCTATGTCAGGCTTGTCATATACGATGATCCTTACTCTATACTACTCTGGCACAACACTTGTCGACAACAAATAATGTGGAGAATTAAAATACATATAAAGGTTTGATGTAATATCATAGAAAAGTTTACAAGTATTGAACCAAATGTAGGGCATTTACTGTTGGCTTGGTGGCCAGGAAAGGTTCTTCAAGTGTCTTGGCCAGTAGTTTTAAAATTCATGTATTTTCACTGTTCTGTGATTGTGGGCTTAAGATTATACCAAATGCACATCAGATCTGAGTTGATCTTACCCCTTTCGGGCAAGTTCACAAAATCATTAATGTTAAAGCCTGATATATATACTGGTAAGTAAATTCACTGAAAAAAGTATTGCATATTCATATCTTATTTTCACCATCCTAATCTAAGGTAGTAACCCATCTTCTGGAACCTCACTGAAGAGGAAAAAGACGAAGAAGGCAAACAGACATAAATCTGCATATGCTACTATCCGACTACGGCACGGAATGCCTGTGGACACAGAAGGCCTGGCAGAAAATCTGCTAAATAACCCAGATTTCACTGATACACCACAAGAACTTCAAAATGAAGACATCAAAGAACTGGCAACTCATCTCACCAACAAAATAGAAATCAGGTAAAATTCTTTGATCTTCATGATCCATCCAAAAACCTTATACAACAATTATTTCTAAATATTGCTTTCAACTACAGCTTACTCACCCTTGAACTGAACATCTTTTGAAGTGAGCTTCAAGGTTTGACTCGTTCCTTTCTTTTTCACCTTGGGGTCCATGCAGGGAGAGGATTGTTGAAGCTCAGTCTCCTTCTACTTTTGATTTTCAAAAAAATGTGAAACAAACAGAGATATTTTTGTTTAGCCTTTGATTAAATATTTTTAGATGTTTTTTTAGATAACAGTATTATGTTATTATAAACTATCTAATTATTATCTTTTTTCCCACTCTCAATACTGCAACAGATGTAATCTTCAAAATACAAAGTGGATTCAAATTCTTTTTTTGTAAAATACTTTTTTGTTGTTATGATTACAATACCAGAAACCATTGCCATAGGTCAATATTATACATATATTAATGTTTCCAGGAAGAGAGTTCAATCCAGCACCATGCGAAGGGACCAGAAGAGACCAAGCTGGTGGAAACAAGTCAAATACTCCAATGCCTTGGTGAGGTCCAAGTCATTATTTCATTTCAAAATATTTGTGTTTATTCCTTTGTTATAAGCATATTGTTTTGTATTTTTCTTTGTGAGGGAACTAACATGGACAAACATTAATGGAAAAACAGGCCACTGTCCCAATCTGAATGTGTCCCATTGTTAGCAAAACTTTACTAAGCAGGTGTTTGCACTAGATCACTGGTCAGCAAAGTTTGTTGACAAAGTGTCCAATGGATAATTTGGATTTTAGCAGAAAACCCATCTGCTTTCAAATGACACAGAACTTTATGATGGGGAAATATGATGGGTAATAACGTTTGATCACATAGTTTGGGGTATAAACATTTATTTTATGCAAGGAAAAAGTACTTGAGAATCTCATTTCGTGAATGCTTTGAGAATGCAACAGTTTAGGGTCAGATTTGCATGCAATGTTTGATATTTGGGTAGGCAAGGAATTATGATTCCAACCACTGCCAGATTTTCAATGATGTCCATATCTTCTCAGTTCATACATGTACACCGATAACTAAGAATACATTTATATGTATTTTTTCAAGACAAAGAAGAATGTGAAAATGAAAATGATGCATGGAATAAGTCAAATTTAAAATATATTTTCTTATCTATCCAGGCATGGAAGAGATTTAAAACCAACTCAGCAGAGGTGATGTATTCTATAGAGTTATGGAAAAATCACATGAAGAAGATCCAGGGCAAGTTTGGTACAGGAGTGACCTCCTACTTCCTGTTCATGAAATGGCTGTTTATCATCAACATTCCCATGTTCATCCTTTCCTTCTCCCTGATTGTCTTACCACAAATACTGTATAGATGGAAACAACAAGACCCACCAGGATATCAACAAAATGAAACCTTCAGTGGTTTGGAACTTCTGACTGGAGGGGTAGGTAGAACAATATCAGCACCTGTTGGGTAGGGTTAAGGTGGAGCTTTGTATCAGTTCTTTCAATTTTTACATTTAGAGTCACATGAATATGAAATTGTGGTTTAATAAAAGAATCTCATAAAGTCAGAAGGCTTGATATAGTTAAATCAAATCTTAGGGAATGACCAGGTAATATTTAGTTCCCCAAACTCGATCATTATTTATTTATTTTGGGTATTATGAAACTTTTGTTCAAATGTTACACATATTGATATGATTTCTTTATAATCCTACAAAGAATTGATAAATAAAAGG
Source organism: Amphiduros pacificus (assembly GCA_949316495.1). Lineage (NCBI taxonomy): Eukaryota > Metazoa > Annelida > Polychaeta > Phyllodocida > Hesionidae > Amphiduros > Amphiduros pacificus. The sequence goes on from OX439002.1 coordinate 32,394,958, forward strand.
AATATAAGTCATCATTCAATACTAATAGAATATTTTTGATGAGTAATAGATCACAAAGTGCACCTGAAATATATCAGTCGTAATTTGAAGTATAAGTTCCTGACATATTTCAATGCACTAGTCCTCCACTATTGCAACTATACTAGCAGAAAATAATTCTAATTCCTGGATCATTCACCTTATCTTTTGATATGCTTTTCATTTATGGACGTGAAAGAAAGTATTTTGTTACGATATGTCTCAGCTGAATAATTAGTTTTTATAAATGTAAGTGGTTAGAGAATTTTAATAATTGCTAGTTATCATCATTGTTATTAAAAGTATATTTGTAAATATGGTTTTACAAGATTTCATAAGAATAACTACACCATAAGAAATCTCTTCCAGTATATTTTTTTTAATATTATTGATGAAAGGAATTTATGGAAAGGAAAAAATAAGTGTCTGTTCACATTTCCTTTCATAGAAAATACTGTTTAAACATGTTTTAGATTCAGTGTAATTCAATATTATTGCAGGGATGGTTTTTGAACACAGAACTTTACTATGGGTACTATTTGAGTGGGAACATAGAGGTGATAGATGGCATGAAATACGACATGCGCTATGCCTATATATCAGTATCAGCTGCCTATTATGTTCTGACACTACTTATAGTCCTTTCAAGGTGAGTCAAATACGGAGTGCCATCTAGTGGCTATTTAGGGTAAGAAAGAGAAATTACAATTTTAGGTTACTTTTTTCCTCAGATGAGTATAAATTCTGTGAAGTCAATATCATTATTTTAGCATGCATCCTTTTCATCAACCTTTGAGCTGTGCTGACCATGGCAGCAAATTATCAGACAATGTGAAACGTCCAGCACCTCATTCTTTTAATCTAATTATAGCAGTGGTTGGTGATAATAATACTTCCATATTGTTTATGATAATATATGTCTGCTTCATTTACTATTCTCAACGCAGGTTGACACTTGAAATTATCATTAGGAAGCAATTTACATGAATTTCCAGGAATTGTTCACAAACATAAAATAGCAATGGTCAACACAGCTCTCAGGCCTTTGTAGGTGTATGTTGCAGCACATTGTTACATACCAGGTGAAGTTTTTGTTAACTATGTTTGAAAAATGTTTGCTGATTCATCTATTTGCTTCATTAAAGTCTGACCAAGTCCTACAAGACCAATTACATAGACAGCAGTGGAGCAGAGAGGTTCTATTTTGTGAGCAAGGCTTTGTCAGGATGGGACCACAACATCAACAACCCAAAAGCTGCCAAACAAAGGATGAAAAGTGTTTTCAAGGAGTTACAGGTAGACTTTCTTATCTCTCTTTCAAGAAATATTTGAACAACTGTATGTTTTTTGTCTTGTTTTTCTCTTAGAAATAGATTTATTGTCATCACATATAGCATGTACTGTCATTGCCTTAAGAATCTATTGTCATGTGCTTGAAAGAACAATAATAAACATCATATTATAATCATTCTATTGAATTTGATTATAAATTTAGCACATTATCTTATATTTACAGGAATATTTGGTGTCTTTTCGCACAGAGAAGGAAGAGAAGACATGGAGTGACACCTGTTGTCTGTTTCTCTTTCGGGTGTTTACCAACCTCATTGTGATTGGTCTCCTTGCTGGGTCTGGCTATCTGGTGTGGTATATCTCCATCACACAGTCCCTCAAGGTGAGCCTGATAACCTACACTCAATATCCACCAGTGTCATTGACAACCTTCATGTTTAAACTAACAGATTTGTCTAAGTGCAGCGTTTATATCAAAGACAATAATTTTCACTGCTTGAGTTTTAACATTTGTGAAATGCATGCTGGGGTAGGTTTATAGGCATGGCAGCTCAAATGATGATTGCCATTCTGTATGCTATGAACAGAATATATTAGTATTTGGCACAGAATAATTAAACATACAGAGAAAAAAATAATCAATTTGGGAATCTTGAAAAAATATAAAGTCTGTTATGGGTGTATTAAACTGAGTGAAATTAAATGACATGTTAATCAACATTTTTTTACAACTGTGTCTGCAAAGTTCCCCCATGCATAAGAGATTTTAACACACAAAGTGGCAGCACGGCCCACACGAGCAATGAGGATTGCATTGCACTACATGAAAAACCTCCCGTAAAAACCTTTTTTAACGACCGGAGGGGAGGGAAGGGACTGAAGCTCAGTCTGGGAAACATGAGTCCCATTATGATTTATAACCAGAAAATGTTTGTCTGAAATGGTAAGGTAACATTATGGGAGGGATCCATCTTTTGACCTTTTTGAGACCCTTGACATTTTATGGATTTTAATCATTGACCTTAAAAGGGTCAAGATATTCTCAGATCTGCTGGATCTTTTCTCAAAACGAATAGGACAAGCAGTTGGTATGAAACACCCCTAACTGAAAAAGCTACCCATCAGCACAGCAGAAATGAAAACAAATCATTTTCAGAATAAATTGCAAAAATTGTATTCACACAGCAAGTTGACATTCAGGTGACATGTGGCTTGTTGATTTCCATGATGTTGAGTGAGCAACCCTTCCATGACGAGCCATGAGTCAAGTTAAATGCACATAATCAGACCTGCGAGACATGAGCTTTGTGGTAAAACACTTGGCACTACTGCAGTGTACTGGACATATTCATAAATCATTTCAGATAATTTCAGAAGACCATGTATTTTCAGAAATGTTGAAGTGAAAGTATGATTTTATTTTGTTTTGATAGACAGACCTTGCTTTCTTCAGTGAGATGGCACTGCCACTATCCATCTCTGCAATCAACTTCATTCTTCCATTTTCCTTTTCAATCCTGGCATCCTTTGAAGGATACAAGAACCCTCGCACAGAGCTCTACATGACCATGCTCAGGTAACATAATGAGTGGAAGATTAAACAGTTTTAATTATGTGCACATTTAACTATCTAAATACAGAAATCTACATTTAAGGGGAAATAAAAAGTAGAATTAAATTTGCCAAATTTTCTGGGCAGAATTGCTCTTCCACTAAAGTATTAAATATGTATTTTCAAAAATAAAATCATAATTTAAAATAAAATTCCAATTGATTGCAGGACAATTGTGTTGAACATTGTCACCCTGGGAGGTTTGCTGATATTTTGGCTGAACAGTCTGGACTGTTCAGAATCCAGTGAGGCAGACAGGACCTGGATGGACTCAGAAACTGAGTGCAGACCAGTAAGTTTGAAAATTGTTGTAAAATCTAAAGTATAATTATGATAATATGGCTTGATAAGAATTGTACTGTTTCATTCTGTAATTACTGAAGTACAGTAAATGTCATATGTTAAAAGTATTTTAGTGATAAAATGGCTTACAGATTGTTCTGTTAATTACATGATTACACTAAATATTGTCTTGTTTTAAAAGTTTTATTATGGTAAAGGAAAAAAAGAAATTGCAGTTAAAGCTTTCATGAAATAAGATTTTCAAGCACTTTTTCCCAACATGAAAAAAATGTTTATAACCCTAGACTTTGTGATCATATATTATTACATAACATATTACCCCGACATAAATTTTTGTCCCATTTGAAAGCAGAGGAACCTTCTGCTAAAATCTGAATCAACCATTGAACACTTTGTCAACAAACTTTGTTTGGCTGGCTATTGCTGTAGTGCAGATACCTACTTTGTAACAATGGGGCACCTTCAGATTGGGGCTCTGGAGTGATTTGACTTAAAAGAGTCCTGTTTGTCTATTAATGTTTGTCTATTAGTACAGGCCTAACACCTTTATAAACCACGACAGTGGTCAGAAAAGTTCTGCACGGTACTTGGCACTTTCAGCAAAACACAATAATCCTGGCAAGGATTTTTTTGTTTGATTTCAGGGAGATAACTTGTTTGTATCACAGTATCTTGGCCACATTTAACAACACAATTATCATATAAACATAGCCCAAATCTCTGTCTAATTGCCTGTAACCTCTGTGATTTCATGAAAGCTTTAATATAGATTGTGTGCTTTTTAAAGCTCTTATTTTTGTTGAAGAGTGCTTTCCTTATTTAAGCATATTAAATTGTGCCTCAATCACGAATCTGTGAATAATTTCCAAATGATAAACATTCATGTTAAACTTGTGAATTTCTACAGCCTAGTTTCATACCTGAAGATGCCATAACTGACCGAATAGTAAGACATAAATAGCAATTAAGTTCCATTTGTGGAATGCCCCATATTATTTTGTTAGTTGCTAAGTATTACCTATTAATCATTAAGTATTCTCCAAGTTGATTTGACAATAACTAGATATCATTGTGGACCTGATATGTTGAACCATTCTCCAGACCAGGTTGATGAATAGAAACTAACCATGCCGTCCTCAAAGTGATTACTTCATACAGTATTTACAAATCTCTCTTACCCTAATTATTGTATATTTTGGCTAACATTTTTAAAAGAGCATCTGAACTGGACACTTGTTTATGTTAGTTTTGTTGATAACAAGAATTTTTAATCATACATGAGTATTTTTTTTCTTTGTGTCTGAAAATAACAAATTGCTGGTCCTGAGAACATTTTAAGTTTATTATTATTTGAGAATGGAATTTTGATTATTGAAACTACTAACCCCAACATATTGAAACTAGATTTCAGCATGGACAAGGGGAAATATCTGTGTATATCTATATGACATGTTATCATTGCTTACAGACAATTGTTTGTTGAATGTTGAAATGAGTTGTGCATCATGTAAAATGGGATAGAAACAGACTAAATCTCTAAAACACACCACATGTTGATCCCAAGTTAAAGATTGAAAACAAATTTTATTTTGTTCAGTGAAGCCTGTTGATCCCAGTGAAGCATGTTGATCCCAAGTTAAAGATTGAAAACAAATTTTATTTTGTTCAGTAAAGCCTAATATTCTTGAGAGATTGTTTTAAAAACCTGTTCATACCAATGACATTGAAAATCCCTAGGCTAATTGCATGTTTATTTGATATGGTACCTCATGAATGCACTGAATGTACATGTAGCAACCATCATTCAGGGAACCCTTAATATAAGCAAGCATTTTTGATATGACGTCACTTTGCCAGGTCATAATGGCCCACTGTTTGTGCAGTATGTCATTTCATCTATAGTTGTGTTTTGTATCTTTTTTAAAATGATAATAAAAACACTTTTACTGATGTGATTTTACCAATTTTACAGCTGAAATGAGGCCATCAATAGTGTTTATGAAATTAAGCTTTGGTTTGAACATTACTATGGTGATGTTACAGCACTTTGACTAGTTTAAAAACAAAAACAAAAATAAAAATAAAAGATATTTTCTTTTCAATTATTATGAAATAACATAATATTGACTTTTGATATATCATGTATCTTGAAATAGAATATTCTTTCATTAAAGCTTCATCTTATGGGGTCCCTGAAATTTATGCAGATTAATGACAAATATGATTAGAATATAAATAAATATGAAAAATAGTATCGAACAAATGTATTGCATTAAACAACTTTCATTTTTTGCACAAGATCAGAGGATAGTTTGGAATGATAAGGGGCTGCTAAGAATCAAGGAACACCTCCAGCTAGTTTGCACTGCCATGTAAATAATGCCCAGAAACACAGCATCCCAAATAAATAGATAAATAAATGCAGATAACCTCAATTACACCAAGGTTGAAAATTATCTGTGAACCCAATACATCTATATTTATATTTTATATATATTTCACATAAGCCATGCACCCAAGGTCAAACTGATGTTTTTCCTCAAACAAGGCATGTGAGATTATTTGTATGATGATCTAGATATTCACACAGTAGAGATATATCTCCACCAACTGCTCCTTGGCCACTGCATAACCTTCATTTATTTCTAAATATACTGGTAGTTGATAAAAGGTTACATTGATATATTTTATACACAAATTAAAACACAACAGGTCAAAGCCAGATTTCTTTATATTTATTTAAAAGATAGGTGAAATAAATTTCATAAACTCCTACATATTTATTTGGTAGCAATTCTTCTCCATGTTGAAGTTTGTTTTTGTATTCATTTATTGTTGTATATGAAAAGGGCAGGTGATGGCAGTATTCTGTTGGTACATTTCTCAATAATTACGTTAATACTTTATTTCAGTGCTGGGAGGATTTTATGGGCCAGGAAATATACAAGTTGGTTGTCATGGATACAATTTTCATTTTGGGTCTCACATTTTTCACTGAATTTGTGAGAAGGTAAGATTTAATCCAAATGTTTGTTTCTTTCAAATTTTCTTAATTACTGCTTATTTATTAATGAATATAATATGTAATTGACAAACTGTAAATAATTATTTTTATTTTCAGATTGCTGTCCCAATTTTGCTGTAAATCAATGGGAAATCCTGAGTTCAACATTGGCAGAAATACATTGTACCTCATCTACTCACAGTCACTTGTATGGTCAGTGTCAATCTCCATGCAAACAACAGCTACACAATAATATAACAATATACAATCTTTATCATTAAACAATGAATAACCCTTAAAAAAAATCTTTATGGACTTACACTACCTTCAGGTAGTCTAAGATTAAATGTTACCAAGTAACATTGACTTTCTATTTGATGTTTAACTGTCACCTAAACAAATGAAGAACCAATCTTAGGATTATCCATATTAAAATTTGATCATTTACCGGTAGGTTGAATTGAAAATATCACATTCTCTGATTAGAGAAGAGCTCGCTGATTTTGGAGGTTATTAAATTTCAGACCTTTTGTGAGGGATAATTTATTATTAATGTGATGCTTCAGAAAGCTGTTTAATTAATAAGAACAAAATGCATTCATTTTAGTTACTGAGAGCGTAATGAGAACAAAATTGATTGTCTGAAATATGTAATTGAAATAGGATTGTATTTACAGGCTTGGAACTTTCTACAGTCCACTGCTTAGTTTCATCGCCATTCTGAAGTTTGTGATTGTATTCTATGTGAAAAGGGTAGGTAATGACAGTATTTCTGAAATAGTATACCTAGATAAAGCAGTATATAGTTTATATTATTATTATTATGTTGAAAATGCATAGTTACAATTATCTATTAAAAATATTTTTCTGAATCAAAATAATCATATCTAATAGATATTTTGATTTGTGTATGGCTTGTAGTATAGTGTGATGAACAACTGTGCCCCGTCTATGAAGGCTTGGCGTGCAGGACGTACCCACACCATCATTATGTTCCAGCTGCTCATAGCATTCATTCTGTGCTTTGTAGTGGTGACCTATAGTGTAGCACTGTGAGTACCTCAAAATAGTCAGAGGTTTACATCGTAGTGAAAATGTTAAGAAATCAGATTGATGGCTGTCATGTTTTCTCTCTCCAAATTTTATGTTAAATTTGTTTTGGAAATAAGTGCACTCTCATTGGAGATAAGAAGGGAGCAAAACATCCAGCAATCAAATATTTACAGATTTTATTGATCATTTATATTTTATCCCATAGCATACTTTGCTACTGTTTTGTAATAGCCTGCAATATAATTTGTTTTAAGCTTAAGTTGACATCTATTTTTGCATGTTTGTTAATCAGTTGAGAGTAATTTAGTTTGACAACTTATCATTTGACTTTCAGTATTGTACCATCACAAGTTTGTGGACCTTATGTGGGCTATAACACGTCCTATGAGGTCATTACAGAATTGTTTGACGACTGGCAGAATGAATACAACTGGCTCAAATATATCATAGAACTCATTGTGTCCAATGAATTCTTAGCTTGTGTCCTTATTGGCATGATGTAAGTCACTTATTTCACCATTCTTAAAACTCATTTTATTATTTTAATTGTGAGAGGCCTTTGACAAAAATTAACAAATTTACTCACAAAAAGTGGTAAAAGTCACTGAAGTAGCATATGAGGGTAAATAGATATTTATAAGTAGATGATATTTGATGTTTATGTTTTCCAGTGTTGCTGTGTATTACATGCAGGTAGCAGCTGCAGGTTTAAAAGAAGTAGTTAATCTTTTGCAAAAACAAATAAGACTGGTGAGTTAACTTGTCACCATTACTACCGGTATATAATAATCCTACAGAAATGTTTGAATATTAAAAAAAAAAAGATCCTGGAAATTTCAAACATGAATTTTCTGTTCATTGTTCATTTACTAAACACAGATAAAATGCAGAATCTTAGATTCTATATATATATAAACTCAACCTACATTAGGAGTAAAACTTTGATAACTGTTCTTTGGCAACTAAAGTAATTGAATAGATAAATAGACTTTAATACAGAAACTTCTTCAGACCTGTTTGCCAGTTTTAGGCTGGGAATAAATCATTTATATCATAAGGTTCCACATAAATTATTGATAATAAGTGGGATAATATTTCCAAGGTTTGGAAGTCTCTAGACAATCGTAGTTCAATACACTAACAATTGGATCATATTCGCATCTGAATCAACTCACCAAAAAGTGTATCAGAGAAGTAGGAATAGTAACAACTTTTAAGCCAATCAGAGATATAATTGTAAGTGTTCTTTCAATGTATTTCAGGAAGGAGAAGACAAGGTGTTCTTATTGAAGTTATTACAGGAAACTGGTGGCTATTCCCCAACCAGAAGGACACCAAAGCATGTCTATGCATCACCACAAGGTACTCAAATCATAGTCTAATGAATACCCAATATTCCTTCCTTCTGGAGATCAATATTTTACCATAGTATAGTTATGATTTACCATTTGTACCAATAGATTTCTATATTTGTTGTTAATTTAATATATGATGTCTGGTTTTTATGTCAAAATGACGTTATTTTGACGTGTGTTTATTGCAGCCCATATGACAAATACATCTTCCCGACCTTCTGATATAGCGTCTCCTGGTGGAGTGAGAGATTCGCCCTCTGGTGTTAGACGGAGGCCACCATTAAGCATGGCTTATCCCACAGCAGATCATGGCACCGCAATCCAAGTGAATCCCCAAGAGAATTACAACGAGGGCTACAAGGATCAGTCATGGGACGCTCACAGAGACTCGCTGGCAAACGCCACACCAAACCCTACCTATCAGACAGGCACCGGTGGCTACGGTAACCCAGATTACCAGGATGTCTCGCCAACAAACCGTCCCAACCTACCTTACCCTGGGCAGCATTATGATATCTATCCCTCCTCACAAGGTGGCAGCACAAACCAAAACAGATTCTAAGCATCCTGTGATTACCGGTAGATTTATAGTGCCAGCATATCATGATGGGTAATAGACCCCTACAAACAACCAGGGTTTGTCTTCACTTCCTGGGACACCCACATCAGGGAATATATTTTATAGCTGCAAACTAACAATTCACTGAAAACATCACCAGATTTTATGTTTGGTTAATATATCAAAAACATACAGTAAATTGACAAACCATATATTGGTTTGATATTGATAGAAGGTCCAGAAATCATTTTTTTGGCTTGGATCCTCAAAAGATAATATGGATACATGAATTTAAAAAATCATTTTTAAAAAAAGTTTAAACTGAAAGGTATTTAAATTTCTTATTTTCATAAAGTTGGATTTTTCTTACATATATTTGACCTGTCAATAAAAAGGAAAAATGCCATTATTTTTTTTTCTAAAAAATGTGGTGTTTGTCATTATCCACTCTTACTCACTGTCCATAAGACATTGACAACATTATTAGTGTTATTTTCACATTTTCTTTCTGGAAAATCAATATTTGTAATTTTAAGGACTTTGGCATCCCTAAGAAGAAGTATCAAAGAATGGGTGGATAGATCAAAAGTAGTTTTAAGCAGGGTTGGGTTTCTTCCGGAAGAAACCTGTTTCTTCCGGGACAGCGGAAGAAACGTGGAAGAAACCTACGGTATTTCGTCCGGTTTCTTCCACTTTCTTCCGGAAGAAACTGGAAGAAACCGGAAGAAACTTGGATGAAACTGGAAGAAACTTGGATGAAACATGGAAGAAAGTGGATAAACATTGTTAATTTGTTAAATTTATTTTGTTTGTTGTGGAGTATACATGATACATAAGTATGTTTCAGGCAGGTTTGGGTTTCTTCCAGAAGAAACCTGTTTCTTCCAGGACAGGAGAACAAACTTGGAAGAAATGATTTGTGTATATGGTTACCTTTTTGCCCATATGACTTGTAGTATTGTGTATTAATGTCATTAAAGCAGTGATAAGCAGTGATAAGTTTCTTCTGTAAGTTCTGTAAGATATTTGTTTCTTCCATCCATAGCTAGCATGCCTAAACATTCATGCCCCCACCCCACATGAGTAACAATTTGAATATGTTTCATGTATGTATAGTATTCCATTTATATAATTAAGTCATTCCTTAGCATTCTAAACCAATTCTACAATCATTTTATGAAATATTTCCACTTTCTTCCATTTATTTCCAGTTTCTTCCGGGAGGATAAGTTTCTTCCATCCAGTAAGCCTGCATATACATTCATACCCCCAACCCCCCCATGTGTGACCATTTGAATAAAGTTGTTCCTTAGCATTCTAAACCCATTTTACAGTCATTTTAGTAAATATTTCAACTTTAATCCAATTATTTCTAGTTTCTTCCAGTTTCTTCCGCTTTAAGCGGAAGAAACCTGTTTCTTCCGGGACGGTTTTTTCCGCCCTTTCGTCCGTTTTTTTCCGCCTAGCGGAAGAAACGTGCCAACCCTGGTTTTAAGGTATGCACCTTATGATTCAGGATAATTGGACATGGTGAAAAAATATTAAACTGAAGCATTCCATCATATTGTATTTTTTGTTTCTCTTTTATCAGATTTATTCCAAACTTTGGCAAAATATCTAATTTGTTGATGAAATTTAATGTGCCCCTCTAAAATTTGGCCACCCTGGGAATAATTTGATGTAAATAGATGTTTGTATCATTAATATCATAGGTTCACATCACCCCAATCATTTGTACAAATATTATTTATGTTGATTAAAATTCATTTGACTGGTCCCCAGTCTTAATATGAGGACAAAACTACTCAATTTTAATGTAGCAAGACTGATGAAATAATCAGGAGTGCGATATAGAGGGCAGCACTGAGTTAACACCTCTCAGAAAGACCAGTTTCTCCTCCATCATTGTAACACATTGTGTGTTAATCCCTCAACATTTTGTTATTAAATTGTTTTAATTTATACAAACATAGAGCAAACATGATTTGTTTTTGCTTGTCTCTTATCAAAATACTTTCATTTTTATTTAAAAAGATCTTATCATGGTAGAATAATGGTAGAAGAGATTTATTTTAGCAAAATAGCTTGGATACTAAAAGATAATTGAATAACTAAAAATCATAATTTATTGTAGCATTAATTTGTAATGTATGGTATTGGTATGGTATTTACCAGTTGGTGTGGTATTTACCAGTTGGTATGGTATTTACCAGTTGGTATGGTATTTACCAGTTTAGGACAGCCTTGAAACATTTGAATATTTTGATATAAAATTAACAACTACATCATGTATATTGTAGTGTCTATGTATCATTAGATTATATGTTAGTCATTTGTTTTACTAAACTGCAGGAATATGTGATAAATAAATCATTTTATGGTTGGCATGAAAAGGTTTTAAAAAGAATGCATAAAAATATAACAATGTACTGTGTAGAGCATGGTACTGTATTCATGTAAATATCAGGATATTACTGATTGCAATACTTTTTTAGGCGATAAAAGTTCACAACACAAACACGCTTGGGACTGCGAACATTGTCGACCTCGTCTTTGGGATACATTGCCTTTTCTCCAAACACACGCTTCATTCTTATGCAAATAATCAGTTGAGCTTGTGATACAGCATTAAATCAATACTTCAAATTTGATTGCTTATATCATCTCATGCTACTAGTATAATACTCATGTTTAATGCAGTTAAGGCAAGGATAGCAGATGTGACAGTACGTTTTGTTCACTTATATTACAATGGTTTTATGGCCTGCAGTTTTATCTTCTTTTTTTCAATAATTTTAAACAATCACCGAAGTTGCACAGATATTTTGGTTGCATTTGGACATAACTGAAGAAAAGATTTCTGATAAAATTTAAAAGCTTTTTGCTTGACATCAATGGATATAAATCCTTTCATTGCTGAATTGGGAAAAATCTCCTTGAATATTATTAATTATATGAGAAGATGAGGAGACCTCCAGATCTTCTCGCATCTATGTTATCCAAGACTTTATGTTGAACATTTCTGTCTGAAATGGTAATATACTTATGCCAGAATTTCAGCTAAAAAGTAGACTTGATGCCCTTTTCCACAGCCATTTTTTCATTCTGATATTACCAGTTCATATTGTTTGTGTTCATATGTTGGATAGTTTGTTGAAATACATTGAATAAAAAAAATCAATAGCTGCCATACCTGATAGATGTTCATGTACCATAATTTAATGTTATTGCTTCTCCAGTTTTAAGGGCTGAATATTCTCTTTAATGTTTAAGAGAAAATGTAAGAGTAACTGAAATAACAGAATGATGTATACTTAGTTGTACAATTAAAACTAAATTATTAATCAAAAACATCAGTTCTTATGTAATATTTTATTATAATGACTACAGATTATATTTGTATTGAAAACATTTGTGATATGCATCAATGGATGTGCACATTTTTTAAAGCAAAATAAGATATTATTTTGAAGTACTAATTTTTTTAAAATATTTTGATATTTTTAATAAAGATCAAACATGAAGCTTAAATATATTGTTTTATTTACTCCATTCCGAATGAACCATTTTTATGATGTGATGGTCCCTTCCTTGAGGGAGGGGGTCAATGTAATATTTGTTCACAGAAAAAGTTTGATGGAAATCTATTTTCTAAATCCCTCGGAATAAATGTTCTGCTCCTAAGGCTGAAGAAAAAAAGGACCTGAGATTTGTGCTGAAAGTTAATTCATAACAATAAAAAAATAGACGTAAACGACTTCGATATTGTTAACCTAACAACATTGGCGATTATGTCTCTGGACCAAACCAAACTCTGAACGTCTGACACTTCTCGTGTCTGATTGATTGAGAACGTGCGAATGAACATGGATTGAGCATGGAATGGACAAGGATTAACAGTCGGTGAATTAATTCACTGCCCACTGAGCTTCCACCGTGACAGGCTATGACCGGCTCACCGTGTCGCCCTCTGGCGGTGTTTGCCTCTGGTTGAGAAAGGCCCAAGTGAGCAATTCTCCACTGAGCAAATGTGGTCAGTTTCAAATTACCCGACTGGTGACATCAATCATCATTATACATATAATTTACCGGCGAACAAAGTCACTTCAACATGGGGAAGAGAGAAAGTGAAAGACAGAAAAATAATTCTCACTTGCATTGTAAAGGCAACATAGACAAAAAAAAAGACCTATAACAAGAAGACAAAAGGTCTTCTGTAAAAAGGAAAGGTGAGTGAAATTTGCTTTTATTTTACGAGTACTCACATGTTCGTGTGAAGGTTGGATGTAAAATGTCCACATGGACATTGACATTTAAGCCAACAAGTATGTGAGAAAGTTCTAAATGATTAAAAGCTTTAGCTACGAGCAATATAGCTAAAATCGCCTAATTATTATTGCTCTCAGCTTCTAGTAATTAGTTGTGGAACCCCGACTTGCGCGAGCAGAACTCTGGAGGCCACAACCAGCCCAGCCAGAAGAGAACAAGAAGGACCAAATGCCCTTTCTCTGAAACTATCAAGCAATAGTGCAGTGGAAATTGATTTTCTTCTCATTTGTCTTCATTTGTAGAAAAACAATAATAAAGACACCACTTTACAACAATCAAATCACACAATTTCTCTGCTCTCTTTAGAAAGAATAATATTATTTCTTTTACAAGCACACACAAAAAAAACAAAATGTGTGTGAACTTTGTTACTTATTCACTATTCACAGTTCATTATTCAATTTTTTTCCTAAATTTGTAGTAAATTATGTCAACATGTCAGATTTCCAAAATTATGTTCCAAATATGACCGAGCTGAATTTTGGGCCATATTATGTGAAAGGAAATTATAATAATAATAAAAACCAAAATATAATTTAAACAAGGGGTAAAAAAACAAGTGCAGGTCGATTCAATGTTCACCAAATTTTGCATACAGGTCAAGGAGGGTCCCATAATGTTATTTATAAATCGGATCCCCGGCGCTATTTACGGTGACAAGATGGCGCCACTCACAACTTTTAAGATTTCAATAATTAAATAAAATGAATAGTGATGTTCCAAGTAAAAAAGACGTGGTGCAGGTCGATTCAATGTTCCCCAAATTTGGTATACGGGTCAAGGAGGGTCCAATAATATTATTTATGAAGCGTTTCCCCGGCGCTATTTACGATGACAAGATGGCGCCACTCACAACTTTAAGATTTAAATAATTAAATAAAATGAATCCTGATACTGTATACAGACAAATTTTCGCGACCTTTTTATTTTCACGTTAATTCGCGCCAGGACGTCATTCGCGAAATTAAATGGACGCGAAATTGAAGATGCATTACACAATATGAGGTCGTCATGTTAAAAAGCGGGAGTGACGGGGACAAGCTCTTATTTTTGGCGCGAAAACAATTGGAGTCTATCAACACGCATTGAAATATTAATATATTGCGCAATGATGGAGCCCTGGCTTCTCGTGTTGCGGACGTGAATTACTGCGATGCCACGTACATGATATTTACGATTTACTTCATGGATAAATTCTCGACCTGCGAAGCATAATTTGTGATAATATTGGGTAAATACCTTTATTTATCATTTAAAACGCAATTAAAATCGATCCACGTGTGAAGGCATTTCTGTCAAAAAGGGAAGATACAACTCAACACAACACGTGGTCGCAATTTTGAAAGGCGGAAGTGACGGGAAGAGGCTCTTGTTTTAGCGCGAAAACGATTGTTAATATATTGCGCAATAATGGATGGTTTTGTTCTGTTTTCGACCTGCAAAGCGTAATTTGTGATAATATTATGTATATACCTTTATTTATCATTTAAAACGCAATTAAGATCGATCCACGTGTGAAAGCATTTCTGCCAAAAAGGGAAGACACGACTCAAATCAGTGGAAACAAAGACGAAATGCAAAACTGTGAACGCTGAATCAGTGAGAACAAAGTCAAAACAAAGTGTTTCGAATATTTTTGTTTAGTTCTGTTCTCGACCTGCAAAGCGTAATTTGTGATAATATTATGTACTAGAAATCCAAAATTCGCGAAAATAAAACGGCGCGAACCTGTCTTAAATGGCGATGGCGCGAAAATAACTAGGCGCGAATTTTTCTCGGTATACAGTATTCCAAGTGAAAAAGACATGGCGCAGGTCGATTCAATGTTTCCCAAATTTGGCAAACGGGTCAAGGAGGGACCCATAATGTTATTTATGAAGCGTTTCCCTGGCGCTATTTACGGTGACAAGATGGCGCCACTCACAACTTTAAGATTTCAATCATTTAATAAAATGAATCCTGATATTCCAAGTGAAAAAGACATGGCTCAGGTCGATTCAATGTTCCCCAAATTTGGTATACGGGTCAAGGAGTGTCCCATAATGTTATTTATGAAGCGTTTTCCCGGCGCTATTTACGGTGACAAGATGGCGCCACTCACAACTTTGAGATTTCAAGAATTTAATAAAATGAATCCTAATATTCCAAGTGAAAAAGACGTGGCGCAGGTCGATTCAATGTTCCCCAAATTTAGTATACGGGTCAAGGAGGGTCACATAATGTTATTTATGAAGCGTTTCCCCGGCGCTATTTACGGTTACAAGATGGCGCCACTCACAACTTTAAGATTTCTATAATTGATTGAAATTAATCCTAATATTCCAAGTGAAAAAGACATGGCGCAGGTCAATTCAATGTTCCCCAAATTTTGCATACGGGCCAAGGAGGGACCCATAATGTTATTTATGAAGCGTTTTCCCAGCGCTATTTACTGTAACAAGATGGCGCCACTCACAACTTTAAGATTTCAATAATTCAAATTAATCCTAATATTCCAAGTGAAAAAGACATGGCGCAGGTCGATTCAATGTTCCCCAAATTTGGTATAAGGGTCAAGGCGGGTCCCATAGTGTTATTTATGAAGCGTTTCCCCGGCGCTATTTACGGTGACAAGATGGCGCCACTCACAACTTTAAGATTTCAATAATTAATTCAAATTAATCCTATTATTCCAAGTGATAAAGACATGGCGCAGGTCGATTCAATGTTCCCTGAATTTGCTATACGGGTTGAGGAGGGTCCCATAATGTTATTTATCAAGTGTTTTCCCGGCGCTATGTACGGTAACAAGATGGCGTCACTCACAACTTTAAGATTTCAAAAATTAATTCAAATTAATCCTAATATTCCAAGTGATAAAGACATGGCGCAGGTCGATTCAATGTTCCCCGAATTTGGTAAATGGGTTAAGGAGGGTCCAATAATGTTATTTATGAAGCGTTTCTCCGGCGCTATTTATGGTAACAAGATGGCGCCACACACAACTTTAAGATTTCAATAATTAAATAAAATAAATCCTAATATTCCAAGTAAAAAAGACATGGTGCAGGTCGATTCAATGTTCCCCGAATTTGGTATATGGGTTAAGGAGGGTCCAATAATGTTATTTATGAAGCGTTTCCCCGGCGCTATGTACCGTAATAAGATGGCGCCACATACTACTTTAAGATTTCAAAAATCAAATAAAATGAATCACAAGTATTCCAAGTGAAAAATAACTGGTTCATGTCAATTCAAAGGTCACCAAATTTTGTATAGGGGGGTATCCTGATGTCATGTGTAAAGTGTTTCTTCTGCGTATTTGACGGTACCAATATATCGCCACTCACAACTTTAAGATATTAATAATTAGATACAAAGAAACAAGCTTGAAGTTTGTTTTATAATTGACTTTTTTTTCCCAAATAGGCCTCCAAGTGTATATCCAAATACACTTATAGGACTTGGGTCAAACCTGGATATGAAATGATATATACCTTACGGATGTATACTTTTTATGTAAAAAATCCATCTTTTGTGCATTTATTACTTTCAAAGGAGTTCAATGGAGTAAGCCCGTTTTACTCTTGACAAAGTCAATATATTTGACTTACTGATTGGTATGAGATGTGAAGGTACTGAAAGGAATTTTGATTGACTAATCGGCCCTTAGACATTCCTGGTAGACATGTCTAGATTATGCCTAGACCCCTCAATATAAGGGTATAAATCTGTGTTCAATGGAGTAGCAATTTTCCCCTGACAATACATTCGGCTTTGTGAATGGTATGAGATGTGAGTACTAAAAAGAAATTTGATTGTCTAATAGGGCCTTAAACTTTGTAGACATGTCTAGATTATGTCTAGAAGATGAGTTCAATGAGTTCACTTTTTCCCCTTCTGAAGTCTTAATGTTTAGACCCCCAATATGAAAGCATAATTCTGAATTCAGTGGAGTAGCCCTTTCCCCCTGGTGAAGTCTAAAAGTCAAAAATACATAATTTTCATAAAACATACTGAATGGAGTGCTAAAATGAACTGAATGGAAAATGGGGTCTTAGACAAACTTGATAGACATTTCTAGTTTATGTCCAGACCCCTCAATATCAGAGCAAAATTTTGAGTTCATTGGAATAGCTATTTTCCCCTAGTGAAGCCTAAAAGTGGCGAAAAAATATCATTTTTGTCATATGTGTGACTGGGAAGAGGGGTGAAAGTACTAAAAGGAATTTTGATTGGGTAGTGGGGCATTACATACTTGATAGACATTTCTAGTTTATATCAAGACCCCTCAATATGAGAGCATAATTTTGAGTTTATTGGAATATCTATTTTCCCCTGGTGAAGCCTAAAAGTGGCGAAAAAATATCATTTTTGTCATATGTGTGACTGGGATGAGGGGTGAAAGTACTAAAAGGAATTTTGATTGGGTAGTGGGGCCTTAGATATACTTGATATTTAATTATTGAAGTTGCTTAAAGTAGTGAGTGGCGGCATCTTGTAACAGTAAATAACGCCGGGGAAACACTTCATGAATAAAATCATGGGACCCTCCTTGACCCGTATGCGCCATGTCTTTTTCACTTGGAATATTAGGATTAATTTGAATTAATTATTGAAATCTTAAAGTTGTGAGTGGTGCCATCTTGTCACCGTAAATAGCGCCGGGGAAACGCTTCATAAATAACATTATGGGACCCTCCTTGACCTGTATGCAAAATTTGGTGAACATTGAATTGACCTGCGTTACGTCTTTTTCACTTGGAATATTAGGATTCATTTTATTAAATGATTGAAATCTTAAAGTTGTGAGTGGCGCCATCTTGTCACAGTAAATAGCGCAGGGGAAACGCTTCATTAAGAACCTTATGGGTCCCTCCTTGACCTGTATGCCAAAAATGGGAAACATTGAATCGACCTGCGCCATGTCTTTTTCACTTGGAATATCAGGATTCATTTTATTTAATTATTTAAATCTTAAAGTTGTGAGTGACCCATCTTGTCACCGTAAATAGCGCCGGGGAAACGCTTCATAAATAACATTATGGGACCCTCCTTGACCTGTATGCAAAATTTGGTGCACATTGAATTGACCTGCGTTACGTCTTTTTCACTTGGAATATTAGGATTAATTTCAATTAATTATAGAAATCTTAAAGTTGTGAGTGGCGCCATCTTGTCACCGTAAATAGCACCGGGGAAATGCTTCATAAATAACATTATGGGTCCCTCCTTGACCCGTATGCCAAATTTTGGAAACATTGAATCGACCTGAGCCATGTCTTTTTCACTTGGAATATCAGAATTCATTTTATTTAATTATTTAAATCTTAAAGTTGTGAGTGGCGCCATCTTGTCACCGTAAATAGCGCCGTGGAAACGCTTCATAAATAACATTATGGGACCCTCCTTGACCCGTATGCCAAATTTGGGGAACATTGAATCGACCTGCGCCATGTCTTTTTCACTTGGAATATCAGGATTCATTTGATTTAATTATTGAAATCTTAAAGTTGTGAGTGGTGCCATCTTGTCATCGTAAATAGCGCCGGGGATACGCTTCATAAATAACATTATTGGACCCTCTTTGACCCATATACTAAATTTGGGGAACATTGAATCGACCTGCGCCACGTCTTTTTCACTTAGAATATTAGGATTAATTTCAATTAATTATAGAAATCTTAAAGTTTTGAGTGGCGCCATCTTGTTACCGTAAATAGCGCCGGGGAAACGCTTCACAAATATCATTATGGGTCCCTCCTTGGCCCGTATGCAAAATTTGGGGAACAATGAATAGACCTGCGCTATGTCTTTTTCACTTTGAATATTAGGATTGATTTCAATTAATTATAGAAATCTTAAAAGTTGTGAGTGGCGCCATCTTGTCACCGTAAATAGCGCCGGCAAACGCTTCATAAATAACATTATTGGACCCTCCTTGACCCGTTTACCAAATTTGGGGAACATTGAATCGACCTGCGCCACGTCTTTTTCACTTGGAATATCAGGATTCATTTCATTTAATTATTGAAATCTTAAAGTTGTGAGTGGTGCCATCTTGTCACCGTAAATAGCGCCGGGGAAAAGCTTCATAAATAACATTATGGGACACTCCTTGGCCCGTATGCAAAATTTGGAGAACATTGAATCGACCTGCGCTATGTCTTTTTCACTTTGAATATTAGGATTAAATTTATTAAATGATTGAAATCTTAAAGTTGTGAGTGGCGCCATCTTGTCATCGTAAATAGCGCCGGGGAAACGTTTCATAAATAACATTATGGGTCCCTCCTTGACCCGTATGCCAAATTTGGGAAACATTGAATCGACCTGCGCCATGTCTTTTTCACTTGGAATATCAGGATTCATTTTATTTAATGATTGAAATCTTAAAGTTGTGAGTGGCGCCATCTTGTCACCGTAAATAGCGCCGGGGATCCGATTTATAAATAACATTATGGGACCCTCCTTGACCTGTATGCAAAATTTGGTGAACATTGAATCGACCTGCACTTGTTTTTTTACCCCTTGTTTAAATTATATTTTGGTTTTTGTTATTATTATAATTTCCTTTCACATGATATGGCACAAAATTCAGCTCGGTCATATTTGGAACATAATTTTGGAAATCTGACATGTTGACATAATTTACTACAAATTTAGGAAAAAATTTGAATAATGAACTGTGAATAGTGAATAAGTAACAAAGTTCACACACATAAAAAACAACCGGTCAGTCATTCAATATTTCCGAACATGTTTATATTCATTAAGAACTGACAGAGTTGTACTCTTCATTACATGTACATTGGTAGTTCTCACTTTCTCTGCTCACATTGCCCTGTTTTAACTTATGCCAGTCATGCATGCAAGTTTCCCCCCACCAAAATATCATACAAACAGAATTGACCAATCTCAGCTCGAAAAGTCTGTTGGTCATGTAGGGCTAGTCGTGAGCTGGCTGATTAAGGCACTCACCAATAAGAATCTGCTTGAATACAGGTATAATTAGTTTCCAACACAAAATGTAACATTTTCTGTGTTATCTTGAGAAGGAATTATGCTTTTCCCTTGAGAATATGAGAAAGAATAGTTCATTAACTTGTTTATCAAATTATATAATGTAAATATTCATATAAAACTGACAGAGGGAGGAGGCTTTTCAAGTGGTGTAAATTAGGTGTGACAAGTAGTTTCTAACAATCTCATGAAAAAATAAATTAGAATTTTTAATAAATTACATTATTAGAATAACACTTTCACTTTCTATTTCTAATCATATTCAGCATTTCTACCACAAACTACTAAGAGAAAGCAAACCTGAAAAATATCGTGCGAAATACGACTGTGACCATTCTTATTTTGATGAATTTAAACTGAAAAAAACAAAACAAATAAAGTCATTGAAGAATTTCATGAGTTAACTTATGCTATCACTCGTGTCAACAAGTAGTTGATCATAGAACTTTATTTGAAGCTACTGTCTGTCGGAAACTGCTGGGATGCCTGTAGTCATTTATTCAGTCTCAAATCACTTCTCCGACAGATTTTTTATGAATAGTCATGAATTGTGGTTGATCATGTGCACACCTTTCTTTCTTTGGATTCAGGGAGGGATATGATAGAGAAGTCCTTTTTGGAGGGTAACAGAGTCAGGATCTATCTTATTATTGATGTTATGGTGGCATGAATCAAGTCGGAGAAATAGTTTCTGACAGTCTTATGACACCATATCATAATGTACTACTATCTGTCAGAAACTTCAAGGCCCATAAATATAAATTCTTAGATCATTTTTACCTTCATTATTGTTGTGCAATATTTTCTGACATAGACTTGAGGATTATCATTGGCTTGTTTGTGTGGTTGAACAATTTCATGACAGATTAGCCCAGCTTGTTTTTAAACCATTGTTTACTTTTAAATACATCACTAATGGTTGTCTGATGAGAACTGGCAGTGATTGGGAAACTGTTCAAATAAGTGAAAATATATTGTGTAAAATATACAAGCCAACAAATTCAACAGGACTTAAAAACTAATACAGTTTGTAAATAAAATTGACTGAAATTTCATTACTTTTTTCCACAGAGACAACCAAGTCAATCATTACAAATGGTTCAAGAAATATGACAGAAAAAATCTTCTCCTGGACACCTATAAACACAAATATCCTGCATTATTCGAAGCCCTGACCCCGACATCAGACGAGAGACCCCTGTGATCACTTCATCTTGTATGTATCAAGTATATCAGGTTAGTATTTTTTTATATATGTAGTCCTTATAGTGGTTTCTATCATTGCAAATATACCACCATATTTTGAAAATTTATATTCTTTTATCCTATATATTTATTTTTAATAGGTTAGCTGAATGAGACCATTCTCTCTGAGCCTTTTCCACTGTCCTGTTATGAGGGTCCTTACAATGAAATAGGGGAGTGACCTTCGGTCAAAGAGATTTGAGGTGAATATCAACATTTGCCATTTTTTAGCTCTGCTGACTTTTTTGAAGTCGTAAAGCTTTAAAAGTGGGGAAAATGTCTGTCTGTCCGTCTGTCAACATTTCTTTAAAAATCATCTCCAAAACTACCAGTTATATATGTATCATATTACATATAGAGGTAGATTTTGAGGTGAAGATTCAGATTACTGAGCATATCTCAGCAACCACTTACAAAATTAAAACTTGGTATACAGAAATATCTGGGGTCACAAATTTTGTACTGAGCATATCTCAACAATCAAGAAATTAAAACTTGGTTTACAGAAATGTCTTAGGTCATGTGCCTCATCATACTTTTTTAGTTGTATGATCTTTGACCTTGACACATTGACCTTGATACTGTGACCTTGAACTTTGTATTATTGTGCTGGCCATATCTCATGGAGATACTAGATATTGGGCATGCATGGCAAACACTAAGTGTTGTCAGTGTTCGGCAAAAGATTTTGACCCACAACAGACATTTCCGAAATTCAGCCAGCCAACATCAGAAATTTATCTTCAACATCAGACATTTCAATGCATGCCCTTGAATCAATTGCCATAAGCTATGGTTGGACTGGAACCCTATTGTAGTTGTGATTTTGTAACAGCAAAGAATAGGGTAGGCAACCAGAGAAATGAAAGTCTGTTTCATAGGAGTTGCACAATTACTGTGCATATCCTATAAATGGGTGAAAAGTGACTGGACTGACCTGCAGAGCCCGCAGAAAGTTTGCAAGTGTGTTTTCATTGAAGTCAGCAGAGCTATTAACCCATGGGGTTATGTTTGAAACACAGGTTTATTCAAAGAGCACAAAATTTCCATTCGTCTGCATTACATTGGAAGTATTCACATACTACCTCATAGCTCTGTACTTGATACCATTTGAAATTTGGAATTCCCCAAGTTACAAATATTTGCCTTGCTCACCAAAATATCATCAAATCTGAATTTACCAACATCGGGTTAAAAAATGTTATCATGTCTGACCCAGAAACTGACCAATCAGTACAAGTGCCAGTACAAAACAAATTTTGTTTATATTCTATTGCTAATCAGTCAACAGTCAGATTTTTATGAATACTGATGACTTGCAACCAACCCTGTGCGCAGGTCTCATCACGAAATGACTGAAATAATGTTGAAAGTGATGTAAAACCCCAAACAAACAAAACAAACCTCTTAGAAATGACACTGTCTGTCCTGTATCTGTGTGTGTGTGTCTACGCATGTGTTTGTTTGTTACCTTTATTTTGTGCTTGTGTATGTCCTCTCTTATGGGACTGGGTTTCTTTATATATATGTGAATTTAGTACCAGGTGGTGTTATTATCCTCCATCTTGACAAAGTCGAAGAGGGGGACTTAAATTTGGGTGCTACCTATCTGTTTGTTAGTTTTTTCACTAGTTTGTTAGTTCGTCCGCGTGTAGTGCAATTAAGTCCTAGGGATTGCTCTGATTTGTTTTATATTGCACAGGCACATTGTACATATGAGTATCTTGGACAAGTTTTGTAATGGCTGTGATTGGATTATTACTGTTGCCATGGTAACCATTTTACTGAATGGCAGGAGTCAATGCTACCCACACAAGATTCCCACCATGGGTTAACTGTTTTGTGTAGTCATAAGGTCAATATATTTGGAACATTCCAAACTGCCATCTCAAGCATGCATATTTTTTCTCTATTTATATACCTGCATATCTTGGAATGATGCTTCTGACTTCATGCAGCCATTTACAGATCCTTTGAAGAGTTGTTTGCAAGTTATATAATATCATGGACATTGGGGGGCAGGGGGAATTGATCCTTTGGTCCTTGGCTGCTGGTTTCTGGTTACATAAGCTTATGTAATATCAATTCTCAGTGTGTGTGTGTGTGTGTGTGGGGGGGGGGGGGGTGGTTACAGATCCTCTGAAGATTTGTTTGAAAGTTATATAAGGTTGCATAATATCAGAGGAGTATTGACCTCTTGGTCTTTGGCTGCTGGTTGCTGGTTACATCAGCTTAACAGATATTTGTGTTTAATGTAAATGCATTCATCCTGATCTGTTGGGTTATTGTTTAAAGATATTGCTTGGGCTCTCTGACAAAAACAAATTATTATATCTGCTTTTATATGAGGTTTATGAAACCTTTAACACAAGAATCTTTTGTGTTCATTCAAGATACTGCTTCTCGGATTTATGATGAACTGTTTAGAAATGGAATCTCATATCTATAAAGATCTAAATCAGTTGTCTCCTCTTTGGCCACAGTAAATTAATGATTTTATTTTTAATTCTAGGAAACCCAATGTTGGATCCTGAGAAATTTGAATATCAACACAAACAGTACATGGTCTCATTAAGATGTATTGCACAGGAGGGAGATTCCATGGGCCATGGCACAGGTGGTTCGAGTGCAAGCTTATAAGCACCAGTTCCTATGTGATTCAAAGATTGTGGGTTTGATTCAAATTTAATTCATGTTACAATTTCTAGTATGAACTGAGGCTCATGCCTGAAGTTTTAATCTGATTTCCTTTGCAAATCTGTTACAAGGTGGATTGCAACATGTCAGTTCAGTGAGGCAGTATTATATCTGCTGCAAGTAGGTCTCATCATGAAATGACTGAAATAATATTGCAAGCGATGTAAAACCTCAGGAGGAAGACAAGGAGAGGAAACTTAATATATGATGCAAAGTCAAGAAAACATGCAAAGACTGTACCTGAACTGAAATCTGCAACAAAAGCAAGTCTACGCCACAGAGTGAAGACACTGACAACTAAAATGTGAAACACAATCATGAAGTCAATAACAAGATACCCATCAGGTTTGATCAAAATTAGTTTTGACTCAATGTATGACAGTTATACTTTTAGCTTTGCTGACAATGTCAGAATAGCTTCTGCAGCGATGGGGGGAGATATTGTCATTCTGTCTGTTACCTTTGATCTTCTCCTCTGAAACTACTGAGTGGGGTTCTAAGCTATTAGTAGGAAAGATTTAGCATTTTCAGGCGACCAACTCTACATGTTTTCCATTAGGCTCGGAGTATTGAGATAACAAATTGGGGCTAAATTTAATATGTGAAATGCATTTTGATTGGCCAAAATTATCATCTGCTCTAGTCTGCTCTTGAAAAGGTGCAAATAATCATTTATATCATTTCATTTAATTTCCAGAAATTGTTCATAAACATCACAACAGACCAATGATCAGCATAGCTCTAAAACCATTGGCATTGGGCACGTCATTGTTAACAAAGTTGAATAATTTATGTCCTGTGTTTGCAATAAGAAGTGATTCATAATGTCAAAATGGTTTCCAGGACACCATTATAGTTTCATGAGAACTGCGTTGTCTGACCTGAGAAAAGCTTCTTTTTAGCTCTGCATAGCATATCCTCTGCAGTGATGGGGAGAATTTTTTTGTCATTCTGTCTGTCTGTCAACTTTGATCTACTCTGAAACTACTGGGCAGAGTTCTAAGCAATTATTAGGTGAGGTGTTGTATTTTCAGGAGACCGATTCCATCTATTTCCCATTAGGCTGAGAATGTTTTCTATCAATGTTCACAAATATTTTAAAAAAAGCAATGATCAGCATAACATTGAATCATGCTTTTTCATTTCAATTGTGCAATGAATAGATTTATGTGGGAAGCATGATAAAACAGCAATATGGAATTCTAAAAATGAAATGTTAAAGCATTTGAAAATCAAATGGAAGGTTTGTCTTACTGGTAAGATATTTATCTCAATGTGGCAACTAGTTTAATTCTCAAATGGTGCCAAGATTTTGGTATTAAACTGCATGATTAAGAAAGGTTGAAATCCTGTTATTGTGTTGATATTACAAGAATGAATGTTTCACAAATGTTTCCACAGCCTTTGGTGAGTAACATTGACTGTGAAAATGCAAAGGAAAGATTCCAGTCTATCTGGGCAATATAGGTATAGTTCTAGTATCATTTCTAGGTCACATGCCATGGCATAGTCGGTGAGATGGTCAAGAAGTGATGGAATTGACTTCTGGCCATCCTGAGATTGAATTCATATACAATTTGTCATATTAGCTGAGGCCCGTACCTGAAGAGTTAACCTGTTGGCCCTGTAAATCTGTGAAGCATGAGTGCCAGCTTATTAGCACCAGTTCCTCTGTGGTCATCCAAAGGTCATGGGTTTGATCCACGGCCGTGCCAAGATTGAATTCATGATACAATTTCACACATGAGCTGAGGCCCATGCCAAAGGGTTAACCTGTTGTCCTTGTAAATCTGTGACCGGGTGGGTTGTCATGTCCAGGACCTGCGACATGACAATTCAGTGAGGCAGCACTATATCTGCTACAAGTAGGTCTCATCACGAAATGGCTGAAATAATGTTGAAAGTGATGTAAAACCCCAAACAAACAAACGGCGGGCATGGTCCATCTCGTGCATTGTGAAGTCAGCATCGGAGGGGGCCCGCACTTGCATGTAGTGCGTGAGCTCCTCCTTCCTGGTGCTAGATAACATGGCCTGGGTCTGAGCAACGGAGTCTGGGTCGCAGCTCTGTCAGCAAACATGGTGGCAAGTCGTTCAGCCTCTTGAAGTGGAAGAGGGTGATTTGGCGGTGGCGTTGTAGACTTGCCAGCTAGCATCTCTGCAGATGGCCTTGCAGGTAGTGACATCTCGTTGCAGCAGCTGTCTGTTGGCAGAGGTGGGAGCCTGCCTGTAAGTCTTCCGCTGCATGTTGATCCTATGGCGATGTTCGGCCACCAGGGGGCTGTAGTACCATTGGTCAGCATGCTGCCTGT
Organism: Amphiduros pacificus; assembly: GCA_949316495.1. Taxonomy (NCBI): domain Eukaryota; kingdom Metazoa; phylum Annelida; class Polychaeta; order Phyllodocida; family Hesionidae; genus Amphiduros; species Amphiduros pacificus. Next base: position 32,421,739 of record OX439002.1, read on the forward strand.
CTGGAGGTTTGGTTTTTGGTATGCACTCGTCGGTAGCAGCATGGATGGCTCGTGGTGGTCATCTAGAGAGGTTGGTGCCTGAAGGCTGGCCAGTCTGCTTTTTTGAGGTTCCATCGGGGAGCCCTGCTTGGCGGAGGCGGAACTCGTTGTTGGACTAATAGTGTCGTCACTGTGGCATAGTGGTCACTGGTGATAATAGGGTGGACTTGCCGGGTTGCACCGGGAGCCAGGTTGGTGGACACTATTGTGAGGTCCAGTGGGTAGGGGAGCCATCATTCAGTAGGCTGGCTGTTGAGATGTCCCCAAGTAGGGTTGCCAGATGGGTGCCTCGAGGGTTCTGGTCACTAGCAGACTGGAAAGTAGGATGGTGGGCGTTGAAATCCCCGGCAATGAGTGTGGAATTGGAGGCTGTATAGGTAAGCAGCTCTTCAAGGGAAGGTTTGGAGCCCATGCTGCAGTATAGGTTGAATACGTGTAATGGCCCACCGGCTAGCTGGATGGTCAGACTGAGGCATTCGACCTGTGAGCTGCAGGAGATGGTAGCCAGGGAGTTTTTAGTGTAGATGGAGAGTCCTCTCACTCCAGTGTCCGGTCTGCGCGGGGAGTGGGTAGGTGTGTAGCCCGGTATGTTGAATTCTCTCTCAGATTTGTGGTTTTCTGCATCATCAGAATGCTGGCCATCATGTCCTGCATCGGCTTCAGTGCTGTCTCTTTTGGGGTCCTGGCTGGCCGACGCCTCCTCCTGCGGGACCTGGGGGCCTGGCTGCGGGGCTGTGGCGTACTCTCCCCCTGCTGGTAGGGCTGCTGCACTGACTGTGGCTGCTCCCTGGGAAGTGGATTGCTCTACGGTTGGTCTCTCCCCCGGTGGGGACTGCTGAGCGGGCTGTTGTGCGGAGGCCTGGCTGGGTCGCAATTTCTTCCCCTTCCCCTTCCCTTTTCCCTTAGTAAGGGCTGCTGTGCGGGCTACATAGCTGTCATCTCCCCCCGGCGGGGACTGCTGTGCGGGCTGCTTCGGTAGACCCTGTACCCCCGTTGGGGTCAGCTGTGCGGGCTGCTGTTGGGCTAGAGACATCACCCCCGGCGGGGTCAGCTGGGCGGGCTGCAGAGAGGCTGGAACCATCACCCCCGGCGGGGTCAGCTGTGCTGGCTGCTGCAGGACTGGGGCCATCACCTCCAGCGAAGCTTGTTCCATAGTTCGCTGAGTGATGTGTGTTCGTTGAAGGTCTGGCACCACTCGAACCATTTCTCCCGGCGTACGTCTCTGCATACATCCCAGCATCGACGGGTGACTGCCACTAGGAGTCGTCTGTTGTCGGTGGTGGGATGGCGCCGGAAGACCTTGCGTTGCATGTTGACTCGATGTTTCTGTTCTGCAACCAAGGGGGAGTAGCACCAATGGTCCTTGTGATGCCTTCCGCCTGGCTTGGTGAGAGGGATGGCGTGATCAGCTGCGTCTTGGAAGGCCTGTACGACGGCTGCGTTGTGGGCGTCGAGGTCCAGTCCATCTGGCTTGAAGTCCGATGACCACTTGTCCAAGAAGTCCTTGTACTGTTTCCAGTCCGCCTTCTTCATGTTCCATCTGGGTGGTGCCGGGGGGGCTGGAGGCGGTAAGTAGGCGATCTGGAGTACGGTCGAGGTGGCGTAGTGGTCACTGGAAAGCTCTGGATGGACTGTCCAAGTCGCTCCCTGGGCTATCTGCGTGGAGACGATGGTAAGATCCAGGGGGTTCCCACGCATGTGCGTAGAGCTGCCGTCGTTGAGGAGTGTGATGGAGGGGTGGTCCTTCAGTAGTTGCGTCAGGTGGTGCCCTCTCTGGTTATCCCGGGAGTTGGACTGTAGTTCGCTGTGGATGGCGTTGAAGTCTCTGGTGATGACCAGGTCCTGCGTGTCGGCTCTGGTGAAGAGGTCCGCGAGCTCGAGTTCGCCGGTTGTAGCGTTGGAGTAGATGTTGTAGACTTGAAGGGGGTGCTGTTGGAGGTGGATGACGACGCCAAGAACCTCTGTGTCCTCTCCGCAGAAGGGGGGGTCTGGGATGCGGGTGACCATGTGACGGTTCTTGACGAACGTGGCTAGGCCTCTGTCATGGGGGTGGTGTTTGCCCAGTGGTGGAAGGGTTGATAACCTGGAACAGAAACATTGGATGTTAATAAAGTTTCCTGTATACATATGATATCAGGTTGTTCCATACCCACCGTTGCAATGAGGTAGTGTACTTTGTTGCGGAGGGAGTTGGAATTCCATGTCAGGATGTGTAGGCTGTCTGATGTGGGCGTGGAGTGGTTTGGAGTGGGCGTGCTGTCGCTGTCTGTTGGTCCTGGTGACTTGTCTGGTTGATCCTCGTGTATCCACGTCCGATCGTCACGATCTGGTACCATGTTTGGAAGATCTGACGCCAAATTTGAACGATCTGACGCCAAATTTGAACGATCTGAGATCGCTGACAAAAATGGCGAAAAACCTTCACGATCTGACGTCATTTCTTCACGATCTGACGCCAAATTTGGACGATCTGACGCCAAATTTGAACGATCTGAGATCGTTAGCAAAAGTGGTGAATGTTCTTCGCGATCTGGTACCATTTCTTGACGATCTGACGTCAAATGTGGACGATCTGACGCCAAATTTGAACGATCTGAGATCGCTGACAAAAATGGCGAAAAACCTTCACGATCTGACGTCATTTCTTCACGATCTGACGCCAAATTTGGACGATCTGACGCCAAATTTGAACGATCTGAGATCGTTAACAAAAATGGCGAAAAACCTTCACGATCTGGCGTCATTTCTTCACGATCTGACGCCAAATCTGAACGATCTGACGCCAAATTTGAACGATCTGAGATCGTTAACAGAAATGGCGAAAAACCTTCATGATCTGGCGTCTTTTCGTGTTGACGATCTGGACGTGTTTCTGTGTGCAGAGTTTCCGTTTCTGTGTGCAACGGTGTTGCTTGCAACGGTGTTGTGTGCAGCGGTGTTGATTGCACGTTGCGGGTGGCGTGTTGCACGTTGTCTGTTGCACATTGCACGGCGTCGGCGGAGAGACTCTGCACGTCTGTTGGTGGCGGATCTACGTTGACTTGTGCTGGAACAGCATGCTCATCATCGTCATCAGCTGCTGTTGGTGTGCACAGTTCTCCCGATTCTGCTCTTCTTGCATGCAGGCGAACGTCTCCAGCATGCCTTGGACTTGGGTGACGAGGGCCATCATCGCTGTCAGGACGTTGTCGGTGGCGTTGGTCTCCATGGGTTCGGATGGCTGTGGCTTCGGTGGCATTCTGGGTGGCTGCGGCGGTGCGTTGTCTACTGGTGTGACGGTGGCGCCCTGTGGAGGTGGTGCGGCTGGGGTAGGTGTCGGCTTCCTCTGGCGAGTATGCTGTTTTCTGGGTGTCCTGTGTTGAGGCGGCGGGGTCGGCGGGGCGACGACTGGGGCTGCTGGGGCGACGACTGGGGCGACGGCTGGAGCAGCGGCTGAGGCGGTGACTGGGGCGGCAACTGGAGCAACGACTGGCGCAGGGGCTGGAGTCGGGGCTGGGGCTGGCGCTGGCGCTGTCTCGGTGGGAAGATCGATGTCCATCTGGGTCGGGGCCGTACTGCTCTTCACTAGATGGCGCTGCCTGGGACCGGCATTCGGGGTGCGACGCTGTACCAGTGTCCAGGCGTTGGTGGCTGGTGGTGGTGCTGGGACCATCACTGGCTCGGGAGCTGGCTGGGCAGGTGTCGGCTCTGTCCGATGTCTCAGGTGGGGTCTCGCTGTACACCTGTTGCTCCATACGTGGTGGTTCCCCTCGCAGTTCGGGCACTTGGCGTTGATCTTCTCTCCTGCCTTGAACTTCATGAGACAGTCGGTGGTGGGGTGTCTGCCGCTGCACATCCCGCAGATCTCCTTGGTGGTCCTGCAGGTGATCGCCAGATGACCGTACTTCTGACATCTGTGACAGCGGGGCGCCTCCTGGCGGTAAGGCCTGGTCGGAAAGGTGCCGAAGTGGGGAACCTCGATCTCTGTCGGTGCAGGGCCCTGAAAGATGAGGTTTACCTGTTTCGTGTAGGTGCCGTCCCTGGCCTTCATCCTCGTAGCTGTTGTCACTCCTGGGAGTTCGATGAAGGCTTCCTCTGGGATGAAGTGCGGGACCTTCATGGCGACTACTGATGACGGCTTCTGGAGTGGGTCGAGCTCTTGCAGTGTGACTGCGTGGCCTGCCAGCTGGGTGATGCGTCTGAGTGCGGTTGTCGTCTTGCTGTTTTTCGGGTGCAGAATGTACTGTCCGTTGATGTTCGGCCTGGCAATGTAGCTGAGTTCTGGGTGGGCTCGATCGAGGGCAGTGACGAGGTGGTACGGTGACTGGAACGCGGTGTCCTTGGGAATGCGAAATTTCGGCTGGGTGGTCCCGGGAGCTTCGCTGTTGCTGGCGGTGTAGGGCGCGGTACTTGGAGAACGCTGCCTTGAAGGGCTTACGGCTGGGCCCGCTGGGCTGGCTGAGGCTGTCGATGGCGGGGTGGTCTGTGTAACTGGCATGATGACGGCGGGTGCTCCGGTTGGAGGTCGTGGGCTGCTGGTCCCGCTGGGTTGCTGTGGTACCGGTAGTCTGGGATCTGGTCCCGGGACGGGGAGTGGAGGGAACTCTTCTGTATCCCCCAGCGGTGATAGGATTGCGGCATGTCGTCGATGACGAGGCTGTCGGAGGACGAGTCCGTACTCAGGTCCGGTGACACGTCCGAAAACAGCCTCTTCTTCGCCGGTGTCGTGGTGGGTGGCTGGGGGTCCTGGCTGGTCCCTGGCGGTGGTGACCAGAATCCCTTCGGCTGTGGAGTCGCCTTTCTGGCTGCCTTGGGCGGCTTCGCAGTTACAGGCTTGGTTCCCCTGCTGATAGACGGGGGCAGGCACGGCCTGATGCGGTTGACCGCCTTGGCGATGGCGGCCGTCTGCCGGGCGGCGCTGGATGTCCTTCTGGCTGGGCTGATGTCCAGCAGTCCGTCCTTCCCTTGGCGTGTGTAGGGGAGGTGTACCTCGGCTGCATCCTGCATAAAACAAGTCAGAGTAGTACATACAGTGTATAGTGGAAACAAGAAAAACGATGTTTAAGGTGCTGTAGTGATTTTGTTACCTTAAAGAGAAACACTGTGGTTTAACTTCAAGGCAGTGCAAGTGAGGCGAAAATAATTGTCCAATTTAGGTGCTGTGTATGTGGACAAAGGTGCTTCTAACTTATAGCCAGTGAATATTGTAATTCACCAACTTATAAGTAAGATCACTGTGTAACTATACTAGTGCAATAATTTATTTAAAACATTATAAATGATACAAGTGTGATCCGACAAGAGCTTGTGGTAACCCGGGGGCTAATGTAGCCCCGGCCCGCCTGTACTGGGAGCCGCCCGAAGGCCTAAGTTAATAAGCACTGTGTACTTGCCGGGAATGTAGCGAGGTTAGAGCTGCGGCGGGGGTAGCCTCCTGGCTCCCCTGGCAGAATCTTGGTTGTTGTCCTATTCAATCCCGTGGTCCGCGCTGAGGTGTTGTCCTGTTGCTGTCCTGGGTTCGAGTGCGCTGAGGCTGATGATGATGATGATGTAGGTTCGAGGGGATGATCCCTCGAGGGCCGTGGCCAGATCTGGCGGCCCTCCGTAGTGGTACTCTTTGTACAAGCGGTGTTCTATGGGGTGCTCTGCACTTGGCTGTAACAGGAAAAATAAAGATGAATTTGAACAGAACAGAAATACTAGTGTACCATCATGTCCTCGCTGTGTGTTGCTATGTGTTAATTCGTTGTTTTACCGAGTGTTGGCGTGTGATGCTGAATTTCGTAAATTCAGTCATGTCTGAAACGATAGGTGGCGTGTTTGCACGGTGGTAGTGCTATGTTAATGAGATAAGTGGGCGTGTTTAGTGGTCACGTGGTGTAGTGACGTTCAGTTTACTATTTCGTAAAGTCAATCATCTCGTTAACACGAGGTGGCGTTGTGTTGACACGAGGTGGCGTTGTTTGGCTGTGTTCGCAGTATGTAAATGAGATGAGTGGGCGTGTTTGAGTACCGCGTGGTCGATGACGTGGTAACTCTGTGATGTGGGTGTACCATGTGGTAGGATACAGATGGCGCTGAAGCACGTTCTGATTGCTTGATGCAAATGAGGTAGAAGTGGGCGTGTTTGGTTACCACGTGGTTTGTGACGTGGTAACTTTGTACATAGAGTAGTGTTAGCCCGTAAATGTAGATGGCGTGTTTCCACGTTGTGTTCTGTTTGATTGTGAAGAGAACGTTAACCGGTAATCAGTTTCCTGGAAAGTTGCGGTTATAATCTTGTGGAAATGGATTGTGTTGTGCCATTTGGATATGTTATATGAACTAGATCGTGTAGGATTCGTGTGTTGTGAATGTAGCGGTGTGTGTGTGACGAGGGAAGTGTTTTGGAGCGTGGTTTGTATGTACACGTGAGTATGTAAGCCGTGATGAAAGCCGTTATTGAATATCGAGTCGTGAAACTAAAAAGGTGTACGTGAGACAAGCCGTGATAGGGCTTGTCGTTGTATGCGTTTGAGTGTTACCTGGAATAAGTATAATATGTGTGTGCGAGTTGATGTGACAATAAAGTTGTGTTGTGCATAAAAATAAAAACCTGAATGTTGTGACTGGGTTGTCTGCCCGTGGCCGTGTGTACGTGTGTATGGTTGTTTGTTCGTCATAATGTTGCGATGTTGCATTGAAGCCAGCTTCTCTGAATGCTACAAAGGAGGAGAGGAAGGTTAATTTTGGCTATTGCAATACTTACTGTAAGGAGGAGAGACTATTAACACCGGGTTCCCCCTACTCTTTTCGATAGATGTTAATAGGTTTTTTAACGTGCTCTGGGATAGGAGCCAGATACACGGGACCACCGAACTCCGAGGAGCGTTTAATGCCCCATCCGAGCGGGCAGGCAGTTATCCTATGCCGAGGTTACTTTACCTGGGAGGGTGGTACTGCTGAAGCAGTTCCAGAGCCTCAGGCTGTGGAATGGCTTCCAGGACTATGGCTGCGGCCTCGGGGCACTGGTCTCTGTCCAGTTCCTCGATGTCGAAGTCTATAGCTGGTGCGTTGGTGCGGAGGGCTTGGGTGTGATAACACTGCAATAGGTAGTGGAGCAAGGGTCTGGTAGTGGGGCGGCTGCAGTGGCTGCATTCCCAGTCTCTGTCCGGTTCCTTGGGTAGCATCCAGTTGCAGAAGTAGCCAAGCCTCAAGCGGTAGAGAGTGACCTCCATGTTTCGACTGCATTCGGCAGGTACTGTTAGGGCCTTGAGGTTGGTTGCCTTCTGGTACCACTGGCTGGACCTGGATTCTGGAACAGAGGTTAGAAAGCGAGAAATGTGACGGGTGTTGTTGATGGTGGTGAAGGAGGACTTGAGACGGGAGAGGGACGGGGCAAGGCCGGAGTCCACTGTTTTGCGTTGGGCTCCCTGGTTGGCTGCTTCGTCCGCCATCTCGTTCCCTGCTATGTCGATGTGGCTGGGGATCCATAGGAATGTTACAGGGCGGGACTGTTTGGAGAGTTGTTGGGTCAGTCTGAGAATGGCGGTGACAAGTCGCACATTCTCCCGTGGTTCTGCATTCTGGAGGGTCTGGAGCGATGATCTGGAATCAGAATAAATAGTTACAGTTGGTGCTAATGGAACAGAAATCGAATCCTGTGGGTACTTACTGGCCAGGTAGGCGTGGTTCAGGGCGTGGTAGATGGCGACCAGCTCTGCTTGCAGAGTGGATGAATTGTCATTCAGTCTGAAGCAGAACTGCTCTCCCTCTGTAAAGAAGCCTGCACCTGCTCTACCTGAGTCTGGGTGGACACTGCCGTCTGTGTAGTAGGCTGTTGTGGGTTTGGGTGTGTGGATGTCCATGGCCATTCGGGCTGCCATCTTGAGTTCGAACTTGTCCATGTCAGCCTTCTTTTCCGGTAGAGGGGTGTAGTGGACAGCAATGGTGTCCTCACTCCAGGGGGGTAGAGGCTTGTAGTCTGGATCTATGGTGTCTGGCTCTAGGCTGAGATGGGTGGAGTCGTATCTCTCCAGAACATCCTTGGCATGGAGGGCCCACTGTCGCCGGGGGGCCTCGCTGGCATGCGGGGGGTCTGCCGCTGCGGTGCTGAGGGTGTTCTGGAGGGAGATGCTCGTTGGTCTGAGGAGGGTCTTGGCTGCCAGGGCGCCGATGACTTGCTCGATACGGAGTGGGATGGCATGGAGGTTGCTTTCCATCTGGAGGGCAGTGACCTTTGTCCATCTCGGGGCTCCAAGCATTAGTCGGCAGGCCTCGTTCTGTAACGTCTCGACTTTCTGTAGAGATGCGTTGTTTGTGATGAGGAGGGCCGGCGCAGCGTAGTCTATGAGGCTCCGTACAGCGGCTACGTAGTAGGTACGGAGTACTGCTGCTTTGGCGCCGAGGTCCAGGGAGGAGATGATGCGCATGACGTTGAGTCGGCTTCGCACTCTCTCACGTAGATAGGCCACTTCCTTGGAGAAGTTGAGTTTGCTGTCTATCCAGATACCGAGGTATTGGTAGGCAGGGACCCATTCCAGGTTGTGGCCTTGGATGTGGAGGTTGATGGGCGGGTTGGTTCTGCGGAAGAGCAGAGCTTGTGACTTGGTGGTGGAAATCTTGAGTCCCAGGTTGGCACATCGGTCGGTTATGAGGTCCAGGGCCGTCTGTGCTCTGGAGTAGGACTTCTTCGCACCATGTACTATAAGTACCAAGTCGTCTGCATAGCTGAGGACCTGTGTACCTGCTGGAAAGGAAAGAGAGACGATTTGTTCCATTAGTAGGTTAAAGAGAGTGGGGCTGAGTACACTACCTTGTGGGGTCCCGTTCTGGTGCCTGTGGTACCTGGAAGTTGAACCTTGAAATCGAACCCTACCTTGTCTGCCGGATAGAAAATCTTCTATCCAGGCCAGGAGTTTACCTGTGACTCCCTTTGATACCAGGGAGTCGAGTACTGCTGAGGGGTTGGCTAGTTCGAAGGCTTTCTCCAGGTCCAAGAAGACAGCGAGGGCGGTCTTCTGGGCGCTGGCCGTTGAGAGGAGGGTCGAGATGGCCTCGGCAGTACCGGTGGACTTGACGAAACCGAACACGTTGGGGTGAAGGGGGCCAAGTAGGTGCTTGAGGCGAGTGAGGACCATCCTCTCGGCTGTCTTGCTCAGGCAGCTGGTGAGGGAGATGGGTCTGGGCTTGGTTGGTTCCTTGGGCTTGGGGATCGGTTGTATGTCGGAAGATTTCCAGCTGGCGGGGAGTCTGCCTTGGTTGAACGAGTCGTTGATGAGCTGGCAAACTGCAAGCTTGGCTGCTGCTCCAGAGTTCGTGATCATGGAGTAGGTGATGCGGTCAGCCCCAGGTGCTGTGTCCTTGCTGCGCTTCTTTGCCTTCTCCAGTTCTGTGTAGGTGAAGGGGGCGTCTGAAGGGGCGCTGGTCTGGGTTGCATCTCGTAGTGTCGTCTTACGGTTGTCAGCCAATCTTCGCAGTCTGCCTTGGACGTCGGAGGGTAGGTTGGCGGTGGAGGCTCGATCGGCAAACATCTGGGCGAGTCGTTCTGCTTCCTTGGTGGGCTCTGGATGTACACCAGGGGTGGCTTTCTTCTTCCCAGAAGCTTGTCGTAGTTTGCTCCATAGTTCGCTGAGCGATGTGTGCTGATTGAAGGACTGGCACCACTCGAACCACTTCTCTCGGCGTATGTCTCTGCAGACATCTCGGCAGCGACGAGTGACGACTACCAGGAGTCGTCTGTTGTCGCTGGTGGGGTGACGCCGGTAGACCTTGCGTTGCATGTTCACTCGGTGTTTCTGCTCTGCAACCAAGGGGGAGTAGTACCAGTGATCCTTGTGGTGTCGTCCGCCTGGTTTGGTGAGGGGGATGGCGTGGTCGGCTGCGGCTTGGAAGGCCTGTACGATGGCGGCGTTGTGTGCGTCAAGGTCCAGTCCAGTAGGCTTGAAGTCCCATGCCCACTTGTCTAGGAAGTCCTCGTACTGTTTCCAGTCTGCCTTCTTCATGTTCCATCTGGGTGGTGCCGTGGGGGCTGGTGGTGGTAAGTTGGCAATCTGGAGTACAGTCGAGGTGGCGTAGTGGTCGCTGGAAAGCTCTGGATGTACTGTCCAAGTCGCTCCCTGGGCGATCTGCGTAGAGACGATGGTGAGGTCCAGGGGGTTTGCGCGTATGTGCGTAGCGCTGCCGTCGTTGAGGAGCGTGGTAGAGGGGTGTTCCTTCAGAAGTTGTGTCAGGTGGTGCCCTCTCTGGTTATCCCGGGAGTTGGACTACAGTTCGCTATGGATGGCGTTGAAGTCTCCGGTGATGACCAGGTCCTGCGTGTCGGCTCTGGTGAAGAGGTCCGCGAGCTCGAGTTCGCCAGTTGTAGCGTTGGAATAGATGTTGTAGACTTGTAGGGGGCGTTGTTGGAGGTGGATGACGACGCCAAGAACCTCTGTGTCCTCTCCGCAGAAAGGGGGGTCTGGAGTGCGGGTGACCATGTGACGGTTCTTGACGAAGGTGGCTAGGCCTCTGTCGTGGGGGGTGGTGTTTGCCCAGTGGTAGAACGGTTGGTAACCTGGAACAGAAACATTGGATGTTAATAAAGTTTCTTGTATACATATAATGTCAGGTTGTTCCATACCCACCGTTGCTATGAGGTAGTGCACTTTGTCGCGAAGGGAGTTGGCGTTCCATGTTAGGATGTGTAGGCTGTCTGGTGTTGGTCCTGGTGATTGGTCTGGTTGATCCTTGTGCATCCACGTCCGATCGTCACGATCTGGTACCAAGTTTGGAGGATCTGACGCCAAATTAGAACGATCTGAGATCGTTAACAAAAGAGGTGAATGTTCTTCACGGTCTGGTACCATATCTTGCCGATCTGACGTCAAATGTGGATGATCTGACGCCAAATTTGAACGATCTGAGGTCGTTAACAAAAATGGTGAAAAACCTTCACGATCTGGCGTCATTTCTTCACGATCTGACGCCAAATCTGAACGATCTGACGCCAAATTTGAACGATCTGAGATCGTTAACAAAAATGGCGAAAAACCTTCACGATCTGACGTCTTTTCGTGTTGACGATCTGGACGTGTTTCTGTGTGCAGAGTTTCCGTTTCTGTGTGCAACGGTGTTGTGTGCAGCGGTGTTGTGTGCAACGGTGTTGTTTGCAGCGGTGTTGATTGCACGTTGTCGGCGGCGTGTTGCACGTTGTCGTCGGTGTGTTGCACGTTGTCGTCGGCGTGTTGCACGTTGTCGACGGTGTGTTGCACGCTGTCGACGGCGTGTTACACGTTGTCTGTTGCACATTGCACGTTGTCTGTTGCATGTTGCATGGTACCGGTGGAAGGTCTCTGCACGTCGGTTGATGGCGGGTCTATGTTGACTTGTGCTGGAGCAGCATGGTCATCATCGTCATCAGCTGCTGTTGGTGTGCCCGGTTCTCCCGATTCTGTTCTTCTTGCATGCGGGCGAACGTCTCCAGCATGCCTTGGACTTGGTTGACGAGTGCCATCATCGCAGTCAGGACGTTGTCGGTGGCGTTGGACTCTGTGGGTTCGGTTGGCTGTGGCTTCGGTGGCATTCTGGGTGGCTGTGGCGGTGCGTTGTCTACAGGTGCGACGGTGGTGTCCTGTGGGGGAGGAGCGGGTGGGGTAGGTGTCGGCTTCCTCTGACGAGTACGTTGTTTTCTGGGTGTCCTGCGTTGGGGCTGCGGGGTCGGCGGGGCTGATGGAGCGACGACTGGGGCGACGGCTGGAGCAGCGACCGGGGCGGCGACTGGGGTGGGAGGTGGAGCGGCGACTGGCGTAGGGGCTGGAGTCGGGGCTGGCGCTGGCGCTGGCGCTGGCTCTGTCTCGGCGGGGAGATCGATGTCCATCTGGGTTGGGGCTGTGCTGCTCTTCACTAGGTGTCGATGCCTTGGTCCGGCCTTCGGAGTGCGGCGCTGTACCAGTGTCCAGGCGTTGATGGCTGGAGGTGGTGCTGGGACCATCACTGGCTCGGGAGCTGGCTGGGCGGGTGTCGGCTCTGTCCGATGTCTCAGGTGGGGCCTCGTTGTACACCGGTTGCTCCATACGTGATGGTTCCCCTGGCAGTTCGGGCACTTGGCGTCGATCTTCTCCCCGGCCTTGAACTTCGTGAGGCAGTCTGTGGTGGGATGTCCGCCGCTGCACATCCCGCAGGTTTCCTTGGTGGTCCTGCAGGTGATTGCCAGATGGCCGTACTTGTGGCATCTGTGGCAGCGGGGCGCCTCCTGGCGGTAAGGCCTGGTGGGGAAGATGCCGAAGTGGGGAACCTCGACCTCCAGCGGTGCAGGGCCCTGAAAAATAAGGTTTACCTGTCTCGTGTAGGTGCCATCCCTGGCTTTCATCCGTGTAGCTCGTGTCACCCCTGGAAGGTCGGTGAAGGCCTCCTCTGGGATGAAGTGGGGGACCTTCATGGCGATGACCGATGACGGCTTCTGGAGCGGGTCGAGCTCTTGGAGAGTGACTGCGTGGCCTGCCAGCTGGGTGATACGTCTGAGTGCGATCGTGGTCTTGTTGTTTTTCGGGTGCAGCACGTACTGTCCGTTGATGTTCGGCCTGGCGATGTAGTTGAGTTCTGGATGAGCTCGGTCGAGGGCGGTGACGAGATGGTACGGTGACTGGAACGCGGTGTCCTTGGGTATGCGAAACTTCGGCTGGGTGATCCCGTGTGTTTCGCTGTTGCTGGCGGTATAAGGCGCGGTACGCGGAGAAGGCTGCCTTGAAGGGCTTACGGCTGGGCCCGCTGGGCTGGCTGATGATGTCGACGGCGGAGTGGTCTGTATGACTGGCAGAGTAGCGACGGGTGCTCCGGTTGAGGGTCGTGGGCTGCTGTTCACGCTGGGTTGTTGAGGTGCTGGTAGTCTGGGATCTGGTCCCGGGACGGGGAGTGGAGGGAACTCTTCTGTATCCCCCAGCGGTGACAGGGCTCGCGGCATGTCGATGATGAGGCTGTCGGAGGACGAGTCCGCACTCAAGTCTGGAGACACGTCCGAAAAGAGCCTCTTCTTCGCGGGTGTCGTGGTAGGTGGCTGGGGGTCCTGGCTGGTCCCTGGCGGCGGTGACCAGAACCCCTTCGGCTGCGGGGTCGCTTTCCTTGCTGCTTTCGGCGGCTTTGCAGTTACGGGCTTGACTCCGCTGCTGATCGACGGTGGTAGGGACGGCCTGATGCGATTGACCGCCTTGGCGATGGCGGCCGTCTGTCTGGCGGCGCTGGTTGTCTGTCTGGCTGGGCTGATGTCCAGCAGTCCATCCTTCCCTTGGCGTGTGTAGGGGAGGTGTACCTCGGGTGTACTCTGAGTGTTCTGCATCCTGCATAAAACAAATCAGAGTAGTACATACAGTGTATAGTGATAACAAAAATTGCGATTTTTAAGGTGCTGTAGTGAATTTGTTGCCTTAGAGAGAAACACTGTGGTTTAACTTTAAGGCAGTGCAAGTGAAGCGAGAAAGGTTTATACAATTTAGGTGCTGTGTATATGAACAAGGGTGTTTCCAACTTATAGCCGGGGAATATTATAATTCACCAACTTATAAGCAAGATAACTGTGTAACTATACTAGTGCAGTAATTTATTTAAAACATACCCCTGGCAGAGTCTTGGTTGTTGTCTTGGTCAATCCCGTGGTCCGCGCTGAGGTGTTGTCCTGTTGCTGTCCTGGGTTCGAGTGACACACGGCGCTGAGGCTGATGATGATGATGATTTAGGTTTGTGGGGATAATTTAGAACCCACGAGGGCCGTAGCCAGATCTGGAGAGAACACACCCATGCTGTGTGTTAAGAAATAAAGAAAGAAAAAAAAATCAGCAGCACATGAAATAAGTGATATTAAAAATAAAGGTATTCAAATGTATTGTGTTGAAAAGGTAACATTGCTTTTTTCAAGGAAGGAATGAACATCAAGCTTTTTGGAGGTCTTTATAATAAAAACCAATAGAAATTGTCGACATAAATGATAATGGTTTACTCTTCAAATTGTGACATTTTAAATATATTTTTGTTTTTTTTAAACCAATTTTTATCATGTAATAATAATTTTTAAATATTCTAAAACATTCTTAAGCATTGATAACATTCGCCAATTATGATACGCTGGTATGTTGATCTTTGCATACTTTTAATAATTTTGCAAGTATTTATCCAAATATACTTGAGTTTGATTGAAACACTATATATATATATATATACAACTTAGCGTTTCATTTATGTTCACTATATATATTCTCTCGTCCTCTTCTAAGCGCCAGTTTTTTAGCACCAGTTCCGCTGTGGTGATTCAAAGGTCATGGGTTCGATCCCCGGCCATGCTGAGATTGAATTCATAATTCAATTTCACACATGAGCTGAGGCCCGTGTCAAAGGGTTAACCCGTTGTCATTGTAAATCTGTGAATGAGTGGGTTGTCATGTCAAGGACCTGCAACATAACAGCACTATATCTGTTACCAGTAGGTCTCATCACGAAATGACTGAAATAATGTTGAAAGTGATATAAAATCCCAAACAAACAAACAAATACCTTCTTGATTTTATTCTTTAAAGACCAGACCCACATGCACAGTTCTTAGAGCAATGAATCTGTGCCCAACTTCGTTATTAACATGGATGAAGTGAGGTGGTGGGGTCAACTCCTTTTGCCAGCAGCGTTACTTCCACATTGGTCAAAAAGCTAATAGATGGGCCTGATATGAGCCTGATATGAGCTTTGCAATTGAAAGGGTCATAAAGCATGACTGAGGTCGCATCGAATGCTGTGTCTGGGACTCCATGCCTACACTTTTAGAAGAGTTACTATTTCTTTTGCCTGATCACATGGACATGATATCCAAAAACTACAGTCATGGAGTACCAGTTTGGTTGAGAAGCAACTCGGTTACAAATATCAATCTTTCTTGATCATGCAGCAATACCAATGAACTTGTCAGTCACACTCCAGACGTCATGTGAAACTGACATCTTTTTAACCGAGTCGTTTCATTAGTTTCTTATGGATTGTTTTTATCAATTTTATGTTTTACACTTTTGCTACATTTATTCATCAATACAATGTTCTGTACTTTACAAGATCATGTCCTTTTGATTGTTTTGATCATGATTGGATTGTTATGTCATTTTGATTTGTGATGTCGTATATCGTATCATATACAGCACTAATTTGCACTGCATGACATTTGCTGTATTATAAGAGTAACATATTAATAATGTACAGTGTAAAAACCTGCTGAAGAGACCCAATGTCCATTTTAAAGAATGTCAGGAGATATTTCATTGCATTACCATGTAGGCATGATAAAACAAAACATGGCCTTTCATATCCAGTAGTGGGCAAGGAAATAGACACATCAGGTTAAAGGCAGATTTCAACCAGTCTCACTCATGCAATTTGACCAAAATGTCTTGCCTTGAAAAAATTATCTTTGCATTTCTCTTAAAATTTCATTTGCCTTATACCAACTTACAAGCATACAGGGAGAATTTCGGTTGTTTTAATAGATTCTGCAAGTTGTACTAAATAAACATAGGTAATCCTTTTGAAAAACTTCAAAATACATATTAATTGGATTAATAGAAGTCGGATAAAACAATAAAAAAATGGAATTTGTTAACTTGAAATGCACTATCTAACTTGTAATTTAAATACAGAAATTATTGAAATGTTCAAATAAGAACAAGAGATTAGCATAATGATGATATTGGTAATGCCGAGTGCACAAATGTTCACAAATACGGTTTTATATTTTTGTTTTACATTAATAGAATACAGTACATCACGTATGCCATGAAAAATTGGTTTGCAACAGAAGTAAATTCCATTCAATTGTAAAAAGAATTATGGAAAAGTGGGATACAATAATAGGTGTATATTTTAGAGCTTAGCAACAAATAATGAACAAAAATATTACTGATATTGACAATGTTTGTGAATTAAAAGCTAGAATGTGTGGCCTGGTGAAAGAATTTTTATAT
The DNA here is from genome assembly GCA_949316495.1 of Amphiduros pacificus. Taxonomy (NCBI): domain Eukaryota; kingdom Metazoa; phylum Annelida; class Polychaeta; order Phyllodocida; family Hesionidae; genus Amphiduros; species Amphiduros pacificus. Next base: position 32,437,704 of record OX439002.1, read on the forward strand.
TTTCATATGTTTAACTTCTTTCTTCTCTGCAGCTTAAAGAGAGTGATATTAATGGTAAGGTACACGCAGTGTGGACATCATGCCAACAAAAGTAAACATTATTGAAACATTATTGAAACATTATTGAAACATTATTGAAACATTATTGAAACATTATTGAAACATTTCTTAAACACTTCTTAAACATTTCTTGTATAGTATTACTTTCAATAATGCACATTATCTTTCAGAAATGTTCAAATGTGAAGCATTCTTTCAATGCATGAAATTGCTGTCATTCACATATTAATCTATTGCCCTAAAGGGTCACATGATAATGTAATGCAATAGAATGTATATTAGTGTATGGAAAATTGTATGAACATGTGAAAATGAATAAAATTGTTTAAAAAAAGAGTGTTTCCAACAGATGTGTCCAGTGGTAAATATATTCTGTCAAATATGGACGTTACTGCACTGTGTGTCGGTAAACTACAAGTGTATGATCTGGAATGTGAAGGTATTTTAACCCTTTTTGCTGTTGTAATCTCCACGATTAGTTATTGAATCATGTTGTGGTCCATCTGCAGAATAATCTACAGACAATATTGTTTAAATGATAGAACAACTAAAGGTTATCCAGACAGGCCAATGATTGCATTTTATTATCTTGACAGACGAAACAACTATTTTTCTGCAATGTGTATATTTAATTGGCTTGTCACAGAAGCTCAAATATGTGGTTGGTTGCTATTTTTCTAACCTGTCTGCTATTATGACTTGATGTGATCAGTACATGATAAATTACCTCTATTTATTGCCCAATAATTTCTTTTTGGATACATTTATTTGATTGTTAATACACTGATTCGACTTGAATTGTAAACCATCTATTGAAATAAAAAAAAATCTTTTTAAATCCAATATGTGTTTTATGCATGGTGATCTTCTATTTAAGGCTACAAAACAACTGTACAACAATTTATCAAAAAGCAATTGTACAACAATTTAATATTAATCTCCCAGATTGAGCTGTATTCAACTCCTCACAGTGCTTCATGGTGGATATCAGAGGCATTAGTTTGTGGCAAGAGAAGGGCGCTCAATCCCAGTGACAGACTTTCCCCAGTCTGATATTGCCCGATTGTCCTGAAAAGGCCACATAAAACAAACAAAGGTAGTGGAACAAAATAATAGATGTCTTGTTGCTGGAGACACTATCCACGAGGACTATGACATGAATAACGGCATTATGTTGCCTGTCTCGCAAAGATTACTCCCATTATTGTAGAAATAGTAGCCACATAGAGATAAAATGTTGTCATTAATGATAAATTCACGAGTCCGGTCAGAAATATGTTTTAAATGTCTCTGGTCTGACCAAAGGTGTCCTTTTTAGTCGGGAATAACTAATTTCAAAACTTTGTCCAAATTGCCTCCAAAGCTCCCAGTTGCCCGAATATTCCGACAGTGAGATTGGGGGGATACATGGCGTTCTTATTGCCGTTGGTAAAATGCTGCTCGAATGCGAGAAGGGTGCTGTCCTCTTTTGTATTTGCATGTGGTGCTGTCCTCTGGTATTAGTATTTGCTTTGAGTGCTGTCCTCTGGTATTAGTATTTGCTTTGAGTGCTGTCCTCTGGTAGAAAAATTGTCCAGATCCCGAATTGTCTGTGGAAACCAAGGGTTCTCTGGAAACCGTGAAAGATCAAATAAGACTTCATCACATGATAAAATACAGAATATTAAAACTGGTCTTCTTAAAATCGAAGAGGACCTTTTCAATTTGCCAACATATGCATGTACATGAATACGAGTTTCAATAATATATTTGATGAAACCTTGAGAGTAATAAATACTGAATATAAGGGCAATCATAACAAAGTAAGACAAAACATTTTTTTAAATGGTTTCAAAGCGACATTCAGCATACATTATCAGCAAGTAAAAACTTGTTTGTTGAAATATTCCAATTGATGATTTAAAGTGTCGTCTATGATGACGATATCATTGATAGGTGCGTGGTAAGTACTCCCCACCCCCCCCCCCCCCCAACCCCCCACCCTGAGAAGATGAGATCCGTTCGGAGGGGGTGTATCCGCATAGTAGCACAGTAAGGGTGATTATTTACCAGCGCAGAGGTACAGTCACCACACCTATGATTGCCAATCTGCCCGGCATAACTGGCTGACTTGGGTGGCACTGAACGAACCGCAGACATTTGACTGACAGTCGTCAGCCTGAAGGGGTTGGGCTTAAAAGAGTTGGATGGAGGCATATCCAGAATGATGGACAAACCTTCATCCATGATGTTCTGGATGAAGAATTCGGCTAAGATTGTGTTTGATATTTTTAATTTTATTTTTTTCTGACTTTTGAGCGCCATAGAAGAATCGTTTGAGACACAAAGAGGAAAATAACCAGTAGTTTTCAATTGGTGGGTATTTATTAAAACTATATGAGAAGTTACATGATGCGATTAAATGTGTGTCGGGAATGATGTTTGGGCACTCCACAAAATGGTTTGGGTTGAGTTTGTCACGATTTGGTGTTTAAATAAAAATCTGTGATGATTAAAAAAAACTAGATTATTGGAATTATTCTCATTTAAAGATATGATATTAAAAAAATAAGAGATATCCCAGAAAGCCTAACAGTCAAGCGTTGCATATTGGGGGAACTTGAAACTCCAGAAGTTTATGAATGTAATTTTATCTAAATGTATCAGTGGTTTTGATGATTTTATTATTTCCACATTTAACAGTTAATTTAATCTGGTTCACCCGCTTTCCACGGAATGGACACTATAAATTTAATGTTAAATAATAATTTTTTGGGGTTAGAACTAATTTTGGTGTGCAGTTTAATTTCTTTGAATACATGCGCTTGGAGGCGTAATAACGGGGAAAATACATTATAAGAAACCACTCACTGGTGTCTCTGGTGGATGATGGGGATGATATGGTGAAAAAAGATTTTCAAGAAAGAAATCAAGAAATCAAATGCCAGAATGATGATGAATTGGGTCTTGTAGGTTAACAATCTTCCTAAAATTCCCAGACAGATGTAAGGATAGAGTACTTCATATTCAGAGATTACAGGTGTGAGCTACATGATATATACATATAGGTATGGGGTTAATCTCACCTCTAGTAGGTTATGGTTGCCAGCCCAGTGCATTTCCAGGGGGGACTTTGCCTTCATCTCACTCAACTTCACATTATCTTCTGTCAAACACGTGCAATCATTTGCCACCCAATACTCAAAATATGTTCATTATTTTTTCATTTTGTTTTCTCCTGTTTCATCTATCGCTCTAAACGAATAATCGGCTGGTTGTTAGATTAGTTAGTCTACAGTTATGAACTAAATATCACACACACACACACACACACACACACGCACACACACACACACACTTGTAAGGCAGTTTCTATATACATAGAAATTTGATTTCCAAGATTTTCTATCAATAAATTTGAAATAAAGCTCTTGCTTTCTCGGTCTGAATAGCATTCAAAAACTTTACATTCAGTAATCTATCACATCTTGGTTTCCAGAGTATGTGTAGATTAACACCAGATTAATACTAGATTATCCCAATGAAATTGTCTACGCCATAATATAACCTGAAGGTGAATCTCTGGTACAAGTTTATAGTGGAAGATGAGCAAGGCTGGCTCGGCCACCAGGGGGCACTGATACATGAGGAAAGGCCACCTCCAGTATTCCATGGCCTGAAGAAATGCTATACTGCACTTGATACGTATATCTCAATTTAATGCAAACTTAATTGGTTGTGGTATATTTTCAGAAAGTTATAACTCAGTTATGATATCCATAACACATGGTAACATACGGTGATAAAGAACAGACAGGGTTTGGGATCGCCATATGGGCAGATATGCTGCAGAGAAGTTAATACTGCTCCTGAAGATTATCCAGGGAGGCTCCCAGAAAATCAATATAAGTCATCGACTCAAGTCTTCTCAATTTTTCATAATCTAAATAGCTTTTTACATTCCATATTTACATTACCAACATTGTTGAACAGAAATTAACGGAAATAGTCTAATAACTCATTAGTTTTATGGGTGGTGGTTCCAGTCCATATGCCAGCAATTTGGTATGGTATTCAGAATATTGTCACAATTAAAGTACGATATAGATTAATTATGCTATTTACCATTTTGCCTGCCCCTACAGGCATCCACAGAGACCGCCGTGACATATCCACGCGGCTAAGTAAAGTATGTGGTTTGATAATGTTACCTATCATTGATACATTCTATGTTCTATATTAGCTGTGTTGATATCCCGGACCGAATCAGGGACCAGTCATGCAGAGATAAACATTAGGCGAATACTCTGACCTTCATATGATCATCACAAATAGATAGAGGGTCATCAATTTTATTTTTTGTCAATGTATTTTGAAAATTGACTGGAAATGAAATAATATATGAAAGCCATGTACTCATACTGCATATGTCTGCTTTCGAAGCTTAACTACCATTAATTGATTAGAAGTTTCATGCATATTGACAAGATAATAATTTGTATCTGGGTTTGCATTCCGAGAAGCGATAAGTTGATATTTGTGTGTCGAGAAAATTATCAGTGGTCATGTAGATATTTTGGGAGAACTTCAATGCACTTAAGAGACAGTTTGCACTGCCATTGTATCCATGGACAGTTGAACTTTGTGTCCCATATCGAGGCTCTTGTTTGACCTGACCTCCTTGTCTCATTCTCATCTGTGGACATCAAAGTGTCTCAATAAAGACGTCCACAATTACAGAATTAATACACATATGGTATAACAAAGGAGTGTCAGACTGAGCATGATTCATGAAGCAAACTGTCACCGTGTTGCCATTGAATAGAGTTCACAAAACAATTATTTCTATTGCCCCTCAACGGACAAACTTGTTATTACATTGAAATACTGCTGTTTCTGTGATTAGGTGATTGGAAGCGCATAATAAGTGAAGGCGAAAAGTCATATTTGTTGAACACATTGCTTATTAAGGTTTCACAGGTTTTCATTCTCAGGGGAATTAGCGACGTTTATTCACAATGTTACTGGAAAGTTTACTTGGTGACAAAACACAAACATACCTTGCCATGTGAAAGATTGAACAGATGTCAAAGTTGACTTTTTGGGGATAACTTTTAATCCATTTTTGTTTAAGTGGGAATTTGGCGAAACAGAATCTCCCCCCTTGACAAATTAAGTCTTGAATTAAATGCCAAGTGACTTTTTGACAAGCAACTGCTTTGTTGAAAAAAAATATATATTGATATCTTCGAGTAAAAAAAATTAAACTGGTTTAACTTCACCATCACTCATTAAGGCGCAAAGTTTTTTTTAACGTGGACGGATAACCCAGCCGAATGTTTTCAGGTCACTTTCAGATTCACCTTATGTGAGAGAAATTTAGTGTTATAAGTTAATCTTTTAATGTTGCTATAATCTTTTATCACTGTGTCAGACAGTTTTTGAAAATTGGTAACCATTTTAAGTTTTTAAAAATTGAGATATGTCAAAGATTAAGATGGTATGTATGAAAAAGAAAATGTGTAACAATAGTAATTATAATCATTTCACTCGTTCCGACCTGTTCAGAACTCAATATGATCCAAATTTAATGTCTGGCCCGATGACTGCTTCCTTCCTTTATGAACCTTTTTAATGTTGTGAGTGTGCTTGAGGGAGGGGGCTGAAGCTCAGACACAGGGTCTGCTGAGAGGAAGTCAAGTAGCATGGCCTTCAGTGTCAAACATCAGGACTTGATATGTTGGCTCAGCTATGACAAACAAAGTCTCCTCAACCTAACAAGGAACTTCTCCATGTTATATAAAACCAGATATTCCAGAGGTAACCTGTCACCGGAACACAATGCCCCAGTCCATTAAGTTTAAAATGGGGATGAGGAATTTTGAAAATAATAGATATAATAGCATATATATTTCTCGATAATGCCTGAAAGAGGAGTACACAACCTTCCAAACATAGGTTCTACAAGACAAGACCTTTTTTTAAAAATTGGGAGGTTTCTACCCTAGAGATCGATTATAATAGCTGTGTCACACAACAAGTGGATAAAAAGTAACCATATAAATGCTCATTGAGGATGGTTACCTTTACAATTATGTCTCTGAAAAAGAGCTTTCTGAAATGGATGATGGCCTTGATTCACCTTTATTCATCCCAATTGTCTGGAACATGTTTCTTGAGTATTAAGGAAGTTTTCCGCCATAGGCCAATTGTCGATCTTCACTACAACTCCCTTATATTTAATCATTGATAAGCTGATCTTATTTCCATATGAAAATATATGATACAAGTGTTTGAAGACTTCAATAATATTTCCAGCGTTTTTTATTTAAGGTTACATATGCATTTACAGAGTTACAGAGCGAAAGTTTCCGGGTTGGTGTACCAGGCAGGCTCCATGATAATAGATCCTCCATCATCTCAGTGGATCGAATGTCCCATGCAAAGCAGAGTTTGAAGCTAGAAGGCTTGAATCGCACAAGCATGGGGAAGTGTGTGCCTTGGATGGATGACAAATCACATGATGCAATGATAGATCATAGGAATTTTTGATAGATGGTATGACCAATGTGGCCATGATTGATTTTCTTGTGACATAATCGGTCTGGCCCGTCAACAGGTGCCCTCTCATTTATGATGTTGTATGAAGTAAAATGTAACTGCTGTGACATGTGGGTACCTGTTGTAGACATTGGAAGAGAGGCATGTTCAATAATAATGCCAATTATAGCGGTTTGTTGGTGAAGAAAGGTTTTGATAATAATAAATCAGCGAGGATGTGAGCCTATGGATGACCCCTTGGGTATTAAACTTTAAGACAGTTCTGATTTAAGGCTTGTGCTAAAGCCATTCCAGTCACATTCGTGGTCAAAGCCTAAACACGGCACTGGAGCGTGATAAAAAAAATGCAGCAATTTGTGAAACGTACAATTTTAAAAAATCGAATATTTTACCACAGACTTGGAGAGGATAGTCAGTGGTAAGGGTGCCAGTTAGGGAAATAAAAAATGTGAGCTGGCATACACACATCAGGGCACGACTATTAAGCATATTCATATTTCTTTATTCATAATAATACTTTTATTGACCATCCATATCATGACAGATACATAGTCTACGACATCTAATAATTATTTACATTAACATGGTTATAATCAGTTACATCAATAAGACTCAGTTGCTCATTTATTCTTTTAAAAATTATACAGATACATTTCGCAAGATTCTGAATTAAGATATTTACATCGGATTGCATTATAACAATGAACTGGGTGTCTGAATCCATATTGTATCAAAATCTATAACATTATTTAGCAGTATCAATGGGTCCGAGTACTTTTTACATGACATTAGGACATGTTTTTTTCAAGTTATGATTCAACAACATTATTTTGGCCAAAAATACCCAAACGTTCAATTTCTGGCACTTGATCATGACACCATTTACCTTTTACAAGTTTACAACGCCATCAACCTTTTTCGATCTCAAGGTTATGAGCACTAAGGCGAAAATGGGATAGAGCCTGTCTGTGATTTTGTTATAAATAAAAAGATAGTTTTCAGTCTCCAAGTTCTCTTTGAAAAGACAGTATGTTCTTAGTTTGGGTAATTTAAATCAAATCATGGTTTTATTGGAAAATAGAAACGATGATTGCAATAATATGTTTTTGAAATATCCAAATTCTAATTCTATATTGTATGTCTTTAAAACATTGTAGAGCAAAAAAGAGTATGTTGATTGCAATATTTCATGCACATAGGACCCCCTCATTTTGATATTTCCTCATTGCGAGTAACAAAGAAAAAATAACAGAAAATAAATTGAGGCATATGAATATAAATATCTCTAACTGATGTCCTAAAAAACACTGAATTTGATTAGATCAAGTGCGAAGGGATGGCATGTAAATTGTGTGAATTAAGAGAAAAAATGATCAGCAGGAAGTGTGCAGAACACATTGACAGCACAGGAATCATTTGTCTTATGCAATAAGCGTTAATTATTATCTGTGAATATTGACATTGAATAGTGACATTAATCATTATCAGCTCAGATATTAGTAACATTTCGTTTAGACCTTTCAAAGAAAAGCAGAAAAAACGCAATTTCCCAGTGGACAAAACAGGTGTGAGATGCGAGGGATGCGTAATGGCACCTGTATGATTCACGGGGAGCATTCATTTTACCACTAATTAAGACAAATGATTTGGAGATTTCTTTGTTCACATGTATCATTTATTTTCTGTTTCTGAATAAATCGATTTATTTTAAAAATAATCGACCTGTGGCGAAATCGTTTTTATATCCTATTTAAGTTGAGACGATCCATAAATATTTCTTTCTATCAAAAATATCAAAAATTCAAAAATATCCCATTCATTGCAGTCTTCATGTTCAGTTATGTTTGATTCACCCACAACAGTATACTTTTTTAAATTTAAAAACCAAATCATACTGTGTATCAACTTAATTGTGGGTTGACATCTTGCCTCATTGAAAACAACAAACTTGAACTTGAACCCGAATTTATTACGTATTATTCATAATATAAAGATAATTTGAGGCATATTTTGACCAACTTACATCTTGTTTTCTGTATTTCACAGCGTGGCTCCCAGTGTCACAAATAAACGCGACACGTGCGAATGCATTGGCCTCTATACCGTATTTAACTTTATAATCTCCCAAGCTAGTTTCATACCAATTATTTTACTATCAAAGTCAGGTATTTTCTCTTTGGGGAATAACACGTTATTGTATTACTTACTTACTTAAAAATAATCATTAATAAAAGATAAATAGTAACCCGAAATCGCAATAAACAGGAGTTTTCCGAAATGTCATATACGGTACTATATTAGTTGAGATAATAATATCTTATTATAGGAAATTCTTCCAGTAAAGCTTCTAGTAAAAAGCTTATAATCATTCATAGGTCATGAAACCAGTTTTTCCAATCAGATTTGTCACTTTTTTCGTACTCCAGCAAGTACTGGCTGGTTATCAAAGTCTGTGGTTTGTGCTGTCGTGTCTAATAAGTGATAATTTAAAAGAATGATCCCCGGTCACTCTTTGAAAAGAGTAGCGTATGGAGTCTCGGTGACAGGCTTCTATTTGAACTCACATAGCCTAAGTAGTGCTGAAAATGTCTTTATTGCAAAGAAAAGTATAGTCTATGTCTGCAGCCGATTAGTTGACTTTATGGTATGGGAATTTTCTTTTTGTTTGTTGCTTTGTTACTCCTTTTTACTGTGACAATATTTAACTATAAGTTTTGCTTAGTTTTATGCTGACACAGTCAAGATTTATATTAAAGATAATTTATGTGTGTGAAATGTACTTGACTGTTGTAATATTTCCACAATATAACTTAAAATGACATGTCTATGTGAAATGAGAATTTGTTATGGCGAAGTCAATAAAATCTTAAGTAAGGATATGATAATGTTCTAAATACTAAAACTAAACGCACACGTCAACAATTGAGTCTCCAATGTTGAAATATTGATAATCTTTGCAGGGGTGTTTCAAAAGAGAACAGTTCATCTAAATTCTTTTTAAACATTTGTGGTTGAGCAAATTTGATTTTTGAAACACTTTCAATACACTTTTCTGTTTGAACGGATTATTCCTTTCACTTTTTACTATTTTTATAAAGTAAAATATGCAAAATATGCGGGAACGGTCCTCCTTCTCATGCTTGTTGGTGGAGATTAATATTCTTTAAATGCCGTCCCCATTCGCTGCCCTGATTGGCAGAGTATCAACATGAGCAATGTTGTATCTTGGAGCATAATGAATCAAAATAGTAGGATCAGAGGCAAAATAGGATATCAAAAGTAAACTAGTATTGTCGGAATAAAAATATTCTCAGATGCAAAGTATCTTATTAAAACCAAAGTAATATTATCAGAAGTGAAGTAGTATTATCAACAAAGTAACTTACCACAGATATTATCAGAAATAAGGTAACTTATCAGATGTAAAGTAGTATTTTGTGAGCAAAGTAATATCATAGAAACAAAGTAACTTATCAGAGGCAAAGTAGTGATGTGTTCACCATGTCGCCCTCTGGGGGAGTTTACCTGTGGAGCACATTATTCCGTCTACACCCAAGCTCAGAAACAAATGGTCCTTCCACTTTTACGTGAAGCGTTCGTCGTCTGGTGAAAGGGTCGAGTGACTTTGAGGTTTCAACAAGGTATTGTCAAAGTGAAGGTAAATGGGTTGGTTTCTTAATTTAGATAAAATCTAAAATGACAAAATAGATGTTAAAGAACATGAACAAACGACATTCGGCTGGCAGACACGATCCGAGACACACGACTTGTGTTGGCCGATGGCCGCAGTGAACACATTGTGGATCCGAGATTTCTGAAATTCTGGTTTTGTCCTTCGTATCAGAGCTCAACTAATTCCTGATGCCGTATTCACACCGGAGCTGAGATTTGAAAAGATTCTGATCGAGGTGAGAATAAAAAATGCTGCTCAAATGTAATTCCTGCAACAAGTGAAGATGGTTCAAGATGGCTCAGATTTTTAAACTACTCTCCTTTGCATGGGGCCAAGTATAACACCTATATTGAAGAGATCTAGTAAAGCTGGGTAATTTTAAACACGATTTGAAAAATTATGATATCTTATTTTTACCATGGCACTGGCTGTGATTATGAACGAGATGATACTTGAAATTCGGTCTGGGATCTCTGCCAGTTTATTTGCCTTTTTATTTATTTGGGCCTTAATTTCTAAAAACTGGCCCAATTTACTGCTCTAAAATGTGTAATATGCAAATAAGAAATAGCAGAAAATATTGAAAAGGGCTAGTCTGGAGAGTGGATTCCAAGATTAGAGTGGGTTCCATGACTGTAAGAGTGAAATGAGATAACCAGCTTTGCTAGGCCTTCTCTCTCTCTCTGTACTGGCCTAGCATTTATGGTCCTATTTTGTATTCAAATTGACTGCTTATTATTATTCATTCAGGTACGAGTTGTCCATAACATCGTTTCCTAGGTGACTAATTCATTTTAAGCTGTTTTTTTCCTGTTACACAGACCAGCAAGAGTCACTTCACACAACATTATGTCATTTTATAGGTCCCTTCAAATCTCCAGACTGCTGAATGTTGGTAGTCATGGACCAGTCATAATGACCTCATAATGACCTCCAGACTACTGACTGCTGGTAGTCATGGACTAGTCATAGTGACCTCATAATGACCTCCAGACTACTGACTGCTGGTAGTCATGGACTAGTCATAGTGACCTCATGAAGATCTCCAGATTACTGACTGCTGGTAGTCATGGACTAGTCATAGTGACCTCATAATGACCTCCAGACTACTGACTGCTGGTAGTCATGGACTAGTCATAGTGACCTCATGCAGACCTCCAGATTACTGACTGCTGGTAGTCATGGACTAGTCATAGTGACCTCATGATGACCTCCAGACTGTTGACTGCTGGTAGTCATGGACCAGTCATAATGACCTCCAGACTGCTGACTGCTGGTAGTCATGGACTAGTCATAGTGACCTCATGATGACCTCCAGACTGTTGACTGCTGGTAGTCATGGACCAGTCATAATGTCCTCCAGACTGCTGACTGCTGGTAGTCATGGACTAGTCATAGTGACCTCATGATGACCTCCAGACTGATGACTGCTGGTAGTCATGGACCAGTCATAATGACCTCATGATAACCTCCAGAATACTGACTACTGGTAGTCATGGACCAGTCATGATGTCCTCATGGAGACCTCCAAACTGCTGATTGCCAGAACTTGAAATCTCAAGACTAAGTCCAAGGTCACACTCAAAATAGAATAAAGAATATAAGTGTGTGAATATTTACATTATATATATGTAATCATAGCAGAGAAATTTGTTGACTGTCTGATTTGCTACAGCCTGCTTCCTCCTCAGATTGACCACACGCATTCTAGTGTCCTCCTCATGACACATGACTGAGATCAACAGTAGGAATAACTTTGCCCAACTAATTAACAGCTTAGTGGATACGCCCAATGAAAAATGCATGATTTGCCATACAATATCACACCCTTGAGAAATCCCCCCCAATGTGGAAAAATTTAATACATTTTTCATGTATGGGTGCCATTAGGGTTTGGGTAATATCTGTGCCTATCAATGACCTCTGGGACAATGGTAAGGTCACATAGGTCGACCTTAGGGCACTTAATTAAAACCCCCTTAGTCACCTAAGAACCGATGAGAAAACGCCAAAAAGTTGACCCGATGGAATTGGATGGTTAAATTTTATCAGCAAATGGACATGTGTTGAAAGAGACTATCTTGAAAAATTGAAATCCCAGATGATGGGGAGAGAAGGATTATCTGTTGTTATTTATGCTATCATCAGAAGATGATTAGGCATTGGGCAGGTAAATTGAACATGGAGTCATACCTAAATCTGACACTTGTAGACGATCTAGCATTTGTCTGGTTTTTAGGCCTTGCAAATTGTTTACACAAAACAAAATTTTGTCAGCAACTATTTTAATATACAGGAGCTATCTAAAATATATTAATGGTCCAGATGGCATAAAATATGATGGTAAATCCACAGGAATCACAAAAAATGTGTTTGTGTTTGAGTGTGTGATGAAATAAAATCAGGTTTGTGATATGTTTGGTATGTATTTGCAAGAGTGTATATGTATATGAATAACACAGGACGTGATGTTTGATATAACTCTGTGATATGTGCTTTCGGGAATATTGATGCACACACTTCTAGCCTAATATTGACCAAGCTTTGCCAACCCTTTCCCCATCCCCATATCTCCTGTATTATTTACAACCAAAAAATATGCTCTACATGACAATCAATCATTTATTATGAAAACAAACCTCATCTTTTGACCTTAGGAGGCTGGGATGCAGAGAAGTTGGGACAGTGCATGGAGGAGGGCTGTGAGCCGCGATACACCTCCGAGTAATTGACTGGTGGCGTGGGTTACGCTGTGTCTGGGGCTTCATTATACACAGACACGCACCAGGCACTACACACTATAATGATACTCCTGCCAATGGAAACACATGTTTGCCTGCAAGTTAAAGCAAGTGTCTTTGTCAACACACAAGTGAATAAAACGATACACCAAAAGGGAACAATGTCAATACTGAATGCAGAAAGCACAGATAGACCCATTTTTTAATAGTGTCATAAGCCTGCTCTGTGGGAAAGCTCCAAAACTTCATTATGTCATTAAAAAAATGACCTGAAATTTTTGGATATGTCAATTTTGACCATTAGTTGTAGATTGGTCAATTTCTGCTGTATCAATTAAGCAGACCAATCACCATTATACTTACATTGATCCATGGTATGCAGGAAATGCCAAACATATGGCATTGAGAAAATGTATTGAGGAAATGTTTGAATTAATACATTTTTTCAATCATCAAATATTTCCTCAATACATTTTCTCAATCATTTGACAGAGACATTCAGATTATTCAGAGTAGGACTAATCTCAAATGAAAGGACCATTTATTTTCCTTGTATTTGACCACTGGAAGGTGATTATGTCCCACTGCAAAGTGATTATGTCCCACTGCAAAGTGATTATGTCCCACTGGAAGGTGATTATGTCCCACTGGAAGGCGATTATGTCCCACTGCAAAGTGATTATGTCCCACTGGAAGGTGATTATGTCCCACTGCAAAGTGATTATGTCCCACTGCAAAGTGATTATGTCCCACTGGAAGGTGATTATGTCCCACTGGAAAGTGATTATGTCCTACTGGAAGGTGATAATATCCCACTGGAAGGTGATTATGGCCCACTGGAAGGCGATTATGTCCCACTGGAAAGTGATTATGTCCCACTGGAAAGTGATAATATCCCACTGGAAGGTGATTATGTCACACGGGAAAGTGATTATGGCCCATTGGAAGATGATTATGGCCCACTGGAAGGTGATTATGTCCCACTGGAAAGTGATAATATCCCACTGGAAGGTAATAATTACCCACTGGAAAGTGATAATTACCCACTGGAAGGTGCATATGTCCCACTGGAAGGTGACTATGTCCCACTGGAAAGTGATAATATCCCACTGGAAAGTGATTATGTCCCACTGGAAGGTAATAATGTCCCACTGGAAGGTAATAATGTCCCACTGAAAGGCGATTATGTCCCACTGGAAGGCGATTATGTCCCACTGGAGGTAAATCCGTCCCACTGGAAGGTAATTTTGTCCCACCAGAACCACTGGAGCATGATTATGTCCCACTAGAAGGTGATAATGGCCCACTGGAAGGTAATAATTACCCACTGGAAGGTGATTATGTCGCACTGGAAGGTGATTATGTCACACTGGAAGGCGATTATGTCCCACTGGAAGGTGATTATGGCCCACTGGAAGGTAATAATTACCCACTGGAAGGCGATTATGTCCCACTGGAAGCTGATTATGTCCCACTGGAAGGAGATTATGGCCCACTGGAAGGTGATTATGTCCCACTGGAAGGTGATTATGTCCCACTGGAAGGTGATTATGGCCCACTGGAAGGTGATTATGGCCCACTGGAAGGTAATTTTGTCCCACCAGAACCACTGGAGCATGATTATGTCCCACTAGAAGGTGATAATGGCCCATTGGAAGGTGATTATGGCCCACTGGAAGGTAATAATTACCCACTGGAAGGTGATTATGGCCCACTGGAAGGTAATAATTACCCACTGGAAGGTGATTATGTCCCACTGGAAGGTGATTATGTCCCACTGGAAGGTGATTATGTCCCACTGGAAGGTGATCATGTCCCACTGGAAGGTGATTATGGCCCACTGGAAGGTGATTATATCCCACTGGAAGGGGAGAAAGCGTGGATGTCGTGATATGTGCTGTGTTATACTGCTTTGACTTTGAAGCCCTTGTAATTTTTTTTTCAGTTGCAAAAATCCATATTTTTCAGATTATGATAAATCTGCCCCTGTATATTTTTGATTGCCTTCTACTGTCACAGTCCAAATTGTATAACACAATGTGACATCTTGCACTCTCTGATTGCTGTTTAATCAATATTGACCTTTTGTTGTGATATATAATTCTCTTTTGTTGTGATGTTCAGTATCTGTGCAGTTTGACATGAATGTTTAACAAAATTTATGCATTTTATATTTTCACATACTTGTTTGACTTTTTTCGCTGGACTGAGAGTTTAGGCACGAGTGGATCGTACAATTTTGATCATACAATTTATTTTAATATGGAACAAGTTGAAAAATGTAAATACAAATTAATTGTCAGCACGGCGATAGTAGTGCTATTGATTATCTTTGGATAAGATGGGATAAGTTCTGTGTCATAGATATGTGTTACAGATAGGGGTTTTACATATTTAATGAAATGGTCACAGATTAGGGAACTTAGATATGTCGCTTTACAGATTAGGAATGGTGATCACAGATTAGGGAACTAAGAGTAGATCAAAGCATATCACAGTTGATTTGATATATTTAATGTTCACCATTTAGATATAGTGAAAGAGCTTTTGTTCTGACATTGAGACGCTAAAGTAAACCATTTTGAATGACATTTATGCTCCATACAGGAATTAAACCTCATCAAACAGATGGAGATGAGGCTTCCTGTTTCTCAGGGAGGTCAGGCAGGTAGACATCGCGACTCAACATGAAGTGATATAACACCTGCTGCAAGGGATATTCCATAAAACAAAGGAAATTGAACCATCGCAAAACAGGAACACCTGTAATTAATGTGTATCTGTTAAAAAATCTTTCTTGCTCTCGTTTATTAATTATTTAATATTTTGCAGGAACAGAACAGATACCCCAGCTCAAACGCCATCGTTATCATCATCATTAACCAATGGGCTTATAGAAAGGTAATTGTAATGCCATCGCATTATCATTCTCACTAATTTGTTTGCAGTTTCTAACAATTATTTGGTGCTTATTGTGATATAAATGGTCATGAGATAGTTGGATGGTTGAATCAGTGAGAAGGTGTGGGGAATGTGAGGTATGTAGTGCTGACAGGCAGCGGCAAGCAAGCCAGCATTGATCCGTCTTCCCAGCCTCCCTGCCGCCTCTACCAGTCCATACTTGTACATCAAATATATGTACATCTTATTAACAAACTTTGGACCAATGACAGGGCAGCATGAATCAGGGAGACTCAAGCTGTTAGATGGCAATGTTTTGAGATATTACACTTATGTTCAATGTGAGGTCTGACATGAGGATGCCCTAAAGGTCATTTGGAGGTCATGGATAGATAGTATTTAAGAATACAAGGCATTATGAGGTCATTATGCAAAGTCTTTGCGAAAAAAAATGACACACCGAACCTGACCGTCCAGATCCATCATTGTTCTTGTGGAACATGACCACAAGACCTCAGGCAACCATGCTGTGGTCAAACAAAGGGAAAAAAAACTTGCAGGTCTGGGACGTCTCCATCCAATTTGTTATCTGAACCATGATAGATGGCCATGGCGGAAAGGGCAAAAGTGAGCAACTGCCCAACTGATGGTGACTTGTTACCCATTACAACAGGCTGGTTTGGCTGCAGGGTTTAGGTAGGATTCAGAGTTGGGCTGAGGGATGGGAAGGAGGGACAATGATAGGTTGGGAGAGGAAGGACCGGGTAGGCAGGTAGATCAGGACTGCCTTGACACCAGAAAGATGGCCCCCAGCCTCATGGGAGTCACTGATTGAATGTCAGTCAATCACTCTGCAATGCTGGTGCTAATGTTGTGGATAAAGTGAGTTTCTCTGTTCTGCCCAACTATAAATGCCCAACTGGGGATACCCAACACCCAGCATTTCACAGTCAAAAGACAACTGTTTGCTTTAATCAAGATCTAGTTGTTGAGGTATTGTGCACAAGGTATTAGGAGCCGTATGACTCATGCCAGAAGGCGGACCTTCCTCCTGAGCAAATGACAAGACAAAGATGGGAGGAAGAATTATCATTAGTCCACCTAGTCTTCCCTGTCACCGTCCACAAAACAATTAATCCCTGATAATCAGCCGTCAACAAAAGGTAAAAATTGACCAAGAGCTCCTTGACAGTCTCGTAAATTACATGCCGAACAAAGTCTCTTTAAAAACGTTTCAAATAATGTGTCCATAAGAAAACATTTGCATCTTGGGTGTTTTTTTGTTGTTGAATGGATGAAGAGGGGCCAGTCTCATTTCATCACATCTTCTCATTAATGACATCCAAATAGGCAAGCATTAATATTGATTGTAAAGCAGGGTTTTACCCCCTAAACTCTACCCATCTCTTAATAAAAATTAAACACTACAATAAAAATGACTCAATATCCTTGGGCCATTAGCGCCTCCGCTCTTATTCCATTTAGAGAAATGTGCAAACATCTAAAATGCCATGATATAATGATTTGATAATACCTTTATTTTCTGGGGGGATGAGGGGGCAATTAGAGAAAGGTTCTGTCCAGTGTTGAAAGGTTCAGAAAGGGTTACATTTTACACGCCAGCGATCAAATCAGGCAAGATGACAACCCTATTGATTTTGCAGATTTTTTTAACCGGAGTCTTTGCCCTTGCTTGAAGGTCTGCCTGTTTGATGTGGTAGAGTACAAATGTACTGTGTTCTTGTGAATGTGTTTTGTTCTCTCAGATGCAGATCATAAAACAGATCAGGGCATCGGCACAAAGACAACCAGGTTTGACACCAACATTTCTATGGTATCGTTTGCGTATTGATCTGAGCAAAATATGTTTCTAATGTTGCAAGTCATTAATAAACTAAATGTAAAATGTTCAAATGGGCTCTTTTTATTGTACTGTAGATTTATCATTAAAAATTAATTGTAGGTGTCAGTTTTTGGTAAGGTAAGTAGTTTCTAGTGTAAATTGTCATGTTTATAAATAAGATATTTGTGTGCATTACTTGCCTGCTCAATTCCACACAATTCCACAGGGACAAGGTTGGACCTTTCAGCCATCTTGGTCACTTTGCTGAAATCATGGGTCGTGCCTTCCCATGAAAATATTCATTGCTTTGTGAACAGCATGCTTGCATGTGTGCTGCTTTATTGTTGTCACAGGAATATGTGTCCCTGGGAAAAATTACAATGCATGTGTCACAAGAATATATTTCCATAAGAAATTATAGATGGTGTGGGATAGCGTAGAGATCAGGGGATAAGGCAAGTGTAGTGACAGCTAAATGCCACTAGAGGGCTCTCTCCGGGGAATAAGGCATAAATTCCATCTAGCTTGATTTCATTAAGCTTATTAGAGAGAAATGGGGTATGGGAGGATAAATGTTGGCTAGTTGATGGCCACTGTTAGTAGGAGGAAAAATTACCCACCTGGGGATCGTGGATTGAAAACTTTTTGACTCAATCAGTGCAACCAATCCAGTCAACTGTTTTGACACAATCATTTGGCTAGCTTTGCCCACTAATAGTTATTAACTTTCAAATAAAAATGTAATTTTTAACAGATACTCCAAATAAAACCTTGCAACCAAAAACACTTTTGTTTGGTAGATAGCATATTTTAAAGAATGCTGACATATGAACATGACATTGATGTGTGAGGGGTAAGTGAGCCAGAGTTTGGCATGGCATTTTGAGGGTTCGCAGGAGGATTACGAGAAGAACAAATGAGAGAAGGAGGCGGGGTGGGCAACATGTAGTAACGCTGTGACTCACGCTAAACCACAGGGACCCAGGCTTACCCAACCAATCTGATAAATTTCTACAATTTAATCTTTTTTAATTTCTTGTCATCAGAATTGTTTCTGTGCCACATTTTGGCAATGGATGACAAATTAATGATCTGTAGGACTTGTCTGGGCTGAGGTATCTCCCAGTTGTCTCCGCATGAAATCACGGCATTGTCAATAGGGACTACAGAGAGGAAAAATCACTTACTGGGCGCCATGCTCCAAAAGTGAATTAAATTGAAAATCTGAAATATTTCAAAATGAAGAGATTGCCAGAGAATGGAACTATTTCTATTTATAATAAACATTTAAATGTCATGTAAATATGCCAATAAAGATATTATTTTTATCATTCAAAGTTATACAAGATTACTTAGAAGTAAACACAAATGATAATGATGCACAATATTGATTGAGAATTTAATCAAATATTTATTTTAGTCAAATGCACAAATGTTTTATTCAAAATTCTAAATTGATAACACCACACTGAGATTTAGTTGTTAACATTGCATTTTGAATGATTAAGGTATTATTTGCTGTATGGAAATAAAAGGAAGGCATGAATTAATACCATTCAGCAGTGATGTTCTTGTATTTATATCTGGAGTTGATGAAAACCACATCACCATCTTCTTGGAGTGATATATTTGATTATTTTCAAATGCCTGAGTGATATACTGCCATATTGTGATAGCTCAGTTTGCGTTTAGACTCACTTGACTGATTTGTTTGTCTGCATTCTTTTCATTTAACGATTTACCCAGTGTTGTTAAATCTGCCTCTGAGCTTTGCCTGTCTCATTTGTCCATCTTATTTTACCCAAAAATATGTGGTGTAGAAACATACATATCACTGAGTTGTTTTCCCAAGTAGATGGTAGTATTTTAGATTTGTTGCTCTTAAGAAGAATGTAGGTTCAGGTGAAGTGGATTAATACATCATTAGTTGCTGACATATATCCAGAGCGCACCACCAGTCAGCCTGACATTCAGTCTCTGATTAATGAATCCCTGGTATGGCATAATGAGATAAACAACTGCAGTAAAAAACTTGAAAATCAATTGATTATGGAGCCTTACTCAAAGTTATTGAAGGTTAAGATAGATTTGTAACTTGTGACATCTGGTAGGCATGTATGAATGGTTAACCCACAACATCTGGGGGAGCATGAATGATTGGTTAACTCACAACATCTAAGTGAGTGTGCATGAATGAGCAACCCACAGCTTCAAGGGGAGTGTGCATGAATGAGTAACCCACAGCATCTAGGGGAGCATGCATGAATGAGTAACCCACAACATCCAGGGGAACATGAATGAATGATTAACCTACAACATCCAGGGGAATATGAATGAATGAGTAACCCACAACATCTAGGGGAGTGTGCATGAATGAGTAACCCACAACATCCAGGGGAACATGAATGAATGATTAACCTACAACATCCAGGGGAACATGAATGAATGAGTAACCCACAACATGTAGGGAGCATTCATGAATGAGTAACCCACAACATCTGGGGGAACATGAATGAATGAGTAACCCACAACGTGTAGGGAGCATTCATGAATGAGTAACCTACAACATCTAGGGGAGCATGAATGAATGAGTAACCTTCAACATCTGGGGGAGCATGAATGATCGGTTAACTCACAACATTTAAGTGAGTGTGCATGAATGAGCAACCCACAGCATCAAGGGGGAGCATGAATGAATGAGTAACCTTCAACATTTGGGAGAGCATGAATGAATGAGTAACCCACAACATCTAAGGGAGTGTGCATGAATGAGTAACCCACAACATCTAGGGGAACATGAATGAATGAGTAACCTACAACATCTAAGGGAATATGAATGAATGAGTAACCTACAACATCCAGGGGAACATGAATGAATGAGTAACCCACAGCATCTAAGGGAGTATGCATGAATGAGTACCCTACAACATCCAGGGGAATATGAATGAATGAGTAACCTACAACATCTAGGGGAGTATGCATGAATGAGTAACCTACAACATGCAGGGAGCATGAATGATTGGTTACCTCACAACATCACAGGGAGTATGCATGAATGAGTACCCTACAACATCCAGGGGAATATGAATGAATGAGTAACCTACAACATCTAGGGGAGTATGCATGAATGAGTAACCCACAGCATCTAAGGGAGTATGCATGAATGAGTAACCTACAACATGCAGGGAGCATGAATGATTGGTTAACTCTCAACATCACAGGGAGTATGCATGAATGAGTACCCTACAACATCCAGGGGAATATGAATGAATGAGTAACCTACAACATCTAGGGGAGTATGCATGAACGAGTAACCCGCAACATCTAGGGGAACATGAATGAATGAGTAACCCACAACATCCAGGGGAATATGAATGAATGAGTAACCTTCAAAATCTAGGGGAGCATGAATGAATGAGTAACCTTCAACATCTAGGAGAGCATGAATAAATGGGTCACTCACAACATGTAGCGGGCACCTCTGACTTTAACAATGATGGCATGCTATTCTTATATCTGCTTGTTTGTAAAATGATGGCAGTATATTGCGGACATGTGGGAGAATTTGAGCAGAAGTATCATAAAATAACTAATGGATTATGTCTGAAATTATTTTCACAAATTTTTGTTTGTCTCTAAATTGTTCGAGCCATTTTTTTCGAGCCATTATTTTAAAAGTCTGAATGACTCCTTTGTGCCATCATATAAAATGAATATTACAGTTTACTCACTGTTCATGTCCCCACAATGTGAGGTATTCATCCAGTCTCGACATTAAGGTTTTGGTGACTCTGGCACTTTGAGCCATTGGACCAATTTTTTTCTTACAAAAAGTTAATCATAAATAACTCATCTCTTGTGTTTAAATGAAGAAATAATGGCAATGATAATAAATAACTCAAAACATATTCACTTTGTTAAAACTCATCACATACCATTGAGAAATGAATAATTCACATTAGAATATTGAGCATTAGTGAATGAGTAACTCAACTTAAGATGCATGTTGAAAGATGTAATGATTAATTCTGGGGGTAAAAGCAATGGAGACAGACCAGAGGACAGGCCTTGGAGGACAGAGGTATAAACAAAGGTGAACTGTCAGTCTGGAGAGACTTGCTGACTGGCCTGAATAACACTCTTCCTGTGTACAAACTCACCTTGCCCTAAAAACTTTGCCCTAACTCTGAACCATCCAATTCTAGTGAAGTTTAAAATAATCATGTTTAAAACACTTATTTCTTGCTTATGTAGAATGAAATGAAAAAAGAAAAACATTGTGCATATCTGACTATATTGGAAGTGGAAGTGTGAATTCAACTTATATGGCATACAGGGGGTTAAGTTGGCTGCAATTAGATGGTTGTCTGGGTGCTGAGTTCAGTGACAGATCATGAAGACTCGCGGATGACAATGGTGAAGTCGGCAGCCAAGTTGGGCTCATTTCTGAGGTTATGACTAATGTTCTAATGGAATTACCATGAGCAACACCTCAGGATTTGCTACAGGTTGGGGCGGCCAGGTCAGAGTAGGATGAAAACGCCAACAGATAATTACCCTACATGCATTAGGGTAAATATGAAGCCTGGAAAATGTCTCTGAGGAAACTAGGTCTCAATGAATGAGCTATAAATACCAGCATACATGCCTGATGTTGCAGGGTCGGAGAATACCCCAGTTGATGCTTAAGAATTAGCCGAGTGATTCACTGTTTCTGAGTTGGCTTCAACTATGCAATGTATAATTATTTATTATCATCACCGAAGCCCCATTTTGTGAGCTGAAATGTTTAAACTATGATGCCCTGTAGGGTTCTTCCCATAACAGCACAGAATAGATGCTGGTACTGATGAGGTTCGGTAGGGGGGAAAATGCCACAGAGATCACAACTCGTGAAAAGACTTCTAACAACAGCACTGTTGGCAGGATCAGCCTGGCTTGCATTGTCTCCCATTGTTAGACATAAATGGATGTGTCTTGTATGCAGACCGAGTCTGTGGAAAGTGTGAGCGAGTTTTATGTAGTAAGAGTCAGGGGGAGTAATGGGCTCTAATAAGCTGAGACAAAAGGTCTGCATAGGCTGATGTGAATTTTAAACAAGATAAACTGGTCATTTATCATGATAGGGAGAAGTGTTATGATTGCCCTCAGTTCTCATTGTTGTGTCGGTGCGTCTCCGTCCGCCGTCACTTCCGCCGCCACCTTGGCCAGGTCGGGCCGTTCCTCTGATGGGCCAACCAAAGTGTGATCCTGCGGCAGTGACAAGTCACGCATGACTTGGCTGCATTAATCAAGTTGCTTCACTTCATTAATGAATTTTAATTGGAGCTTCATTGAGGAGTGTTTTAGCTGGCTAACGAGGCTCGTGGAGTTGGGATAATCACAGACAAAAGCAAAGTCGCCTCACTTAATTGATGGCTAGATACTAATAAAGCCCATCGGGGAGGCTGATCTAATTTGAGGGTCTCCTTAGGCCATGCTAAAATTTTGACAAATAACCTAAAACATCTTTTTGGTGTACTGAAAATAATACATATATATAGTTAATTCTGAATGTTGTGTTACTTTTTCCAACTTATTGTAAAATTTGATATTATACACATTATAAGATTACTTCCTACTCCTTCACCTGCAGAGATGAGAATCTGAATTATGCCTGGCCTTAGCTCTAACAAAGATGGTGCATGATTCTATCACCATCCTGGACAAGACACGAAGATCCCTACTAATTGCCCTGCATGAGAAACACACTTCAGGATGTGCCCTGAGAGATGAGGAATTTGACAGCTCGGACTGCCTGGACTGCCCGGACATGCCATTGTTCTTCTTGCTCTCATTAACATCCATCACCAAGCTTCTTGCACTCTGTCATCACATCCTTAATATTCTTCCCCTCTCTTTTATCTCACACAAACAAGCATTTCATGATAATAATCTTAACAAAAAGGATGATAGCCATTTTGGTATCAAATAAGAAGGATACAAGATGGTACACAATTATGGCTCATTTTGGTATTGAAGTCCCCCTTGGTGATTACAGTCTGTTGGTGGTTTGATGTGCTTTTGTTATAATTACAAAACTAACTTGAATACAGAAAGTACTCGATTTATTGAATAAATGTGCTTTTTTTAATTATTAGGCTAGACTTGTACATAAGATGACATTTGATTTAATAACTTCAAGTTAATGAATACACAACAAATTTGATACATTTTAAAACTTTCTGAAATATATCATTCCAATTTTCAAATATTTGAATTGATAATAAAACTTTCCAGGTCATATCACTATCTCCTCAATCAAACCCCGTTCTAGCCAACAATCCTCACCAGAGGGCACTGTGGTGATGTTCTGCTCACATTTCCCAAGAGTCCCTTTTGTGTCAATGTTTGATTAATCAAGTGTCAAACGCGGTGCAAAAATTGCAAAGTGAAATTTTCTGACTCTGTTAAATTTCTCAGAGTTTTGTTGAGAGGAGGTTGAGCACAATTTTAGGGAAATGTGCATCAGAATTGAACACATGGGAATATCAGATGAAGTGACGAAAATGTAAATTAACACAAAGTGAAAAGTCTGAAGGATTTAATATGGAAAGAGGAGCAAATGTATTGAATCTCCAATGAAGCTCTGTAAGCCATTGAATTATGCTATTGGTACTTTGTCAACAATGTTTTGTTTGACTTGGGAACAAATCTTTAATTTCTTTTGAACAATTCAATGCGTGCAGAATTAATAATGTGAACAGACAAATATTTTCAGGAGTGCAGCTTCATGAGCTTATTGATTAAGATTAACAGGGATTAGGAAGGGTGTTCTCCTGGTGGAATAGAGATATAGGATAAGATAGGGGAGGACATCTCGGGGTGAAGAAGGGGAGGAGGAGGAGGACGCCATTTCAACTGTTGTAAGATCTCTATTTGACCTGATAACATCTGTGCACTCTTCCTGACACTTCTATTCCACTATAGAACAAATCCAACTGCAATTTTCAAGGCAAAGATAAGCACCCGGTACTTTATGAACAACTGGAAGGGGTGTTTTGTTGCCCATTAAATTATCTAGCAAATCACAGAGCGACAGAATGGTAACGAATACAAATGTTTGTTCAGGAGAAAGATCAGCATCAGATAACGGTGAAATTCCTTTCGTTTCTAAAGAAACAGATAATGTATCGTTATGCTACCAACTTCAAAGGTGCCGCCACAAGGTGCAAGGACCCTGCATTGTCATGCCCTCAACACAAGATATGCGCTCTAGAGATTTAATTCTCATATACGTACTAATTAACAAACATCTAAATCGCCAGGCGACATCGCGTGGAGAATCAAATTAAGTGACGGAACTCAAGATCGTGGGATCAACTTTCAAGGCCTTTTTACGTGTACATGACAAATCGGCTTTACAAAGTAGTGCAGACAGAAACCACCGAGGATTAAATTTCTCATTTTCAGAGAGATGACGGATCACTCGACCTTCCCATGTGACCTGTGTGTTGATGCTGGACGGTTTTTTCTGAGGTTGTGGATGAGTGGACAGGGAGCAACAGTGGGGGCAGACTGTCGGGATCCTGGCTCAAACTTTTCACAGGGTTATGACTGGGGGATTAAATGCGGGATGGGGAAAGCCACGACAGAACATGCCCATATTTTATATCATAGTGACCTCCCTCAGGAATAGGTCAACAAGTTGGGTTGGAAATAATTAAATCAGATAGACAAGTGCTGGTTGGTGGTGACCTTTTTATTCTGCCTAAAATGTGACAGAAAACACAATGTTTTCCCCCTGCACAATTTAAATTAAAACATTTTTGAATGAAGTATTGATTATCCTTATAATGGTAATTACCATATTGTACAGATTCTGATTATAATATGTGGGTATCAATGCATTTTGCTATTTTAATAAAGGATTCTGCCTCAATATGATGACTTTACAAATTAAAATAGGGCAGAGACCGGCCATTAGATGTGACTAGATGCAAACATTGACTCAGCCCTAATGCACCCACTGTCATAATACACATAATGCTAACCATAACATTGGTAATTCCATACAATTTGTTCCTGCCATGGGTGAAATGGGCCGTGTAAGGATGCAATAACCACAAGGTGGCGCTCTAATGACGGAAGCTGAAAATCATGACAGCATGATATGCAGATTATGTTTATTTTGAATTTAATGATTATAATTATGAATGCCTGTATGGAGATTGTTAGTTAGTTTGCATTTTTTCTCCAAAATTTTTTCTTTTTCTTTCACGAACAAAAATGCACTGAAAAATAAAACAATATATTTCTTTTGTATAAATCTGTCTGAGATCTACACTTTCTATTTATATTAAATAGTTCAATAAATATTCTTGTCGTGATTGTACAGCCGAGCAGATAATACTGATGTTTATTATCAAAGCAACATGATAGATCCCAGCTCAATGTACTCTTCTGTGCAGGAGATTTAGATTGGATGACACAGACGGATTGACTTTCATGTGGACATTGGTAGTTTCCAGAGTTGAGAATGACAAGAATCTGCTGAGGATCCTGCCAAAATGTCAAAGCAAAAGACAAGAGCAGATAGAATGCTAAAGATGAGCAACTCAGATCTCACAGAGGGAACATCTCACAAGTGGCAGAGGGATTCTCACAACTTGCTCCGGTCATGAATTTTTTAGCATGTGGAGGCAAACGACCCTAATAAGTGTGAGAGCTGTGCATTGTGATGGGGTGTAATGGAGACGGGTAGCATGTGTAATCAAGTCTGTATCGACAGTCGCCACAATGATTAGCCTCGTTTGCCGTAGAGACAAAGGAGTGAGGTACAACACAGAGAGACAGACAAATGTTTGACACCGCCAGTTAAGTATTCAGATAGCATCACAAGTCAGGTACTTTACCAGGTCCGGGCCACAATACATTTACCAAGATTCTTGCTTAACTGAAAGAAGAGTTGTGCCCAATATTGTGTTTATTGAATTTGTATGTTACTCTCCAAACATGATTTAAATACACTCCTCATCATTACTTATTGTAAAATATTTTTAATATACCAATTCTTTCCTCTTAATAAACATTTCATAAACAATATGGATGATGCAATCCAAAAATCCACCCACAACAATGAACAGTGACCAAGAACCAGTGACCAATGAACGTGAAGGAACAATCAAAACATTCCACCTCAAATGGTAGCCTGCCTGACATATGCAAAAACTGCTAAAACAAATTCAAGAGAGGTGAAAAAATTCAAGAGATAATTCAAAGAGAACCCTTGGAAATCCAACAAACTCTTGAAAATTCAAGAAAATTATCATTCCATCCCCAAAAGACATAATTCGTGGCAAGGCCATGACTGTCCCGTCATTCCTTCCCGCCTCGTCATTCCATTTTAGAGAGTAAGATGGGAGTAAGGAGACTGGGATGGTGCTGCCCTCTACACCAGGTAGGTTATTCTCACACCCCACTCACACTCTCCACACCAGGGTTGATTACCTCAAGGTTCTCTCAGGAATTATTGCCAAGATGCATATTTATTCAGATAATCAGATAATCCATGAGTCATCGTGATTAATGATTTCATTGAGAACATATGCTTTTTAGCAGCCCGTATTGTTGGGTGGTAATCTGCATTGACACATGGGTCACTGTCAGTTGTCAGAGCTCTGCCGCTCAGGAGTTGGGCGCGACTTAGCGGCACCATTATTTCAGCCAATAGCAGAGTCTACCCCCAAAGCTGTCAAAACGTCATCAAAGTTTCTGTAATTTGATCTGCAGAAAGGTGCCTCACGCCCCTCTCCGGCTGACAACGGCTTCCTGTTGCCGCCGACAACTTTGGCGTCCTTTCATGAGATCACAAAACTGGCCATGACATAATGGCTGCACAAATGTGCTTTATTGGGAACGCAAAGACGTGTCGGTCAGCATAACTTATTAAGAGATGGTGAGTGGCCCAGGCATGACACAATGAGACCGGTCAAAAACAATTATAAGTAGCGTTCCATAGAATGACTTTGATGGCGCAGCTACTACACAATGGTTCAAGCATTTGTGTCGATCGTAACCCTGCCATTAATGCCATCTTAACTGCCACTTGCTTTAAGTGCTAAAATTTGCTCCCAGGTTTTAAATTATTTGTTATTCATCCAGTTAGCTCGGACTCTGAATAATCCAAACATTTATTCCATTTTTTTCAAGAACAGTTTTATGCCAATAAACAATTGACTGGATTTATCTGTATTTTGAATTAGAATTTATGAACACATTCTTTACAGTGAATGATTTAAGAAACATGATTTATTAGTATGTTAAAGAGAAAGAGATGCCAGGGAGAATAGCCTTTTCATATATTGAATGTTAATTTAAGAAAATAAAGCATTGATTTTTCCTGTTGTCAGTTGAGAGTTTGTTGTGTAAGATGCCATCCAGACTATGACATTAGGGCTGTATTAAGACAGAGTGGGATGACCTGCTGCATGGCTGCAATTACTACTATTACACCAGAGACGCAGACTGATACTTACAATTATATATTGATTCCTAAGTGTAATGAGAGCCAAATACCTGTTGTAGGAGCACTAGCAGAGTACACACCTGATAGGGGCCAATATTGTGTAAGATAATGAATGGTTGAGTGTTTACCTGATGTTACAGAGGTGTGTGATTAAGAATGGAGTGTCTGACTGAGTCAAGATGATGTACAGGGGTAGGTGAGTTGTTAGGGCAGTAATTGGCAGATAATGGTTGGGAGAGGGAAATGATGGGGGGAAAGGGAAGGAACGAGGAGCGTGACAGGGTAGCAAGGAAGCTGGGTGTGTCAGACAATGCATGGCAGGAACAATAGTCAAGGTGCGGCATGACTCAGTCCCTAATTGGCTTCAGACGCCTTGTAGATTTCACCAAGATGCTCACAAAAAGTCATTTCTCAGGTACCTGAAAAAATCTCATCACTTTTTTTTTATTAATCTCAATTTAATTTTTTTTTTTTAATTTCCAAATTCTTAAAGTAGATGGCACAACCCCCCTCAATGTATACAAGTCTGATTTTGAAGGCTGACAGACTAATTTTAGGATCAAATTAGGGAATTGAAACGTGATGGTGAAACTCTATCAGGCCTAGATGTCAACAATGGACATGCATGCACGCAAAGGTGGTGGTTGCAGGCATTCATGTGCCCTCCTACCCCTCCACGCACCCTCCACGCACCCTCCTAGGGCTTCTTCCACACCCCAGCCAGCCTACGCAGGCCATGACAATTATTAAACAGGCTAATTCTGGAACAAGGTAACCACACTTCACTTAGTATGGAAGCCTTGTGTTCATCTGCTGAACATTTGTATCATGCACACTCAGCGTTCTTATATTCCCCAAAACTCATTGTTCAAAATGTACGCACTCTTTCACATTAAAATGTTTACAATTTTCTTGGCTGTTATTTTGAAAAGACAACTTAGTTTCCACATTTCACTATTCAATTGAATCTGTTGGCCATTTAATGTTGAGGCAAATTTGAAATAGTGTCCCTAGATTTTCACAGCTAATTTGAAAAAAACATTCAAAATTCATAGAACTGAGTAACATTCAGCATTTATGACTAATCTTCATCTCTGTCATTAAAATCACCCACCAACCTAAAGGTTCTTTGATGTCCACAGATTAAAGAACTCATAAATTCACCTGGCAAAACTTTGTAGCAGAAATCGATAGAAAGTATCCATTGTTAGAGCAGATTCCCATCACCCTGTCTCAGTGCAGCCCGGAATTGTCATCTTCACTGTTCTGTGATGCACATTTGTTGGAACCCCCCAACCTAAAAAAATGACATTCACAAAGAGACAAACGTAATGTGGTTTTAGAAAAGAAATTGGTATTTGCTTGAACTCCATTGTGATATCATTGCATGCTGCAGCTTAGATCTATATTTCATGGTAAACTGAGCTATGTTGTGAGCGAGGGTGGGATACTGTGAGGAGCTTGCCAGCCAGGTAGGGAGGGTTTGATGAAGTAATGGGGGGGTGGTTAATTAGCGCGGATCCCTCGTTTAAGGTGCATCGAGGCATGCAGTACTGCAGACTCATCCTTCACTTGACTCATCCCATGAACTCACCTGCATTTCATGGCATTATATCACTTTTATCTGAACACCAAAGAATGGAATATGACTCGTCCGCCAAGCACCTCAGCCAGGTGTGAGTTACGGGGGCTTTTTCCACGAGCATTCTGGGACAAAGGGTGAAGTGAGATGTGAAGGATTGGAGAAAAAGATGAGAACAGGGAGGGTTGAATGGAAGCGGTGGGGTACCAAGGCGAGTAACATTCGACAACCCTTTGTTATCTACCCTGTGCTTACACCTCCAAGGAG
The DNA here is from genome assembly GCA_949316495.1 of Amphiduros pacificus. NCBI lineage: Eukaryota > Metazoa > Annelida > Polychaeta > Phyllodocida > Hesionidae > Amphiduros > Amphiduros pacificus. Next base: position 32,467,818 of record OX439002.1, read on the forward strand.
CTTTGTTAAGCTGACAACAGAGGGCGCTTTGAGAGTTGCTTGTCCAACGCAAGGCAAGGAGTATGCCTCATTGGAACACTGTCTCAATCATCAGGCCACAAAAAATAACCTTTTCCTGATGATACCCAAATATAGAATTATTAGAGCAGGCAAGGTTTTTTAGAGGTTTTACTGCCAAACACCACTCAGTCACGTTAATCAGGCCATTATCAGGGGAAATCTTTTATTCCTATGCATCAATGAGCCCAGCTATTAGAAATAAGATATTAATTTTTCCAGGCCTTAACAGCTTTCATTTTTTTATTTTGAATAACAGGCTTTTTAAAAAGTTATGCAAAATATATTATATATTAAGAAGGAAAATTCAATTTGTTTTGCATATTGTTTGATAAATTCAAAATGTTGTTATGTTGCAAGTTGGAGCTGCCCGGGTCAGTGATACTGCAATACTGATTATTTGCAGGCCATGGCAGTAGCTGCAGTCAAATCAAGTGAAGCATATCTGACCTTCTCTGTGTAATTAGAGCGGTCACTTGGGATCCTGTGGTATCCAGAGACCTGTTAGTTTCATGTTTTTGAACTTTTATTAAAGTTCAACTTTGCTGTTGAGTCATGAAACAGAGTGTTGTAGCCCCTTGAGGTTAAACAACGCAGATCATAACTGGCAGTTTGGATGAAATTTTATGTTGTCATAATATTTCATTGTAATATGTTATATTGTCAGTTGTGTATTTGCATGAGAAATAGGTTAAAAAGAAGTCAAAAGGATAAACAAAAAATTTAAATCCAACAGTCTTATTTTATAACATCACGTACCATGTTAATTGAATGATTCATCATTTGTCTGTTTATCTGTTAAATGAATATTCAAAAGCAGATAATCAAATATAATCTGTAAAAACCATGTTTGAATTTGTTTTGTAAAACGGACTCCTAGTTTTAGAGAAATAGACACCCACCATTGAATAATTGGCACCTGGGTCCCCTCCATCAAAGACAAAGTCACGGTTTATCAATATTTGTTTTTTTCTGGTTTACCTGAGATGAGTTTGACTTCGTTCTCTCCCAGGCCAGGATAATAGTGTCATGTTTTTTACAGGTGGGAGCACAGTTTGGAATGGGCCATGTGTTTTTTTCCCATAAGGAAATGGATTTCTGTTTCATGACAATTTCTATTTTCTATTACTGTTTCATTACAACAGATGTTTAACTTTATTTGATATATTGTTATTCATTTAAAGCTGGGAAGTTCATACTGAATGAATATTATAAGAGGTTCATTAGAAAAAGTAGTTTGAATACTTTCATCATCTTTAAAAGCTTGATGAAAAAAGAATGATTTTATTTTTTGAATAATTTGTTGCACAATATGGTCATATTGTTTGTTATGCAAAAACGATAAAGTAGTTTATCATTCAAAAAGGTAATAGTTGTCTGTCATGAAATCCAGTGACAGTTATTTGTCATGTTACAAAAGCAAATATGTTTTTTTATGAGAAATAGTTTTCACTTCATACTATGAAAATAGATTAAACAGGTAATCTTTATCAGGTGCATATTTTTTATATTGGCACGATAACTTTATAAAACAATCCTTTAATTATTTGTTATGTTACAAAAGCAGTTATGTTTTTGTGTGAGAAATAATTATGGTTTCATAAGATGAATATAGATTACAATAGCTTTATAAAACAATCTGATAATTTCTAAAAGAAATTCTACTTTCCTGAAATCAGCCCCTCTCCATTTTATTTCTTCACTTTTTGAGTATTACCTTTGATATGTTTCCATTTGTTGACAAAGAGAAATGAATACACATGAACATGTTCAACATATTTAGTGGATATGTTTTGGGATAAGATGTTACTTCTTTGAATTTTGTTTCAAAATATTTGGTGCTTAGATATGATTCACCAGGCAGAATTATGCAGATTCAAGAGTGCAAATTTGACTGTGTCAACACATCCATTGCTATTGATATCCCCACAGTCCAGTCATGGAGAGTGGAGGGTCCAGACCACTTGATACCTGGGAGTTCCCATCAACTCCAAATGGAATGTGCTGGCGACTCACAGATAATCACGGTATGACCACCGGATCTGGTCTTTCCCACATGTAGACAAAAGTTCCAAGCACAGAGTTGGCATTTCCTTAGTATCTGGCATGAGCCTGACCAACAAAGTCAGCTGGCAAGACTCCTTAATTGATGTCAAACCTTATATTGTTTGTGGTCATATCTTGGTAAGCACCGAGTGGTCAAAATTACCATTGGCAGACAGCGTTGCAAAATGTCACACAAAGATTGATGGAGCCGTGTGGCGGCTATTGTTGTTTGTTACAGGAAATTACAGGAGAAAGCAGTGTCCACTCAAAGTGTCCCTCAAAAGTTTACAGAAGCAGAAACCATTTTATGCTCATTTTATTCCATTCTAAAATATTGACATTATCATATTGTTTCTATGTAAACTTTGACATGGTCATTTAGGTCATTTAACTCATACTTATCCATCAGATTGGCATGAGTACATTTGATGACCTTTGATTTCAGTGACATTTTGGATATGAATAGTTTTGTTTGACCCGTCCATCAAAGTTGACCGAGTAAAGAGATTTCAACAGAACAGAATTGCTCAAATTGGTAATGTTTGGTCAGCATGATTCAGATCTTCCTTATAAGATAATTCATATTGTCATTTTCTCATGATGCAGATGAATATTTTGAAAAAAAATATTGAATTAATAGCAAACTTTCTGGGTTCTTCAATTTGCATTGAACAAGATGTCAAGGGGTGCTATATGTGTGACATGAATGAGAAATGTGGGACGGGAAATGTACAAGCATCTTTGTTTTGTAATGATGATATGATCTTATTTCCAATCAATAAATGATTCACCCCATTTAGTAGCAAAAGTAAACTTTGAAATTTATTCCATGTTCTCACATTGAGTGAAATGGGCACAGAAAATGGGTCCCTCCTGCATGAAATATCCAACTTAAAAAGGGATTTTAATTAAAATCATCAATATTTTGCAACCAGAGCTGTCAATGATGTTGCCTTTTGGGATTGATTTTATCTTTTTAAAGTATCATGTTTTGTCTGCTTTGTGACAAAAAATAAGCCTCAGAGCTTTTTTCAAATTCCCAGTGTGGTGTAACTGGGGGTAACTAGCAGACCTGATGTCACTTGGAAGGGGGTAGATAACTGGTAATGAATTGTGTGGTCTAGGCAGGGATGGGGTGCAAGGACTGCCCTGTGAGATAGTGGACCAGGGTGGAGGGTACTCACAGACAAGGGGTGTTACAAAATGCAGACTGTCTCACATTATGTTCACAGCTGATAACTAAACTCACCCCAAGGGTTCAATGGACACCAAGATTTCTATAGACATGTGTTGTCTGAAACCAAATTAGTCAGAATTAGACAAATTATCAAGCGATTCTCATTGTTTTTAATCACCTTTTGTTGTGGAGTTGTCCATTGTTTTGTTGCTAATGAGTGGAGGTATTGTGATATATTGGTATCCAAGGGCCGATTGTTGTCACCATTGTACTGAGGATCATTCAGTGATTAGCAGACCAGCCATCTCTATACATACGCAATGATTGCTCCCTGCACGGGGTAGATAGGCCGTGGGGGAGAAGATGGCTGCCGCAGAGCTTTCCACATGGTTGAATCTGTACGTACATTGACACCTCAGCTAACAATCGTGTCCTTTATCAGTTACATGCACCCTGTTATTCAGACTGGTTCCCTCCCCCTCAGCCTGAGGGCAGGTGCGTTTTTCTATGGCATTGTCTGGTTGCCTACCCCGATCCCAAAGGCAGGCATCTGCCTGTGTATTGTACCCAGGTCCATTATGGTGGTCCTCAGGGTGGAGTGTCCGAGGTGTACTCAGCACATGTAACCATGTTTACTTACAACAGTCGCAGATCGTATTACAAGGTGCTTCATTGTTGGTTGCCATTGTGCCAGGTGACAGGCGGAGTGTGGCCCCGATGTACCGGGTGAAAAGTTAACAACTCTTCTTGTCCACTTCACAAACCATAAGTCACATTTATATCAGCTTGTTCCAAGAAAAAACAAACAAACAAAAAAAACACACACAAAAAAACCAAACAAACAAAAAACCAAACAAACAAAAAACCAAACAAAACACAGTCTCATTGTTGAGAAAATTGAAATATTTTCTTGGTTCTCAGTGATTTTTTTCATTTGAGAATAAGCAAAACAAATAAATGTAAGTTTGTGATTTAAAATGGAATGGAAAAATGGAAATATATGTGGATTAAATTTTGGAGGTAAAATTGGAATTAATTTTTTTAAAGAATGTTTATTGACAGTACTTGCTCACCTCTTTGAATATCATAATTTTTATTATGGAATATTGTTGTTCAATGAGACGTAGGGTTTTGATATAATCATCCCTGACTGGCATTGTGCAACTCTCCCCCAGTCAAATTCGTCCCAGTCATGCAACGCCCCCACCTCCTTCTTCCCTTCTTTGAAAGCAAAAGTGAAAAAAACCTGACACGTTTCCAACCATTGCTTTAGTCACAGTTTTCTTAATTCAAGCTGAAGGACAGGTGTTTGAAGTTGGCCAATTGGTAGAAAATCATTGAGTAAGTTTGGTAATTAGTATATTGTGAGCGGTGGTTGAGGCGGTTGGTAAACCTTCACCAAACTTCCCGCTTAGCATGCATCAATGATTCATGGATAGGCATCCAAGTTTGAAAGAGAGAAAAAAAGCACTGTTGTCATGTTAAAATTCAGGAACTGTGAGGGTAATTATAAAGACCCTCTTTAATCAGAGTATAATTAAAGACCCCATTCTGTTTGTGTCATAACCTATAGGAGTGAATATGTTGATTCACAGAAAAGTCATCTGGAAACACAATGAAAAGCTTATACAGGTTGATAAGGTCTCCCTGGGATTAGAGGCAGGCTGAAAGGACACTCTGAACTTCTGGTATCTGTGTGGGGAAGAGCCATTTTATTTAAGTGATTGGTATACTGAACAGTATTTGTTGAAAGATTTGATTAATTTTAGGTAAAATATATTGTGGAAATGTTCTGTTCAAACTGTCCCCAAAGTATGAGGGAAAGTTCTTTGTTTTGATGTCACACATAAAATAACTGATAATTTCATAATGTTAAACTAATTTAGGGCGGTAGTTGCATTTCATGAGATAACTGTCAGAAAATTAAGTAGAGGGCAGACAGGGGGCAGGTAGGGAGGACAGATTTTCGTGCAACTTTTCATTTTTCCACTTTCTGTCATCAGAGAGGCTCATGGGAGTTCAGCAGGTTCGCAGAAAACTCCAGGGATCTTGGGATTGGCTCGGCAAACTTTGTCTCTTTATGAATTGGCAGTGAAAGAGTCTAGTCTAATTTTCTCTAATCTTGTTGAGACATGCAAGGCTAATACAGACCCACAATTAGCCATTTCATTAATAATGACTTTGCCATTTTTTCATTGTGAACAACATTTGTGTAATTTTTGGCCAACATTAATTTTAGGCAAAGGATTTTGGCAAAAGTCATTTGAAATGAGACAGAGAACACATGCTCTCACAAAATAAAAGAAAATAAATGAAATCAGCATGCTGAGCAGAATTTATTTTTTTTGTGTTTGCCTTGGGGCTAGTTATGATCATTTATTGATTGGAATTTATCAGAAAATAGACAGGTGTGTTGGCATTAAAATTAATGAATTATCTGTTTTATCTGGAATAGGGCGATGTAATGTTGAGAGGTCGGAGTTCATTTGTAACACGTGGTGAGGAGCAGTATAATCATTTGCATATTCACACTTTGATCCATACCTGAGCAGGGCTGCTGACTGCAGGGTTCGGACTACCTCTCATCGTTTCCTTTGTCTACGATCACCTGCGACAAAGATGTGCCAGTCTTGGACATAAATGCAATAATTCACACTGAAAATTATAAACATTATTTTACATTTGACAGATTTATCATGATTACAAGCATATTCTGCTGTAGGCGACTGAAGGGAAAATTATACTCTTTTTGCCTTTGTCTGATTTTTAGCCAGGGGACATTTGTTAAGTGATTTTGATTAAAACTTGATACGGCCCCAGAGTGTGGGTTGTAGCCCCAGCTAGGGTATCATTTTGCTGTGCATCGTATTCACTGTGGCATATGGTCTATCCCACGTTTGGTCACACACATTCATCATAACCTTCTACACGTCTGTTGCTATACATCACACAGAAAAAATATGATTCAATGCACATTTTTTCCAAAATAATGAAATCTGTGTTCAGAAATGAAACATATTTGGGGTATGATTATCATTATCATTAATAGAATGGAGTTGTAATAAATGTTATTGATTGTAATAAATATCAGGGAAGACAATGAGTAATTAGTCAATGTGATGAGATGGGATCCTGTTGCTATGGCAGCTGGCAGATCTCTCTGGTGTCTCTTCGCCAAATGTCCCCACAAACACTTTGTCTCACCTCCTTGGGACAGATGCCAAATGGAGGAATAGAATATGGCAAGGGACAAAATGTTGCCAACTGCTGAAACCATGTGTAAGATGGGAACAATGGGAAAATACCACAGCCTGGTCCCATATGAGTAATCTTAAAGTACTGAGGAGGGGGACCAGTTGTTGATGTGGCAACTGTTGCCAAGGTGAGGCCATTGTTCTGTGCTCATCACTTGTTGGTTATACTACTTTTGTGGTCATTGTGTTATGAAGCATGGTGATATTTGATGTACACTTTCTCTGATCCAGTTCATTGGTGGTGTGACCGGCATGCACTTTTCACTTATTATCAGGTTGTTTCCACTCACTAAACACCCGTCTTTGAAGTGATCTGGGACTGTCTGCAATAGTTGATTAAAAATGAACCTTTGTAGAGTTTCCTAATTAGAATACTACTGGTTGATAATAAAACTAAATCGGAAAGCCATGTTCATGAATCCCATCTGTTGAGCAAACACTATGGGTTCACTTCATGAACAAAATAGAAACAAATATTGATAATCATATCACTGATTTATTTGGCTTTTTGAGGTTTGGTTCATTATAAAATTAAACAGGGATTGTGCAATGTTTGGAATGCTAAGAAAAGGGAATTGTTATGGCAACATGTAAAAAGTTGATTTTTGTAACCAACAACAAATAGGTTTTTTTTGGTTGTCTCTGTATGGAGAGTGTGTGTTTAGCCTGATTAGGAGGTTGGTCACACCTCGGCAGTCCATCACACCTACATGTGGGTGATTTGTGGCGATAATTGTGGCAACCTGTGAGCAGAGATCCTGTGTGAGGCACATTTGTATGGCAGCCATGTTCACATTGCACCTATTCCATGTTATATCACAGCATGGCTGATTATTGCGACAACTTCTAACACTCGGACTGGGTATACCTGCACAGATCCCCCTCAAAATCTTAACATAATTCTCATTAAAAGTTCTCAGAAATGGTCATTGACAGTCTTTTTCTGTTTAAAAAGTACTTTGTATTTTATCAATTAACATTACTGGGGGCATAATTTTATTTCAGCCCTGCCTCCATGTTTCTGTTCCAGATATCAGACCGATCAATTATGTTTTTGTCATTTCAAGTGAGATTTTCACCAGCTTGAAACTTCCGTTATTGGTGACATGAAACTGGCAAATGTCAACTTGGGTGATGCTGTACATAGTAAGCACAGAATTACTCTGCCGTGGCATCTTGTCCACATCTCCTCCATCATAGAATCAGTTGCACAATGATTGATTTCAAAATATATCTGAACATGCAGAACTAGAAAACAAATACACATTATAAATCAAACCATTCCGATTGTGTCAACCACTTTTTTTTCAATGAAAATGTAGTTTGGATATAGGTGTCTAATTATTCCAGTAGAACAAAATACAGGTGTTTTGGGATGCGTTTTCAGTGCCCTCTAGTGGCAGATATTATCTAGGATGCCTTCCTTTGTCTCATCAGATGTACACAAAGATTGGTGATATCTAAGCAGCAAGAATCATATCCTGATCTCACCTCTAAATCCCCTGAATGGCTTTCAAATATTGATGCCGCTACTAGCGCCATCTGGTATTTGACCAGAGTCAGTTGTCTCATACACAGTGAGGAGATTAGGTACAGTGAACAATTGAAGTTGTTTTGAGTGACAAATTTTATTTGGATATAGAAAAATATATTTTGCAAGAGAAATGCTTCAGAAATATTGTCAGGTGGCAAAACATTAATAAATGGGGGCTCACAAAGTTATTGTCTTTGATATTGACAAGAGATAAAATTGAAATCAATCATCACAACCCAGGGAAGTAATTTATTCATCTCATGTCCCAGTGTGTAACATAACTACTGCTTATTGGTCAAATTTCACCTATTCCACTTTGAAATGGATTTCAGTGTGAGACTGGAGGTTAGCGAAGCATTTGTATGCTCAGCTGAAGGGCGTCCCCAAAATGCTAATATGCTTTATTGAACTGATCAGTAATTTAGTACAAAATGTAGCCTGAATGTCCCGTTGTATTGACCAGGAAAAAATATATAATTTTCTTTGTTGTGTGAAAAAGAGTATGATGGTCTCGGGTTTTGTGTTTCTAGCTTGATTCCATCACCTTTGGAGCAATTCACAAATCTACTGATGGGCATATTTTTGTATGGACGTGGAATGTGATCATTGTAAGTGTGAGGAGTGAGGAGAGGGGGAAATGATATGCCAAACATAGACCTGTCCTGAGCTTAACAGGTTGTCAGCAAAGTGTAATGATACCTGTATGTCACACATAGTGACAGCGGCACACAGGAAGTGTTTCACACCTGGCCTAGATTTATATCACACCTCCACAGCCGGTGGCTGACAGGACCCGCTTTGTATGTCTTTATCATATTAATAGGCCACAAATTTCTGCGTAATACAAACCTGCTTTTTCACACATATAAAACAAACCTGTCAAATGCCTGGAAAATTTCTTTCTCTGTTTTTCAATAAATCTCTATTGAATACACAAAACATGACCTCCAAATTATATTAAAGATGTATAAATAGCCTGAAACTTTCTCATATAAATGTCTTCAGTTGATTTTCCTCAACTTACATTCTCAAAGTTATGTTACTGTTTATCAGCATTTCAGTGAACATTGTGACTAAAAATAACAAATTTTATTCAGGCCTTCAGATATTTCAGAAAAAAAACTTTTATAATGGACAGGATTATTTATGACACAAAGTTGGATTTGGTTTTCAAGTAGAGGATTACCCGTTATTCAGTTGTGTGTTGATTAATATAATCCCTGACTTTGGGCAGACCACTGACCCATCAGACCCCTGAACAAAAACACCCTCATCACCTTTGTACAAGAGATGAACTCATCATCATTCGTACTTCACAATTTGTGAACTTTCTTTGTGGTTGACCGGCCCCTGTCCACAGAGAGCGGATCAAGTTTTCGGCAACGGTCACTTGATTATGCTGCCCACATTTAAAGTAATCACAATCAAATTGGTTTCATTTCCGATTGGGTGTCTCACCCCGTAGCTGCTCAACCTATAAATTTTACCCAACACGACAGACATGTATTTTGTCTAAAAGACACATTGTGAATAAAATATTAGATTGTCATTTTTGTGTGTGGTTTATGGACATTTGAGTTGTATGTGGTGAATATCGTGAGATTAGTAACCCCCTAGATGGGGGTGCTCACCCCTTTCATTGGGGGTCAGATTACTGGACAGTCAGTCAGAATGCCTACAAATAATCAGCTCTGGCTGATGTATGGACCTGCCCTAATTACCTGCCTCCATAATCATCATTATTACCACCAAAATACAAATGGGCTTCTTCTGAAATAATAATGATAAAAGCTCATCTTAGTCATAGTTAAGAAACACATCTATGAGCTCAATTAATTTTTTTGCAAACACCAAACGACTTTTTAAATTGATATTTTTGCTGTGGCATTATTTGAACCCAACTTTGGGGACGCAGGAACACATTGTTGCTTTGCCGCATGGGTAAGAGTTATCAATAACGAACATTAGCAGTTTTGTGTGAGTCGTGGGTAGGGCAGGTCCCCAGACCCCCGCGGCATAACCAGTTATGAATATTAGACAAAGCATATGCTGCTGGAGCCTTTTCCATTAAGCTGGGCGGCCTCTAGTCTCATTTATTAACGAGCCTCCACATTAATTAATATGACATCACTGGGGTGCCACAGCTACCCTACCCCTCACTGCGTGATCTCAGCTTCTTCTTTTTTTTGTCCATGGCCGGCCAACACTTTGTATTAAACCACAAAAGTGTTGCTGGGTATTTGTCATGGAGTCTGGTTATTACTTAACAAAAGGCACTTGGTGTTCAGTTAATATCCTTGGCCGCTTTGTCACTTATTCATAAAAGGACGCGCAAGATTCCTGAATATCGTGAACATGAATAAAACTGACGCTGATCACAAAACAAGAACGGAGAAAATGCCAAGCAATGTGGAAGATTCAGTTGACACTGCAATCAGTTGTACAAACACAAAGTTTGTTTAGGCTCATCTAGTTAAAATGAAAGACAAGGCTGGCATAATTCCAAACTCAAATATTTCTTGAATCATCATCGTCGGTGTTGTCTTTGTTTCTGATATTATGACATAACTGAGCTAGGGGTATTTGCGATGAGTGTTCGTCAGTGAAACCTTATATGTGAACGCTTGCAGGGCAATGCTGATACAGATACCAGGCCACATCACCCTGGTCCTCATTTATGTATTCATACGCCCAACCAAGAGCAGATTTCTGCATATTAATACCTCAATTGTAGAAGGGTGCTTGCCAGTCACATGGGGGTAAAACAATACCAGGCAATGTGGATTCATTATTTCAGCCAGATATTGATATAATTTATGTCAATGGAACTGAAAGGGGGTAGAGAAACCAGAGGGTTGAGGAAGTGGGGAGATCTAAACTAAACACGGACATGTGGACTTCTTCCATTCATCATCCACAGAACAAACACAACTGACACAAGGGGTGAAAATGTGAACATGAGTCCACCATTGTGTGACACCATGTCAGAATAGAGACCAATGCTCAGCCATTTCCCCTACAAATATGCCCACCATCACCTTTAAATACAGCAGCCACACTACATGAGCCAATACCAAGAACTGTTAATATGGAAATGCAGTGATTGCTTCATTTTAACTTAGAGTTTAAAGGAAGTAAGAAGACTTTTAAATATTCCAGTAAGAAACTGAACAGAATTTAAACCATTCAGGTTAGAACCAAATCCCCAGGCTTGTCTTCCTTCTTTCATCTGTGCTGAAATGTCATTACAATTAACAGAAAGCAATTAGGTCAAATGCCATTTTCATTATTTGGACAATCACAGATTTTCATAGAATCAGCCATGAGGCGTGACCTCTTAAAAAAAATTAGATAAAAAATTAAGAAAAGGAGGATACTTTAATCTTTAAAATGATTGATGAGTTTGAATTGGGAAAGTTGCAATGTGTTTTTGTTGTCTGTGCAATAACAAGAACAATTTAACACAGTGTGTGAGATGGTGGCAAGAGTTAGGTCCCTTGTTCATGATAAGACAGCGATAATACCCCATTATTGGACAAGTTCATTATTTCCCTTGGTTTATATTACTCATCAAATTAGAGTGAAGCAGGGAATCTGAGTGGTGTCAAGACAGATCTTGACACAATCAGATGGCAAAGTCGTTAAGAAGCCGTCAGAATAAGAGTCTGGCTGTCTCGCTTATAATTGAGCCATCATTGACATTACATGTCATATAAGTATCTCTTAAGCAGTGCTAGAAAGTGAAGTTGAGTGAAACTAGGTCAACTGATCAGTTTCCCCAGGGAGTCATTGTTTTTGCTGCAACCTGATTGGTTGGTGGGAGGTGGGAGCGACAAGGTCATGTAGGTCATTTCGAGAAGCAACTGGCTTTTGTCTCCCAATTTGAGTCATCCATTACCAAATTAACAGTAATTAAGATGGGGCTGTCTAACATCAAATCGTCAGGTCCCGTGGGGTACTGAAGGGCTTCACTAGGTACCCTGGCCTTCCCGGTAGCTGAGTACCATATGTGAGAGGGCTTTGACGTCATTATGACATGCCATGCAGCCAGATTGGTTTGACTTCTGATAAGGGCCAGGGTTGAGGACAATGCCCTTCCTGGAGGTCCTTCACCCTCAAGGTCAGTCACAAGACCCCCTGGTCTTTTTGAGGCTGCAAGGTCACCTTCAAAATTTTGAGGGCGCACAACAACAATGATGTCACACTGGAACATCATCACCTTTGCTCCATGATGTCACAATAGAGGTCCTGCAGCCTCAAGGTCCTATGACCAGGTAGAGGTCAATGTGTAGCCCCCAAGGTCATCTGTCAATCCTGATGGGAACATACAGGACCTCAGCGTGACATAGGACTGACCCTATGCTTCATTCTGCGGTGAGTTATGCCTTCAGATCACCACTTAGTAGAAAACTGAGATTTATGCCACAAAATCTTGGTTTTATCATATGCGGGTAGCTTTGCCAAAATACAGAAAAATGCTCCTTATTCTAGCCCTGTCCTAATTTATAGTTATTTGTGTTTTCTTATTTTCATTACTGTGATACCTTAAAGTTTAATGTTTTATATCCTGTGTTTGAAATGTTCTTCATGTAATGTAATTTTGATTTTTGATTGAAGTACTTAACTGCTCATCGATAAAACCCTAAACATTGAAATTGGGGAAGGCAAAACACATAGCAAAGTTTAAAATTGTGAGTTAATATCTGGAACCTGTCGTGTTTCATACCAGTGGGAGTTGAGAAACACATGCAACCGCTTGTCCCAGTTTGATAGCTTTTACAATTGAAACTGCTTAGACTGTACGGTGGCGACATCTGGATAGCAATTATTTGATGACGAGACATGAATCAGGCCAAAGCAACCTCTGATGATATTTCACAGCAGCTAGTCAGGGTGTTCCCGATTACTTTAAGCATGTGATATATTTATTGCATTTTTTATATTTATTATAGATGTGTATTTATATTAGATTCAGGGAATAAGGTTATTGATAAAGAATATTCTGTTCGCCATGAAGAAATTTTAAGTGATGTTTGAAAAGAAAACAATAAATGTTTGAGTGAGCAATATAGCAGTATTTCAAGTCTCAGGTGTTTTAGCCAGCCAGGTTCCATGGAGCATTGGAGTGCTTTGAAGGTGATCACCATACAGACCCTGCAGCACGGACTCCGCATCACAGCCCATGCAACCATGTCTGCCTCCCAGGCGGCCATCATCTGGTGCCACATCATTAAAGCTGCAGCACCATTCTCAAACAAGTCATGTTGAGTTCAACACCAAATAAATGTATACACAAGAACAAAAGGTATTTGTATAAAGCTATTGTGGCATTCAGTTTCATAAGCGCCCTCTTGTGTGATATTCAAGAGTGATTGTTTAAGCGAAGGGTGTGGTGCCCATTTGAAGTATGACCAGGTATGATATCGGACCTGTCTTTGGTAGATAGAATGTCAAAGGTAGGTTCGGAAGGGATGAATGATGGAACTTTAGTCATTTTGTTGTCTTTTGGTGCATAAAGAGTAGTGTATGCCTGAAAAGGGATCTTTCTGTATTTTGTTCGTCAAAAGTTTGGGCGTCACATGTTGTCATGCCAGATCTCAGCAACTGATCCTAGTGGGGATTTCATATTAACAAGACAAACTCACCTGAGCCAAAACTAGTGCCCCAACATACATGAATAAATCTTTTAAAATATTTTCTAAGCGGCTGCCAGTAACAGTAGGGAAATAAAGGTACCATCACAAAATGACCTTGTCTCAAACCTCTGCTATGTCATACTTTAATTAAGATATCAAGTTTGGAGAGATGATTGAGTGTAGTTCAGGAGCTTATAATAGAAAGGACTTGATGTTAAAAACTCAAACTGACATCATAGTGTGGTTGGTAGTTCATAATCATTATTATATCACACTATATTTATTTAATGTTACAAGGAACAGGGCTGGGATTTCAATGATCCTCAGGATGATTATATTTTGCTTTGATGGAGTTCCTTCCTGAATTTATCAGCCCTCAGTGCCATATTTGACCTTTTTCTGCTGTGCAAGGCCTTCTTACTGTTGTATAGATGGAGGTCCTAGCTGAGAGCTCAGTGTTCTATTTGGATGCGATATATGCACTGCATTGTGGTATTAGACACAAACCCTGCGAGGGTGCATGATGAGGGCTGCGTGCATGCATGCATCATTCACACTCATTGTCGCTACAGTTCCACTATGTTTAGCCACTCTGATGAGCTCGCCCTTGAAAAAGATTTTTATACTTTCTCTTTAACAGATGATGTACTTTAAATTATTAAATTTTACTAAGGTAGCTCTTACCCAAAATCTTTAAATGTGCGCAGTAGCATTTATTGGGCAGAAATACTTGTACTAGTTTGTCAGCAGGTCTTCAAGATAACATGTTGAAATAGTTATCTGGTCACTCATTGGTCAAGTATCACCATACTTGGTCAAGTATCACCATACTCATTAGTCATTTATTGGTCAAGTATCACCATACTCAGTGGTCATTCATTGGTCAAGTATCACCATACTCAGTGGTCACTCATTGGTCAAGTATCACCATACTTGGTCAAGTATCACCATACTCATTAGTCATTTATTGGTCAAGTATAACCATACTCAGTGGTCACTCATTGGTCAAGTATCACCATACTCATTAGTCATTTATTGGTCAAGTATCACCATACTCAGCAGTCATTCATTGGTCAAGTATCGCCATACTCAGCAGTCATTCATTGGTCTAGTATCACCATACTCACTCATCATCATTCATTGGTCAAGTATCATCATACTCAGTGGTCATTCATTGGTCTAGTATCACCATACTCAGTGGTCATCCATTGGTCAAGTATCACCATACTCAGTGGTCATTCATTGTTCAATTTCATCTTATTTGGTAGAGTATTACCATACGCTCCTTGGATCACCTTATCTGAACAAAATCTTTTCTAAATTTACCCTCTTTTTATCATAAATTAATTAAAATGATGAAGAGAAAGCATTTACAATTTCATGGTAAATATTTGTATTCTGCTGGATGTTTAAGCACATTATTCTTGTGTTTGACTGTGAATTTGTAATGGCTTAATTCTCAATTGAACATAGCATTTCGGGCTTCATTTTAACAGTGTGCAGATAACTTGATTAGTAAACTGGATTAGGATTATTAAGAATTATTCCAAGTAACTTAAGACTAGAATTAGGTTATTGTGCAGGAAGTGAGACTAGTTGTGATGCATTCAGGAAACAATAAATTCAAATATTATTCTGCAAAAATCACATTAAAAATCAAAAGACATAATTTTGTGCTGGTGAGATGTCACTGCAGTTCCTCTATTGTTGCGTTTGTATTGCCATAATTGTCCTCCTAACTCCTTCAATCTGATGAGAAAATTGAGTTTAACAAGTGCGTCTGTGTAATAATCACCAGTTTGCCTCATTTCGAGCCATGACTCTGGAACGTGTAGACCCTCTGCCAAGTGCGTAAAGTGACGGGGTTGCTGACCCAGTGATGGAGTGGCACCAGTCTAAAAGTTTGATTGAGTCATGCTATAGGAAACTGACATCTTGTCATACATTAGCCACAATTTCCATTACATTTATTTGATCATCCACATAAATGTAGAAGTGATTATATTCAATTTTGAGGTTTATTATGAAAGAATCAGAGACAGTCTCCTTCCATTTACAAATGTTCCAGTCCATAGATTTCAATAAATCTAGTTTCCCAAGCTATCCTTCTTTCCTTTCAAAATAACACTCGTACAAATAGACATTTGCAATCATGAAATTGATGAACAGAAGTGTGGTTACCTTTTTACCATTGTTTAAAAGTATGATCTTGAGTACTTTTGTCTGATATTTGGATGATATTTAAAGAATGATGCCTCTGAGGAAGCAGTTGTTAGGATGCTTGTGATGTTGCATGCATGTGTGTGTGTGTGTGTGCGTGTGTGTGTGTCCCATGCAGTACAGTGATAATGATATAGCCATTCAAATGTGTCAATCAAAAATATTAATGAATTTCCTTTTGTTTTCACTTCAGAGAAGTGAGATATCTTTGACACAGGTAAAGGATTGCCTGTGTATTTATATCAAATATTTTTAATCCTAATTAGATTATACCACAATGAAACATCAATGACCAATTTTGTCATTCGTCAATAAGGATATGTAAAAGTCTATCTGTAAAGAAATGTTCCTATTCTATCTGCCATAGTGTCCTTAGTAAATTAATTTAGATGCAGCTAAATCACAAATGTTCATTAACATTGTCTGCACAGACATCTGAAAAAGAAAATTATAGCATAATTATATTTTATATTTTTACACCAAGAGCTTTGCAAATATATATTCCTGAAGATTTTCTGTACTTGTAATGTGACCTTTGAGTAAGTTGTAATATTGAAATAAATTTGAGCAATTAACTGAAAACTGTTCAGATTGTGTAGACCCATGATAATATATTCAAGTTTGAAGATAATTGAAGACATCAGTTGGTTCTTTGCTCAAACTCTCCAAACGAGGCTGTCTTCCTGTCTTAATCAAATATTTTGCTGGGGCTACACTGTATTTGTCAATAAACAAAGATGTGAAGATCTAGGCACATTTGCTTTATTAACATTTCAATAAGTATTGGTCTTTTGTGGAAATTAAAACAGGGGTAGCGTTTAACTGACTCTGCACAGCATTATCTTCTGGATTAAAGCTTTGTGGGTTAATCCAGCAGACACAAGATATGGAGGCATATTAGCAACAGTTTAGTCATGACGAAGTCTCAGGGAGAAGTGATTGCAACTGCCTTTTGTCCCAGTGTTTTATTAGGTTTGCTTTGACTTTGGTTTTCTTCATCAGTTTTGTCTCCATTGTTTAATTATAGACAGGAAATTATTTCATTGAAATTAAAATATGATTTTTAATTAATAAGAAATTGCTGATTGGCATTGTGATCATATCTTGTACATTGAGAGAAGTGTTAAAAGAGAGGATAACACATTTTGTTCAGATCACACAATGGTATATGAAGATATTTATAATGCCAGGCCCTGTTTCAGTTATTGTGGTGTGTGCTGAACTTATAAATACATGCCACCTATCTATCTGGATTTGTAGGCAAAGCCAGGAAAAGACCTGGAAAACTATAGCGTGGTGCATTTGATAGGTTTTGACATGAATTTGACTGGTACTGTTGGAGTTTTCCAGAATACATTGTTTAATAATGTTGTGGACTACCTCAATTAACTTAATCATTTCCTGGTACTGTTGATATTGCTTGTTAACTGACAAGTTGTACAGTAGATAAAGACAAACAAACAGACTTAATATACTAACTAGATCTGCTCAAAATGCATATTAGCAGATTTGATGGATCGCATCATGAGCAAGTCAAGGTTGCAAGTATTGATCAGCAAGATTAGAGCACATTATGAATCAGTTAAGTTAGATGTATCATGTATCAGAGTGCATTATGAATTAAATAAGTTATGTCTGTGTATTCTGAATCAGTTAAGTTAGATTGTATAACAGATGGAATGTGGTATGAATAAAAGAATTAGTTAGAGTGCATTATGAATCAATGAGTTTTTTATTCTATTGTGTAACAATTAGAGTGCACTATTAATCAATTAAGCAAGAATGTATTGTATATCAGTGATAATTGAATCAGATAGATTAGAATATATCATGCATCAATTAGCATGGAAATGTGAAATGGTGTTTTTACAATCCTTTCAGCAAATATGGCCATATCAGGTCGACTTTCAAGTCTTTTAACCAGTGTAAAAGTATCACTGCTGTCAGTGGGAGTTGAACCCACCACCTCCCGTCCTCCACTTATATAACCATGAAAGGCACAGATCCTTGAGGGGTTTAAATATATATTAGATCTAGCATGGCTATATTAAGAATAATACATATTAGTTAAGCATAAAAAACAGGTCAAGACAACAAAGAAAAACTTGGGTATGATGAAACACACAAGAGGAAACAGTGGGAAGAGACTGGACAGGAATTATTTTACCATGAAGGCAGAGGATGTGATATGCTGCCTAATGGGTTATGGTCAAATAAATATATATATATTCTTGAATTCAGACTGCAGTGTAGGATTCTAGTGGGACATGAATTATAGGATTACCAGCTGGGATTATGTTAGCAAGTTGGTGATTGGTACAAGTATGTGTGTATGTGGGGACAGTCCAGCAGCTGGTGTATAATCCCACAAGCTTCATACTCCCACCCATCCCACCTCCACCTGGCTCCACAACCTAACTTGTCATTGTGTCATCTACAATTAGTGAAAATAAATGTTTCCTCACCTCTACATGACCAGTAGGTGGCAGCACTATGCTATGCTGTGTCAGACCTACAGAAAGGCCAGAAAGGTCAGAAATAACAAGATGGCCAGAGCGATGGTAATGTCATGACAGTGACCTCGCCTTGACATTCGTTGTGTAATTTCTGGCAGGTTTGGTTGTAGTGGCAACATGTTGCATGCAGTTTTGCGATTGTTGAGTGTGCGCAGGTGTGAAAGAATCCCTCAACGGGTACCATACCTCATAGCTGCCAACAGTTAGATGGTGGTTACGACCTGTGATAGGAGACCAGGATGGACACATTGTCACCATTCTGGCTGGTTAAATGTGACAAGAACAACATAAAGGATGCCTGTGGGTGAGAGAAACATGCGAAAAATATACATCATGAGAAAATATAGCAAGGCCAAATATTTTACTGTATCTTAACAATTTCTGGTGATATCATGTACAAAATATATAATTTGTCTTCTTTTTGGAGTTCTTTTATTGTGGTAATATATTTTTTTCAATGTGGTCTTTTGTAATATGTCCTATTTTCCTTTTCACAAAGCAATTTGCCTTTTCCTTGGGTACTTTGCAAAGAAAATCATAAATTTGAAATGCAATAATCCATACATTTCTATCCACCTGTCTATTTGCAAAAGCCATTCATTTTTTACAATTAACTATTAATGAGCTAAAAATGGAATAACTAATGTTTTCCTGAGAATTTGATAAGATATAAACAGTATTGGAGAATTAATTCCATTTTTTTTTCAATTTGATAATTTTGCCATATGTGTGTCTGAAGTTTGTATATGCAGCATAAGGGATCTGGATGCAATTAACTTGTAAGCTGAGATATGGGCTGTTCACAGTGGCAGCTATTTGTCAGATTGTCTCAGTTCATCCATTTCTTGCCCCTATATTAAGCCAAAAGTCTTTGCATTTCAGTCTCAAAAAAAACATGAAAGTGATCTATGAGCAGCCATATTGATTTGGGGTTTGAGTGTTTTGTATCAGGGGCAGTCAGTCACATGGCATCAAAGCCTCACTTTCACCCCTGGGTATGCTGCCTCTTGACACAGATGCTCCTTCATTTTGTCTGCTGAGTACCCTCTGGTGGTGATTTGTGTCATCAGAATGCAGTGTTTGGTCACATAGAGACCCATATACTGTAGCGGACATGGTTTGGTTCGGCCGCTTATTGACAAGCTGATGTGTAGAGAGTAGAGTTACAGTTCTCTTGTGGGGAGGAAATTGTACACTTTCTTACAGGAAAGTGGCTCCTTAGCTTTTCGGCAGACATGTTGCTACAAAAATAAGGGCGTTAATGTCAGACATGGCGAGACACAGGACTGAGCTGTGAACAAACCCACAATGCTCTAGGCTCCTATATTTCAACAGCCATACACTCTATATGCTCAGTTTCCAGGAAAAATGGCACTGATCAAATCGGGTGTGCTGCAAAGCACAAAATGTTTCCATTCTACCTTTTTTAATTAAAATGTTTTCTTTTTAAAGTTGAAATCTATGGTAAGATTTTTTCAAATCATGTTATCCGTTAGTCCTACAATAAAGATGCATTCCAAGATGAGTGAGGGTGACTTGACAATTTTGTTGACCTTCGGCAATGTATCCACTTTCAATGTCAGGTCGGATTTAGACCTGAAGCAATAAATGAAGAAACTTTGAGGAGATGTATCTTCCACCTGAGATTTTGAGTGTTGTTTGATCAGTGTTCTCTTATTCTGGCTTGCAATCCTATACCTGGGACAAAGTCTGTCTGAGAGGTGATACAGACTGATTCCATAGAAATGATATATCTTAATGGATAGAGTAATTATCGGAAAGCAACAGCAGTCGTATGGATACCACACATACAAATGCCTGAATTGTTTTTTAACTGTTTCTTTGATATTTTGAAACCAGCGTTAGAATCTTTATGGCGAGAAAAAGATTTTTTTTTTCATTTTTGTTTTCATTTCAAGTAATTCAGAGGTTGTACATCATTATTTGATAATAAAATAATGATGACAGATGTTTTAAAACCCATTAAACTAATACTAACCTCATCAGTAATGCTTGACATTATTGATATTTGTGAACTTGCAACATTCCACACTTTGTGCAGAATATTGCTGAGAGAGGTATGAGATATAATTGAATGAGAAAGTGTGATGAGGGATCAGTAGGAAGGGCCCAGCTGAGATCACAGCTCTGGAGAGGACCTTCATGCATATCATGCATGCATGTCACAAGCACACACTCATCAACCAAGCCGCTGTCTCACACTGTATGAATGTGAATCATTCAAGAATATGAAATGTCACTGTTTCCTGTTTACGTGACTATGCAGGCCAAAAACAAACAAACATTTAATGTCCAGGCCATGTTATAGTTTCTAAAACGGAATAGTCATTATGGGAAAGTATCAGAAAATACACTGTTTTGTCCAGTAAATCTTGAAAATGGGTTTATTATTGAGTGGCTAAGTATCAGAGAGGGAAAACAACTTCTCACATTCCTGCAATGGTCAGGCAATATTTTGTGAGCTACGAAATACATATGTGTATACTCTTGTAATTATGATGTGATTTATGTTCTATAAAATCTAGAGAGATAAGACAAAGTTCTATGTAACATCCTGCAAGCTTGCAGACATGTGAAGAGACAGTCTGATAGCCAGAATAATCCCACTGATAGAGATAATGGCTATATGGGGATTAATTTGGATTAAGGAAGGAGAGAGCAGACAGGTTAATGATGACAGTATGGACAGTTGCTGAATGTTAATAACGAGAGATGAGTCCACCTAACGCTCTGCCTACCCTCGTACTGTCTCATCTCATATGTGATGACTTGTGGGCTGCCGTTGCAAGCTGCATAGTTCACCCAGGCTATTTCTCAGGAATATTAACTACTCCATATTTGATATTTTAAATTTTATTTAAAGGGTACAAGTACAATGAGATTTGACTCTTCAAGTGTTGCAATGACCTTGACTATGAAAAGTTAGTCTATAAGATTTCTCGGCAAGTGTAAATGGCAAACTTCATATTTGTATGACCTGTAAACATATTATGTGGGATTGATGGCCTGTGGTGTTTTCACAGCCTTACTGCCTATTTTTTTCTTTTGAGTCTTTCATTTATACCTTTTGTGGGGAACAAAGCCTACCAACAAAGTGAATGAAGGAGAGATTATTTGACATTAAATCTGCTTATTTACCGGTCGTCACTTTATACTTTTTCGAAATTGGCTGTGTGATATTTTGAAAAACACTACTAATAACATTTATTTCCACTACATTTATCTTGCACAATACATTTTTGTGCAGAGTTTTAAAGGTCATAAAGGTCACATCTTTCGAAATATTGTGAAGCTGATCCTTACACATGGGAGGAGATTAGAACTTTATATAATGGATATATAAAGCATACAAAATATTTGTTTTGATGATTTTTTGTTGACTTTGGGTTTAGGTTAAGGTTAAGATTTGCAATATTTTTAAAAGTAATGGGAGAAAAAAACATCAACAGCAGGTAATTCTCCAAAACCCTGCAAAATTATACCCCCAGACCTTCAAAATTGTAAAGAAAAATCAACAAAAACTGACCAAGGCAGCATTCAACCAATCAGAATGCTTTGCTTTCTTGTCCACTTGTCCAGGTGTACAACTTGTCCACTCTACTTATGGACCAGTGAAAAAGCAAACAAATGTACATGAGCAGGAAATACTGATGTACATTGACAAAACACTAAATAGACTAAATGAGAATATGAAGAAGGACCCACCCAACTGCTCTGTTCTTATTTTCAATCAGATGATACCATATTCTACAGAGCAAACCAAATATCAATTTTTGTCACCTCAAGCATCCTGTTCAATATGTGTATAATTTCAATATGTGTATAAACTGTGAGTTAGATGGTGCATGATCTTGTATGCAATGAATACCGGTACTTCCATTTTGTGCTGCCCACAAACTTTCTAATTTTTTTTTCAGAATTGCAGAATTTGCCCTATTGGTGAGAATGCAATTTCACATAAATATAAACAATATACAGGGCTACTTTGTCACATAAAATAAGATAAGTTATTAAAAAAAAGACTTAATACTATTAATGTGTGGAAAATGACTTATTTTATATGTATAGATATTAGATTTTGTGTAAACACAGTAAATACGAGTGATTTAAGCCAATGGTGGCCTTGGTTTATGAGGTGAGGTTTTGGGGTCTCTGCCCTGGTCAGTGTCCCAGAACTACCATGGAAATGTGCCATTGAATGTAATGGATTGTCTGGTGGCCCTGGTTATAATTGCCTGTATGTTCCCTTGCTGATGGTGATGTGATCTGCCCCTCTCCTTGCCTATATTGCTTTGTTTCTTTTGGCCCCTTACAGCAATATGTTTGTACAATATTTCACCCCTTAATGGCCACCCTATTGTGGCTGTGGCATGTTTGATTCCTGATTTCTTTAATAGAATATGTCAGAGGCTGATCTATGACAAGGCTGCATATGTATCAGAATGGTTCTCCTGCACACATTTGGAACGGGAGAAAAAACGGGATCTGGATGGGTAATACTTAACAGCATTAACCTCACGACTGCACTCATTATTGCCCCAGATTACATATATTCTTGATCAGTTTGTATGATCATATCAGTGGAAATTAACATATCAATTTTCATTCAATGAATCCTTATTTTAGCCCTTATTCTATATTACCCCATTCCAGGGGGCCATGTGCCCCAGCATTAGATGATGTTGGCAGAGACAATTCATGTAAAGACAATAGTCTCCTCAGCAATTTGTTTCAGTAACAATACAGATCGGAGGCTGCTGTTCCATCAGAGAGGCCTTTGATTCGTGAAGCCTTTAATACAAACCATCAGCCCGGTGATCTATGCTTACAGAGGTATGCACCTCAGTCATAGATACATGGGACATGCACTACAACAGCCAAAACCTAACTTCCTTACTCCCTGTGTAAATATTGTCTTACTTTCCAAATATAAATTACAATTATGAAAATGTACTTGATGTAAAAAAATCTAAGATTGAAAGTGAGTTTGCATGAAATTTTTTATATACAGCAAGACAAAACTGGCACAGCTAATGCAATATAATATCTCAGAGAAGCTTATGGTGAGATGTGTAAATTAAAAAGGCTTCACCATTGCCTGCTTTGATGTGAGAACCTGCTATTAAAGGGTTTATGTCAGTTTTATGATGTTGAGGTTATGACAGTGGTCATCCCAGAATCAGACAGGCAAGACATTCCAAAATAGATTCTCACTCACATCTGCACATTCCACTCATAACTGGATCGTAAATGTACAGAAATTACTTATTGTAGAAAGTGGAATCAGCTCACTCACACTGGAAGATTCCACTTACTACTGGACAGAAGACACTTCAAGAGGACCTGACTCTATGCTAGAACCCAGTTGCTCACCATGTATATTGCATTGTCTCTAGTCAATTTTATCTTTGATAAAATGTAAATTTCTAATTTGATGAATTCCAGTGATAATATATTTATTGAAAAATAATATTATTTTGTCCTAGGTTTGAAGAAAAAAACATTCTCAAACTACCAACTAAACTAAATTAAATGTTATTCAAAGTACCACCACACAAAAATAACAAGATGTATAATTAATTTGATAGGCAATGTTTTTTATACCAATTAGATTAATGTTACTAATTGAAAAAGAAACAACACACAACCAACAAATGAATTTGATGTCATTTTCAGGTATTGAAGACTTTGGTGAGATTGGTTTGTAGCAATTTGCCAAATGTGATCAAATTGAATGGCATCTTCAATTAGAGATTCGGATGCTTGTTTCAGTAGACACAGCTCCATCCTTAAATACACACAACACTAGAATCTTTGATGGGTAAACTGATCTTATCCAATAATTGGTCTGTAATAGATACATAATTTCATCTACTCAAACCCGCAACCATCCCATTTCCTTCTCAATTGTAATTGATATTATTAAGTAAGGAATATTGGCTGCAATTTTGTCATAGCGTTTCAGACTATTAAGTTAATCTTGGAGTCAATATGAAGGCCTGATATTCTCTGAGCGTAAAACTTTCATCTGCTCCCGTCAACCAATCACATACAGCACAGGAAGTCACATGACTGTACACGATTCTAATGGCATCAATGATGGAATTTCATAATTTGTCGGAAATTGACTGTGGTTTTGTTTTTGCCACAGAGACCTCTCATTGGGCGTGGTACAGAACATTGCCCTGGGCACATCTCCATTATCTTTTAGAGTTCATGACATTAGATGACCTCTACATCATGCCGCAGTGACAGGTCTGCAGGAAAAAATGGTAGCCCTGCAGCAACTGGTGTGCAGTGCTGTGATTGGTTAATATTGAATGAGAAATCAGGGAGTCTCATCAATATCTGTACTTTGGAAAG
Source organism: Amphiduros pacificus (assembly GCA_949316495.1). Lineage (NCBI taxonomy): Eukaryota > Metazoa > Annelida > Polychaeta > Phyllodocida > Hesionidae > Amphiduros > Amphiduros pacificus. The sequence continues at coordinate 32,492,642 of OX439002.1, forward strand.
ATATCTATCACAAAAATACCTGAAAAAAAAGAAACAATCCTGATTAATCAATGAGCAACATTTGGAAAAAAAAAGATTTAATAGGCCAATCAAATTCATGAAGATTCTTTGACAGGATTCTAGGGACGATCTTCTAGAAAAGAAAGTAAGCCTGTGGGTATAATTTTACACAGTTAAAGCTTACAAAGCATTTGATTTTCATGTGTCATGCATAATACATCACAAGCTCATCACAATACCAGGCCAAATACGATATCAAAAATGGCAAAATTTTTTTTTGTAATTTGGAATGTGAAACTACCACTGACAAATAGGATTTTTTCAGTTTTCAGAAATAGACAATGATGTAATTTATAGATGCTTATCTTGTTTATCTTATCATAAATTGTAAGCTAGACATTAGACTCCTTAAGCTTTGTACTGAGAATTGAGCATCAGGAGAGGGTTGGCTTGGGTGATGACATCTTGCCACGGTGATGAATACACATAATTATCTCTCTGACAATCTCACACTCGGAAATCTGAGCACAGTGCAGGAAATTATCACAAATTTAAATCAGATGCTACTGATATTTTGGAGACTGAATGTGATGTCTTTCTGAAAATGTGGCATCAATATTTTCATCACTTTGATATTGTATCAATATTTATTGGAGAAATAGGTGATGGTAATATTGATGTAGCAAGCCACAAGATTTAAAGAATTTGGTCACTGGCCTGTAAGATCAGGAATACTTCTTGTCAAATCTACTGGCACATAACAGAAAACAATAAAAATACAAAAGATATTTACTGAAATCTGGGCCAGTAGAATTTAAAATCCAATGACCCATTCGGGCCTAAAGGCTCCCAAAACCCTAAAGAGTCACAGAGCCATTGCTTGATGCATAGAGGAAAAATAGGTTCTGATTCTTTCTCTATGATTGATGCTAAACTCAAATGTTTCTCATCACTTTTCCCTATTTGTGTTGAGATCGGATCACAGTGAGATAAGGTACAGTGAGATAAGGTACTAGTAAGTAACCTGCAGGGTACCAGTGAAGAGGTGATAGGGTACCAGTGAAGAGGTGATAGGCTACCATTAGGTAGCCAATAGGATACCAGTAGGGAGCTAATAAGGGTCCCAGTGTCAGCACAGCTTGGTTGGTTTTCCAGTTCATTGGACGTTCAGTGTAAAATAGGTGAAGTAAAATTGTATAAATATACCACCACCTGCATCACAGCACTGTGCTAAATGATGGACATAATTGCACTAAATGATGTGAATCAATGTTAACCCATGCAGCAGTGAACTCAAATTTAATTTCCAATATGAGAACTGCCCCATTTAAAGGAGCCCATGTTGGGACAGGTGGTAGACAAATCTAAACATAATAGCCTTGCCTTTTTCAAACATTGGAGTAGAATCTGTTGAACCTTAGCAAGCCCTTGTGTGTGCTCCCGGCCATTGCTCGGGTTAATTTGATTACATTGGGGTTTGCTTTGTAACAATATTTCATATAATGTGATGTTGTGATTAATACCTTGTTGTTCTTGTTCATTGATCTGGTTATTTTGTTAGAAATGAATACAAAATGAGGTAATAATGAAAATGCGTTCACCATTTTCAGAACTGACACAGTTCATTTTACCCTCCTGTTTCCTTATCTTAGCTGCCCTCTCCTTATCTCTCCTGTCTCCTCATAATCTTCCCTGCTTGCTTCTTTGTCTCCCCTGCTCCCTGATTAATAATCTCCCTTGCCAACCTCATTATTTTACATGTCCCTGTGTATCTCTTCTTGAATCTCTTGTCTGTTTCTTCTCTCTCCTGCCTCTTTTTCTCTGCTTCTTTGATTATTTCCCCTGCCTAACTGCTTCTTAATTGTCCCTGCTACTTCTTTTCCTCCCCTGTCTGCTTCTTTATCAGCCCTCCTGATTCTTTATCTGTTCTGCTTCCAATCTTATGGCCTGTGCCTGCTTCTTTACTCCCCTGCCTGCTTCTTTATCACCACTCCTGATTCCTTGTCTTTTATCCCTGCTTTCATTATCTCTCTTCCTAGCCAGCTTTCTATTTCCATCCAGTGTCTATCACATTTCCCAAATGCTGCAATCTTTTGATTTTGTATGTTTACCATTTACTTCTGGTGGCTCTCTCACCCCTTCCGGAGTCTCAGGCACACCTCTCATTTACCAGTGCCACAGATAATCCAAACATAATCCGCTGCCAATTTGGAGATAATCTCTGCGGTATTATCCTCCATCAGATCAGAATGATTGGTCTAAATCAGGCATTGTTGCCCAAGGCATTTGTTATTAGGTTATTTTGGATGGGGGTTGGGGGTCAGAAGAGAGGGAGTCCATAAGATCATCATTCATGTTGGTCTGGGGATAGTATGAATAGATGTTTGACCTGCGGCTGTCTCTATCAGCTCCCATTACAGGTGGCTTCATTACATTTCCACAAATGCCATTGTCTGCGGAGAAACATCTTATATGCAATTAGCTATTCAAAGATAGTATTAAATTGAACATAATCACCATAGGTCAGGTATAATGATACTGAGTCTCCAAACATAAAGTCTGTACACTTTGAGATAATGTTGCACTGATAACATAAATATAAGATTTGCTTCCTCATCTCTTATGAATGCAACAATGATGATGTGGACCTTTCAGATGTCACTGTGATACGTTGTGTTTAAACGTTTTGCATAAATCTAAAGTTAAAATCATTAAAAAGCTATCACGTCCCTGGGTGGGCTTGAACCACCAACCTTTCGATTAACAGTCGAACGCGCTAACCGATTGCGCCACAGAGACTGACATGTTTACACCTGTTTAATATAGAGTCTTAATATATTCATGTATGCCCGCCAACATTTATATCAATTGTAAAGTTTGTCTTTTCATTTGATCATTACAATTTGTCTCATATATCACTTTTAACACTAAAAACATCTTTAATTTAATAATTTGTCATAATTGCATGTGGTGATTTTCCTAAAATTTGATTAATGATCAGTTATAATGGACAAATCATTCAAAGGAATTGGAAATATAAAATATATTATAAACCAATGCTCTTCTTCAAAATCACTGAAAAATAAATCAGTCCAGAGTTTGTGTTGTTAATGATTTGTGCCATGATGCAATCATAAATTCATGTCAAATGAATGTTCATTCATATGATTGGGTATCCTCGTGATAAAGGCAATTTGAGATTGAGATTAAGATATGTATTTTGGTTGTGACATTTAACATGATAATAATGTATTATGTAGTGACATTTTACAAAAGTACATAGAGATATCCACTTACACAATGAATATTAAAATTCAGTATTAAGAATATATTTTTGAGATATATGAACCTGAAAATGTTACCCTGTGCAAAAATATCAAAGTAATATCGTTTGAACAGATAGATGATTTAGTATTATATCAGATTAGATGTGTGGTGATACAAGCCAGGCAATCCCATATGGTCTAGTGGTTAGGATTCCTGCCTTTCACGCAGGCGGCCCGGGTTCGATTCCCGGTGTGGGAACTTGCACTTTTGCTCTTAGATTTATATTGTCAGTTGCACCACACCGTGAATATTTGTCTTTGTTCCTGTTGTATCAAAACTTTAATATCAATTGAAATGTTTGTCTTTTCATCTGATCATTATTGCAATTTGTCATCACACAAAACCTTGATAATTTCTTTAATTTAATAATTTGTCAGAATTGCATGTAGTGGTTTTCTTGAACATTGATTAAAGATTTGTTATGACAGACAAATTGGAAAAATAAAACATATAGTATATCAATGTTGCTTTGTTTGATACATTTGCAATAATAAAAACAAAGCATGCAATGCAATGAAATTATAATCCTAGGTGAGATTTAAGAGAGTTCTGAAAAGAAAGTAATTAGGAATACAAGACAGGAAACAGAGATCATTACTGGCACAATTTAGAACTGGAATTCTGTGTTTATCCATAAAAAAGAACTATGATAACACCCCAATAGCTTATAGTTCATTTAATGTTTGCAAAGATAGGGTATTGTAGAATGGAACCCATTTTTTATATTGTATGGATAAAGGATACCTACAATCAATCTTAATGAATTTCTATGATAATTTTTATTTTATGATAGATGATTACACACAACTGGGTCTTTGTATTGATCTTACTATTAAATAAAACAGTTCTGTACAAATAGTGTCACAACTTTTGCAGGAAATATTGATTCAAACTTCAGGAAATGTAGATCAAAATATAAAATCCTCTTCAAAATCATTGAAAAGAAAAGAATGTTCAGTCATATGATTGGGTATCCTCATGATTAGTGGCAATTTGACATTGAGATTAAGATATGTATTTTGGTTGTGACATTCAACGTGATAATAATGTATTATGTAGTGACATTTTCCAAAAGTGCACAGAGGTATCCACTTACTTTATTTGAAGTTTGGGACTGTAGTATAACAATGAATATAAAGATTCAGTATCATCAACATATTTTTGATAATATATGAACCTGAAAATATTTCCCTGTCCTGTACAAAAATATCAAATTAATATCATTTGAACAAATAGATGATTTAGTATTATATGAGATTAGATGTGTGGTGATACAAGCCAGGCAATCCCATATGGTCTAGTGGTTAGGATTCCTGCCTTTCACGCAGGCGGCCCGGGTTCGATTCCCGGTGTGGGAACTTGCACTTTTGCTCTTAGATTTATATTGTCAGTTGCACCACACCGTGAATATTTGTCTTTGTTCCTGTCGTATCAAAACTTTAATATCAATTGAAATGTTTGTCTTTTCATCTGATCATTATTGCAATTCGTCATCACACAAAACCTTGATAATTTCTTTAATTTAATAATTTGTCAGAATTGCATGTAGTGGTTTTCTTGAACATTTATTAATGATTTGTTATGACAGACAAATTGGAAAAATAAAACATATAGAATATCAATGTTGCTTTGTTTGATACATTTGCAATAATAAAAACAAAGCAAGCAATGCAATGACATTATAATCCTAGGTGAGATTTAAGAGAGTTCTGAAAAGAAAGTAATTAGGAATACAAGACGGGAAACAGAGATCATTACTGGCACAATTTAGAACTGGAATTCTGTGTTTTTCCCTAAAAAAGAACTATGATAACACCCCAATAGCTTATAGTTCATTTAATGTTTGCAACGATAGGGTATTGTAGAATGGAACCCATTTTTTATATTGTATGGATAAAGGATACCTACAATCAATCTTAATGAATTTCTATGATAATTTTTATTTTATGACATGATTACGCACAACTGGGTCTTTGTATAGATCTTACTATTAAATAAAACAGTTCTGTACAAATAGTGTCACAACTTTTGCAGGAAATATTGATTCAAACTTCAGGAAATGTAGATCAAAATATAAAATCCTCTTCAAAATCATTGAAAAGAAAAGAATGTTCAGTCATATGATTGGGTATCCTCATGATTAGTGGCAATTTGACATTATGAATAAGATATGTATTTTGGTTGTGACATTCAACGTGATAATAATGTATTATGTAGTGACATTTTCCAAAAGTGCATAGAGGTATCCACTTACTTTATTTGAAGTTTGGGACTGTAATATAACAATGAATATAAAGATTCAGTATCATCAATATATTTTTGATAATATATGAACCTGAAAATGTTACCCTGTCCTGTACAAAATATCAAATTAATATCATTTGAACAGATAGATGATTTAGTATTATATCAGATTAGATGTGTGGTGATGCAAGCCAGGCAATCCCATATGGTCTAGTGGTTAGGATTCCTGCCTTTCACGCAGGCGGCCCGGGTTCGATTCCCGGTGTGGGAACTTGCACTTTTGCTCTTAGATTTATATTGTCAGTTGCACCACACCGTGAATATTTGTCTTTGTTCCTGTCGTATCAAAACTTTAATATCAATTGAAATGTTTGTCTTTTCATCTGATCATTATTGCAATTTGTCATCACACAAAACCTTGATAATTTCTTTAATTTAATAATTTGTCAGAATTGCATGTAGTGGTTTTCTTGAACATTTATTAATGATTTGTTATGACAGACAAATTGGAAAAATAAAACATAGTATATCAATGTTGCTTTGTTTGATACATTTGCAATAATAAAAACAAAGCATGCAATGCAATGAAATTATAATCCTAGGTGAGATTTAAGAGAGTTCTGAAAAGAAAGTAATTAGGAATACAAGATAGGAAACAGAGATCATTACTGGCACAATTTAGAACTGGAATTCTGTGTTTTTCCCTAAAAAAGAACTATGATAACACCCCAATAGCTTATAGTTCATTTAATGTTTGCAACGATAGGGTATTGTAGAATGGAACCCATTTTTTATATTGTATGGATAAAGGATACCTACAATCAATCTTAATGAATTTCTATGATAATTTTTATTTTATGACAGATGATTACACACAACTGGGTCTTTGTATTGATCTTACTATTAAATAAAACAGTTCTGTACAAATAGTGTCACAACTTTTGCAGGAAATATTGATTCAAACTTCAGGAAATGTAGATCAAAATATAAAATCCTCTTCAAAATCATTGAAAAGAAAAGAATGTTCAGTCATATGATTGGGTATCCTCATGATTAGTGGCAATCTGACATTGAGATTAAGATATGTATTTTGGTTGCGACATTCAACGTGATAATAATGTATTATGTAGTGACATTTTCCAAAAGTGCACAGAGGTATCCACTTACTTTATTTGAAGTTTGGGACTGTAGTATAACAATGAATATAAAGATTCAGTATCATCAATATATTTTTGATAATATATGAACCTGAAAATGTTACCCTGTCCTGTACAAAAATATCAAAGTAATATCGTTTGAACAGATAGATGATTTAGTATTATATGAGATTAGATGTGTGGTGATGCAAGCCAGGCAATCCCATATGGTCTAGTGGTTAGGATTCCTGCCTTTCACGCAGGCGGCCCGGGTTCGATTCCCGGTGTGGGAACTTGCACTTTTGTTGCTCTTAGTGCCACACCATGAATATTTGTTTTTTGTCCTGTCAAACACTGATCGCATCAAAATCATCACAGAAATTAAAGAAATTTAGTTTTAGGTCAACGTGTAACAGTGTTTTGATTATGGTAGTGGTTATGTAAATTTTAAAGTAAATCTGCATGATTTTACGTTGATTTTTGTGCCCCCTGGATTACTACCGTATTTACTCGAGTATAAGTCGAGGTTTTTTTCCAAAAACTCTTAGTTAATGTTTAGGGGGTCGACTTATACACGAGAGCAACCTGTGGACGAGGATTTACGCCAAAAAATTACGACACTATGAGTTTTCATTACGAACATTCTTATTTTCGAAATAACGAATATCGGACATAGCGGGTCGATTTAACAGTCTTATACTCGAGTAATTACGGTAAAACGTAAATACGATCTTCATATTTTCGAAATAAAGAATATCAGTCGCAACAGATTGATTTTAATTGCGTTTTAAATGATAAAGAAAGGTATTTACCCAATATTACTGGTCTATTATTCGAAACGCTTTGTTTTGACTTTGTTCTCACTGATTCTAATTATCAGCGTTCACAGTTTTGCAATACGTCTTTGTTTCCACTGCTTTGAGTCGTGTCTTCCCGCTTGGAAAGAAATGCTTTCACACGTGGATCGATTTTAATTGCGTTTTAAATGATAAATAAAGGTATTAACCCAAATTGTTCGAGAACAGAACAAAACCATCAATCCATTTAAAACGCAATTAAAATCGATCCCCGGGTGAAGGCATTTCTGTCAATTTCTTAAGATCGTCAACATGTGGTCGCAACACGTGGTTGCAATTTAGAAAGGCGGAAGTGACGGGAAGAGGCACTAGTTTTTAGCGCGAAAACGAGTTTGATATTTTAATTGCATTTTAAATGATAAATAAAGGTATTTACCCAATATTATCACAAATTATGCTTCGCAGGTCGAGAATTTATCCATGAAGTAAAACGTAAATATCATGTACGTGACGTCGCGTTAATTCACGTCCGCAACACGAGGAGAAGCCAGGGATCCATCGTTGCGCAATATATTAAATTTTTCAATGCGAGTTGATACACTCCATTTGTTTTCGCGCCAAAAATAAGAGCTTGTCCCCGTCACTCCCGCTTTTTAAAATGACGACCTCGTATTGCGTAATGCATTTAAATGGATGAATGGTTTTGTTCTGTTCTCGACCTGCAAGGCATATTTTGTGTTAATGTTGGGTATATACTTTTATTTATCATTTAAAACGCAATTAAAATCGATCCACGTGTGAAGGCATTTCTGTCAAGAAGGGAAGACACGACTCAACACGTGGTCGCAATTTTGAAAGGCGGAATTAACACCTTCCATTCATTTAACATGCATTACGCAATACTAGCGTGAAAGCATTTCTGTCCAAACGGGAAGACACGGCTCAAAGCAGTGGAAACAAAGACGAATTGCAAAACTGTGAAGGCTGATAATTGGAATCAGTGAAAACAAAGTCAGAACAAAGCGTTTCGAAATAATAGACATCGGACGTATTTACCCCTCTCCCGCCTTTCAAAATGGCGATCTTGAGAAATTGACAGAAATGCTCTCACACATGGATCGATTTTAATTGCGTTTTAAATGATAAATAAAGGTATTTACTTAATATTATCACAATTATGCTTCTCAGGTCGAGAATAACAAAGCGTTTTCATTATTTACCATTTAAAACGCAATTAAAATCGACCCACGTGTGCAAGCACTTCTGTCAACAGGGAAGACACGACTCAAAGCAGTGGAGACAATGACGAACCGCAAAACTGTGAACGCTGATAATTGGAATCAGTGAGAGCAAAGTCAAAACAAAGTGTTTCAAAATAATATTGGGTAAATACCTTTATTTATCATTTAAAACGCAATTAAAATCGACCCGCTACGTCTGATATCAGTTATTTCGAAAATACGAACATCGTATTTACGTTTTACCGTATTTACTCGTGTATAAAACTGCTAAGATCTTATATCGTAAGCATATTTAAGTTTCACTTTTAAAATGACCGCCAAGATTCAGCTGAAGCTTGAATGGTAGCAGAGCCGATATGTCAAGAAAAACCAACTCGACTTATATTCGGAAATTGTTTTTTTTCAAGAAAAATAACCTCAACTTTGGGGGGTCGACTTATACACGAGTCGACTTATACACGAGTAAATACGGTACCTGTTATGCGAATCTAGAACTTGGGCACCTTTCTGTTTTAAAATTGAGCAAAAACCTCGTTAAAATTCAGGTTGGACATATACTTACATATGTAACTGATGAACATGTGAATTTTTGAGAAATTGGATTTGATGGTTGATACATCAAGATTAGATAAAACAACTTTTTGAATCTAGCCATTATCTGCCATTTGGCACTGCTCACATTTCACTCTGTGATGTTGTTATTTAGTCTGGCAAAGTTGCAAGCATCTGGAAATGACCAGCTTATGCTCTGGCTTTGTCTGGAATAGCTTAAAATGTATGGATTAGTTTAAAACAACTGAATGTTGAAAATGGGTAATAAATACTTTGACTGGTGCAAGGATTTTTCCATTGTGAACTGGTTCCAGTTTATTTTCATTCATATGCATCCAAACAGGGCAATAGGCACATGTATATCAAGCCAAAGCACATGGTGAGCTCAATTCGGCTACCAATTGGGCCAGTCAATAAAAAGTTGATCTTTCAGCTTGGTTGAACAGGACCTCCACCCTTGAGAATGACTTACTTTTGGAAGCAGAACTGACCATGTGAGTGATTTAAAGGAAATGCACACCTATTCTGCACATCTTTACAACTGCCAATTATCAAATCCAAAGGTCAGTCAAGTGTGATTACATGTGACCAGTTGGATGCCATTGTTATGGTTAGAAAGTGGGAACAACAAAGCAGTAATCTAGGGACAGACCATAATTCATTGATGGTCAGAGGAAATAATGTATTCTGTCCAAAACAGACTCAAATTCAAATCCTTACTGGGAGAGGTGGTATATAACTCTACCTCACTATGCTTAGTAATAATGATTTAGAGTGGTATTGAAACCGTCTAACCAAATCTCAAGTGGAAAATTGTGTTATGTTTGGTGTGGGAACTTGCTCGTATTTTTTTTACATTTTTATTATGTTTACATGATTATCAAAAGCATGTTTTTGAAGAACACAAATTGATAATGTTTTTTTCTGACCAAGGTGTCTATAAGATGACCAATTCCAATACATAATGTACTATATACCTTAGTTTTTCTCACTCTTCATAACAGGACTTCTCTCTCATGTCAGTCCCTGCAGTCATCTGGAAAAAGTCTGTCAAGATTGAATGTGAGTCATGACTTTTCATAAAAAAATCAGGCAGTGGACTGATTGATGAAAAATAGAGGAATATTCAAATTATATAAAATGTGCATATAAATAATTGCCTCAGATATCAATGCTTAATTGAGCAGTCTGACATATCTATTCATTTCATTGCACTTGGCAGCATATTTGAGATATTGTTATGATCACTTAATTTCACAGAAAGTTTTAATTCTTCAGTACATACTCTACAGAATGTTTACATAATACATCAAATGTCTAATTTGCAAAGTATGATATTCTCCAAGGCAGAGTACAAGTATTAAAAAGTGAAATAAAATTGAGTGGCCTCTGTTTCTGGGTATTTGTTCATTATAGTCACTCTCTACATCTACATCTTAATTCCTGAGATAAACATTGTAAAATTGACAAACTTTTGGTGGAATAAATAATTTAACTCATTTGTTGAGAAAAGTAAAGATCTCCCCGTCGGGGAATCGAACCCCGGTCTCCCGCGTGACAGGCGGGGATACTTACCACTATACTAACGAGGATCACTTGTTCACATGCCATGGACCATGCCATCCATTGAATTTTGACCAAGTAACCAGGAACCAATTTGTTCATTCAAATTGACAATAAATCAATTGTGCTATTTGTAACCTGAGAACAATAATTACTTTTCTCTCAGGTGTAACATAATGAAAGTATACTTGTGAACTATTTAGTCCACTTCTGGACATGAAATATGTTAAATCAACGAGACTAGAAAAATGCTTGAATCAACAATTACAGGTATCTATAAATATAAAGTGAAATAAATAGTAAATTTTGTGCTAATTTCTGACAATACAGATTTAATTCATTGATCACACTGTGTATCCAGATATCACACATGTTGTTATTGATGTACAGCTGATATATTTAACATCTTGGCACAGGTCCAACTCATACAATGATAACTCCTGTAGATTGCCAGGTGTAACTTTGATACTGATATATTTCTGTATGTACCGTATTTACTCGAGTATAAGTCGAGGTTTTTTTCCAAAAACTCTTAGTTAATGTTTAGGGGGTCGACTTATACACGAGAGCAACCTGTGGACGAGGATTTACGCCAAAAAATTACGACACTATGAGTTTTCATTACGAACATTCTTATTTTCGAAAAAACGAATATTGGACAAAGCGGATCGATTTTAATCGCATTTTAAATGATAAATAAAGGTATTTACCCAATATTATCACAAATTCACTTTGCAGGCCAAGAACAGAACAAAACCATCCATTCGTTTAACATGGATTTTGCAATACTAGCGTGAAAGCATTTCTGTCAAAATGGGAAGACACGACTCAAAGCAGTGGAAACAATGCCGGAATGCTAAACTGTGAAAGCTGTTAATTGAAATCAGTGAAAACAAAGTCGAAACAAAACTGAATGAATGCCACGGTTTCCACTCAGTATCGGATATGCGAACTACTGTCTTTACACGTGGTATAATATTTTGTGTGTGTATTATAAGCCAATGATATTCATTATATTAGTGTTTGAGTAGCGGGTGTGTGCGGTTAACATATTTTCAGTCAGGCTTGCCTGTGCATCTCACGAGGATTGCATGTCCCAATCTCTGCCTAAAAAATGCCTAATTTCCATTTCTCTTGTTTGTTTTATTGTGACACAATCAGGCTAAGATCAGACTGGTTATCCTGAGCAACGAGAAAGAGAATCCAGCATGGTATCAGCTAAAATATCCAGGAACTGTTGAGTCACATCACTCACCTGTTCATTGCTGCTCTCTGCAGCCAGAAATGAAACTTGGCCAGGCCAAACAAAATTTGCATAGCTCCAAACCCAGCTCTTGTATTTACCAGGACCACCCCCTCTGAATCTATATCCCGAAGCATACGATCATTGCCAAAGAAAAGGGAGTGCACGCAAGTCTTGGAAGAGCGCTCACAAATGAAAATGAGGCTGTCACTTTGGTGGGAAACTGATCATTGCAGGGCTCTCTTGCAATTCCAAAAAGACTGATGGTAGATAGATTAATTAAAATTATGCCATTCATGCCCTGTCAGTCCTCGTTGTTAATAAGATTGAACAGTTCAACTGGGCAGTCCTTTCATTTTAACTTAAAAATGGCAGACTAAAAATCCACAAAAAAAGTCAGCAGGTCACTTAGTTCAAAGCAGGGGAAAGCCCTGTAAATAGCTACTGGTATCTTGCAGGATGTCACGTACACCAACACATTGGCCTTCCACTCGTGGGAAAAAAACATACACACAAAAAATATTCTACCACGTGTAGAGACAGTAGTTCGCATATCCCATACTGAATGGAAACTGCATTCATTCAGTTTTGTTTTGACTTTGTTTTCACTGATTCCAATTATCAGCGTTCACAGTTTTGCATTTCGTCTTTGTTTCCACTGCTTTGAGTCGTGTCTTCCTTGTTGACAGAAATGCTTTCACACGTGGATCGATTTTAATTGCGTTTTAAATGGATTGATGGTTTTGTTCTGTTCTCGAACAATTTGTGATAATATTGGGTAAATACCTTTATTTATCATTTAAAACGCAATTAAAATCGACCCGCTACGTCTGATATCCGTTATTTCGAAAATATGAACATCGTATTTACGTTTTACCGTATTTACTCGTGTATAAGACTGCTAAGATCTTATATCGTAAGTATATTTAAGTTTCACTTTTAAAATGACCGCCAAGCTTCAGCTGAAGCTTGAATGGTAGCAGAGCCGATATGTCAAGAAAAACCAACTCGACTTATATTCGGAAATTGTTTTTTTTCAAGAAAAATAACCTCAATTTTGGGGGGTCGACTTATACACGAGTCGACTTATACACGAGTAAATACGGTAATATAACATGGCTGGCTCGTTGGTCTAGGGGTATGATTCTCGCTTTGGGTGCGAGAGGTCCCGGGTTCAAATCCCGGACGAGCCCAGTAACTTTTTTTTATAAAGAGTGAATAATTTATTGTGCTGCATGAAAAGGATATTCTATTACAATTTACAAAGGTAGAAGATGTGTTGAGGAAAATACCCTGGTCAGCTATTTACTTCAGTGTATAATATTTGTATGTTAATTCAAGTAGTTCAAGTAATTCATTTTTCAAAAATACATGTTTGGCATTTGTATTTCTTTGTTTGATACTCTATAATATTGCATGTTTCGCTGAAACATTATTTATAACATTGTCTCATTTAACTTTAAATTGTCTCATTGCCTTTACTGTGTGAGGAGCCAAAGTCACATAAACCTTTTTTCAAGCAATAGTCTCAAATTTAAATAATGCAACAAAATTTCCAGCTTAAAAAATATTAAGAAACAAATCATAAGGGGGCAACCAGAGTTGAACCGGTGACCTCTCGATCTGCAGTCGAATGCTCTGCCACTGAGCAATACCCCCTTGCTGCATGTCAGGGGAAGTAATCTATGTATATACAATTGATCAAAATATTATTGGTCAAGCTTCACTTCCTCAATGTTTGTGGATTGCAGTTTAACATTTTAGTCAAATTACACATTGCTTGAAGCAATACCTTCTGCGCAAAGGTTCGAAAGCTTCATATTATACATCATTTGAAAATACACCCGTTAAACTTTGATAGTATTGTTATAATTGAGTACATGTTTTCCATGATGAGATAAGAGAAAAAGAAGCCACATGGAAGGTTAACATAACAAAATGTGATTTTATATCACATGTCCTTTCTAAAAAACATATGCAAATTCAATGTAGACAGGGCTGTCTGACACACGAAACTCGGAAGAGACCATGTCTGAATTCCAAACTGGCCTGAGAATTGGATCATGGTACTTTATTTTCCATTTTAATTTGTTATTTTCAGAGGTCTGTAGTGTATAAAAGTATAAGAAATTTTATTTAGACCCATATTACAATCAATTTGTAAATTAATATATACTTTAACAAATAAAAAAAAACAAGTGTGGTTTGGGTGAAGGAGGCCCTTAATGACCAAAATATGGTCGCTTTCAAGGACCACCTTTGTGTGGACTATTCATCGGAAAATGTTTAAGTCTTTGAGTAAATATTGTCATATACAGTGATACAGGATATACAAATAATGTAGATGATATCTGAGAATCAAAACTAGCACACAGATATAAATATATTGTTGTCTGCCTGTTAGAGAGAAATATTCAACAATCACAAAGTAAAGACTAGTGTCCATTTTTAATGAAAGTCAATTCCTCAAATATTTTTTGTCAGTGTCATGCCAATATTTTGGATTGTATTTATAGCATGATATAATCAAAATGTAACTATCATGTTTACCAAGAGAAGAAACAGATTGTCAGCTATGTTGAAATAATCATGTCAACATAGCTTTTGTAGTAAGGGGTGGACATTCTTTGCTACCATACTTGCAATAATATTGGTGTCAAACATGATGGGGCTCCAGGATTTTATGAGCCAGACTAGCCTGTTATATTTTCAGTGGATATATGTTTGTGATTCCTTCAATAAAGTTTGTTGTTGTATCATAGGCTTCATACAAAGACTGCCTAGAATAAAGCCGCATAATTGCTTTTTGCCAGTGTTGTGATTATGATTACTTTCAATTCATAAATAACCCATCAATATCTTGTACAAGCATTGTAAAAAATGAATAATCCTCCACACAATTCATAAGATGCATTTTCAAAATATTTCTGATTTTCACAAAGTTTAAAAAATTACACTGTTTTAAACCATTGGTAGTTCATGGAATATTTTAAGATATTGGTCCAAATCTTAATATGGATGGTTTTTTTTACTAAGAGGGACTTTCCATGAACACACACATTGACTTTAAAGTGAGAGGTTTTGTAATCCCTGTCAGATGTATTCCTATCAAAGTCACTCAAAGTCACTCAATGTTGAAAGTAATATTGATTTATGCATGTTTGTATGTATGCATTTAACAAAGATACATGCACACACAGAGAAAGTTATTCTTTTTTGTCCTCTCCTCAACAAAGTTGAAGTTTAATCTCTTAAGAAAACTCAAACAGTGTAAACCTATATCATTTAGAATTATATTTAGAATTAGAACAAGATAGATAAACAAATATATAATTCATCTGTTAATGTCAAAATACAAGCTGACACTGCCATAATAAATATCTTACTTTGGGTCAAGCATTGACTCAAAGTTTGGATAATGCATCATCACATTCAAGTTGTAACAAGCAGCAACTTTTGTTCAACATGAATCAAAGGGAATCGGAAAAAGCTCTGAAATTGTTAGTTATCCCTTCTGTCATATACAACTAAAGGGATGAAAGCTGAAATCATAACCTTGGATGAGAAGATTTCTTGTCCATGTACAAAGTTGTGAATTTTACATGACCTTATGACCTTATATATTTCTATTCAGTGCCATTCAAGTAAGTGATTCAAAACTTACCCTTGCCTTTTATTGATTAATATTTCTGCCCAAATCTAGAATAAAATCTGAAAAGCCTGTGATCCTGGTGAGGGAACCATGGAAATGAATAGTGTTCCACTTAATTCTCTTTTAATCTTGTGCTCAGCTGGGTGTGACAATGACTTGTAGTTCTCTACAAATGTTATGAGGATTTGAGCAACAGGGGGCACAACATTTGTTAACTTTCTTGAAAGCATTTTTTTCAAAGGGTTTTCCACCACTCAATCACAGACTTTTTCTTATTTATCTTGGAACACAAATTTCAACTTAAAAAATGAAATATTGTAAGAAAATAAAGTTTATAGAAATATGTCTAATATACTAGTGATATTTAGTTTAATTTGAAACATGAGATAGACAGAAATGATGGACAGAAATTCTTATCATTTGGTTTGCAGGAAGCTCATGCCATGAATTATCATCAAAATTAACAAAATAACTGACAAAAGAAGGAAAGATATATTCAGAAATTTCAAAAGATAAGCTGGCACTGCCATATTACAAACATGCCATTTTTGCCATGACCAGGATTCGAACCTGGGTTTTCTCGGCCACAACGAGAGGTACTAACCACTATACGATCATGGCCACCAAACCAGCTCCTACCCAGCATTGGCAAACTGAGTCTTACTGCTGCTCATTCCGTTTGAACAAATAAGCGGCACCTGGTGAGGAAATAGGACATAATGTTCTATTTATAGATTGTTAAGTGCAGAATCCATGCAAATGACAGTTGCACTGCTGTCACTGCCCCAGTCTCTGGCTATTCCCAGCAATAAAGCTGTCACCATACTCCATCAGTTCACCTGTCCCTGGTCACTCAATCAAAGATGCTCAAAATCAGCACACACCAAAACCTGACAGTTGTTTTAACACTAAACAAGTGCATTTTCAACATAATAGGGTAGCACCAAAGGAATGTTAGACAAAAACCACATATCAGGATACCAGGAATTTTACATGAATATTACAGGAATTTTACGTGAATTTTATGTGAATTTTACATTTTGAAAGAAAGAGCTTTTTGATTCACACTAATGTATATTTATATTTATATTACTGACAGTGTTTTTTCACAATTTAAAGAAATAGATGACAATTTTGTTGGCCTGGAGTTTAACCACTACCCCTATGATCTATAAATGTGATTTTGAAAAAAAGATGATTTGGTGATATGGGTGATGTGTTATTGGTGAAAAAAAAAGAACATGTGCGTCGGCCGGGAGTTGAACCCGGGTCGACTGCTTGGAAGGCAACCATGCTAACCGTTACACCACCGACGCTTCTGGTGGGTATACCCATAAATGGTAATAGATTCAAAACCAGATTTTATCAGGCATGACCATTTGCATGTCAAGTTATCTATTAATAGATGTGGGTTTATGGCCAGTGCTCTTGTAGTTTTGGTTTTGTACTTTGGCTGTGCACCATATTCAGCATTCTTGCTCTTGATAGCAGTACTGAAACTTACACACAAACCAGACATGCCAAAGTTAAGATCTCGCATTCCTGGAATGAAAGCATACAATCATGTTCAAACAAATTTTAAATTAAGCTTTGGTCACGCCAATGTTACAATCACTCTCAATGTATGTCAAATAAAAGATGTTTGTCAAAATAATTGTCTTTAAAAATTCCATATTTGACAGTTGACTTTCATCATCTGCTTTTGCCTTCAACGGCAGAACAAAACATACCAAAAATGATAATTCCAGTCCACACAAAGATATGTGACTAGCACTGAGGTTATGAATTTAAATAATGACATAATGAGTTTGTAACAGATAAATAGTATTGACAAATAAAATGCGCACAAATTTCAATATTTTTTTCATAGATAATCCGAGAATTGTTCCTTAAACCTGCCACACACAATCATAATCTCTTACAAAGTATGGTTAGAATACTATGAGTGTGTTCAATACTACATATGCTTATGTAGTATTGTTGTGGTGAATGAGGCAAAAATGATAGCTAGAGGACCACAAGGTGAGATAAGGCATGCTAAGATCCAGACCCTCACTTGACCAATACAAGACCAAAACAATAGCTGGAGGACCACAAGCTGAGAAAAGGCACGCTTAGATCCAGACCCTCACTCGACCAATACAAGACCAAAACGATAGCTGGAGGACCACAAGCTGAGAAAAGGCACGCTTAGATCCAGACCCTCACTCAACCAATACAAGACCAAAACAATAGCTGGAGGACCACAAGCTGAGACGAGGCATGCTAAGATCCAGACCCTCACTCGACCAATACAAAACCACCACGTGCTCAACACATCCTCCCTATCATGTGACTATCAACAATCTGGCCAGGTCTTGTTGTAATGTTAATGAGGTCTTTACAAGTCCTCAGAAGTCCTCATAGGTTATCTTACATCACATCCTGTGGTGGAGTCATGAGGTAGGTGTAACCTTAGAGTAATATATTGGTAGTATATTACTCTAAGGCCACTCTGATGCCAAGCCATCCTACCATGGATGTAGGCATGATTTACGCATATCACAGAGGAATACCTGTACAATGGTGAAGAGACTATTTATGATTGTCATGAAACCTATGAGACATCATTGCTACAGGGACTGCCATAAGATTGCCTCCAAATGGTTATCACATTGTGGCTGAGACATGATTGTTTTGAACAGATCAAAACTATGATGGCACAATGTTGACCTGAGGCATCCAACAAGACTGAAAGATCATAGCAGGCCACCTTACATTTATTTTCCCAATCTGATAAATGATGTCAGAAAATTGAACAGATCATTGCAAGTTTTATTTAAGAGTGTGAGTGTGTGACGCAGGTTATCAATATGTTATTACTTCTATATTTTATTTACATGACATGATTTGGTGATGAGACAACAACTGGTCTCTGTGGCGCAATCGGTTAGCGCGTTCGACTGTTAATCGAAAGGTTGGTGGTTCAAGCCCACCCAGGGACGAGGACATTTTCTTTTTCTAAATTTAAAACTTTGCTTACTTTCCTTCACTTTTGCTCATTTGCATGCCCGCTGTGATTGAGTGAATAACTATTTTTTTTAGTTTTTTATAAACTCCAAACTCTTGCATACCTGATGAAGCTTTTGGGTGCTTGTCCAAGATCATAGTATCTCTTGCTTGATATTTAGAATGTCCTTACCCTAATATTTATGAAAAAAATTGTTAGTGAAAATATTTTGTCCAGCCTTTTTATCAGCATCTGTCAATAGATGCAAATTGGTATTGGAATCAGGTGTCAAATATGAAATGACCATGACTGCGAAATATTTTTCCTGGCTATTTCTCAGCAACTGTTAATAGGAAATTCTTCACATTAGGTACAAAGACAATTAGCTTAAGGGGTAGATGTCCAGTTATCTGCTCATTTGACTTTTTATCTTTGACCTTGCTTCATCTGCAACGACCTTGACTGAAATATTTGTCTAGGCTCTTTCTCAATAATCATAATTTAAACTGTCATATGGTCATCTTATTTATATCTTAGATATATTTAATGTATATCCTAAAATGTGTGATTGTGTGATTGTGTGTGTGATTGTGTGTGTGTGTGTGTGTGTGTCTAATGTATCAAATTTTCCATTGAGCATTTTAAAACATTTTCTTCTCTTTTCGATAATCGATAATTGCATTTAGGTTTGATTAGTCGTTGGAATTTGCCTCCTCCCTGAATTCCCAGTAAAATCATTTATTTACTGGTTTTCCATTTCAACACCCTGAGAAATGATTTTCTCTTTGGTTATTACTCAGTCAGGGGACAGACATGCTCTGCTATATTTTCTATATCTCCTTGGCCTCTTGAATGAAATGAATATATCCTATCAATGTTTAGCTATGCTGACAATGTAAGGGCAAAGCCACATCTGGAGAATTTTACAAATAAGACATTGAAATAGAATTGATAAATTGTTCGTATTTTGACCATGGAAATTCTGCATTTCATTTTTTATGCAGAATTGCACCAATGACTCAGCAACAATTTCATGAAAAGCATGTTTGTTATGTTTAAACTCTATATAGAAATATTTCACATGTATAATAGCCAATCTAGCTTGATTGAATTACACAGCTCAGTAGATTTAATATGTTTTTGTTTCAAGGCATGTGTTTGATGCATGACCTTGATTTGACCTTTGACTTTGAGATGTGGTGTGTCTGGCAAATAACCATATTTTACCAATCTTGAAAATTGGGTTCAAGAAACTTGAAAATATCTACTCAATAACAATTCATTCATTGGTCACTTGCAAAGCAGAAACAAATAAAAAACATCAAGTAAGATTGAGATTCATTTTGTGAGGTGAAAAATAATTTTGAATGAAAATAAATCTACAGGGGGCAACCGGAGTTGAACCGGTGACCTCTCGATCTGCAGTCGAATGCTCTGCCACTGAGCTATACCCCCTGCTTGTATTAATGTTACAGTGATCATTGAATAAATAATATTGCTATCATTTGTCAAGCTTCACTTCCTCACAATTTGGACTGTACATCATTGCATTCAAATTGTATGAAGCAGAAAATTGTGTTTGACTTCAAAATGATAAAAATAACTGATAAAAGAAGGAATGATATATCTGGAAATTTTAAAAGATAAGCTGACACTGCCATATCAGAAACATAGCTATTTCTGCCATGACCAGGATTCGAACCTGGGTTTTCTCGGCCACAACGAGAGGTACTAACCACTATACGATCATGGCTAACAAGCCAGCTTGCTTCATGATGGTGAAAACATTGTGACAAGAGATAAAATAGCTCATGGGTCAATGTCATAACTGATTGTAATTTCACTTCCTCCACAGTTCCACAGTCCTCATCCAGTCCACCTTAGATCACAATACATTTAGTGTCATTGTGAATTTCCATTGATGAACAGAAGATATCTAAAGTGGAAGTTCCAACACAGGAATAATATTTTAATATCATCCACACCAAAAGTTAATGGTTTGTATGCAAGAGAAATGAGAGATAGATATCAAATGATGACTTTGGGAAATATGTAAAATATATTGTTTCACAGTAGAGTGACAATTGAAATAAGCTAAAAGAGAGAGAAATAGAGAAATAATTATTAAAAAATGATTAAAAAAATACGTTTTCATCTAAAAGATAAGCTGGCACTGCCATATCAGAAACATAGCCATTTCTGCCATGACCAGGATTCGAACCTGGGTTTTCTCGGCCACAACGAGAGGTACTAACCACTATACGATCATGGCTAACAAGCCAGCTTGCTGAATGACAATGAAACTATCATCAAAATAGATGGGTCAGCTCATGGGTCAATGTCATAAATGATTACAGTTTCACTTCCTTCCTCCACAGTTACATTGTCCTCATACACTCTCTCACAGTACATTTGATGTCATTCGGAAGTTCCCTTGATGAACAGAGGATATCCAAAGTGGAGATTTCAATATACAGGCCTTGACATAAAGAACAAAATTGTGGTTACCCAGTTGGGCCACCAGAGCATGAGAAGTGGTGGCCCAAAGTTTCTAAAGATAATAGGATGCATGATACAATAAAAAGCATTGTATATAAGGCTGAGTGGTAACTAGTAGGGCTTACTTGTCCCAATCAAAATTTACAGGTCCATTGATCGCGATGTGAGACAAATATCTATTAAGGATTAGAATAAAATCAAGATAGTTTGGGCCACTACAAAAATAAAAATATGGTTGCCCAACTGGGCCACTACAACAGAGCATTCACTGGCCCAAACAGAGGATCTGGTGACCCCGTTCCACCGGGCCAATGCGTATGTCAAGGCGTATGTCAAGGCGGCCTGCATTTAGGAATAATAATATTCACAGTAAAACAATAGATTGTGTGGTAGAGATAAGCTTGCTTCAGAAATTGAATAGCCCATAAAATGGGAAGTTGTAAAAAGTCACTGACTGTAAATGTATTGTGCCACAATGGAATGACAATTACAAAATAAATAAATAGAAAAAAGCGTCTTTCCTCAAAAGTCAAGCTGACACTGCCATATCAGAAACATAGCCATTTCTGCCATGACCAGGATTCGAACCTGGGTTTTCTCGGCCACAACGAGAGGTACTAACCACTATACGATCATGGCTAACAAGCCAGCTTGCTTCATGATGGTGAAAACATTGTGACAAGAGATAAAATAGCTCATGGGTCAATGTCATAACTGATTGCAGTTTCACTTCCTCCACAGTTCCACAGTCCTCATCCAGTCCACTCTAGATCACAATACATTTAGTGTCATTGTGAATTTCCATTGATGAACAGAAGATATCCAAAGTGGAAGTTCCAACACAGGAATAATATTTTAATATCATCCACACCAAAAGTTAGTGGTTTGTATGCAAGAGAAATGAGAGATAGATATCAAATGATGACTTTGGGAAATATGTAAAATATATTGTTTCACAGTAGAGTGACAATTGAAATAAGCTAAAAGAGAGAGAAATAGAGAAATAATCATAAAAAAATGATTAAAAAAATACGTTTTCATTTAAAAGATAAGCTGGCACTGCCATATCAGAAACATAGCCATTTCTGCCATGACCAGGATTCGAACCTGGGTTTTCTCGGCCACAACGAGAGGTACTAACCACTATACGATCATGGCTAACAAGCCAGCTTGCTGAATGAAAATGAAACTATCATCAAAATAGATGGGTCAGCTCATGGGTCAATGTCATAAATGATTACAGTTTCACTTCCTTCCTCCACAGTTTCATTGTCCTCATACACTCTCTCACAGTACATTTGATGTCATTCGGAAGTTCCCTTGATGAACAGAGGATATCCAAAGTGGAGATTTCCATATACAGGCCTTGACATAAAGAACAAAATTGTGGTTACCCAGTTGGGCCACCAGAGCATGAGAAGTGGTGGCCCAAAGTTTCTAAAGATAATAGGATGCATGATACAATAAAAAGCATTGTATATAAGGCTGAGTGGTAACTAGTAGGGCTTACTTGTCCCAATCAAAATTTACAGGTCCATTGATCGCGATGTGAGACAAATATCAATCAAGGATTAGAATAAAATCAAGATAGTTTGGGCCACTACAAAAATAAAAATATGGTTGCCCAACTGGGCCACTACAACAGAGCATTCACTGGCCCAAACAGAGGATCTGGTGACCCCGTTCCACCGGGCCAATGCGTATGTCAAGGCGTATGTCAAGGCCTGCATTTAGGAATAATATTATAATAATATTCACAATAAAACAATAGTTTGTGTGGTAGAGATAAGCTTGCTACAGAAATTGAATAGCCCATAAAATGGGAAGTTGTAAAAAAATGGGAAGTTGTAAAAAGTCACTGATATTGTGCCACAATGGAATGACAATTACAAAATAAATAAATAAATAGAAAAAAGCGTCTTTCCTCAAAAGTCAAGCTGACACTGCCATATCAGAAACATAGCCATTTCTGCCATGACCAGGATTCGAACCTGGGTTTTCTCGGCCACAACGAGAGGTACTAACCACTATACGATCATGGCTAACTCGCCAGCTTGTCATATGACAGTGATACCATAATGACAACTGATAGGTCAGTTCATAGCTCAACGTCCTCACTGATTTCATTTCAGTTCATTTCCTTCAAAGTTTCACAAGACTTTGATATCAATCAGGAAATTTCCAAAACTCAAGTTACAAAGTAATGAGAAATAGATATAAAGTGATGTCATAGAACAATATGTAAAATGCATTGTGACACAAAGGAATGACAATTAATAAATAATTATTAGCATTGCTTCAATTGATCAGTCAGGAAGGAACTCAGAAGCAAAGTGGATGCTGCACAGAAAACTAGTCTGTATGTACACTTTCATTCTGTCAAATTTTAATCTTGACATGTTTAAAGTAATAACAATGCATATAATAAATGTGGTGGCAATAAAACTGATTTGGTGTGTCCGGCAAATAACCATATTTTACCAATCTTGAAAATTGGGTTCAAGAAACTTGAAAATATCTACTCAATAACAAAATCATTCCTTGGTCACTTGCAAAGCAGAAACAAATAAAAAACATCAAGTAAAATTGAGATTCATTTTGTGAGGTGAAAAATAATTTTGAATGAAAATAAATTTACAGGGGGCAACCGGAGTTGAACCGGTGACCTCTCGATCTGCAGTCGAATGCTCTGCCACTGAGCTATACCCCCTTGTTGTATTAATGTTACAGT
Source organism: Amphiduros pacificus (assembly GCA_949316495.1). Lineage (NCBI taxonomy): Eukaryota > Metazoa > Annelida > Polychaeta > Phyllodocida > Hesionidae > Amphiduros > Amphiduros pacificus. Next base: position 32,516,616 of record OX439002.1, read on the forward strand.
GATCATTGAATAAATAATATTGCTATTATTGGTCGAGCTTCACTTCCTCACAATTTGGACTGTACATCATTGCATTCAAATTGTATGAAGCAGAAACTTGTGTTTGACTCAAAATGATAAAAATAACTGATAAAAGAAGGAATGATAAATCTGGAAATTTTAAAAGATAAGCTGACACTGCCATATCAGAAACATAGCTATTTCTGCCATGACCAGGATTCGAACCTGGGTTTTCTCGGCCACAACGAGAGGTACTAACCACTATACGATCATGGCTAACTCGCCAGCTTGCTGAATGACAATGAAACTATCATCAAAATAGATGGGTCAGCTCATGGGTCAATGTCATAAATGATTACAGTTTCACTTCCTTCCTCCACAGTTTCATTGTCCTCATACACTCTCTCACAGTACATTTGATGTCATTCGGAAGTTCCCTTGATGAACAGAGGATATCCAAAGTGGAGATTTCCATATACAGGCCTTGACATAAAGAACAAAATTGTGGTTACCCAGTTGGGCCACCAGAGCATGAGAAGTGGTGGCCCAAAGTTTCTAAAGATAATAGGATGCATGATACAATAAAAAGCATTGTACATAAGGCTGAGTGGTGACTAGTAGGGCTTACTTGTCCCAATCAAAATTTACAGGTCCATTGATCGCGATGTGAGACAAATATCAATCAAGGATTAGAATAAAATCAAGATAGTTTGGGCCACTACAAAAATAAAAATATGGTTGCCCAACTGGGCCACTACAACAGAGCATTCACTGGCCCAAACAGAGGATCTGGTGACCCCGTTCCACCGGGCCAATGCGTATGTCAAGGCGTATGTCAAAGCCTGCATTTAGGAATAGTATTATAATAATATTCACAATAAAACAATAGTTTGTGTGGTAGAGATAATTGAATAGCCCATAAAATGGGAAGTTGTAAAAAAATGGGAAGTTGTAAAAAGTCACTGATATTGTGCCACAATGGAATGACAATTACAAAATAAATAAATAGAAAAAAGCGTCTTTCCTCAAAAGTCAAGCTGACACTGCCATATCAGAAACAAAGCCATTTCTGCCATGACCAGGATTCGAACCTGGGTTTTCTCGGCCACAACGAGAGGTACTAACCACTATACGATCATGGCTAACTCGCCAGCTTGTCATATGACAGTGATACCATAATGACAACGTCCTCACTGATTTCATTTCAGTTCATTTCCTTCAAAGTTTCACAAGACTTATGATATCAATCAGGAAATTTCCAAAACTCAAGTTACAAAGTAATGAGAAATAGATATAAAGTGATGTCATAGAAAAATATGTAAAATGCATTGTGACACAAAGGAATAACAATTGATAAATAATTATTAGCATTGATATAATAGATAATTATTATCATTGCTTGATCAGTCAGGAAGGAACTCAGAAGCAAAGAGGGTGCTATGCAGAAAAATAGTCTGTATGTACATTTTCATACTGTAACTCAAGTTACAAAGTAATGAGAATAGATATAAAGTGATGTCATAGGAAAATATGTAAAATGTGTTGTGACACAGAGGAATGAAAATAAATAAATAAATAAATAAATAAATAAATAAATAAGTAAGTAAGTAAGTAAGTAAGTAAGTAAGTAAATAAATAAATAAATAAATAAATAAATAAATAAATAAATAAATAAATAAATAAATAAATAAATAAATAAATAAATAAATAAATAAATAAATAAATAAATAAATAAATTTCAAATAGTATCAATCAGTAGTGAAATAAAGAAATAAATTTACATTATGGTAAAATATATAAATTGTGTCATGTATTAATAGAGTTATAATCATGACAAAATTATGAAAAAAAAAATCATTTAAAAGATAAGCTGGCACTGCCATATCAGAAACATAGCTATTTCTGCCATGACCAGGATTCGAACCTGGGTTTTCTCGGCCACAACGAGAGGTACTAACCACTATACGATCATGGCTAACTCGCCAGCTGGTAACAAGGCCTCTGCAATCTTAGGGTCGATGTGGCCTATTCTGCTTGAGCAAACAAGCGGCACGGCACCTGGTGAGGAAATAGAACACAATGTCTATTTATAGATTGTTTTGGTACAGTTTACCTTGAGGATAAAGTATGGTCACATGATCATTGTGCAGTATAAGGGTCAAGTGAAACAAGATAGTTAAAAAATTAATGAATGAGTGACATGATAATATCCTATCTGTTTTAAACTTTGGACTCAAAAAGGCCTGAAACTGATTTGATACTGTGATCTGAAGTTGAATAAAATGTTCTCAGAGCTTGAATATCTATTTCTTTCCTGTGACACAATTTATTCATTTGCATAGGCTGATTGCCGATCTCCATGTTGTTTTTTTTTTCCATTGAAAAGTACACACCGGAACTGTACAACTTTGCCGGAACCAGAACTGTACAACTCCACTTTATTTAATCATTGGTCGGAGAGATTGGCAGGGGGCCTATTTTTTCTTACAAGCACCCCAGAAAACAAACATAATGTCTTTGTGCTTTTTGTTTGTATGAACTTGGAGTAATTATGAATGGAGGCGCAACGTCGCAAGATCAAAAGGGACATCATAGTTGCTGCCGTGGCCTTTGTTATGATGACGCCATATAGGTGCAAGATATGAAAGTTTTGACGTTATTTTTTTTCAGAGCTATTTTAAGTCATCCGAACCATGATTTAGAGTTAAACATATCTTGAATGAAATATTTGTTTTTTCATACAGATTATGGGGATATGAATTTTATTTCCCTGCACCAAGTTTGGACGATTTTATGATAAGATTTGTACATTCATATCAAAGTTATGAAAATGTATTAAAAATTGTTATTACAACCTCAGATAATGAGGAAACCACATGTTTTATTGTCATGTTTTCTTTCCTGTTAATTATTGGCGCATATATTGGCGCATATATTGGCAGCTTAGAAAAATATACCACGTTGTTCAGTGAAAAAAATACTATCAGAAAATGTCATTTATAGCCCTGCCAATATATGCGCCGTTATAGATATATTGACCTGATACATATTATGCTTTCATTTAAAATCAACAAAAAATAACAATAACAAATTGCAACAAGAATTTTATAAATGCTATATCATTAACAATATTTTGTTTTAAAAGTTTTTAAAAAGTAATATGAATAGTGATACATTTTTTATAAACATGTATAAAAAACAGAAGGTTTGGAAATGCATTTTTCTTTTTTTTAATAATATCTATTATTAAAGAAATCAGAACAGAAATGAAAGGATTTATTTGAAGTAATTTTGAGTGGATGGTATTGTAAGCTTCAAAAGAGCAACTATTCTGAATTGTTCTTTAAAAAAAATAAACCAAAATGTGGTATAATACTTCAATAAAACTTTGGCCAATTTATTTTTTTTAAATATGAATCTTCAATTTTTCACTGTTCTGAAGTTGGCAACTATGATAGGATCAAAGGATTTTGAATCCATTGTGTGAAACAACGTGTTGCTATGACACCATAGCTCAAATAACTGCCATTGTGCCTCCATTCATAATTACTCCAAGGTATGAATAAGTATTATGAGGAGTTTGTCATGATGACAAAACCATGTGACAACTGATGGGATTACCAAATTACCACCCAGGTATCAACTGATTCATATGATACTAATTTGTTGAGTTAGGTTTTTAATAGTGACTTCCAAACTTGAAGTCTCAAACTGAATTTGAATTGTTCACCTTTCTCTTGGGAGCTAGGAAAAATGTTCACAATTATTTTGCACTCTTCATGATTATGAATTTTCATGTTTCTCTCTTTTTTACTTAATTGCTAGGAGTGAAAAAATGAAACAAAGGAACAATTTCCTAAATATTTATTTTTTTTCTTTTGAAGTACTCTTTCATATTTCAATAAAATGATTAAACTTATGGAAATGAGACAGCAAACAGGTGATCCCCAAGTAGTTTTATTATTCTCATTTAGATCTCATTTCTTTGCATGCCGGCTTCAGGCTTACATAGTAGGAATCACCAGGCATACCTCATTTCAAGTTTGCAGTGATTTTATAGAGACTGTCCTTTAACCTTTGTGTTGTGCAAGCATTATGCAAGCAATACTGATCTGTTATTGTTATATAAACTCAGCCATATTTTAATGTTATTATGCAGTATAATTGAATGAAACGAGACGATTATTCCAGTGCCTTATCTGTTTTAAAATATGGAATAAAAACACTATAACTGATTTGATTACATAATCTGAAGATAACAGTAAATTGTATTTTTCATGCCTATCACATGATATGATCAATTTCAATTTCTCTAAATTTCATAATCCTTCTTTTAAGCAGTAGATAAACACAGCTATTCACTTGATATCACACATTGAGTAAGTATAAGAATGAGCCTATATTTTACTTTTGAATTATATATATATCACTTGGAATATATCACTTGGAAATATTGCATTACACTGGACATATTCCTTATTCATCTCACATCACTTCAATATGGTCCTTGCAAGGAATAATCATGTTTTATCAACTGCAAAATCTACAAAATGTACAAAGGGAAAATTGGTCTTTTGTTGTTTTCTTTTTTTTTAAATATTTACTTTCTCCCATTGGAGCTATGGTATCGGGCTCCGTCCGTGTGTGTGTGAGTGTGTGACTGTCAACAAAAACTTGGACATTTTACTTTACTTTTTCAGCTAATAAATGTAGAGGCTCAAAATTTGTACTGCATCTACATCCTATTAGGATGACCTCTGACATGACCTTGACCTGATTTTCAGTGTCACTAGTTTAAAAATGTTACGAATATTTGGACACTTTACCAAAAACCTTTTCATTTTACTTTATCTTTTTAGCAAATAAAGATTACTAGTTCAAAATATTTATCACAACATGCCTACATTAGATCATAGGTGAAGGTTGGCAAGCAAATGTTGTAGTGAAGGTTGCCAAACAACTGCTACATAGTGGTACTAACTTTCACAACCAGCAGCAGGTAATCATACAGAATACTTGCTTGGTCATTGGCTATTTTAATACTCATGAGAGTAGGTCAGTAGCTTGGTCAGGCCACCGACAGCAGCTGATCATGGGATGGGAATTTCCATAGTCAAAAAGCCAGTGATAAGGTCAGTTAGACTGATTGCTGATCATGAGATGGGAATTTCCATTTTTCAAATGTAGGCCAGTAGCTTGGTCAGCATCAGCTTGGCAGCTTCATCTTCCACAATAGGAGCAGTTGTATTTCTCATAATTTTGCAAACCAACTGGAGGGAGCATCTGTGGTCGTCCTGTTAGTGGTTATTATTCCATATGAACGAAAAAACCAAATTTAATAAAATTTGATGAAATATTTAACCATTTAGGAATCATCACATATTGTGTGTAAAACATTGGATTTATTAATGACAAATATACATTCCAAAATTGTACAAAGTCATAACAAGTCATTAATTAATTCATACACGGCATCCGCTGCCTAATTGGCTTGGTATTTTATGTATTTTGTGTCATAGGGAAAATCATTTGTGATTGTCAACACAACACTGATATCAAGATGGCCAAAAGTTGGGTGAATATTGCATAAAACCTCTTAATTGCTTTACATGAAAGAACTTGATTTCTTTAATCACCACTTGTTTGGACTTTTATAATCTTATATATTATGTCTGAGAGGGGCCTTTCATCACTTACATCAGTGATGGGAACATGGGGACATAACTTGACCAGTTGACTTAACCAAAGATGTTTAATGAGCAATTAGTACAAGTAATGATGTGTTTTGAGTATCCAGTTGACAGTCACAAATACCTGCATTGCTTTGCCAGTTCTCTGCCAAGCGTGTGCCTCATTCCCATGTCTGCATCATGCTTTATGGGGGCAGATTAGTCTTGACTGGGGATTTCAATGCTGATTCATGCTTCTAATTTATTAAAAAATCAACAAGAGATGTGCAAATGTCCCATTAATTGACTCAGTAAAGGAAACTTTGGGTGATAGAAAATTATTTAATTATTCTAAATCACTTACCGTATTTTAATTCTGGTTTTCGAGTGGGTTAAAAAAGGACAGGATGAGACACGGCGCTGGCAGCAGAGCAGGAGAAGCAGTGGAACACTGTGGTTGTATCAGCTAAAATTTGCACCATGATTTAGCCTAATGAGTAATCATCTGAGCTCTGATATCTGATTGAATTTATGTGCTGTACCAGATTATCACTGTCAAGATAATTTTTTTCTCATATGTTTCATATATAATGCTGAAGAACGCTTTGAGTATGTTCAACACAAAATCTTTATACAATATTAATTGGAAGGATATGGAGATAGTTCCTGTCCCTGGTCATTGAATCAACTGAACTATCCCTGATCACTTCATCAGCTGACCCATCTCTGGTCATTTTATCAGTAGACCTTCCCTGGTCATTCACTCATCAGATTAAAATATGGCCAATAACATGACATTTAATACTTAGACATTTTAATATACTTCATCATTTTGGCAAGCAACTGGTGGGAACATTTTGGCTGTCAGTTGCCTTGTTTCCACTTACAATAAGGGATAGGTTCTCCATGTTTGGTATGGACACACATAGCGATGTGTTCTTACAGGGGCAGTCAACAATGTCATGCTTAAATGAACATATCAAATATGAATTAGCACACAAGGAAAACATCAGTTGACTTTATCACTTATCATAAAAGTTGGGGTCTTCAAGTATGGAAACTTGGAGGACAATTAGCAATAAAAATGCTTGAGTGAACTTGACGTGCATGATTGAGCATTCAAAAAAACAATAACATTCATTTTCAATTGACATTGCCTGCTAAATTTTGTTATTATCATTTTCTGACCACACCAATGACACCTATTTGCAGTGGCAGTGTTTCCAAAAACCAGCCTCAAACATTGCTAATTGGCCACTAGAATTGTGGGAGTGAATTATGGAATTCATTCATATTTGACTTGAACTTGCAGTACTTGGGGAAAAAAAGGCTCCGCTGAGTTGAGTTGAGTTGTGTCATCAGTGGTTGTTTTTTGTTTTTTGTTTTTTTGTTTTTGCAAAAAGGAATTGTGCGTCGGCCGGGAGTTGAACCCGGGTCGACTGCTTGGAAGGCAACCATGCTAACCGTTACACCACCGACGCTTCTGCTTGAAGTGTCCCATTAGTGGAGGTTGGGTCATTACAAGGTTAGATACAAAAGTTTGGAAGGAGGTTTTGCCAACTTCAGTTATTTCACAATGTTCCTTCATTTTAGATTCCAACTTTCCAACCTCAAAATGTTGAGTCTCAAAATGTTGAACCTCAAAATGTTGAACCTCAAAAAGTTGAACCTCAAAATGGTGAACCTCAAAATGGACCCCAAAGTATTTTATCAACAAAGTTAACACCAAAATGAGGGATCACTGAACCCATCAATGGACCCTGAAATTTAGGGGGTTAAAATCGGCTGTTAAAATTATCCAACTTTACAAAATAATAAAAATGTATTTTATCTTTACTCAATTGATATAAAAATAGGCTCGCTTCAGATCATAACCCTTCTGAATATGATGTGCAAATTTGGAGAGAATCAATGCAATGCTTCTTGATTGTTAACAGCCATGCAGCTGTGTCAACATTTGGATTAAACAGGGATTAGAGCAAATACAAATGCTCCCTTGTGGCCCCATGATGTTATATAAATGCCTGCATGTCTGGGCCTCACAGTAAATAGGTCACAATATTGTGATCGTGTTGACTAAGTCAGTGCAAGACTGCAGACAGATAACCTGTTATAATGTATTCTGCTGATAAATGCTGAAAATATCAAAACAATGATGAGAAAGTTCAAAACATGTACTTTAAAGTCATATGAATTACATTGATGGCGGATAGTGGCGGGAAGGTCAAAATTGAGTGCAAAGTTGCACCTTCCTATGGCTCTTGGTTCAGTTTCTGACAGGCATTTGACTGATTGACCAATGGGATGGCCAGTTTATGCTTATGTAGGTCATAAAGCTGCCAGCAACCCAGAGGGAGCTTGCCTGTTAGCCAATTAAGAGCAATTAGTGACCATGCAAATCAGATGTCAAATTGTTTTCACAGCAGTTGTGAGCAACGCACCCTGTACCTTTGAAGTATGTTTGGATGTTCCTCTATCTATATTTTCTCTATGGCATAGAGAAAGTATAATATATATTTTCTCTATGGTCAGTGCATAGAGAAAGTATAAGATAGAGGAACATCCCCACTTTAATCCAATTACCTACCAATTAGTGCTGGGCAAAAGCAGCCTAGCTAGCAGTGTGGTGTTACCTCCTTTGTACTATACGTGCGTTGCCAAGTTTGCTATATTTGTTTTCTTAATTGGTAGAAATCATTGCTGGCCCTCAAGACCATTTTATGCAATTACATGCTTATAAATGAGTGTCAGACTATCAAGACTATTTCTTGTGCATGTGTTGTTGTTTTCTGAGAAAGTAGTACTTGGTTTCATCTTTCTACGATGAGTTTAACCAAATCTGTTGCCCAAAAGTCATCACAAGACTGCAGACAGATAACCTGTTATAATGTATCTATATTTTCTCTATGGTCAGTGTTTTTATGACTTGATCTTCATGTGTGGCTGTCTATCTGACTGAAATCAGCCAGTTTCTTGAAAAAGAATTTAAAAGACTGTTCAAATCTACATGTAAGTATGTAAAGATGACATATAACATCTAAGTAAAAGTGACCTGATGCAAAATTTGGGGGTCCAAATTGGTGCTCAAGAACTCAAACCCTGAAATTGTTCTTTTTGAGCTGGAACTTGTTTGTACAACTCAACACTGATTTTGACATTGCCTGCTATATTTTGCTGTCACCATTTTCTGACCACACCTGTACAACTATTTTGGCCATGACAATCAGTCACAAATATTTCCTATTGGCTGTGAGGAATGTGGGAGTAAATTATGGAATTCACTCACACTGTGAGAGTGAACTATGGAATTCATTCATATTTGACTTGTACTTGTAGTACTTGGAAAAAACAGGCTCGGCTGATTTGAGTTGTGTCATAAGTGATTATTTTTCCTTTTTGTTTTTTGTTTTTATTCAAAATGCGGAAAAAGGAATTGTGCGTCGGCCGGGAGTTGAACCCGGGTCGACTGCTTGGAAGGCAACCATGCTAACCGTTACACCACCGACGTTTCTGCTTGAAGTGTCCCATTAATGGATGTGGGGTCATGACCAGGTTATATACTGCACAGACCATTTGCACATGATCTATAAATACATATTGGTGCTGAACAGGTTTTTCCAGCAAAGGCTTGGAAGGAGGTTTTGCCAATTCTATTCAGTTCTATTTCACTGTTCCTTAATATTAGATTCCAACTTTATATATGCATAACACAAGTTAATGTAAAAGTTTAGACAATAATATAAAAATGGCTTCAAAATTGTCATAAAACCATAATAATAATAATAATAATAATAATAATAATAATAATAATAATAATAATAATAATAATAATAATAATAAAATTTGTATAGCGCTGATACCAGACAAGTCTGTTCATAGCGCTGAGCTCAGGACATGCATCCTGAAGAGATGAGTTTTCAGTCTATTCTTAAACGAGGAGACTGAAGTACTTGTCCTAATATTAGTAGGCAAGGAATTCCATAGTCGTGGACCTACAGATGAGAAGGCCCTGTCACCTACTGTCCTTAGCCTGGTATTAGGTACTTGTATATGGGTGCCGTCATTGGATCTTAGACAGCGTTCACCTTCTTTGATCAGGAGTAGATCACATAAGTAAGGCGGAGCCTTACCATTGAGGGCTTTCCAGGTTGATAGAAGAATTTTAAAATCAATTCTCGCGTGAACAGGGAGCCAGTGCAGTTCCTGTAATTTTCCTGAAATGTGATCGAATTTCCTGATTTTTCCTACAACCCTTGCTGCAGAGTTTTGGAGGTATTGTAGTTTCCTGATGTCAGTTTTAGGAAGACCAGCCAGAAGACCATTCCCGTAGTCCAGGGTAGATGTAACAAAAGCATGGGTAAGTGTTACCGCAGTCTTCTCGTCTAGACAATGTCTGATGGCCGCCAAGTTCCTAATGTGATAATAGTGTTATAGAGGTATCTATAACAATAAAAGATGTTTAATGATGACAAAGTCCTGGATGATCTTAATCCTTTATTGTCAACACTATGTCCAAATATTCCAATAATAATAAAATATGTGAGGTGACCAACGGTGAGTGGTGAGAGCTGTGAGAGTGTCCTGAGCGAGAGGTGTGCTGTGGAGTGGTAGAGTCCAAGCTGGAGTGAGAATCAAGTGTGTTGACAGAGAAACCCTGGGACCTTATATATGAGATGGTAGTCAGGGCAGTTGCTGGGTAAAGAGATGTAGGGAAGGAATTATTGCATAGATTAGGCTCAGAAAGGAAGTTTCAATGGAATTAAAAAGGGCCGTTAGGCCATGTAAGAATCAGCGGAAGGAATCACAGGAGGTGTGTGGAGAGCTTGCATTGTTTTAGGATGGGGTTAGTTGCAATTAGGGGTACAGGCAGAGGTAAAGTCAAGTGATTGTGAAGTGTGCTGGATTGTGAAGGGGAGATTGTGTGTTGGTCACCATAACAAACATTTAATACATATACACAACAGTAAACACAAACTATAAACATGATTTTGCAAGTTGAGAGTTATGTGAACATTGATATTCATTAGAGTAAAATATATAATTATCAAAATGTCTTTGTCATATAAATATCCATTGTTTGGAGCTGTGACAATAGCCCTTCTGACACATTTTCTTGATCTGGGCCTTCATGTCCATGTTGGAGTCAAATGTGATGCCAAGGTCCACCACTGACTCACTAGGAGCAATATCAGTGCCACCCACTTTGATTGTGGTTGGGATACTGCCATGGGTGATAGTGCTGTACCTGTCAGTACATATGAGCATCTCAGTTTTTCCATCATTTATCTTCATCTTGTTTGATATAAGGAAGTTTCTGACCTCGCTGACACACTCCTCCAGTTTGTGTCTGCTCATATCCACTTGATGAGGGGACGTGTGGTCTACAGGGATGTAGATCTGAGTATCATCTGCATAAATATGATAGCTCAGACCATATTTGGCAAGGATATCAGAAAGGGGTGTCATGTAAATGGTGAACAGTATAGGACCCAGGACTGAGCCTTGGGGCACCCCATATTTTATGGACTTGAGACAGGATCTATGGATCCCCACCTTCACACATTGCTTCCTGTTCATTAGGTATGACCGAATCCAGGAGAGTGCATGACCTTTAACGTTGCATCTATCCCTCAGTCTATCCAAAAGGATTTGATGGTCAATAGTGTCAAAGGCAGCGGAAAGGTCAAGCAACAGCAAGATAACTGACTTTCTATTGTCTAGAGCACCCAAGATATCATTTTGCACTTTTAACAAAGCGGTTTCAGTGCTGTGATATTCTTTGTAGGCTGATTGAAACTTGTCAGTAAGGCCATTCCTTACGAGATGGGGGACTAATTGGTCTGCTACCGCCCTCTCAGTTAATTTAGAGAAAAATGTTAGGTTGGAGACAGGCCTATAATTTTTTTCAACCAGTTCTAGACCGAGTTTCTTCAGCAGGGGTGTTATGATGGCTATTTTCATATTTTCCGATACTGCTGATTCCAACAATGATTTATTTATGATGGAAGTAATAATTGGTAGGAGGTCATCTAAGAGGTCAAGTAAGAGCCAGGTTGGAATTGGATCCAGCTCACATGACTTCTTTGCAGACCTTTTGACCAATTTTCGTACGTCGTCAATGGTTAAGGGTGTGAACCTTTCCAGACATGTAGTACTATTGTTCGCAGTGTCACCTGGTGGCGGAGTTTGGGAGGATGGAGCCTTATCAATGTCTAGGCGGATTCCCTCTATTTTTTCAAGAAAGAATGTGTTAAACTTCTCAGCTTGAGTGATCTCACAGTCAGATTGGGGCATAGGTGTGTCCATAAACCATCATCTATTTGGTTTTTTTACTATCTTTCAAAGACAGGAGAGGATGAAGTACTTGGCACCTTGATTAAACTGACAACTGGCCCAATCCCTTAATTGCAGTGGCCATTCACTCTCCACAGTAAATTGAGGTGTCCCCTTTTAGCATCTCCATATACACATTTTCTCCATATCTCCATATACACATTTTCATATACACAGGTAGATGGCGAGACACATTATGACCAATAAGACTAGAAGAGATTATGTTACATAATAAATCCAGAGCTGGACCTCTTCTCTTCTAGTCTCGTTGGTCATAATCTTGTTATGACAAAAAAATTCAGATAATCATGTTGTTCTATTGAACTACAACTCATGGGCTGGATTGCATGAACAGAGTCTGCATGAACAAATGGATGGTCCAAATCGGGGTTGAACCGCAAGCTAGACCTCAAAGTATTTGATCAACAAAGTTAACGCCAAAATTGGGGGTCACTTAACCCAGCGTTGGACCCTGAAATGAAACACCAAAATTGGTTCAAATTGACTGTAAAAAGTGACCAAATTTACAAAATAATAAATATATTTTATATTTAACCGATCAATTAAAATATTGGCTGGCTTTAGGACATTGCCCTTTTGAATATTATGTGCAAATTTGGAAAGATCAATCAATGCTTCTAGAATTTTAACAGCCATGAAGCTATGTCAAAATTTGGATTAAATCATGAATTGAGTTACATGTGCTCCCTTGTGGCCTCATGACATAAAATAATGCCTGTCTGGGCCCCACAGTAAATAGGTCACAATATTGTGACAGTGCCGATCAAGTCACTGTTTTTATTACTTGATCTGCATATGGCTTACTCTCCATAGCAGATCCAGGATTTATACCTGGCTCTGCAAGCATTGACCATAATCGGTGAGTACTGGGAGGTCACGCCCATAACAAGCTTCTTTTAGAAGCCAGTCACACCAAGTAAAATATTTTGTCACAGCCAATCAGTATCCTTGTTTGGTGAGAAAGTGACTACAACAACAAATACATGTGCAAGTATAACTCAGTCAACTGGTGTCATTGTTTTGGACATGTTTGAAGTTTGTTACTTATTCACTTTTCACAGTTCATTATTCAGATTTTTTTCAAAATCAATAGATGAGGTTGTCAACATGTTATATTTGCAATATTGTCTTCAAAATTATCAGCACATATGTGAGACAAGTGGAAAAACTAGCACAGGTCAATTCCAAGGTCATCAAATTTTGTATGAGGGTTATAAGGGTGTCCAAATAAGCTAGCCATAAAATATTTTCATCGCAAGATGAATGGTTACAAGATGGTGTTGCATACAACTTTTAAATTATCGTAGTAAAAAAACTTAAATTCTAATATCCAAAGCTAGATAAAACTAGCACAGGTCAATTCAAAGGTCACCAAATTTTGTATGACTGTTGAGGGGTGTCCAAATATTTGTGACCTTTGAATTGCATTGTACTGGTTTTTTTCCGCTTGTTTCATATAATTTGTTGATAATCTTATTTTTTTAGGATTTTCATTAATATAAAGTGCCACAAATATATCCCAGTGACATTTTGAAAACAATATTGCAAATATGACATGTTTACAACCTCGTCTATCAATTTAGAAAAAATCTGAATAATGAACTGTGAAAAGTGAATAAGTAACAAACTTCACACATGTTTGTTTTGTTTTGGTTTGAAAGTAAGTGCACCTGATGTGTGTGTGAGTATAAGCCAATTGGAAACCTGTCTGTGGATTATACAATCAACCTTGCGGAATAGGTTGAGACAATCTCATGCCTATTGTGGCAGAGGTAGTATATGACTCTACCTCACCATGCAGAGTACATATGGCTGTCTATCTGATTAAAATTTGTCAGTTTCTTTAAAAGAAAACCCAAAAAAACTGTAAAAATCTACATGTAAGTACCGGTATATACTTGTGCTGGAGCAGTTAACGCCGATGAAGTAGACCATGACTGGCAGCGGCTACAAAGGTGGTCTCCAGTTTAGCCGCTGTAATCGGCGGTTATTGGTAGTGACGGAAAACTGGTCCCTTGTGAGTAAAGATGACATATAACATCTAAGTAAAAGTGACCCGATGCAAAATTTGGGGGTTCAAATTGGTGCTCAAGAACCCCAACCCTGAAATTGTTCTTTTTGAGCTGCAACTTGTTCGAGCAACTCATCAGGGTCCAACACTGATTTTGGCATTGCCTGCTACAGTTTGTTATCATTTTCTGACCACACCTATACCACTAATTTGGCCATGACAACCAGTCACAAATATTTTCTATTGGCTGCGAGGAATGTGGGAGTAAACTATGGAATTCATTCACACTGAGAGTGAACTATGGAATTCATTCACACTGAGAGTGAACTATGGAATTCACTCACTGTGAGAATGAACTATGGAATTCATTCACTGTGAGAGTGAACTATGGAATTCATTCACTGTGAGAGTGAACTATGGAATTCATTCATATTTGACTTGAACTTACTGTACTTGGGGAAAAAAGGCTCCGCTGAGTTAAGTTGAGTTGTGTCATAAGTGAATATTTTTCCTTTTTGTTTTTTGTTTTTTCTTTTTGCAAAAAGGAATTGTGCGTCGGCCGGGAGTTGAACCCGGGTCGACTGCTTGGAAGGCAACCATGCTAACCGTTACACCACCGACGCTTCTGCTGGAAGTGTCCCATTAATGGATGTGGGGTCATGACCAGGTTAGATACTGCAGAGGCCATTTGCACATGATCTATAAATAGATATTGGTTCTTGAACAGGTTTTTCCAGCACAGCTTTAAAGTAGGTTTTGCCAATTCCCTTACGAATATTATGTGCAAATTTGTTAAGAATTAATGGAATGCTTCTAGATTTTAGTGATAATAACATTGCAACTGCTCCCTTTATGATGTTATATAAATGCCTGTCTGGGCCCGACAGTAAATAGGTCACAATATCATGTTTATGGTTATGAATTGAGCTGCCTGTGGCTTTCTATATGACTGAAATCAGCCAGTTTCTTTAAAAAGAATTTTAAAAACTGCAAAAATCTGCATGGAAGTATATATGTAAAGATGACATATAACACCATGTTAAAAGTGACTCGATGGAACATTTAGGAGTCCAAATTGGACTTTTGGACATGCAATTTGGAACCTGTTGATTCAGATGAGCCCTGAAGAGCTTTGAACTGCTGATGAAATCAAGCTGTTTTATGCGATTTTAAATTTGTCTTTAGGCCATCAAATTGAAATAAAGAGAGGGGAATTTTTATCTTGTGTTTGTTTGTTATGAAAATTAAGCAGGAATATTGTTAGATTTCTCTTTAAGTCAGGAGTTTCTGGCCCCTTTCAGCCTGTGCATTGCATCTGGCTTGGAACTTCATCTATTTCTTCAATTGGTAATTTAAATTTGTCCTGTTTTGCTTGCTATCAGGAGTCATATTGGTTTTGTCAAGTAGACATTCAGTAGTGCTGAGCATAAAATGCAGGAAACTGGAAATCTTATCACATAGATGTGCATATTTGTTATATTTTATGTAATGTAACCAAGCTTCATAGATACATTTTTGAGCATTGATATAAGTTGTCTCCATGATGGATGGGTTGATAGTTGCAAAGTGTGCTGTCACATAAGACAAGTACATATAAATGCAGTGTCTGATTAAAAAGAAAAAATATTTCATAGCAAGACCACATGTGATGATATATTATGACAATGAAGTATTTATAAAGATCCCATTTTGCTATATACACCTCATTTTCTAAGTCTATATTTCCAAATTCCATCATCAAATGTTTTCAGTAAGTCTCTGTGACATAAACTTTCATTGCTTGATCCTCCTTAACATAGTTCCTACTTTGTTCATGTTACCTTCTTTCTTATTCAACAACATAATTCAGGATGATCATGACTACATTATAAAACAGAATAAATATGCCACAGGCCATAACAAGTCTCTGTGGCGCAATCGGTTAGCGCGTTCGACTGTTAATCGAAAGGTTGGTGGTTCAAGCCCACCCAGGGACGGATGTTCTTTTTACAATTGTGCTGACTTCATCAGCAGAGCGAAGGGTTAAATTTTCTGTCTGTGAATCAAACTTGATTTTATCTAAACTAATGGGTGGATTCCTGAGCCATTTGGAGGTAAAATTTTAGTATTTTCAGAAGACATCCTACACTTTTCCCATTAGGTCGAGATTTATTTTCATGATTTAAAAAAAAAAACATAAGGGCAAACTGAATTGTTTCATGTATGCAAAGAAACCTGCCAAATTGGGTTAAATACACTTCATGAGTTTTGCTTCATTGACATTTTTCAACCTGCTTTGTAAATACTGAAAATTGGTCAGCATAGCTATTATCATGCCTTTAGAAAATTGAATGTTTCTTGTCAAAAACAGCAAAGCACAAAAATAAGAAATGATTAAAAGCACAAATCATTGAATAATAAAGTTTATGTTTGGACTGGGAAAAAAAGTGCAAGTTCCCACACCGGGAATCGAACCCGGGCCGCCTGCGTGAAAGGCAGGAATCCTAACCACTAGACCATATGGGATTGCCTGGCTTGTATTATCACACATCTAATCTGATATAATACTAAATCATCTATCTGTTCAAATGATATTACTTTGATATTTTTGCACAGGGTAACATTTTCAGGTTCATATATCTCAAAAATATATTCTTAATACTGAATCTTAATATTCATTGTGTAAGTAGATATCTCTATGTACTAAAATAACTTAATTGGAATAATTCTCCTTTACATGGGTAGTTAATCCTCGACTTCCTGCCTTCATTGCACTGAGATTGCTTTCATAAGATATGTAAAATCCAATATATTAATAGGCAATAGAGTTGGATGGTTCACCGGGCTGACACCTAGTGGCAGACCTGCCCTTTTCCAATCTCAGTTTAAATATATCTGGTATAAAGTACCAAATTCTGTGTTCTTCATCATTCCACTGATGTCAGCAAATGAAGGGGAAAAGGTCTTGTTTGGTAAACATCTAGTTGATGTTTGGAGTTTAGAGAAATTGTACAATTCTGGTTTTTCCTTTTTTAAGAGCTGTGGTGTTTCATTTCAAGACAAAAAAAATAAAAGGCAACCTGCAATCGGCCCATGATAAGAAATATATGACAAAATTCCATTTTTTTTTTATCAATAGATTTTGAGTTTGAGCAAGTTTGCAAAAGAAGTAAAAGAACAAAGAAAACAATAGACCAAAGATTAGTAAAATTGCTGACTCCTCTGCCTTGGATTGTATAATCTCCTGTGTTAGATCTCAGTCCCAGAAATATTAAAGGTATTAAGCACCAATCCTGTTTTCTTGGTTTTGCAACAGTATATATACATATGAACACCATGACGTATTAAAGTCTGACATCGAGCAACAAGAAAAGTTGCTACAAGACATAGAAGTTGCACAGTCTGTATAAGATTTTCTCAACCCATGGCTGCATGTGACGGGTAAACACGGGTAGCGTGAACTTTATTTGACCTCAATTCAGGCTCAAAGTAGGGTAGCACTGTTTGACGTCATTTTGGTACTATTAAAAAAACAATACATTTCATGATGTCATAAGCATATTGCCATGCTCTTATGGCGTCATTTTACCTTTCAGTGCCTCTATGATGACACTTCACATAAAAATGACACCAAGAAAGGAGTGTGCTTTAATTAGGGGCCTATAAATTAGGTTCATGTTCAAATAGGTTTTACAGACAACGATGGGGATGCATTTTCAAAATGTTTATAGACATGAAAAACAAATAGATTTATCACCAATATGTGAATTTTAAACATTTTTTTCAAAATCGGTGCTTAATCCCTTTAACATCAATATTGCAATATGTTTTTGGAAATGATATAATTGTATCAGCATCCAGAAAATAGAAACTACTTTTCATGAACAAATATACTTGCTGATATCTACTGTGTGTTGATTTAGATGCAATATTGATACTGATACCAAAGAGGAGATACTGATATGATGAAAACTGATAAGAGCTTTGAGAACTGTCATGATATCAGTATGCCATTGGACATAACACATTGACTTGAGCAGTCAAGTTTTCTGGTCATTAAAATGTGCAAAACCTACATGCACTCTTTGGCATCAGACAATTAATGAAATTGTAGAAAAACAATATATTGATGAGAACAACAATCCTGTCTTGACAGTTTTTTGGCTATGAGTAACACAACATCTGGAATGAGATGGAAAAACTTTCTATCATTCTGGCTGTCCGTCAACATGGATGTTCTATCTATTTTTGGTTCAGATTTTTTCTGTCTTTTTATGATTTTTTGAAGAAAAATAAGCTGAGAGCTATCGCTGAGTTTTCAAGGAGGCTGCCATTTTGAATAACATGACAAATATCAACCAATGAAAATCAAGATAACAAATGTCCATTTTGATTGGATGAAATTATTATCTGGTCAAGTTTGCTCTGGGAAAGAATTTGAAACCAATGGTCAGCACAGCTCTGAGGCTACTGGCCTATGTTTCTTTCTGGATATTAAAGACACCATATATACTTTCCAATTCAGTATGATATTTCAGACAAGAGAAATGACAAGAGATATCCTGTTGTCATTGAACTTTGGCATCTTTACTAAATAAGCAAACAAGTTTTCTTTAAATATCAGTAGTATAAACTTGATTACGCTCTCTTGGGGTTCAAACTACTTGAATTAAAGAATTCTACTAGAAATATCAAATTTATAATTTAGACTCCAAATATGCACAGTATTTCAATTTGAAAGTTAATTCAAGATCTATGATTATAAAATATATACATTCATCTTATTATTTTTCTGTATAATACAAATTACATGGTCAAATATATCTGTGACACAAACTAATTGTGCTTAATCCTTAGTATAGTTCCTGCTTTGATCCTATCACCTTCTTTCTCATTGAATCTTAAATAATATCTCCACCAATGTATCTTAGTCAGCCAATGTCATGATTGAGACTGGCAGTCTCAGGTCAGCTGCATGTCATATTGGAGACTGGAAGTTTCTGGACAGCTGCATGTCATATTGGAGACTGGAAGTTTCTGGACAGCTGCATGTCATATTGGAGACTGGAAGTTTCTGGTCAGCTGTATGTCATATTGGAGACTGGAAGTTTCTGGACAGCTGCATGTCATATTGGAGACTGGAAGTTTCTGGACAGCTGCATGTCATATTGGAGACTGGAAGTTTCTGGTCAGCTGTATGTCATATTGGAGACTGGAAGTTTCTGGACAGCTGCATGTCATATTGGAGACTGGAAGTTTCTGGACAGCTGCATGTCATATTGGAGACTGGAAGTTTCTGGTCAGCTGCATGTCATATTGGAGACTGGAAGTTTCTGGTCAGCTGCATGTCATATTGGAGACTGGAAGTTTCTGGTCAGCTGTATGTCATATTGGAGACTGGAAGTTTCTGGTCAGCTGCATGTCATATTGGAGACTGGAAGTTTCTGGACAGCTGCATGTCATATTGGAGACTGGAAGTTTCTGGTCAGCTGCATGTCATATTGGAGACTGGAAGTTTCTGGTCAGCTGCATGTCATATTGGAGACTGGAAGTTTCTGGTCAGCTGCATGTCATATTGGAGACTGGAAGTTTCTGGTCAGCTGCATGTCATATTGGAGACTGGAAGTTTCTGGTCAGCTGCATGTCATATTGGAGACTGGAAGTTTCTGGTCAGCTGTATGTCATATTGGAGACTGGAAGTTTCTGGTCAGCTGTATGTCATATTGGAGACTGGAAGTTTCTGGTCAGCTGTATGTCATATTGGAGACTGGAAGTTTCTGGTCAGCTGCATGTCATATTGGAGACTGGAAGTTTCTGGTCAGCTGTATGTCATATTGGAGACTGGAAGTTTCTGGTCAGCTGCATGTCATATTGGAGACTGGAAGTTTCTGGACAGCTGCATGTCATATTGGAGACTGGAAGTTTCTGGTCAGCTGCATGTCATATTGGAGACTGGAAGTTTCTGGTCAGCTGCATGTCATATTGGAGACTGGAAGTTTCTGGTCAGCTGCATGTCATATTGGAGACTGGAAGTTTCTGGTCAGCTGTATGTCATATTGGAGACTGGAAGTTTCTGGTCAGCTGTATGTCATATTGGAGACTGGAAGTTTCTGGTCAGCTGTATGTCATATTGGAGACTGACAGTCTCGTGTCAGCTGAATGTCATATTGGAGACTGGAAGTTTCTGGACAGCTGAATGTCATATTGGAGACTGACAGTCTTGTGTCAGCTGAATGTCATATTGGAGACTGGAAGTTTCTGGACAGCTGAATGTCATATTGGAGACTGGAAGTTTCTGGACAGCTGAATGTCATATTGGAGACTGGAAGTTTCTGGACAGCTGAATGTCATATTGGAGACTGGAAGTTTCTGGTCAGCTGTATGTCATATTGGAGACTGGAAGTTTCTGGTCAGCTGCATGTCACATTGGAGACTGGAAGTTTCTGGTCAGCTGCATGTCATATTGGAGACTGGAAGTTTCTGGACAGCTGTATGTCATATTGGAGA
Source organism: Amphiduros pacificus (assembly GCA_949316495.1). Taxonomy (NCBI): domain Eukaryota; kingdom Metazoa; phylum Annelida; class Polychaeta; order Phyllodocida; family Hesionidae; genus Amphiduros; species Amphiduros pacificus. Next base: position 32,537,136 of record OX439002.1, read on the forward strand.
CTGACAGTCTCGTGTCAGCTGAATGTCATATTGGAGACTGGAAGTTTCTGGACAGCTGAATGTCATATTGGAGACTGACAGTCTTGTGTCAGCTGAATGTCATATTGGAGACTGGAAGTTTCTGGACAGCTGAATGTCATATTGGAGACTGGAAGTTTCTGGACAGCTGAATGTCATATTGGAGACTGGAAGTTTCTGGACAGCTGAATGTCATATTGGAGACTGGAAGTTTCTGGTCAGCTGTATGTCATATTGGAGACTGGAAGTTTCTGGTCAGCTGCATGTCACATTGGAGACTGGAAGTTTCTGGTCAGCTGCATGTCATATTGGAGACTGGAAGTTTCTGGACAGCTGTATGTCATATTGGAGACTGGAAGTTTCTGGACAGCTGTATGTCATATTGGAGACTGGAAGTTTCTGGTCAGCTGCATGTCATATTGGAGACTGACAGTCTCGTGTCAGCTGCATGTTATATTGGAGACTGACAGTCTCGTGTCAGCTGCATGTCATATTGGAGACTGACAGTCTCGTGTCAGCTGTATGTCATATTGGAGACTGACAGTCTCGTGTCAGCTGCATGTCATATTGGAGACTGACAGTCTCGTGTCAGCTGTATGTCATATTGGAGACTGACAGTCTCGTGTCAGCTGCATGTCATATTGGAGACTGACAGTCTCGTGTCAGCTGTATGTCATATTGGAGACTGACAGTCTCGTGTCAGCTGCATGTCATATTGGAGACTGACAGTCTCGTGTCAGCTGTATGTCATATTGGAGACTGACAGTCTCGTGTCAGCTGCATGTCATATTGGAGACTGACAGTCTCGTGTCAGCTGTATGTCATATTGGAGACTGACAGTCTCGTGTCAGCTGCATGTCATATTGGAGACTGACAGTCTCGTGTCAGCTGTATGTCATATTGGAGACTGACAGTCTCATGTCAGCTGCATGTCATATTGGAGACTGACAGTCTCGTGTCAGCTGTATGTCATATTGGAGACTGACAGTCTTGTGTCAGCTGCATGTCATTTGTTTCCAAATCAGCCAAATATATTGGCCTAATAAACAGCTGGTGGGCTGCCCATGCATAATCCCCACCTTCTTTGAAACCAGAACATGCTTGTGCAACTGTACAGGTGTGTAATCTGCATCTTTTTTGTTAACTTACAAGTGAACATTTTTGATGGAAGGCTGCAATTGAATGTGATCTGAATTGTCTTCAAAAAGGAACGTCACTGACAAATTTTGATAATTCATGAAAAAACATAATAGTGCTGTTCATTGTTATGGAAATGCATGATGGATTTTGTGAAGAAAAAGTAATGATCTCCCCGTCGGGGAATCGAACCCCGGTCTCCCGCGTGACAGGCGGGGATACTTACCACTATACTAACGAGGATCACTTGTCTACACATTCAAGGTGTTTTAAACATAAGCAGTACAAGCTGCCTGAACAATTTCAGTTGTTCTAAATTGTGAACTTGATGTACAGGTAGTTGACAATTGTTATTTAAATCAGTTGGCTTTGTTATGAAATAAGCTTATGGAGGTTCTCATATGGGTGGATGGACATGGATATGTTGTTTATAGCACAGCATTATTGATTTCATCCCATACCATGCCTCTTCAGAAGTACATTTTCCTCAAAAAAAAAGAAAACAACAAAAGACCAATTTTCCCTTTGTACATTTTGTAGATTTTGCAGTTGATAAAACATGATTTATTCCTTGCAAGGACCATATTGAAGTGATGTGAGATGAATAAGGAATATGTCCAGTGTAATGCAATATTTCTGATCTATTTTTCAATAGATCAGATTATATTTATTTAATTTCACTCATGGCAGGATTGCTCACTCAAAAATCCACATAAACATGGACTGCACTCATGCTACATGTTAAGACATCTACATCTACATCTACATCTGTAAGTTTACTCGGCAAAACCAATTGGCATCCCGCAATCCTGGTCCTGACCACATACCTGTAAACATCACTGGGTCCAATATACAATCCATCAGATCATCTTGTTATTATTCCAAAACAATGTAATTTGACATTGTTGATATGCAGTCACTCTGTTATGATGCATTGGCTGCCATCTGGAAAGTGAGGTCAACATTGGCAGGTCAGGTGTTGCCTACCTATGTTGATGGTTCCCTTGACCAGAAAGGTTTTTGTCTGTTTAAATCAAGAAATATTGAACTTCTATTTGAATATGCAAATTGGAATGTATAAGTTGCTTTCAAGTGAGTCCTGGTTTATTATTCTTTGAAAGAATTCAGTCATTCTTGAAAAAAACAAACAAAAGAGGACATTTGACCATTCATTCATTTTTGATGGACTTTTCAAAGAAAAGCAAAGATCTCACGGTCAGGGAATTGAACCGCATTCTCCCACATAACAGGAGGGATACTAAACTCAAAACTCATGAGGATCGCCTGGATCCATGTTTAACATGTTTTGAAGCACTTTTTAAGCAATACAGGTGTAATGTGAACTTCATGACCCCCTTTGCCTGAAACCTTTTTGTCCATTAAAAACAAGAAATATTCAACTGTTATAATCTGATAAAGGAGGCATAACAGTGCTGAGTTTGGAACATGCAGTTTTGAATACATAAAGATTTTGCTTTTATATATGTGCCTAAATATTACTCTTCAAAGAAAGTTCTGCTTCACCTCACTAAAAAAAATATGTTTTGATGGTGTGGTATAAATATATTACTGGGTTCGTTCAGGTCAATCATGGAGATAATGGTTGGCAAAGATATTTGGATGTATACCAAAATGTTAATGCATCGGCCGGGAATCGAACCCGGGCCGCCCGCGTGGCAGGCGAGCATTCTACCACTGAACCACCGATGCAGACATGTCTTGCTGTTCTTCTGTTGTAGACAAAATGCAGATTTTCAATTATGATAATCCATTCATGTCAACAATCCATTCATGTTGATTTCACATCGTCATATATAAGTTTGGTATTTTGGGTATGCTTGTCTTGAATGAGGTTATTCAGATAAAAAGAATGTTAATATGTAGGACCAATTTTTTTCCTTTGAAAAAAGAAGGCCTGTGATGTATTATATTTTGATAATGTCCACAATATAACCCATCTCTATGTAATTTATGCATAAATCACCAGATTGCAAGGAAATGACCAATGTAAAAATATTATCTGTGACCCAATAAATGTAATCCAAACAGACATTTAGCTTTAAGATAGTTGGATTTGTACATCAAACAGAAAAAGCAACAATTGGGAACAAGACTTGGGGTGCATGCATGGAAGTGGAGCGTTCTACCAATGTACCACTGATACAGACATTCATTTGAACATTCATGCAGCTTAATATGCCTCAAATTCATACATTACAAAGACATTAAAATTTCCTCTTCAGAACAAAATATCACCATAATTTCATTAAAAAATGTGTGCATAACAATATTTACCTAGAAATGGACACCTTGAAAGAAAAAATGCGATGAATATATATATATATAGTCAGATTATATTCATTTAATTTCACTCATGGCAGGATTGCTCACTCAAAAATCCACATTTGAGCCTAAACATGGACAGCACTCATGCAACATGTTAATTAAAGCATTGGTGAAACCTGGAAAGTTGCAGGCAATTTTACAGTGGTTTAAGGTATCTGAAAACAATATATGATCTTAAAATTGACATACATACAGGCTATCTATCTGAAATCCACTAAAGAACATCTGCCCTGAGAATTATGATTTTTTGTGACCACCAAGTACTGCCAGGACTAAACAGGAAGTGTGTTGTGTGACCTTGACCTTTGAACTGTCAGGGGGCTCCGTAAGTCATAGGAGGTGTTGTTTACCAATTGTCAAAATTGGAGCAACACATTTTTGGCCTTTTTTTTCCACTATTTAGAGAATGAATTGGAAGATAATACTTATCATGATGATAGTGCATTTTCTTGGCTTTCTTTTGGTGGTAAATTTATTAAAAACGGATGAATATTTATGAAGTTATAAATGAAGAAATCAATATTTTTTATATTATATATGTTTGCAAAAAATAGTTTAAACAAATTCTATACAGCCCAGCTTTTAAGGTGGAATCCATGCAGCCTTTGATGTCTTCCCATTCAATGGTGTGAAAAACCCCAGATTTCATCAAAGAGGGTCATATCATAAATTTTACTGATACCAATTATCAGCATTCACAGTTTTGCCATTCAAAGTCATTGTGATTTAAGGCCAAACCAGTGATCAAAGGGTTTAATGTCACTTTTTCAATATCACGGCCTTCAAGTTAAGGGGGATTCCATGCAACCTTTGAGTCATGTCTTCCCTTTTTGACAGAAAGGTTTTCATATGCATAAGATACTTTTCAAATAAATAGTATACTTTTCCCATAAATGATATATCTGTCACAACCATAAGATATTTGTCACAACCATAAAATATTTTTCACGGCCATGAGTTATTTCATTGACTCAAATAATATTAAAATAATCTTATGTTGTTCTGAAGTATACTCCTGGCAATAAATTGATAAATTGTACAAAACATCTTCACCCTGTTTCCCAAGCTGGACAGGTGCACAACTGGTAACTCATTAGGTGTTTACACAAGATCACATACCAGCTAAACAAAGCTTGTTGACAAAGTGTTCAATTGCTGGTGTAGGTTTTAGCAGACAACTGATCAACTTTCAAGTGCCACAGAAATTTGTTAACAGAGAATATTTTGGATACTACTACATAAAAGCACTGTTTAGGGTATAAACATCCATGTTATGTAAAGAAAATGTGTCTGAAAGTCAGGTTTCACCAATGCTTTAAGACAATTCATCAATCCTGACCACATACCTGTAAACATCACTGGGTCCAATATACAGTCCATCAGATCATCTTGTTAATATTCCAAAACAATGTAATTTGATATTGTTGATATGCAGTCATTCAGTTATGATGTGTTGGCTGCCATCTGGAAAGTGAGGTCAACATTGGCAGGTCAGGTGTCACCTACCTGTGTTGATGGTTCCCTTGACCAGAAAGATTTTTGTCTGTTTAAATCAAGAAGTAATGAACTTCTATTTGAATATGCAAATTGGAATGTATATGTTGCTTTCAAGTGAGTCCTGGTTTATTATTCTGTGAAAGAATTCAGTCATTCATGAAAAAAACAAAGAGGACATTTGGCCATTCATTCATTTTTGATGGACTTTTCAAAGAAAAAGCAAAGATCTCACGGCCAGGGAATCGAACTGCATTTTCCCACATAACAGGAGGGATACTGAACTCAAAACTCTTGAGGATCGCCTGGATCCATGTTTAACATGTTTTGAAGCACTTTTTAAGCAATACAGGTGTTCTGAATTGTGAACTTCATGACCCCCTTTGCCTGAAAACTTTTTGTCCACTAAAAACAAGAAATATTCAACTGTTATAATACATCCAAATGTATTATGTATACCAAAATGTTAATGCATCGGCCGGGAATCGAACCCGGGCCGCCCGCGTGGCAGGCGAGCATTCTACCACTGAACCACCGATGCAGACATGTCTTGGTGTTCTTCAGTTGTAGACAAAATGCAGATTTTCAATTATGATGAAGGAGTTTTATGCAATCCATTCATGTCAACAATCCATTCATGTTGATTTCACATCGTCATATATAAGTTTGGTATTTTGGGTATGCTTGTCTTGAATGAGGTTATTCAGATAAAAAGAATGTTAATATGTAGGACCAATTTTTTTCCTTTGAAAAAAGAAGGCCTATGATGTATTATATTTTGATAATATCCACAATATAACCCATCTCTATGTAATTTATGCATAAATCACCAGATTGCAAGGAAATGACCAATGTAAAAAAATTATCTGTGATCCAATAAATGTAATCCATACAGACATTTAGCTTTAAGAGAGTTGGATTTGTACATCAAACAGAAAAAGCAACAATTGGGAACAAGACTTGGGTTGCATGCATGGAAGTGGAGCGTTCTACCAATGTACCACTGATACAGACATTCATTTGAACACTACAAAGACATTAAAATTTCCTCTTCAGAACAAAATATCACCATAATTTCATTAAAAAATGTGTGCATAACAATATTTACGTAGAAATGGACACCTTGAAAGAAAAAATGCGATGAATATATATATATATAGTCAGATTATATTCATTTAATTTCACTCATGGCAGGATTGCTCACTCAAAAATCCACATTTGAGCCTAAACATGGACAGCACTCATGCTACATGTTAAGACAATTCATCAATCCTGACCACATACCTGTAAACATCACTGGGTCCAATATACAGTCCATCAGATCATCTTGTTAATATTCCAAAACAATGTAATTTGACATTGTTGATATGCAGTCATTCAGTTATGATGTGTTGGCTGCCATCTGGAAAGTGAGGTCAACATTGGCAGGTCAGGTGTCACCTACCTGTGTTGATGGTTCCCTTGACCAGAAAGATTTTTGTCTGTTTAAATCAAGAAGTATTGAACTTCTATTTGAATATGCAAATTGGAATGTATATGTTGCTTTCAAGTGAGTCCTGGTTTATTATATTGTGAAAGAATTCAGTCATTCATGAAAAAAACAAAGAGGACATTTGGCCATTCATTCATTTTTGATGGACTTTTCAAAGAAAAAGCAAAGATCTCACGGCCAGGGAATCGAACTGCATTTCCCACATAACAGGAGGGATACTAAACTCAAAACTCATGAGGATCGCCTGGATCCATGTTAAACATGTTTTGAAGCACTTTTTAAGCAATACAGGTGTTCTGAATTGTGAACTTCATGACCCCCTTTGCCTGAAACTTTTTGTCCACTAAAAACAAGAAATATTCAACTGTATAATACATCCAAATGTATTATGTATACCAAAATGTTAATGCATCGGCCGGGAATCGAACCCGGGCCGCCCGCGTGGCAGGCGAGCATTCTACCACTGAACCACCGATGCAGACATGTCTTGGTGTTCTTCAGTTGTAGACAAAATGCAGATTTTCAATTATGATAAAGGAGTTTTATGCAATCCATTCATGTCAACATAAATTTAGCATGTTGATTTCACTTCGTCATATATAAGTTTGGTATTTTGGGTATGCTTGTCTTGAATGAGGTTATTCAGATAAAAAGAATGTTAATATGTAGGACCAATTTTTTTCCTTTGAAAAAAGAAGGCCTGTGATGTATTATATTTTGATAATGTCCACAATATAACCCATCTCTATGTAATTTATGCATAAATCACCAGATTGCAAGGAAATGACCAATGTATAAAAATTATCTGTGACCCAATAAATGAAATCCATACAGACATTTAGCTTTAAGATAGTTGGATTTGTACATCAAACAGAAAAAGCAACAATTGGGAACAAGACTTGGGGTGCATGCATGGAAGTGGAGCATTCTACCAATGTACCACTGATACAGACATTCATTTGAACATTCATGCAGCTTAATATGCCTCAAATTGGTTTGCTTGTCAGTGTCCCGGATCTATATTTGTAGATTACCAAACTTAAACTGGATGCATGTTATTATTATCTCAAAATGATGTGCTTGTCAGTGACCTTGGCCTAAATTTTAGGGTGATGTGACCCAATACCTGAAAATCTATCTTGTGATCACAATAAATTGACAACAAATCAAGACAGTACTACCAAAATTAAAGCATTGAAGCATCATCAATATGTTGAAATGGTGCCCTTCTTGGTGACCTTGGCTGATATTTCAATGTCACATGACCCAATATTTGAAAATCCTTTTGAATGCAATAATTTTAACATGTCAACAGTGAGTTAACATGGTTTTGAAATGATGTGCTTTTTTGGGACATTGACCTACATTTTGAGGCTGCCATCTTGAGATTGGGCGAGAAGAAATATTCATAATTTATAGGGATTGGATTGACTGTAACCATCCCTTTTGAACCCTTTTTATGTTTCAAGGGTCCATACCAGAAGGAGCAGGCTGAATCTTGTCATGGGATTCGACAAAATAAAAAAAAAATTGCCGGATCCAATTTATTTTAGAACATTCCTAACTTTGTTAAATATTTGCAAAAAAATCATGTCCATCAATTGAAAGGGATTGAGCAGCAATATTGAAATGAGGTTTTGGAATTTTGGTTTGAACATTTCAAGATTTTGGCTCATCTTTGTTTCAGGTAAAATGACAGGCTCCTGGAAAACATCCTAAATTTCTACCCCTTCAGGTGTTGCCAAAAGCTGTGGGGGTTGTGGTCTCCAAAAGTTAGTTTTATGAATAAAACAAAATAACATACTTGATTGTTATCAATGATGAACTAGTAGAAGAAAAAGTAATGATCTCCCCGTCGGGAAATCGAACCCCGGTCTCCCGCGTGACAGGCGGGGATACTTACCACTATACTAACGAGGATCACTTGTCTCCACTATCAAGGTGTTTCCAAATTAAATTTAAAGCAATGCAAGCTGTCTGAAAAATAAACCAGGAGCCTTGTAAAATGGATATGTATGCCATGATAAAGCCTCGAAAAATAATCTTATGATATGAAAGTAAAAAGAAAACTTTGAAAGACCAACTGCCCATTTTGTAGAATGTGCAGCTATCATGACATTAAAATGATGTGAGATGATTTCTGAATGTGGATCGTGCCCAGGGGATAGTGTTAGGCAATATTTTGAAGTAATGTATCCCATAACTTAACAGGAATTAAATTCATGTTAGAGATGGGATATTTGTTATTTGCCAGCCCTTGATGCCACTCTTGTTGCCTTGTAAGAAGTATGCTGTATTGTCATCACAAACCTCTGACACATGCTGATAAAAACCACCAATGTATCATTTGTTACTCAAGTTGATGGATATCAATTATATTTTATTTTATATTGGAATTAACAAGTGTTTCTTTATGGTAAGCATGAAGATTTATTGATATTTGGCATGCATACTAATATTAGCCTTCAGGCCTTTTTTATTATGAAATTGGATTTTTTCTGAATTTCACCTTTCTAATAACCCTTTTATTAATGTAAAGACAGATATTTATAAATGATAAATATTAATAAAAGAGCTTACACTTTCAGTATTATATACCTAATATCTGGAGTATCTTTAAAACTTTGTGTCTTTGCCCTGATTCCACTTCGTCAGGTCCCTCTTCTTTGCTGCAGTTTGTTTTCTTTATCATTTCTCCATGCTTATACACTTTATCAGTGTAATGTATAGGTCAAAAAAGGTTTTGTCATGGTTTAGGCAGTTGCATTGGCACAGGACATATTACTAGAGGATAGAGTGATATACATCAATATAGAACACATAGCCACAGGAAAATTGGCATCAGCACAGGACATATAACCACAGGATAAAGTGACATCTACATGGGACATGTAACCACAGGATAAAGTGGCATCAACACATGACATATAACTACAGGATAAGGTGACATCAACACAGGACATATAACCACAGGATAAAGTGGCATCAACACAGGACATATAACTACAGGATAAGGTGACATCAACACAGGACATATAACCACAGGATAAAGTGGCATCAACACAGGACATGTAACTACAGGATAAGGTGACATCAACACAGGACATATAACCACAGGATAAAGTGGCATCAACACAGGACATGTAACTACAGGATAAGGTGACATCAACACAGGACATATAACCACAGGATAAGGTGACATCAACACAGGACACATAACCACAGGATAAAGTGACATCAACACAGGACATATAACCACAGGATAAGGTGACATCAACAAAGGACATATAACCACAGGATAAAGTGGCATCAACACAGACATGTAACTACAGGATAAAGTGACATCAAATCTAAACACATAACCACAGGATAAAGTGACATCAACACAGGACACATAACCACAGGATAAAATGGCATCAACACATGACATGTAACTACAGGATAAAGTGACATCAACACAGGACACATAACCACAGGATAAAGTGACATCAACACAGGACATGTAACTACAGGATAAAGTGACATCAAATCTAGACACATACCTACAGGATAAAGTGACATCAACACAGGACATGTTACTACAGGATAAAGTGACATCAAAACTAGACACATAACCACAGGATAAAGTGACATCAACACAGGACATGTAACTACAGGATAAGGTGACATCAACACAGGACATATAACCACAGGATAAAGTGGCATCAACACAGGACATGCAACTACAGGATAAAGTGGCATCAACACAGGACATGTAACTACAGGATAAAGTGACATCAACACAGAACATGTAACTACAGGATAAGGTGACATCAACACAGGACATGCAACCACAGGATAAAGTGACATCAACACAGGACATGTAACTACAGGATAAAGTGACATCAACACAGGACATGTAACTACAGGATAAAGTGACATCAACACAGGACACATAACCACAGGATAAAGTGACATCAACACAGGACATGTAACTACAGGATAGAGTGACATCAAATCTAGACACATACCTACAGGATAAAGTGACATCAACACAGGACATGTTACTACAGGATAAAGTGACATCAAAACTAGACACATAACCACAGGATAAAGTGACATCAACACAGGACATGTAACTACAGGATAAGGTGACATCAACACAGGACATATAACCACAGGATAAAGTGGCATCAACACAGGACATGCAACTACAGGATAAAGTGGCATCAACACAGGACATGTAACTACAGGATAAAGTGACATCAACACAGGACATGTAACTACAGGATAAAGTGGCATCAACACAGGACATGTAACTACAGGATAAAGTGACATCAACACAGGACATGTAACTACAGGATAAAGTGACATCAACACAGGACATGTAACTACAGGATAAAGTGACATCAACACAGGACACATAACCACAGGATAAAGTGACATCAACACAGGACATGTTACTACAGGATAAAGTGACATCAACACAGGACATGTAACCACAGGATAAAGTGACATCAACACAGGACATGTAACTACAGGATAAAGTGACATCAACACAGGACACATAACCACAGGATAAAGTGACATCAACACAGGACATGTTACTACAGGATAAAGTGGCATCAACACAGGACATGTAACTACAGGATAAAGTGACATCAACACAGGACATGTAACTACAGGATAAGGTGACATCAACACAGGACATGCAACCACAGGATAAAGTGACATCAACACAGGACATGTAACTACAGGATAAAGTGACATCAACACAGGACACATAACCACAGGATAAAGTGACATCAACACAGGACATGTAACTACAGGATAAAGTGACATCAAATCTAGACACATAACCACAGGATAAAGTGACATCAACACAGGACACATAACCACAGGATAAAATGGCATCAACACATGACATGTAACTACAGGATAAAGTGACATCAACACAGGACATGTAACTACAGGATAAGGTGACATCAACACAGGACATGCAACCACAGGATAAAGTGACATCAACACAGGACACATAACCACAGGATAAAGTGGCATCAACACATGACATATAACTACAGGATAAGGTGACATCAACACAGGACATATAACCACAGGATAAAATGGCATCAACACATGACATGTAACTACAGGATAAAGTGACATCAACACAGGACACATAACCACAGGATAAAGTGACATCAACACAGGACATGTAACTACAGGATAAAGTGACATCAAATCTAGACACATACCTACAGGATAAAGTGACATCAACACAGGACATGTTACTACAGGATAAAGTGACATCAAAACTAGACACATAACCACAGGATAAAGTGACATCAACACAGGACATGTAACTACAGGATAAGGTGACATCAACACAGGACATATAACCACAGGATAAAGTGGCATCAACACAGGACATGTAACTACAGGATAAAGTGACATCAACACAGGACATGTAACTACAGGATAAGGTGACATCAACACAGGACATGCAACCACAGGATAAAGTGACATCAACACAGGACATGTAACTACAGGATAAAGTGACATCAACACAGGACACATAACCACAGGATAAAGTGACATCAACACAGGACATGTAACTACAGGATAAAGTGACATCAAATCTAGACACATACCTACAGGATAAAGTGACATCAACACAGGACATGTTACTAAAGGATAAAGTGACATCAAAACTAGACACATAACCTCAGGATAAAGTGACATCAACACAGGACATGTAACTACAGGATAAAGTGACATCAAATCTAGACACATACCTACAGGATAAAGTGACATCAACACAGGACATGTTACTACAGGATAAAGTGACATCAAAACTAGACACATAACCACAGGATAAAGTGACATCAACACAGGACATGCAACCACAGGATAAAGTGGCATCAACACAGGACATGTAACTACAGGATAAAGTGACATCAACACAGGACATGTTACTACAGGATAAAGTGACGTCAAAACTAGACACATAACCACAGGATAAAGTGACATCAAAACTAGAGACATAACCACAGGATAAAGTGACATTAACACAGGACATGCAACCACAGGATAAAGTGACATCAACACAGGACATATAACCACAGGATAAAGTGGCATCAACACAGGACATGTAACTACAGGATAAAGTGACATCAAATCTAGACACATACCTACAGGATAAAGTGACATCAACACAGGACATGTAACTACAGGATAAAGTGGCATCAACACAGGACATGTAACTACAGGATAAAGTGACATCAACACAGGACATGTAACTACAGGATAAGGTGACATCAACACAGGACATATAACCACAGGATAAAGTGGCATCAACACAGGACATGTAACTACAGGAAAAAGTGACATCAACACAGGACACATAACCACAGGATAAAGTGACATCAACACAGGACATGTAACTACAGGATAAAGTGACATCAAATCTAGACACATACCTACAGGATAAAGTGACATCAACACAGGACATGTTACTACAGGATAAAGTGACATCAAAACTAGACACATAACCACAGGATAAAGTGACATCAACACAGGACATGTAACTACAGGATAAAGTGACATCAAATCTAGACACATACCTACAGGATAAAGTGACATCAACACAGGACATGTTACTACAGGATAAAGTGACATCAAAACTAGACACATAACCACAGGATAAAGTGACATCAACACAGGACATGCAACCACAGGATAAAGTGGCATCAACACAGGACATGTAACTACAGGATAAAGTGACATCAACACAGGACATGTAACTACAGGATAAAGTGACATCAAAACTAGACACATAACCACAGGATAAAGTGACATCAAAACTAGAGACATAGTCACAGGATAAATTGACATCAACACAGGACATGTAACCACAGGATAAAGTGACATCAACACAGGTCATGCAACCACAGGATAAAGTGACATCAACACAGGACATGTTACTACAGGATAAAGTGACATCAACACAGGACATGTTACTACAGGATAAAGTGACATCAAAACTGGACACATAACCACAGGATAAAGTGACATCAAAACTAGAGACATAGTCACAGGATAAATTGACATCAACACAGGACATGTAACCACAGGATAAAGTGACATCAACACAGGTCATGCAACCACAGGATAAAGTGACATCAACACAGGACATGTTACTACAGGATAAAGTGACATCAACACAGGACATGTTACTACAGGATAAAGTGACATCAAAACTGGACACATAACCACAGGATAAAGTGACATCAAAACTAGAGACATAGTCACAGGATAAATTGACATCAACACAGGACATGTAACCACAGGATAAAGTGACATCAACACAGGGCATGCAACCACAGGATAAAGTGACATCAACACAGGACATGCAACCACAGGATAAAGTGACATCAACACAGGGCATGCAACCACAGGATAAAGTGACATCAACACAGGACATGTAACTACAGGATAAAGTGACATCAACACAGGACATATAACCACAGGATAAAGTGACATCAACACAGGGCATGCAACCACAGGATAAAGTGACATCAACACAGGACATGTAACTACAGGATAAAGTGACATCAACACAGGACATATAACCACAGGATAAAGTGACATCAACACAGGGCATGCAACCACAGGATAAAGTGACATCAACACAGGACATGCAACCACAGCATAATGTGGCATCAACACAGTAAGGGACTGATAGGATAATTTTGTTAAAGAGGGTTATGTATCAGCAGTTCTCATCTGATGACCTATCAAGTTTTCTGGTCAGTTTTGTCATATCTCACAGACTTACATTTCAATACTCATGAATATAGCTCATATCATCATTCCAGTACACACTTTGCCTTTGGTTTGGAAATGTTTAAGATTTTTATCACTTATAGCTGTGACTATAGAGTACATTTGATATTGTTGATTTATAAGGTTTATTCATACTTTACTGATTATCTTCCAGATCAGAGTGAGATATGGTGATTCTGTGGGCATAAATACAAGACCAAGCTCAACATTTTTGTCCAGAATCTATGACTACAGAATAAAATAAAATGTTTTCGTGACAAACTAAGAGTGGAGGTGTAATAATATAATTGCAAGACATGTGGCAGTGGCATAGTATGTAAGCTCAGGATAAATCAGGCCTCGACATACAAACCTCCGTTTGGGCCAGTGAAGGATCTATTGTAGTAGTCTAGTTGGGCAACCATATATTTGGTCTTTTGGTGGCCCAAACATTCCTGATTTTATTCAATCCTTGATAGATATGTCTCGTATCACAATCAATGGACTTGTTAATCCCATTAACCCCTAACGGATGGGAAGGACGTTGACGTCCACCACCGGCAACGGACGGGAAGGACGTTGACGTCCCCATTGTTCTGGCTTGATGACGTCATTTGTAACATTCTGAAGGGCTGCAACTTGTTACAATGTAATCATGTTAATGACGTCAGACTGACTGGATCATGAACTTTTGACCCCAGCATTTCATTAAGCATATTGAATAACCATGGTTATAAATTTTATAAATTTAGTATGTAGATACACTAGTCCAGAAAAAAATTGGTTAGTCCCGCCAATCAACAAAATTTAGATAGGGGTTAAGACTCTATACAGCAATGCTACTATATGCAATGCTATTTATTGTAACATGCATCCTATTATCCTTAGAAATTTCGGGCCACCACTTCTCATGCTATGGTGGCCAAACCGGACAACCAACATTTTTCTCGTTATGTCAAGGTCTGTAAATGTGAACAGGATATTGTACGTGATTGGATGTGTGCCTGTGTCTACACTTAAATAGACCAATCGCATATAAGTGTTCACACAAACATCAGTGCATGCAGAGATATGCTGTTTGTATGTACAATCTTCATGATAGGATGGGGGCCATGAGTATCACATATTGACCATTGTCCACTGGGGATACTTGACCACTCATATCTTGATGGCCATGTTATATAGTGAGGGGGTGATTGGAAAAATGACCGCTCTATTATCATAACATGAACAGGACTTTACATTAGTAGGAAGTGCTCAACACCGCAGATAAATGATTCATTCATATTCTTTATGTCCCCCATCATAGAGAAAATCATCCCCACCAGACAAGCAGTGTATGAGCAAATAGTCTCCCCACAGATGTTGCAAAATGATGACCAGTCTCAGCAGGATGGGTCAGAACTGGCAGGATTGCTCACCCAGGAATATAGTCCATTTGTTGATTGTAAAATTTGAGCAGTTTCACATATGTGAGGGTATGGAGCGGTCATAAAAGTGTGGAGTTGAGGCTGAGGATACAGGAGATATGATGGTGATCTGAGTGGGGCTACCCTAATGGGCCTCTATAACTCATGGGGCTCACCAGGCCACATCAACATATCATGCACAAATATCCCCAAATTGAATTGTCCACCTCAAATTGTGGCGGCTTGTCGGCCATGACGGATGACCAGGATTAGCATTCTGAACCATTCCGGAATCATCACTACCAATGATCCGAGGGGCAAATTACTAAATCCATAGCGATTTCCCATCAAATCCCTGATGGTGACTTTGGGTGGGGTGTGGGGTAGGGGGGATGTAGGGGGCATTGTGGCACAGATCAGACTGGGGCAAAAGTGTGTGATTCCCGTCCATCATACCTCACACACAAACACATGTCACTACCATTGTGCCAATTAACACTTGCTTTTGTAATTTAATTAATTAAACTAGCACATAATGTTCGGTGGCAGACCCATATGGCAACTGACCGGTTGGTGACCGATGTAGTGACCACCACAATGGCCGGTACCTTATGGCCGAAACTTGACCACAACACTTTTAAATGCATGTATGATTTCAGCATTCAATACCCCATGTTTCCTCGTCTTTTCTTTATAAAAAGCAAATAGAATGGCAACAATTTCAATTATTTATACTTTCGAAAAACTCATTTTACTAATACACTGCAGTTTGACAATGTCATGCAATTTTTTTGCCAAATTAATTTGTGGCAATTGGTAATGGCATGCACACAATGGTGAGTGACCAGTGTTCATTAGGCATGTTAGGAGTGACCGCTGGTCAAACATGCCTCATTAATATTCATAATGCTCTCAGGCTAAAGTGACGATGATCAAATACAAAACATTGATGAAATGAAAATATCACAACCACTGGAGGGTAATGGAATGAAATTCACTACAGGCCCTGAATCTGTCAGTTTTATCTACTCATTATTGGAAATAGATTAATTAGTTAAATTTAAGAAGCTTAACTAGATAAAAATAGCTTTTTCTGATTAGAGGATTGATCCATCTCTCTCGCTTTGTGAAAGGACCTGTGCCTAACACTAGCCACCAGAGGGCTCTGATGGTGAATGTCCCAATTGCATGGCATGTACTAATTCCCTCACTGTCTTACTTGCCATAACAATTGCCAGAATAATAGCCATCATAAAAATCTGTGACGTTTTGACGAAAAAATTGCCATATATCTGAGCGTAGGGTGGCAGTAAGGCCAAACCAAGCAGCAATAATTCATTGGCATAGTCAGGCGGGATTAATTATGAAATAGAACAATATTTCAGATTTGATGAGGGAAGAAGTCATGGCTAAAGATGGGTGGGATGGGAACATGCAACCCCAAGCTTTGTGTGGATCAATCACAACCCAAGATAAGTCAGGGGCTGGGGTGACACAGTCAGAACACTGGGGGATAGGGATAATTCAGGGCTGGAGCAACACAGTCAGAACACTGGGGGATAGGGATAATTCAGGGCTGGAGCAACACAGTCAGAACACTGGGGGATAGGGATAGATCAGGGGCTGGGGTGACACAGTCTTAACACTGGGGGATTGGGATAATTCAGGGACTAGGGTGACACAGTCATAACACTAGGGGATTGGGATAAATCAGGGGCTGGGGTGACACAGTCATAACACTGGGGGAAAGGGATAATTCAGGGACTAGGGTGACACAGTCATAACACTGGGGGATTGGGATACTAGGAAGTCAGGGGCTGGGGTGACACAGCAGTTCATAACAGTTTAATTAAACATCATATTTATGACATGTTCGTGCTGTTCATGAAAATGTTCACTGCTAATAAAGTGTATGTGCAATTTGTTGGATTGCATTTGTTTATTTGTTTGAATCCTGGATATGCTATGAAGAAGACTGGAGTGACAGTGTCCCAGTTGTGGCATCACTTAGAATCCCCTCCTTCCCGGCCTGTCCCGGGGGATCCCAACGATCAGCGATAACCCAGACATTTCTCTGTTGTGTAAAATGTTTTATTGGCAATAAATTAGGAGACAAAAGCCATGTCATTGGATGCAACCATAGAAATTCCGTTAGTTTGCCAGCCTCAGTCCTGGCTCAATCCCACTTGTTCATTAAGGCTGATCTTGCCATTGTGGCCTATCCCCATCCCAGCCCCACACCACTTGCTCAAACTAGAGTTAATAAGATTATCTAATCGCAAAAAGGAAATAGGAAATCATGTTTAAATAAGCGTGAGTGAAGCTCATCGGCAATATTGCCTGGTAACTGTATTATTGTTATTGAAGTCTTTATGGATGCTGTGAAAGAGGGCAAATTTGTAGCCCTGTCATTTATCATGTGGGTGCAGTGCATTGTGGGATTGGCAGGGAGAGATGATGCAGTTCAAAATGCCAGAAAAACCACCCCACTCACAGTCACATCATATCATGAATGTTTCTTACTGTCATTAACATTGTATCTTATTGTCCAAAATAATGTTGCATTTATATTGATGATGATTGTATAAATTAACATCACAAAAAGATCAGATAAAAGTGTGAACAATATCACAATATCACAAAGCCATCTTCAATGATATAACATTATTAACATCTTGGCAGTTAGAAATTAATTTTGAGATGGAAACTAATGATTTCATGATTTTCATCAATCAAGTTTCATGTGCTTTGCAAAATATTGCTGAGTTTTTATGTCAAAATGATATCATAGCATTTTGTTTCTTGTTGGGATGAGGGGGAAGTCAGATGTGAGGTACTCACTTGTATGAGTAAGAGTGATGTGGATATCCTCAGTAATATGGAACCTTGAGGTACTGACTAAACTGAGGGAGTAAGAGTGATGCTGATAGTCTCAGTAATATGAAACCTTGAGGTACTGACTAAACTGATGGTCTAAGAATAATGCTGCTATCCTCAGTAATGTGGAACCTTGAGGTACTGACTAAACTGAGGGTCTAAGAGTGATGCTGATAGTCTCAGTAATATGGAACCTTGAGGTACTGACTAAACTGAGGGTCTAAGAGTGATGCTGATAGTCTCAGTAATATGAAACCTTGAGGTACTGACTAAACTGAGGGTCTAAGAATGATGCTGCTATCCTCAGTAATGTGGAACCATGAGGTACTGACTAAACGGAGGGTCTAAGAGTGATGCTGATAGTCTCAGTAATATGAAACCTTGAGGTACTGACTAAACTGAGGGTCTTAGAGTGATGCTGATAGTCTCAGTAATATGAAACCTTGAGGTACTGACAAAAATGAGGGTGTGAGAGTGATGCTGATAGTCTCAGTAATATGGAACCTTGAGGTACTGACTAAACGGAGGGTCTAAGAGTGATGCTGATAGTCTCAGTAATATGAAACCTTGAGGTACTGACTAAACTGAGGGTCTAAGAGTGATGCTGATAGTCTCAGTAATATGAAACCTTGAGGTACTGACTAAACTGAGGGTGTAAGAGTAATGCTGATAGTCTCAGTAATATGAAACCTTGAGGTACTGACTAAACGGAGGGTCTAAGAGTGATGCTGATAGTCTCAGTAATATGGAACCTTGAGGTACTGACTAAACTGAGAGTCTAAGAGTAATGCTGATAGTCTCAGTAATATGAAACCTTGAGGTACTGACTAAACTAAGGGTCTAAGAGTGATGCTGATAGTCTCAGTAATATGAAACCTCGAGGTCCGGACCAAAATGAGGGTGTAGGAGTTATGCTGATAGTCTCAGTAATACTGAACTGGATGAGCATGTTTGATGCTGATATCACTCATTAATCAAGCTAACACTCATCACATTTGCTCATTCATAGCCTTAGAAATTTTAATGTACATATGTAAAATAATGAACACACATTTTTTTTATAGGATAATTTGATATGAATAGTATAATAAATGAATTATTAGGAAAATTGCACCCAGTGACCTCTCCTGTGTCACAATCCTAAAGTGGTAGTTGGTTGCAAAAAAATACTAAGTGGTGCTGCTCTGTCTGTTCTTGGCTGATTCACATCATTGACAACACAAAATGTAACTATTGGGCTTTTCTCTTCAATTGTGAGTCTGAGGTTCAATGTAGTTTTTCTCGGGTAATACTGAGTGTTACTGATTGATAAACCCCACACATATAATCAACTGTCCATTTGTTTGATGATATATTTGATAATATAATGATTGACAAAGACCAAAATCCCCGAAAGCACTAGCTCTGTAAGGATGGAACTAAGTGTGATAAAATAGCAATAGTAAATGTTGAGGTGTGTCCTGGAAGTATAAGCCCTGAGTGATTCATGATGTTGAGATCCCCTGGCAGTATAAGCCCTGAGTGATTCATGATGTTGAGATCCCCTGGCAGTATAAGCCCTGAGTGATTCATGATGTTGAGATCCCCTGGCAGTATAAGCCCTGAGTGATTCATGATGTTGAGATCCCCTGGCAGTATAAGCCCTGAGTGATTTGTGATGTTGAGATCCCCTGGCAGTATAAGCCCTGAATGATTCATGATGTTGAGATCCCCTGGCAGTATAAGCCCTGAGTGATTCATGATGTTGAGATCCCCTGGCAGTATAAGCCCTGAGTGATTCATGATGTTGAGATTCCCTGGTAGTATAAGCCCTGAGTGATTCATGATGTTGAGATCCCCTGGCAGTATAAGCCCTGAGTGATTCATGATGTTGAGATCCCCTGGCAGTATAAGCCCTGAGTGATTTGTGATGTTGAGATCCCCTGGCAGTATAAGCCCTGAGTGATTCATGATGTTGAGATCCCCTGGCAGTATAAGCCCTGGGTGATTCATGATGTTGAGATCCCCTGGCAGTATAAGCCCTGAGTGATTTGTGATGTTGAGATCCCCTGGCAGTATAAGCCCTGAGTGATTCATGATGTTGAGATCCCCTGGCAGTATAAGCCCTGAGTGATTCATGATGTTGAGATCCCCTGGCAGTATAAGCCCTGAGTGATTCATGATGTTGAGATCCCCAGCCAGTATAAGCCCTGAGTGATTCATGATGTTGAGATCCCCTGGTAGTATAAGCCCTGAGTGATTTGTGATGTTGAGATCCCCTGGCAGTATAAGCCCTGAATGATTCATGATGTTGAGATCCCCTGGCAGTATAAGCCCTGAGTGATTTGTGATGTTGAGATCCCCTGGCAGTATAAGCCCTGAGTGATTTGTGATGTTGAGATCCCCTGGCAGTATAAGCCCTGAGTGATTCATGATGTTGAGATCCCCTGGCAGTATAAGCCCTGAGTGATTCATGATGTTGAGATCCCCTGGTAGTATAAGCCCTGAGTGATTCATGATGTTGAGATCCCCTGGCAGTATAAGCCCTGAGTGATTCATGATGTTGAGATCCCCTGGCAGTATAAGCCCTGAGTGATTCATGATGTTGAGATCCCCTGGTAGTATAAGCCCTGAGTGATTCATGATGTTGAGATCCCCTGGCAGTATAAGCCCTGAGTGATTTGTGATGTTGAGATCCCCTGGCAGTATAAGCCCTGAGTGATTCATGATGTTGAGATCCCCTGGCAGTATAAGCCCTGAGTGATTTGTGATGTTGAGATCCCCTGGCAGTATAAGCCCTGAGTGGCTTATGATGTTGAGAACCCCTGGCAGTATAAGCCCTGAGTGATTTGTGATGTTGAGATCCCCTGGCAGTATAAGCCCTGAGTGATTCATGATGTTGAGATCCAGTATAGGGAATAGAAATCATGATATTGAGATCTCCTTGCAGTTTTAGGCCACAGTAAACTTTATGAAACAAGCAAAGTTTAAGCCAAGCTTTGAGTACCTGACGATGCATGCTGCAGAGATGCCTCAGTGAAGCCCTGAGTTACTCAGCATAGCATGATGATGGGCTTGTCATGATAGATAGGATTAGTTCATACTGCTAGAACACAGATGTGTGCATGGAACAACTACCAGGGCTTCCATTTAACCCTCCCCCTGCCATCTATGTGCATATACTATATTTATCATCATTCGCGATACATATAAAAACAGATGTCAATACATATTGATAAAAAGAGAGCAGAATGTCTCATAGTTTCTAATCAGCCTTTTTTGTGTCTTTATTCTTGTTGTAGGAGGCACGTAGGATGTGGCCATTAGGACATGATAGGGATGGCATGACACTCACATTTGTTGATTGGCTTCTTGGTTTCCACAATGTGTGAGTCATCGTAAATGCAGGCACAAAATTTGTGTCTTGATGGTAAAAAGATGTTGGACTAATTAGCATGAGCTGTGCCATTTTCCTAATTAAGGTGAAGGTCACTGCGTCCTGACATGGTTGTGCCGACAAAAAGCTTCCGAGGTTCAAACCTGGATTAGATGAATTTTCATTTTCAATTTGGATATGAACATCTTTATGTGTGAACTGTTCTGAAAGTTGTAAACTGTTGAATATTTTATCCTTGCAGAAAATTAATAATAATCAGTGAAGTGAGGCAGATAAGATGTTAGGCCACATTATTATAGTTAGTACTTTAAACCTATTTGAATCTGGCTGAAAGATAAACATTCACGTGATGAATATTTTTTTCATTCTGGAAGGCCTCTAATATGTAAAGCATAATCAGCATAATTTGAAATATGGCTTGAAAATTCTTAATGTAAGTGCATGGGAAATATATTTTGGGGTTGAATTTATCCTGATTTCATGTTGTCATTGAAATTGCCACATAATTTTACATCACCAAATTCAGATGTTTTCTATCAGTAAAAATATTCTTGTGGTGAGTTATATGAACATATTTGATGAAAATTGTTACCCGTCAGCAACAGCGGCTGACAGTATCAGCGTTGTCTTTTATTCACAACTAACAATGACGAGGCCCCAGAGACTCCCGGAGACTTCACACCTGGCCACAGCAGAACTCATCAGACTTGTGGGATTTCACCTGGTTAATCCATGGATTATGCAACATCAAAGTAGGATTAGCATTAGCTGTGTCATTATGAAGAAGAATAGTACTGTCACCAAGCTGAGACTCCGTGCAGAGAGCGGCAAGCAAGATTTTCTGTCCTACTTAGACGCTGATGGTGGGAGGTCGTATTGTCATTCAGAAATCCTCAAATCCCTTTTCAATGATATGGTATTGTTGAAAGAGAGGCGGGAAAAGCAAAGAAAACTGTTCAATGTTTGAAAGAGTGAAAAGAGAAAAAAAACCTTTGTTACTTGGTGGTATTGATGAGAATGCTTGCATGGATGGATGGATGTATGGATGGATGGATGGGTTGTGTAATGATGCGACCAGACCCCCGTGTTCTGACAGCGTTCCAACCTGCCTCTGCCACAATACCATCTTACAAACCACTGAGTTACAATTCCCCATCAAATCTGGCCAGTCATAAATGTAACTGCTGAGGAAAAGGACTCAGAAAAGGTCTCTACTGAAGCAAATCTAGTCAGACAAAAATGTCACATAAAAAAATAGATTTTTTTCTGATTAATTATAGATATTGAACTAATTTGTTGTCACCAACACAGGACTTTGTATGTTGGACTTCCTGTATAAAACAAGTTTCGGGAATATTATATTGAGCTTCATTGGTGTTCTATTATTCATATTACAATATAACATGGACAATTGTCAGAAAAATTCAAATGCAACAGTAATAGATGGCAAAAAATATTTGGTTGAATTGCATACAAAATTCACAAGATTCATACATGATATTTTAACACAGGAAGTATCTGAGAAAAATCCAGCTTGTTATAAATCTGTGAGCTATCTTTTGTCTTTGTCCTTGTAGTCCAATCAGAAATTCTGACATTCTCTTTCCTGGTGTATGGGCAGTATGGCAGGGAATTTCGCAGAGGTTATGACTTTATATCTTCAAGGTCAACCATTTGCCCCAGCAAGAAAATTGTCTGCTTAAACAACATGATGGTTATTAAAGATTGCTCACTGAGGAAATCAAGCCATTGGGATCCTTCCTCAGACATCATATAATAACTAGTTATATTTATTATTTCTGAGTCAGAGGTTCAACTTTGATTGAAAAAGCTCAAACAACATCTGCGATATTGAACAAATACAAATCATAGTCTTTATGGAAACTCTGATGACATAACTAATTTACAGATACTGTGTGTCTCTCAGAGGTTTCTTTATATATACGGTTAGAGAAGTGTTCTGCCTCATGTCACAGCAGCCAGTCAGCACCTTGGATTTAACCAGGGTTAGCATCATATGGTGGACTGTTAGAGAAACTATTGGTGTATCTGGCCACGGTTTGAAGTTGACTTCTCAGTCGTCTTATGGATTTATCTAAGCAAGGTCATTGATCACTGCTCTCTGGGACATGCATCTTCCTCTCTGCATCTGCGTCGCATGTCCTGCGCCATCCCATGATGCAGTCTCCAGTTATTATTATTAAGACACAAGAAAACAAGTTGTAAATTGGCAGAAGTGGAAGCTCATTTTGGATGCAATTTTGCTGTAGCAATTGCCTGAGATGCGAGTGCTCACATGCATTTGTGACATCCTGCCTTGCTCATTTATACCTTCCGACCTGCCAGTGATTGCACATGGATAATGGGCCTTTATGAAAGCTATATTTGAGCACGGTCACCATTATTGGTTTGTTTCATGACGTGGGGAGCGGGGAGGAAGCATTGCGAGCAACATTTTGGCAGACCTTATGCGGTGCCATTATGCCAGGTCTTTTATCGCTGAGAGAGAATAGTTGTACGTTAACCATGCATCAAGGCTGAGCGATCGCGCCACAGTGTATAAATCACCATACAGCTCCCTGGTGAACGGCCACAGTTTGTTTTGGTAATGGGCCTAAATACAGAGCAAGGAATGACATGGCTCGTAAAATGTCCACTGACGGAAATGGCATGTGGGTAACGGAACAACATGGCTTGTTACTGTTTATGAGACCATCCACAATATAGGCTTGGGATAGGTAAAAGACTTAGAAACAGAAATTTCAAATAAAATGTCTGTTTTTACATTACTATAGGAAGAAAAAAAATCCAGCATACAGAAATGGACTAAAATATATGAGAGGTGCTGATACAATAATGAGCGGACGGGGATTAATGTAAACATGGCGGCAGAATGTGCAGACGCTCGGGTATTCTACACCAATTAGCCTACTGCAAATTGTCCAAATATGTATGGCACACAGATAATCCTGTGAGAGATGAGCCGCCAAGATGAGCCCAGCCTTACAGTCACAAAATTAAACACCGCTCTATGATGGAATGTTAAAATATGAAAACACTGGTGTGCTGGGATTTGGGGATGGGGAAGTGGGATCTGCAGGGATTCAGGCTTGCTTCTCCCAGACTTTATGTCAACTGTGATTACAATCTACCTTTGGCATAATAAATTGATAAATTTTTAGACATAAGTCTTCTGGGATGGAGATTAGGACCTATTGTTTCACAAGAGGATTGTGGGTAGTGGTAACCATGGCAGCATAACACTCATTAGTCCTGATTGGCTAGACAAGGGGACAATCCAAAATTGGATATCATGGTTCCTTGTGGAATTGTGGAGTTGAAGAGTTTAATAGAATAAATGTGATACCTATTAGAAAACAGTTAAACTTTGACATCTTGAGGCAGGATTATGTGATCACAAGTTATGTAGGAATGCATATTTTAAAAGCTTTCTAAATTACAAAGTCAGTGTTGATGGCTTTCTATGAATAGAAATTGCAAAATTATGTGTGAGATAAACACATTTGGTTGCACATGCATCTCGTCTAAACTGTGCTAAACAAACTCAGAAGAGCATCATAAGTGCAAGGGTTTCCATCATGTAACACTAGGGGTAATTTTCAAAACCAATTAGCCTCTCTAATAGTGAGAATGAATCTATCTCAAATGTCATATAATATGAGACCAAATAAAGACATTCCGAGATGGATACCAATGCTGAACAATAAATAGAAATAACCTTTCAAGGAACATCACTTTATGAAGAGAAATATAAAGTCAGTCATAAAATTTAAGAAAGTTAAAAAGAGCAGAGACACCTCCCAGTCTAGAGTAATAGGAGAGCAGAGACACATTCCGGTGCAGAGTAATAGGAGAGCAGAGACACATCCCAGTGTAGAGTAATAGGAGAGAAGAGACACATTCCAGTGTGGAGTAATAGGAGAGCAGAAACACATCCCAATGCAGAGTAATAGGAGAGTAGAGACACATCCCAGTGTAGAGTAATAGGAGAGCAGAGACATGTCCCAGTGCAGAGTAATAGGAGAGCAGAGACACATTCCAGTGCAGAGTAATAGGAGAGTAGAGACACATCCCAGTGTAGAGTAATAGGAGAGCAGAGACACATCCCAGTGTAGAGTAATAGGAGAGCAGAGACACGTCCCAGTGTAGAGTAATAGGAGAGCAGAGACACATCCCAGTGTAGAGTAATAGGAGAGCAGAGACACATCCCAGTGCAGAGTAATAGGAGAGCAGAGACAGATCCCAGTGTAGAGTAATAGGAGAGTAGAGACACATCCCAGTGTAGAGTAATAGGAGAGTAGAGACATGTCCCAGTGCAGAGTAATAGGAGAGCAGAGACACATTCCGGTGCAGAGTAATAGGAGAGCAGAGACACATCCCAGTGTAGAGTAATAGGAGAGAAGAGACACATTCCAGTGTGGAGTAATAGGAGAGCAGAAACACATCCCAATGCAGAGTAATAGGAGAGTAGAGACACATCCCAGTGTAGAGTAATAGGAGAGCAGAGACATGTCCCAGTGCAGAGTAATAGGAGAGCAGAGACACGTCCCAGTGTAGAGTAATAGGAGAGCAGAGACACATCCCAGTGTAGAGTAATAGGAGAGTAGAGACACATTCCAGTGTAGAGTAATAGGAGAGTAGAGACACGTCCCAGTGCAGAGTAATAGGAGAGTAGAGACACATCCCAGTGCAGAGTAATAGGAGAGCAGAGACACATCCCAGTGTAGAGTAATAGGAGAGCAGAGACACAACCCAGTGTAGAATGATAGGAGAGCAGAGACACATCCCAGTGTAGAGTGATAGGAAAGCAGAGACACATTCCAGTGTAGAGTAATAGGAGAACAGAGACACATCCCAGTGTAGAGTGATAGGAGAGCAGAGACACATCCCAGTGTAGAGTGATAGGAGAGCAGAGACACATTCCAGTGTAGAGTAATAGGGGAGCAGAGACACATCCCAGTGTAGAGTAATAGGAGAGCAGAGACACAACCCAGTGTAGAATGATAGGAGAGCAGAGACACGTCCCAGTGTAGAGTAATAGGAGAGCAGAGACACATCCCAGTGTAGAGTAATAGGAGAGCAGAGACACGTCCCAGTGTAGAGTGATAGGAGAGCAGAGACACATTCCAGTGTAGAGTAATAGGAGAACAGAGACACATCCCAGTGTAGAGTGATAGGAGAGCAGAGTCACATCCCAGTGTAGAGTGATAGGAGAGCAGAGACACATCCCAGTGTAGAGTGATAGGAGAGCAGAGACACATTCCAGTGTAGAGTAATAGGATAGCAGAGACACATCCCAGTGTAGAGTGATAGGAGAGCAGAGACACATCCCAGTGTAGAGTAATAGGAGAGTAGAGACACATCCCAGTGTAGAGTGATAGGAGAGCAGAGAGACATCCCAGTGTAGAGTGATAGGAGAGCAGAGAGACATCCCAGTGCAGAACAACAGGTAAGAGACACATCTCTATGAGGAACAAAAGGAGAATGGATGTAGAATGAAAGGGGAGCAGATATATCACAATGTAGAATGTCATGAGAGCAGACATATCTTTGTGGAAAATAATAGTGGAGACCTATTGTGATGAGGAACACAAATATGGTGGCCTAAATAGTCCACAAAATGATTGTTTCAGACTGTCCAGTATCTGTAATGATATAAAACATTTTGAGATACCAAGGTCATTGGGCAAAGACATTCAGTAGAACTTTGAGAAAGCAATAGCCCGAGTCATATTGTCTATCTGGGATTGAATAAAAGACAACACTTGGGAAACACAAACAAAAATTGTACCCCAGAGGCACCAGGAACATATTGCACAGCATGATACATATAGAGGGAACATTGGCTTGCCATGCTGCTTACCAGGCCATGAACAGATCATATGAATACATGGGTTCATAATGAATCTGCACAGAATATAAATAGACACTAGGCCTGACAAAAGATATGTGATGAGATAATCTGTAAGAATAGGTCAGCACATTTACAAGGATTATACATTATCTCCGAATGTGTAAATAACCCTTTAGCTATTTTGGGTTTATTTTATATTCTACTTATTATACTCCACTGTTGGCTTTTATTTCTGAACACAGATTTAGAATTTGACTATTATTATCCCTTATGAATCATTTTTGTTTTGTGAGGGTCTAACTTGAGGAGGGGGCCTGAAACTTGATCAGATTTACTGTAAAAGAATATTCTAGCTACTTTGACAGCATTTTAATGATAGCATAGGAAAAAAATGTATGAAATATGTCTGGACATGTTTTTAACAGGATATATTTGACCCTGAACTTTTAAGATAAAACACTTAAAGGTCATTTGTCCTGGACATATCTTATTGATTCTATGCATTGCTTATTATTTATACCCTCATAATTCCAAGTAATCAATGTACATATTGCAATACTTGAGTATTTAAACTTTCCTAAATTCAATATATCAGTTACTTGATGAAATCAAAGAAAACAGATGTGAAACCCAGTGGCACAGGAATCCCTGTTCCAGGAGTGATAGATGTGATAGGTGGCAGCACTGCATCATATTCTGATGGATGGTGTTTTACTGTCGGCCGCTGACTCGCCCCTTCCAAATCCCTGACTGTCCAGATCAATAATCTTTTATCTAAATGTACACATTTATGTTAGGATTTAATAAAAATTGCAGCCATTCATCACATAAGAGTTGGTGATTGTCCACTATTGATCTGAGTAGTAGGCAGGGGTGCAAGGTCCTATCATACCCCTCAACCCTTGGCACTAGGGGGCACTGCAAATAGGTCAGAGATCCAAAAGGGCAATGATGGGACAGTCCAGGGGAGGAGATGGGGGTATTACAATTTAAATAGATGGGATATGAAGGCTGTTTGGGTTCATGAGGTACATTTACATCATATGATCACACAAAGTTTAATGTAATCTATTTTCAACGTTCACATTTCTTATTTAATTGACAGTTGTTATTTATGGACCTAATTGAGGTTTTGAAATCAGACACACACAGAATATCAGTGACAAAATATAGCTGCCATTAAAATGTAACATTTGACAATATTTTCTTGCAGTCACCCCCCTTTGAAGGCATATTAATCTTAATTATTTTGCCCAATTCTGTGTGTATTTGCTTCATACTGTACCATAAAAAAATAAAATATGTGATACTGAGTCTAATCTGTAGTATGCAAAAGAGAGGGACAGGCAGTATGCTGGTGGTTCTCCCTGGTGGTGGAAGACAGGGGAGGTCCTGTTGCAGAGGACCTGCATTATGAGTCACTGCATTGTCCTATCATATGCCTGTAGTTCCACATGGTGGTTGAAGACAAAAGAGGTCTTGTTTCAGAAGACCTGTGTTACGAGTCACTGCATTGTTATGTCATCTGCCAGTGGTTCCACCTGGTGGTGGAAGACAGCAGAAGTCCTGCTGCGGAGGACCATTGTTATTAGTCACTGCATTGTCCTGTCATTTGCCTGTGGTTCCCTCTGATGGTGGAACACAGGAGAGGTCCTGTTGCCAAGGACCTGTATTATGAGTCAATACCTTTGGTTCCCCCTGGTGGTGAAAGACAAGAGGTTTTGTTGCAGAGGACCTGTGGTATGAGTCACAGCGTTGTCATGTCATCTGCCTGTGGTTCCCCCTGGTGGTGGAAGACAAGAAGTCTTGTTGCAGAGGACCTGTGGTATGAGTCACCGTGTTGTCATGTCATCTGCTGGTGGTTGATCATCTCGGGCGGGGCTGTGAAGGAATGTTGTCTCATTTCACTGTAACATTCATCACTGCTGCCCTCCATTCACCATGCGCTTGCTGACAAATTCACCACAGCACCGCATACCTCGCAGGATCCGAAAGCATTTTGTGATGGGAGTGTCAGGGGCAGGAAAGTGGGAATGAGCAGTGCAAGTATAACACATTAGCGTGGCGAGTCTGTCTGTGAGACTAAGTGATCACCTCCTCACACAACAACATTCCATAGTCCACATATTGTCTCCAAATGGTACACAGGCACAATGGTCCATATTATTGTTCTGGAGCTCTGAAAAGTACTGGGATCAGGTGGTCCAGGATTGCATGGACCTTTTGTCAGAAATGATATACCGGTACATGTAGGTGGGGCAAAAAAGACAATTTACAAAAATTCATTAGAGCATTTAATCATATACCTTTTCTAAGACTAGCCTGAAATCATCCATATTCAACAAGGTTTTATATCTACATTTCTGTTTATGAAGTAAGGCATAAGAAAGATAATCTCCCAACAAATAAGCAATTTTTGTCAATCTTGCATTCATAATTTCTGCTTGGAGAGTATTTCTCTGTGGCCATTTTGATGTCCTGTTTCCTTTCGAGTCTTAAATTCTGTGTCCCTGCTTGGAGAGTATTTCTCTGTGGCCATTTTGATGTCCTGTTTCTTTTCAAGTCTTAAATTCTGTGTCCCTGCTTGGAGAGTATTTTTCTGCAGCCATTTTGATGTCCTGATTCCCATTCAGCTGAATGATATTCTTGTATTCCTCTCATCCTTTCCATTGCAATCCCTCTAAATCCCCACGTTCCCCCTGATTGCCCCCTCTGATCCCCGTCTCCCCCATTTATCCCTGCTCTTTGCCCTCTCCCCTTCCCACGGGCCGCACAATAAATGCCACGGTCAAACGTGAGAAATCCTATTTTATCTTCTGTCTCATATTAAAGTGAGATGTTGGAAATATCAATATTGGGGGGAGAGGATACTTCTAATGAGTGACTGAGATCTAGCACTGCATTGTCAGCATGCTGCGTGTCATAACTGTTATTTATGACTAAATGTGCTAAATTTATTCATTGAAACAGAATGTTGCGATTCGTGTGTCCATTATGCATTTTGTCTTGTCCAAATAGACCATAATATGCATAGCAATGGCACACAGCAATAAAGTGTGGCTGCGGCAATATTTGCAAAATGGAGCATTAGGTGTTATTACAGATATGTGGGCACTTTTAACCTCTCGTGTTGATTTCATCTATCACCATTTTGCACCTAGATCCGGCATGGAGCTGTTGGCAATGCTAAGTGGAATGTATGTATCGCTCTCATATTGCAAGGTTTGATGTTGGTGCTAATGTCACAACATCTGAAATAATATACAAAATGCTCAAGAATTATCATCACTAGAACCTATACTCCTTATTTGATGAGTGCATTTAATCTTGCATAGTTTGTGTCCTTATATCAATCACCTGCCATTCTGATGTCCTTGCCCTTCATCTGACATAGGATATTTCATTGCTTCAAAGTGTGACCAACTCCCTGCATAACATTTAACATTCGTTTTTATCCAAATCTTGCTATTATGCGTACGTGATGAAGGGTGGATCAATATACAGAGGTCATATTTTATGACATCATAAAGTTTTGGTGCCCACTTGAGGCCCCACTCTGTATTACCATTAAGGCTGAGGAGAAAATGGTGGCTGGTCTTTAGTGAACCATAAATATGACTGCAAGGAGGTTGTGAGATGGCTTACATCTTTATCTGAACTGGATAGTCAAAAGGAACAGCCAAGAAATCATCCTGTGATGAAGACCCAAATGTTCTGGGAGTAGGCTGCCCATTTGCAGTCCATTATGACCGAATCTTAATTTATTCTGCCGAGTCAACCTAGTGTAAACATGCCTCAGCAGATAAGGCCCCGGATCAATACCAAACAATGCCCTTGTCGGCACTACCCGACTGGGAATGCCCTGATTTTTTTCTTGGCAGATCAGAATGGAATTCCTTTGGTTGGTAATGGGGCTTTGTGTCTCCTGAGCCACCAGTTGCTGTGGGAATCAAGGCACAGATATCAGGCATCTTTAAGCATTCTATGAATACATGTTTGGGATGCTGTGACTTGTTGGACCAGCCAGATATCTGATGAACTACAAAGAGAATACTACTGCCCTTTGATACTTAAAGTAGATACATAAACATAGATGAAATAATTTGCTATTTCTGTTTTTTACTTTGAAAATTCATAATTATGTTATGGCATACAAATATAACCTTTTGCTCTTTTAAAACTATTTTAAAGCAATTGTCACAATGACAGATAGGTGAACCTTTTCACATGGCATATGAAATCTCTTACCACAAAAAGTGAACTTTCTATTTATCCTGGTAAAGGTGCATATATTTGCCATTTATTTCAAAAGATAATTAAAAGGAAGTTGATATATACTAACATGAACAATTAATTATTTTATATTCAAGAATATTCAAGTATATTTAATAGGTGCAATGATGGGCATATACACATTGCACCATGAAGCAATGTGCTGTTCTTTGATGTAACGCTATGATAATATTTGTGAGGTTATAAACTGCATGTTTTATGCATGTTTTAGCCAGTCATAGCTGCAGATATGAATGTGTGCATCCCCCGAGGTGCGCCCTCTACTGGCCACCAGCATCTCAAGTATCAAGAACCAATGTCCAAAGGGCCATTTCTGCCTATTAGTTCTAAATATCTTTTTATAAGCATCATAAAGGAAGTATAGGTTAGTCCTAAATGCATATACGAGCCCCATTTGCCACACAAGACTAGTGCCATTATCCGCGTCTTGTCTCTCGTCGACCACAAAGGCCCTGGCGGATACCTTTAAGGAGGTGGCATGCCGCTGATTCCTTATGGTAGCATTAAGAGCACATAAACTGACTTTAATCTCTCATCCTCCACGCACTTTGCTTTGTAATGGATCCGGCTTATCCTAATCCCTCTTCAAACATGCGGCCCCACCTGGGACACGGCGTGCACGTCTTAAGGCGCATTAAGACGGGGCAGCATCATGTGGCAGCGGACCTCATGGCTTGTCTTTTAGCAGGTAATGGAGAGTGCACAGTCTCTCATTGGCAAACAGGGAATGGGAAAATGGACCTGCCAGGGGCCAGTGGATATATTCTGTGCAAATATTCAGAGAGGTGCTTAAGATGGGCAGCACGAGACCAGGTCCTGATAGGTGGCGCTAGGTGACCATTTTGGTGGAGGCTCATCTGTGTCTCTTAGCTCCACTCAAATATACACTGCTCCATCAAAATCCTGTCTGTGTGTCCTTCCTGTCTGTATGTGTGCCTGCCACTTAGGGCATGCTGGGTAATAACCATATTTGCCCTTTCTTCCACTGAATTTATCACAAAAACTGCATGATCTTCTTTGTAAATTTTATCTGTCCGTACAAGTATGATCTGGAAGGAAACACAAAAAAGGACATAGTACATGTAAGAACCAAGCAAGACCTTTACTAAAGTATCAAGCATGGGCAAAAGATGACTAATTGATAGTTAGTGATCCACATATGACCTGGAGGGATGCAGCCATTGCATCGCCTCAAGTATGTCATTCTACGCCATAAGGTTAAAGGACTTCACAATAGATACTTGTACTACATAGTTTTAAATGATGTAAGCCCTAGGGAGCATAACACATATCTTGTGAAGTGGCCTACTATTGTGTGCGAAGGCTGGCAGTTTGGGCAGTAAGATGTTGAGGGCTGCATACATAACGACCTCCTAGGCCCTTGCGGTGCTAGAATTGAGTTAACTCAGCCAAAGGACATCACACACAAGGTCTAAAGGTCCACAAGATATCATGTGAGAGCAAAGTCACATGGGTCAGATACGACAAGACTGAATCCCCACAGCAAGTGAAAATATGTTTTGTGTTATCCCAAAGGCCTGCAGCTATGTATATTTGTCATAAACTGTGTTTGTTTTTGGCCGCTCAGACTGATACATGGATAGCAATTTCAACTCAAACCTGAGGGGAAACAAATAATCTCTGAGATGGTCCTGTTTGTATATAACCAAATTAAAGCTTCTGTGGTGTCGAGAAGAGAGTGTCATATGTTATTGCGGTTTATTAGAGTACAAAAAAGTCTATGATATGTGTCACAAGACATTTGGGATGTTTGAATCCGCAAGGGTCAGGGACCATAGAGTTCAATACCCTGAGGTAATGGTAATAGTAATATTCAAATATAGTCGAAGCACTGGGGCTGCATTAATAGCCTTTGTCCATGTCAAGTATGTTGATATGTATTAATTTCAAACATATAGAAGTAGGTTAGTGACATGACAAAGCTTCCTAAGCCACATGCAGTTTTGCTTCATTCAGCCAGAGAAGTTTATGAATTCTGGGCAGGTGACCTTGATCTAACATGTTTAACAGAAATGGTCATACACTGTGGATGATGCTACACCAAGCCTCTAAATCCTGTGATATAAGATCAGCCATAATCGTCTCTAAAGACTTCAGTCTGTCTGATTCATTCCTTGCTGGTAGATATGAGGTCAATGACCTAGGAATATCAACCTTGTCCTCAAGCCATCAGGTTCTGCCCACTCTGCCCTGCACACAACCAGGTGGCTCCAAGTCACTTGGCTCACTGGAGGGCAAATAAGCACTGAAATCATATATGGATATTGAGACGATTCACGTCTTTCATTGTGAATCAACACATTACAAATAAGATATTAAAACATTCCTGGAATAGCACCACGGTTATATTGTCTGTATTAATGGTACAATTAAAAGGTCAATTGAGAATAAAGACAGCTGTGGCCTAAGTCTATTTACTTTGTTATGTGTGGTCATAGTAAATCTGGAATGTGTTGCCTAATGTGACAATAGATTACACATCCAATGGGTGGAAGTGATGGAAACAAGCCCTCTTACCCTGCCAGCCAGTGTTATATACTGCGGTCCATTTAGACTATGACCACACTTGACTTTCCTTCATTGAACTTGGATTGCTGTGTATTGAAAGCAGATGAGGTCGCTGGAGAGTTAAGGTTTAATTTGTATGGATAGAGTGTGCTCATCGGAGGTCATTTACTGTCATTACTTTGTCTGGTCCATGTAGTCTCATTAGCTTCAATCCCTGAAATGTCAAAATGCCATACACTGTAAATTGCCAGCCCTAGTATTCTTATTAACACAAGTGACATTCAAGTGCATAGGGACATAGGATTAATATACATACCGGTAGACCTCAGAGGTCACTAAGTAATGAAATATCCCATTTTTAACTTGGTGGCCTCTAGTGAGTGAGCAACTAGATCTGATGTCATAGTGATAATTAGAAAAGTGGGAAAGCTTATTAAAGTGTATATTTATATGTTAATTTGTGATATCTACATACATTAAATGTGATGGTAATTTGTGTAAATAAACCTGTGTAAACATACAAAAATACTTGATAATGATTTCTATGAATTAGGTTATTTCCATATTTTGCTGCATTTTTAAATGAATATCAGTGACTCTCCTTCACAGGAAGTCATATTGATATAGCACACAGTTCACAAAACTGTTGATATGATCCCATGCAACCACCCCACCTGGTGTCTAAATTTAAACTCATAAACATATATATAAACATATATATATATATATATATATATATATATATATATATATATATATATATATATATATATATATATATATATATATATATATATATATATATATATATATATATATATATATATATATATATATATATATTTAATGTGATCATCATTGATTCTAAAAATAGTTTAAAAAAATAGATTAAATATACATATATTATGTATGTTAAATACTGTGCCAAATTCTTGTTTTATTTTCATGCCCCAATTCTTCTTTGATCGAATGACTTGGCCAGCCTTGGTAGGTCTTTCGTGTCCAATCTGGGCCATCAATAGTGAGATGATTTGGTCTAAAATGGGTTTTTGGAGGAGGGGAGGATGGGGCTGGGAGGAGATACATGATGAACTGAGTCTCCCGAGGACAGTGCCGGGTTGCGGTGATAGCACCCTCGCAATTTGTACTGCCCACCGGCCACAGCATGTCATGCCCACATGCAAAGCTCTCCTAACTTCTACAGCAACCTTCAATTCTTGGAGATTCTTTTGCCCTGGTTATATTTATGGGTCCGCTGAGGGTAGCTGCGATCATTAGCCCCTTGACTGGACATTATAGACAGGATTTTTCATGGGTGGTGCTTCTTTTAATGCGCTTGTATCTCTGGGGAGGAATAGACTTCAAAACCTCTCATTGATACATAGACCATAGATATTAACATTCATATTATTGACAATAGAGAGGGCCTTCCACCAAAGTCACAGCTCAATATGTTTAGGTCCCAGGCACTCGACCATGACCACAGCTCATCTACCTAAGTCACAGCTCAATCCACTAAACTCCCAGTCACTGGACCGTGACCACTGCTCTCTGAGCGGCCCATCCCAAACCAGCACTGGCCCTTACATGAATCACCACCACCCCCTCCACAAATAAAACTGCATTTAATCTTTTAATATGCAAATTAGTGGTAGGAGGAGCAGCGAGTGTTTTGGGCAGGATGATTAATGCCGGCCCATCTGTATGGGAAATATTCGCTCTACCATGCAAAATCTAAACTCCCAAAGTTGTGTTTTTTTATTGTGTATGTGACAAATTCATTGGTTTAGAATAATGTGGTGATGAGGCATTGTACGAGGTCCTCACCCGTGACACACAGAGGGAAGCTTGAATGCTACAAGTTGTCACATCTTGACAGGTGATTTAGGTTTAATAGTGCTCCTTAGATGGTGGCAATGTGCTGATGTAATGCCTGTCTTCATAGAAGCATAATGCACAAGGTCCTT
The DNA here is from genome assembly GCA_949316495.1 of Amphiduros pacificus. Taxonomy (NCBI): domain Eukaryota; kingdom Metazoa; phylum Annelida; class Polychaeta; order Phyllodocida; family Hesionidae; genus Amphiduros; species Amphiduros pacificus. Next base: position 32,573,752 of record OX439002.1, read on the forward strand.
GAATCAAAAGTCTCATATATGCTACACCTTCTGGAGTGCACATTGAACTTAATGAGAGTCTGTGACAATTTACAAGGTAAATAGTGCTTTGATGGATACGACATATTTGATAAATAATTCTTAATTTAAGTGCTTATTTCACAAATAGAAGGTCTTCTTCTAAGTTATCACCAACATAAAGCCCACCTCCTCACTGTCTCTCAAATGTAATTAAAGATCTGAAATGTTACATAATGATTAGGGTTTTTAGCAGCTGTTTATCCAAGATGATGAATGTTTACAAAATGGAGACAACTGCTGAGACTGCTTTTTTCAGTGAGAAGTTGTTTGGAAAGAATTCCAAATTATGATATAAATAGAGAGAGGATGGGCCAGAAATACCAGAAAGTATTAGAATATGAGTCAGAATAAAAGTAGGAATATTGCATACATTTGAGAAAATAAAAAGGTTTATTGCTAAATCATCACATAAATTACACTTCTGATCTTTAGAAAACATGTATATGTATTGATAATTTAACAGTGAATTTATAAACTGCAGCTATATTAAAACATAATGTTGGATAGGAAATAACATGACATATTTCTTCAAAAGATTTACAAACTAGTCTTTACAAAAACTGAAATGTGACAAATTTTGACAGCTGCAAACATAAAATATTTGGAAGACATCAATCACATCTTGTCTTTTTTATATATTTTATATATATATATATATGTATATAAAATAAAACATTTAGATATGTTTTTATACATGGAAAACAGCATCTGTTTGCCTGGGAGAGTTAACCTCAGATATTATAGAGTTAAACATATTCTGTGGGAAGTCCATAATTTGGGACCAGGGGGTATCTGTCAATTTACTCAGGTTCATCCAGTACAGAAATAGAATAACTTTCTTTGAGATGATCACAGGAGGTGAGGTGTCTGGAGGGGGAGAGAATCCCCACCAGGAGGCACCGACAACACCTGGAGGGTGGGGCTTATCATGATTGACAGGAGATCAGCGATGACTGACAGAGGTGATGCATTGATTGACAGGTGAGGACAAATAGATACTAGAAGGGAAATAAACAGTGGTATCTGAGATGAGCAATGAGGTGTTTGCAACTGTCCTCGGACATACTGGTCATACCTGAGTCTATTGGACAGTGCTGCACCATGATCCACGACCAGGCCCTGTGGTATAAATCAATGGCGGGGGCTTTGGTGTGATCCATGGTGGTCTATCAAGTTATTAGTGGTAAGAAAGGTGTGGGTAACTATCCTGTATTGTATGCGCCATTTGTTGGTCATCTATCACCAGCCTACAACTTTCAGCTGCTCCCGACAAATTACTGCACACTTAGGTTCTGTGTGAACGGGAGGCCTAATAAAATCAACACACCCCTACCTGGCCAAAATAAGTGATGAATTAAAATGATAAGAATTTGTTGTGCAGTAGCTCCACTTTCAAATTATCCTGGGGATATTTTATAAAAAAAAGTTTAGATTTATAATGGAAATGAGATTGAGTGAAATATTTGGTGAGTTTGTTGTCTCACCTGGCGGCTTTGTGTGGGTAGCCAAGGGGGTATCAGTGTCATCAGTTTATAGCCCCAAGATAGAGAGCCCGTAACTGCACAACACAGATCACAATCATAGATGTCTTTATAAGACTGGTCTGACCCTATCCTAAGACCCAATCTAAGATGGCTCAGTAATCAGGAAGTTGGGAAATTATGGGGTGCAGGACTGCTCAGGAAGGGCTGTGACTGATGGCTGGGTTGTTTGAATAGATGGGAAAGAGATGAACCTTGCCTGTCTTTGTTAGGTTATCAAGGAAATAGCAGAATAGGGTGTCACTATATGTGTTATGATTGCTTCAAAGTGGTGGCCTTCATAAAAAAGTAATAAGCACCTTTGATGGTTGGAGCTGACAGCTATGGTTTGTTCTTTGCTGACAGTTTAGGATGGAGGTCCTCTTAATTACAAGTGGTTTCCTGCAGGGGGCAGCATGGGTCCTCACCTCACGGTTTCCACCATTGCTGCTGCATCACAGATACAAAGCTCACAAAAAGTCACACCTCAATTTCCTGTAACTGTTGAATTAATGCTCTCCATTCCTGCTGAGTGCTGTATAGTGATCCCTGATCTGCGCTGTACTCATCGACACCTCGCCCAAACCCTGCTGTGAATATCCATGCTAAACATCATTGAAATTCACCACAGTCCTTCGTTAAACTTGTGAGAACATTCGGTGTCAATGCTCAGTTTGTCACTGCATTTGGGATTCTCTATAAAATTGGGTCTCAGTAGGGTGCAATTTGAATGTCTGGAGGTGGTAGTAGGCTTTTCATTTGGTCCCTTGGGAGGCAACTGTAAAACACAATGCAGCCATACTCCTTGCTCCAAAGTTGGTAAATTGTGACACTTTAAATTTCCAACCCATTGAGGGTGTCATGAAAATAAAAGACAGGTGTTCTATTTACTAATAAAAGGTTCATTTATGATATTTGTGTGAGTTAAATAAAGCAAAGTAAAAGAGTTGGAGACATGTTGTGGTAGACATACAGATTTGTTGAGGTGTTTTACAGAGTGATGCACAAATGGACTTGCTAACAAATGTGGCTTTCTTATAAACCATCAGGTAGAAGTGACAAAACATAAAAAGTGTCATTTCACTTCCAAACAACGAGCTATAAATTGGAGTCAGAATAAAGATTGATAGTATCTATGTGAGAGGAGTGAGTTTATGCTCTATAAATACCAGCCATAAAGGCTTTTTTTCTGCGTCAGAGACCAGGAGAAGTGAGAATTGTTTATGTGATGGCGTAGACACTGGTGTTTCTTGCTGCGTGAAGGCAACTCTTAATTTGGGAAGCAGCTCCAGCAGAAGTAATGCGGCTTTTGAGGCGATTATCGGCGGTGTATCGACCTCGAGCGCACAACTTGTTATACGGCAGAATGGGGTTGTAACACTTATATAGGTACCTAATGGCTCAGATACGAGAACTATAGATGCACGCTGAATGACAAACACTGCAGATGAACTGTTGTCATTCATAGCCGTCGGCCCTCATCACATTGCCCGGAAAGATATCCCACAATGCCATGGAGATTTTTACAGAGCACAGGCATTACAAGTCCCAGGTCTGGAGATTCACCAACCACAGTCAAGACTGGACAACTCTAAATCTTTTGTCTAGAGACATCTCTAAGTCTCGAGATGCAGTATTGTTTCTCAAGATGCAATGTTTATTTTTCTTGTCATCTGTAACATTGTCGTTTCTTTTAGCTTATAAAGGTTTCTTTATCTCATAAAAGATATCTCATTCATCATCAGTGACATCATGGTTCCTTTATCTTATAAAGGATGTCCCTTTCATCATTTGTGACATCATAATTCCTTCAGCTGAAAAGGGATGTCCCATTCATCATCAGTGACATCATGGTTCCTTTAACTGAAAAGGGATGTCCCATTCATCATCTGTGACATCATAGTTCCTCTAGTTTATGAAGGATGTCCCATTTATCATCTGTGACATCATGGTTCCTTCAGCTGAAAAGGGATGTCCCATAAAGGATGTCCCATTTATCATCTGTGACATCATGGTTTGTATAGTTATATGACATTTCATGAATATTTTCTTTCTCCAGCACAAAACTCAAAATCCTTTCAAAGTTGTAATTTTAGAAATATGGACACGTGAGGAATTGGAATATTTCTTGCTCAAGCTTTAGAATATGGTCCTCTGAATTGAACTGAATAAATCAAGCACAGCATCAAGTGCTGGCTTCATCTCCAACAAAGGCTCCTCAATGACTAAAGAATTTAAATTTTTAATTGACTTTGATTCACATTGAAATGACTTCAATAAAATGAGCTAAATAGTGTTATAAATAGTCAATAAGTCTGTGGTATTGACAGGTTGACTTCATCAGGAAGGTTGAAGGTCATCTGCCTGTGGAGGACCTGTGAGCGACAAGGACCTATGATCTATTGTTAGGATACTTCTAATATAATAGATATGACAACAGTATCATTGAGTGACCATTGGTCAAGATGGACAGCTGACGTGAGCCATTGTCTGGTTCCAGCCTCACGCAGTCTGATGGCTACAAGTTCTGAGCCTTGGTCTCCCTTTGGTGCCCTTTCCCATAGGACGATTTGAATGACAGGGAACCAGGCAAAATCCGCCAGATGGACATAATTGAAAAAATCAAGAGAATCCGGGAGGCATTTGAAATATCATCTCTAATTGCATCTGATTGGTGAATGTGGTTGGACTAATTAATGCAATTTTCATTGTTTTGGTCAGCGATTTACGCCTTTGTATTCATCAAGAATAATGTGGTGTGTGGAGATTTAGTTGATCTGTGGTGATCTAATAATGGGCAGGCTGGCCAGGCTCAGTTGGGGGTAGTAAAGCTGGATGAGGGGCTGCATTAATGCCGCACATGATGACTGGTGCTGGTAAAGCTTATGTAGAAGGTTTGATGACTGGTGCTGATAGGGGTCATGTAGAAGGCTTGATGACTGGTGCTGATAGGGGTCATGTAGAAGTGTTGATGACTGGTGCTGGTAATGGTTATGTAGAAGAAGTCTTGGTGACTTGTGCTGGTGAGGTTATGTAGAAGGCTTAACAACTGGTGCTGTTAAGCTCATGTCAAAGCTTGACGACTCATACTGTTAGGGGTTATGTAGAAAGCTTGATAACTGGTGCTGTTAGGGGTCATGTAGAAGTGTTGATGACTGGTGCTGATAGGGGTTATGTAGAAGTGTTGATGACTGGTGCTGATAGTGGTTATGTAGAAAGCTTGACGACTCATACTGTTAGGGATTATGTAGAAGGCTTGATGACTGGTGCTGTTAGGGGTCATGTAGAGAGCTTGATAACTGGTGCTGTTAGGGGTTATGTAGAAGGCTTGACGACTGATATTGTTAGGGGTTATGTAGAAGGCTTGACGACTGATACTGTTAGGGGTTATGTAGAAGGCTTGACGACTGATACTGTTAGGGGTTATGTAGAAGGCTTGATGACTGGTGCTGTTAGGGGTTGTGTAGAAGGCTTGATGACTGGTGCTGTTAGGGGTTATGTAGAAGGCTTGACGACTGATACTGTTAGGGGTTATGTAGAAAGCTTGATGACTGGTGCTGTTAGGGGTTATGTAGAAGGCTTGATGACTGGTGCTGTTAAGCTTATGTAGAAGGCTTGATGACTGGTGCTGTTAGGGGTTATGTAGAAGGCTTGATGACTGGTGCTGTTAGGGGTTATGTAGAAGGCTTGACGACTGGTGCTGTTAGGGGTTATGTAGAAAGCTTGACGACTGATACTGTTAGGGGTTATGTAGAAAGCTTGATGACTGGTGCTGTTAGGGGTTATGTAGAAGGCTTGATAACTGGTGCTGTTAGGGGTTATGTAGAAAGCTTGATGACTGATACTGTTAGGGGTTATGTAGAAGGCTAAATGTCTGCATTGAACACACAACTTTGAGCAACGGTGAGCCGAGCTGAGACTTCTCTACGGCCATCAACAAGCTTCTCTGTGAGGATCAACAAGCCCTTGACCATCTTTGATATCATTAGGACTCAATAACACAGAAGGATGAGTGTTATTTTTATCAAATGGTGACCCGCTGTATGATCAAGGCTTGTATAAGCTGGTTGGGAGCTGGATTGTGGAGGCCGTTACACGAGTGTGTGAAGTGTGGCCGTTGAGACTGATGTTTGCTGTGTCAACTTTGGGAGATGGCGATGGTGAATGGCTACAATATAACCAACAAGACTGAGATTGCTAAAATAAACACCGCTCCCAGGCCCAGATGAGAGCGACAAGATATAAACCCACCATTTCTATGGCTGGCGATTGTCTCCTAATGTGTTTCAAAATGTTTGAATTGCTCCTCATTGAGCGCCACAGTCAAAGGTGAAGTGGTGCTTTACAGGGCCGTGTTGCTAAAATTAATCCCTGTTAGAATAGAGGAATATTTGGGCTCTGACAGCCAGTCTCATACAGGACTTTGCCTGCCAAAGGCTACAAATAAAGGGGTGTTTTTCAACGCTCTTCAAATTGAAGTACTTTTTATCATGGTGTTGATCTTTGGTGTGCTTTAATTATTGGGAAGTCTAACAGATTTAGTGACAGAGTGGAAGGGGTGGGAAGGACACCCAGGGGCCCAACCCCCTCAACCCCTCGGTGGAATTGTCTGGTGCTTGCCGGGCTGTCATTCACTTCACCATAAGGCTCTTATCTCTGATGTAGGATACTTATGCTTTTGATGATTGGCAGTGTAATTTTTCCTTAGCCCTGAGCCAAACATCTTTATTTGATTCTGTTTAATTTTCAAAACAACAATGCTTGTTATGTTGAAAAGTTACGGTTTGTAATAAATCCATGAACAAATATGAAAGACAAGAAGTTTCATCTGTTGAGAGTGAATGAAGGCTGTGAGTTGAGAGGTTTGTTTCCATATTTGGGTGGTGACAGGGGCTAAGTAGCTGTGATTATTCCTGGTTTATCTACCTGCATTTTTACTCTCCCTGTTTGACAACCCATCATTTTGTCAATTTCAACCCCTCAAAAAATAAACAGATCCATGGCAGTTTTACTTAGTTTCAGTTTCAACCAGTTTCTTGTTTGAAAAAAAAACAACAAAACAAAACATGTTTACAGCTGAAATAATTGATTCAAGGATTTGAACATTGAAAAGTTGAAAAATTAAAGATTGTCTCTTTTTAACCTGAAAATAGAAGTGATATTTGTGTGGATTTATGTTCCCTGAGCTTGTGTGGGTTCATCAGTAGTTTGGACACGGCTGTGGTATTGTTTTAGTTGATGAGTACAGGGGGAGTGCCTGTGCTCTGTGACACCTGTGTATCTATATATCACAGGATACATATATATGCGTATAGGCTAGGAGGAGGATGGACAGGACAGCAGCTGCTTCCAGGCTCACACAGATCCTTCTACTAATCACATCATAACAAAAGTCACTATAAATTACCTCCTATAATAAATATCTTTTCCTAAATATGTTTATATTGGAAGATATATTTGTCCAAATTTATCTTAACAATATATAGACTAAATGGGTAAAATGATTTTGGTGCTTGATATAAGCAAGAAGGCAGTATGCCGGACAAGCTGAGGGTGTGTTATAATCCACACGCCCTGTCAGGGTGGTGCCCAATGCATAAAACTCTACCAAATGCCCCTTATTGCTGGTGTTAAGCATCTGTGCTGTTCATTTGGATTTAAGAAAATATTTTTTTTATTTGATAATAGTTATCTCATACTTGGTGATAGATAGGATCCACATTAAGTTGGTTAAAGATACTTCAAGACTTGGTCATGGAGTGCAGAGAAAATAAGAAAATTAATACATTTGAAATAATATGTGATAATATATTTTCATGCGCTGATAATTATGATAATGATGAGAACATTTTCAATATTAATTCTTACAACACAAAATTAGCCTTAATTGCTCCAGGATTTTCACACAATATCAGCTGATAAAATCAATCAAAGATTTCATCTATTTCAGACAATCTTTATTAAGGGTGTCTTGTGTATGACATATATAATTAGTTAATCTGGTAATGTGTGTGAAATGCCCTGTCATCACCTTATCAGGAATGTGGAGCATTCTGGGAATTCTGATGGCAGCCTCATTCTGGGTTATAACATTCTCAGGTGCTTGGTCCGTATGAAACAAATCAAAAGGCAGGCTGTGTCTGGAGCAATTCCTTGCCAAAATAGAAGACATTTCTTAAATGTTGACCAGATAAATTGATATTTCCATCTCCTTTGAGAAGATTCAATGTTCTGTAGGTCAAAGGAGAGAAATCTTAGCCGATGAGCTAGGAAATTTCTAATATCTTTTAAGCAAAGAGGGGGAAATATCTTGTCAACTTTTGATCTTCTCCCCTTTGATACCAATCTTTCTGCGGTCTACATGTGACCAAAATTTAAAATATTCATCAGACCACAATTGAGTGGTGAACCCGCGAACATGGATTATAAATTATGGCCTGGTTTTTTGTCTAAAGAATATAATTTGAATAATTGTTGGGATATTAAGTTTGGAGCATTGTCCCAGAGCAGCTTGGGGCTTTGTGATGTGTGCTTCCCAGAGTCGGGCTGCATGGGGTAAAGAACTATTAATCCAACATCAGCCACTACAAAACAATAAAACGGTTACTTGTTATTTATTCATGATAACTCCCAGTAAGTTGAAACAGATTTTTCATGAAATGCTCAGGCTTACAGTGCATTGCTCATTTCAGGATGGAGCACAACTTTTTTTCCAGTTCAATTTAAATCTGTTTCAAGCACAACAAGATCATGAATTTTAAACAGAAGGGGCACCCAACTGGGAAGATTGCGGTCATTAAGTCAGTCAGAGATTATGATGACAAGTTTCAAAGATTTATGTTCAATTCAACTGCTGTCGTGTCACCTGTTTCATCTATCAGCATATGACAGGAGACCTCTAGTTTTTCAGGACAATTCATGTATGTACTGGACCCACCCCCCACTTCTCAGCTCCCCTCAAATCCATGCCCCCCTGGTCCCCTCCACTTCTGTGCCTTTGTTTTGACCACCTGTTAATTTTCAACCTCGGATAATTTTCTTGAAAACCTAGGCAGGTTTGGGTTGTCATTCGGCAAGCGATCATGGTTCACCTCGATGTGATACATGGGGGTCTCGGGGCAACCCTTTATCCCACATTATTCAGGTGACAAATTCGACCTTTTCATATCCTAATTGAAATAAATGCTAGAATGAACTGATGGGTCTAAATTATAGAGCAAGGGGCCCCAGTCTTCATAAGGTCAGGTCAACGTGGCTGGTCAGAGGTAGCATGCCACATTGACCCAGCAGGATCCCAGCTAACTTATAAACGGATAAAGGCCAATTTGAAGGGTTAAAAATGAATGAGGAGCAATTTAGGGTGACAGGGGAGAGACCAAATATCCAACATGATTGAAAGGGGGGTCATTTTTGACTTGGTGACAGATTTCAAGTGATCCTTGATGAAAATGGTGACTTGTTGTTTGTCAGAGTGGTTGTGCTTTTGTTTGGATGAGTTGCTCTTTTGTTTGTGGTCATTGACTGCTGCGGTGATATAACAGAGGGTTGTCATGGAGTGACTTACTGTAACCAGGTTGCGGTCATCATTGAGTTTTACCACAGATGCCAGGTAGGGTGCCAGTGACCACCCACGTAAATCTTTCAAGTGGGCAATTTTCATAAAATTTCAATTTTACAAGCTTAATTTGAGCAAAACAAAACTGCCCTCTCAATATGTCACATATTAATGGTGGCCATTTCATGGAAAGTTTGAGAAATATAAGAAAGTCCTTGAAGTGTCAACAAGTAATTATCATAGATCACCAATATTTCTTCCTAAACTAGATGAAGTGTGAAGTGTCAAATATCGGCAAGCTTGGGGTCTTCACCTTGACAAAGAATTAATGAATATATTTTTTACATTTTTGCTAACTTTTATATTTGTATGTATTACAGGAGTCATGAGCTTTGAATGAAATAAAGCAAGAAAGAATAAAGCTTCATGAAATTGAGATTTTATGCATTTCTACAGGAAATTGTATGAGAGCTGTGATTGGAGGATATTCGGAAATGAACATAAACCAGCTGCAGAATTCTGACAGGTTAAATATTGAATTATCAATCAAATTCTGCCTGTTAGGACCAATGAATGAGAGAAATAACATATTGTAGTATTTTTGAAACATGAAACTCATGAGAATCACAAATTGGCTGTGTGATCAGAATGGATCAAAGAATTCAGCTGATTTGTGAGTCTCACTTGTTCATAATTTGGGCCTGGTGTGTTTATTTCAAACAGGTGAAAATGACATTTAATTCATTGCCTGACAGGCAATGTTTTCAGGGAAATGAGACACAGTATAAAAGCAGCAATTACCCCATCCTCAGATTACAATGACAGTTTTAATGAGCAGCTTGAATCTTAACACCAAAATAAGCACTTTCATTCTTTGCAACAAAAGATATCAAAATTCATCACCAAAAGTTAATTTCAGTGTCTGCATGGTGCAACAAAATGCTAATAGCCTGCCTTATCTTTTTTTGTGACTGATGTCAATAAGCGTCATCCTATTGAATTCAACCATTTGCCCTCAAACAAAAAATGAGACGTTTTGACCTGATGTTGCAGCAAAGGGGTAGTGATTTCCTTGGATCCTGTCGCCACCGATCTGATCAACAGATCGCATGGACAGATGTCCACATAGTTTATGTCGCTGCAAATTATAATTCATATGTAAATTGCTAAAAAATTGCATAATGAATTTGAATTGTCTAACGATTGGAATTAAAGCGGTCGCCATCAGCAGATGTCTGAGTCGCCTCGTCTGACATCTTCTGGCCCGTAACTTGTAATTTTCAAATTTATTGATGTTAGGGTGAATTAATCGTGTGTTAATCTGAAATTTAAGGGCAGTATTGCACAATAGACGTAGATTTACGAGGCCCATCGCCATATGATACCAAAACTGATCCGCAAACAATGGGAAGAGAATCTGTTATGTAACATTTGGCTTGTAACCTTCACCTGGTTGTGTCACATGATTTAGATGGCACAAAATGTGTCAAATGCTATATTTATTGTTCACAAGAGATTTAAGCTTTGGCAGCAATTCTGATTTTTTCACTGATAACACATTTGTACACATTCTATAATATTTTAACAGAACACATGCTCGGCAACTCACAGGAGCACGGCATGTTATTATTTATAATTTCTTTTTGGAAATACTTTTAATTAATAGAAGCATTAGTTAAGTTTTTAATGAGTATCTAATTAATCACATCTAATGAATCAGAGACTATCAGAGATAGAAATCAAATCTTTCAGTCTGATTTGTGTTGTTTATGAAAACAACACAAAGCCAAGTGCATTGATGTGTTAGGGCATTTTGGTCTGTGGGAGGTGTGAAGGAGAGGCCCTTGTAGGGGACATATGTTGCTTCACACTTTGAAGTACCTCCACCTCCCTTGATCAACATGCAAATTAGCTCCAAAACTCAACAGATGGACCTACCTCCCTGCAAAATTATACACTTAGATTGAGATTTCTGGCCCCCAGGGTATGAGGTGCTGTTTGGTCAGTTTTAATTGCGCTTGCTGCATTGTCTCTCAGATCTGGTAGCTTTGTTCCTAAAGTGGATCACCATCAAATAAATTGACTCATGTTCCTGAATGCCCTGTTGTAAATTAGAGGCAATATTTTGATCAAAGAGATGTAGTTATTTTCAGCATCACTGATGCTTATCATAATATAATTGCATGCCAGAAAAGGACTCTTTTGAGGTGTATATTTAAGAATTCGGTAAATATGCTGGAAGTTGTAGTAATTTTGTGAATAATGGGATGATGTGATGGTGAGTTTGCCTGATGAGGCGTGGGGGTCAGGTGATGTGACTAACAGGGCATGCTGGGTAACCCTTGGCGGAAACCCTTGATTCGTCAGTTAATGCCAATTGTGATCCCATTGAATATTGATAAACACCCGGAACAAGTGTCTGTGACCAATGGAGCAGTGGAGTGTGACTAAAACAATGACATCACACCACGGGACTGACCACACGGTGGCCCTGACTGGTACAAAGTGCACCAACAGTGCCTGGTGGTGTGAAGAAGACACACCAGATAGTTTCAAATGCAATATTTTAACTGTGATTTTAATCAATATCTGCACCCATGACCACTTAGTTTTTTGAAAATATCATTGCATTAACTTAAAAGTTTGATTTTTACTTGAAAAGGTCTTCTGTATACATATATATGTGGTTGAAATTGAAGATAATGTCAATATATTTGGCTCTTATCACAATGGGAGAGAAGCTGGGAATTGAATTGAAGGCATTCAGTTTTGGGTGGAATTTGCATAACAGTTGTGGTTGATTTTCCGAGTCAGTGAGTGGTGCATACCTGAAGGCTAGGCCTCATCTTACCATCATGTCTCCATGAAGAAACACAACTTTAATTAAACTAGACATCAGATCTGAGGTATTCACAGTGACAAAGGGAAGGTTTTGAGGCAGAAACTTGTATTACCATCAGATGCGTCTTACATATTTGGACACATTTGATGTCACATACTCTCTGGTAAGCAAAATGCCTGGCAATGTTTAGTTTTCATGGAAGCTTAAGGGTTAAAAGGGGATCAGGTTGTCTTGTGATATGTGCCAGTGAACAAGATAGGGGTTGGAGGGTTACCTGAGCCAAGAGGCATGTAAATCCTGAGGAAAAACTGAGACATGTCCATCAGAGAGCTCAGGGGTCTGCCTCATCTGATGGCTGCTGCGGAGGAGGAAGAAGAAAGCCAGGAAAGGAGCAAGGAAAGGGCACATCATGACATCTCACAATGAAGGCTGATGCCCTCAATTTATAAAGACAGCTTCAGGAATGTGTCAAGAAAATAAAAAGCAAGAAAAAAGAATTGAAAAACTCCAGATTCAAAATAGTGAAGAATGGATCTGTAAGGTCCACCCTTATATAGTGAACTGACTCAACTGCTGGGACGGGTTGTGTTGTCGGTCTACCTATTCCATGAGGCAATTTTAGCCCATCTTCCTTGTCAATGCTGTGGCATAAGTAGGGATCAAATGATAATCACATATATCTTAATGGCTTTAAATTGGCCTCTCTGATTAATCACAGAAAACACAATAGATGTATTTAAGATCTGCTTTTAGTTTCAAATGATAAGTACATAATTCTCAGGTTACAGATGATATTGATCTGGAGAAAACAATTCATTTGATACTTTTGACCTTCAACTCTCAGATATCTTTGAAATGTTTACTGTTTGGCTTTGAAATATTGAATGTTTATTTTCATACAGGTTATGATGACAGTAAGATGTTTATATTTGAATATGTTTGAAGTCTGTGGTGTGCTTGTGAAGAAAATTAGTGTATAATTAATATGTGGCACACACAGGTGTTATATGCCCAGAGGAATCAGGTCATCACTCTCCACTCAGGCCCTCAGACATACATACACCATCTCCTCATCTCAAACAGCACAACATACTACAGACGAATATCATTCTCATAATGTATATAGAAAATCATATGATACAGTTTAATGTATATATATATATATATATATATATATATATATATATATATATATATATATATATATATATATATATATATATATATATATATATATATATATATATATATATATTGAGGAAGATAGTTATATGTAAGCTGTAGATGTTATATATGGAGCTAGTAGTCTGTATGGCCGAAGGGAATATGTCAGGCTCTATACATACACATATATACAATGTCAGTTACTAAACTAACATGTTTATTTATCATACACATGCCTATCAGTGTGGCAAAATGGCATTGGGATCAAGGCTAGGCAAAATGTTACTCTAACTTTTTACTTTGTACATTCTGTCCCCATCTGATGCCAGTTATGTGAAACTACTGTGTTATCAAACATATATTGGCATCAGCTCAAATATTTATATTATGCAGTAAAGTTATTATATATTTATAAACCACATATGTAAACTACACAAGCGTTCTTTAGTTAATTGAGGTTGGCAGTTTGGGAGCATGTAGTAATTTAGTAATTTGTGTCATTGCAAGAGTAGGTGAGAATGACATGAAACTTACAAATAATCACAGATCCCTATCTGCATCAAAATATAACACTATCTATAGGGAGAGGTCATACCTCGCCCCAGGCAGGGCAGTGTAGGTGGGTGGGGGGGCTGGGGCACAGAATGCTCCTCATGAAAAAATCATAATGCCTCCAGGCCCTACTGTCCTAGACATCATGAAATGTTCAAATTTGTATTTTAAAACGTTTTTTGTTAACAGTTGGCTATGCACTTTTATTCTCATTTTACAGTTTTTTACATCACAGTTTTGCTTATCTCTTACTCTAGTACCGTACAACTATCACTTTGAGGTGATGAATTGCTTTTAGGATTTTTCAGGACCCAATATGTTTTTTTGGGTACCAGAACTTGAAAAGAATTAACATCTAAATCAGATCAGACTTATCTTATCAACAGATCTCAGACATGGTTTGCTAGTTTTTGTAGATTATTTATGAGACAAACACAGATAACATCAAAGGTTATTTCAATAAATTTAGGAAAGGAAACCTATCTATATACATTTTGATGTCATCTACCTTGAGGGCAACTTGTGTTAAAATGACACGAGTGATAATTGGTGAATTCAAATTTTCTCAACAAATCTCTAATTGAAATACAAATATATGATTATCCTTTGAAACATAAAAAGGTTTTGTTTATTTCTTGTGGGAGGGACCAGAGTTTGTGAGAGTGTATTAGTTGTTGGCAGGTGCTAAGTTTCATGTACAGGACTGGTGGGACCCATCAAAGTGTAGAGATAAGATCTCAGCCAATCAGTAGGATAAAGGACATTATTGGTTTTGCCCTCTGATAGAATACTAATTTGGCCATGGCCACTGCCGGACAACATTGGTGCTCAGTAAAGCATTATCACTGACCCCCTCCCTGAAGGGTAAAATTAATGTAAATCATAGTTCCCAAGGTTAAACCCGTGAGAACACACAAGTCTATAGATAATGTCATGACTTTTCAACTTTTCACAGTTGGATTCTCCGGTTATATTAAGGAAACCGTTAACCCAATATTGCATTTTACCCCCAATTTTCTTTGTTGGAGTTTACATTTGTCAGCAGTTGAATCATGAAAGGTTTAAATTAAGCATTAATTGGCCAGCATTCTGGTCACTTTTTCCAGGATGGCATGCGGGGGTAACATTGGGTCTGCCCTGTACCATGCACAGCTGCACAGTCTCTTCATAATTTACTAAAAAAAAACTCTACCTGTACTTATGTCAATCAGGCTCTCATGATTGTCACATGCTGAAAGTTTTTAACTTAGATAATGGCCATAATAGTTGCTGTAAAAATTCAACAGTGGTGTCAAAGTGGGAAATTGCTTTTCAGAAAAAAAGCCAGAACAAAGACTTGAATAATGAATTAATTTTAAAAGCAGATTAAATATTAAAATTGGGGTCTGCACATTAGAATCAGCATGAGTTAACTCACTCAGCATGTGTTCTTTTTGATATTAGAACTAATATACATGTAGGGTTTATGTGCTTTGATATGAAGATATCATTTAATAGAAAAATAATTAATCCCTAGTGAGGAAATTAATGATAAGCATAAACAATTGGTGGGAGGTGATGGTGGTGGGGGGGGGGGGGGGAGATGCAGAATTGAGGGGAGGAGGGGGGGTTGAAAGTTGACCGGATCAGTCATGAATCAAACTCAGGTGGTATATGGGGGTAGTTACTTGAAGATGGGGCACAGTTAAGATGTCATATTTATCATCTGTGGTTGCTGATGCGACTCAGTCTGTCGCCATGGCAATCTCCACTTGTATGTTAATCATTAGACTGTGTCACTTGATGTTGCTGAGGCATGACTAACCCTTGCCACTACAGGCTCATCACCAAACAACCCTGCCGAAGCATCCCACAATGAAATCCACACTGTTTCCATAATTCAAGGAACACTGTTTTGTAACTTGTTTATGGTTGTGTTAACTCAGTACAAAGAAACATCTCTACAAATATATTTTGTTTGAGAATATTTTTGAAAATCATTAGATAAATACATTTTGAGCTTTATTTCATGTTCCATGTGACTACATTGGTAGTGATGTGTAAAATATTGGCAGAGAACAATGTGTATCTTAATCCCAGAGGAGTTAATCCAATAATCTCATAATGTTAACATGAAGATAATCCCCAATGTTGGTGAAGCCTCCCCTGATATCTATTTGAGTCTAGCGGCACAATGGCAGCCATTTTCGTACCTGAGAATTCACAATAATCTATTGAGTTTCTATCATCCATATTTGATATTGATGAAAAAGTGGATTGTTCGAATGACAATGAACTGTGGCCCTGCTTTCATGCTACTAGACTGGCTTGAAAATTTACGATCATATTTTATCGGAGATAATCAGAAGTGGCCATTCACGTCCTTCCACCTGTGTGGTTATATTCTACTGGGTGCTCATCCAGCCAAAACGGCTCCTGTTACAAAATTTCTAATTCCTCATTAAAATTTCAAATTGACACATATATTTGGAATTTTGTAATTGGAGAGAATAATAGCAGAAAATGATAACAATGGGACATTAATTAAAACTTTTGTGTTGTGATGGATAGTATCCCCCCTAAAGTTATTCATTGCTTTCATCGACCCTTTACAGGTGATGGCTGTCAATATAATGAGGCTTTTATGAATTGTCTCCAGATTCAAATCTGTCAAAATGGCACAATGCTGCTGTAAATTACACAAGATAAAAGTTAATATTAGTTCTATTTTTCATTCATTTCAAAGTTTTGTATATTCCTGGAAAATGTTTTAAACTTCACATCAGGTTTGTACACAAAATAACAAAACACAATGTCATTATATTTCTGGAAAATATTTAAAAAATCTTTTTAGTAATACAAGTGTTTGATGTACACTGATAGATTTATTTTACTAAGCAAGAAAAAAATTAATTGATGTAAAAAGATATAAAAATAATGTGCATAGTCCAAACAAATATTATAGACTGTACAGTGCTGCCCCCTTTATTCGGTGAGGCCAGGTGTTACTTATCAAGAAGTGTACCTCTGAGTGCAGAGTGGAAGAGACGCTCTCTCTCGTGGGGCTGTCCCCATGTAAACAACAGCAAAGTCAATCATGAAATGGTGGGTAATTATTGGGGTAATTTGGAACACACAGTTGCATGTTTTGTTGTGGGGAATGTCATGTGCATGTAACATATTCTGTCAGGTGTTAATATGAATTAGACCAGAATTAATCATGCATAAGATTCTCATCATGTTGGATGGGTTTGACATTTTGGGGCCGGTGCCCACTATATTAGCAGAGGGCACAATTAGGATATGTTATCAGTTGTGATAATTTGATACTTGTCAACGCCCTCAGCAGATGTAGGGGGCCCATCAGCTGGGGTTCTGAAAGGATTAAAGGGTTGAAATGTTAAATATATATATGTGAAATAGATATGGCTGATATTGTGTCAAATGTTTCAGCGGTTGTGATGGATTAATCTTGGATTTAGGACAAAGCATCATCAATCCACCGTTAATTAAGCTTTGTTGTATGTTATATATTGATACACAACATTTGTCACTTCAGAAGTATTCTCATCACTTGATAATGAGTCAATAATGAGAGACTTTCCACCCTAAGTGTCAGCTGCTAACAGTTATGTTTACCAGTTCTGAAAAAAAACATTCTCTTTGGTGAAAAAATCCAATATTTTTCATATTAAACCTACTTTTCAAATTTGTGTCAGATCAAATGTCTTTTAGTTTCCTATAAATGCTTAGTTTTAAAGTAAACATTCTTGTTCTGAGAGTAATGTCTTGAAATAGAATGAGATATTTTTCCATGTTGTGACTGTGAACCCATCTTGGAGATGTGGGCGTGGAGACATTTTCAGTGGTTTAGAGTTAATCTGATTTCCTGTGGACTGATCTAAATCAAGAACTTATCATGTGTTTAGTAAGTGAAATCAGAATTAAGTGTGATTTTGATAATATTATGTGAAATCAAAACAGGAAAATGGATGTGGATTTCATGTGATTTGTATGAATTGAATGTTTAAATATGTCATGTTTACATGTTCAACAGATGAATGTAGTCAAAACTTGGAAGGTGAGCCACACTTGGGTACCATCTGTCTAAAATATGAAAATGTCTGCAACCAACATGAAAGTTCTCACATGCATTAGATTAGTGCACTGATAACGTTTTTTTCAAAGTTTGATATATTTGGTATAAAAAGGAACACATTTATTAGACAGATAACAATTTCTTGTGCTCTGTGTTTTACAAGATGTGAGATTTTTGCTTACATGTGACAGTGTTCTTTGTGTGTTGACCATAGTAACCCAGTCCAAGCTGATTAACTCTGCCAGGTAAACAGGCTGCAAGTTTGGATGAGCCATAGGACTTTGAACTATAGAGCGGCCTGTCAGCAGCAATATGAGGTATGGATGAGGCAGGGAGGGTGACAAGGAGCGCCCTCTTGGATCCCTCAGAATCGCCCCCTTGTTGTTGCTTTGTACCCAGCTGGGACAACTGAGGCCCAAAATTATAGCCACCCCAGGTGGCAGCACCAGAGTCGGTGCTACTTATGCTTAATTTCTGCCTGACACTTTGTGGCAACATGAACCAACCAGCCCGAAAGACAAATTTTATAAAATTTACTTTGATGTGTGAGCGGTCAGTTGGAAATGTTTATGTGAAATGTCAGAGGTAAATTGAAATTGACAGGACAAACTGCAGTGGCCATAGTTACAGATGCTGGGATTAAGCACAGGGTTAACCCCTGATATAGGTCATGTCAGCAGGGATCAAGATAAAGACCATTAAAAAAGAGATATCTCTTCATAATCCCTATATGATCTTCAACAATAAAAACATAATTTCAATTAAAGTGGTCAAATTAGTTGAGTGTGCTAATTATTCCCCACGATCTTTACATTTTGTAATGTTTGTTTGATATGAGATATCAACATGAAAAAAGCCAGAAAATCAGGTGATGGTTTTGGCGTATCTGGTTGTCCATGTGAAGTGATTGCAGTGTTGCTGTAGAATACAGAGTCAGAGTGATGTATCAGATCTGCAGTGTGCTAGGTGACATCAGACATCTGTAGGTAACAATATACACCACCTCTTACTCATCCCCCACTACTATGATGATACATCTGGCTGCCTATCCACATAAAACATGCTTTAATTATATCAAAGACAGAAGATTTTTAGTTATATGATAATAATAAGCACGTTCCAATTATATTTTAACTTTACGATTTCTACTTAAGAACAAACTTCATGATGCAACAAAAATGGAAGACTGCTCAAGTGCTGATGTGATGGGTAAAATTAGGAAATTTTGTTAAAAGATTTGATACAGTAAATGACAGTTTTCACGCTTGATTTGTGCAGTATGTTTGTAGTTGAGCTGTGTTTCGAGGCAGGGGAGAGGGTGGTGCTGGGAGGCGCACTCCACTGCGTGGCTTATGTTGCAGGAACAGGAAGTGCCACATATGTCTCATGTATGCACATCACTGATGCAGACCACATCACTGCTGCAGACAAACTTGTCCCCTCATCCTGCTACTGTTAATATATTGTGTTCTTGTATACCAATGCAGATATAAGCAAGATTTTCCTCTTTTCAATTTTCAGGCTATGCAAGTAAATTCTGCTAAGAAAATCAGCTAGAAAGTGTAAATAAAAAAAGTATGTCGAAACATTCAATTAACCTTTTTGTATTAGGTTTCTTTAGGTTTTAATTCTTTTTGGTATTTTGCATTTCTTTTTAAAGATATTCATTGACACAGATGTAATAACTCAGTGAGTAGGAAACTTATTGAAAGGATTATTGGAGTATCATCTTGAGATTATCCCCAGGTAATACTTAAGGTGTGTCCTCACCCTTTCCCATCATTAATCCACTGTCTTATCTCCCAGACTCATTCCTCCATTCTGCTAATCCCTTCTTATCTGCTTGTAAATCTGTTAATCTGCACCTTATCAGTATGAGCATTGAAGTGCTGCCTATGGCATGCCAGAGATTAAGTGAATTTCTCAACACATTCATCACCCAATCTTACATGAGTTAACCCTTCATGGGCCATACAACATCCGGTATAAACAAATACCCCAACAGAACTTATAATATTCCACACATCCTTCTCATTAAACCAAAAAACTTAGATAGAAAATAGATAAACAGATATGGTGATGACAGAGTTATATTTTAAAGATTATGAGGTTTAGTTGAGTTTCTGTTTACAATTAGTAAGGCACCAGTGAAGTTTCCTTCATAACACTACTCTCTCCCAACCAAATGTCATTTTTCACAATTTTTTTTAGGTTGTGAATGATGAGTGTATGTTTCAGTAGAAAATTAGGATCAAACCAAGATCAAGTTGCCATGGTGACAGAGTTCGTGTAGGTCATGGCTGTAGGTGTTTTACATCTGTTTTTGAGGTCAGATGCCGACAGACCATAATACTGAATGATAATTTTATGAGTTAGAATGACATTTTTATTAAATAATAAATGTGATTAGAATGGATGATGCAAAAGGCCCTTACAAAGTTTGTCATACAAAATGATTTATGATAAAAGATGCATCTAATATATTTTAAAACAGCTTACATGAAGTTGTATTAACTTTGAGGTATATTTTGACTCTAACTAATAGTCATTTATATTTGTTTTGATATTCAGATATATTATATCAGATATACTATCCTAGATAATTTTTTGTTCTAGTTGATATTGGACATGTCAAAACAGTTTGAAATAAATGCATTAATTCAGGATTTCTAGATGCTTCCAATGTGAGATGCATATTTATATAATTATTATGCACAATATGATATTGTTTGTGTCCATGATAAGTCCACTGATCGCTGTGAACTGTGCACATGGGATCCACCTAATGGAACATCAGGAAGACACAGAGACACAACCTTAATGGATTCTGTGTTGATTATTTTAATGACTATTTGGGTGTGGGCAGCAGGACCTCCCAGACAGGGGGGGCTTCTCTGGGGTCCCTACAACACGACACTACTGCCCCAAGGGGGCCCCATAGGGGGCATTATGGGGTGCCAATGGGGGCAGATGCTACAACTGATGTGGGGCCATGTGGTCAACTCAACTCAAGTCAAACATGCTTGGGCCACATATACATGTATGTTGATTGAATTAATATGTCATTTGGCTTGTCTGTAGAGATATCATCCTCTCATCAAATTGACACAAGTTGTTATTAGTATGAGCCATTTCCAGAAATATAGATAAATCTATCAGTCATCCTCTCAAGGTTTTTTCTGTAATAATGGTATTTATTTATTGAATTAATACCACATTAGGCTTTGTGAGTGAATCTCCACTTTAGACATCCCAGTGGGGGCAAGAACAACCTGCTAAGTCCAGCAAATTGCCTCAAAATTGAAAAATGTTCCAGACAATATTTTCATAAAGGGTCACGAGGGACAAATATTGAAGCAGCTTAAAGGCTAAATGACTACAAATTGAACACAAATGCATGCAACAAAGACTGTTTGGGCTTGACCAAGGATTCATTTGCTTTGGTCAGTAATTATGAGATTTAACTGATTTTTTTCATGTGATGTTGACACAGAATGAGACAGAAGGTGCACATATTTACTTTAAAGCAATATCTGTATATTCTATGGAAATTCCCACTTTCACGGAGGGCAAATACAAATGAGGTTTTTCAAAAAGGAAATTACAGACCTCCAGCAATACACATATGATTTTATCATGTAGTTTGTATAAGTTACCGTGTGATAATACGTGGGGTCAGGCCGGTTGCCAGAGGCGATGTCTCGGCCTGGTAATACTGAACACTTTACAAGTTAGCTGATTCTACAGTCAAACGCTCAGGTATTCTCTCATGTGAGGGCCAATTTTCAGGTTATAATAGAAAATTTAGAAAA
The DNA here is from genome assembly GCA_949316495.1 of Amphiduros pacificus. NCBI lineage: Eukaryota > Metazoa > Annelida > Polychaeta > Phyllodocida > Hesionidae > Amphiduros > Amphiduros pacificus. The sequence continues at coordinate 32,595,335 of OX439002.1, forward strand.
CACATGTTTAGTAATGGATGTTAGTAATGTCAGATAGTGGGGATCCCACGGATGAGTGCATCCCTTTTGGGATAGGTTAGAAAAACATGACCCTCAGCCACAACGGTATGATAGCGCCATTTTTCAGATGGGTGAAGATTTTAAGGGCCACATATACATAATATAAAGGGCTGTATAGTTAGGCTATTTCCAACTGTTTCTGTAGCAAGCAAATGAGAGGCAAAACTGATGAACCTTATGCGAGAGGCCAAATACTTGTGAAAATGTGTTTGTGTATGATAGATTGGGGAAGAATCTACAGTGACGGGCTATAATTCACCCAGCTTTCTTCATGTGGGCACAACCAATCTTTGGTTACTTCTTCAATCACAGTAACAGCACTGCAACATTGGCCCATCACACGAGGCTTTTACCACCCGAAGAAAGCCGTCCAGATTAAATTCATATGTGATATGGATCTTTTGTTGGGGAGATTGAATTCCGCCACAGAACTGCATTGTGGGTATTCTAATCCCGCCACTTCAATAATGATTCGCAAGAATCTCGATCAATTGGTGTGATCTTATGAACCTCCGTTCTAATCCTAAACTTATTCAGGAGAGACAAAATTATTTGGTCTCGATTCTATGGAGGAATATTTTATGGGTAATTGCTCGTATTCGTTTCTCACAATGAGAGGCCACCCATGGATGGCTTATACATGAGCTTGACACGCAGCATTAAAATTTGGCCTTGCATAAAAGTTTCATGAGATGAATTTTGTTGCGTTGGCTTTTTGGGTAGGATTAAACATGGCTGCATTCAGCTTAGCTTCCTGCCAGAGGGGAATTATGGGAGCTTTGCATTCTGGGTAGACAGGAAATTCAATGGCACCATGGGAACAAGTTTTAAACCTTATTGAAACAACATATTCCTAAAAATGTGAACACTTGAAAATATGTAATAGATCTATGTTTTGATGGTTTATGATCAGAAAGAACCTAAAACAGTGTAATTAAATCTGTTGAGACTGATATTATTCACTGCTGACTAACTGCATTCAGTAAAACTCATACTTTGTGATGTAAAAAGATCCCATTTGACAAGAATATGTAAACCGCTTCTGTCTAATATCACACTGGCAATAACTGAAACACATATATTTCTCCACACACAATCACAGACAAATACAAACTCACACTGATTTTTTTTAAAGTCCTGAGTAAGTAATTAGGGAGTGAACCCCCCTCTTGTTACCTTGGCATTGTGATCTCTTTGTGGGGGAAACTAAGGCCACACAGGAAGGTGGGTAAGATAAAGTCTGCCCCTACATTCCAGCCAGGATTCCCAGCCTGATGGAGTACACCAGGCACCACACAGATATACACCACCAGAACACCAGTATCAATCCTAGATTGGATTGATACAGGCATGTGTGTGGCGGGTCTCATCATAATGGGAAGGATTTATGTCCCACAAAGGAATTCGCACATCACATGCACAAATCTGTCCCTCTTCTGGTTTTGTTTTAGATCACAAACATTCAATTTCTTTTTTTTCCTCTGAAACTTGTTTGGTTAGTGTAGGCAGTAGGATTTTGCTTTGCAGTAGAGTCTACAGACAGTTCATTTTGTTATCAATCTATCATGCTTCTCCAGGCATGACCCTTCTTCCTGCCTGGGGTGTGTCATGTACCCCCCTACAACTTACACTAGGTCTGGGGGTGCGACAAGGTCCACAACTGTGCCCTTTTGATTTCTTGGAGAAATCTACACTGGCCCCCTACCTGAGTTAAATGTATGGTGAGAAATGAGGTAGGATGGGGCACCCCAGACAACAGGACCTTGTCAGCAATCAGCAGCGCCATCTGTACCAGCGATCCCCACATTAAGCTTGGTGGGTAGGGCAGCAGTGTCATACAGGTCAGCCTTAATTATAGCTTGGATTTCACTGAAGCATACAACATGAAACTATTGAGATTTGGTATCTTATGTCTTGCTGTGTGAAGAAAAATAATACTTTTATATCATATATATATATGTGTGTGTATGTTTGTGTATATATGTATCTCTAATTATGTATATATGTATGTATCAGAGTGAATAGGGAAAAGTTTTGCAATGTAAGAAAAGTGAAAGTTTGGTATCAAAGGAAAAAGGAAATGTTTATTATGGTAGATTATACTACATAGGGTGAGTTGAACCCAATTTGTGAGCAAGGGAAGAAATATTAGTTCAGGGTTTGGGTATATTTTGATGGTAAGTTCTGAAGTGCAGAACTCTTTATCACGCTGTAATAAACTCATATTTACACACCAGCAATATTCATCTGTAACCAGTAAAACTGGGCCACTTTCTTCAGAGCAGGAATATTCCAGATTCCCAGTTTTTCTTAAACCTCTTTCTCTGCTAATGTAATTTTCTTTCTCAGTTGGGCCCCGGACCCCCTTCCCCTTCCCTCAGATATCAGACATGCATGGAAGCAGCCCTGATACATTTTATCTTAAATTATGTGCACAGGAAATATCCGTAGAATTCCTTAATTTTGCTCCAAGTGTCAGGGGTATGATGTGGCTTCACAAGTAATGTGTGATATGTTATAGTGTATAAAACTCAAGTTGATATATAAATACATGTGAATCAGAACATAATTATGGTTGCTCAGTGTCCAGTATCAGATGTCCTAGATGTATATCATAGCAAATAGATATAATCAAATATATTTTCACCTTGGGTGTGTCTAACAGATGATCCAAAATAGATATCAGATGATAATTTCATTAAGCTGAAGGATATTAAACACATACAATGTCATATTGTAACCACACAATATTATTAACATGAAACTTTACACCACTACATTTGAATAAGTCAAACTGAGGAGACTCAAAGTCTCCTTGTATCTTTAATTAGTGGTGTTGACCTCATGCAGCATGCATACTCTCTGACAGACATCAAACAGAAGTTTTTTAAATAGTGACAGGGATACAGATTTGAATATTTGTGAAATTTATGATGGAAAATGTTGTCCACACAAGATATGCTAGAGTTTTATATTGAGTGGGTGGTAGATGCTTCCAGAGTATAGTAGAGGGTACCTAAAGCTTCTAGAGGCTGGTAGTGGGTGGTAGAGGCTTCCAGAGTATAGTAGAGGGTACGTAAAGCTTCTAGAGGCTGGTAGTGGGTGGTAGATGCTTCCAGAGTATAGTAGAGGGTACGTAAAGCTTCTAGAGGCTGGTAGTGGGTGGTAGAGGCTTCCAGAGTATAGTAGAGGGTACGTAAAGCTTCTAGAGGCTGGTAGTGGGTGGTAGATGCTCCCAGAGTATAGTAGAGGGTACCTAAAGCTTCTAGAGGCTGCGAGTGGGTGGTAGATGCTTCCAGAGTATAGTAGAGGGTACGTAAAGCTTCTAGAGGCTGGTAGTGGTACTGAAACATGGAGTCATGTTAGCATACAAAGGTGATCTAGTTTTAACTGAGATTCCCTTAGCAGATACAACAGCAGAACTAGTTCTTTCCAAACTACAGATAGCAGGCAAGCCCGACCTCTTCATAGGATCCTTCTACCGTCACACAAACTCAGACATGTCAAGTCTAATGACTCTCAGAGATAATCTACACAATGTTTTTGGAACAAACTTTCCAAACCTAATACTATGTGGAGATCTTAACTTGCCTAGCATAGACTGGCAAAGTCTCACAGTAAAGCCAAACCCACAGTATGGGAAGGAGCTTAATGAGGTAGCATTGGACACATTCAATGACCTCTTTTTGACTCAAATGGTAATGGAACCTACTAGAGGTAATAATACCCTTGATCTAATTCTTACCTCGTCACCTGATCTGGTAAATAACATCTCAACTAGACCAGGTATCAGTGATCATGATGCTGTAACAGCTGAAGTAGACCTAGAAATCAAGAGTAACAGTAAGTCTCCCAGAAAAGTTCTGCTTTATAACAGAGCAGATTCAGAGAAAATAAAGACAGAGATTAAAGAACTCAGACAAAAGTTCATACAAGAGCACATGGACAAGGATGCCAACGAAAACTGGGTAAGTTTTAAGAGAGGTCTCAATAAGATCATAGATGACAACATACCAAAGAAAACACTAAAAGGTAAGCCAGACCTCCCATGGATAGACCTAGCACTGAAACGGAAGATCAGAAGAAAGAACAAGACACACACCAAGGCTAAAAGAACAAAGCAGCACCATCACTGGCAACATTATAGAGACCTACAAAAAGCGGTAAGAAAAGATATAAAGATAGCCTATGAGAAATATGTTAACTCCCTGTTTGAAGATGAGGATACAGGTAGACCATCTAAGAATTTCTACAAAACAGTCAAAGCAAAAAAGAGAAGCAACATTGGAGTTCCACCACTAGCCAATGACGATGGATCACTAGAAACATCAAGCAGAGGTAAGGCCAATATTCTAAGCAATCAATATGACAAAGTGTTCACAAATGAGGACACACAGCATATACCCAGTAAAGGCAACAGCCCTTTTCCCAATATGCCCAAAATCTATGTAACAACCAAAGGGGTCAAATGTTTGTTGCAAAAACTGAACATCAAGAAAGCAGTGGGTCCAGATCTGATCTCCACCAGGATTCTGAAAGAACATGCAGAAGACATAGCTCCAATATTACAGATCATATTCCAGCAGTCATTAGACACAGGAGAGGTCCCTCAAGACTGGAAACAAGCCAACATTATTCCGGTCTTCAAGAAAGGGAACAAACAACAAGCCAGCAATTACCGCCCTGTCAGCTTAACATGCATAAGTTGCAAAATGTTAGAACATATTATATTCAAATCAATAATGGACCATTTAGATGTATATAACATATTAGTTCACTTCCAGCATGGATTCCGTCTTAAACACAGCTGTGAAACTCAGTTAATAAATACTGTAGAGGAACTAGCAAAAGGACTGAATGCTCACCAACAGCTTGATCTGCTCATACTCGATTTCCCGAAGGCGTTCGACACGGTACCACATAGACGACTACTATCGAAACTTGATTTTTACGGAATTCGAAACGGTAATTTGCGATGGATCGAAAACTGGCTCACCGGACGATATCAGCGTGTCATAATCGATGGCGAATCATCATCCGGCGTTAGCGTAAAATCGGGCGTGCCGCAAGGAACGGTACTCGGACCACTAATGTTCATATTGTATATAAACGATATTGCGGAACACACGAATTCGAGCATACGATTATTTGCTGACGATTGCTTACTGTATCGAATCATCTCGAATCGGTTCGATGCATCGGCACTCCAGGCGGACCTCGATAAACTGAGCGAATGGGCAGACATCTGGCAGATGAGGTTCAACCCTGATAAATGTAAACTACTAAGAATAACACTCAAGAGAAAACCAATCATAACAAGGTATAAAATGAAAGACACAGTCCTAGAAACAGTGAAACATCACCCATACTTAGGAGTAGAGCTCACACATAACCTAGACTGGGGACAACATGTCACAGACACAGCAGCCAAGGCTCAAAAGTCCCTAAACTTTCTCAGGAGAAATTTAGGTACCTGTAAGACTGAGACCAAAGCTAAAGCGTACACAACCTTAGTAAGACCTATATTAGAGTATGCAGGAGCGGTGTGGGATCCCCATCAACAGAACCACATCCAGAAGATTGAAAAAGTCCAGAGAAAGGCAGCCAGATTTACCACCGGGCAGTACCAGAGACACATAAGTGTAACAGGCCTACAACAAGATCTCAGTTGGCGTTCACTACAAGAGAGAAGGTTTACCAGCCGGATGACCATATATTGGAAGGCAGTCCACAATACCTGTGCTGTGACCATCCCCACATACATCTCTCCCATTGACAGAGTTTCGCGCTGTGCCCATGGCTATCCGTACGTGCTTGTGCAGCCCACAGTTGATGTATATAAATTCAGTTACTTTCCGAGAACAATAAGAGTGTGGAATATACTACCAGCTACTGTTGTAATGGCGGAGACAGCTGAGACATTTAAAAGCAGACTGCAGAATTGCTTCACACAAGGACAGCTACAGATGGTCCCACCCAGAGGACAAATGGACAGACCAGCTCTCGGCGGCCTAGCTGTGATGGCCGGCGGAGCCGTCTACTAATCATGATTATATATATTTATTGAACTTTGTACATAGGCATGTTGGCATGAGCATGAGCAATGGTGGGTGGTGGGGGCACGACTGGAAATTGAGTGTTTATCCGGGACTCAAGATATCTGCAACCGCAGATCCAGACCCGTATTCCGTAGATGTAGATGTAGTGGGTGGTAGATGCTTCCAGAGTATAGTAGAGGGTACCTAAAGCTTCTAGAGGCTGGTAGTGGGTGGTAGATGTTCCCAGAGTATAGTAGAGGGTACGTAAAGCTTCTAGAGGCTGGTAGTGGGTGGTAGATCTTCCAGAGTATAGTAGAGGGTACATAAAGCTTCTAGAGGCTGGTAATGGGTAGTAGATCTTCCAGAGTATAGTAGAGGGTACATAAAGCTTCTAGAGGCTGGTAGTGGGTGGTAGATGCTCCCAGAGTATAGTAGAGGGTACGTAAAGCTTCTAGAGGCTGGTAGTAGGTGGTAGATGCTTCCAGAGTATAGAAGAGGGTACCTAAAGCTTCTAGAGGCTGCGAGTGGGTGGTAGATGCTTCCAGAGTATAGTAGAGGGTACGTAAAGCTTCTAGAGGCTGGTAGTGGGTGGTAGATGCTCCCAGAGTATAGTAGAGGGAACGTAAAGCTTCTAGAGGCTGCGAGTGGGTGGTAGATGCTACCAGAGTATAGTAGAAGGTACGTAAAGCTTCTAGAGGCTAGTAGTGGGTGGTAGATGCTCCCAGAGTATAGTAGAGGGTACGTAAAGCTTCTAGAGGCTGCGAGTGGGTGGTAGAGGCTTCCAAAGTATAGTAGAGGGTACATAAAGCTTCTAGAGGCTGGTAGTAGGTGGTAGATGCTTCCAGAGTATAGAAGAGGGTACCTAAAGCTTCTAGAGGCTGCGAGTGGGTGGTAGATGCTTCCAGAGTATAGTAGAGGGTACGTAAAGCTTCTAGAGGCTGGTAGTGGGTGGTAGATGCTCCCAGAGTATAGTAGAGGGAACGTAAAGCTTCTAGAGGCTGCGAGTGGGTGGTAGATGCTACCAGAGTATAGTAGAAGGTACGTAAAGCTTCTAGAGGCTAGTAGTGGGTGGTAGATGCTCCCAGAGTATAGTAGAGGGTACGTAAAGCTTCTAGAGGCTGCGAGTGGGTGGTAGAGGCTTCCAAAGTATAGTAGAGGGTACATAAAGCTTCTAGAGGCTGGTAGTGGGTCGTAGAGGCTCCCAGAGATGGTAAAATAGGTTTTTAGAGGGTGTTATTGGAGGTGCCTTGAGTAAAGTAGAAGGTTCCATCCACTTTTAGAATATGAGAGTAGGGAGAACATTACACAGTAGGCTTCATGAGTACAATAGAGGGTGGGGGATTACTGTAAATCACATATTGTAAGTAGATGCTGGTAAAGTGAAAGATACCTTAAGCTGGTAGTGTGGTTGAGGATGATACAGGAGTAGTAGAGGGTTGGGGGATTCCTTTGTGTCATATATTATCAGATTGAGGGTGATGGATTGCTGTATGTTACAGATTATCAGCAGAGGGCGAGGGATTGCTGTATGTTACAGATTATCAGCAGAGGATGGGGGATTGCTGTATGTTACAGATTATCAGCAGAGGGCGAGGGATTGCTGTATGTTACAGATTATCAGCAGAGGATGGGGGATTGCTGTATGTTACAGATTATCAGCAGAGGATGGGGGATTGCTGTATGTCACATTATAGGTAGAGTGTGATGGGATTGCTGAATATCACAGATTATAGGTAGAGGATGGATTGCTGAATATCACAGATTATAGGTAGAGGATGGATTGCTGTATGTTCCAGATTATAGGTAGAGGATGGATTGCTGTATGTCACAGATTATAGGTAGAGGATGGATTGCTATATGTCACAGATTATAGGTAGAGGATGGGGGATTGCTGTATGTCACAGATTGTAGACAGAGCGTGGGGGATTCTTGTTTCTCACATATTACCTGTATATATTGTAAATAGAGGTTGGTAGAGGGTGGGGGAACGTATGTTACCAGTTTATAACTGTTGTAACGCCCGTCTTTGACATATAGCAGACCTTCATACCTGTGCATACCCTCAGGTGGTCTCTGGGCACTCACACTTCTCTACCTATGCTGTCCAGTAATTTCTGCATTGATGTATAATGGGCAGAATGGCAATGTCATCCAGGTGTTTCTGCTTACGCTCTGGTTAAGAATTTTGCCAATGTTCTGGAAAAGAATTGTCAAGGCTGTTTGGACCTGACAGGTGTGTGTGATGCATTCCGGCAGCCTCAATGGGGGTTCCTACTCTACAGCTCTTCTACATCATCCTCTGGAATTGAGAGAAATATATTTATATATGTATATATTGTTAATTATATGCTCCTATATAAATGATTGAGTCATGTGGTATGGGTCAGTGTATGGGTATGCAGCATGTACGGGTCATTGTGGAGTATGTGGTATGGGTCATTGTGGACTATGTGGTATGGGTCATTATGGGGTATGTGGTATGGGTCATTGTGGGGGTATGCAGCATGTATGGATCATTGTGGTGTATGTGGTACGGGTCATTGTGGGGTATGTGGTACGGGTCATTGTGGGGTATGTGGTACGGGTCATTGTGGTGTATGTGGTACGGGTCATTGTGGGGTATGTGGTATGGGTCATTGTGGGGTATGTGGTACGGGTCATTGTGGTGTACGTGGTACGGGTCATTGTGGTGTATGTGGTACGGGCCATTGTGGGGTATGTGGTATGGGTCAGTGTAGGGAAGCAGGATTGTTGCAGGGGTATGTTGACTGGAATGTCAGTCCACACAGATTTTCCCTACCAAGGCAGCTCTACTTTATCTTTTAAATGAATAAAACATATGTTGGCTGTGTGGGGTATATACCTGAGAGCTGTGTAGATTTATTATAGCGGCTTTGTGATGAATGGTGTAGGGCTGGTCGAAATGGGTCCAGGTGGGTCCAGGTGGGGCCTGGTGGTCCAGGTGTACTATTTCCAGATACTCAACACGTTCACAGCCTGGTGTTTCAACAGAAATTCATAAGTTTATATTTGAAAATTATACTTGAGAGCTAGATTGTATGTTTTTAAATGAATAGATTGATATTATTCTATACAACTCAATTGATATGAGTCATGACTGATCCAAATCTTTTGAAACTGAAATGTGGTATCTATTTTGGATTTTGAACAGGGTCATACTTCATACTTTATTAAAATAATCTCCTGTCCAGATACTGACAAAAACATGGCAGATCATAACCTTCAGACACACAGAATGTCTGCACAGTGACATGGGTGGGTGCAGAGTCAGTTGCCATAGTGACAGGCCCCCATATCCCAGGATGCACCTCACTGGGCCCTGTTACCCATAATGCACCTGAAGATGGAACTTATCCAGAAAGACTTGTCAGGTGCACAGTCATGATATGCGTTATATCCCACAGAGGTGTTCACCATTGGAAAGTCCTCAGAGGTTGTTTTTTTATTCCAAGATTTAGAATCTGACAGAATATGAAGGTGTGAGGCTGTACAGAGGGCGCCACTCCTGACTTTACCCGGGGTGTCAAGCTCTGCACTCTCCTGCTGAGTTCAGACAGCTGCCAAGCATTATCAAACATCAAAGTCAAATAATATGAAAATTGAAATGTAAACTGATTTATATATTTGTGGCCTTACCATTGAATTATTTGACATTTTAACTGGTGCCATCATCGACCGTTAGGATTAACCCATCAAAGTCTGGACCAACAAAATTCATCCAACTTTGTCTGTGAGAAAGTCTGCAATGGATTCATGGGGATGAATATACAACATATTATCTGGTTCATCATTCAGAGAGATGATGATTATTTTACCTGAAGGGAAATTAATCTCCAAGTAAAATACATTTTCTTCCTTTTTTCTTAATTACTGAAATGTAAACCAAATCATCAGCCAGAAGCTGTTAGCCTGCAGACATCAGTGGAAATTTAATTGGAAATCTAATTAAAAACCACAATTGAAAGCTGATGGTATTTTTCTAAGATTTTAGCTTGAGATGTGATCTTGTCTAACAATTAATCACAACGTTTTTTCTTAAGAAAATTACATAATTGCACAGATATGCATCATTGAAAGGTATTGGTGATAAGAGTGACAATGGACGAGATGCATAGTTCAGAGAGAAAAAAATGTAAATCATTTATTTCTCTCAATAAATGCCACCTTACTTACTCTTTTTGGATAAAGACAGTTGAAAACAAGGATATTTTTGCACCCGCAGATGTAAAACATTCAAAATAACCTTCTCAGCTACCATTAATTAATTGTATGAAAAAAAAAAATTAATTGTATGTAGATTTGACAAAATGTGGCACAAGAAAATTGCACCATGTTAAAAAAGACAATTCACTGTTTTCATAAAAAAATATCATTATTTCTTTCTGTCATGGAAAAGGTTTGATAACAAAAGTAATTAGAATGGATGACTTCATAAAACATGAAATATTGTTGCGAAAAGTAAGGGCTTGAAGTGGACTCTGTGAGTCAGATTGATTCATTCTTTATAGTGTTTCTTTTAGTGCTGAGGATATATAGAAAGTTTGTCATAGAGAGCATTGCTTGATGGTCTGGATGACATGAAAGGGTGTGGCTGTGTGTAGTTATGAATAATGCTGAATGATGTGAACCCATGTGCATCTTATATGCGGTGGAGGTGGTCATTTATCTGTCTGTGAGGGGTGACATCACAGGCGCATCTCCGACTTTGCTCCAACATCACAAGAATGGCTCCGACATTGCAGTGTCATACACATACATACTAAAATCATCTCATACAAGTTGGCTATTGTCCCCAGAGAACTATAAAGTAGTCTGCAAGTGTCCCGAGTGCGGCTAGACTATTGCAGTGGGATAGAACTTTATAGTGGAGGAGTGGATGAATTATACAGAGTGCTGCTGGGGACCGACCTGACAGACAACTCAGATATTGAACCTGCCTATCAATAACAGACTCTTCTACATCCTTTCACAATATTATAAAGAAATGTCATGCTCAAAAATGCTTCTCCCATGTAGAATATTCAGTCTCAATTGTTTCATATTTTCATATATTGAGCAGAATTGAGTTTTTATGTATGCATTATGAAATGAGACACATTTATTGTGTGGCCTCGAGTATAATATTTCAGATTATATTGTTTATTGTGAAATATGTAGGGAGCTTCTTTTTCTTTTTCTATACTATAAAAATGGAAAATATCAATTCCATCAGAACCTTAGTGGATGAAAAGAGTATCAGGGGAAAAAGATAAATAGATAGTCTTAGGAAAAGGGCAGACCTGTACTGTATCACAGCAAATGGCCAAGCAAGATAAACATGACAACATGCCAGATTTAGGTGCACAGAAATATATGCTCCATAAAATAAAACTGGAGAAGGAATTTCTTTTATTGAGATGTGATATCTTTAAAATTGTGATGCCTTTGTTTTCATGATAATTTTTTTACAAGTTTTTGATGTTAACCCGACATCTGGGGATGGGCCTTTTATATTCATACTTGCATATCATGTTTACATCCTGAAGATTAAAGCAACATCTTAATCTTAATCTTTAATCAGTCTTCTCAAAGCAAAAAGCTTATCCTCAGTAATCCTTTCCCAGAATTCCCAACTGAACTTCCATCATTCACTGGGTATCTTCCCACAATCCTTTACATCTGCTTTCTCATCTCACAAGATGAAGAGCACTTCCTGTCAGTTTTGGCACTTCCTGCTATAGTACTTTACCTTTTACCATTGGGTAGCTCTAGCAGATACATGTAGTATGTTTGTTTTGAGCTATGCACACAATAATGCCTCAGTTATCTTTCCACACATTTGATAATTGTATAATTCACAAAGTGTAATAATAAACATTCAGGTCATTTTTACCCGCATTGCTATTTGTGCCAATGATTGCAGTAATCAGATATACATGATTTTATCTCAGGAGGAAATGTGAGAGGGTAGCTAGCTCATTGTGACGTACCTGAAAATGTGTGTCATCTGCTGTAGGGTCCCATATATCATTAACAATATTTCAGCCTAGAATGTCGCAATATATCATAAGACATGAGCTGAATCAATCATAGATGTCGGCATTGGTGGGCCGCCTTACGTGAACATGTATCATCATTACAACCTTCTAGCAGAGAAATAAAACAACTCAGGTCAACATGGCATAAATATCACCACAAGTAATTTGTATGGTGCATTTTGAGACCAAACACAAAGGTCAGTTGAGCTTTTAAGCTACAATTAGTCAGTTGGAGACAGGACCTGGTGGGGTTAGGATCAGTCGCCAGATGGATGGATGGGGAATATACATACAATGGAGATTGGGCATAGGTAATTAAGGTAAATGTCAACACAGAATGATTGGAACAGGATGGGGTAGTGCAGTATCGTAGCAGGGACGGATGGTGTGAGAGCAGGGGATGGGTGGTGGTAGAGTGGGGGATGGGTGGTGGTAAAGAGGGGGATGGGTGGTGGTAGAGTGGGGGATGGGTGGTGGTAGAGTGGGGGATGGGTGGTGGTAAAGTGGGGGATGGGTGGTGGTTGAGTGGGGGATAGGTGGTGGTAAAGTGGGGGATGGGTGGTGGTAGAGTGTGGGATGGGTGGTGGTAGAGTGGGGATGGGTGGTGGTAGAGTGGGGGATGGGTGGTGGTAGAGTGGGGGATGGGTGGTGGTAGAGTGGGGGATGGGTGGTGGTAGAGTGGGGGATGGGTGGTGGTAGAGTGGGGGATGGGTGGTGGTAGGTGGGGGATGGGTGGTGGTAGAGCGAGGGATGGGTGGTGGTAAAGAGGGGGATGGGTGATATTAGAGCGAGGGATGGGTGATATTAGAGCGAGGGATGGGTGATATTAGAGCGAGGGATGGGTGATATTAGAGCGAGGGATGGGTGATATTAGAGCGAGGGATGGGTGATATTAGAGCGAGGGATGGGTGATATTAGAGCGAGGGATGGGTGGTAGTGGGAGTTGGGACGGATGGTGTTATTGGTGGTATTCTCTATTTGACTGTTAATATGACTCAGAAGATGGTATTGGGGAGGTATGTTCTATTTGACTCAGAATATGGTATGGGTGGTGTGATTTGTGGGATGCATGCTGCACAGGTGTCCAAAAAGTTACAGAGACAAGGTTTTGTATTGTGAATGCTGGGACTGGTGGTATAAGGACAGGTTTTATGTTGGTTTACATGGTAAAGGTCATCACAGAATGAGATTTCTCAATGCCCAGATTGATGACAACAGGAAGACGGCAAGCAGAGTGTAGGTGGGGAAGGGATTAGCTGTATTGTCTGCTGTGCTAATGTCAAAGGGCACAAGATAAACTTTGCTCCCAACTTGACGGATGCCCATCCAAAAGGAAAAAAATAAACAAGAACAAAACATGTATATTTCATTGATATTTTGCTGTTAGAATATCTTCAAACATGTTATATACATATTGTAAAGTGCTTTTTCATATTACTGTGATAAGTAATGAGTTCCTTTCACCATAATGACAGTGACCATTTTTCAAGTTACATACAAACAATTATTTATTTGTGAAAAGAAATTGTTTTTTTTTCACATTGAATGACTAAATCTTCCAAACTAGGTCCATATGAATACCACTTGATAATTAGATTTGATAAACATAATGATTGCTGGATGCTTGATGTCAAAGAGACAGAGCTGGTGATTGCTGTCATACTTGATATCTCAATGACATGGCTGGTGATTGCTGTCAAACTTGATATCTCAATGACATGAATGGTGATTACTATCATACATGATATCTCTATGACAGAGCTGGTGATTGCTGTCAAACTTGATATCTCAATGACATGGCTGGTGATTGCTGTCAAACTTGATATCTCAATGATATGGCTGGTGATTGCTATCATACTTGATATCTCTATGACAGAGCTGGTGATTGCTGTCAAACTTGATATCTCAATGATATGGCTGATGATTGCTGTCAAACTTGATATCTCAATGACATGGTTGGTGATTGCTATCATACATGATATCTCTATGACAGAACCGGTGATTGCTGTAAAACTTGATATCTCAACGACATGGCTGGTGACTGCTGTCATACTTGATATCTCAATGACATGGCTGGTGATTGCTGTCATACTTGATATCTTTATGACAGAGCTGATGACTGCTGTCAAACTTGATATCTCTATGACAGGGCTGGTGACTGCTGTCAAACTTGATATCTCTATGACATGGCTGGTGATTGCTGTCAAACTTGATATCTCTATGACAGGGCTGGTGATTGCTGTCAAACTTGATATCTCTATGACAGAGCTGGTGATTGCTGTCATACTTGATATCTCTATGACAGGGCTGGTGACCGCTGTCATACTTGATATCTCTATGACAGGGCTGGTGACCGCTGTCATACTTGATATCTCTATGACAGGGCTGGTGATTGCTGTCATACTTGATATCTCTATGACAGGGCTGGTGACTGTTGTCATACTTGATATCTCAATGACATGGCTGGTGATTGCTGTCATACTTGATATCTCTATGACAGGGCTGATGACTGCTGTCAAACTTGATATCTCTATGACAGGGCTGGTGATTGCTGTCATACTTGATATCTCAATGACATGGCTGGTGATTGCTGTCAAACTTGATATCTCTATGACAGAGCTGGTGATTGCTGTCATACTTGATATCTCTATGACAGGGCTGGTGACCGCTGTCATACTTGATATCTCTATGACAGGGCTGGTGATTGCTGTCATACTTGATATCTCTATGACAGGGCTGGTGACTGTTGTCATACTTGATATCTTAATGCAGAGCTGATGACCGCTGTCATACTTGATATCTCTATGACAGGGCTGGTGACTGCTGTCATACTTGATATCTCTATGACAGAGCTGATGACCGCTGTCATACTTGATATCTCTATGACAGAGCTGGTGATTGCTGTCATACTTGATATCTCTATGACAGGGCTGGTGACTGTTGTCATACTTGATATCTTAATGACAGAGCTGATGACCGCTGTCATACTTGATATCTCTATGACAGAGCTGATGACCGCTGTCATACTTGATATCTCTATGACAGGGCTGGTGACTGCTGTCATACTTGATATCTCTATGACAGAGCTGATGACCACTGTCATACTTGATATCTCTATGACAGGGCTGATGACTGTTGTCATACTTGATATCTTAATGACAGGGCTGATGACTGCTGTCAAACTTGATATCTCTATGACATGGCTGGTGATTGCTGTCATACTTGATATCTCAATGACATGGCTGGTGATTGCTGTCATACTTGATATCTCAATGACAGGGCTGGTGATTGCTGTCAAACTTGATATCTCTATGACAGAGCTGATGACCGCTGTCATACTTGATATCTCTATGACAGGGCTGGTGATCACTGTCATACTTGATATATCAATGACAGAGCTGGCGATTGCTGTCATACTTGATATCTCTATGACAGGGCTGGTGATAGTTGTCATATGACAGGGTTTTATTGGTTCAGCTTTCTCTACAGCTTCTTACTGCATTGCACTCTCTAGATTTTTTATCTCCAGATTTTCCCAGGATAATCTTCCATCTTCTTTCAGTCATGTCAAAGCAAATGGAAGGAAAAAGATTATTTGATTAGATACAATAATGTCAAGGTGGTTGACTTAAATGATGCTGTGATGAATCCAAAAGAAATTGTTTTATGACTGTGCGGAGATTGCTGGTTTGACTTCCGATTCAAACTGAACATCAGGATCATGCCACACAATGTGCCTTAATCTCCGCTGCAAATTTCATTTATCAGGGGAATAAAAAAGATATGATGAGATTTGTTGAGATCACGTTACTTATTACAGTGCCTGGGAGAGGGTGAGGCTGCCGCGTCCCCTTGCACATCTCTTGCAGGCGTTTATCCCTCAGTAAAGTGACTGGAGGTAATAAATCGGATACCACTTCATTATTCAAAATGGAAGGTGTAAAATGGAAGCTTATGGTAATGCAAGCAGATCAGGTTCATAAATGGGATTTGGAAATGTCAGATGTATACATGTATGAAATAACTGTCATTATATAGCTTAGCTTAATTATGACTGCAAGAACAGATTCTGAAACAGATCCAGTTTTGACATTTGAACAACTGAAGACACCACAGACACATTTTCTTTTTCCTAATCAAATTTATATTAAATGGATATTTTTTTTTCAATTATGTAGCTTACATTTTGGTTAAAGAAACTAATGTTTGTGTGTGTCTGTGTGTGTGTGTGTGTGTGTGTGTTTGTGGAGAAGGCATGTGTCCCACAGGAATGGAGGGTGTGTCATGTTGCAGAGACTGATGGCATCTCAGGAGACTGAGTACTTGTCTTCTCTCTGTCATCAAAGGCAGTGCGTACATCTTTGAGTAGAGGATCACAGGCTTGCTGTACTTCTGATGTGCCGGAATGTGCAGGGTAGGGAGGCCCTTTCAGATCCTGCTCCCTGTGTCCTCTGATAACAAGGGTGACTCCTGATCACAAGGTAGAGGGCGCTACTACTCAACCTATGCGGGAACAACAGATAATTCATATTGCTAGAAGCACCATTCTTGATGTTTAGAAGAGCTTTATATTTAGAAAACATGTTTGTTCGTAATTTGTATCTGTTATTGGCTTTGGATCGTTGATGATAGCAGGCTACACAGCAGTGCCCCCTGTTGAACAAGGAAATCACATGACTATATTGCACCCCTCATGGACCTCCCGCAGGTCCTCCCAATGTACCTGCTCCCATGTGATAACATACGAATGGGACACAATACACGCTATCCATGAAAGCCCCCATGGGAGTCTGTTTTGAAGCCAAATACTCCATATTTTTCTACCCAAAACTGGGTTGCTCAATTTATGCCAAACAAAAGTGATAAAGGTTCCTAACTCGGGTTTCTATGCAGCATGGCAAGATGAGAATGAGACCTCAGGCCCATTATAGCAATACCATGGCAATACAGTAGTGGATTCTATAAATAGACAGAAAGTAGGGTAGAACACAAGGACTACCTCTGGGTGGGCCCCTATGTCCTGTCTTCATACCTGAATTCTGGTGATAAGGCAGATCACAGACAAACAAAACCTCACAAGACATGCCATGGACACACACAAGACGGTGGCATTATGGCAAACTCTGGGACCAGATATGCCTGAAGAATGTACTCAGTGACTGAATGCCCATACTCAGACAAATGAACATATAAAGGAAACCAGGCTGTAACCCTTATTAGTCACGACATCGACATCAGTATTTAGTCTCTATTTAACTTTTGGTCTCACTATTTCCATCCATGACATATTTAGAATATTTTGATCTAAGTAAAAAAATAGTTTTGTAAAAATTTCCGTAAATGTAATAATCTAATAATAAATTAATAATTTTTTGAAGTGTGAAGATCACAATTATGTTGACCTAAAAGCCAGTGAATAGATAATGGTGGAAACAATAGACAAAACAAGGGTCAAACTGAGCACTTTGTGAACACATCAGCCGAGTGATCCCTGTTATAGGATTACAAACCTGAGGCCATTATCGTCTTACGTCATCAGCATAATTACAAAGTTTATCCCTGCATGATTGTCCATCTTCTCATTAAGGTTCAATACTTTTTACAAAAGCTGTTTTTCATTTTTATGTGTTTTGTTTTTGTAAGGTTCTATTCAGATTTCACAATGCATCTATTACAAAGATGGGAGTAAGCACATTTTATTCTTCTAATAAGGATTGGATTGTTTGGGAGGTGATAAGGGAGGGCTGAGACTTGGGAATGAGCTTACAGATTTGGTGAGCATAACCCCTGACAAGATTAGTGTCTGCCCCACGTAAGCTCCATATGCCACCATGTTTCCACATCTGCATTATCTACAATGCTCCCCTTATTCTCTAATTGTTTTAAAATTGCCATTCAAAACATCAGTTTTTACAGAAAACCTTCTTCACACTGGCTTACAGGCCGTACCCATACAAATTGAAAATCATTGGTCATCAACATTGGTCATCAATTGACTGATTATCAACTGGTCCCCAATTCCAGTATCATGACTGGTAAATGATCATTGTCAAAAGTGGCTACAGACTGGTTACATATTGTTCATGTTCCCCTTATTAGATTCTACACTTAACCAGCTGAGTCTCCCTCTATTTTGTAGATCAATTAACTCTTCTGCCACACTTCAATCCAAGTCATTTCCTGAAACAAATGCTACCAAAGATATGGAGCCTTTGTTCGTGAATGCCAGCAGATGTAAGACATGCAGTTTAATTGGCTATGGATTTAGATTTGAAGCCACCACCAGGGTGGTAATCCGGTAATGATGGGGACCCCGTCTGACATGGTATGGCCTTTGAAGTGTTGTGAGCAGATTAACGAATCCGACCACACAGCACTTCTCTGTAGGGCAAGATTAGTCGTCTTAGCTGCCTCTCAGATGAGCTCCACTAAGAATGTTAGTGGTGCTATACAGTAAGTGATAGATCCTTTGGGAGACATATGCAGAGCACCAGATCGGCAGAACCAATCATCAACCAATCAGCACACGCACAGGTAGTTGCTCCGAGGCTGCAACTTTTTACTTCAAAGGGCAAGACGGAAGACACGATGAATGACTCCCTGCAGACTCAGCAAATGTAGACAAAGACCGACCTCTGAGACTCATTCTATTGTTTCTAATAAGGATAATTACTTGCCAATATTCAATTAGAAGTAAGCCTAATTATAGTGTGGCCAGCATAAGGTCCTCCCTTGGGACTTGAGATTTGCTTAATTCTGTCTCTGATGAAATAAACGTGGTCTGCTGATTTTAGTCATTAACCCCATCCAAGATGAAGACAATCAGACCATTTTGTGTTTTCATCAGTCAAATGTCTCATCCAATAGAAATGCGAGTTTTCATTGAGTGCAGCAGGTTACATGTGCATGGTGGTGGACAGATTGGGCCATTCTCCTGTTGATGAGCTGGCCCTGATCTCTGGCTGAGATTCTCCCAAGATACAGGCATACTCAATCACAAAGTGTCACCAGATGACAAAATCAATTGTGCCGAAATGTTGACCCTTGCTTTGTTATCCAATTGTAACTTGACATCACAGAGAGGAAGTGCATGGCAGCCATCTTGAATGATGCAACATGGGAGGGTTGAATTGCATCATGGGAAGGTAGAGGGGACAGGTTGGAGCCAAGGTCATTTGTGAACAGTCTACGTATGGCATGGGACATCCATATCACTGTGAGTCGGCATTAAAATTTCAACATGGCTCCATAAGGGCCGAGATATACAGTCAGAAAGGGAGACAACCTTCACAAACGACCTTAGACTTCGCAACTTTTATAATTGGAATGTATCATCAAAGCATGAGTCATTGTTATATATCTAAATGTATAAAAGTATAATGTCTTAAGAAAAAGATCACTGCAGTCTTTGAGTAGTATCTGGAACTTTGTGTGTGGTTAGATTCTTCATGTTGGCAGCCCATGATCAATATTTCAGTGCCTCTTGACCAGCCATATTTTATCAAGGTAGAGATATGCCAGGGATTCACGTTTGTCTGCACTAAGTTTCTCTTCAGACAGAACAGCAATACCTTTACATACTATGTCCATACTTTGTTTGCATTCATCAATATACATTATGCAACTGATACGGCTGAGGAGATTGAGTTTTTAGAAGGCACATTTACAGCATATGCCAGTCACCATAAAACAGTTGCGGTGCATCGTGAGCACCGGTCAATCGTAAAAGGGCTCAAAATATGAATCTACATTTGATTAGGGGAAAATCCTGGCACATGCAGAGTAGTGTGCAGGGAGGAAGGAGAAGTGAGCATGAATATGTTGTGAATGTTGTAGGTTTAATCAAATCCCGGCTGGACTGGGAAGAATCAACAGGTCATCTTCCCACATTAGCACATCTCAGTGCCCATACTTTGCTCACCAGATACCCAGATTTATATGCTTATCTCAGAGCATTAATTCCACTAATCCCAGCTTTAATGAGACCCCAGTTTATCCAATGGATCTGACCTAGCATGGGTATTAAAGCGAGATGGAAGTCGGGTGCGTACTAATATGGCAGCTTGGGGAAGGGATGAGAGTATTGCTTTTGTTTCTGGTAGGGGGATCAGCAAATGTCAGAGGTGACATGGCCAGCATGGGAGGCATGCCTGCACACCTCGTCTCTCGACAACAGGAACCATCTCCCCCTTGTTGTGCTGGATGTGAGCATAGCTGTGAGGACTCTGCTCTCCGGTCCCAGCTCGCATGTGTAGAAAGCAAGCAGGCCCTCAGGAAGTTCTGACAAGGAGATCATAGTAATGAAATTATCCATTAAGGATCATCAATAATAAAGGATCCCTACCATTGGTCTCTCCACAGCTTACATGTCCCTGGGGAGCAGCGCTTTAATAGGACCGGCCATCTTCAAGTTAATGGAATCGTGGGCCTGGAGAGTTAGCCTCTGGGTGAAGTTTAGACTGCAATGGGGTGTCAGAGGACTGGGAACAGATAGAGACATGGACATACTCAGCAGATAGGGCATAAAGAACGACCACAACATACACCACCTTGCAGGACCCTTTCTGTGCGTACATCTTGTAAACCATTTATAACTTGCAGATTTTCTCCTTTTTTACAACATACCCACTTCAGACGGCTAGGCAAATATATTTGGGGAGATCATTATTTGCACATTGTCTCCATCATAAGACAGACCAATATCTGCATCAGCAGCAGACATGTTTACTTAATACATTGATTGTGGTAGAAAGATTTGAATATTGTATGAAACTGATGCAAAAAGGCAAAAGACAATTATATCTGTCAGTGTCGTGAGTAATTAGCGAAGGTCATGTTCAACGGCAAGAAAAATGACCAATTTGGTTTTAATATTTTATTTCAATGTTCAGAATGTACATTAATTGTGCATAGAAACTCTACATTGCACCCAAACATTATGACAGTAATGGCATAATAATGTGCAGTATTTTTTCTTGACAAAACTAGAAATCAATTGATTTTGATTTGAACATAACAGATAATGGTTCTGTTAAAAACAAAGTTTGAAATTTTCTATCCATTTGGAAATGGTAAATAGTAAGCATTGTAATTAAAGATTAGTTAGTCTTCACCAGAAGTGCACAGATAGGTCGAACTAAAACATAAAGAAAATTTCTTAATAATGTATTTTAATTTAAAAGGTCATTGTCTATCAGACAACAATATTTAAGGAAAGCTGTCACTATTAACAGGATGTTAAGATGCATTCAAAACATTTGACTGAGTTTCAGGGCCCTTCCTCATATCAAGGCCTGAGATAACATTTAGATCTTAGAACAGGAGCTGCTTGTCATGCATTTTCATCAATTATTGATGAGTTACAGACTACTGTGCTCTGATTGGTCAGGATATTAAGTTACTGTATCTGACTTGATAAATCTGTGGATGGAACATATATAAATAACTAGGATAATTTAGGATTTGGAAGTGTGCAAAACTTGTATAATTTTGAATACTATTCCAGTCCCAGCATGGTCCCTTATAGCATAAAATAGGTTTGCAAGGGATGATAACAATCAATTAAAACTTGTATATTATGGTGATGTGCAGTTTTGTCTTGTAAAGTAAAAATCTGAAGTCAATCTCCATAAGGAGTCAGGCATTGAGTCCTGGTAGGCAGCTTCTACTATATGACTTTATAAATTGTACCAAAAAGATCATTTACAAGCAGGTCAAAATAATTAACTCAAGAGGTCCAGTATGGCTAGATTTTAAAAGGCTAACAGTGAAAAAGAGTAATGTCAAGGTGAATATTGACAATTTAATTCATAAATGGTGTAATGATTATATTTGTCGTACTGTTATGCACATTTATTTAGGAGATGTTGTTATGTCACAAAGCTCGTGCCAGGGCTACAGAAGTACAATGATAACACACTGACAGTTGATTAATGTTGGGTAATAAATGAAAGTTTGCCAATAAATACTGAAGGAGATATTGAGTGCCAGAAATCAAACCCTAATTCTGGAAATAAGCAGGCAGTTATATTGGTTGTGTTGTGTAAAGAGGGGGCAATGTGATTGTGGAATTGGTCCATTTATAACATTGGGATGCTTGATGGTGTGGACTCAGCACATTACCATGTGCTCAACAAATGCCAACAGAAGCAGGGCAGCAGGCCCCGCACCGCTTGGTCAGGATTTACTGGATTAATAAGGGATTTGTGGATCAACACAGCAGATTAATGCATCTGATATAAAACATGAATGGCGGCAGACTATGGTGGTCATTTCATATGTCAGAGAGGCAGCTTTTGGACAGTGGTCAAGCTTGACATCACCACTGACTCTTTGATCTCCCACCTGTGACCCCTAATCCGCTCAAATACATGATGGCCTTGCCATCATTTAGCAATTTGTATTTCCCTCATGAAATGTCCATGTATGGTCACCATGAAATGGTAAATAAGATCATCCTGATTTTTATTATCTTGCATTTTGAGAAATATAAATGCTCATATTACAGATGATTCACCACAGTCGCACTGAGATCTATGTGCACAAAAAGTATGCACTTATGTAGGCTTAATTTTGCAGGATTTCTGACTGTGGCATAACAAAGTATTGGCATGCATCGGGTGCAGGTGAGCGAGGCCGAGGCTGGCCATAAATTGAGCAATCATGCAACATCTCTCTTTGTCATTTTTACCCAC
Source organism: Amphiduros pacificus (assembly GCA_949316495.1). Classification (NCBI taxonomy): domain Eukaryota; kingdom Metazoa; phylum Annelida; class Polychaeta; order Phyllodocida; family Hesionidae; genus Amphiduros; species Amphiduros pacificus. Next base: position 32,618,165 of record OX439002.1, read on the forward strand.
AATATGATCCACAGGTAAAAAGCCATAGGTAAATGGATGCAATGTAGCAAAAAGAAACTCCATTGTGATGGAATGCCAGGGTTACGCACATGGGGCCAAGGTCCGTCAGTCAGCTGCTCAAACATCATACAACATGATGAAATATTACACATATCGCATCCAAAATCATCAAAAAACGAAAATTTCAGATGAAAAAAAATAGCCAAATTATTTACTAATGTTTTAATATGCAATGGGATAGAGCTAATCAGATGGCAGTTTAATGGTGTATGTGATAGGAATGCATGGGAATGATTCATTTTGTGTTTATTAGGGAAAGAAGGGACTTGCTGTGGTGGAATGCACTGTGCTGTAATGGCTGCAGTTTTCATGTGTTGCCATATTGCATGATAACTAATAGTGGGCCACAGGAAACAGCCTCCCCACAACAATCACTTTATGAATGGGAAAAATGGCTTTTTGCAAATGCTTACAATTGGGTGTTGAGTTAGTTATATGGAAAATAAATAGCTGTTAGAGCTTTTGTTGCTGCAATCATAGAAATAGGCAAAAGCTGAGGCAAATGTGTTTGAAACGAATGACATTTACATTTGAAGTTTGATTTAAGTTGTTTTCAGATTTTCTGTTTTCTTTTCATAATCCTGGATATGAGCAGTGCATAAGTCCTGCAGATATCATTCAGTTTACAGTAAAATGTTATGGATGTGAACTGATTGCTGATTTTGTTAACGACTATTTACAGACCACTATAAATGTGTAGTAACTGTAACATTTCATATCATTGAGGCCCCATAATAGCAACTTCATCATTACAAAAGGTGCCGAGTGCACATTTTATGGTTTTCCCAAATGATAAATCTTGATTGTCACTTCCATGGAAACCCATACACAGATCAATTTTGCCTAAATCACTAAATCACCAAATTATAAACATTTTGCAAATAATCCATGCATATGATATGGAATGTATATATTAAACATAGATAAAGTCACTGCTAAACCTATGGTTTAAAATCGATGATTTAATGAAAAATATTAGGAATGTTAACACCAGTTGCCTGATTATGTTTATTATTAATATTACTTGGCCAAACCATGGTTCAAATATTAACCTTGGCACAGGTTTTACGACCTTGGCTGATGTTGTAGTATGTCATTTTCACAGCCAAGGTGTTTATCAGGAGCAAATATATATCAATCAATCATTTCATGTTACAATTTTTTGGCAGAAGCAAATCACAAACAATTTATATGAAATGGTTGTGATACAGTATATATGTGTGTGTAGCGTGTCATCTGCTGCAGGTTTAGAACCCTGTACGGTGCTGCCACAGCGTTCAGATCCAATCTCGCCCGGGAGTTGAACAAGGAGCTTTTCTTTCACTTGATTGGCTCAGAGCCTGATGATAGCCACAGTAAGTGACAAATGCAATTTACCAGAGGTATCATGTTAAATAAGATGTTATTGTTTTGCCGCTATTAAATCATTATGATAGACATTTGAAGGGAGGAATCCTGCCTAATGGCATTAGTGAAGGGATTGCATTGATGAAGGTAAATCAGCTATAAAGCCAAGACATTATCAACAATACCACCAAAGTGTCTGAGGCAATTCTCTTGCAGCAGAAGTGTCTGAGACAGGTTTTCAAGAGAGGTGTCTGCTGCAGATTCCTCAAGTAAGGTTTGTCTGCAGTACCTCCTGTGCAGTTCCTTAAAGAAGGGTTTGCCTGCAGGGGAATGATTGGCTGAAGGGTCTCTCCTTATAAGCCCATCCAGTCGGCGGGGCTGGCACAAGGAGGCATGCCGTGGCTTATTACAGCACCAAGGAGCTTGTTAGCTTTATTTCTTAATACCCAAACAGCAATGTGTTGGAGTCAACATGATTGTGTGGAAGCATCTCACCCGGGCCGCCACTCAGTGCACTTTGTAAGCAGCTCATTCCCAGCCTGTCTTTACATGGGTAATCGGGGGATATTGGCCCACATAATGATCACATCAGCCAAACGCCAGATCCTTTACAATCCTATTTGGCTGTGCTGTAGGTAATGTGCTCAGGAGAGGTTTGAGCAGCAATTGTGTTTGCACCTCCAATCTGGTTAATAGCACCATGCAAACACCGCCGATTGTGCTCGCTGCATTTTACCCGCCATTAAGCAGAGCAAACAGCGCGCTCACATGAAGCCATTTTGCAATCCTTCATGGCTGCATATCAATTGTGGCTCGTCATGTGGTCGTGCACATTGGGTGCCGAGCTCAGAGCATGGAATCGCAGGCTGCGTATATGGGAGGACTGGGCAAGGGAGACGAGAGAAGTATGCAGGCATTTTGTACATTAGTGGCTGACCTGTGATCTGCCTGACTGCCTGTGTGGTCACACAACTGATCAAGCATTAACGTCCATTAAGCCGGCCTGTTTGATCTGCCATACAAGGAGAGCAACTCCTCTACAAACTCCTTATGTGCTTCCTCTATGTCCTAACTACATGCTTCCTTAAACTGCCACCATTATGTCATCAGTCAAATGGTTGCTATGACTACCATCACACCACTTTACACAAACTTGGATATTTTAGAAGATTTTTCATTGGCCATTACATTTGTGGCTGACATGTCGATTGAGGTCAAAAGTCATTTTGGCGCAAAGTCAGACATCAGCATGAGGCCCTAATAAATCACCTTCGTTGTGTTTATTGCAAAATCAATATCATAGCCACTGCCTGTAGGATGAGGGTCAAATGTAGAGGAAGGCAATGAGCGACCTGCCAGCCGATTGGTCAGGGCCTCGTACAAGCGCATGACTATAACCAACTTGCCTGCCAGACACAAGGTCGTCACGACCCGAGAGGTCAGTAGCCATCGAGAATACAATCCTGCAAGGTCATTGCTTTTTAAGGTCATTGATCCAAGAGGAATTTTGTCACCACATGACTTGTCTCAAGCAGGGAAATGAGTTAAAAGGTATTTCCAATGAATTATGAGAGAATGCTTTGACTTATATGTAGGTCATAACTCTCATGTGTGGAGAGAGTATTAATGTTTTCTCAATTTTATATCAAACTGATCACCTGACCTTGACAACTGGGTCATGTGGCACAAGTGTGGATTGACTGGTGCACAATGTATGAAATGATGGACATGTAATATAATATCATTGAAAGCTCAAGCTCTTTATAACAAAGATTAATTGAGCACTGCTTGCCATGTTGTGACCCCTACAAAAGTTCAACTTTCTTGTGAACATCACAGCAATGTTGGAAAAGTCTATGCAGTAAACTGAATGACACTAACATTTATGAATTATAATCATAGGTAATTGATGATATCATTTCAATTACCCAAGACCAGAAACAATGGCAAATCATGAATATATTTGGAATGATTTAACAAGCTAATTGACATACCATGAAATACCACAAATACCTGGTATATTCACAATAACAAGCAAGCAGGATAACCCATCACTAAATAAAAGAACACCATTTAAAAAAATTGTTTTGTGTTAACACAAGACATTTTTTTAGACACATATATCAAAGCCTTTGACAGTTTTTCTGGAATGACAGTTAAAATGACACTAGTGCGGAAATACAATTTTCCCATGGAGATGATACATAATGCAATTAATTAACAATGCAGCAAAGTGACAGAAGCCAACCTGAACATGTACGTAGTAAATTCACATATCTGACTCAGCCACTACATTGAATGGCTGCAGTATGTGTATGTTTTGAGCTTTACACATGGATTCATCCATGGTCATCTGCCGTCCATTTGACAAAATTATAGAGAGTGATTAGTGGGGGGACATGAGAAGATGGAGGCTTGTCAAGTGTGAGGGCAGCGGGGGAGTAACAGTTGGCAGGAGCCCCTGTGTCGAGTGCTTGTCACTCCGTGTTGTTTATATATCCTGCAGTTACAAAAACTCTACGTCCTTTCCCCACGGTGATTTTCAGATTTGACCCACGACAGAGCTGCCCGAGGGCACCACTTTGAAGGGCGTAATGTTGCTACTGTTTGCTTATTGATACTTGTGTTGTAAAACTTAACTATAACATGCAACTGGTGGTTAAAAAATGCCCATAAAATCCTGACACTGCACATCTTTTTGTGCTATTTTAACAGCAATGTTTGACATTCTTTCAATTTATGAGATGCTGGTGCCTAAAGCTAGATGAAAAAATGTTTTGCCAATATTGTTACATTCAGACACATCCTCCTTTACACAGATATTAATGTGATATTGAGGAAGCCATGTTGGTGTGGATTATACAAGATACCATGCAGGTTGCAGTGATTTATAGGTCAACATTGTGACAGATGAATGCAGCAGTGATATTAAGGTTAACATGGTTACAGATAACAATGATAACCAGGTCGCCATGGTGACAGATATATCTAGATTGGCATGTATTATTGCATAGACCATATACATGGCACAAGAGACCACCTTCCATGCATGTATATTTATATGGCTTTGTAATTATGTTCATGAGTAAAGTAATAAACTTTCGTCCTGCCATCCATTTAATTAGCACTGTAATATGTATGAATGTGGATAATAGAAAATGAAATGTTATGAGTTTTTAGGTCAGACTTTTTTGATTGTTTGATTCACAAATATTTGGGAAAAAATTACTTGCAAAGTAGAGAATTGAGTAAATCAGTTGGACTACTTTAATTTATGAATGAAATATAAAACGAATTGAACAAGAAGATGTACTAGTTGAAAGTGATGGTGGAAATTTTTTCTTCGGGACTTTGAAGTTTTGACTTATGGGATTAGCATATATATCAAACAAACATTCAGATTGGCTGGTCCTATGTAACAGATTATTTCTGAAAAAAATGAACATCATGATTATGTTGGTAGTTTCAATAGAAATTGAATGCAATTTTTATTATGGTGACTCATCTCAGACTGTTACATGGATTCTGAAAAATATTATAATCTCAAACATTTAAAGCTTACAATTTGACAACTTATATGAACAGCATTGTTGCCAGGTATGCTGACATCTGAGATATATGGATCACATATGTGAGGAATGTAATAATCAGTCTTAGAAAATAAACCTAAAAATGGCATACTGATCACAGTCCGACTTAATTACAAGGCATTTTACAGCATGCATGCAGGGTTTTGTTATACCCATTGTTTGTAAGGTATGAGATTACTATGACAACAATGGCATTGTTTTCATCTGTTACCATGACTACAGCATTCTCCATGTGCCAAATTACATGTTTTTCAGGATGATCGTGGAAGAAAAAAGGCCAAGGAGCACATGTTGCGAATTAATATTCTGATATGATATGAAATGTAATAACGACCAGAAGTCACTCGTGACCTGGCAGGTTATGGCATATTCCTTGATTCAGAAGAAATCATGAGATATCATACATGTCAGACAAGATGTAGATGGGCGCTAAAAATAGACAAACTTTTGTTGAAGAAATATTTCAAAAACCTGGATCTTTGATATCAGATCATGTTTTTGTCCAATTATTAGATATGAATTTATTCTCACAAAGTTCAGATGACACAAATGAGTGTCAACTTTTCCTGTTATATATGAGATTCTAAGAAGGAGCAATCAGGTGTCTTTGCCATTGTATCACAAAGCCCCGCCCTGGTGATTAACACAATCTACCTTGTACATCTCCAAACAATTGCTTTACAGGTGTGAATTATCATGGGAAGAACGTGCAGTGAGAGGCTGATGAGTGTCTTCATACAGGTGCTACTTTGCATTAATAATGAGCCCCACATTTTGTGGCTAATGAAGCCAGAATGTTTGTTTACTCCGCAGCTAGTTTGGCACTGACCTGTCCCCCAGGGGGCTCTGATGGAGAGTAATCATCATCATTTGCACCCAGATTTGGACCTGTACTCATTTTACATTTGTTCCAAGCACAAATTGACTTTTATTTTAGTGTGAGAGGGTTTAATAGTTATACTGAGTCCACACTTATTTAAATTTACAGGAAGGGATATATATATTGAATGGAAAATTTATGAACAGACTGTGATGCGTTTTACCAGCAAACTTATTCTGCACTTTGATGACAATATTTTTATATATTCTAGCTTGTGTGAGGACACATCATGATTATCTTTGTAATGAATGACATAAATTTTGAAAAACATAAAAATGACAGATTAACAACATAAACAGATTGATGTCAATCACTTTGAGTACAAGGTAAAGTAATATGATTCAAATGCAAACTCAAATGCAAACTTTGTCTGCAGAGAAGTCACAAGAGAGCAATGTTAACTTGAGGATGATATTACCGAGACTTGCATGAAGGCCCCTACACAGGCTGTCTCCAGCCAGCAGTAATGCAATACCATCATGCTCCATATTTCTTTGAAATATTAGAGAGCTTTTTCCACCACATATATATAAAAATATATACATAGATATAGGAAGTTTTCCAAACATTGTGCTGGCACGAAATCATCGCAAGTTTTGTCGTGAAGGAGATAGTTTTGTTTCTTTCTTGGCATGAATATTATCCAGTAAACAGATCTATGGATTTAAATGTGTACTTTCCAAGTTTTCATATAAACAAAATCAAGAAAAGGAACTTTTCCTGATTTGTTCAACATTTAGTGAGATTTGAAAGACTACAATTGTATTAGATGTCCATTATATGTAAGACCCTCAAGAGATGTTACAGCTGCCATGATGTTTTTAGTGCTTTCACAGCTTGGCTATCAGTATCATAAATGATCACAATATGTAATAATGCTCTTGCAACCATGCTCCATTCAAGTCATTTATCTCCCACACTGGTTCCACACCAAAGACTTCTAAAATTTAGTATATCTTTTATCATGCACCACTATTATACAAATATAGATATCTTTAATTGTATTTGAGACGAAAGTTTATGGAAGAATTTATTACGGCTGATAAAAATGATCAGCTTCACAGTGAATGATTGAAAAGAGTAGCTATCGCCCGATGTGGGGCTCGAACCCACGACCCTGGGATGTCCCTGGCTTGGCTAGCTCTCATGTAAGAGTCCCATGCTCTACCGACTGAGCTAACCGGGCTTGCACTAGTGCTGGCAACAATGTTTTGGTAAAGAATTGTGTTCATATACTTTTATTTTCAATTATGAATACATCTTGCATAATGACTTCTGTCCCATCTGTAACTTATTTTTCAGCTCTGTCGCTAGATTTTAATGGTCTTTTTTGCAGTTTTTTTATTTTTACAAATGATAAGAATCATGTCCCTGTTGGGTTTTGATGATAAATATATCATTGTTATCATCTGTGAAAACACTGTGTGATCAGTGATAAGCAATCATTGTGGAACCCACCTGTGTAAATGTGGCATATTGCTTTGATAAGGTTTGACAGTGTAATCATATATGTCATAATAATAGGATATGAAATATTTAAATATTTCATATCCTATTAAACTAAACAGTTTTAATCATATTAGTTCCTGACAGATTTGAATAAAAATGACACACATAAAATATGATTTAATGGCAACAGGATACTGTGCTTTATAGAAGGTGACATTTTACATTGTTATGTGACCTTACATGACCTGAAAGTCAAACACATGACCCCAAGGTGATGTCCTGTTGCTATGGCGATGGTGGCAGGTATACTTTGTGGGATACCTATCTACCCCAGCAGCCATTTACACTTATGTAACATGCAATGCCAACATATCTCATTGTCAGTGATTTTGAATTTATGTAAATAAAAGTGTTTTTCTTGTGTGCATAAAGGTAATATTTATATAAGGTGTCTGTAGTGTATATGTATGTGACAATCTCATAACACATTCATGCACTGTTTGAAGCTGTCTTTCATTCTGCAAACTATTGTTTGAAAATATGCATAAAACATTTTCACTGATTCTGATTGTTTATGTGCAACATTGTTATTTTAGATACAAGGATTTAAAAAGAACTGTTTTAAATAAATTATAGAAGAAAGCTAAAATATATTTTAATTAGCTTATTTGCCAATATTAGATTGACTGGTCTTCATCAAACAAGGTTGTAATTTAATTAGCCAAATCAGTTATATCATCTCAAACATGTCAGCCTAGAGTTCTGTTTTAATTCTTAGCAGTAGAGTTTTATCTTTTCTAATATAATCTATTATAACTTATGAGGTTTCACCCTGAGAAATACTGCTGTTTGACACCAGATGGCATTGACTTTAAGGTCGCCATCCTGAAGAACCCATCATAGGAAATGTCCCTTTTAACACCGGAAAAATGCAATATGCAAGTTCATAATCTGCATGTGAAAATCAAAGTACAAGGAACTGTGCAGGTTCATTATCTCTACATGTTCCATGAATATAAGCAAAAAGTGACATAGTATGACTGAAGGTCCTTTGCTTCAGCCATGACATAGTAGGTACAATCGTTCTGAGCCATATCAGACTTCTGCCTGATTTCTTTACAGTTGTGATTGGTCAAACACACAGCAGAGTGTTCCATTCTGAGCACACCTCTTTCCCATATCAGCTCCAGTTCTGGCCACTTTGGCCAGCCCCTCCGCCCCCATATTGGCAACAGTTTGAATGGTTTCACAGTCCACTTAGCATGTTCACCACTCACTTCTCAGACTTGCTGTATAAATAATGGCAGGACCTGCCAATCACTCATACCTCCTTGGTTCTGGCTGGATCCATGGCCCATCATCCCACACAACCAAGAAATGAAGTTCGCTCAGCCGTCTCAATTATCCATCCTGCTAATTAAATTATTTCGGCAAACACAACGAGTCAGCCGCCAAGAAATTCTTTTCTCAAGGATTTTGAAAGGACGCTTTTGCTGTCTTATGAAAAGATTCAAGATAAATTTGGCTCATTTGTTTCTGTATTGTGACAACCAAGTCGTTAGAAGATGGATCGAGTGCAAAGATGGTGAAAAGATGGAGTCAGGAGTTGCATTGTGGGAGTGTGTTGTGTTGTGAACCACATAGAGACGGTGGAGGCGTCGGAATCCAAATGGGGCTCCACTGGATCAATCAAATATCCCGCTCTGCACAAATACTGCCAAAACCAACATATCTGGTTTTTGACAAAATGACAAAAGTATTAAATTTTGCTGTGAAAAATTGAATTGTGCTGCAGTTCTTGGGGCCACTTTGAAAAGATTCTATGCTGGTAGTTTTCAACTGTCGTCTGGGCTGAGATGTCTAATTCTTTTACGTAAAAAAGAATTGTTAGTCAAGAAGATAAGAAATTATCTATTAGACATTTGGTAAAGGAATGAGCACATTCTTTATTCCAAACACTGAAATGTCCTTTCTATTAAACATGATAGATTTAAGTCCACAATGATGGATTAAAATAAATTTTAAATAAAGAATTTTGATGTGCAGATAGTAGAGAGTGCAGTATTGCATTATGGGAAGGAATGAATAATTAGGGGTGCTGCGATGAGAGCAGTAAGAATCTCCATATAGATGGTAATGATATCGCTGTGGGTGATTATCCTCCAAGGATACGCATTATGATAACTAATTGTTGCAATAAGCAAACTCGATCTAATTTATATTCATCACCCCTTCCTATTTTACCCTGCAAAATGTATTCCTGTCAAAAAATGGTTGCTGTAAAAAAATGGAAAATTTGAGGGGAAGAATTGTCTTGGGACAGCTTTGAGTGTTAGGCTTGGAGGAGCATGATATGGGAGCATTCTGAGAGGGTTAATGATATTTGGCTTTTGTAGTGAGGCAATCAAGTGGAGACGGCTTGTGATCTGTCATAGGAGGAAGACGGGGATGTGAGGGAGGGACTTGATGCTAAGTTCTCCTAACATCATATATCTTCATGTATCTTCACTTTAATTTGATTCAAGTTTGTCAGAAACAAGATTACTGTATTTACACAATTGGAGATGAGGTTTTACTGTTTATTAAATGGAATCTACTGTTTTTTTTAAAGTGGAAGCTGTGAATTAGAATGTCTGTGCAGATTATGTGTTCTTTGCATTCTGGCCTCTAGTTGGAAACTTGTTATGCTTGCATGCTATGATGGGATGTGTGAAAGTCAGGATGTGATGAGTGACTGCCAGGATATGATTTGTTAATGCCAGGATATGATGTGTGACTGTCAGGATATGTTGTGTGAATGCCAGGATATGATGTATGACTCTCAGGATGTGATGTGTGAATGCCAGGATGTTATGGTTGACTGCCAGGATGTGATGTGTGAATGCCAGGATGTGATGTGTGAATGCCAGGAGGTATTTCAGGATCCTCTATTCTTGAATATCACTTCATTACATTAAGTGCAGAATTTAGGTTCCCTGATTTAAGAATTTCCTGTATCATCTAATAGGAAAAAATATAGTAATATGATCCTGTTAACCTGTATATAGTAATCTCTTATCAGATTGCTGACCAGCCCCGGCTGACCAGCCAGGATAATGTGGATCTGAAGCAAAGACTCATACTTACTGATAAATGCCATTCTGGAAAGGGCAAAATTGGAATCTATATGTAAATGATTTTCAATTGTATGTTTTGTGGGCAAATTTTCAGAAAAACGAAAGAATTATTTACAATAAATATTGATAAAACATTTTGATGTTTTCTTGAATATCTCTCACTCTATGACATACTAAATAAGACATGAGTGTGATACATTTTCAATTATGACATATTTTTCCCCAGGAGGCACAGTAGATATATCTTTGTGTGTAATATATATTGGTCCCTTGACAAATATTTGACTTTGAAACATTGCCCATACATGAAGCAAAACAAGAGGTTGGCTGCATTTTTCAGCAGTGTGGGATTGTGGGATTGCACCATCGTTCATCACACATGTCAGCTGCAGATGAATGGTGCGGGTAACTCACATGCATTCCCATGCATCCAGCCCCTCTCCCTGCATGCCTATAACCACTTGTTTCTGCCTCTGTGACGCTTAGCTCAAACAGGAAACACTTTAATAGAAATTCAATAAAAAGAGATGGAGCAGTGGTAAAATAGGAATCATCAATCTGAGCAAACTGTAAAAATAGGAATCATCAATTTCACTTGGAAATTTTCATCCATGTTAGTTCATTAATGGAGTGAATTGAGGCAATACATTGTAACAATAGAAGTATGAATTGAATGATATTGTTCAGATATGCCACAACAATATGAAGAAATTGAATATAGTAATTTTGTTTAATCTTAGTCCGCCCAAGAGATTTTTCATAAATATCTTTTTTGATTTTTCTCTTTTAAAACTTGTTCATCTATTAATTTAAGCTGGGTAACACAGAAAAGGAATAACAAATCGACAAATGTATTATAGTGTTCACTTTACTTTGCATTATATGACATCGCTAAACATTGGTTGTGGACCATGTAATTTTGCCATTCACCTTCCACTCTCAAGGCTGTTTGTTCTATTGAACCAGTGTTACTGTCAACTTACCCTGATCACAAACCTTAAATTACCATAAATGACCAAAGAAAGACCTCTCAGTGTTAAAGACAGTAAGTGATAACTGCCAGAATCGGAGATCATAGGGGTCCAAGGTACAGTGCCCTCAGGACCAAGGTAGCCAGATAAGGATTGGGCACAGTAGAGTCTGAGTTGACAGCAAGTTCATTGGTTACACATTTATATATGAAAGGGTACATTTGCCATAGATTGGTTCAATGTGGAGTTTAAAGACAATTTTAAGGTCTTAGAATTATAGAATGACCCAGTAAAGCCTGGTGGGATATTAAGATGTAATAATAGGTTGTGGACATGAGGTAGGTATGTCGCCAGTGGCATGACCTCAAGCAATTCACTGCTCTGTAATCTTGGGCAGGCAGTGGCAATAGGCTGATGCACTGTGTAATGAAATTGAATTGTGATCACATCCATATTATAAATGATTTTTTACAAAAAAGATATTTTAATGGTCCCCAAAAAGTTTATTACTTTCCTTACCAATATATATCAGAATGTAAAACAAGGTCATATAAGACATAATTATAAACACAATTATAAAAGTAATTAATGCATGGATGTCAGGTTTATACGAAGAAGACAGATATATTTCAGTGGGATAAGTGCTGTTGATATTTTTGGTTTTGCACCATATAAAAAGCTCTTTCCTTTAATATGTGTTATTGCATTATAAGACACAGTGGAGTGCCTACCTAAAGACAAGAAAAAAAGCTGATCATAGAGAAAATTACAAAGCTATACATACACCCATCCTGGGAACCTGACAGATATCTTCTTCACTTCCTATAATACCACAAATAATCACCAAATCTGATATTTCATTGTATTGATTTTACAAACCTGTTGAGGTACAAACAGTTTAAACAGCAAATTCAGCTTTAAAGAATCTAAAGGGCTGTGTGTTGTTTGCTTGATGTTTAAAATGTAGGGTTAAGAAGGTTTAATTGTTGTATGCATTATTGTCTCAGGATTGGTCTTATATATTGTTTTCTTAATAGTGTTAAGTTGAGAAGGTTTGTATTAGTCATTTGCATGTTGTTTGGAGTGCATAAAAGATTTTGCTGCCGTAAGAAGCAGCAACTTGATGTTTCAGTCTTCAATGACTTCCTTAATGATGTAACTTAAACTTTAAATTTTACCGCAATCACATTAAGAGTTTTTCCTTCTCTGTCTCTGTTTTTCTTTATGGTGGCATGACTTCTAAGCAGGGACAGCAGTTTGATCATAGGTGGCATCTTGTTGCCATTAAAAACAAAAGAAAAAGTTGCTCATTTCTAGCAGATTTTAGAAAAAGGATAATATTTCTCTTTCTTGCAGATCTGGCATCTTTCGACAAAGACTTGCAGGGCTCTCAGGTGGAATTCCTGCCGGTAAGAGTGGTGATGGCGGCAAGGAGGCTGGCACATTTTCTTGTAGCTTCCTGTAGCCTTCTCACTGCCAGGAAGCAGATCATGTATCTCACGTGTACACTGATATCTGGTCGTAATGAAAACATACCTTATTTACACCAATTCATCTCTGAACATATTTTGATTTTTTTCTTAAGATGAAAAGTGTATAAATGCTTGTATGTTTCCATTTATCATCATATAAAACAGAATGGAATACAAACAATACTGATAGCAGCTGTTATAAAAGTTTGGCCCATCCTGATGTTCCAATCTTGTGTTGTTCACTCACTGTTGTTGCAAACTTGGTAAATTATTCACACCTCCTGCAGCAGGGATGAATGGTGTAGCTCGCCTCGTTAGGTGCACATTCTCTTTGATGTCAACTCTGATGTCAGGTGGAAACTGTAACCTATACATATTGTATGTGTGCATGTGAGGAGGACACAACCACAAGATTTGCAGATTCAGAGTCTGCTTCAATCTGTCTGCTTTGCATATATTTGTGAAGTGAAAGTGATACAGATATGTATTGCTGGGTTTCTGATCAACACACAAAAGGCACCACTGCATTTCTTGCCAGCTATGTCATGTTTGCCTCTGTCATTTTATATTTAAATACATAAGACTTCAAATTCACTCTCATCAGATAAAAATATCTATTTGAACATGAAGTGTTTACTGTTGGGGACTCATGATTCTCATGATACGCAGCAACCCCTGAAAGAGGATTAGGGCATTGCATCCCAGGTACAGCTTAAAACTTTTCTGTAAAGGCCTGTTGGAAAGTATTTTAAAAAAAAATACATTTTGGCATTTTAAACAAAATTCATATCATATTTTCAATTGGTATTGCAAGCAATGTCGCAATCAATACACAATCCCATATGGTCTGGTGGTTAGGATTCCTGCCTTTCAAGCAAATAGATATCTATTAAAGTTGGAAAATGTTTGCATTAATAAAGCGTCAAATTTGCAAAGTTGACCAAATTCTTATTATATTTTGAATTGGTGTTGCAAGCAATGTTGCAGTCAACATGCAATCCCATATGGTCTAGTGGTTAGGATTCCTGCCTTTCACGCAGGCGGCCTGGGTTCGATTCCCGGTGTGGGAACTTGCACTTTTGATATTTTTAATTGGCATGGTAAAATTCACAATGACACCAAAAGCCATGTGAAGGATAGTATTGTGAAGTTAGGAATATCCACTCTATGTGGTCTAGTGGTTAGGATTCCTGCCTTTCACGCAGGCGGCCTGGGTTCGATTCCCGGTGTGGGAACTTGCACTTTTGATATTTTTAATTGGCATGGTAAAATTCACAATGACACCAAAAGCCATGTGAAGGATAGTATTGTGAAGTTAGGAATATCCACTCTATAATCAATACAAAGTATATTGGCTTTCTTTAATCTTATATTTCGAGATGGCCGAAAATGTGAATGTTATGTGCTTGCTTTTCACCTTCCTGAAGCAAGCTGGCTTGTTAGCCATGATCGTATAGTGGTTAGTACTTCTCGTTGTGGCCGAGACAACCCAGGTTCGAATCCTGGTCATGGCAGAAATGGCGATGCAGTTTCTGGCATGGCAGTGTCAGCTTACGTTTTTTGATTGCCTATTTCAAAATAACGAAATTTTGTTTAGATATTTAGAGATATGAAGGTTGCTTACACAAAGCATTTATTCGTCATCCGCGTGTGCAATCTTGTCTGCTTTCTATTAACATTCATGAAATCAAGACAGGTGGAATACATTACTGCTCATGATACAATTTCCCATATGAGCTGAGGCCCGTGCCGAAAGGGTTAACCTGTCGTCCTTGTAAATCTGTGACCGGGTGGGTTGTCATGTCGTCAAGGACCTGCGACATGACAATTCAGTGAGGCAGCACTATATCTGCTACAAGTAGGTCTCATCACGAAATGACTGAAATAATGTTGAAAGTGATGTAAAACCCCAAACAAACAAACAAAAAAACAAACAAACAAACAAACAATACATTATTGCAACCAGTACCCAACAAATTATGATCAAATGCAATGTTGCCATCAATATGCAATCCCATATGGTCTAGTGGTTAGGATTCCTGCCTTTCACGCAGGCGGCCCGGGTTTGATTCCCGGTGTGGGAACTTGCACTTTTGATATCTTTTTTCAGCATGATGAAATTCAGAATGGTAAAAATGTCATGTGAAAGAGGGGCACATAGTTAAGAATGTTCACTCTGTTATCTCGGAAAGTTGTATACTAGACTATCTTTATTATTTCATGCCAAAACAATGTCAACAGTGCAAGTGATGGTGATATTCAGCAACCCATTATAACATTGACCCATGAGCTGACCCATCTATTATCAAGTTAGTGAAATATACATTGAGCCATTAGCAGATTGAAGAATTTCCACTGGCCGTTATATATAATAACTTGGGATATCTACCTTTAGCCTTTCAATAAATGAGTAGAAATGCATGGGAATATGTATATCAATAGATGTTTTATGAGATGGTCTCACTGGCGACTTTTATATGTTTACTTTTCACCAACATTAAGGAAGCTGGCTTGTTAGCCATGATCGTATAGTGGTTAGTACTTCTCGTTGTGGCCGAGACAACCCAGGTTCGAATCCTGGTCATGGCAGAAATGGCGATGCAGCTTCTTGCATGGCGGTGTCAGCTTATCTTTTGCATTCGCCCATTTCAAAATATTTAAATTTTATTCCGATATTTAGTAATATTAATTGGGTTTTTGACATATAGCATATATTTGTCATCCCTTTTTGCAACCTTATGTGCCTATGATAAATGCTAATGTGAATGAATGATAAGTGTAAAAACACAATCAACAATGATGTCGCAAAAGTAAATAAAAGAACGGATCACAAGTTACATTTAATGAGTTGTTTCTCTGTGCAAACAGTACCCTTTATCTTGTTATCAAAAGGAATAGTTTGGGGTATCATCCTGATGTCTAAATGGAAAATAATGATCTCCAACCACCATTCAAAAAGATTCGGGCATTGTGTCCCAGAAGCAGGTTTCCATTAGACTTGCTTCATGCTAAAGTTTTCTGGAAAGGTGTGTTGTAAAGTATTCTTTAAAGAAATATTTAAAAAAAATGGTAATAGGTAGTCATTAAAGTTGACAAATATTTTGAATTAAAAGCCAGATCAAATTTGTAAAGTTTTCAAAATTTATATCATGTTTTTAGTTGCTATTGCAAGCAATGTTGCAATCAATACACAATGCCATGTGGTCTAGTGGTTAGGATTCCTCCCTTGCATGCAAATATTCATTCATTTAAGTTGGAAAATGTTTGCATTAATAAAGCGTCAGATGTGCAAAGTTGACCAAATTCTTATTATATTTTGAATTGGTGTTGCAAGCAATGTTGCAGTCAACATGCAATCCCATATGGTCTAGTGGTTAGGATTCCTGCCTTTCACGCAGGCGGCCCGGGTTCGATTCCCGGTGTGGGAACTTGCACTTTTGATATTTTTAATTGGCATGGTAAAATTCACAATGACACCAAAAGCCATGTGAAGGATAGTATTGTGAAGTTAGGAATATCCACTCTATAATCAATACAAAGTATATTGGCTTTCTTTAATCTTATATTTCGAGATGGCCGAAAATGTGAATGTTATGCGCTTGCTTTTCACCTTCCTGAAGCAAGCTGGCTTGTTAGCCATGATCGTATAGTGGTTAGTACTTCTCGTTGTGGCCGAGACAACCCAGGTTCGAATCCTGGTCATGGCAGAAATGGCGATGCAGTTTCTGGCATGGCAGTGTCAGCTTACGTTTTTTGATTGCCTATTTCAAAATAACGAAATTTTGTTTAGATATTTAGAGATATGAAGGTTGCTTACACAAAGCATTTATTCGTCATCTGCGTGTGCAATCTTGTCTGCTTTCTATTAACATTCATGAAATCAAGACAGGTGGAATACATTACTGCTCATGATACAATTTCCCATATGAGCTGAGGCCCGTGCCGAAAGGGTTAACCTGTCGTCCTTGTAAATCTGTGACCGGGTGGGTTGTCATGTCGTCAAGGACCTGCGACATGACAATTCAGTGAGGCAGCACTATATCTGCTACAAGTAGGTCTCATCACGAAATGACTGAAATAATGTTGAAAGTGATGTAAACCCCAAACAAAAAACAAAAAAACAAACAAACAAACAAACAATACATTATTGCAACCAGTACCCAACAAATTATGATCAAATGCAATGTTGCCATCAATATGCAATCCCATATGGTCTAGTGGTTAGGATTCCTGCCTTTCACGCAGGCGGCCCGGGTTCGATTCCCGGTGTGGGAACTTGCACTTTTGATATCTTTTTTCAGCATGATGAAATTCAGAATGGTAAAAATGCCATGTGAAAGAGGAGCACATAGTTAAGAATGTTCACTCTGTTATCTCGGAAAGTTGTGTAGACTATCTTTATTATTTCATGCCAAAACAATGTCAACAGTGCAAGTGATGGTGATATTCAGCAACCCATTATAACATTGACCCATGAGCTGACCCATCTATTATCAAGTTAGTGAAATATACATTGAGCCATTAGCAGATTGAAGAATTTCCACTGGCCGTTATATATAATAACTTGGGATATCTACCTTTAGCCTTTCAATAAATGAGTAGAAATGCATGGGAATATGTATATCAATAGATGTTTTATGAGATGGTCTCACTGGCGACTTTTATATGTTTACTTTTCACCAACATTAAGGAAGCTGGCTTGTTAGCCATGATCGTATAGTGGTTAGTACTTCTCGTTGTGGCCGAGACAACCCAGGTTCGAATCCTGGTCATGGCAGAAATGGCGATGCAGCTTCTTGCATGGCGGTGTCAGCTTATCTTTTGCATTCGCCCATTTCAAAATATTTAAATTTTATTCCGATATTTAGTAATATTAATTGGGTTTTTGACATATAGCATATATTTGTCATCCCTTTTTGCAACCTTATGTGCCTATGATAAATGCTAATGTGAATGAATGATAAGTGTAAAAACACAATCAACAATGATGTCGCAAAAGTAAATAAAAGAACGGATCACAAGTTACATTTAATGAGTTGTTTCTCTGTGCAAACAGTACCCTTTATCTTGTTATCAAAAGGAATAGTTTGGGGTATCATCCTGATGTCTAAATGGAAAATAATGATCTCCAACCACCATTCAAAAAGATTCGGGCATTGTGTCCCAGAAGCAGGTTTCCATTAGACTTGCTTCATGCTAAAGTTTTCTGGAAAGGTGTGTTGTAAAGTATTCTTTAAAGAAATATTTAAAAAAAATGGTAATAGGTAGTCATTAAAGTTGACAAATATTTTGAATTAAAAGCCAGATCAAATTTGTAAAGTTTTCAAAATTTATATCATGTTTTTAGTTGCTATTGCAAGCAATGTTGCAATCAATACACAATGCCATGTGGTCTAGTGGTTAGGATTCCTCCCTTGCATGCAAATATTCATTCATTTAAGTTGGAAAATGTTTGCATTAATAAAGCGTCAGATGTGCAAAGTTGACCAAATTCTTATTATATTTTGAATTGGTGTTGCAAGCAATGTTGCAGTCAACATGCAATCCCATATGGTCTAGTGGTTAGGATTCCTGCCTTTCACGCAGGCGGCCCGGGTTCGATTCCCGGTGTGGGAACTTGCACTTTTGATATTTTTAATTGGCATGGTAAAATTCACAATGACACCAAAAGCCATGTGAAGGATAGTATTGTGAAGTTAGGAATATCCACTCTATAATCAATACAAAGTATATTGGCTTTCTTTAATCTTATATTTCGAGATGGCCGAAAATGTGAATGTTATGCGCTTGCTTTTCACCTTCCTGAAGCAAGCTGGCTTGTTAGCCATGATCGTATAGTGGTTAGTACTTCTCGTTGTGGCCGAGACAACCCAGGTTCGAATCCTGGTCATGGCAGAAATGGCGATGCAGTTTCTGGCATGGCAGTGTCAGCTTACGTTTTTTGATTGCCTATTTCAAAATAACGAAATTTTGTTTAGATATTTAGAGATATGAAGGTTGCTTACACAAAGCATTTATTCGTCATCCGCGTGTGCAATCTTGTCTGCTTTCTATTAACATTCATGAAATCAAGACAGGTGGAATACATTACTGCTCATGATACAATTTCCCATATGAGCTGAGGCCCGTGCCGAAAGGGTTAACCTGTCGTCCTTGTAAATCTGTGACCGGGTGGGTTGTCATGTCGTCAAGGACCTGCGACATGACAATTCAGTGAGGCAGCACTATATCTGCTACAAGTAGGTCTCATCACGAAATGACTGAAATAATGTTGAAAGTGATGTAAAACCCCAAACAAACAAACAAAAAAACAAACAAACAAACAAACAATACATTATTGCAACCAGTACCCAACAAATTATGATCAAATGCAATGTTGCCATCAATATGCAATCCCATATGGTCTAGTGGTTAGGATTCCTGCCTTTCACGCAGGCGGCCCGGGTTTGATTCCCGGTGTGGGAACTTGCACTTTTGATATCTTTTTTCAGCATGATGAAATTCAGAATGGTAAAAATGTCATGTGAAAGAGGGGCACATAGTTAAGAATGTTCACTCTGTTATCTCGGAAAGTTGTATACTAGACTATCTTTATTATTTCATGCCAAAACAATGTCAACAGTGCAAGTGATGGTGATATTCAGCAACCCATTATAACATTGACCCATGAGCTGACCCATCTATTATCAAGTTAGTGAAATATACATTGAGCCATTAGCAGATTGAAGAATTTCCACTGGCCGTTATATATAATAACTTGGGATATCTACCTTTAGCCTTTCAATAAATGAGTAGAAATGCATGGGAATATGTATATCAATAGATGTTTTATGAGATGGTCTCACTGGCGACTTTTATATGTTTACTTTTCACCAACATTAAGGAAGCTGGCTTGTTAGCCATGATCGTATAGTGGTTAGTACTTCTCGTTGTGGCCGAGACAACCCAGGTTCGAATCCTGGTCATGGCAGAAATGGCGATGCAGCTTCTTGCATGGCGGTGTCAGCTTATCTTTTGCATTCGCCCATTTCAAAATATTTAAATTTTATTCCGATATTTAGTAATATTAATTGGGTTTTTGACATATAGCATATATTTGTCATCCCTTTTTGCAACCTTATGTGCCTATGATAAATGCTAATGTGAATGAATGATAAGTGTAAAAACACAATCAACAATGATGTCGCAAAAGTAAATAAAAGAATGGATCACAAGTTACATTTAATGAGTTGTTTCTCTGTGCAAACAGTACCCTTTATCTTGTTATCAAAAGGAATAGTTTGGGGTATCATCCTGATGTCTAAATGGAAAATAATGATCTCCAACCACCATTCAAAAAGATTCGGGCATTGTGTCCCAGAAGCAGGTTTCCATTAGACTTGCTTCATGCTAAAGTTTTCTGGAAAGGTGTGTTGTAAAGTATTCTTTAAAGAAATATTTAAAAAAAATGGTAATAGGTAGTCATTAAAGTTGACAAATATTTTGAATTAAAAGCCAGATCAAATTTGTAAAGTTTTCAAAATTTATATCATGTTTTTAGTTGCTATTGCAAGCAATGTTGCAATCAATACACAATGCCATGTGGTCTAGTGGTTAGGATTCCTCCCTTGCATGCAAATATTCATTCATTTAAGTTGGAAAATGTTTGCATTAATAAAGCGTCAGATGTGCAAAGTTGACCAAATTCTTATTATATTTTGAATTGGTGTTGCAAGCAATGTTGCAGTCAACATGCAATCCCATATGGTCTAGTGGTTAGGATTCCTGCCTTTCACGCAGGCGGCCCGGGTTCGATTCCCGGTGTGGGAACTTGCACTTTTGATATTTTTAATTGGCATGGTAAAATTCACAATGACACCAAAAGCCATGTGAAGGATAGTATTGTGAAGTTAGGAATATCCACTCTATAATCAATACAAAGTATATTAGCTTTCTTTAATCTTATATTTCGAGATGGCCGAAAATGTGAATGTTATGCGCTTGCTTTTCACCTTCCTGAAGCAAGCTGGCTTGTTAGCCATGATCGTATAGTGGTTAGTACTTCTCGTTGTGGCCGAGACAACCCAGGTTCGAATCCTGGTCATGGCAGAAATGGCGATGCAGTTTCTGGCATGGCAGTGTCAGCTTACGTTTTTTGATTGCCTATTTCAAAATAACGAAATTTTGTTTAGATATTTAGAGATATGAAGGTTGCTTACACAAAGCATTTATTCGTCATCCGCGTGTGCAATCTTGTCTGCTTTCTATTAACATTCATGAAATCAAGACAGGTGGAATACATTACTGCTCATGATACAATTTCCCATATGAGCTGAGGCCCGTGCCGAAAGGGTTAACCTGTCGTCCTTGTAAATCTGTGACCGGGTGGGTTGTCATGTCGTCAAGGACCTGCGACATGACAATTCAGTGAGGCAGCACTATATCTGCTACAAGTAGGTCTCATCACGAAATGACTGAAATAATGTTGAAAGTGATGTAAAACCCCAAACAAACAAACAAAAAAACAAACAAACAAACAAACAATACATTATTGCAACCAGTACCCAACAAATTATGATCAAATGCAATGTTGCCATCAATATGCAATCCCATATGGTCTAGTGGTTAGGATTCCTGCCTTTCACGCAGGCGGCCCGGGTTCGATTCCCGGTGTGGGAACTTGCACTTTTGATATCTTTTTTCAGCATGATGAAATTCAGAATGGTAAAAATGCCATGTGAAAGAGGAGCACATAGTTAAGAATGTTCACTCTGTTATCTCGGAAAGTTGTGTAGACTATCTTTATTATTTCATGCCAAAACAATGTCAACAGTGCAAGTGATGGTGATATTCAGCAACCCATTATAACATTGACCCATGAGCTGACCCATCTATTATCAAGTTAGTGAAATATACATTGAGCCATTAGCAGATTGAAGAATTTCCACTGGCCGTTATATATAATAACTTGGGATATCTACCTTTAGCCTTTCAATAAATGAGTAGAAATGCATGGGAATATGTATATCAATAGATGTTTTATGAGATGGTCTCACTGGCGACTTTTATATGTTTACTTTTCACCAACATTAAGGAAGCTGGCTTGTTAGCCATGATCGTATAGTGGTTAGTACTTCTCGTTGTGGCCGAGACAACCCAGGTTCGAATCCTGGTCATGGCAGAAATGGCGATGCAGCTTCTTGCATGGCGGTGTCAGCTTATCTTTTGCATTCGCCCATTTCAAAATATTTAAATTTTATTCCGATATTTAGTAATATTAATTGGGTTTTTGACATATAGCATATATTTGTCATCCCTTTTTGCAACCTTATGTGCCTATGATAAATGCTAATGTGAATGAATGATAAGTGTAAAAACACAATCAACAATGATGTCGCAAAAGTAAATAAAAGAACGGATCACAAGTTACATTTAATGAGTTGTTTCTCTGTGCAAACAGTACCCTTTATCTTGTTATCAAAAGGAATAGTTTGGGGTATCATCCTGATGTCTAAATGGAAAATAATGATCTCCAACCACCATTCAAAAAGATTCGGGCATTGTGTCCCAGAAGCAGGTTTCCATTAGACTTGCTTCATGCTAAAGTTTTCTGGAAAGGTGTGTTGTAAAGTATTCTTTAAAGAAATATTTAAAAAAAATGGTAATAGGTAGTCATTAAAGTTGACAAATATTTTGAATTAAAAGCCAGATCAAATTTGTAAAGTTTTCAAAATTTATATCATGTTTTTAGTTGCTATTGCAAGCAATGTTGCAATCAATACACAATGCCATGTGGTCTAGTGGTTAGGATTCCTCCCTTGCATGCAAATATTCATTCATTTAAGTTGGAAAATGTTTGCATTAATAAAGCGTCAGATGTGCAAAGTTGACCAAATTCTTATTATATTTTGAATTGGTGTTGCAAGCAATGTTGCAGTCAACATGCAATCCCATATGGTCTAGTGGTTAGGATTCCTGCCTTTCACGCAGGCGGCCCGGGTTCGATTCCCGGTGTGGGAACTTGCACTTTTGATATTTTTAATTGGCATGGTAAAATTCACAATGACACCAAAAGCCATGTGAAGGATAGTATTGTGAAGTTAGGAATATCCACTCTATAATCAATACAAAGTATATTGGCTTTCTTTAATCTTATATTTCGAGATGGCCGAAAATGTGAATGTTATGCGCTTGCTTTTCACCTTCCTGAAGCAAGCTGGCTTGTTAGCCATGATCGTATAGTGGTTAGTACTTCTCGTTGTGGCCGAGACAACCCAGGTTCGAATCCTGGTCATGGCAGAAATGGCGATGCAGTTTCTGGCATGGCAGTGTCAGCTTACGTTTTTTGATTGCCTATTTCAAAATAACGAAATTTTGTTTAGATATTTAGAGATATGAAGGTTGCTTACACAAAGCATTTATTCGTCATCCGCGTGTGCAATCTTGTCTGCTTTCTATTAACATTCATGAAATCAAGACAGGTGGAATACATTACTGCTCATGATACAATTTCCCATATGAGCTGAGGCCCGTGCCGAAAGGGTTAACCTGTCGTCCTTGTAAATCTGTGACCGGGTGGGTTGTCATGTCGTCAAGGACCTGCGACATGACAATTAAGTGAGGCAGCACTATATCTGCTACAAGTAGGTCTCATCACGAAATGACTGAAATAATGTTGAAAGTGATGTAAAACCCCAAACAAACAAACAAAAAAACAAACAAACAAACAAACAATACATTATTGCAACCAGTACCCAACAAATTATGATCAAATGCAATGTTGCCATCAATATGCAATCCCATATGGTCTAGTGGTTAGGATTCCTGCCTTTCACGCAGGCGGCCCGGGTTTGATTCCCGGTGTGGGAACTTGCACTTTTGATATCTTTTTTCAGCATGATGAAATTCAGAATGGTAAAAATGTCATGTGAAAGAGGGGCACATAGTTAAGAATGTTCACTCTGTTATCTCGGAAAGTTGTATACTAGACTATCTTTATTATTTCATGCCAAAACAATGTCAACAGTGCAAGTGATGGTGATATTCAGCAACCCATTATAACATTGACCCATGAGCTGACCCATCTATTATCAAGTTAGTGAAATATACATTGAGCCATTAGCAGATTGAAGAATTTCCACTGGCCGTTATATATAATAACTTGGGATATCTACCTTTAGCCTTTCAATAAATGAGTAGAAATGCATGGGAATATGTATATCAATAGATGTTTTATGAGATGGTCTCACTGGCGACTTTTATATGTTTACTTTTCACCAACATTAAGGAAGCTGGCTTGTTAGCCATGATCGTATAGTGGTTAGTACTTCTCGTTGTGGCCGAGACAACCCAGGTTCGAATCCTGGTCATGGCAGAAATGGCGATGCAGCTTCTTGCATGGCGGTGTCAGCTTATCTTTTGCATTCGCCCATTTCAAAATATTTAAATTTTATTCCGATATTTAGTAATATTAATTGGGTTTTTGACATATAGCATATATTTGTCATCCCTTTTTGCAACCTTATGTGCCTATGATAAATGCTAATGTGAATGAATGATAAGTGTAAAAACACAATCAACAATGATGTCGCAAAAGTAAATAAAAGAATGGATCACAAGTTACATTTAATGAGTTGTTTCTCTGTGCAAACAGTACCCTTTATCTTGTTATCAAAAGGAATAGTTTGGGGTATCATCCTGATGTCTAAATGGAAAATAATGATCTCCAACCACCATTCAAAAAGATTCGGGCATTGTGTCCCAGAAGCAGGTTTCCATTAGACTTGCTTCATGCTAAAGTTTTCTGGAAAGGTGTGTTGTAAAGTATTCTTTAAAGAAATATTTAAAAAAAATGGTAATAGGTAGTCATTAAAGTTGACAAATATTTTGAATTAAAAGCCAGATCAAATTTGTAAAGTTTTCAAAATTTATATCATGTTTTTAGTTGCTATTGCAAGCAATGTTGCAATCAATACACAATGCCATGTGGTCTAGTGGTTAGGATTCCTCCCTTGCATGCAAATATTCATTCATTTAAGTTGGAAAATGTTTGCATTAATAAAGCGTCAGATGTGCAAAGTTGACCAAATTCTTATTATATTTTGAATTGGTGTTGCAAGCAATGTTGCAGTCAACATGCAATCCCATATGGTCTAGTGGTTAGGATTCCTGCCTTTCACGCAGGCGGCCCGGGTTCGATTCCCGGTGTGGGAACTTGCACTTTTGATATTTTTAATTGGCATGGTAAAATTCACAATGACACCAAAAGCCATGTGAAGGATAGTATTGTGAAGTTAGGAATATCCACTCTATAATCAATACAAAGTATATTAGCTTTCTTTAATCTTATATTTCGAGATGGCCGAAAATGTGAATGTTATGCGCTTGCTTTTCACCTTCCTGAAGCAAGCTGGCTTGTTAGCCATGATCGTATAGTGGTTAGTACTTCTCGTTGTGGCCGAGACAACCCAGGTTCGAATCCTGGTCATGGCAGAAATGGCGATGCAGTTTCTGGCATGGCAGTGTCAGCTTACGTTTTTTGATTGCCTATTTCAAAATAACGAAATTTTGTTTAGATATTTAGAGATATGAAGGTTGCTTACACAAAGCATTTATTCGTCATCCGCGTGTGCAATCTTGTCTGCTTTCTATTAACATTCATGAAATCAAGACAGGTGGAATACATTACTGCTCATGATACAATTTCCCATATGAGCTGAGGCCCGTGCCGAAAGGGTTAACCTGTCGTCCTTGTAAATCTGTGACCGGGTGGGTTGTCATGTCGTCAAGGACCTGCGACATGACAATTCAGTGAGGCAGCACTATATCTGCTACAAGTAGGTCTCATCACGAAATGACTGAAATAATGTTGAAAGTGATGTAAAACCCCAAACAAACAAACAAAAAAACAAACAAACAAACAAACAATACATTATTGCAACCAGTACCCAACAAATTATGATCAAATGCAATGTTGCCATCAATATGCAATCCCATATGGTCTAGTGGTTAGGATTCCTGCCTTTCACGCAGGCGGCCCGGGTTCGATTCCCGGTGTGGGAACTTGCACTTTTGATATCTTTTTTCAGCATGATGAAATTCAGAATGGTAAAAATGCCATGTGAAAGAGGAGCACATAGTTAAGAATGTTCACTCTGTTATCTCGGAAAGTTGTGTAGACTATCTTTATTATTTCATGCCAAAACAATGTCAACAGTGCAAGTGATGGTGATATTCAGCAACCCATTATAACATTGACCCATGAGCTGACCCATCTATTATCAAGTTAGTGAAATATACATTGAGCCATTAGCAGATTGAAGAATTTCCACTGGCCGTTATATATAATAACTTGGGATATCTACCTTTAGCCTTTCAATAAATGAGTAGAAATGCATGGGAATATGTATATCAATAGATGTTTTATGAGATGGTCTCACTGGCGACTTTTATATGTTTACTTTTCACCAACATTAAGGAAGCTGGCTTGTTAGCCATGATCGTATAGTGGTTAGTACTTCTCGTTGTGGCCGAGACAACCCAGGTTCGAATCCTGGTCATGGCAGAAATGGCGATGCAGCTTCTTGCATGGCGGTGTCAGCTTATCTTTTGCATTCGCCCATTTCAAAATATTTAAATTTTATTCCGATATTTAGTAATATTAATTGGGTTTTTGACATATAGCATATATTTGTCATCCCTTTTTGCAACCTTATGTGCCTATGATAAATGCTAATGTGAATGAATGATAAGTGTAAAAACACAATCAACAATGATGTCGCAAAAGTAAATAAAAGAACGGATCACAAGTTACATTTAATGAGTTGTTTCTCTGTGCAAACAGTACCCTTTATCTTGTTATCAAAAGGAATAGTTTGGGGTATCATCCTGATGTCTAAATGGAAAATAATGATCTCCAACCACCATTCAAAAAGATTCGGGCATTGTGTCCCAGAAGCAGGTTTCCATTAGACTTGCTTCATGCTAAAGTTTTCTGGAAAGGTGTGTTGTAAAGTATTCTTTAAAGAAATATTTAAAAAAAATGGTAATAGGTAGTCATTAAAGTTGACAAATATTTTGAATTAAAAGCCAGATCAAATTTGTAAAGTTTTCAAAATTTATATCATGTTTTTAGTTGCTATTGCAAGCAATGTTGCAATCAATACACAATGCCATGTGGTCTAGTGGTTAGGATTCCTCCCTTGCATGCAAATATTCATTCATTTAAGTTGGAAAATGTTTGCATTAATAAAGCGTCAGATGTGCAAAGTTGACCAAATTCTTATTATATTTTGAATTGGTGTTGCAAGCAATGTTGCAGTCAACATGCAATCCCATATGGTCTAGTGGTTAGGATTCCTGCCTTTCACGCAGGCGGCCCGGGTTCGATTCCCGGTGTGGGAACTTGCACTTTTGATATTTTTAATTGGCATGGTAAAATTCACAATGACACCAAAAGCCATGTGAAGGATAGTATTGTGAAGTTAGGAATATCCACTCTATAATCAATACAAAGTATATTGGCTTTCTTTAATCTTATATTTCGAGATGGCCGAAAATGTGAATGTTATGCGCTTGCTTTTCACCTTCCTGAAGCAAGCTGGCTTGTTAGCCATGATCGTATAGTGGTTAGTACTTCTCGTTGTGGCCGAGACAACCCAGGTTCGAATCCTGGTCATGGCAGAAATGGCGATGCAGTTTCTGGCATGGCAGTGTCAGCTTACGTTTTTTGATTGCCTATTTCAAAATAACGAAATTTTGTTTAGATATTTAGAGATATGAAGGTTGCTTACACAAAGCATTTATTCGTCATCCGCGTGTGCAATCTTGTCTGCTTTCTATTAACATTCATGAAATCAAGACAGGTGGAATACATTACTGCTCATGATACAATTTCCCATATGAGCTGAGGCCCGTGCCGAAAGGGTTAACCTGTCGTCCTTGTAAATCTGTGACCGGGTGGGTTGTCATGTCGTCAAGGACCTGCGACATGACAATTAAGTGAGGCAGCACTATATCTGCTACAAGTAGGTCTCATCACGAAATGACTGAAATAATGTTGAAAGTGATGTAAAACCCCAAACAAACAAACAAAAAAACAAACAAACAAACAAACAATACATTATTGCAACCAGTACCCAACAAATTATGATCAAATGCAATGTTGCCATCAATATGCAATCCCATATGGTCTAGTGGTTAGGATTCCTGCCTTTCACGCAGGCGGCCCGGGTTCGATTCCCGGTGTGGGAACTTGCACTTTTGATATCTTTTTTCAGCATGATGAAATTCAGAATGGTAAAAATGCCATGTGAAAGAGGAGCACATAGTTAAGAATGTTCACTCTGTTATCTCGGAAAGTTGTGTAGACTATCTTTATTATTTCATGCCAAAACAATGTCAACAGTGCAAGTGATGGTGATATTCAGCAACCCATTATAACATTGACCCATGAGCTGACCCATCTATTATCAAGTTAGTGAAATATACATTGAGCCATTAGCAGATTGAAGAATTTCCACTGGCCGTTATATATAATAACTTGGGATATCTACCTTTAGCCTTTCAATAAATGAGTAGAAATGCATGGGAATATGTATATCAATAGATGTTTTATGAGATGGTCTCACTGGCGACTTTTATATGTTTACTTTTCACCAACATTAAGGAAGCTGGCTTGTTAGCCATGATCGTATAGTGGTTAGTACTTCTCGTTGTGGCCGAGACAACCCAGGTTCGAATCCTGGTCATGGCAGAAATGGCGATGCAGCTTCTTGCATGGCGGTGTCAGCTTATCTTTTGCATTCGCCCATTTCAAAATATTTAAATTTTATTCCGATATTTAGTAATATTAATTGGGTTTTTGACATATAGCATATATTTGCCTATGATAAATGCTAATGTGAATGAATGATAAGTGTAAAAACACAATCAACAATGATGTCGCAAAAGTAAATAAAAGAACGGATCACAAGTTACATTTAATGAGTTGTTTCTCTGTGCAAACAGTACCCTTTATCTTGTTATCAAAAGGAATAGTTTGGGGTATCATCCTGATGTCTAAATGGAAAATAATGATCTCCAACCACCATTCAAAAAGATTCGGGCATTGTGTCCCAGAAGCAGGTTTCCATTAGACTTGCTTCATGCTAAAGTTTTCTGGAAAGGTGTGTTGTAAAGTATTCTTTAAAGAAATATTTAAAAAAAATGGTAATAGGTAGTCATTAAAGTTGACAAATATTTTGAATTAAAAGCCAGATCAAATTTGTAAAGTTTTCAAAATTTATATCATGTTTTTAGTTGCTATTGCAAGCAATGTTGCAATCAATACACAATGCCATGTGGTCTAGTGGTTAGGATTCCTCCCTTGCATGCAAATATTCATTCATTTAAGTTGGAAAATGTTTGCATTAATAAAGCGTCAGATGTGCAAAGTTGACCAAATTCTTATTATATTTTGAATTGGTGTTGCAAGCAATGTTGCAGTCAACATGCAATCCCATATGGTCTAGTGGTTAGGATTCCTGCCTTTCACGCAGGCGGCCCGGGTTCGATTCCCGGTGTGGGAACTTGCACTTTTGATATTTTTAATTGGCATGGTAAAATTCACAATGACACCAAAAGCCATGTGAAGGATAGTATTGTGAAGTTAGGAATATCCACTCTATAATCAATACAAAGTATATTGGCTTTCTTTAATCTTATATTTCGAGATGGCCGAAAATGTGAATGTTATGCGCTTGCTTTTCACCTTCCTGAAGCAAGCTGGCTTGTTAGCCATGATCGTATAGTGGTTAGTACTTCTCGTTGTGGCCGAGACAACCCAGGTTCGAATCCTGGTCATGGCAGAAATGGCGATGCAGTTTCTGGCATGGCAGTGTCAGCTTACGTTTTTTGATTGCCTATTTCAAAATAACGAAATTTTGTTTAGATATTTAGAGATATGAAGGTTGCTTACACAAAGCATTTATTCGTCATCCGCGTGTGCAATCTTGTCTGCTTTCTATTAACATTCATGAAATCAAGACAGGTGGAATACATTACTGCTCATGATACAATTTCCCATATGAGCTGAGGCCCGTGCCGAAAGGGTTAACCTGTCGTCCTTGTAAATCTGTGACCGGGTGGGTTGTCATGTCGTCAAGGACCTGCGACATGACAATTAAGTGAGGCAGCACTATATCTGCTACAAGTAGGTCTCATCACGAAATGACTGAAATAATGTTGAAAGTGATGTAAAACCCCAAACAAAAAACAAAAAAACAAAAAAACAAACAAACAATACATTATTGCAACCAGTACCCAACAAATTATGATCAAATGCAATGTTGCCATCAATATGCAATCCCATATGGTCTAGTGGTTAGGATTCCTGCCTTTCACGCAGGCGGCCCGGGTTCGATTCCCGGTGTGGGAACTTGCACTTTCGATATCTTTTTTCAGCATGATGAAATTCAGAATGGTAAAAATGCCATGTGAAAGAGGAGCACATAGTTAAGAATGTTCACTCTGTTATCTCGGAAAGTTGTGTAGACTATCTTTATTATTTCATGCCAAAACAATGTCAACAGTGCAAGTGATGGTGATATTCAGCAACCCATTATAACATTGACCCATGAGCTGACCCATCTATTATCAAGTTAGTGAAATATACATTGAGCCATTAGCAGATTGAAGAATTTCCACTGGCCGTTATATATAATAACTTGGGATGTCTACCTTTAGCCTTTCAATAAAATGAGTAGAAATCTATGGGGATATGTATATCAATAGGCGTTTTATGAGATGGTCTCACTGGCGACTTTTATATGTTTACTTTTCACCATCATGAAGCAAGCTGGCTTGTTAGCCATGATCGTATAGTGGTTAGTACTTCTCGTTGTGGCCGAGACAACCCAGGTTCGAATCCTGGTCATGGCAGAAATGGCGATGCAGTTTCTGGCATGGCAGTGTCAGCTTACGTTTTTTGATTGCCTATTTCAAAATAACGAAATTTTGTTTAGATATTTAGAGATATGAAGGTTGCTTACACAAAGCATTTATTCGTCATCCGCGTGTGCAATCTTGTCTGCTTTCTATTAACATTCATGAAATCAAGACAGGTGGAATACATTACTGCTCATGATACAATTTCCCATATGAGCTGAGGCCCGTGCCGAAAGGGTTAACCTGTCGTCCTTGTAAATCTGTGACCGGGTGGGTTGTCATGTCGTCAAGGACCTGCGACATGACAATTCAGTGAGGCAGCACTATATCTGCTACAAGTAGGTCTCATCACGAAATGACTGAAATAATGTTGAAAGTGATGTAAAACCCCAAACAAAAAACAAAAAAACAAACAAACAAACAAACAATACATTATTGCAACCAGTACCCAACAAATTATGATCAAATGCAATGTTGCCATCAATATGCAATCCCATATGGTCTAGTGGTTAGGATTCCTGCCTTTCACGCAGGCGGCCCGGGTTCGCTTCCCGGTGTGGGAACTTGCACTTTTGATATCTTTTTTCAGCATGATGAAATTCAGAATGGTAAAAATGCCATGTGAAAGAGGAGCACATAGTTAAGAATGTTCACTCTGTTATCTCGGAAAGTTGTGTAGACTATCTTTATTATTTCATGCCAAAACAATGTCAACAGTGCAAGTGATGGTGATATTCAGCAACCCATTATAACATTGACCCATGAGCTGACCCATCTATTATCAAGTTAGTGAAATATACATTGAGCCATTAGCAGATTGAAGAATTTCCACTGGCCGTTATATATAATAACTTGGGATGTCTACCTTTAGCCTTTCAATAAAATTAGTAGAAATCTATGGGGATATGTATATCAATAGGCGTTTTATGAGATGGTCTCACTGGCGACTTTTATATGTTTACTTTTCACCATCATGAAGCAAGCTGGCTTGTTAGCCATGATCGTATAGTGGTTAGTACTTCTCGTTGTGGCCGAGACAACCCAGGTTCGAATCCTGGTCATGGCAGAAATGGCGATGCAGTTTCTGGCATGGCAGTGTCAGCTTACGTTTTTTGATTGCCTATTTCAAAATAACGAAATTTTGTTTAGATATTTAGAGATATGAAGGTTGCTTACACAAAGCATTTATTCGTCATCCGCGTGTGCAATCTTGTCTGCTTTCTATTAACATTCATGAAATCAAGACAGGTGGAATACATTACTGCTCATGATACAATTTCCCATATGAGCTGAGGCCCGTGCCGAAAGGGTTAACCTGTCGTCCTTGTAAATCTGTGACCGGGTGGGTTGTCATGTCGTCAAGGACCTGCGACATGACAATTCAGTGAGGCAGCACTATATCTGCTACAAGTAGGTCTCATCACGAAATGACTGAAATAATGTTGAAAGTGATGTAAAACCCCAAACAAACAAACAAAAAAACAAACAAACAAACAAACAATACATTATTGCAACCAGTACCCAACAAATTATGATCAAATGCAATGTTGCCATCAATATGCAATCCCATATGGTCTAGTGGTTAGGATTCCTGCCTTTCACGCAGGCGGCCCGGGTTCGCTTCCCGGTGTGGGAACTTGCACTTTTGATATCTTTTTTCAGCATGATGAAATTCAGAATGGTAAAAATGTCATGTGAAAGAGGGGCACATAGTTAAGAATGTTCACTCTGTTATCTCGGAAAGTTGTATACTAGACTATCTTTATTATTTCATGCCAAAACAATGTCAACAGTGCAAGTGATGGTGATATTCAGCAACCCATTATAACATTGACCCATGAGCTGACCCATCTACTATCAAGTTAGTGAAATATACATTGAGCCATTAGCAGATTGAAGAATTTCCACTGGCCGTTATATATAATAACTTGGGATGTCTACCTTTAGCCTTTCAATAAATGAGTAGAAATGCATGGGAATATGTATATCAATAGATGTTTTATGAGATGGTCTCACTGGCGACTTTTATATGTTTACTTTTCACCATCATTAAGGAAGCTGGCTCGTATAGTGGTAAGTACTTCTCGTTGTGGCCGAGACAACCCAGGTTCGAATCCTGGTCATGGCAGAAATGGCGATGCAGCTTCTGGCATGGCGGTGTTAGCTTATCTTTTGCATTCGCCCATTTCAAAATATTTAAATTTTATTCCGATATTTAGTAATATGAATTGGGTTTTTGACATATAGCATATATTTGTCATCCCTTTTTGCAACCTTATGTGCCTATGATAAATGCTAATGTGAATGAATGATAAGTGTAAAAACACAATAAACAATGATGTCGCAAAAGTTAATAAAAGAACGGATCACAAGTTACATTTAATGAGTTGCTTCTCTGTGCAAACAGTACCCTTTATCTTGTTATCAAAAGGAATAGTTTGGGGTATCATCCTGATGTCTAAATGGAAAATAATGATCTCCAACCACCATTCAAAAAGATTCGGGCATTGTGTCCCAGAAGCAGGTTTCCATTAGACTTGCTTCATGCTAAAGTTTTCTGGAAAGGTGTGTTGTAAAGTATTCTTTAAAGAAATATTTTAAAAAAATGGAAATAGGTAGTCATTAAAGTTGACAAATATTTTGAATTAAAAGCCAGATCAAATTTGTAAAGTTTTCAAAATTTATATCATGTTTTTAGTTGCTATTGCAAGCAATGTTGCAATCAATACACAATGCCATGTGGTCTAGTGGTTAGGATTCCTCCCTTGCATGCAAATATTCATTCATTTAAGTTGGAAAATGTTTGCATTAATAAAGCGTCAGATGTGCAAAGTTGACCAAATTCTTATTATATTTTGAATTGGTGTTGCAAGCAATGTTGCAGTCAACATGCAATCCCATATGGTCTAGTGGTTAGGATTCCTGCCTTTCACGCAGGCGGCCCGGGTTCGATTCCCGGTGTGGGAACTTGCACTTTTGATATTTTTAATTGGCATGGTAAAATTCACAATGACACCAAAAGCCATGTGAAGGATAGTATTGTGAAGTTAGGAATATCCACTCTATAATCAATACAAAGTATATTGGCTTTCTTTAATCTTATATTTCGAGATGGCCGAAAATGTGAATGTTATGCGCTTGCTTTTCACCTTCCTGAAGCAAGCTGGCTTGTTAGCCATGATCGTATAGTGGTTAGTACTTCTCGTTGTGGCCGAGACAACCCAGGTTCGAATCCTGGTCATGGCAGAAATGGCGATGCAGTTTCTGGCATGGCAGTGTCAGCTTACGTTTTTTGATTGCCTATTTCAAAATAACGAAATTTTGTTTAGATATTTAGAGATATGAAGGTTGCTTACACAAAGCATTTATTCGTCATCCGCGTGTGCAATCTTGTCTGCTTTCTATTAACATTCATGAAATCAAGACAGGTGGAATACATTACTGCTCATGATACAATTTCCCATATGAGCTGAGGCCCGTGCCGAAAGGGTTAACCTGTCGTCCTTGTAAATCTGTGACCGGGTGGGTTGTCATGTCGTCAAGGACCTGCGACATGACAATTCAGTGAGGCAGCACTATATCTGCTACAAGTAGGTCTCATCACGAAATGACTGAAATAATGTTGAAAGTGATGTAAAACCCCAAACAAAAAACAAAAAAACAAACAAACAAACAAACAATACATTATTGCAACCAGTACCCAACAAATTATGATCAAATGCAATGTTGCCATCAATATGCAATCCCATATGGTCTAGTGGTTAGGATTCCTGCCTTTCACGCAGGCGGCCCGGGTTCGATTCCCGGTGTGGGAACTTGCACTTTTGATATCTTTTTTCAGCATGATGAAATTCAGAATGGTAAAAATGCCATGTGAAAGAGGAGCACATAGTTAAGAATGTTCACTCTGTTATCTCGGAAAGTTGTGTAGACTATCTTTATTATTTCATGCCAAAACAATGTCAACAGTGCAAGTGATGGTGATATTCAGCAACCCATTATAACATTGACCCATGAGCTGACCCATCTATTATCAAGTTAGTGAAATATACATTGAGCCATTAGCAGATTGAAGAATTTCCACTGGCCGTTATATATAATAACTTGGGATGTCTACCTTTAGCCTTTCAATAAAATGAGTAGAAATCTATGGGGATATGTATATCAATAGGCGTTTTATGAGATGGTCTCACTGGCGACTTTTATATGTTTACTTTTCACCATCATGAAGCAAGCTGGCTTGTTAGCCATGATCGTATAGTGGTTAGTACTTCTCGTTGTGGCCGAGACAACCCAGGTTCGAATCCTGGTCATGGCAGAAATGGCGATGCAGTTTCTGGCATGGCAGTGTCAGCTTACGTTTTTTGATTGCCTATTTCAAAATAACGAAATTTTGTTTAGATATTTAGAGATATGAAGGTTGCTTACACAAAGCATTTATTCGTCATCCGCGTGTGCAATCTTGTCTGCTTTCTATTAACATTCATGAAATCAAGACAGGTGGAATACATTACTGCTCATGATACAATTTCCCATATGAGCTGAGGCCCGTGCCGAAAGGGTTAACCTGTCGTCCTTGTAAATCTGTGACCGGGTGGGTTGTCATGTCGTCAAGGACCTGCGACATGACAATTCAGTGAGGCAGCACTATATCTGCTACAAGTAGGTCTCATCACGAAATGACTGAAATAATGTTGAAAGTGATGTAAAACCCCAAACAAAAAACAAAAAAACAAACAAACAAACAAACAATACATTATTGCAACCAGTACCCAACAAATTATGATCAAATGCAATGTTGCCATCAATATGCAATCCCATATGGTCTAGTGGTTAGGATTCCTGCCTTTCACGCAGGCGGCCCGGGTTCGATTCCCGGTGTGGGAACTTGCACTTTTGATATCTTTTTTCAGCATGATGAAATTCAGAATGGTAAAAATGCCATGTGAAAGAGGAGCACATAGTTAAGAATGTTCACTCTGTTATCTCGGAAAGTTGTGTAGACTATCTTTATTATTTCATGCCAAAACAATGTCAACAGTGCAAGTGATGGTGATATTCAGCAACCCATTATAACATTGACCCATGAGCTGACCCATCTATTATCAAGTTAGTGAAATATACATTGAGCCATTAGCAGATTGAAGAATTTCCACTGGCCGTTATATATAATAACTTGGGATGTCTACCTTTAGCCTTTCAATAAAATGAGTAGAAATCTATGGGGATATGTATATCAATAGGCGTTTTATGAGATGGTCTCACTGGCGACTTTTATATGTTTACTTTTCACCATCATGAAGCAAGCTGGCTTGTTAGCCATGATCGTATAGTGGTTAGTACTTCTCGTTGTGGCCGAGACAACCCAGGTTCGAATCCTGGTCATGGCAGAAATGGCGATGCAGTTTCTGGCATGGCAGTGTCAGCTTACGTTTTTTGATTGCCTATTTCAAAATAACGAAATTTTGTTTAGATATTTAGAGATATGAAGGTTGCTTACACAAAGCATTTATTCGTCATCCGCGTGTGCAATCTTGTCTGCTTTCTATTAACATTCATGAAATCAAGACAGGTGGAATACATTACTGCTCATGATACAATTTCCCATATGAGCTGAGGCCCGTGCCGAAAGGGTTAACCTGTCGTCCTTGTAAATCTGTGACCGGGTGGGTTGTCATGTCGTCAAGGACCTGCGACATGACAATTCAGTGAGGCAGCACTATATCTGCTACAAGTAGGTCTCATCACGAAATGACTGAAATAATGTTGAAAGTGATGTAAAACCCCAAACAAAAAACAAAAAAACAAACAAACAAACAAACAATACATTATTGCAACCAGTACCCAACAAATTATGATCAAATGCAATGTTGCCATCAATATGCAATCCCATATGGTCTAGTGGTTAGGATTCCTGCCTTTCACGCAGGCGGCCCGGGTTCGATTCCCGGTGTGGGAACTTGCACTTTTGATATCTTTTTTCAGCATGATGAAATTCAGAATGGTAAAAATGCCATGTGAAAGAGGAGCACATAGTTAAGAATGTTCACTCTGTTATCTCGGAAAGTTGTGTAGACTATCTTTATTATTTCATGCCAAAACAATGTCAACAGTGCAAGTGATGGTGATATTCAGCAACCCATTATAACATTGACCCATGAGCTGACCCATCTATTATCAAGTTAGTGAAATATACATTGAGCCATTAGCAGATTGAAGAATTTCCACTGGCCGTTATATATAATAACTTGGGATGTCTACCTTTAGCCTTTCAATAAAATGAGTAGAAATCTATGGGGATATGTATATCAATAGGCGTTTTATGAG
This sequence comes from Amphiduros pacificus, assembly GCA_949316495.1. NCBI lineage: Eukaryota > Metazoa > Annelida > Polychaeta > Phyllodocida > Hesionidae > Amphiduros > Amphiduros pacificus. The sequence goes on from OX439002.1 coordinate 32,655,281, forward strand.
ATGGTCTCACTGGCGACTTTTATATGTTTACTTTTCACCATCATGAAGCAAGCTGGCTTGTTAGCCATGATCGTATAGTGGTTAGTACTTCTCGTTGTGGCCGAGACAACCCAGGTTCGAATCCTGGTCATGGCAGAAATGGCGATGCAGTTTCTGGCATGGCAGTGTCAGCTTACGTTTTTTGATTGCCTATTTCAAAATAACGAAATTTTGTTTAGATATTTAGAGATATGAAGGTTGCTTACACAAAGCATTTATTCGTCATCCGCGTGTGCAATCTTGTCTGCTTTCTATTAACATTCATGAAATCAAGACAGGTGGAATACATTACTGCTCATGATACAATTTCCCATATGAGCTGAGGCCCGTGCCGAAAGGGTTAACCTGTCGTCCTTGTAAATCTGTGACCGGGTGGGTTGTCATGTCGTCAAGGACCTGCGACATGACAATTCAGTGAGGCAGCACTATATCTGCTACAAGTAGGTCTCATCACGAAATGACTGAAATAATGTTGAAAGTGATGTAAAACCCCAAACAAACAAACAAAAAAACAAACAAACAAACAAACAATACATTATTGCAACCAGTACCCAACAAATTATGATCAAATGCAATGTTGCCATCAATATGCAATCCCATATGGTCTAGTGGTTAGGATTCCTGCCTTTCACGCAGGCGGCCCGGGTTCGCTTCCCGGTGTGGGAACTTGCACTTTTGATATCTTTTTTCAGCATGATGAAATTCAGAATGGTAAAAATGTCATGTGAAAGAGGGGCACATAGTTAAGAATGTTCACTCTGTTATCTCGGAAAGTTGTATACTAGACTATCTTTATTATTTCATGCCAAAACAATGTCAACAGTGCAAGTGATGGTGATATTCAGCAACCCATTATAACATTGACCCATGAGCTGACCCATCTACTATCAAGTTAGTGAAATATACATTGAGCCATTAGCAGATTGAAGAATTTCCACTGGCCGTTATATATAATAACTTGGGATGTCTACCTTTAGCCTTTCAATAAATGAGTAGAAATGCATGGGAATATGTATATCAATAGATGTTTTATGAGATGGTCTCACTGGCGACTTTTATATGTTTACTTTTCACCATCATTAAGGAAGCTGGCTCGTATAGTGGTAAGTACTTCTCGTTGTGGCCGAGACAACCCAGGTTCGAATCCTGGTCATGGCAGAAATGGCGATGCAGCTTCTGGCATGGCGGTGTTAGCTTATCTTTTGCATTCGCCCATTTCAAAATATTTAAATTTTATTCCGATATTTAGTAATATGAATTGGGTTTTTGACATATAGCATATATTTGTCATCCCTTTTTGCAACCTTATGTGCCTATGATAAATGCTAATGTGAATGAATGATAAGTGTAAAAACACAATAAACAATGATGTCGCAAAAGTTAATAAAAGAACGGATCACAAGTTACATTTAATGAGTTGCTTCTCTGTGCAAACAGTACCCTTTATCTTGTTATCAAAAGGAATAGTTTGGGGTATCATCCTGATGTCTAAATGGAAAATAATGATCTCCAACCACCATTCAAAAAGATTCGGGCATTGTGTCCCAGAAGCAGGTTTCCATTAGACTTGCTTCATGCTAAAGTTTTCTGGAAAGGTGTGTTGTAAAGTATTCTTTAAAGAAATATTTAAAAAAAATGGAAATAGGTAGTCATTAAAGTTGACAAATATTTTGAATTAAAAGCCAGATCAAATTTGTAAAGTTTTCAAAATTTATATCATGTTTTTAGTTGCTATTGCAAGCAATGTTGCAATCAATACACAATGCCATGTGGTCTAGTCGTTAGGATTCCTCCCTTGCATGCAAATATTCATTCATTTAAGTTGGAAAATGTTTGCATTAATAAAGCGTCAGATGTGCAAAGTTGACCAAATTCTTATTATATTTTGAATTGGTGTTGCAAGCAATGTTGCAGTCAACATGCAATCCCATATGGTCTAGTGGTTAGGATTCCTGCCTTTCACGCAGGCGGCCCGGGTTCGATTCCCGGTGTGGGAACTTGCACTTTTGATATTTTTAATTGGCATGGTAAAATTCACAATGACACCAAAAGCCATGTGAAGGATAGTATTGTGAAGTTAGGAATATCCACTCTATAATCAATACAAAGTATATTGGCTTTCTTTAATCTTATATTTCGAGATGGCCGAAAATGTGAATGTTATGCGCTTGCTTTTCACCTTCCTGAAGCAAGCTGGCTTGTTAGCCATGATCGTATAGTGGTTAGTACTTCTCGTTGTGGCCGAGACAACCCAGGTTCGAATCCTGGTCATGGCAGAAATGGCGATGCAGTTTCTGGCATGGCAGTGTCAGCTTACGTTTTTTGATTGCCTATTTCAAAATAACGAAATTTTGTTTAGATATTTAGAGATATGAAGGTTGCTTACACAAAGCATTTATTCGTCATCCGCGTGTGCAATCTTGTCTGCTTTCTATTAACATTCATGAAATCAAGACAGGTGGAATACATTACTGCTCATGATACAATTTCCCATATGAGCTGAGGCCCGTGCCGAAAGGGTTAACCTGTCGTCCTTGTAAATCTGTGACCGGTTGGGTTGTCATGTCGTCAAGGACCTGCGACATGACATATTCAGTGAGGCAGCACTATATCTGCTACAAGTAGGTCTCATCACGAAATGACTGAAATAATGTTGAAAGTGATGTAAAACCCCAAACAAAAAACAAAAAAACAAACAAACAAACAAACAATACATTATTGCAACCAGTACCCAACAAATTATGATCAAATGCAATGTTGCCATCAATATGCAATCCCATATGGTCTAGTGGTTAGGATTCCTGCCTTTCACGCAGGCGGCCCGGGTTCGATTCCCGGTGTGGGAACTTGCACTTTTGATATCTTTTTTCAGCATGATGAAATTCAGAATGGTAAAAATGCCATGTGAAAGAGGGGCACATAGTTAAGAATGTTCACTCTGTTATCTCGGAAAGTTGTGTAGACTATCTTTATTATTTCATGCCAAAACAATGTCAACAGTGCAAGTGATGGTGATATTCAGCAACCCATTATAACATTGACCCATGAGCTGACCCATCTATTATCAAGTTAGTGAAATATACATTGAGCCATTAGCAGATTGAAGAATTTCCACTGGCCGTTATATATAATAACTTGGGATGTCTACCTTTAGCCTTTCAATAAAATGAGTAGAAATCTATGGGGATATGTATATCAATAGGCGTTTTATGAGATGGTCTCACTGGCGACTTTTATATGTTTACTTTTCACCATCATGAAGCAAGCTGGCTTGTTAGCCATGATCGTATAGTGGTTAGTACTTCTCGTTGTGGCCGAGACAACCCAGGTTCGAATCCTGGTCATGGCAGAAATGGCGATGCAGTTTCTGGCATGGCAGTGTCAGCTTACGTTTTTTGATTGCCTATTTCAAAATTGCCTATTTCAAATACAATTTCCCATATGAGCTGAGGCCCGTGCCGAAAGGGTTAACCTGTCGTCCTTGTAAATCTGTGACCGGGTGGGTTGTCATGTCGTCAAGGACCTGCGACATGACAATTCAGTGAGGCAGCACTATATCTGCTACAAGTAGGTCTCATCACGAAATGACTGAAATAATGTTGAAAGTGATGTAAAACCCCAAACAAACAAACAAAAAAACAAACAAACAAACAAACAATACATTATTGCAACCAGTACCCAACAAATTATGATCAAATGCAATGTTGCCATCAATATGCAATCCCATATGGTCTAGTGGTTAGGATTCCTGCCTTTCACGCAGGCGGCCCGGGTTCGATTCCCGGTGTGGGAACTTGCACTTTTGATATCTTTTTTCAGCATGATGAAATTCAGAATGGTAAAAATGTCATGTGAAAGAGGGGCACATAGTTAAGAATGTTCACTCTGTTATCTCGGAAAGTTGTATACTAGACTATCTTTATTATTTCATGCCAAAACAATGTCAACAGTGCAAGTGATGGTGATATTCAGCAACCCATTATAACATTGACCCATGAGCTGACCCATCTATTATCAAGTTAGTGAAATATACATTGAGCCATTAGCAGATTGAAGAATTTCCACTGGCTGTTATATATAATAACTTGGGATGTCTACCTTTAGCCTTTCAATAAATGAGTAGAAATGTATGGGAATATGTATATCAATAGGTGTTTTATGAGATGGTCTCACTGGCGACTTTTATATGTTTACTTTTCACCATCATTAAGGAAGCTGGCTTGTTAGCCATGATCGTATAGTGGTTAGTACTTCTCGTTGTGGCCGAGACAACCCAGGTTCGAATCCTGGTCATGGCAGAAATGGCGATGCAGCTTCTGGCATGGCGGTGTCAGCTTATCTTTTGCATTCGCCCATTTCAAAATATTTAAATTTTATTCCGATATTTAGTAATATGAATTGGGTTTTTGACATATAGCATATATTTGTCATCCCTTTTTGCAACCTTATGTGCCTATGATAAATGCTAATGTGAATGAATGATAAGTGTAAAAACACAATAAACAATGATGTCGCAAAAGTAAATAAAAGAATGGATCACAAGTTACATTTAATGAGTTGTTTCTCTGTGCAAACAGTACCCTTTATCTTGTTATCAAAAGGAATAGTTTGGGGTATCATCCTGATGTCTAAATGGAAAATAATGATCTCCAACCACCATTCAAAAAGATTAGGGCATTGTGTCCCAGAAGCAGGTCTCCATTAGACTTGCTTCATGCTAAAGTTTTCTGGAAAGGTGTGTTGTAAAGTATTCTTTAAAGAAATATTTTAAAAAAATGGTAATAGGTAGTCATTAAAGTTGACAAATATTTTGAATTAAAAGCCAGATCAAATTTGTAAAGTTTTCAAAATTTATATCATGTTTTTAGTTGCTATTGCAAGCAATGTTGCAATCAATACACAATGCCATGTGGTCTAGTGGTTAGGATTCCTCCCTTGCATGCAAATATTCATTCATTTAAGTTGGAAAATGTTTGCATTAATAAAGCGTCAGATGTGCAAAGTTGACCAAATTCTTATTATATTTTGAATTGGTGTTGCAAGCAATGTTGCAGTCAACATGCAATCCCATATGGTCTAGTGGTTAGGATTCCTGCCTTTCACGCAGGCGGCCCGGGTTCGATTCCCGGTGTGGGAACTTGCACTTTTGATATTTTTAATTGGCATGGTAAAATTCACAATGACACCAAAAGCCATGTGAAGGATAGTATTGTGAAGTTAGGAATATCCACTCTATAATCAATACAAAGTATATTGGCTTTCTTTAATCTTATATTTCGAGATGGCCGAAAATGTGAATGTTATGCGCTTGCTTTTCACCTTCCTGAAGCAAGCTGGCTTGTTAGCCATGATCGTATAGTGGTTAGTACTTCTCGTTGTGGCCGAGACAACCCAGGTTCGAATCCTGGTCATGGCAGAAATGGCGATGCAGTTTCTGGCATGGCAGTGTCAGCTTACGTTTTTTGATTGCCTATTTCAAAATAACGAAATTTTGTTTAGATATTTAGAGATATGAAGGTTGCTTACACAAAGCATTTATTCGTCATCCGCGTGTGCAATCTTGTCTGCTTTCTATTAACATTCATGAAATCAAGACAGGTGGAATACATTACTGCTCATGATACAATTTCCCATATGAGCTGAGGCCCGTGCCGAAAGGGTTAACCTGTCGTCCTTGTAAATCTGTGACCGGGTGGGTTGTCATGTCGTCAAGGACCTGCGACATGACAATTCAGTGAGGCAGCACTATATCTGCTACAAGTAGGTCTCATCACGAAATGACTGAAATAATGTTGAAAGTGATGTAAAACCCCAAACAAAAAACAAAAAAACAAACAAACAAACAAACAATACATTATTGCAACCAGTACCCAACAAATTATGATCAAATGCAATGTTGCCATCAATATGCAATCCCATATGGTCTAGTGGTTAGGATTCCTGCCTTTCACGCAGGCGGCCCGGGTTCGATTCCCGGTGTGGGAACTTGCACTTTTGATATCTTTTTTCAGCATGATGAAATTCAGAATGGTAAAAATGTCATGTGAAAGAGGGGCACATAGTTAAGAATGTTCACTCTGTTATCTCGGAAAGTTGTGTAGACTATCTTTATTATTTCATGCCAAAACAATGTCAACAGTGCAAGTGATGGTGATATTCAGCAACCCATTATAACATTGACCCATGAGCTGACCCATCTATTATCAAGTTAGTAAAATATACATTGAGCCATTAGCAGATTGAAGAATTTCCACTGGCCGTTATATATAATAACTTGGGATGTCTACCTTTAGCCTTTCAATAAAATGAGTAGAAATCTATGGGGATATGTATATCAATAGGCGTTTTATGAGATGGTCTCACTGGCGACTTTTATATGTTTACTTTTCACCATCATGAAGCAAGCTGGCTTGTTAGCCATGATCGTATAGTGGTTAGTACTTCTCGTTGTGGCCGAGACAACCCAGGTTCGAATCCTGGTCATGGCAGAAATGGCGATGCAGTTTCTGGCATGGCAGTGTCAGCTTACGTTTTTTGATTGCCTATTTCAAAATTGCCTATTTCAAATACAATTTCCCATATGAGCTGAGGCCCGTGCCGAAAGGGTTAACCTGTCGTCCTTGTAAATCTGTGACCGGGTGGGTTGTCATGTCGTCAAGGACCTGCGACATGACAATTCAGTGAGGCAGCACTATATCTGCTACAAGTAGGTCTCATCACGAAATGACTGAAATAATGTTGAAAGTGATGTAAAACCCCAAATAAACAAACAAAAAAACAAACAAACAAACAAACAATACATTATTGCAACCAGTACCCAACAAATTATGATCAAATGCAATGTTGCCATCAATATGCAATCCCATATGGTCTAGTGGTTAGGATTCCTGCCTTTCACGCAGGCGGCCCGGGTTCGATTCCCGGTGTGGGAACTTGCACTTTTGATATCTTTTTTCAGCATGATGAAATTCAGAATGGTAAAAATGTCATGTGAAAGAGGGGCACATAGTTAAGAATGTTCACTCTGTTATCTCGGAAAGTTGTATACTAGACTATCTTTATTATTTCATGCCAAAACAATGTCAACAGTGCAAGTGATGGTGATATTCAGCAACCCATTATAACATTGACCCATGAGCTGACCCATCTATTATCAAGTTAGTGAAATATACATTGAGCCATTAGCAGATTGAAGAATTTCCACTGGCTGTTATATATAATAACTTGGGATGTCTACCTTTAGCCTTTCAATAAATGAGTAGAAATGTATGGGAATATGTATATCAATAGGTGTTTTATGAGATGGTCTCACTGGCGACTTTTATATGTTTACTTTTCACCATCATTAAGGAAGCTGGCTTGTTAGCCATGATCGTATAGTGGTTAGTACTTCTCGTTGTGGCCGAGACAACCCAGGTTCGAATCCTGGTCATGGCAGAAATGGCGATGCAGCTTCTGGCATGGCGGTGTCAGCTTATCTTTTGCATTCGCCCATTTCAAAATATTTAAATTTTATTCCGATATTTAGTAATATGAATTGGGTTTTTGACATATAGCATATATTTGTCATCCCTTTTTGCAACCTTATGTGCCTATGATAAATGCTAATGTGAATGAATGATAAGTGTAAAAACACAATAAACAATGATGTCGCAAAAGTAAATAAAAGAATGGATCACAAGTTACATTTAATGAGTTGTTTCTCTGTGCAAACAGTACCCTTTATCTTGTTATCAAAAGGAATAGTTTGGGGTATCATCCTGATGTCTAAATGGAAAATAATGATCTCCAACCACCATTCAAAAAGATTAGGGCATTGTGTCCCAGAAGCAGGTCTCCATTAGACTTGCTTCATGCTAAAGTTTTCTGGAAAGGTGTGTTGTAAAGTATTCTTTAAAGAAATATTTAAAAAAAATGGAAATAGGTAGTCATTAAAGTTGACAAATATTTTGAATTAAAAGCCAGATCAAATTTGTAAAGTTTTCAAAATTTATATCATGTTTTTAGTTGCTATTGCAAGCAATGTTGCAATCAATACACAATGCCATGTGGTCTAGTGGTTAGGATTCCTCCCTTGCATGCAAATATTCATTCATTTAAGTTGGAAAATGTTTGCATTAATAAAGCGTCAGATGTGCAAAGTTGACCAAATTCTTATTATATTTTGAATTGGTGTTGCAAGCAATGTTGCAGTCAACATGCAATCCCATATGGTCTAGTGGTTAGGATTCCTGCCTTTCACGCAGGCGGCCCGGGTTCGATTCCCGGTGTGGGAACTTGCACTTTTGATATTTTTAATTGGCATGGTAAAATTCACAATGACACCAAAAGCCATGTGAAGGATAGTATTGTGAAGTTAGGAATATCCACTCTATAATCAATACAAAGTATATTGGCTTTCTTTAATCTTATATTTCGAGATGGCCGAAAATGTGAATGTTATGCGCTTGCTTTTCACCTTCCTGAAGCAAGCTGGCTTGTTAGCCATGATCGTATAGTGGTTAGTACTTCTCGTTGTGGCCGAGACAACCCAGGTTCGAATCCTGGTCATGGCAGAAATGGCGATGCAGTTTCTGGCATGGCAGTGTCAGCTTACGTTTTTTGATTGCCTATTTCAAAATAACGAAATTTTGTTTAGATATTTAGAGATATGAAGGTTGCTTACACAAAGCATTTATTCGTCATCCGCGTGTGCAATCTTATCTGCTTTCTATTAACATTCATGAAATCAAGACAGGTGGAATACATTACTGCTCATGATACAATTTCCCATATGAGCTGAGGCCCGTGCCGAAAGGGTTAACCTGTCGTCCTTGTAAATCTGTGACCGGGTGGGTCGTCATGTCGTCAAGGACCTGCGACATGACAATTCAGTGAGACAGCACTATATCTGCTACAAGTAGGTCTCATCACGAAATAACTGAAATAATGTAGAAGGTGGAATACATTACTGCTCATGATACAATTTCCCATATGAGCTGAGGCCCGTGCCGAAAGGGTTAACCTGTCGTCCTTGTAAATCTGTGACCGGGTGGGTTGTCATGTCGTCAAGGACCTGCGACATGACAATTCAGTGAGGCAGCACTATATCTGCTACAAGTAGGTCTCATCACGAAATGACTGAAATAATGTTGAAAGTGATGTAAAACCCCAAACAAAAAACAAAAAAACAAACAAACAAACAAACAATACATTATTGCAACCAGTACCCAACAAATTATGATCAAATGCAATGTTGCCATCAATATGCAATCCCATATGGTCTAGTGGTTAGGATTCCTGCCTTTCACGCAGGCGGCCCGGGTTCGATTCCCGGTGTGGGAACTTGCACTTTTGATATCTTTTTTCAGCATGATGAAATTCAGAATGGTAAAAATGCCATGTGAAAGAGGAGCACATAGTTAAGAATGTTCACTCTGTTATCTCGGAAAGTTGTGTAGACTATCTTTATTATTTCATGCCAAAACAATGTCAACAGTGCAAGTGATGGTGATATTCAGCAACCCATTATAACATTGACCCATGAGCTGACCCATCTATTATCAAGTTAGTGAAATATACATTGAGCCATTAGCAGATTGAAGAATTTCCACTGGCCGTTATATATAATAACTTGGGATGTCTACCTTTAGCCTTTCAATAAAATGAGTAGAAATCTATGGGGATATGTATATCAATAGGCGTTTTATGAGATGGTCTCACTGGCGACTTTTATGTTTACTTTTCACCATCATGAAGAAAGCTGGCTTGTTAGCCATGATCGTATAGTGGTTAGTACTTCTCGTTGTGGCCGAGACAACCCAGGTTCGAATCCTGGTCATGGCAGAAATGGCGATGCAGTTTCTGGCATGGCAGTGTCAGCTTACGTTTTTTGATTGCCTATTTCAAAATAACGAAATTTTGTTTAGATATTTAGAGATATGAAGGTTGCTTACACAAAGCATTTATTCGTCATCCGCGTGTGCAATCTTGTCTGCTTTCTATTAACATTCATGAAATCAAGACAGGTGGAATACATTACTGCTCATGATACAATTTCCCATATGAGCTGAGGCCCGTGCCGAAAGGGTTAACCTGTCGTCCTTGTAAATCTGTGACCGGGTGGGTTGTCATGTCGTCAAGGACCTGCGACATGACAATTCAGTGAGGCAGCACTATATCTGCTACAAGTAGGTCTCATCACGAAATAACTGAAATAATGTAGAAAGTGATGTAAAACCCCAAACAAACAAACAAACAAACAAACAAACAAACAATACATTATTGCAACCAGTACCCAACAAATTATGATCAAATGCAATGTTGCCATCAATATGCAATCCCATATGGTCTAGTGGTTAGGATTCCTGCCTTTCACGCAGGCGGCCCGGGTTCGATTCCCGGTGTGGGAACTTGCACTTTTGATATCTTTTTTCAGCATGATGAAATTCAGAATGGTAAAAATGCCATGTGAAAGAGGAGCACATAGTTAAGAATGTTCACTCTGTTATCTCGGAAAGTTGTGTAGACTATCTTTATTATTTCATGCCAAAACAATGTCAACAGTGCAAGTGATGGTGATATTCAGCAACCCATTATAACATTGACCCATGAGCTGACCCATCTATTATCAAGTTAGTGAAATATACATTGAGCCATTAGCAGATTGAAGAATTTCCACTGGCCGTTATATATAATAACTTGGGATGTCTACCTTTAGCCTTTCAATAAAATGAGTAGAAATCTATGGGGATATGTATATCAATAGGCGTTTTATGAGATGGTCTCACTGGCGACTTTTATGTTTACTTTTCACCATCATGAAGCAAGCTGGCTTGTTAGCCATGATCGTATAGTGGTTAGTACTTCTCGTTGTGGCCGAGACAACCCAGGTTAGAATCCTGGTCATGGCAGAAATGGCGATGCAGTTTCTGGCATGGCAGTGTCAGCTTACGTTTTTTGATTGCCTATTTCAAAATAACGAAATTTTGTTTAGATATTTAGAGATATGAAGGTTGCTTACACAAAGCATTTATTCGTCATCCGCGTGTGCAATCTTGTCTGCTTTCTATTAACATTCATGAAATCAAGACAGGTGGAATACATTACTGCTCATGATACAATTTCCCATATGAGCTGAGGCCCGTGCCGAAAGGGTTAACCTGTCGTCCTTGTAAATCTGTGACCGGATGGGTTGTCATGTCGTCAAGGACCTGCGACATGACAATTCAGTGAGGCAGCACTATATCTGCTACAAGTAGGTCTCATCACGAAATGACTGAAATAATGTTGAAAGTGATGTAAAACCCCAAACAAAAAACAAAAAAACAAACAAACAAACAAACAATACATTATTGCAACCAGTACCCAACAAATTATGATCAAATGCAATGTTGCCATCAATATGCAATCCCATATGGTCTAGTGGTTAGGATTCCTGCCTTTCACGCAGGCGGCTCGGGTTCGATTCCCGGTGTGGGAACTTGCACTTTTGATATCTTTTTTCAGCATGATGAAATTCAGAATGGTAAAAATGCCATGTGAAAGAGGAGCACATAGTTAAGAATGTTCACTCTGTTATCTCGGAAAGTTGTGTAGACTATCTTTATTATTTCATGCCAAAACAATGTCAACAGTGCAAGTGATGGTGATATTCAGCAACCCATTATAACATTGACCCATGAGCTGACCCATCTATTATCAAGTTAGTGAAATATACATTGAGCCATTAGCAGATTGAAGAATTTCCACTGGCCGTTATATATAATAACTTGGGATGTCTACCTTTAGCCTTTCAATAAAATGAGTAGAAATCTATGGGGATATGTATATCAATAGGCGTTTTATGAGATGGTCTCACTGGCGACTTTTATATGTTTACTTTTCACCATCATTAAGGAAATTGGCTTGTTAGCCATGATCGTATAGTGGTTAGTACTTCTCGTTGTGGCCGAGACAACCCAGGTTCGAATCCTGGTCATGGCAGAAATGGCGATGCAGTTTCTGGCATGGCGGTGTCAGCTTATCTTTTGCATTCGCCCATTTCAAAATATTTAAATTTTATTCCGATATTTAGTAATATGAATTGGGTTTTTGACATATAGCATATATTTGTCATCCCTTTTTGCAACCTTATGTGCCTATGATAAATGCTAATGTGAATGAATGATAAGTGTAAAAACACAATAAACAATGATGTCGCAAAAGTAAATAAAAGAATGGATCACAAGTTACATTTAATGAGTTGTTTCTCTGTGCAAACAGTACCCTTTATCTTGTTATCAAAAGGAATAGTTTGGGGTATCATCCTGATGTCTAAATGGAAAATAATGATCTCCAACCACCATTCAAAAAGATTAGGGCATTGTGTCCCAGAAGCAGGTTTCCATTAGACTTGCTTCATGCTAAATATTTCTGGAAAGGTGTGTTGTAAAGTATTCTTTAAAGAAATATTTAAAAAAAATGGAAATAGGTAGTCATTAAAGTTGACAAATATTTTGAATTAAAAGCCAGATCAAATTTGTAAAGTTTTCAAAATTTATATCATGTTTTCAGTTGCTATTGCAAGCAATGTTGCAGTCAATATGCAATCCCATATGGTCTAGTGGTTAGGATTCCTGCCTTTCACGCAGGCGGCCCGGGTTCGATTCCCGGTGTGGGAACTTGTGCTTTTGATATATTTTTTCAGGATAGTGAAATTCATGATTGTACCAAATGCCATGTGAAACGGGGGCACATAGTTTAGAATGTTCACTCTGTTATCTTAAATGTCCTGATTAATATTTACTCCATTCTAATCAAATGAGCAAAGTTAATATTTTTTTATATTTGTCAAATGTTATTCACAGTAATACGAAAGAGAATAATAACTACGTGTTGTCTTCATTGCCTTTCATCCCCCTCCACCCTCCCACTCCCCTTAACTCTTGAGATCAGAATACAGTTGTTCTGTCTTTGCAGCTGAATAGTTGGGTTTCTGGTGTAATAACCAACCAGTGTATGAAATATGTTTTTTTGCCCTTTGCCTATTTTAATCAGTTACATGATGCAAAAAATAGAAAAATACCTCAATGGCCCTGGCTAAAAGCTTTGGACCACAGAGCAAGCTCAAATTTCAAACTTTTGAACCAACCCTGGTCTCATGTAACAAGTCCAGTGAATAAAAATCCAATCCTTCTCTGATATGTTTATTGATTCAGGCAATTGACTGTTCAACTTCTGATCATGTTCAAACATACTAAGTGATAACCAAATACTAAGTGCTGACCAAATACTGTGATAAATATAGGCATCATTTTAAGGATCAATATGAATATATAGCTTGCCTTTTGAGAGATGACAGTCAGATGGTTTCATGATGTAACCAGTTTACATCATGATCCATGTTTGGTAATAAAATTTAGATCTGAAATAAATGTGTTCAGTGAAAATCACCAATTTTATTTTAATAGTTCATTTTCTAGCCATCAATATAATTTAAATGAGTAATATTTTTGCCAAGCGTCAAATGTGCAAAGTTGAACAAATTCTTATTATATTTTGAATTGGTGTTGCAAGCAATGTTGCAGTCAATATGCAATCCCATATGGTCTAGTGGTTAGGATTCCTGCCTTTCACGCAGGCGGCCCGGGTTCGATTCCCGGTGTGGGAACTTGCACTTTTGATATTTTTCATTGGCATGGTAAAATTCACAATGACACCAAAAGCCATGTGAAGGATAGTATTGTGAAGTTAGGAATATCCACTCTATAATCAATGCAAAGTATATTGGCTTTCTTTAATCTTGTATTTCGAGATGGCCGAAAATGTGAATGTTATGCGCTTGCTTTTCACCTACCTGAAGCAAGCTGGCTTGTTAGCCATGATTGTATAGTGGTTAGTACTTCTCGTTGTGGCCGAGACAACCCAGGTTCGAAAAATTAGGTTTTTGACATATAGCATATATTTGTCATCCCTTTTTGCAACCTTATGTGCCTTTGATAAATGCTAATGTGAATGAATGATAAGTGTAAAAACACAATAAACAATGATGTTGCAAAAGTAAATAAAAGAATGGATCACAAGTTACATTTAATGAGTTGTTTCTCTGTGCAAACAGTACTCTTTATCTTGTTATCAAAAGGAATAGTTTGGGGTATCATCCTGATGTCTAAATGGAAAATAATGATCTCCAACCACCATTCAAAAAGATTAGGGCATTGTGTCCCAGAAGCAGGTTTCCATTAGACTTGCTTCATGCTAAATATTTCTGGAAAGGTGTGTTGTAAAGTATTCTTTAAAGAAATATTTAAAAAAAATGGAAATAGGTAGTCATTAAAGTTGACAAATATTTTGAATTAAAAGCCAGATCAAATTTGTAAAGTTTTCAAAATTTATATCATGTTTTCAGTTGCTATTGCAAGCAATGTTGCAGTCAATATGCAATCCCATATGGTCTAGTGGTTAGGATTCCTGCCTTTCACGCAGGCGGCCCGGGTTCGATTCCCGGTGTGGGAACTTGTGCTTTTGATATATTTTTTCAGGATAGTGAAATTCATGATTGTACCAAATGCCATGTGAAACGGGGGCACATAGTTTAGAATGTTCACTCTGTTATCTTAAATGTCCTGATTAATATTTACTCCATTCTAATCAAATGAGCAAAGTTAATATTTTTTTATATTTGTCAAATGTTTTTCACAGTAATACGAAAGAGAATAATAACTACGTGTTGTCTTCATTGCCTTTCATCCCCCTCCACCCTCCCACTCCCCTTAACTCTTGAGATCAGAATACAGTTGTTCTGTCTTTGCAGCTGAATAGTTAGGTTTCTGGTGTAATAACCAACCAGTGTATGAAATATGTTTTTTTGCCCTTTGCCTATTTTAATCAGTTACATGATGCAAAAAATAGAAAAATACCTCAATGGCCCTGGCTAAAAGCTTTGGACCACAGAGCAAGCTCAAATTTCAAACTTTTGAACCAACCCTGGTCTCGTGTAACAAGTCCAGTGAATAAAAATCCAATCCTTCTCTGATATGTTTATTGATTCAGGCAATTAATTGACTGTTCAACTTCTGATCATGTTCAAACATACTAAGTGATAACCAAATACTAAGTGCTGACCAAATACTGTGATAAATATAGGCATCATTTTAAGGATCAATATGAATATATAGCTTGCCTTTTGAGAGATGACAGTCAGATGGTTTCATGATGTAACCAGTTTACATCATGATCCATGTTTGGTAATAAAATTTAGATCTGAAATAAATGTGTTCAGTGAAAATCACCAATTTTATTTTAATAGTTCATTTTCTAGCCATCAATATAATTTAAATGAGTAATATTTTTGCCATTAAGGGTAAATATGTGTGAAAACAAGACAAAGTTCGGGAAAATTGTGTGTCAAGATTAAATCCATCATTTTGGATAACACATTGACAAAATTAGCTGGATCGTATGATAAACAATCAATCTATGTTGGTTCAATTTGATGTGTTACTAAATTTTACTTTAAAAAATAAAAAAAGATCAAAATGAATGCACATGAATAAGAATATTTCAGGAGTCACAGAAAGTTATTTATTTTTCAAAGTTAATTTATCAAAAATAAATGAATTACCATTGTTTATCTTTTAATTCAATGATTCCATTTCTCCAACAACTCAATAGAAGAGTGAGCCTAATTCAAGACATTCAAGACATTTGCTTCGGTCATCTGCAGATGTTATTTCCTTTCATTTATTTAAATAATTAAACTTTGGCTTTTTGGAAAATGATAAAGTTTTCATTGAAAACATGAAAGTCTGGCGTCAACTTTATTTTTCATTATCAATTATTTTCTGATCCATTTTTGTCACTTTGAAAAATTGTTGTCTTATTCAAACTCTTCCATCTACTTATTGGAAATATTAGGTTGCACTGCTGTGGTGTCACATTATGATGGGTATGTCTTATTTTAGAAAAGATTTACCCTGTAAGTTTATTTGTCTTTATTGAGCGAAAATTATACTTTCTCTATGGTTAATGTCATAGATTTGAGGATAGCAAAATTGGACCTACTGATGGCAGTAAAAAGACATGTGGCTGCGGTGCATTTTTTCTGTAATGAAAAGAATCTGGCCATAATTTATTGAAATTCTAAGTTTAGGAGATAGTCTTTTCTTTGCACTATGATGCAATCAGTTATCATTTATATTGGTGTGCTAGTATTATGTTTATTTCTTCTCACTGTGACCAAGACAACCCAGGTTTGAATGCTTGTCAAGGCAATTTTCACCTTACCTTTTAGTTATGATATCTATGCCAGCATAGTTTCTTCAGTGATGGAGAAGAATTTTGTCACCTAGCTTTTAGTTATGATATCTATGTCAGCATAATTTCTTCAGTGATGGAGAAGAATTTTGTCACCTTACCTTTTAGTTATGATATCTATGTCAGCATAGCTTCTGCAGTGATGGGGAAGATTTTTTTGTCGTTCTGACTGTGCTTCAACTTTCATCTGTTTTTTGCTATGAGTTGGGAAGAAGTTGTATTTTCAGAGGACATTTTTTTATTTTTTAAATCTTTTTTGAAACAATCTGAAAGCTATCACTGAGTTGTCAAGGAGGCTCCCATTTCGAATAACTTGACAAATATCAGCCAGTGATAATCAAGATGTAATGTGGATTTTGATTAGCTGCCCATCGGCTCAAGTCTGCCCAAACTATTATACTAATTACAGATGACACCATAAAAAAACAAAGTCCATTTCAGTTAAGATACCACTTTGTACAGATTAGATTGGTGTAGATTTATCTTTAATGTATAAAACATGTGAAGAACGATATGATAGTGACAATAAACATATTTGAATTTGTATTGTATTAAGCAGGGTTTAAATAATGAAATATGACACAATTTGCAGGCATTCCCAGAAAATATACGCAGACAAAATAAAAAGAAAAGAAAAAAGATCAGATGTCTTCAATAGTCTAACCCCTACCTTTGTGAGAAAGTTGGCTGTCAGTGTTAACCAATAAAGCCATAAGCGTCGGTGGTGTAACGGTTAGCATGGTTGCCTTCCAAGCAGTCGACCCGGGTTCAACTCCCGGCCGACGCACATGAGTTTTGTTAAAATACCTTTTGAAACACAACTTCATTTCAGAATTTACAATCTGTTCCAGGGAAGCTGTTTTCTGGTTACCAGATCCTGGGTTTATACCTCTGCAAGTAAAGGTCATAAATGTCTTCTCCAGTCAGACTAGGGAGGCCACACCCAGTATAAGCTTCTTTTTTTAGCAGCCAATGAGCATTGAGTATTGATATATTGCACATGTTGTAACATGACCAATTGGCGTCATTATTAAACTGATATATTAATAATATACTTTTCCAAACAAGTGTTTACACTTGTGAACAAATGGAATGGACACAGATTACGGCATATGTGATTTACGCTACTCAAGATCTTCTTTTTGAAAGGTGGGAGAGGCTCTTGTTTTTGGCGCGAAAACGATTGTTAACTCGCATTGAAATATTAATATATTGTGCAATAATGGATGGTTTTGTTCTGTTCTCGACCTGCAAAGCCTAAGTTGTGATAATATTGGGTATATATCTTCATTTATCATTTGAAATGCAATTAAAATTGATCCGCTATGTCCGATATTCGTTATTTCGAAAATGTAAAAGTTCGTAATGATAAAGCTTTGTTTTGACGAGGATGTGGAGAAAATCTCGACCTGCGAAGCGTAAGTTGTGATCATATTGGGTAAACCTTTATATATGATTTAAAATGCAGTTAAATTCGATCTGCTATGTCCAATATTTGTTATTTTCGAAAATATGAATGTTCGTAATGAAAACTCGTAGTGCCGTAATTTTTTGGTGTAAATCCTCGTCCACAAGTTGCTCTGGTGTATAAGACGACCCCCCCAAACATTAACTGAGGCTTATACACAAGTAAATATGGTATATATATATATATATATATATATATATATATATATATATATATATATATATATATATATATATATATATATATATATATATATATATATATATATATACATACATACATACATACATACATACATACATACATACATACATACATACATACATACACACACACACACACACACACACACAATGAACACACATACATACATACATACATACATACATACATACATACATACATACATACATACATACATACATACATACATACATACATACATACATACATACATACATACATACATACATACATACATACATACATACATATACATACATACATATACATACATACATATACATAATATACATACATATACATACATACATACATATACATACATATACATACATATACATACATATACATACATATACATACATATACATACATATACATACATATACATACATATACATACATATACATACATATACATAATATTCTATTGTAACAAGTGTATTTCTCTTCGATATTTGAACACAGAGCTATTAAAAACAGGTGTGCATCAAGCCACATGTTTCAAGGAGGTCAGCATTACAAGTAGGTCAGTACACAGTTCTGCACTGTTGGGATCTCAGGCAGGCCTTCTGAGGAAGTGTACTGTATGCGCCGTCTTTATATTCACTGTCTGTGTTGCTCTATCATAGCATGTTGGGGGTATAGCTCAGTGGCAGAGCATTCGACTGCAGATCGAGAGGTCACCGGTTCAACTCCGGTTGCCCCCTCAACTTTTTTTCCTTTCTAAACCAAACATGTTTGAATTTATTTTTTGAACAGTACAGACTTGCATATTGTTCAGAAATTTGATGTATGCAATATACCTCTTTGTGGTGATATATTATATTTCCTTGATATAATACATAAATGTACAAATGTGTGAATGTTCAGTTTATTAAATCTCATATTCAAGTGAAAGATTTTACACTTTACAATATATTTTATATTATCTTTTGCAAATTATTTGCAAATTATTTATAACATAAAAAGGGAAATTTGTTTTTTCATTTTATTTGGAAACTAAAAACTAGGGCTCGTCCGGGATTTGAACCCGGGACCTCTCGCACCCTAAGCGAGAATCATACCCCTAGACCAACGAGCCTTGATATACACCTAAATTTTAATTAATTTAAAATATAAAATGAGAGCATTTAATCTGAAGTATTCAAACAGAAAATAGTTATCTGCTTTGCACAGTTAAGTTTCTCCCTGCCTTGATTGCCTGCAACTTTTGATGTCATTATGGTGTCAGGCAATGCAGCATGTGCTTTGAACTACATTATATTCTGAACTACTTGTAAATCTGTACCATATGCCAATCTCTGCTGCATGCCATTCTGCACTAAATCTGAATCTGCATTACACACCAATATGCACCACATGCCAATATGGGGCCCCCATAGGGTTTTAGGATTATTGGATTTTTGGCCTAAAAAAGAGGGATTATTGGATTTTTGGGGTGAAATATCTGGGATTTTTGGATTTTGAGGAAAGTGTTTAGGATTAATGGATTTTTAATAAGATAATTGGATTTTAGGATTTTTCAGTAATAAAGGATTATTAATTCAAACAATTAATGATTTTGAATCATCAACTGGTGGCCAGAGTGTGTTGGAGCCCTCACAAGGGAGAAGTGTCTATGTCAAAAAAGGTTCTGTTGTAGTTATTAACACAATCAAACATGTGTATATATGTAAACTGAGGCAAGATATGCTTGAGAAGGGAAAATGTAAAGGGGAAATCTACTTGCAGAGCCCACTTGAGCCCACAGAGTTCTCAAATCAAAAACAATGTGTCATAGATAGAGAAAATGTCATCACTGTTTTAGATGATACTAACTATGAATATGTTCCAAAGGATGATATAATTGTTCTGAATGAGGAGGTTTTGATCAATCTTTTGGACCTGATAAAGGATCAGGGTGATACGACACCCAATGAGCAGCAAGAGTTAATTAGTGAGGAATTATCTCAGTTGTCATTTACTAGTGACACAAGGGCCACTAGGCCTAAAAGAGTTTCAAAAAAAAGGAAAGACACAGATTACTTTTTTTGTAACACGGATGGTTCCTTTTTTGAAAGTCATTGCCGACAGGCAATGACTTTCAAAAAAGGGAACTATCCGTGTTATTCTGTGATCGGTACGATCGTGGGAAATGGGTAGTCGTTTCCTGTGGGTTGTAATTCAGTTTTTTCTGTGGTCATAATTGTTAAAGCAACTGACGCCACTGTGGAGTGTTCGTTGTAAGCTTGCGAAAGATTCCAATTCGCGCATGCGTCCGGCGAATGAATACAAAGAGAACCGCATCAGTTTTGTCTCACTGCACGTGCTGGTCAATGACGTCATATCAATGGTTGGCACGTGCAGGAGGCGATTACGTAACGCAAATATTAACAAAGCAGAACGTTCAAAACGATGTCATCGTGTTCGCCCATCGTTGCATTAAATTGTTTCTTTAAAATGCTTCCCAATCGCTAGAACAAGGAATTTTCAGTAAGTTTAGTTCAAATTTGGTGTAAATCGGACAATTAGAACAGAAATGACATGGGAACGTCTGATCTCCGATGATTTGCGATAGCGCCTGAGCGATAATAGCAAGTTACGTAATCGAGCCTGAAAAGGCATATCTTTGCAGGAAGTTGTGCTAAAAAATTCGTTCATATACCAAATTAAATGTTTTTAAAAGATGAATAAAAATAATTTCAACTACCCCATCAGTTTGTAATGATTGTTTGTGTTTAAATGTATTTTGTTGTTTATTTAAAGTTTTGTTTGTTGTAATTTTTGTTATGTTTATTGTAATTTTTGTTTTGTTTATTGTAATTTTTGTTTTGTTTGTTAATTTTTTTCGCATCCGTGTTACATGTGGAGCACCACTTTTTCTTGTTACTAATTTTGAATATGTTCAAAAGGATTGGGTGTCTCCGTATCACTATAACAGTGAGATTACTGTTAATTTCAAACTCTGTGGGCTCAAGTGGACTCTGCAAGTACATTTTGTAATGTGGCATGACCTGTGTGAAACACTAAATATCATGTTATATCATGCATGTTATGTAATTCATTGCCAAATAAATTTGTACTAAATGTAAACATATTTTAGGATTTTTTGTTTTATACTTTTGGATTTTTAGATTTGAGGGGAAAAATATTTAAGGATTTTTGGCTACAAAAGATAAGGATTTTTGGATTTTTAGGTAAAAAAAGGGGGATTATTGGGTTTTTCATACCCCCCCTATGGGGGCCCCCAATATGCACCACATGCCAATCTGTAATATGTATCAATCTACATCTATGTATCAAAATAATACACATAAACCTAATGGTGGCAGGACTTCATTTAAATACTATGGGGCATATTTGTCGAATAATGTAAATATGTCATGCTCTCCACAAATATGCCCCATAGTATTTAAATGGAGTCCTGCCACAGGTAACTTTTTTAAATGGGGCTGTATTTATTTGTACAGACTATCAACTGAAAGTTATATAATGACTTGTCATGAGAAAGCAAAGGCTTCTCGGAACAAAATGATTGAACTTTTTAAAGAGTGTGCATTTGAAACCAAGCCAACCAAAAGCTGCGAGGCCGGATGAAGTGACTGAGCCTCTTGACAGCTTACTGCTTCCTGTTTCTGCCTGCTCGGCCTGTCAAGTAGCAATATCACTGTAGCGCATGGAGGACAGTGAGGAAAGCAATGTCTGCTGACTTTCATCAGGTCAAGAATGAAGCCTGTGATAACCAGTGAGATGTTTATGCAACACCTTAAGCTGCAAACGTAAGCTATGTTGGCAGGGTTAGCACCACCAGGAGCGAATAACGTCTAGACAGTTTATTGTTACTAGCACAGCAGGCAATCCCATATGGTCTAGTGGTTAGGATTCCTGCCTTTCACGCAGGCGGCCCGGGTTCGATTCCCGGTGTGGGAACTTGCACTTTTGATATTTTTCATTTTGATATTTTTTTTTTTTTAGGTATTGCCTTAAATTTTCAAGCAACCTGTGAAATGAAAATTAAAATCTCAGTAAAGAATAAGAATAATAATAATAATAATAATAATGTAAACTGTAAGAAACATTTTTCACCATAGTCTGTCTATATGGCATGTTGGTCTACCATAACATGTGGAGTGTGACTATATTCATTCATTGCATCATAATGGAGACAACATATTTTTTTCTTCTCATTCTTCTTCTTTGTCTTTGTGTGAAAATTTAGATGATTTATTTCCTCTTTCATATCTTTGTGAAAATTTAGATGATTTATTTCCTCTTTCATATCTTTTTCTGTTTAATTTTTTGATTGAATAGTCCCAAACATTTGAAAGCATAGAAAAGGATATTTAAAACAAATGACAAAGTTAGGCAATACTGTTTTCTAATGGACCTATGTGACCTAATTTCCGACAAACAGGCCATGTTTACTTGGAGAATGCATAATAGTAAAAAAATTGCCGTAGGCTTACCATGACATAATTTTACCAAGAGCAAATAAACCTGACTTTGGAGGGAAAGCACTCCTCTTCTAAACAGAGGTAGTTGATGCTCAACCTACCTCTGCCTCCAAAGCCCTGAACTGTGGCCAGCACAGGCTGCCGATCATGAATATTGTGTGATTGCAGGTTTAATGACTGGATTTAAGAAAGTTTTTTGTTCAATTCCAATTTATTGTGCAGTTCCGGTGTGTTGTTGAGTTGCCATATTGCCCCAAATATTGCTCCTTTCATGTTTCTGGGAAGTCATTGGGGATACCTTCAGCTAAGCTGTGAAATCACCAAAACCAAGATGACTGAAAGTTGGGTGAATATTCAATCAAAATCTCTCAAGGGCTCAACATGTAATAAACTGCCCAAGCAAGCTGCCCGAACAAAATAATAAAATCAACAGGAAGTGACACCAGTTCTGTGTACACTGAGCAAGGGCTCAGCTGTGTACACTGAGCAAGGGCTCAACATGTAATAAACTGCCCAAGCAAGCTGCCCTAACAAAATAATAAAATCAACAGGAAGTGACACCAGTTCTGTGTACACTGTGTGATGTGCCAAATATTGATTGGTAAGCAGCTAGAAGATTTTCAAGTGATCCTCGTTAGTATAGTGGTAAGTATCCCCGCCTGTCACGCGGGAGACCGGGGTTCGATTCCCCGACGGGGAGATCATTCTTTTTAAAACCTTTTCAAAGTTGACATGGTCTCATTTGACACTTTGGTCACAATGTTTAGTTTAATGATAGTTTAATTTTGTCCTTGCCATCTCTGTCCCGATGCACATTGCCTGGAGAGGGACACTGGTTCGTTCAGTATGTCCCAAAATGTCATGAGTCACAGCAAGTGTACAATTGTTCCATGTCCTCCTGTTCCCTGTTGGTCACATGTCTATTTCTGTGGAGAAATGGTAAAGCATTCAGGCGCCTTGAAAGTGAGTTCTTTGTCAAATGTTTGAAATGGATAATTCAAACTTGTTGCTGCTCACAGACTGATTAAATTAAATTTAATCAATATGAACACATGTATAACATGAAAAGAAGACTTTGAGATACCTTTACTATGGTCAAATTTTCTGAACTTGTAATCACCATTTTTAATCTTATTTTGCAAATGCGTGAGCTTGATTTTTTGAGCTTGAGGTATTAAGCATCATTTTACAATTTGGTGTATTGAAAGCTTAGCCACATATGAACATCATGACAAATTAAAATTATAATAGAGTAATTCTCCTTCCCGAAAATCCCCAATTATCACTCGCACATAGGTGGCGCTACGAATTTCGTGTGGGTCTGTAACTGACAGCTGATAACAAGAAATCACTATTTTGAAGATATCTTAAAAACTATACCATTTATCAGAAAACTGAAAACAGTTTTGAAATCAGTGAGATAATAGGAAGATAGTAGACAACCTTTGGGAGAAATGACGTCGAGATAAACAAAACTTAAGTGTCTTTGATGCATAGTGAGGCAGTCACACCCCCGGTCACACCAAGCCAAGGTGACGAGTTGTTCATGTCACTTCTGTCAGGCAACCATATGCTTTCACACTATTGTCATCCAAAATCATTTGAATTTTATGATCAAAGACCTTTTTTGTCATTGTTTCCCAGCTCAAGCTTTGAAGGGGAATTGTTTGTAGCCTTTGTGTCATCTAAAATTGTTGCTCCGAGGCTCTCAGTTGTCATGTCTTCCTGACAGCTCCGTCCCGATTAACAATCATTTACGATAACAAATATTATACAGGGCAATACATAACCAACATATTTAGATTCCTAGTGGAATTTTAATACAGATGAAAAAAAAGTTTGTTCAATTTTGTGGATTCTAGTCGAAATAAATGGGAAATCAGTGAGTGCTTCTCAGTACTGTTAATATTTGACTCACCGAAACGTGTGGCGACACCTAGTGGCCGACGGGGTATGACGTACGAGTTTGGAAAGGCAATAGTATAAGTTACTAGCTGTTACTACAGTGACCGGCAACTGTCCGAAACCGGCAGATGAAACTCGGACATTTTTAACTCAGTCAAATAGCGAGTAAAAACTGTGCTGTACTAATTGCAATTGAGCTGAACGTTGTGCCTCACACGTCATCTTGTAATTCCTATTCCTTTCAAAACGTTAGAAGTGTTCATTTGTTTTCATGGCACGAGTGATGTTGTCACTGTTAAATGACGTCAGAAGTGGTTACGTAACCAACAACATCATATAACTCAATAGGCCGATTGCGGGTCGCCATACTGCCCCATTGAAAACAACACGCCGGAACTGCACAATTACAATCGGAAGTGCACAAAAAACTCTCTAAAATCTAATCATTAAAAAAAACAAGATGGTAACCCGCAATCGGCCTATGGAAACTCCCGGGGGGGGGCTCATAGTCAGCGTTACCGGAGAAGCTGGGCTAAATAGAGTCCTTTTCGCTGATATTTTCCCTAAAACAGGTTAAGATATTTCATCATTTCCCCTAAAACAGGGTACTATTTTTCAAATTTCTCCCTAAAACAGGGATCACAATCCCCCTTTCCAAATCTCTCCCTTCTGCATCATCCCTAAAGCCACGGGCCGTGGCGCAGTTGGTTAGGGCGCCAGCTTATTAGCAACAGTTCCTCTGTGGTGATCCAAAGGTCGTGGGTTCGAACCACAGCCGGGATTGAACTCATGATACAATTTCCCACATGAGCTGAGGCCTGTGCCAAAGGGTTAACCCGTTGTCCTTGTAAATCTGTGACCGGGTGGGTTGTCATGTCAAGGACCTGCGACATGACAATTCAGTGAGGCAGCACTATATCTGCTACAAGTAGGTCTCATCACGAAATAACTGAAATAATGTTGAAAGTGATGTAAAACCCCAAACAAACAAACAAACAATCATCCCTAAATGAGGGTATAAAAAATTCAGCTAGTCCTAAATCAGGGTACCAATAATGATAGAATATTTCCCTAAATCTTTAAGCTGTGTTTCCATATGTGCAGTCCGTAATGCAGTGCGCAATGCAGTGCGCAATGCAGTGCGTCATGCGGTGTTCACATGTATGCGTCAGTTTTGTAATGTTTACATGATCAGACTTTCAATTTGGCGCCAAATTTAGGCTTGCAACCTATGGGAAACCTATGCGTCAGATTTTCATTCACTACCCTATGCGAAAGGATATGCGTCAATTTGCTTACAGACGTCATTACGGACGTCATTACGCATACATGGAAACATCTGCATTGTTCAGTATAGTGTGCGAAAAAAATTGACGCCCTGCACGACGCTCTGCATGACGTGCTGCATGACGGACTGCACATATGGAAACACAGCATTAAGAGATATTTACACTTGATCATGTCAAATATGTGAATTTTTTCACCTCCCTTCACAAATCTGATTGCCAAACTTCCTTTTTATTTCCAAATTACACAAATCAAAATGAGAAAATCTTTTTCACTTGGATCACAGGGAATTTTTTTCCCAATGAAATGAAATAAACACAGCTAAAAATAAGCCTACTTCTGTTGTGTAATCTGCAGAACTTATTTGGTTGTCTTCTTCATTTCTCATGAAAGCTATCATCAAGGAAAATTAGGACAAAATACTATTTTGAAAGAAATATACTTGTAATAATACCTTATAGTTCAAGTATTGAGGTGTTTAAATATTGATTCATGTCATTAATACTTTTAATTTCATAGGGAATGTATTTTTACACCGTAAATGTACCAATTCCCATCAAGTACAGTATTTTGGTAATTTACTCCTCTGCCACTAGGGGGCACTCACTACCAACACCCATAAATACCCTTAACAGGCAAACATGGGGATGCATCAATAAAATAGGAAATAGACATCAAAGACAATTACATTTATCTCCAATATGTGAATTTCAAACATTTTTTTTCAAAATCGGTGCTTATTAACCCCTAAGAGACTAGTAACGGACGGGAGGGACGTTGACGTCCCCATTGTTCTGACTTGATGACGTCATTTGTAACATTCTGAAGAGCTGCAACTTGTTACAATGTAATCATGATAATGACATCAGACTGACTGGATCATGAACTTTTGACCCCAGCACTTTATTAAGCATATTGAATAACCATGGTTATAAATTTTATTAATTTAGTATGTAGATACACTAGTCCAGAAAGAAATTGGTTAGTCCTGCCAGTCAACAAAATTAAGATAGCCTAGTCCCTTATATTAGGGGTTAAAGAAACTGTGGATTTCAAGTCTATTTTACCTATGGCTTTGGGTATAATAATAATAACAGGGGTGGGAGAACTCTGAACCAATCAAATTTCGCTACAGTTGAGTGTAAAACAGTGTCTTATTAATAATAATGTACATTTTATGCTAAATCTATAAAATTTTTATGGTTATATTTGTGCCCCCAACCTTTTCATTCTCGCCATTGTCCACCATACAACAACGGTCAAATCACACTGTCCACCAGAGGCACACGCAAACGATTGGTTCAGAGCTCTCCCACCCCTGAATAATAATAATAATATATCATTTGATTGAGATTCAGCTCCCTCCCTCAAAGTATGGATCCCTTCAGCATAAATAATGTTCATAAGGGTTGGTAACAATCATTTCAATTATATGATATGTAAATACAAAAATATATATACCAGAAGGAGTCTTCTGGATTTGAATATTTCCGCTTACTATATAACTATCTGTCTTCACTATGTAAATATCTGTCTTCAAATGATGAATAATATTACTGCTCATGTAATAAATCTGGTTTGTGATATGGCTCAACCAGTTAGCATGTATGTTAAGGTAAGATTGTTATTTGGGTTGCAAGCGATCACAACTTTATGGGCCAGTGATCACAAACAATACTTTATCTTTACCAACAAGATACTGTAAACAAACTAAGACCAAATTTACAGGGACACAGGTAGATATCAGTAAAGAGAATTTATCACTTTCATATGAGTGGGTGTTGATCATGTCTGCATCGGTGGTTCAGTGGTAGAATGCTCGCCTGCCACGCGGGCGGCCCGGGTTCGATTCCCGGCCGATGCATTAACTTTTTCAAAGGAACTCTACGGTTTCAATGTCATAGAAACTATTGCTGATGTTCCTGAAAGGCAGCAACAACATTTTATTCACCCACAGAGTTTAAGAAAAAATTTAGATGAAACGCAAAGATTTCAGGCTAAATTGAGTATTCTTATGACATTTCATGGATAGTTACCGGTATGTTTAATTAATTTGAAAGATATTCAGCACAATCGATCAAACCAACCAAATAATGATAAGGATATCAACAGTTGTTGTTCCTATTTGTTGATAAAAATATTTATTGATTAGACTTGATTAATGTATCATACCTCTCATATAGTGAGATAGAAATCCAAACCAAATTTGTGGTTTGATTTATGACCGTCCGATTTACCTTGTCAGCATTTGTGGTTCAGTGGTAGAATATTTTCATTTAATTAGATTTTCTTTCATGCTCAACCTAAGATTAGAAACATAGCACCAGTGATAAAGAACTCAGCCATTTGAGACATTGTACCAATAGCAGAATTTACATGGCACTAGTTGCAGAATTCAGCCAGCTCAATCAACCAGGACATTGGTGAGTAGAATTCAGCTATTACAGGGTTACCACTACTCTTCTAAACAGAGATAGTCAATTATCTACCTGCCTCTGCCCCCAAAGCCCTTTCATTATTTTCAAAGGAATATCAAAAACCCCAGATTATTGATAAATATGCAGATTGGTTCCTCCCCCAATGCACACAATGAGACAAATGGATACTGTTTTGCGCAAAGGCTAATTGTGGGTCGCCATACTGCTCCATTGAAAACAACACACAGGAAGTGCACAAACAGAATTGAAAGTCCACAAAAACTCACTTCAATTTCCAATCATAAAAAAAAAACAAGATGGTGAATCACAATTACATTAAATTTTGTTTACTTACATCCTGACACTTTGTTATGGAAAAAGGGTTATCATGAGAACTGTTTTCATTGTCGGAAGATCAAGAATGAAGTTTGGACGTGATATTGTAAACTTTTATAAAGATAATGAATACAAGTACAGATGTACAATACAACAATATGACAGGTCAACAAATTAATATTTAGCCAGTAAAAAGTCGGGGAATTTTAGATTTTGATCTTCCTGGCAAACATATATTTTGATATAGAACCAGTAGAAGACCTAAAACAGTAGAAAATTTATATCAGTAGCAGAACTCCGCCAGTAGAGACATGGCACCAATATCAAAACTCAACCAGCAGAGACATGGCACCAATATCAGAACTCAACCAGTAGAGACATGGCACCAATATCAGAACTCAACCAGTAGAGACGTGGCACCAATATCAGAACTCAACCAGTAGAGACATGGCACCAATATCAAAACTCAACCAGTAGACACGTGGCACCAATATCAGAACTCAACCAGTAGAGACATAGTACCAATATCAGAACTCAACCAGTAGAGACATGGCACCAATATCAGAACTCAACCAGTAGAGACATGGCACCAATATCAGAACTCAACCAGTAGAGACGTGGCACCAATATCAGAACTCAACCAGTAGAGACGTGGCACCAATATCAAAACTCAGCCAGTAGACACGTGGCACCAATATCAGAACTCAACCAGTAGAGACATAGTACCAATATCAGAACTCAACCAGTAGAGACATGGCACCAATATCAGAACTCAACCAGTAGAGACGTGGCACCAATATCAGAACTCAACCAGTAGAGACATGGCACCAATCAGAACTCAACCAGTTCAGAACTCAACCAGTAGAGACGTGGCACCAATATCAGAACTCAGCCAGTAGACACGTGACACCAATATCAGAACTCAACCAGTAGAGACATGGCACCAATATCAGAACTCAACCAGTAGAGACGTGGCACCAATATCAGAACTCAACAAGTAGAGACATGGCACCAATATCAGAACTCAACCAGTAGACATGTGGCACCAATCAGAACTCAACCAGTTCAGAACTCAACCAGTAGAGACGTGGCACCAATCAGAACTCAACCAGTTCAGAACTCAACCAGTAGAGACGTAGTACCAATATCAGAACTCAGCCAGTAGACACGTGTCACCAATATCAGAACTCAACCAGTAGAGAAATGGCACCAATATCAGAACTCAATCAGTAGAGACATAGTACCAATATCAGAACTCAACCAGTAGAGACATGGCACCAATATCAGAGCTCAGCCAGTAGACACGTGGCACCAATATCAGAACTCAACCAGTAGAGACATAGTACCAATATCAGAGCTCAGCCAGTAGAGACATGGCACCAATATCAGAACTCAACCAGTAGAGACATGGCACCAATATCAGAACTCAACCAGTAGAGAAATGGCACCAATATCAGAACTCAACCAGTAGAGACATAGTACCAATATCAGAGCTCAGCCAGTAGAGACATAGTACCAAAATCAGAACTCAACCAGTAGAGACATGGCACCAATATCAGAACTCAACCAGTAGAGACATGGCACCAATATCAGAACTCAACCAGTAGAGACATAGTACCAATATCAGAGCTCAGCCAGTAGACACGTGGCACCAATATCAGAACTCAACCAGTAGAGACATGGCACCAATATCAGAACTCAATCAGTAGAGAAATGGCACCAATATCAGAACTCAACCAGTAGAGACATGGCACCAATATCAGAACTCAACCAGTAGAGACATAGTACCAATATCAGAACTCAGCCAGTAGACACGTGTCACCAATATCAGAACTCAACCAGTAGAGAAATGGCACCAATATCAGAACTCAACCAGTAGAGACATAGTTTGTTTGTTTGTTTGTTTGGGGTTTTACATCACTTTCAACATTATTTCAGTTATTTCGTGATGAGACCTACTTGTAGCAGATATAGTGCTGCCTCACTGAATTGTCATGTCGCAGGTCCTTGACATGACAACCCACCCGGTCACAGATTTACAAGGACAACGGGTTAACCCTTTAGGCACGGGCCTCAGCTCATGTGGGAAATTGTGTCATGAGTTCAATCTCGGCACGGCCGGGGTTCGAACCCACGACCTTTGGATCACCACAGAGGAACTGGTGCTAATAAGCTGGCGCCCTAACCAACTGCGCCACGGCCCGTGGCCCAGAGACATAGTACCAATATCAGAGCTCAGCCAGTAGAGACATAGTACCAATATCAGAGCTCAACCAGTAGAGACATGGCACCAATATCAGAACTCAACCAGTAGAGAAATGGCACCAATATCAGAACTCAACCAGTCGAGACATAGTACCAACATCAGAACTCAGCCAGTAGACACGTGGCACCAATATCAGAACTCAACCAGTAGAGAAATGGCACCAATATCAGAACTCAATCAGTAGAGACATAGTACCAATATCAGAACTCAACCAGTAGAGACATGGCACCAATATCAGAACTCAACCAGTAGAGAAATGGCACCAATATCAGAACTCAACCAGTAGAGACATAGTACCAATATCAGAGCTCAGCCAGTAGAGACATAGTACCAATATCAGAGCTCAACCAGTAGAGACATGGCACCAATATCAGAACTCAACCAGTAGAGACACCAATATCAGAACTCAACCAGTAGAGACATAGTACCAATATCAGAGCTCAGCCAGTAGAGACATAGTACCAATATCAGAGCTCAACCAGTAGAGACATGGCACCAATATCAGAACTCAACCAGTAGAGAAATGGCACCAATATCAGAACTCAACCAGTAGAGACATAGTACCAACATCAGAACTCAGCCAGTAGACACGTGGCACCAATATCAGAACTCAACCAGTAGAGAAATGGCACCAATATCAGAACTCAATCAGTAGAGACATAGTACCAATATCAGAACTCAACCAGTAGAGACATGGCACCAATATCAGAACTCAACCAGTAGAGAAATGGCACCAATATCAGAACTCAACCAGTAGAGACATAGTACCAATATCAGAGCTCAGCCAGTAGACACGTGGCACCAATATCAGAGCTCAGCCAGTAGAGACATAGTACCAATATCAGAACTCAACCAGTAGACACGTGGCACCAATATCAGAACTCAACCAGTAGACACGTGGCACCAATATCAGAACTCAGCCAGTAGACACGTGGCACTAATATCAGAACTCAACCAGTAGAGACATAGTACCAATATCAGAACTCAACCAGTAGACACGTGGCACCAATCAGAACTGAACCAGTAGAGAAATTGAGAAAGTCGTATGTAGAGCATACTGTTACTGGCCTCATGTCTCTTCTATATTGTACTGGTGCACAGCATTAGCAAGTTCCTGTTATGTTCTAGTCTCAAATTTATTTGTGAATTAACTCATCAGAGAAGGAAACTGCCAAAATTGGTGTTTGTATGACAGCTGAACGGCAGACAGTTGAAAAATGATGCAGGGTTTGAAAATGAGATGGGCTCCTGTATTGTAGGGTGAGCGTGGTCAATTTGCTTGAATTGTATGTTGGATATCAGTGAATATTGATGTCAGTCTACCTGTTCCTGCCTGGTCCGCCGTCGTGGTGGTAACAGCACACTCGCCACCATCCCTCCTTACACAGACTTTTCCACGTCTTTGTCGCACCCCATTTCTTTACTATTTACTCAGCATCTTGTATCACACCCAAGATGTGATTTTTTTGCCACACACATGCAGAGGCATCAATGGATACTCATTCAGCTCCTCAAGCTTGTCGCCTCTGCTGGACCAAGTTGCCGGTATATCTCAAGGAAGTAAGCTTATGGTTTGCATGTTTTTTGTCTCCACCAATTAGGCAGCTTAAAATAGTTGCTTGGAATGAGATGTGGTACAGAAATGATGTCATCGTCAAGTGGCTGGTCACTTTGTTTGATAAATCAGTTCCTGTAGTTTTGATGTGACAGGATACTAATGCCACTGAACTGCTCCAAGCTCCAAGCAACTCCCTGGTCTGATTGATCTCAAGGCAAGAGCTAACTCAAGGTGATGATTAAACACCAGCATGGGTCACTGAATTGCAAGAAGAATATAAAAATAAGATATTATCCACGTAAAGCATTTGATCTGACTAATTAGTCAGTATATTAGGCAGTAATTAGGTATATATATATATATATATATATATATATATATATATATATATATATATATATATATATATATATATATATATATATATATATATATATATATATATATATATATATATATATATATATATATATATATATATATATATATATATATTTACATCTTATGTAATTATCCATATGCATTTATTTTTACCAACATTTACAAAATCGAAGAGAATTTGACAGAAACTGGACTTGGACTTGTTACCGACTGGGATATTTACTATCAAGATTTATATTAAACACATGTTTGCACAAAGAGGTGAAGACTGGGATATTGTATTTCTAATTTTAGGAAAACAAGCATCAGATCTGTTTGATTTAAGTTGAGGAATGCTGCGATGAAGTCAGGTAGTCTGGTGATTCTTTTGGCTATTTACTCAGGACCAAGGTAGAAGCAGTTCAAACAAGATTGGGTTAACCTACCACCTCGATATATTCAGGATGGGAAATGGATATCTTACATACCTGCATTGCTGTGAATTGGAATATTTTATGATGAGCAATTGTTCATCACATTGATAAATTTGCTTTTCTTGAGCATTCAGAAGAAAACAGATTAAAAGTATTATATTTGAAAACTGGTTAATAAGCGCTTGTCTGTGGCAGACATGATCTGATATATGTGATTATTTACTCCCACTAGTTTTTCTTTTGAGGATATCAGACCACTTATCCCTGCTTCACAAAATGTAGTTTTATGAATGAAAAGCAATGGTGGGTCGACTGAGGAAATCCCTTATCACATGTCAGAAGAAAGAATACTCATTTGAGAACTTGTTTTGTGATCTATGGAATTTATTTGATAATGGTGCATGATCTTTGTTTCTTAAATTCAACATTTATTTCGTTTTATTTTATATCATATAAAAATTCCATTCTGTTTTTTGTATCTGAAGGTGTGAGAGTAGTTCTGGTGTGAGAAACATTTTGGGTGCAGCAATGTTGAGCTGAGAGCCGAGGATGACATAGTGTTTGCACATAGAGACAGCAGCTTCTGTGCCAAGTCACACTGTCTCTGGTATTTTGTGGATATTTGGGATTAGCCAACAGATTTCAGAACACACTGTGAACCCCTGGCCCTCTCATTGACAAATATAAGTGGATCAGATTTGTGTTGATGAATAAATTATTTTTAAGGTCCAAACAAGTTTGTTTTTCTCAAAAGTTTCCCCAAAAGGGCATCAGTCTGATTGACATTAGAACTTCACTTCATACTGGCATTTGTGTCATTCAAGCCAGCCCAGCCAAGCGTATCATCCTCTAAAAGACATGCTCATATCAATTCTGACATTTATTTTTGTGTAAACTAATGACATTATTGATTATCAGATGAAAGTAAGAACAGACAGTGTGTGGACTGCGGTGATTAATGCTGGCTGATTATATGCATATATCTGTCTGCCTCTGCTCTGTCCTCGGTCAACATAGTCGTACAGCAGACGGGGCTGCTCCAAAAGATGCACAACGGATTATCATCATCAGCACCGGCAACATCATCTTTTTATAATGTACTATCTTGATCTATCAGAAATGAGTTTTTATTAAAGAATAATATGTACAGCACATCATGTATTGTCATTGGTTGTCTTAAAGATGTCCCACCTGATGAGAAAAAATCCACCAGTTTGTGTGCTCCATGTATAATAATGTAAACATACTTCCAAATGTTAAATATCTGATATATGAGCAAACAAACATGCACATACTTCCATGTGCACATATCTCACAAGTGTACAAAACTCATAATCCCCCCCCCTCCAAAAAAAATAATAATTTGTGTGTCATAAAGTTAAAGTGTGATTCAGCTATCCAACCAGTGAAAGCTGTGAAATAAAAATGGATCATTGTAGGTTGAAATTGCTTCAATATTTGTTTAGGGCCTGACACATTATTTTACACAAGCAGTGCACAATAGCAAATAAATAATATTTAAACAATTAAACATTTACAGTCTGATTGCAGTTCTAAAGATTGCAGTTTTAAGACAATTCAATAAGACTGGAGTATGGGAAAACAACTGGAAACAGAGAGAGGCATATGTATCTAGAACATTGGACTAGCTGTCTGCTTGGTTGTATTTTATTATGATGGGATGTGGAACAGACCTGTGGTAGCAAAGCAAAAAGTCAAGAGAGAATTAAGATGTGCAGCCGAGTGTCTGCGGTATTATACTCCCCAAGTCGTTCTACATGAGGAGTAATCAGACCCATGAATTTGTTCATGTTCACAAAAACCATCATGTTTATGTATCAGGCCTTCCATAGCCACAGTGTGCAGCTGATCTCTGATGGAAAGCAAACATTCTAGCAGCCTCTAAAGCCTTTTGTTATGCAAATTAATCATGTGTTAAAGGACCAAATGAATTTCAGCTCGGCCTGCCCGCTATTGTTTTAATAAGTGAATGACAAGGAGAAGGGATGAGGCGGACGTCTCCTCCATCAGGCTGTGTTTGCTGTTTTGATTACTATAATGCAGAATGCTGCTTTGTTGCATATTTATCTGTCTCCATTGCGAGTAGATCCACACAACAGGCCACTTATTATGTATATCTATTGCTTCATTTTAATACACAGCAGCATGTGGTGAATAATCAATTTGACATATGCTTTGTTAATTTAGGTAATTTCAACTTTTTAAACTTTGTAAATTTATTTATAGTTTTGTGTCCTCCAAATGTTACACCAATAAATATACTTTCTTCAACTTGTTTGATTGGATAAGAGATAGATATGACTGCTGCCTAAAAGTTACAATTATATAGGTGCATCATATAGATAAAAAATGCAGAGAAATTTACAGAATAAACTTATCAGCTCTGAAGCTACTTATGTAAGTGGTCAGGCTGCAGAAAGCCATCGGTTCTATCCATATATGAATAAGCAAGAACAGTGGTTTGGAGGCAGAACAGATGGGGGTGTGGTTGGAGGTACACATAATATTGCCAGGTAAAACATGTTGTGTTCCTATGATCTCTGGAGACAAATAAAACGCCACCTACCCAACTCCTCTGTGCCACTAAGCTACCCAAAATGAGCTCCCTGCCCTCAAGACGAAATTAAATTTGCCATATTGTTGAGTTGACAGTGCAGGGTCGTTTTCCTGCTTCATGGTATACATTTGTCACTAGTGGCTATAATTGCCACAGGTTCTTCTGGCAGATATTGGACCCGTCTATAGCCTGGACGAGGGGTTGGATCAAGAGAGGTATTGTCCAGCTCAGATATAAATGCGGCAGGTTTGGCAGATATATGCTGGGGTGGTGCAATATGTACACAATCATGGCACCACAAGTATTACAGGGCCACAGCCAGTGGACAATAGTCGACAGCATAAACTGTCTGTTTCCAGATCACTGGGATGAGAGGGACAGGAGGGATAGAACACATTATTGCCTTCAGTCCCTCCTTTCTCTGAATACATGAAGTCTCTGTAGATCAGGGGAGATAGTGTGGAAACTCTGAGAGTCATATTTGAGCTGGTTCATCAGTTGAAGAAGCCCAAGTGGAAAATCAATAAAGTAATCAATTAAATTGTCTCACAGACAACTAGACAGACAAAACTATGTGCTAAATTTGCCAAGTTTAATGTTCTTGAAAGAGATGATAAAGGAAGCGTGACCCCAGTCTATTGTTGACCTTGAACCTGTAACAAATGCCAAACATCTTTGTTGTGGTGGGAACATTGATTGTTAATCTGCTTAATTTCTTCCTATGTTTCCAAATAGGAAAGCTCAAGATATCATGAAATATACACAACATGCTAACAGCCATTGATAAAATCTTCTGTATTACTTACACAAGATAAAGATATATTCCATATTCAAGAGTATTGAGATCAAGGTGACCTCTCTTTGCACTTGCTTTTCATATAGTGGATTATATAAATCATGTTATAACATCAGCTGACCTACATTCTAGTATTTCTGTTTCTTTTATTTTCTTCATATTTATCCTGCTGAAGTGCTATGTAATCTTTGAGATCATGTTTCAGAAAGAAGTGATTATATTCCTGTTTCAGATAACACAGCCAGGGTTATAAAGGGGGAATCCTCAGCATCATATATCATAGATCCTTACAATTTGGTTGTTGTACTTAGATGGCTGATATATCTTTGACATAGAAAAATGATCATAGAATTTCTGTTTATGTTTACAACAAGAAAAAAAATTTATTCACCCACCCCACACCAGAAAAAAAATTATTCACCCACCCCACACCAGAAAAAAAAATTATTCATCCACCCTACCAAAGAAAAAAAAAGTATTCATCCAGTACTGCTGTCCCATCCCACCCCACAAAAATCAAATGGATCGCCCCTAAGTGGTGACTCCCAACTGAACCCAGCCCTTGTCTCACATATACACACATGCACACATATTCATTATTGTTTGTGTCAAGTTATTATGAGAACACCACCATCTTTTCATTATATTAAAGTGGCATACTTGGATAAATTATAGAAAAATCTTTAAAATCAAGCTCGCGCAGAATTTGCAAAATAAAGAAGTCCTTGTGTATATAAATTGATTATCAGATAAAAAACATAGACTGGGTTCTGTCTGAATCCCACAAACAGAAAAAGAGACTGGTACCAGCCACTGCACATGCCCCTCTTCAGCCGCAATCCTGGCAGATTTTTCAGATTGGTCAGTTATTTTCATTAAATGCAACTCTTGGTTCAACTCCCGGATGCAGTCAGGATAGAGCTCCCGCTTTTCTTGTCAGATGGAACGTTTCCTTTTAAACGTAATCGTTACGTCATCTGTAGTATAACGGACTAGCGTCGGTACAAGGCTTTTCTTTTCAGCCATATCAGAAAGACAAAATGATTGTTAAATCTGTTCACAC
The DNA here is from genome assembly GCA_949316495.1 of Amphiduros pacificus. Lineage (NCBI taxonomy): Eukaryota > Metazoa > Annelida > Polychaeta > Phyllodocida > Hesionidae > Amphiduros > Amphiduros pacificus. Next base: position 32,692,742 of record OX439002.1, read on the forward strand.
CAACTGATGCATTATGTGATTATTTACCCCTGTTTGACTTTTTAGAATTAAAAGATCATTTAGGGTCAAAGAAGAGAACTTGACACATCGGACCTTGCCTTGCTGGAGGCTGTCAATCAACACTGCTACACTTTTGAGACACGCATATTTTGACAATTTTGATGATTGCATGTGGTAATACAGACTAGTAGGGCTAACGACCGTCAATTTCGCGCATTTTGGTCTTTGTCAATAAATAAATAATCAATAAATAAATGAACAGTTATATATATGTGTGTTATGGTGGGGTATATCCATCAGTGAAACTTGTCATTACTTTATCTTATAAAGCGATGTACGTATGTTATATCATTGTCATGCGCAAAGTAGGAATCTTGCACAATGTAGGAATAATTCCTACATTGTGCAGGACAGAGTAGGAATTCCTACATTGCGCAAATAAGTAGGAATATCAGAGTCAAGAATCCAAATATCAGGAAGCTGAATGAGGTCATTGAGGAGGTTTAGGCTATATGAATGTTGGACTTTATGAACGTAGGACTGTTATAAAAATAATTATAATTATATGAGCATGCACTGATATCAGTTGTGTGCATAATAAAATATGATTTTATCAGTACGTTTCTGATTGGCAAAAAGGCAGATATCTGGATGTGAGCCTGTAAACGTATTATTAAGACACAAGTATTAAAAAAAAATGTTTGTACATTTTTTTGTTTGTACACAATGTTTGTAAATGTTTGTAAATGTTTCAACATTTCTATTTCCAAATATGTCATATTTCCATTATAATGTACGAGTCAATCCAAATGTGTGACCACATTCTCCAATGCCAATAACGTCCAATTAAGCAGGAAGTGTCTGTTATTTTTTTTAAATACAAAATTTAATAGAAAACTGATAAACATTGTAATTATATTGGCCGCATCCAGTGATCTCAGTTATTGATATATCTTAAAATTCCTACTTATTTGCACAAAGTAGGAATTCCTACTTTGGGCAGTTGCACAATGTAGGAATTCCTACTGGGCCACGATTCCTACTGGGTGCAAGACATCATCACTAGAAATGGCAGACATAGGGATATAACTTTTTTACTACTCAGGATACATCTACAAATGTTATGTGATCGAATGTCAACCTTCTTAGGCTATTTTGATCAAATATTGCCGGTGACCTTGAAGTGACCTTTCAATGACCTTGAAAATAGAAAGCCTATTTCCACGAAATTATCTACATGTTTTATTATCCTATCATCTACATCATTCAAATACGAGCTCGTAGAGTCCTTATTCATCAAAATCTGTTTACATATATATTAAAAAAAGCATGAACGTGATCAGAGAGGAAGTGTGGCAAGATTTGAAAAAAAAAAAGTTGCTGTGTGAAGTATTGGCTGCAGTAAAATTCGCCACTGATAAGAGCGTGTGATCTCGATGTTGCGTTTTTACGTTGCCCTCCACTTCAGTTTTATTTTGCAAGTTTATGAGATGTTTTGCCTAATATGTGTATTTGGAATAGAGTAGATTTCAGTTATTTTTTGTCAGAATCATGTCACATATGAAATTATACCCACAAATTGCCCTTATTTCTGTATTAGAGCTTTGTTTTTAACCATTGGGAATTTGACCTAATTCTTGACCTAGTTATTGAATCAATAGAGGCCCTGTGAGGTTTTGTACAAAGGGGCCAACTTGGTCAAATGCAAACAACACTATCAGCTGCACACATTGAGAAATACCTGTACCTGCAAAGGTTGAGAGACAGCTGCACATGGTGAGAGATAGCTGCACATGGTGAGAGATAGCTGCACATGAGTGAATATTGAAGTTTAGGTGAAATTGGACTTGTAAATCTTTAACCAATAGACTTAATGAAGAGTTCTATGTTCAGTTTTGAAAGATGGGAGTCAGTGCTTTGGGGTGCCCAAGACGAGAACCAAAGTGGGAGTCTAAATTGGCTGAAGACCAAAAAGACAAGGGGACAACCGGAGTTGAACCGGTGACCTCTCGATCTGCAGTCGAATGCTCTGCCACTGAGCTATATCCCCATCTGTATAGAATTATCAATTGATGTTGTGAATAAGACCAGGTGCACATGCTGCACTCTTAGCAAACAGTGGACAATCACCTGGGAATTTAAAGGTGCTCATTGAGCTGAGCAGTTGTCTCTGTGGCGCAATTGGTTAGCGCGTTCGGCTGTTAACCGAAAGGTTGGTGGTTCAAGCCCACCCAGGGACGATGAACCAGTCTTTTGAGCTTGAGCTCTTTACCATCATTTTGTCTTGTCTTCGTTTCTGAGGACATTGGTTTTGTTGAAATAAAAGAAGATTATTGATCCATGTTCTTTGCAGATCTTCAGTTCATTGGTAGTGCTCGGCAGTGATAAGGACAATTGTGACTGAGAAGGAACATTGCAAGTAATTTGAGCTACTCTTTCAAAAGAAATATAAAAAAAGTAATGCGTCGGCCGGGAGTTGAACCCGGGTCGACTGCTTGGAAGGCAACCATGCTAACCGTTACACCACCGACGCTGGTGATTTCACTGTGTTGTATGTCACTGTGAATAGAGAAATGCTTACCAGTGGACAAACCTGAGAGTAGGATATGGTTGTCACATTGGTCTCTGTCCTTGTGTTCTTCTGTTTGTCTGAAACAACTGAAGCAGGCTGTTTATTTGTTCGTGTTAAAATATTAGCTTGATGCACATTCGATTTGTACCAAGTATCTTTCTTTGGATGTAGTACATGCTTATTGAAACTGAATGAGTTTGACCTACAATTACTGGGTGACCAGGTGAAATGACCGACAAAGCTTCAGATAAATCTGAGGAAATTTCAAGGCATTGTTATGACTTATGATCAAAGGAACCAAACTACACTAAGTCTTACAACCTTACAGTACAAGTTGTTCATTTTTGGAAAACTAGTGAGAAATTGAAGAGAGATATATTTATTGGAGCTGTCATTGAGGAAGACTGTTGGTAGTATTTGTGCCATTGCAACCGAAGAGCTCTTTTGAAAAAAAAAAAGGATGCATCGGCCGGGAATCGAACCCGGGCCGCCCGCGTGGCAGGCGAGCATTCTACCACTGAACCACCGATGCAGACAAAGGACCCTTTTGATTTGTCTATATTGACTGAATCCATTGAGCTATCAGATAAAAGCATATAAAAAGAGAAAAACAAACCTTCTAATTTGTTCAAAACTGTGTGACCTCCACTTCGGGGAATCGAACCCCGGTCTCCAGCATGACAGGCGGGGATACTTGCCAATATACTTACGAGGATCACTGATACTGGCAGTTTTTTTTATATGGTTATTGATACATATGTGACAACAATCGATGACATTGGGGTAGAAGCTTATTGATTTTTGACTGCAATGCACAGGATTTGAAACTGGGAACCGCTCAAACTGAAATGCAGACAAACTTTGCATACACTTCCACAATATTTACTGCTGGAAATCAGTGGAAGAAAATCATTTACAAAGAGAAAAGTGTTGCAACTTGTGGCTAAAAGAATGTGGCCTCCCCGTCGGGGAATCGAACCCCGGTCTCCCGCGTGACAGGCGGGGATACTTACCACTATACTAACGAGGATCACTGAATGTGAAATGTCAGGTTCATAATGGCAAACATGACCATTTGAACAGGCTGGGCCATTGCCAACTAGGTTTTGAAGTGTGAATGTATGTAGTGTCATGCAGCATGATACATCTTGGCTCGTTGGTCTAGGGGTATGATTCTCGCTTCGGGTGCGAGAGGTCCCGGGTTCAAATCCCGGACGAGCCCATCATTATTTTGATTTTTTCCAAACAGAATGAGGCATCTTCATTTTTCAAATCAATTGTCTGAGTCTCTTGAGGAAATGAGCTTTATTTCCTGCTTGGTAGAAACGTTTTGGAAATTTGTGTGTAAACACAAATCAGATATCTGTTTGATGTTGGCTTTTGGTGAAATTGTGAAAATTGATTCAGCATTGTATTGAGAGTATTGATCATGAAGGAAACATATGTTTTCATAGGAGGCTCGTTGGTCTAGGGGTATGATTCTCGCTTTGGGTGCGAGAGGTCCCGGGTTCAAATCCCGGACGAGCCCTAAATCTTTTGTTGGCCTTGACTAACTTCTTAATTTGGATGCCAAGCTCTCAAGTGCATGGCAGTTTGGCAGTTTGAGTGTTGCAATTGGTGATGTTGAAAAGCTAAAATGAGTGAATATTGAAGTTTAGGTGAAATTGGACTTGTAAATCTTTAACCAATAGACTTAATGAAGAGTTCTATGTTCAGTTTTGAAAGATGGGAGTCAGTGCTTTGGGGTGCCCAAGACGAGAACCAAAGTGGGAGTCTAAATTGGCTGAAGACCAAAAAGACAAGGGGACAACCGGAGTTGAAACGGTGACCTCTCGATCTGCAGTCGAATGCTCTGCCACTGAGCTATATCCCCATCTGTATAGAATTATCAATTGATGTTGTGAATAAGACCAGGTGCACATGCTGCACTCGTAGCAAACAGTGGACAATCACCTGGGAATTTAAAGGTGCTCATTGAGCTGAGCAGTTGTCTCTGTGGCGCAATCGGTTAGCGCGTTCGGCTGTTAACCGAAAGTTTGGTGGTTCAAGCCCACCCAGGGACGATGAACCAGTCTTTTGAGCTTGAGCTCTTTACCATCATTTTGTCTTGTCTTCGTTTCTCAGGACATTGGTTTTGTTGAAATAAAAGAAGATTATTGATCCATGTTCTTTGCAGATCTTCAGTTCATTGGTAGTGCTCGGCAGTGATAAGGACAATTGTGACTGAGAAGGAACATTGCAAGTAATTTGAGCTACTCTTTCACAAGAAATATAAAAAAAGTAATGCGTCGGCCGGGAGTTGAACCCGGGTCGACTGCTTGGAAGGCAACCATGCTAACCGTTACACCACCGACGCTGGTGATTTAACTGTGTTGTATGTCACTGTGAGATGGATGAAAATGTATTGGACTCAATTTTGAATAGAGAAATGCTTACCAGTGGACAAGTCTGGCAGTAGGATATGGTTGTCACATTGGTCTCTGTCCTTGTGTTCTTCT